>JAUPFV010000001.1:205108735-206533426 GCA_036936605.1 Limnanthes douglasii subsp. nivea | reverse complement strand
ACATATTCATAGAAAAGCCGAATTTTCATAAGCTAGTTTATTATGTTATATTTATTGCAATTAAATAATTAGATACATCAATAAACTTATATAAATTATCCTTACGTTCGATAAACACCTTATACATTAAATGATTTGCATAAAATAGTTGCTAATTTATATTTCCAAAAAAACAAGTGTAACTGAATTTATCCAATAAAAAAATATAGTAAATGTTTCATAAATAATGGGACAAAAAAATCCAAATGCAAAATATATCTTGAACTTAAAAATAATCAAATTGACAAATTACTTCAACTAGGTAAGCAGCACCATCTACAGTGTAAAACCTGAATCTATATTTCATTGGGAGGCTTAGTTTTGTTTAAGCTCTAAAACATTACGTATGTGAATTGTGTCACTACATCAACCTACTATGTGTATCTATACTTAGCAATGGAGTCAAACTATTGATTTTCCTTTTCCTTCGTGGATGTCCCATTTCCTTGCCGGATCCATCAGGTTTATCATGTGTGAGTATTTTCTCTTGTTCCATAGAAGTAATTATCTACATAAACCATATTGATGTATACTTTCATATATTCGATACTAGCTGGATCCTCAATAAAATATATACTCTTATATTTGTACAGAACGGTCTACGTGGTCAATCAGAAATAAGGAATATTTTTGGGTTGACAATGCCTATAGTTACACCGTTCATAACTTTTATCGGCTTTAGAGGGTATTTAAATCATAAGGAATATAGTATACGTACTACAGTTTCCAACAATCATGACAGACGAGTGATTAAATTCAAAAAACATTTACTCCCTCTGTTTCATAATATAAGTCGTTTTAGAAGAAAGTTTTTTGTTTCATAATATATATCGTTTTCATTTTCCAATGCAGCAATGATTACATATATTCCACTTTTCTACCAATAAAATAGTTAACCTTTTGTACAAGTAATTAACTCCACCAATCAAATTTATATTCTTTTATTCTTTCAAACCAGTTATTACGTTTCTTAATATTGATGAAAGAACCTTAAACGACTTATATTATGAAACGAAGGAGTAGTTTAACGTTCTGATTATTCGAGGCATCTCGTCATCCATCGTAGGGTCTGACATGACAAACCTATTGGTTGATGCATCTCATCAATAATTGCAAAAGTTGGTTACACTATCAGAAGAGTAGATATTTTGATATAAAGACAAACATCAAGGTTAGAATAACGTTTTATCCCATATCAAATGTCAAATTCCTAAACGGTTCATTAAATATTAGTTGCACTATAAATTTACTATTCCCACCATTCCATAGTAATGGACTTGTTAAAGGAGGCACAACTATTAAGAAGTGTTATTATTACTGGAAATAAAGAACATAAATGAATGCAATTGGTCAAATGGTAATAAGTACCCTGATTCTTTTGTGAAAAGTTAAAAGTAAACAAATCCAATTGGTTAAGAAGTATTTAATGAGTTCTTGGTAACCTAAAGCGACTCTTAATATGGAATAAGAAAATTCTCATAGAACATCAATTAATATGGAATAGAGGGAGTAGTTTGTTTGAAATTATGGTTTGATGTATAAATCATGATAAAAACAAAATATCAAATGACATCGGCGACCTATAATGTTTTGACTATCTAAGAATGCGTGCCAATTTATTTCAGCCGATACTATCTAAGAATGGTTTGATATATATATATATATATATATATATATATATATATATATATTACATAAAAAATGAATGTATATGGATACTATAGACATATTTGGTTAATAGACGGGTTCGATATAGTATTATGGTTCAACCACGACTAGATTAACACAACAAATATTTAGACTCAAGATTACGATAGACATTTTTGACAGCACACCAACGAGATTGAGTGAATAGATGGAAAGAAACTGAAATCAAATATTAGTATCGTAACTTTTTTATGTAGTCGTATGTGGGGGCATATATGATGATTTTATTTTATCTTTTACATAGATCACGATAGACCATGTGGTATATATGATGATTTTATTTTATTTTTTATCTTTATGTAGTCTTACATACATCATTACCCATGATAGAGCACGAGGATTTGAAGAAACCAGAGCTAAAGTCATCTATGTCGGGGGCTTCATTAATATTAATACTATACATGGCTTTCTAAATGTCTTCGTCAGTGATGAGGCAGAGCATGTGAGTTTTATCAGTGAGATTTAACTTAGATGTGATAAAAACTATTTACACAATCAAGACCAAATCAGTTAGCGCTGCACTTCTCACCAAATAAATTGGTAAAATGGTTTACTAATATGTTTGCGACCCCATGACGATTCGATTAGAGGTTCCCGCTGGGGTCATTGATTAAGATGATCTTATTTACAGAGATGTATGACTTATATATATAGTGGAAAATTTTATTTTTGTGATCCCCTAACTTTGATTAGGTTTCATAAGATTTTTCTTGGAGAATGTTTCTTCATCACCACTATGAAAATAAGTTTTTTAGACGCGTTGATTTCAGCTTCAACTAAAGAAGGGTTAAATTGGGTCCTTGGTAAGGTTTGGTTGTGTTAGGTGAAGAAGATATTGAGCGGGGGTAACTCTTTCTCTAATGTTACTAAACTTTAATTTATTGAGAGAATAAAGGATGGGTTGGCGACATGTGAGTTTGATAACAATGATTGATATGCTAAAACCCACAACAGGGAGGTTGCAGCTTTATCTGACAAGTGAAAACATTTGAGGTTATGTAAAGGATGATTGGGTGTCGAGTTATTTATGAACACATTTCCCAAAGGTTGTTTATGAGGAATTTATCAATCTTAAAAAATAGGGTTGCCATGTTGATTATTAGACCAAGAATACTGGAATCCAGTAGCTTGAATATCATTAAGGTTGCAAGAGTAACAATAATTTTTAAATTCCATGATTAAAGAGTTCCAGGGATCCGAGTTCTCATTTTGGTCCTCTGGTTTATGAATTGAATTGAAGTCACCTAACCTTACCCAAGAGTTATTAAAATAGAAGGAAACGATGAAGAAAAGGTTGTGTGGGAGGCCACATTGATCAAAAGCCTCATTTAAGCCATAAATGGTTGAGATAATGAAGTAAATGTTGGTGGAGGTATGCAATATGCTATAGTCTATGTATTAAGGGGATTTATTATCTATTTTAACTTCAAAGACGCTTGGGCTCTAAGCAATACAAATGTTCCCTAAAGAGTGGTCAAGGTATTTGGTTTTGAATTGCATACCTCAAGACACATAATTGTAGAACGGAGAGGATCAAAATCGACATTGAAGATACGAGGCATCAAGTGTTAGCTTGGGATAAACATGAATCATCGATCCACAATAAAAAGGATAGTGTATGACACAAACATAACCCCTCAGGCGTGATACTCGAGGATCGAGACCAGCAACGACAAGATCACCAAGACACGTTTATCACCGCTCGTATTGTGGGTCAAATGTGAGTACTAAATAAAGTTATTAGTGGCACCACTAAGGTTTAAACGGAAGAAAATGATGCTTCATGCGGACAATAAGAGTATATGAATATTTGTGTATTTGAGGAGAATATAGTTTATAGGTACTTGTACCAGTTGTTGTGTTTATTCTTCAAGATTTGTTTTCCAGTTTGAATTGGTAAACTAAAAAGTCATCTTTGTATATGCAGGGTGTCAACGATAAAGGTGGATGTACCATGCCTTAAGCGTTTTTAAAAGACTTGTTGCGGAGCCAAAATGGAAAAAGAAGGTTGTATTACGCAAAGTGCTATCCAACAGGTCCAGATTGATATTGTAAATGAATAAGCATCCACGAGAAGATAATGTGAGCCATTAAAAAGAAGACAAGTCATATTACATTGAATTAAAAGTAAACCTTTTTTAGAAAAAACGACTTTATCCCCAAGCCTTAAGGTTTGAGGATGAAGGATTTAAGCAAGAAGTGTATTAACAATCAAGTTAAGTTTATAAATCAAATAGAAAATCAGGTTAAAAATTTGAAATGTAGATAGAATATAAAGTTTTTCTCTCTATTACATGTTATCTTGTAATTGATACTCCTAGACTTAAACTCGAGTGTGCAATCAATTTTTTTTGATATAGTAACATGCAGATCATCATTAATAACCATGTAAGTCTAATCTATATAACAGACGTGATCAGTTATGTTTGAACAATAACGTCAATAGAAACCCAAATATCACGAGCGTACAATATATTTGACATGCATAATAATTTAATTACAAGATTAAACAACTTTGGGTCAACACACCACTAGACATCTTACAACGTTTTTTATATAACAGTGGTGACCAAATTATTGCACAATCTTGTTGAAAAAAAATGTTAAATCAATTTCGTGGTTCACAAAAGAGAATGAACCCTTATTATTTTTATATTATTTAACTATTATATATAGAGATAAATATAAATAGATAAGATGAGAACTATAGATGTAAAACTTTAAGCTTTTGTGATTGAAGTTGTGTAGCATAACTGATTGTCTATGATTGATTGAAACGATGGTAATTATATTTCTATAACTTACTAGCTTGCATACTAGTATATTATTCTTAGAGGAAAGTAAACTATGGCTTTGATATAATTACTAGAGAAAAATAACCGTAGAGAATAAAGTGAAGAGAGAGTTTTAGAATTGTTGAAGCATTAAGATTTATATAGTATATTTAGCATTGTCTAAATTAGGGTCATCTTTGATGGTTCTAGAAATATCCGGATCCAAATTCACTACCAAACAAAGCTAGAAAAGTATCTTATAAAGAGAAATACACAATATAGATAGAGAGAGAGAGAGAGAGAGAAAAAAAAAAGATGTCAAAAATAGATATTTGTATATTAATTGTTCTCCCTCCCCCGTAAAAGGAATCCACCTTATATAGTAAGGTAGTTAGCTCTGAACCACATTGGTGATCCACTTTATCTTATTCCAAACCTTATTTACTCTAATTCTACTCATACATTAATTAATTACAAGGTAAACCCTTCTTCTTTGTTATTTTATCATTCTTATAATTAACTATTGTTACAAAGTATAAGTGCTCTTGGATTCTGCCGATCTGCTTGGGCACGGATAATTTATACCCTTATCAAGCTTATTAATTTAGAAAATTTTAATTTACTAATTGTATACAAATCCCTTAGTTTGACCCTTTGTATTCAATATACCTACCCTTATATTATTATTCACTTGATTGCACTACAAGTTTCACTATCTCCTATATTATGATGTTCTTGTCATTGTATGGAACCATAACCATTATTGGGGTCCAATAGTTAAGTGTTGTAATAATTGACCATCCCTCGAGATTCACATTAGCCCAACCAGTATATACTCTTAAATACTTCCACAAAGCCAACAATAATATAATTATTATTTTTATTATCTATAAGTCCATTTCTATATACATATTAAATTAATCAATTAAACTTGTAACAACATGCATGAACACTATATTTACACATGCTAAGACTTTCCAAATTTTATATTTCTTTACAATCCACCACTTGGATCATTCATGCATATTAAATTATATTGACTTGAATTGTATACTATGGAACGATGTTGTTCACGGATAATGTATGAATGTATATTCATATCAAACGATGACCAACAATAAACCCAAGAGGTTCCACCACGTCTTATTGTATACACAATGGTTCCAAGATAATTTCATTGATGACTATCATTTCAATGAACCATGAATTATCATAGAGTGTAACACGAAGATATGGCACGAATTTGCAATCAACACGTCTCAACTTTTAACCGGTCATACTTTACTAAATTGAGATCACTTATTAAATTAGAGCAAACTAAAAAGTGTATCATTGTATTATTAATCTGAAATTACTTTAGTGTATGCATAAAACAATCATACAATCCAAAGAACTAAGATATTGAATTTTATACGGTATTCCCACCGAATCTAAACAACCTCCAAGCTAGGGTCCCAATTGCAAACTTTATTTTTGTTAAATACCTAAAAGGGTTAATGTCTCGGTGAATGGGTATGCAATCATATAATTTATGTCATATGCTCAATTCTTATCTTACCATTATGGAATTATTCTTTCACAGATAAAAAATTATGTTTATATGCTCAAATTTCTTATAACTAATGTCTGGGTTTGAGAACATAATAGTTGAACGATTTCATAGTAAAGTAAGAAAGGTTTTTCAATCTCATTTACTTTACGAAATCATGTGACAAAGCTAAGGTCGTGACAAGAGTTTATTTTGTACTCTTACACAATATAATACCTCATACCATAATGAATGCCTAATAAATGGTGGACTTTATGGTGTCTCCATACCCTACAGAATATGAATCGGAATAGCATGCAACCTCTAGGTTCTCCGATCTATGGTATGAAAATTTGAAGTTTTTGGTATATTCTGCATACCCTACAGAATATGAATCGGAAAATTTGAAGTATCAGAGCATCATTTTTATAACATTCTAATAAGCTACTCCCAGATTTCTCAAGTACCTTCTCAAAATTATAAGTATGAATAATATGTATGGTTTAGTACATACCTAAGCATACGTGAGACTACCAAATTCCGAGGCATATGGTATATTCTACATGCACCAATTTTTTAATCCTCTTTTAGAGCACTAATGAGTGGAAATTTACCATCTTTCACTATAAAGGTGGGCATTAGTTTTTTTATTTTTCGTGTTATAAAAATATATCATACTTTTAATTTATGCTTCTTCTAAAAGATCCATGATGCCTCTAGGGAGGTTCCTTACTATGCAGATCTCTAACCTATAATAATTATCACCAAATTTGACACAAATTCCTAACTATCATATAATAGAGATATGTTGTTGGTGAATAGGAGTATGTCATCTACATACATCACAGAATATATCATTTTACTTCCAATGATCTTGTGGTATACACAATATTCGACAAAATTCGCCTTCAAAACCAAATGGAATGACAATATTTAAGAATTTGTGGTACCACTGGAAATACACTTGCTTGAGTTAATAGATATATTTCTTTAGTTTACACACCTACATCTTTGGGTCTTCAAACATAAATTTTTTAAATTACTTCGTGTAAATTATTTCATCAGTGTCCCTATTAAGAAAAGTTGTCTTAATATTCATATGATGAAGGTCCAAGTCAAAATGAGCAACAAAAGTCATGATTTTCCCAAATAAGTCTTGTGATGATATTAGAGAAAAATATCACATTATAGTCAATCCATTCAGTTGGATTGTATCCTTTTGTTGTAAGACAAACTTTGTATTTTTCCACTTTTCTTGAAATATGATGTGTAGTTTTAAATAAGCATTTTCATATGAGCGATTTATTTCTCACGTAAAGTGACAAGATCCCAAACTAAATTATCTTGTATTGATTTGTACTGTTCATTCATTACTTCAATACTAAGTCTAGAGTTTGAACTCTTCATAGTATCTTGAAAGATAAGAATGGGTCATCTTTTAGAGTACATTAAGTTCCTTCATGTTCATTAAGGAATGATACATAATCTGAAGATATGGTACTCCTCATCTCTCTAATGGAACTATAAAATTATGGCTCATTGTATTGTTATATTTCTTAAGGTTGTTGAATTTTTTCATCTATAAAAAATCTCAGCATTGACTACTATAGATGAAAGTGCAACATCCATAAAAATAATTGAATTTCCTAGCATAATGTTGATAATCGTTACAATAGTGATGTTTGAGCAATCATACTCATAACCATATTCATTAATGTAAGATTTTATAGCTCTTTTACATTATTCACATTGGGATAATCCGACATGGTATATCAAAGGAAAATCCCATATCTTTAAATTAATATATCAAATGAGCCATGACATTGTTCATCGGATCCATCATACATTCCATAGTTATCACCGCCATAGTCGGATCTGACGGTTTTGATCCGTTTTCCGCTTTATAATTTAAATTCAGCCTAAGGATTTAAACATGCCAATGAATTCATATGTCTCATAAAATAAATATAAATACCAATATCTTAAAATTTTGTCTTTGAATATAAACTATACTTTTCCATTTTGTCCATTTAGCAAGAGAGACTTCAAAACCTCTCTCTTTGGTTTGCTTCCCTTTGATACACCATACACGTTTTTCTAAGTTGGTGTAAATAAAGGGACTTAATAGACCTTTAGCAACAAACTTGTTTATTCTATTTTTGAAGATGAGACCTAAACGCTTGTGTCATAGAAAATATGAATTTTTGGAAGCTAGTTTATATGTTACATTTATTACAATTAAATAATTAGATACATCAACCTACTTATATAAATTATCTTTACAATTAAGAGCACTTTATCTAATTAAATGATTTGCATAAAGAAGTTGTAATTTTCTATTCCCAAAGACCAACAACTTTAAGTTTTTTGCACTGTCTTAATAGATTCATCTTACACCACTTAAGTCTCTTCCAACAATCATTAAATATTTTCCGGTGATTTAATTGAACTTCAAACCTTAATCTTTCACCAAATAACACTTAAGCATATGTAGACGTCACCAAATTGGTGTCGTCTTTGGGAACCAGTACACTGATAAAGTGTTTTAAACCAATAATAACAAAAAAACTATAAAAAACAAAAACCAATGGGAAACTCATACGTGAAGTTTGATCACTCAGTTGATCCAAAAGCGTCTAATGAACAACCTTATGCTGGTTTACTCTATCAACTTTGGCCATGGACTTCCAACAACTGATGAATGAACTGAGGGACGATCTATATATTGTTTTTGAGATCTACAATTAAACGTTTTAGGGAGTACATCGAGAATGAACGTGACAATTCCATCAAGTTTGTGATAAGATTCGGTACCAGAATATCACATACATGCGCAAATTATCGTTTCAAACCAACATTGATGACCCCAAATACCATTTAGATCATTAATCTTCTAGCATAAACGAGACGCGTCATCGTTACTGTCACATTAAGAGGAAGAGGATGACTTTAATATCAAAACATGACAACGAAATGAAGAGGGGTAATCATGTCCCAGACCATCACTCACCCTGAAATCAACAACATGACAATATCATTCGGAAAAAAAATCACCGTTTGCGCTGGTTTATGGGATGGATGCAGTGATTTCGTCCGAGATAATCTTCCCCTCTTATAGGCTCAACGAATATTTTGAGGAGACAATGATAATAGAAACCGCACAGAGTTAGATTTGGTGGAACAAAAAAGAAGAAATGTATAACTAAGTTTTTTACACTGTCATACTTTGATGAGAAGTCGATACACTTCAAAGGTTAGGAGATGAGAATTCAAAAACATGGGACAAGGTGTTGAAGAATGTATTCCTTCATACAAAAGAAAAACAGTTTGGCAAGCTAGGTCCTAATTAGGAAGGCCCGTATACAGTAGCGAAGAAATTCAAGCGGTGAACATATCAGTTCAAGGATAAGGAATGAATAGATCTCCTTCACCCACATAATATTGAGCATGTCAAGTTATATTTAGAATGAGTATGTAAAGTTGTAAATATTTTATTTGAAAACTTATGTAAGTATCGTGGCATACTTTTCCTACCCTGGTGGCGCATAAAGGTTTTAATTAGGTGCCATAATAGCCGACTTATATATAATATTTCGTTACCATTGTAAAATAACTCATATAATTTTTATTATCGTCGGACCATAAAGGGCTTCCAATGAATGTTGGATAATAATGTTCATCTTTTTGAACTCGAAAGGCCTTCCAACAAATGTTGGATGATAATATTCATCTTTTTTAACTAGAAAAGCCTTCCAACTAATGTTGGACAATAATTTTCATCTTTTTAAACTAGAAAGGTCTTCCGACGAATGTTGGAAAATAATGTTCATCTTTTTTAACTAGAAAGGTCTTCCGACGAATGTTGGAAAATAATGTTCATCTTTTTTAACTAGAAAGGTCTTCCAATGAATGTTGGACAATAATGTCCATCTTTTTAAACTATAAGGGTTTTCCAATGAATATTGGATAATAATATTAATCTTTTTGAATTAAAAGGGCCTTCCAACGAATGTTGGCCAACAACTTATATTTCCATAGGAAAAAATTTAGAAGGGGAATGTGAACATTTTATAAAATTTAGATGTGAACTTTTTATATGAAAAGATCTGGAAGGAAAATGTGAGTATTTTTATAAAATTTAAGTGTAAAATGTTTTCATATGAAAAACTTTGAAAGGAAAATGTGAGTATTTTTGTAAAAGTAAGTGTAAAAAAAATTCATAAGAAAAACTTTGGAAGGAGAATGTGAGTATTCTTATAAAAGTTTGTTGTAAAAATTTTCAAATGATTTTTTTTAATAATGGGTATAAAACTATAAAATGCAAAGGATAATATTTAACTAAAAAACTTATTTATTAAGAACTTTTACAATACAAAGTGTGTTGTACAAACACAAAAAATACAACCAGAACATGGTTAGTGGGCAGGGGTTACACAAAAAGATAACATTCAAAACGAAAAACCATATATACCCCAATCTTACTCTGAAAGGGCACATTCTTTACTATCTTCAGAGAACCAGAACCGGAGGAAGAACTAACTGACTGTTCTTAGTCGCTGATAGTCTCTTCACCCTCTAAAGAAACTCAACTAGGCGATGTTTTTCTATAGCACACCCCCAAAGGTTGCCTAGCTTCAAGTCAGGAAAGCACTCGTGCATCTTTAATACCAAATCCGACTTGATGTTGGCCTCCCATTTTTCAAGGCGAGCGACGCAATTAGCATTATACTCCTCAAGACATTTCTTATTATAATTCTCAAAGTTTTTTTATTAAATATTTTTTCTAAGCGGAGAGTTTTTTTATCTCCTTAACCATACTCTCGAAGTATTGTTTGGCTTATCACAAGAATAAAAAAACCTGTTGATGAGAGAGTTTCATTTGATATCCTTAGTGATAAATCGTTCCCTTTTATCTTTGAACTTCTCATTTTCCTCGGCTAGTTTGGTATCCATGCAGTAATCTTGTCCATATACTCAGCATATAGTTTCTTCTCGCGGGCAAGTTCATCTTCTAACCTCTTTACCTCAATTTTTTTTAAATGACTTCATTTTTATAGCGGTCTTGGCGGTTGGCCTTCTTTTTTAGGAGAGAAAAACATTGTGAAGCAATCTGCTAAGCTCATTCGCATAAATGTCAAAATACGCCGAGGTAGTGGAAACATATTCTATGTCCTCGTGAAGTTCTTCCTGGTTTCCTTGACCAAAAATTTCTTTGGAGAACAGGCTCCCTAGTAGAGTCTGAGTCAACAATAACAATATTCTTTATAGGAGGAAAGCTCGGACCAATAGTATTATCATCCTCCTTTCCACTATCAACCTTTTTCTTCTTTTTCTCCTTGGAATAAAATATTTTTTTATGGTATTATAGCACCAGCTCTCCCAGCATGTCTGACTTTGACAACAACTCTAGGGGCAATATTAATGCCTTGTTTTTCCCAAACCTCAACTCCTTGTTCTTCCTGGACCTCAACTTTTTATTCTCCTCAGACCTCAGTCTCACAAACAGCATCATGATCTGTGTTGTTCTCTTCCTCATCAGATTTTTCAGCGTCATGGTGACTAGGAGCCCTAGCTCTGGTGGAAAGGAAAATTAGATTGTCCAAGCTCTCCAATCGCCTAAGTACTGCGATTTCTGGGATGTACCATCAATTCCTTTAGTGATTTCGCTTGACATAGATCATACCTCTAAAGAATGGAACTTATAATTCCAATTACTATCGGCCCAAAAGCTCAGTTGGGTAAAGATCTCACTTGTTGATTTAACATGATCCGCAAACGGTTTAGAAATCCCCTTCATAGCTATTCCCAAGGAAATGTTTTAGAGTGAATGGTGTAAACAAACAAGATACAATAAGTATTAAAGTAATTACCTCATTCGATTTATTTCAGAGTTAAATGATGTGGCATCTCCTCGAAATGCACAAACCTGGTCTCCCAAAGCCCGGAAACAAAAATGAATTGTTGTTTCCATTTCATATCAGCTTCTAAGAAGTCTTTCACAACATTATATTTTCTTCAAAGACTTAGATAATAAAAAGGAAAATGTGAGTTATTAGCTACACATGTAAGTCCGACGAGCTCCTCTATTGAAAATTTGATCTAAGAGATTTTGGTAGCCATAATGCACACCATGAGGGTAAACCACATGCTTGGGGCGGCTTGGGTCGGACACAGCTCGATCATGTGAAAATATTATACTAAGGCAAGGTCAAGAGGCAGGAGAATACCCTAGTTCACGAATTCTATATATACAATTAATTCTTGATCACAAACGGACAATGGTGTTTCCCCAACCGTAGGAAACCAAGTCAAAATATTGCTAGGAATCCCCCTCTGATCCCTTATTTTAACCTCCTCAGATGGATGAATATACTTGTACTTTATCTTATGAAGTGCAAGCAAGTGTTTAGGCTCCACTTCACGGAGATTATTTCCTAATATATCTTTTATATTCAAAGGTAAAGTCGACGTACCTTTCTCTTTCTTTTTCTTCTTCACCTAGGAAGTTTCTCATTGATGAGGAGGAAAAATCATTGTAATGTCAAGGGGAGCAGAAGAAGATTCCCGAGCTCGTCTAGAAGGTCCGGATGGGGGAATTAATGCAGGGATAGCTTGGATAGTCTGAGCTTCGACTTGGACCATATGATTTACTTCTTGATCACTATATGATTTGTCGATCAAATCTTTCTTTTGAATTTTTTAAATGGATTTGAAGACCTTCCCTAGTCGAATATTTTTTTGAAGTAGGCTTCCGAGGACTAACCTTAGGGGTGGTTTAAGGGATACCTTGTGGAGTGACCTGGGGGGTTACAACAGAAGGTGTTAATTTAATTTTCATGGACCGTTTAAGTGGCCTTAGAGACTTATTTCTCTTGGACTAATCTTATTAACTTCTTTCTGCCGGTTGTTCTTTGTCACCACCCATCGGAAGAAACGCAAAAGGTTTGTAAATGTCTTTACAAGAGAAAAGGTTACCCTTGTTGTTTCCTAAACATGATTGATCAGGGGGGTGGGCAGTAAGTGGAACAGATGAGGAATAGTTATCTGAAATCCCCATATGTCAAAGCGCATCCGTATAGGAGACCAATTATCACACAATATTGTTTGAATATCTAGAGGAGTGAGTTCCTCTTGGATACCGGAAACTTTATGTTCTTCAGTCTTTTTTGAGAAGTTGAACCACCTCCAAAGTTTGTATCTTTCAAGACCTTCAAACTCCTTAGGCATGAAAGGTAAAAAAAGAATTTTCTATCTCTCGAACAAGATTTCCCTAATTCTTTTGAGTTGGGTGAATATGTGCAACCCCAAAACTGTGAGTGAGTGCAAGTTCTTATAGAAAAGATATGGGCTTGTAACGGTGTGGGGGCTCAAATAAGTTGAAGAGTTCTTTTCGATCAGCATCTACTTTAAGTAGTATTTCGACGTGTATGAGTGTCAAGAAGTGTGAAAGTCTCCTCCACTGTCGCTCTCTTTACAAACTGCTCTAGAAGGCATGTTTGCATGCATTCAAAAATAACTGACACGTGGTAAATAATGATGTCATTAGCCTAAAATATTTCTGACACATAGACAGATGGATACGCGCGTGCCATTTGAAGTGAATGATGAATGAAAATGAGGTCATTATTGACAACCGTGAAGCCATTAATTTGAAGAAACATTCATGATAAAATAATCTGATAAGAACCTTATGGAAGAATAATTTAGGGAAGGTTTGCGATAAGAGATACCCAAGAAATACGAGGGACAAAATCATTCGAGAATAAGCTCAAGCAAGAATCATCTGGGGAAATACTGTAAAAAAATCAATATCAAGAATACTAGTAGAAGAAATATTCGAGGAGATCCATTGGGAAAAAATCCATTTTTCAGATCAGAAAGAAAACATCACAGGGAAGGCAGTCCGATAAGAATGCCAAGAAGAAGAAGAGTCTGAGGGAAGTCAAGAGGAGGAAGAGTTTGTCTTTATGGATCAGTCTTTGTTCAATCATCCTCGCAATGACTAGGGGGGTTACTGATAAGGGGGGAAATGTGACTAGGAATATGCTAAATATAATTGTTATAGGGATTAATTTCATGTGATTAAATGTTAAGGACTAAACTAAAGAAAAAGTAATGAATGAGGGGGGGGGCATATGTAATAACTATTTAATATGTTTATATTTAGTAAATAAGTGAGGTGAGAAGATCTACTTAAGAGAAGGTAAATATGTAATTACACAACCTATCCCATGTACTATATAAAGAACATCCTCTTTTGGGAAATGAGCTATTGATTAGACAATTATTACTTCATTTATTCTTTTTGTCTTTTTCTCTAACTACTCATTTAATCTAGCCCTTTATAAATATCCATATACGAATATTTCCGTGACAGATTCTCTCACATAAATATTGTTTAGACAGGATAAATAACTAAAATATATTTGATCTCATCAATCATAAGTTATTCCATCCCACCAAAAGGTACGCCACTTCAACCAAAGTACACCAAGCTCCTCTAGCTCCCCAAATGGTTCAGAAAATATTTCTCAAACCCTTCATCACAATAGATAGCCCATTCAAACTACCACTCGGTCCCTCTAATGGTGTATCCTACCCACCAGAAATATTTCGTTTCTATTGCATCATTCTACCCAACTATGAACCATGGCTACCTTCCACTACTAGCCATAATATACGAAAACCATGAGAACTTACCTCTTTAGTTTGACATGGGTCAGCATAACACTTTTGAAGCCCATCGAATAGAATATCTAAGATTAATGTGTCGCACCACCAGAAAATCAATTCCCTAATGGTTACCCATAAGTGAACAGGGCAACAATAACTTATAGTTCTTAGCTATGTAGTGGCTTCGTGAAAATAAATCAAAACAAAAAGACTAAACTTCTTGATGATGAAGATCTTATTCACAATGAATCTTTATTAGCTCAGTATATCTTATATGGAGATCTACCACAGAGGTTCGACAACCACAAAATGGACAAGTTCAATGGAAAATGTGGAAATGGGAAACATATAGAATAGTTAAAAGTATATGTTACATTTTGTTAAGAACATCAAGATGATGTGCTAGGCATTCCCATAAACTCCAGAGGTAGTGTTTTAATATGGTTCAATAACACCCCCTTCCCCCCCATGTTGCATTAAAAACTTTAAGATGCTTTAGAAGACCTTCCGAAATTGATTCATTGGTTTTAAATTTATAAAAAAATGGTGATATATATTTTGAAAATATAAACTGAATGAGATTTTAAGGGACTACACGTCAGGATTTGTGGTGATAAAAAATGGGTTAACAAATTTAATATTTCTCAAAACAAAAGAAGAGGGAAGGCTGCCTATGGTGGATTATTTGAATTGTCCAGGGCATTAGATGTTGTGAATATAGATAAAGTAACTAATGAATTAAGTGTCTCAATTATTTCATTGTATATATTTTAAAGTATTTCTTCAACAATTTCTGATGATGGTTTCAAGATTTTCATCATATTCATAGTTGGTTTCTCATGTATTTTTGAAGGTAACTTTGGTTTATCTTTCTTATTAGATTACTCTGTTTGTTTAAGGGGAAATAAATCCTTATTTTTTTTCCTTGATTGAATTCCCTTCTCAAATTGATTTCCTACCAACTTAGAACCTATAGTTTATTCATGCCTTATAATTAGGCTCTCTTTTGTTAAACCAATAATGGACTTAACTTTAGGGATTTCAAATTGTAAATCATAATTCTATATTAGATTGTTATTAGCCTAAGATTTTATATTGTTTGTAGATGATTATTTTTTATTATGCGTGAACTTCTTACATTCTAAAGTTGTATGTCCTGGAAGCAGACATGCTTGGCAATATACATGCATTTTTTTACATATTATATCTGGTGTGGATTATTTTCAACTGAGGATAATTTTGTCTAGAGTTTTGTGATGTTTCAAGGGTATTTAATGTTTGGATAGATTGTAGTGAGAGATTTGAGCTGCCTGGTTGTATTAAATATTCATTACCCTCATTAATGAAAGTGGTTGGGTATTTATACCCTTACTTGTGGGCCATATGGGCTTTCTGGTCAACTTATAAATTCGGGTCGAGTTCAATGACCCATTAATCTTTAACCGAGTAAGTAATTAGCTTAGCCATAAAGTGATTTAGGTTTTAATACATTTAGTCCTGTTCTGATGGTTCAGTGGGTGGCTTTTGTCCGAATTTCCCCTGTCCAATTCCCTCGGTGAGTGGTGAGAAAATCCGGACTCATCAATATCAAACCAAAATCCTAAGTTTTCACCAAACCTTATCCATATTTTAGATTTAAGGTTCTTGGATACATCTAGATCCACCAATTCCTTACAACAGTTGAATTTATCCCGATTTATAAAAGGAACCCAGATTGTTAATGGGTTTCCAATAGAACTAGTTATAACTTTGATAGTTTATACGTTATACATAAACTCCGAAAGGTTATGAAAGGTAATCCAAAATGGAGTTGTAAGAGATTTTATTATATGGATGAAATGAGGTACCAGTTGAGGAGCCTCATAGTGTTCTATCCAATGGACCATACATTTTGCTTCCATAAATTTTTAAGATTATGTGGTTGGTCAAGTTCAATTAGAATATGTTTGGATCTCATAAAGAGAGGTTAAGTTCTCCCAAGAATCCCATGTTGTCTACATAGTTTTGAATATTCAACATCGAAGGTCTACTGTTTAAAAATTTCCCTAACAAAGTATATTTAAAGTTTAAAAATGGATTTTCCTGATCTTTAGTGGATAACTGGATTGCAATATAATCTCCAACTTCTTGAAACTTGACGTTGTCATGCATTATTTCCTTTGCTCCAATTTTCACAACCTCTATATAAGATGTCGAAAGAATGTTTTACTGCATATTTTGATTAGGTTGATTTAGTGGAGATTCTAGTTCGGATATAGGGTTATTTTTAATGTCAATCAACTAGTTTACGTTGGAATGATTTTGAATTTCTTTTTTGTTTTGTTAGAAGAGGGAAATCAGATTCAATCTTAAAATGATCAATGATCAAAGAATAATTGCTATTTCTATAGGTTATATTCTTTATGGCATGATACGTTGCAATTATTCTTGAAAATTTGATGACTACAAGCTTAGTTTTGCAGACTGAGGTGGTTGATCATAAACTACTAGAGCTCTTGGTGGTTACTGGAGGGAGATTGTAGCTACCAGAAGATGTATGACTATGATTAATATTAATGTTTCTAGAAATTTTGCCAGTCACATTTGATGAAGATCAATAACTTAAAATTTGTTTATTAGAGCTTAAGATTTTTATTTTATTTTTTTATTTTAGTATCAAATTAAACATAAAAATCATCATTTTAAAAATAAATTTTCAAATAGTATATCAAATTATTTTACTCAAGTTTGTGTTTTATTGACTTCAATATTATTTATTTTAGAATTTCTTAAAATTTATTTTATTTTAGAAATAATCTAAATATGTTTTATAAATTTAGTTAATAAAAAGACTTATTATATATATATATATATTACAAAATTATAATAATTTTTATATATAGCTAATTTTGTGAGAATATTACTATAAAATATATTATAATACCATTATATAAAATATTTATTGCGGATTTTTTTAAATATGTCTAATGCTATGAAAGATATTACGTAATTGAAGGTCAACCTCATTTTGGTTTGATCTATGGATTATGTCTTTTCTTGTTAATCATCATGATATGAATATCATTCATGATTCTTGTTTAAATGTTTGATATCATTGTAAATGACTGGTGGTGTTGGCCTACTAGCATTAGGAATAACAACAATTTATTAGAGATTAATACTTTCATCAAATCACTTTCTATACATGATATTGAGTTTAGCGACCTCCACTGTTATACCGACAAGAGGGGGAAGATTTAATTCACCATTAAAGATACTTATTATGCGATTGAATCTCATTTTCCTATGTTGGATGAACGAGTTTAGTTTGGAAAAAATATAATATCTCTTGTGGGACATTTATTATTTGGCTTGTCATGCAGGATTGTCGAATTAACGACCCGAGATAAGTTCATAAATTGTGGTTTAAATTTTCTTCCAGAATGTGTTCTTTGTCCTCTCGAAGAAGAATCATTATATTATACATGATGAAGGGGCTTACATCGAATCATCGACTAATAGATCAAGTAATACCTGAACAGGTGGAGATAGCATAAAGATGCAAACAATACCGAACATAATCATTTATATTACAAATAATCAAATAGTCTAAAACTATGCATAAGGAAAGTGAAAGATGTCATCTCGACGAGACCTAACCGAGAAGGATTAGTGGATCAGTGAAGCAGTATATGGTCGTTAAATGAGTACAACAACAAGGAAGTAAAACAGGATCAGGCAGACATTTAACCAAGCAGGCCGAGTAAGGGGTTATATCACCAAGCAGAGCAAATGGGAGACGAGCTAAAGATAAACGCCAAAGCCGTTGATAAGCAAGAATAAAGCTGGTAAAAAAGGCATAACCAAGCATATGGATAAAGACCGAGCAGTGTCAAACACCGGCTCGAGAAAGACTGACCGAGGTCAGTTATCAAACTCGAGGACTAAAGAAACGGTTGGAAATGACGTTAAATATCCAGTACACCCACTAAGCACATAACGACTAAAGTAGTGGCCATAAATTTAATCCTCACGTCATAAATGTTAGTCTACGTGTATAATTAGTTGAGTTGTGTACTAAGTAACAATTTGTAAACTATTAATAGAGATATAAATAAGCGGATAAACAAAAAACAATGCAACCGAAGGCCGATAAGGTAGCAGCTCGAGCACTTTAACTGAAGGCCGCCAAGTATTGTGTTCTAGAAAATTCCATATACCGAAAGAGTGCAACACGACCCCTGCTATATTTTCTTGATCGAGCAGAAACCACCTCAGCTCTGCTTGAGGAGAAGTTGTGGCACATTATGGATATCGCAACCTTATCCGATGTTTTCTGTTAACTGGGTATTACTGGCCGGAACTGGCCACTGACGTTGAGCGACTTGCAGAACAATACCATCAATGTCAACAATTTGCCAATACTTGTCACCTTCCAAGCGAGTCGATGCAACCCGTGGCGGTCTATTTCTTTTTCGATAAGTGGGGCATCGACCTAGTAAGGCCACTACCGATGGCCACTGGAAAGTACCAGTTCTTGATAGTTGCAGTGGATTACTTCTCCAAATGGGTCGAAGCTAAAGCTCTCTTTCGCGCTCGAGCACATAAAATATGCGACTTTGTTCACCGTCAAATTTTAGCTAGGTTTGGAATACCTCGGTTCCTGATGACAGACAATGGTCCTCAATTCTAAAACAACATGGTCACGGAGTTAAGGCAAACGTTTCGGGATCAACCAACACTTCTCCAAACCATACTACCCTTAGGCAAACGACGAGGTTGAAATCACCAACCTGGCCATCTTGGAGGGCATTAAAAAGAAGCTTGAATGAGCCAAGGGCAAGTGACCAGATAAACTAACCGAGGTACCATGGGTATATCGAACTACCTCTCAGACTACGACCAAAGACACTCATGTCACCCTCGTCTATGGCAGTGAGGTTGTGGTACCAACAGAGATTATCATACCAAGCCACAGGATCACTAGTTGTGATGAAGACGATAATACTACTAACCGGGCAGTAAGCGTAGACCTCATCGAAGAACGACGTATCAAGTATGTATTCGAGTAGAGGACTATATAAGCCTGATGTGGAGACGTTTTAATGTATGTCTTAAGCCCTGTAGCTTCCAAGTAGTGGATATGGTTATGAAAAAAGTTTTTCAAGGGTCATGCAACAAAGCAGCCAGCAAGTTATGACCAAATTGGGAAGGGTCATACACCATTATATCAAAAGGACACAGTGGAGTGTATTGCCTCACCGATGTAAAGGGTCGCGCCCTAAATCACCTAAAGTTGTATGGCCGAGATTTGTAATTTATATGATATGGTCTTTTCCCCCCTGATGGCACGAGATGGTTTTTTGATTAGACATCAGACTCTTGCTTATTATGTTTATACAATTTTAATTTTTTTGCTAATATGTGTGTTTGTTTGTTAAGTTTTCAATGTCCTTACAATCACGAACGAGTCTATGATCACGCTTACGGGATATACAATGGGCCATACTGATCCTAGACCAATGAGTTCATTAATATGAATGACCTAACTGGCCACGCCTACGGGCTACGTAAATGTCATAGTGAGCCTAATACCTTGTACATGGTATAATAAAGCGACTGATCAAATATCAAGCCCTTATGGGGCCACGCAATGGGTCAAATCAACCTCGCCGCGAATAAAGCTAAGAAGAAAGTCTCCCTCAATGCTACACAACGAGCCATACTGAGGTCAACCTTGTAAGGACCTCGAAAGAGCATAATAGTAATTTACAATAACATATCTTTTAATCATAAGCATGCTATCAAAAATCAAGAAATATATAAGATAAATCCATCCATTCAATAATATGAAGTCGACGATGAGCATAAAACATTATTCATAACTTACAAGTTATACAACCAAAACACAAAAATATACTAGTTTAACATAAAGCTAAAAAAACAATTTTAAGCATCATATATCATTGGAGGATTGTTGGCTTCCACCTTTGCGGGTTCTACTTTGCTCCGTTGCGCACCATCATCCTTGGCAGTTAAGATGGTCACCTTACCCGAATCTTGTTCTACGTGCACGGGCTCAGCAGTCGACGCGCCCCCACTTTCAAAGGGGCAGTATTAGGTGCAAAGTTTTCCAATGAACCTAGCTTCATGCTAGGGTTTAGTGCAAGAAGTTCACTCATAGTTTCTTTTTTTCTTCTTGGTTATCATCTCCATGGCCACTTCCATCACTTGTCTTTCCCTCTTCTCCAAGTCAGCCTCCGTCTTTCTCAAGAACTGTTTGTGTTGTTGCTCCAGTTGCGCCTTCAATTCATCCACAACAGCCGTCAATTTTCCATTTTCCACCACTAGACCAGCAATGCGCTTAGTTTTCTCCTCCATCCTTTTCGCTTGAGCCACATTCTGAGTGAGTAAACCAGTACTTTGGGACATCAAATCATCATTCATCTTAATAATCGCATTATTTTGCGTTATCATGGCTCTATTTCTAGTACTTAGCTCTCTACTTTATTCCTCGTACGTATCCCAGGCATCTTTAAGACTGACCATTTCCTTCCAGAGCCTCTCATTTTCTAGAGTCGTCTTGTTTTTTTACGCCTTCGCTGACCCATAGAAAGTTTTGAGCCGTTCGAGCTTGGTAGTCAAGCCCTTCACAGACCCAAAGAACATCGGCTCAGGTTTCTACTTCTCAATTACCTGGAAATCAGATTTCGACATGCGCTAGTAGGATAACACGACGAAATTGTGATGCATCTGTATCAACGTTAAGATCAACTTCACTCTATATATTTATTAATAAAATATAAATTATCGCGTATAATACCTCAATTGCAAGCTCCACCTCGCTGCAATATCTCGCTCATGGACATGCCATCGAGGGACGTGTCATCACAATGTTTAAGGGTGGGAGCTCCTCAGTTGCGTTACTAGCTCAACTTTCCTCGACTTCTTTGTTCATCGTAGGCAACTGATTTGGTCTTACTATATTGACAAATGAGGACCCTATGCCCACCCACTGCACCAAGGGAACAGAAGGCCGGACTCTCGAGTTCTTCACAAAATGCGCCATCATTCGCCCTATCTCTTCAAAAATTTGTTTTTCTGCCCTTCTCCCTCATCAATTTCATTTGCTCGGCTAGGTTGACCATCAACTTAATCCTTATCTAACAGTATCACCTCAGGGGCCTTCTCTCGATTCTGCTTTGTCTCAACGCCTGATACTTCGGCACCTTGTTTCTTTGGTACCGGTACCTCGTCATCACTATCTTCATCCACTAACTGCAGCTTCTTCGTCTTGAGGGGTACTCTATCAACAATCACACACAATTTCATCCTTTATTATAATTTCCCATAACAATATTATTTATGATTATGTTTACACTCAAAGCTCTTATGAAGCAACGAACATTAAGCTCGGTTTCATCCTTATTCATTATTTAGACTTGTTGGCTTTTGCATACTGTGAACAGATTCGCGAGATCGCCATTTTTGGTGCACTTGCTTTAGAACTATCATCTACCATTTCTGATGGAAAAAGAACTCAATTATATTTGGTTCCCTTCTACTCTTGCATTTACAATTTATCATTGGGTGTTTACTGACTTCTATTTCAAATTCTTTAACACCAAAATTTTATAGGATATTAGATTCTCCTATTTTTAAACACCCCAAGTTTAAGTTTAATTTATACTAGGCATATATATTTTTGGACTGCAGTTGTTGAGGTAAATTATATGTTTGTGGATATCCTGTTGGAGTAATTTTTTGTGTTTTACGCTTTTTTATTGTACTGTACCAATTGTCATATCAGATGATGGTCCGCTAACTTCGTAATGCAGTTGTCTATTATTTAAATGGAATTCTAGTTCGCTAACTACTCAGACAAGCTATAATACAACTCTTCTTCCTACAACCTATTTAAGGGTAACACTTAGTCCTCATAACAAGGCTTCTAACTTTAATATTTTATTAGAAAAAATGAGTAAAAAGATTTCTAGTTGGGATGGAAAGATGCTTTCTTTTATTGGTCGCCTTACTTTGATAAAATCAGTTCTTATGTTTATCCCTCTTCACTGATTACAAAGTTGTTGGATCCCCATAATAATCATTTCAAAGATCGAAAGATTGAGGAATAGATTCCTACGGGGATCAAATAGTGAGGTTAATAAAACTCACTAGTCATCCTGGCCCTCTATGTGTAGATCATTTAAAGAGGGTGAACTTAATATCAATAGTCTTGCTAATATACAAAAAGCTTTTTTCTTGTAAGCTTTGGCTAAGGTTTAGATATAACACTTCTCTATGGGCTAAATTACTTAATAACATCTATTGTTCTAGGAAAACATCCTTTGCAGGTTGACTGCAAATGTGCTTCACAAACGTGGAAAAGCTTGCCAAGATGAGAGAGTTAGCTGAATCTCATATTAAATGGGATTTGGGTTGTGGTAAGATAGATATTTGGTTAGACAGTTGGTTTGCTAGGCCACCTCTTATTAAACTTAACTCTAACCAAAATAATAATTGGTTTAAGGGGAAAAGTATCAATACCTTATGGGAAACTAATGGTTGGAACTTTTCTAAACTAAAGGACATCCTAAGTGACTATAACATAAACCTAGTTTCTAAACTTAATATTAAATAAAGATGGGTTTTTTAATATAAAAGAAACCATAAAAGGCTTAAAGCCTTCCCACTATAGATCAAGCCTATTTAGCAACCTATGGAACCAGATATCTCCTAGGAAGTGCTCATTCCTAGCATGGAGAATTTTATTAAATAAAATTCCCATTGATTCTACCCTTCAATTTATGCATATCACTCTAGCCTCTAAATGTCAATTTTGTCATAACATTGAAACTACAAATCACCTATTCATCCACTGTAATTTCGTGTGGGAAATTTGGTCATATTTTGCTAGCAAGTTAAGGGTAGAAATACAGCGGTTCATGACAGTAAAATACTTATTTTTTACTTGGTTCTGGTCTGCTAACAATAAAACTCATATTAAGACCAAATTGCCTACTCTAATATGTTGGGTTATTTGGCATCAGAGAAACAAAAGAAAAATGAACTTTGTTCACTTTTCTTCCTCTAGTGCTATAAAATACATCATAAATATGATAAATGACCTAGATTTTGCTAAAATGCTTAAAACTAGGCACTGGAAAGGATGTGAAGATGCAACTTTGAACTTTAGCTGCATAAATCATCTACATACTATAAGAAAAGTTTCTTATCTTACATGGAATCCTCCTGTTGTAGGTCGTCTTAAGCTTGAATCTGATGCCAATTGCTCCACCAATGATGAAGCAAGCGGAACTGTAGTCATAAGGGACTACTAAGGCAATCTGGCCCTTGGATATGGGAATAACTACAACCTACTAACTCCTATACAAGCTGAATCTCGTGCACTCCTTAATTGACTCCTCTTGTGCAAAATTAAAGGATACAATGAGATAGATATCGAGACAGATTCTGAAATACTGGTTTCACAATTATCAAAAGAAAAGTTTTCTCTTAATTTAAGCTCAATCTCAGCAATATAAAAGCTTTGATCTTTTGTAAAATGACAATTAACCACATCTTTAGAGAGCAGAATCGAGCAGCCGATTGGCTTGCTCGATGGACTCAAAGATGTAAGATGAAAGTCGATTACAAAGAGTTCAAGGCTCCAACAATGCTAGATGCTACTATATTGCTGGAGAGTTTAAATATAGGATATCTTCATATTAAAGACTAACTTATTGTTTTTTTCAAAGTAATTTCATAAATCAAATGGAGCTTAAACGCTGTAGTATAAGCTCATGAAGGAAGTCTCCAACCCTAAAGCACCTGGAAATGGAATTGAAGAGAGTCGGAAATATGATTCAAGGATTATTCTCCCTTCAATTCAGTGAATGCATGTGAAGGAATGCAAGCTGCTAGAAGGAAATTACTCACCGAAAACTTTATCCCTCGTTGTAGACCAGTATATTGATCTATTTCATCAACTCAGTGATGATGATTGCAAACCATGAGCGTCAAAAGGAAATTAAGGAAGTGGTTAAAGCTGTATGTGAATGATAGAGAAAATAATTCAAAAGAAACTTACTCTGAAACTCATGAATTCTGTCGAATTTGCTTACTTCACTTTCCTGGTAAGCTGATCAGGAATGAAGATATTCAAAAAAAGGATTATCCTCCTTTCAATTCCGTGCATGCATGTGAAGGAATGCAAGCTACTAGAAGGAATAATCATCGTAAACTTCATCCCTCGCTGTAGACCAGTATACTGAACTCTTTCATCAACTCGGTGATGATGATTTCGAACAATGAACATCAGAAAATAGAAGTTAAGAAAGTGGCTAAAGTTGTCTGTGAATGATAGAGAAAATAACTCAAAAAAAGCTTACTCTGGAACTCGGAAACTTTGTCGAATCAGATTACTTCACAAAGGAAATTGTCATCGCAAACCTCTTGCATGTGTGGTGGAGTATCTCCTGGTAATCGAAATAAAGCTAGTAAAAAACCTGATCTATGAAAACGAAATCATTCTATGAATTATGAAGGTCTACTAAAAAATGTAAATTGTTCGAAGAATACTAACCTGGTCCATATTAAAGCTCCAAACTTCTCACAGTAGATAGTGTCACTACTAATTCCTACTTTCATCAACACAAAGACGCTGATTTTTGGAAGAAATGATACTGTCTTTAGAAGAAAGAGAAGTGTCAAATGTTAATTGGAGATCTAGAGTATATATACTTTATCTCCTAATTATCTTCAAGTCCCTAATCTTTGTAACTCTTTAAATTTGATTAATAAATTGTTTTAGATTTTTTTTTAAAAAAACCCATTACATTTAAAATCTATAATTGAACTTTTCCATAGGAAAATTCCAATTATAATATCTTTACTTTAGGGAACGTATCTTTTCACTTTGGAATTTTTTAAATATCTATTTAGTGTTTTAAATTGAAAAGGAATAAAACTATTTTTATACCAAATTAACTATTTAAAAAATATGGGTTAACATCTTCTTAAATCAATATCCCACCATCGTAAGAATAATATCATGTGGTCGGGTGCTTTTTCTGCACCAGTAGAATTATTTAAAATTTGTCTGCAGACATCGTGGGGTAGGCTGTAAAGCATTATGGAGAGGACGAGCATGTGCTGTCATGATATATCAGAGAGAATCAATATTACTCCATTCAATTGGTAACTTATATATTTAACGATAAATGCATTATTTCATTCTTTCAATCAGTTATATGTTTCTTTAAATAAAATATATTAACTAAAATTAAAATATAAGCTAACGATATAAACCACTGGATATTTTTTTTTATCGTTGAAAATCACGGTTAGTTCTTCGTATTTATATTTTATATCAGTTTAGTTTTTTTTTTAAAACTTCCATCCATTCTTTTCGTTTCATAAATTTGCAAATTTAGTCGCTGCACATGTAAAGTCTGAAAAACTGACACGTGTCCCTTACTCTTTTTTTTTACAAGTTTGGTCCTTCAAAATTTTGGTCAATAATACCCTTATTTATGTCGCCTCATACGCCAAGTAAGCAACCATGTCATATTTACTATTTACCATCAAATTTAACCATTTACCATTTACCTTCACCTTTTACCCACAACTAACCTAGTTGGACCGGGTCGAACCTAAATAAACCTAACCCAACCCAGCCCATTCTAATATAAACCATACCCGAAACCATTTAATTACCCAAACCCCCAATTAAATCAGTTAGAAACAAAAAACCACAATTTCACCGACAGAGCCTTCTTCCTCATTTCTTCTCCACTTCTTCTCTTTCTCCATTCTGTCTATCTATATTCAATCCATTTACCAAATTCGTAAACCCTAATTCCAAGTCTAGCGACATATCAAGCTTCCGAGCTCTCATTTCTTATCCACCTCAGTTCTTCTTCCTTCAATCATCAAAACCCATTGCTGCCACTTGAAGCCCTAAAATTAAAATGTCTTACTCCAGCGTTTCAAGAGCCTTTGTTGACTTAGGTGGTGATGGTATTTGTGAATGCGGGTTACCCAGTGTAACCCGCATTGCTTCGACCGATCCAAATCAAAAAAGAAGATTCACTGGGTGTAGCAATTTTAGGGTAAGTTTGTTATTCATATACCTTTTACGAGTTAGTAAATATCTTCCTTTAAACTATGATTCTGTAGAGAGGATGACATTGTCGTTATTTTTTGTGGATTGATCCCCCAATTAACCATGGGTCACAACCTGTTATCAATGGATTGTTGAAGATGATTTCAAGATTAGAAGCAGATTGTGAAAGAATAAAGAAGATTATTATTTTTCTGTTTATATTGGCAGGGAGTATAATTGTACTTGAATTGATTTCTTATGGTTAGTTAGCCACTGCAGTTGTTATCAGTTGCCTTAAGTCTTATAATAGGGTTAAGAAACAAAGACTTGTAGTTGTTGGATGGTTATTTCTTATTGCAATGACAATGTATGATTCTACTGTATTTGACCTTGTGTGTTTGTCCCTTGTTAAGTCTTATAACCAGTATAATGAGTGTAATGGCTTCAACAAATGGTTTGTTGATGCTTGTATTTGTGACTTGTAAGTGTAATTGTTACCTGTGATGCATGTAAATGGGTTCAACAAATGTCTTGAACAAATGATTTGTGATGCCTGTAATTTTTAATGTGACCTATGATAGGTTTTTGTCAATAATATGCTAAAAATCAAGACATTCAAGCGACCTGTAATATGTTTTCAACAACTGTAGTTCTACAACCTGCTTGAAAATAAAATTCTATATAAATCTACAAAATCATGTGAACTAGAAAGCATTACTTACATCATAAATTACAAAAAATTACATTTCATGTTTCATTACATTAAACCATCCAATGTTTACAAAAAACAATACTAGTTTAACCCTTCACATGATTCAAAAAACAGTATCTACACTGGTCTATACATTCACATGATTACAAAAAACAGCACATAGTAGTCTAACCATTCATATGTTTACACAAAAAAACCCAGCACCATAGTAGTTTAACCATCAATTAAAGACTAAAAACAGGATTACGGTAGCTTTCTCTTCTTAAGGTTGGACGAAGCTTGTTGTGCATCTTTAAATATCTTCATTTCACTTGTTCTCTTCCAAGAAGTGTGAGGAGAGGTTATGTTGTTCTGGGAAGAAAATATACCACTTGCTTCCTATTATACATAATACAAATCAATTTAACCGTTGCTCCCTCCACTTGCAATATTATATACATATAAAATTTAGCAAAGCTAGGTTGAGAATCTTATAGGTTGGAAAACTTTCTGTTTCTCCAATTGTCAACCACATGAGTGGTCTCTTCTATCAACATATTATATGACAGTATCTTGCAATCATTCAACAAGACTTTATTAATACATGGACCAACAACCAACAACTAATGGGACCATCAACCAACAACTAATAGGACCAGCAACCAACAATAAATAGGTGGAACATTTAATAAGGACAAACTCAACTTCTTAAGCCCAACTCTATATGTGTACACTACATAGAGTCTATAGTGAAGCCCACTTGGATTATTTAAAGCAGTGGTACATTCCAAGGTAATCACAATACTCACAGCAAGGAAAATAACAAAATTAAAATTATAAGGCAATGGTCACAACATTCATAGCAAGCCCATTCAACGACCATTACTGACCATCACTCATAACACTCACAAGAAGCCCACCGGAAACTAAAATTAACAAGCCTACACTGAGAACAATAACAATAAGCTCATAAAGAAACTAAATTAACAACTGTATATTACAAGCCCAATAAACGAGTAGTACATTACAATCAGGAACAAGATTAAACAAGCAGTACTATGCAGCCAGTATCAAGCAGTACTATAAAATTAGAATGAACCACACTTATATCAACCATAACAGTTTGATCCCCAACTCCACCCATTCTCACATATTCTAAAATGGACCATAACTTAGTTATTTACACCAATGATAAAATAAAAACGCAATTGATTCTGGAATTATGAAGTACTTATAGTTACTACATTGTAGTTTGACCTTCCAGCTGACTGAGTGTTGGATCGAGCTGCTATATTGTTGCTTGTAGGTGGTGGAGTATTGCTTGTACCTGGAGGAAAGTTGGTTGAAGGTTGTGGAGTATGGGTTGGAGGTGGTGTATGAATGGTTGGAGGCAGTAGAGTATTTTTTGGAGGTGGTGAAGTATGGGTCGGACCTTCTGGAATGTTTCTTGGAGCTGTTGGTGACTCACAAGGAGTTGATTCACTGTTGGTTTGAGATGATGGGGTTACTGTTGGACACTTACGATGATTATGTCTAATACACTTGCAAATACTGTATATGATGGTGTTATGTTTCTTCGACAGCCTTGCTCTACTTGGTTCAACAGTTGATGGTAGTTGGACTCTTGCGGAAGGATCTTTCCTTCTCGCAGTTCGCCGTCTTCCTCGAACAACTTTTGTTGGAGGAGATATGATAGGTTCGTAAGGGTTTGAAGGCCAGAGCATAGCTCGTTAATAGGATTAATGGTGTGAGAATAAATTATTTTATGCGTTGCAACATGATAATACTCAGCCACGTAATCAATTGGATCTTGCTTAGTGAAAATATTTCCGCAACAGCATGGCAACAAGGAATTCTCCAGAGCTGCCACTTTCTACACGCACAATCTAGCGTTTCCAAATCCACCACAAACTGGTTTGCTTATTCTCTAACCTGGTACTTTGGTCCACCAGTTTCTCCTACGTAACAATTACCAGACGATGTTTATAATCTTGTTCAGCTTCTTTTGGATTGCCAGACAGAGCTTCTGATCCCATTTTGCTAACTGTTATCGCTTCTTTACTATGTGAGAAACTGTTTGTTCTCTAATCCCCTCCAGCAGACTGATCACCCATTTTACTCTACAATCTACGATAACATAAGTAATTGTTTCAGCCAAATTACTCGTCTGCATGAAACATTTGTTTTCTGCGTCGTGGTGTGCTCTTGTCCATTGTGATAGAGGTTTTTTAAACAGACAATTGTATGTTGCTTGGTTGTATCTCTTCATTTCCTTCATATAGTACCATAATTCTTCCACATATGTTGACCTAGCACACGCCCCGAATAGGTGGTGTTCTTCTTTACCAGGGAATGTCTTTTTTCAGATTAGCGTATAAGGTACTTGGCGCAGAACCTGTGTTCTGAATTAGGGCACAATGCAACCAATGAAGAACCAGACCTTTTTGTTTGTTAGATAGCTAAGTGAAGCTGCATCCATTCTGGATATTCAGATTCTCTCCAATTAGTTGGAGGAACCATTCCCAACTCGATCTATTTTCAAATTCCACTATAGCCTAAGCCATGGGATACATATGATCATTAGCACCCACCGCAACCGTAATCAACAACTGTCCTCCAAAAAAACCTTTCAAGAAACAACCATCCAACACGAGAATAGGCCTGCATCCAGAACTGAATCTTTTTTACATGCATCTAAACAAATATACATCCGTTCGAATACTGATTGCTGACATTTGATTACAATCATCGACCATGGGTTACTCCTTAGTATCTCATGGTTGTATTGACGTAATTTTCAGTAATGAATCACGTCATCTCTTATAATAAGATTAAGTGACCTTGATCTTGCCATATAAGCCTTGCATCTACCAATCTTCACCAAGTATTCTTTGTTTATATCCTCGATTAAACCCCTGATCGATCAATCTGGGTCTGCCTGCCACCTACTCATGTAGTGTTTTGCCAGCCAATGACTTATAATATTCATATTTCTGTTAGTTGGCCCACATTGGTATTCATCCAAGAAAGTTTTGATCTTCCATACTGGTTCGCAACCTCTGTTACTTGCGTAAATATACCACTTGCAGTTGGTTTGAGTACATTTGAATGAGCTACGTTGTTTGTCATTCTTGTACATCTTGATGTTGTGTCTCTGTTTGATTCCATAGTGCCTAACACTCTCTTTAAACTACCGCGATGAACCAAACTCAAGTCCCACCTCCAACTCAAGGAACCTAATTTCTGTCGGCATCCTGAAACTTCTCAACCTTTATTTCTTTTTCCTCGATCTCCTAGATTCATCTGTAGAGTCTTCAGGACTTGTCAAATTATGACGGCTGTCATACTCTTCTTCTGAGCTAATGCCACTATTCAAATTATTGCTTGCATCAGATCCTTCGGCATCGGTCTCCCTTTTGTTGTATGGTTCTGGAGCATAAGTATAGTCTTCATTCATATTGTCATCATAACCAGGTTCACTCTGTTCTGTGTGAGCAGGTTGAGGCTGTTGAGTAACATCAAATTACGATATGTCAATATTAGCAAAGAACGAGTCATCGATGCCGTCAACACCGTCATTGTCTCTCACATCCCTATCAGTACCAACACTGTCTCTACCATCTTCATCAGCATTAACAGCAGCCTCAACACTGTCTGTACCATCCACATCAGCCTGCACAACATCCCCATCATCCTGCACACCTTTTATACCATCACCATCAGCTTTCACACCATCTATACCATCCTCATCAGCCTGCACACCTTCTATACCATCACCATCAGCTTTCACACCATCTATACCATCCCCATCAGCCTGCACACCTTCTATACCATCACCATCATCCTGCAAAACATCTATACAATCCCTATCAACCTGCACAAATTCTATACCATCCCCATTAGCATGCAAACCATCTATATAATCTCTTTCAGCCTGCACACATTCTATCCCATCACCATCAGCTTAGAAATCATTTATAACATCCCCTTTAACCTCTACATTTTCCTTAACACCATCCCCATCATCAGTAACATCACCCACTACACTGTCTACCCCATCACCAGTAGGAGCACCCATTATAATATCTACCCCATCACCAGTTCTATCACCCATTACACTATCTACCACATCAACAGTTGGAGCACCCACTACACTGTCTACCCCATCACAAGTTCTATCAGCTTGCACCCTGCATATCCTATCACCACTTCTATCAACCTGCACACTATCTAGACCACCACCAGTGTCATCAGCATCCACACTGTAGACCACCACATGTAACATCAGCATCCACACTATCTAGACCACCATCGGTAACATCACCATCCACATTTTTAGTATCACTCATTTTTATTTCAATTTCAGTGTGAACATATATATTATCATGAAACATTCCTAAACTATCAGGTACAACTATACTGTTATCATATTCAGCATCGACAGTTGGAATAAAATTTTTGTTTCTTAGTTTAGTTGGAGATACCACTTTTAGAGGGGGTGTCCAATCAGAAAAGATGTTCACTAACCTATCACTACGAATCATTTTTGTTACCTCGTAGCAGTCTGCATTTGTCTCTAGTATTTTGAGAGAAGTGCTTAAACCCGGTAGTGAGTAAGCAAACACAAAATGTCCCTCTCTTCCGGATGCTTTTGTTAAATCGTTGATGGAATATATTTCCAAAATCGAAAAGTTTGCTGTAACTAATGAAGTCTACGATTTCTGACCCTACCAATGTACTTCAATTTCTTTTTTCCAGTTAATTTTCCATCGAAGTGGTAATTCACAACAAACAAGTTGCCGTTCACACTTGAGATAAAGAAATAAAAACATCACCATTAACAGTAGTCTCAACACCATTAAAAAACCATTAAACATCAACACTAAACCCATAACAACATCATTAAACCCAAAACAACCCAAGATAATAACATTTAAACCTAGAACAACAACATTAAACCCATAACAATCCTGGAAAATAAAATTAAACCGAGAACAACATAATTAAACCCAGAACAACACCATTAGCAACACCGTAACTTCCAGAACAACAGGAAATAACTCACTTTTCATTCCAATTGAAGTTAAGTATCTATCTAGCTATAAAAATAGAACTAAAATCAAATAACTCACCTCTGTAAAAATGTTTTTCCATGGTGAAAGAGCTTCGACTGGCGACAAACTTAGGGTTTCGGAGAAATTGGTTTGAATCTATTTAGGATGAAGAACTCGATATGTCGATACACTTAGGGTTTACGAATTTTGGTTGCAAAACTCTATAGGTTAGGATAAAGAATCACGAGTGGCTGAAATATATTAAGGATTATAAACAGAATAAGTTGATGGCTTAAGGTTTATTAATTTAGGTTTCGACTTTGTTTTGGTGATTCGGTAGTGACATAGAGAAAGAAAAAGAGAGAACAATTGAATACGTCACGTTTTGGGGTTTTTGATATAGGGTTTCTGGTTTAGAAATTTGAGGTTCACGTTTTGGAGGGAGAAATTAGGATTTTTTTTTGTTTCTGATTGAGTTAATTGGTGGTTTGGGTGAGTAAACGAGTATTTGGGTATTTAAACTGGTCTCGGGTTATATTATATTGGGTTGGGTGAGGTTATATTAGAATGAATTGGGTTGGATTAGGTTTATTTAGGTTTGACCCGGTCCAACTAGGTTAGTTGTGGGTAAAAGGTGAAGGTAAATGGTAAATGGTAAATATTTAAATTTGATGGTAAATAGTAAATATGATGTGGCTGCCTACTTGGCGTATGAGGTGGCATGGACATGAGTATTATTGGCCAAAATTCTGGGGGACCAAACTTACAACAAAATTAAGGGACACGTGTCAGTTTCTCAGGCTTCACATGTGTGGGGGGACTAAATTTGCAAATTTCTAGAACGAAGGGGATGGGTGGATGTCAAAAGTGAAGGAAAGGACTAGGTTGATACAAAAGGTAAACATGGGGGACTAACAGTGATTTTTAACATTTCTTTAAGGTATTTAGTCATATGAAATATCAGTCCTGTCCATTTATAGTTGCCACTAAAAAATCAAAGTGTGTGACTTTTTTAATTCTATTAAATTAATTAAACACAAGATCTTTCAAACTTACCTAAATATACACTTAATAATATTATTGTAATATAAATGAATCTTAGAACAATTATAGAAAATATACTAATATCATATTTATCGTAGTAGTCTATATCCACTCTCACCTAAAACAATAATATCTTTTTACTTTTTAAAAAGATACAATTCTATATAGACTAAGATTGAAGAGAATCGTTGTTTATAGTTTTTTAAATTTGGAGAGTCACTCAATACTTTTCCAATATATTTTATGTTTTTTTAAGAATAAATTTATTAGGTATTTCATTTCTTACCCTACGTCACAAATTTATTAGTCTCATTTTTTTTAGTCCAAAGGACATGTCTATAATATTTGATGTCAATTTCATTCAAAATAGCATGCAACAAACTCCTAACAAAAATAACATTTCCTGTTGTAACAAGAACTAATTGATTATGTTTATAACATAAGATAGATCTAACGATCAAACGTGAAACCTTATACTAGCAGTCACACCTAAACAATTCAAGTCCAGTTTGATGGCCTCTTGGCATGTGTAGATATTGTAGCATCTGTTATAATTCATACTAATGCAATATTCGCCTCGTCTGAGGGCCTCATGCCTATGATCTCGCTCGGTTTCACCAAAGTCTTCTTAACATAAGCAATTAATATCTTGTATGATAACCTAACTCAGTTTGATAATTGGCTTCCTAGCCGAAGCAGCCAACGCCTCGGATGATGACATTTAGGTTAATGCAGTTGCTTGGTTTTACCAAAGCCTTCCTGACCGATGCAGTCAATACCTTAAGTGAAGTAGCTGACGCCTAAGCTGATATAATTGATGCCTCGACGATGCCTAGGTCGATACATCTGATGCATTCAAACAACAAAAATTCAATCAGTTGTGTTTTAACCACAAAGTCAGAACCATACTTTCACAATTCATTACCTTGGTTTTGATTCAAAAGAAAATAAACACAATTGTTACCTTCACTTGATTTATTGCAAGGGTCTCATGTACTTCAGTTGTGAACCAAATCCAAGTAATACTTCGACTTTTTTTGTTATCATCGGTTTAGCAAACATATATGCTGTCTAACATAATTTCTCAAAATTCAAGAATATTTCTTACAAAATGAAGCTTAACATCAGTTTGCTTGGTGTATTCATGAAATACTTGATTCTTTGACAAGTGTGTTACACTTTGGTTATCATATTGCATCATTAGAGCTATATGTTGAGCCGTAAGCTTCATCATCATCCCTATTAACCACATAGTCTCCTTCATTACTTTGGTAACAATAATATATTTAGCTTATGCAGAGGACAATGCTACTACAAGTTAATTTTCCAACTTACAACACTACCAAACAATATAAACACATATCTAGTCAAAGACTTCATGATATCCAAACAACTATCATAATCATAATCAACAAAATCCTCAACATCTTCTAGTCTTAAACCAGCCTCTTTATAGATAAATCTCAGATTAATGCATTCTTTTATGTACCTCAGATACCAATTTACAATCTACCAATGTTTCTTGGATGGCCTCGACATGAATCTACTCATCAAGCATGAAGCATAAGCCAAACCATCTATACTACAAACCATGTGATACATAATATTTCCCACAATATTGGAATAATGAGTTTCTCTCACTTTATGCATCTCTGCATCATCGTCATCAACTTTTAAAGATGTTAGTTTACAATATTGAGCAATCACCAACCTTGAAGCATAAGCCAAATCAGGTCTACTACAAACTATAGTATACAAACTACTTATCACAATATTAGAATAAGAAGCTCCTTACATTTTATGCATCTTCAGTTTATTTTTGGATTATATCATCTTAATTGTAGTTCATATACGATTTAGTTAAATAATATAATATATATTTTTGTTCTTATATACTTTATAGAAATTAGTGATCTCAGTTCAGTTAACGAGGATTAGTTGAGAATCAATATATCACATGATTACATAGTCATTTAATTATAATGTTACATACTATGAGAAGTTAGTTTTCGATAGTTATGTGCAATATGATTGGTGCAAAAATAATTATAATATGGATCGAAATTCTCAGTGGTTTGTTTATTATTACTCTAAAAAAATAAGATATTTTACTTTATTTGTTAATACAGTAACGTTTTTTCATTGGAAATTTATAGAATATATTTCGTTCATGTGATGATCAAATTGGTAGATTGTAAGTATATCATAAATCATAACTTCTCAACTATGTATATTTAAAGTATACGAACTAGTGTAAAATATGATCTAATTAATAAAGTGTAATCATTAATTTATAAGTAGTCATTAGACATACATATAATAATATAATAGTATCATGAATTATATTATGTAAATATCAATTGGGTTAATGTGTATAATGATTGAGAGTACTATTACCTAACCTATAAATTAATGGACTCTTTGACCTCTAATAACCGTTATGGTCTAGCAGTCGCGAGACCATTTTGGCAATGATGTTATTAATTTTAATGTGTTTTATAAATGATGTTATAAGCTATAAATGTAACATTAAGTCATGAACCTTAATACCCTTAAATATTTTATATATTGTCATTGTCAATGAGAGAAATAATCACCATTATATTCTCTTTACTTTAAGGTTTATACCTTTGGTGAAATAAATTGGATTAATAATTTATCATTTGTCAAAATCCCGAATCTATAAATTCTTTAAATATAATCCATAGCTAGGTAGCTCGTGAAAATTCAAAAGAACTATAGTCTTCACAAACTCAACAAACAAATGAGACAATAAATTTAGGCAATCCGTATACTATTTGTTATTAAAGTAATTTATTTAAGACATAAAGTAGATTAGTAATGAATTGAGGATCGATGAATGAAACCTTACTCTCTATATTCAAAAAATATTGATTTATATTATCATAGATTAACAACATTTAATAACACACACCTATTATTTTTCATGTTCAACCTCAAGAAATCCATTGTCCACGTATAATTGTCTAATTATTTTCTATTCATAAATATAAAAAAGATGAAAGATGTGAATTTGATTGACATAATTCTAAAAATTTCAGTGATATTTCATTTATTATTGTAATGAATATGATGTCCACAATAAGCGTATGTGAGAATGTTGATAGAATTTTGATGCTGTTTGGATGTGAAAAAATATAACGATTCTTCAATTTACATCATATATCATTTGATGTAGTTATTATTTTTCAATTTTTCTAATATATTTTGGCATATTATATACATATATTTTGGCATATTATATACATATATTTTGCATGTTTATTATGTTTTGGAGGATTTAAGTTTTACAACCTACATAAAATATAAGAATGGCGAATATATTGTCACCATATTTTCCAAACATATTATTCATCAACTTGATATATTGATGCAACATTTAATGATCATAAAATATTGTATATCATGTATATCCCAAGTTTAAATGTATTTTCAATTTTTTTGTCGACCATTATTTACTTCACATTTGATTTTAAAGTTTTTCTTATTACTCGCATATCGTACATATTCAACAATAAAATAATTTAGAGTATTTAATTATTATCATTGTGAAAATACGATTACATAGATCGTTTAGATTATAAAGATCGATCGTTATATAACAATTCATAGAAAAATCACAAAATTATATGTGCGTAAATTAGATAAAAGTATAATTTCGATCTCAAAAATGCAAGATGAAGATGTAATTTGACGACTGTTTACTAATTTTTTTTAATATTACAAGAATAATATAAAATAAAATAAACATGGTAATAATAATATAATAATAAATAAGTGATTTTTTACTAATTAAATTTCAACATCACAAGAATAATATAAAATAAATTAAATATAGAAACATAAAAAAATCATACAATTCATATAAAATACTGAGAATTCTTGCAATTTTCGGTATATTCATAATTATTTAAAATTTTAAAATTATTTAAATTATATTTTGATTAATTTGTTGGTAGATTTTTAAAGTCTTGTGGTTCCAAAATTTTATAATATTATTTCATAGTTAAAGGTGCTGGGTATATAAGGTTTGAACTAAATTTTATACTTTTAATAGAACGGTGATAGTGTAGATGGTTCGAAAATTACAGTCAAATAAGTAGTAAAAATTCAAGGTCCACTAGATTAATTATTGGCGAATTCAATGCTATATGGAATCAGATGACCGAATGAGTAATTCAGACTTTTGAATTGATTTCAACCGATTTTGTTACAACAACGAACTCACAGATCTCCGCAATATCGACTTCCAATTTTTTGGTCGAATAAACAACCATCGCCATCTTCTCAAAAATTAATAGAGTGCTTGTCAACACCCACTAGGATGATTGATTTCTCAACTCACTCGCCCACTACCATTACCCGCGCACATTAAATCATATTCAAACCATACTATTCCTTAATAGCCCCTACCATTTCTCTAAAAAAACCTCCACTACTTCACCATATGGCAAACATATCCCAATTATCATTCCATCGTTAAAAATATATTGAGTCTCCCATTTAATGAGTTTGCTATGTACAATATCTCTTTAAAACTCCACCTCCTCCAAACCCCCATCTTCTACCTTAACAAAAATGAATTCAACCACATAAGTGAGAGAGCCAACGAAGCCCGTTATACACTTCTTATTGAAAACGAGGCCCTAATCCATCACGTTATCAATATTACTATTGGAAATGTTAAAATTAATGCCTCCAAGAACTATATCTCATTTAGCCGCGCTAAAGAGTCATTCTTCAAGACAAAGTATTGCAAAACCAACTTAAACTGGAGGACTGCAACTCTAAGTTCTTCAAAAATAACATCGAGACCATAATCTCTTAGAATAAAATTATGTCTACCTCTCACCATAATAATAATTTTATCAATGGCCCAAAATTTATTGCTCACATATTTGTTAATTATTTTACAAACCAACTGGAGGTCAACACCCCACCCTTCCACCTCTTACCTACCATGACCTTGATGGAATCATGAGTCTAATCACGAAAAGACTAACTGACTCTAATAAACTAATTACGATGCACCCCATCATTGACGATGAGATGAAGAGATCTCCATTCAATATTGATAGCAACAACGCATATGGCCCTGACAGATTCAATGCTAGCTTATTCAAACATCTTGGTCGACTATGATCCCGGATCTATGCAAGATAGTGCATCATTTCTTTCATCACTCCTGCATGCATAGACATTAGAATATGACCCTAATTTCTCTTATCTCCAAGTCAGACAACCCTTATTCCTCTTTCGACTTTAGACCTATTGTTAGTTGCAATATCAATTACAAGATCGTTTCCAAAATCATCACCAATAGGGTCACATACTATATTCCTTCATTCATTGACCTCGCTCAATCGAGATTCATCCCAGGTCAAAACATTTATGTTAACATTTATTTCTCCCATAAACTGGTTCATGGTTGTAAAAACAACGAGAAAAGTCCAAGAACAACCCTGAAAATTGATCCCATTAAAGCCTTTGATACTGTTCATTGGTGTTTACTCGTTGACATTATTTACGTCATGAACTTCCCCGCCAAGATGATCGGTTAGATCATCAAATGCATCTCTACCATTTCTTACTCGATTAACATTAATGAGAGTTTTTTGTCTCCTTCTGTGGTAAAAAAGGCCTTCATCAAGACGATTATCTCTCTCATTTCCTTTTTGTATTGATTATACAAGTTTTTACGAGAATCCTTAAAAAACATCCAACCTACCTTTCGTTTTCACTTGAACTACCAAAAATTTAGGATCATTAAACTCAATTTTGCGGATGATTTTATGATTTTCTGTTAAGCTAACATCGATTTCATCAACCTTATCAAGACTGGCCTTGATGCGTTTATGAATTTCTTGGGCTTGTAGCTTAACCTAAATAAGATTCAAATATTTCTCTTGGAAGTTAACTATTCCACTCTTCATTTTATCACCTCCTCACTAGAGTTTAAGGAGGGTACCCTACCCTTCAGATATCTCAACATCCCCCTCATTACTTTTTTGTTTTACTTATATGGACTACAAGCCTTTTTTCAATCAAATTAGTAGTAGATTAATTATTGGACCTCCAAACACCTCTCTTACGTTGGTGGTGATAGTGTCATATATTTTTGAAGTGGTTTCTCAAATGAGTCAAAATAATTTGAGGTATATTTAGGATCATATTTTGAAGGGTATTTGTAACCTGAAATAAATGAAACACTTTTTTAATTTTTTGACTCAATTGTATGCCTACTAAAATAGTAATTAAACTAATGGGCTTTGGGATTTTACATTTTCGAACCATGATCCAACCAATGACCTTAAAAATTAACTATAAATACCTTAAGAGACTTCATTAATAAGGGACGACATAGAATTAATTACACTAGTAAATAAATTACTCTATTATTTCACTACCTTCCACAAAATATTGAATATTTTATCGACCAACTACCAAGAATACCCTCAATCATACCACAATGGGAGCGGGAAATCATGGATAGTAAAAATCCAAAACTTAAAACTATTTTCTAACTCCATCAGATAATGAAAACTAAAATGCAAGTAGATATGCCTCGGTGATTCAAGAGGGCCAGGTCGATGAAGAACATATTAGAGCCTCATATGAGAATGATGAGCATGAGGAAAGAACTCAATTACGAGATGAGCTTGCTGAATTACATAAAGAAATTAAGGTCATGAAAATATACAAACAAGCTGAAAGAGATTTATTCGTATAAGATGATAATCCCCCCATTTATCCAAAGCTGTATTGAGGGGATAATTCACCTAAAAACCATCAATGTTTTAGAAAAGAACCTCAAACTAAGGATGATTATAGCTCTTCAAAATCCATCAAGAGTTCTTCATCATTGTCGGATGTCTTGTCATTCTCATTAAGTAATTATTATTATTATTACTAGAAGAAGAAATATAAACATCAAGATAAACGTCGACGTAATAAAATTGTAAGTCAAAGTAAAAGTTGATAGACCAAGATGCCTTACAAAAGAAGCATCGGGAATATAAGAAAGAGGATTATATGGCAAAGGAAACTGGGTTGGTTAATCATAGCATATACCAGTTGTTGAGTGACCCGTTTACCGTCCGATCCAAACCAGGTATATTTGTTGTTTTTTGTGAAATCCATCGCTTTAGCCAGATGTCTAATTGGAAGTAATCCCCTTTCTTAGAAAATATTTTATTTTAACACTTCCATAAACCTTTTGACGTCTCATAAATGTTACTGCACTTGCCCCAAAATCTCTTGACTATATAAATGCTAAAAAAGAATAATAAATACTAGAATTATCTTTGGATTATAACCATATAGATAATCCGTGTGAGACTCATGGTGCAGTTATTCACATTAGAGTGGTGGAAACTCATAGATTGGCTAATGGGAAAAATATTAGGGTTAAGTCTAAGTTACAAATGAAGTTAAGAGAATAATGGTTGATCTTTTTGTCCAAGTATTTACATGTATTTGCTTGGTGTAGTGAATATGTAACAGGTGTGCCAGCCAGTATTATGTGTCACAAATTATCAGTACGATCAGACGCATGCCCCCTATTCAAAGAAGAACAAATTTTTTTAAAGAGAAATCCGAAAAAGTTTGTAAAGAAGTGGATTGGTTAACAAAAGTAAGTAATATAAGGGAATCTCAATACCCATTATGGACAGCAAACCCGGTGATGGTAAAGAAGAAAAGTGGCCAATAACGAATGTGTATTGATTTTATCGATCTCAATAAGTCTTGTCCTATAGATCTATTTTCGGTGCCTCAGATAGACCAGTTGGTAGATTCCACCTATGGCAGCAAATTATTATCTTTCATGAATGTTTTTGCTAGTTACAACCAGATCCAAATGGATTCGAAGTAATAAGATTATAGTACTTTTATTACTGATCAAGGCTACATTGTTACAAGATGATTCATTTTAGTTAAAGGAACGTTGGGGCTACTTATGAGTGTTTAGTGAACAAGGTATTTGCTAGCCAGATTGGAAAATATATAGAGGTATATATTGATGATATGATGGTAAAAAATGTAAAGGAGGAAGACTATTTGTTTGATCTCAAAGAAACTTTCTTCAACTTATAAGCCATTATTTTAAAGTTGAATCTAGAGAAGAAGATCCAGCACAGTTAGATGCATTATTAACCATTGACCCCCAGATTCACAAAAGAAGTCCAAGTGTTAATTGGAAGATTGGCAGCCTTGAATCAATTTGTGTCAAGATCATCAGATAAATTTACACAGTTATTTCAAGTATTAAGAAACACAAAAGAAACATCTACTTAAATATACACAGTTCTTGAAATAAGGAAGGAACAGTTAATAAAATATCCACAAGTGGTAAATGAAGCATCTACTTACTTCAATAATGTAAAGTATGAACATGTACCCAGGGCTGTAAATTCGATGGTTGATTCCTTGGAATCTATTGCATATGTTGAAACTTACCTATGAATATTGATACAATAATGTACTTCGACAACAAAAATTATTCAAATGGAAGTTGGAGTTGGAGAAAGTTGCCAAGTGTCTACCATAGTAAAACAAGATTGGATGTATGAAATCAAGAGGTACAACACCAACGGTATTCATCATAAGGATAAAATATTAGTCAAGAAGTTGAAGTTTAACGCATGGTTTTTTGGTTTTGACAGAAGTATTTTACAAGAAATATTTTTGCAAACCTTTACTACGTTGCCTTAGATCCGATGAGTCCCAAGTAATTCTATCTGAGTTATATAATGGAGAAGGTTATGCCCATTGTGGTTATAAATATTTAACTAGAACGATTTTATTGGCATGTATTATTGGCCTTCTCTCATGGAAGATGATAAGGAATTGGTTAAACGATGTGATCAATTCCAAAAGTTTGGAAATGAAATTCATATTCCAACAATTCCCATAGAGACTATATCTGAAATAATATATTTAGATAGATGGAAACTTGACTTAGTTGGCCCACTGCCAATGGTTTCTCGAGGATGTCAAGTTATTATTTTGACAGTTGATAATTTTTTTAAAATGGAAGAAAGTTGCACACCTCTTTGAAACTACTTATAAACCAGTAATAAACTTTATTTTATCCAATACATAATGCAGGTTCAGAATACTTATATGTATTACAACAGACAATGGCCCTCAATTTGACAATAAAGATATAGAAATATTATATGCGTCAAGAGGAATCCGAAATTATTTTTCTTCATATTTCCATCCACAATCCAACGGACAGGTAGAAGGGGTAAACAAAACCATTTTAAAAGACATCAAAAAGAATTTAGAGGGGGTAGCATGTAAATAGCCAAGATATTTACAAGAAATGTTGTGGGCTTACAGAACTACTCCACATACCGCTACACATAAGTCTAATTTTACCTCGGTCTACGGGATGGATGCAATATCATCAATAGAATCTATTTTCCCTCTTTCAGAGTCCAAAATTATTTCGAAGAAGATAATGAAATCGTAGTAAGGGCTCAAGTATATTTGATTAAAGAAAAGAGACTCAAAGCTTATTTAAGAATTGTGCATTATCAAGGATTAATGTGGAGTAGATATGCATTGAAAATATGAAGAAGAAAATTCCGGATTGGAGATAAAGTTATGAGAAAAGTGTTTTTACACACTAACCATAAGAAATTTGGAAAGTTGGCACCGAATTGGGAAGACCCCTTATACTATCGTAAAAAGAATTAAGAGTGAAACGTACTGGTTAGTTGATAAAAAAGGCACTCCATTGAGACACCCATGGAATGTTGAGCATCTGAGATTATACTTTGACTGAGGTTTTATAAATATTTACTTTACCTTTGTTTAATGTAAATATTTTTTAAGGGAATACTTTTTCCTACCCTGGTGGCTCGAAGAGGTTTTAATGAGGTGACCGTCTCATCAATCTACCACTTTTTTCCTTTAAAAAAATATTGCTTCTAAGTATATTCGTAATTTTATATTCATTTAAATGGATTACCTTCGAATGACTTGTGTTTGAAAGTTTGTATATATTCCAATGGATTACTTTCAAATGGCTAATGCTTGAAATTTTGTATGCTTTTGAATGGATTACGTTTGAATGGCTTGTGTTTGAAATTTTGTATGTTTTTGAATGGATTACCTTCAAATGGCTTGTGTTTGAAATTTTGTATGTCTTCGAATGGATTATCTTCGAATGACTTGTGTTTGAAATTTTGTATGTCTTCGAATGGATTACCTTCGAATGTCTTGTATTTGATATTTCATATGTCGTCGAATGGTTTGTATTTGAAATTATGTATGTCTTTGAATGGATTACCTTCGAGTGGTTTGTCTTTAAAATTTTGTATGCCTTCGAATGGATTATGTTTGAAATTTTATATGCCTTTGAATGAATTATGTTTGAAATTTTATATGCCTTCGAATGGATTACCTTCGAATGTCTTGTGTTTGAATTTTTTTATTCCTTTGAATGGATTGTATTTAAAATTTTGTATGCCTTCGAATGACTTGTGTTTAAAATTTAGTATGTCGTCGAATGGATTACCTTCGAATGACTTGTGTTTGAAATTTTGTATGCCTTCGAATGGATCGCCTTCGAATAATTTGTTATTACGAGTAAAGGTATTCAAAATAAATTGGAAGCTTAAAGTAAGTTGGAAAAGATATCATAAAATATAACAAAGTTCATTAAATAAAAAAGAATAATAAAAATCATTTGAATGGTTCAATGATTCATAACAAAAAGTGCTTTGATATTTTCAAAGCCTTACAAAAATATATTTTCAAAGCCTTACAAAAATATCCGACACAATATTACAAAATTTCCTTACATAATAAGGACTTATACAAAACTCTAACATTTGAAATTGTTAACCTTTGGGTTTTTTCCCTTTGGTATTTTCTTTTTTTCATCTGAACTTCTCTTTTCGGAATCCATTTAATTAGAATTGTCGTTTGACGACTCATCAGAAGTACACATTTCATCTACTAAAGATATTATCATTTGACTACTCATCAAGTCCAACTTGATCGAGGTGTCCCATTCATTTAATTTATCTATTGTGGCGTCGATTTATGCTTCAACATCATCGTATGATTCTTGTGTAAACTTGGATTTTAGGGACTTGATTTCTTATTCTAACTCTTTTTTATAATTGTCTAGAGTTTCTTTTACACCCAGGATCTGGTCCATAGCTTCTTTATCCATATTCTGTTGAGATTTCAATAAAGTACTCTCGGTAGAACTGGATGTCCGCATTTTGTCAAGTTCTCCTTGTATCTTGACCACCTTGTTTTTTGCTTTTTCCACCTTTTTTGAGTCTACCAGCCTCTCTGGATGCCTTGCTGACCTTAGTTTTTCCCTCTTCGAGGGAAATTTGCAATTTTTGTTCTCCTCTTGAAGAGAAAAACTTGTTCCTCTTTAAGATTTGACTTCCCCTTCTAGTTCAACAACAGGTTCAACGTAACCCATTATTGAGTACCCAACCATATCATTTTCATTTAAAAGTTCAAAAGGTATACCATCGTATATCATGTTAGGTGATATACTTATGAAGGCCTCGTCGAATGCTTCATTGTCGGACCCTGTCAACTCATTCATCGGTTTGTTAACTCCAGCAGTAGCCTCTCCTTAAAATTTGGAAACAAAAAAGCAGGGTTGGGTACATGAATGGTGGGAACACTGGTATCCAGACGTAATACTAACGCCAAACTAGTTTAAGTTTATTTTTATTTTTGTTCTCTCATTAGTGCCTTGCTTGCTTATTGTTTTAGCTTTCTTTTTCTAGGACTTAAGCATATTTATGGGCACATCATCTCTTTTCTTTGGATTGTACTTTGGTAGTCATTTTAACAACACCTTGCAAAGTTCCTTTTTTTTCTTATCTTTTTTAGACCGATGATTTGGTGCTCTCTTCATGGTCAGAAGGTATAGGTTCTCATCGGTAGATTCAAATCTCAACAAAATAATGATAGATATAACAGGAGTGGTGAATTCCTCTCATGATAATTCTCTATTGGGAATGGTCCTCTAAAGATGGCTGCGAGTTAAGTTGGCAGGGGTAAAACTTTCGTAAATGTTATTATCCTATTTTTTCTCTGCCCAGTTATGCAACTTCTTAAAATTGACTTGTACATCATTCAGATGAGGTGTAAAACGGTTCAGAATAACTATACAAAAGGAAATTAAAACCGATGATAAAATAATCGTCGAAATAAATAATACATTTTGAAGATGATTACCTGGCTCTTCCGAATTCTGGTCAGTTGGGTTGGATTTCCTTTTAAAGAAGAAATATTTTTACCATCTTCCCAAACGCCAATAATGTAAATAAACTAATTCTTCTATATCATGTCCGCTTTTAACAGATCGTCTACTACTTTGTAATTATTCCCTACATTGAAGTAGTATAATGGAATCTTACAATTGCGACACAACCCAACAATCGTCGTCATTTGTTCAATGGGCTTTGGAGTTTTGGAAAGTCGGGACGTTATGATACAAAAGATTAAAGTGAACCAGTCATTCAAGCTGGCCTAGCTCGGACACAACTAAAGTAGATAGAAATACCTAACGATTTCAAGATCTTGGGGAAACCGAAGGCCCCGGTTTAGCACATTGGTGTAAACTACAAGTTCATTAGGGCGAAAACTTATCGGAGTTTCACCAGGCTTAAGCAGTCTAACTTTAATCAAGTCTGGGAATCGCCACTTAGTATGAAAAGCATCCAATTCTTTATCATGTAAATAAATGTAAGATATCTTATTCAGAGCTAAAATATATTTTACACGTACTTTCTTAAAATTAGGACCGACACGTCTAGCCAACGAGATTGGGAGCTCTTCAGACTTTTCTTCTATAACTTCGTATTTATCCTAAATTTTCTCTGTCAAAACCTTGTCGATAAAGGCCTTTGAAGTTTCCCGTATTTGAATATATGTCTCAATGGGAGAATCTTCACTAAGATATTCCATTACTTCTTCCATTACTTTCAGTTTTGATCCTAATGGTCCCATAGACTGGGTGCTAGCACCATCTTCTGTAACAGATTGGTATTTATTCAGGTTTGGTGGAGAAGGAGAATCTGTTAATATTAATTGTTCAATAACAACTTTAGTCCTGCCCTTTGATTGCCTAGTCACTCTAAGTAGGGTAATATCATCTGAACCGATCCCATAACTTTAGATGTTAAACGAGTTCGATGAATTGTGGCCCCTTAAGATTGTGATGGTCTTGAGGCACGCTTGTCTAAAATAAACAATTGAGTAGTTGTAGAAGAATCTGAGAGAGTATTGCGTCTGTAAAGATAAACATTGTCGTAGTCTATAACCTGAGTAGTGACAATCGGAGGTGAAGTGGCAGGCAACCTAACATCGATTCTATATTTTTTTTCTCTTCTTCTAACTCGGATAAGTTCAAGCAATCACCTTTGATTAAAGAGCTTATAGTGGTGAACATGCAAGCACCAAAATTTTATCTGATTGATAACGAATTATTTTTGGCTTTCTTACGTTATAGTTTCTCTCTTTTCCAAAGATATGTAAAACAGACAAAATTAGAAGTTGATTTATATAGAGATAATTAAGAAGTGGTTGAAAGCCATATTAATGAGGTGTTAAGAGTGCTTGAGTACCCTAAAAACTAGGTGAAGGCGTGTTCACTAATAAAATCTCAAGGAAAGTGAAAACGTCGTTCATCAATCGGCTTACTTTACATAGGGCAGAACAAATTCGAGGTTGAATGAACAGTTGACACTTGTTAGAATTTATTCTATTCAAAAACTGATTCGAACTTATTTGACTACTTAAGAAAAAAAATAGGAATTTCGGTTCAAAAAATTAAGTAAGTTTAATTCGAATAAATATTTCCTAGTCTTTTAAAGAAGTCTTAAGAGGATTAAGGGGGGCTATATGATAGGTTTAGATATTTTTCGAAGTAGTTTCTCAAAGGAGTCAGAATAATTCGAGGTATATTCTAGACCATGTTTCGAAGGGCATTTGAAACCTGAAATAAAGGAAACACTTTTTGCCTTTTGACTGAGTTGTATGCATAGTAAAACAATATTACACTAATGGGCTCTGGGCGTTTACATTTTCGAACCATAACCCAATTCATGACCCTAAAAAATAACTATAAATACCTTAAGAGACTTCATTAATGAGAAGAGACATAGAATTAACTGCGCTAATAAATAAGCTAATTTAGTATCTCACTACCTTCCACAAAATATTAAATATTTTCTAGACCAACTACCAAGAATACCCTCAATCATATATTTACCTTATCAAATAAACTCTAGCTCATTAAATTTTTCATTTTCTCTAGGCAAGTCTAATGATCCTCAATTTTAATTCTCCTTGTTTGTACTCTAAATGAACTTTGTCAACAATTCTGTAGATTTTTTTTGAACCTGATCTTAAAAGCACCGATTCTATAGTCATTTGGTCTAAGTTTACCTTGCCCTCACGTGAGGGTGTCCTTGGGATTCTTGACCTCAAGGTCTGGAATTGTGAGGTAGCTCACAAATTTTTCTTGTCCATTTTGAGCGACAACTCCTCCTCAATCCTATAGACTCCCCCTCACGGATCCTTTAATAGTTGGTGATGGAAAATAATTCTTAATTTTAGGCCCATTCCTTCCAAACTTTACAATTCTTTGGTTGGTAACAGACTTTCCACCTCACTCTGTACGATCCTTTGGCTATTCTTTAACTCCCTCGTCGACCGTTATGGTCGTATCATTCCATATGCTAGAATTAACAACAATAACGTCTCAAATATTATCATTAATGACTCGTGGAACTGATCTAGCCAAATTAGTTCGGGTAGGCGGTATCACCAAACTCACTTGCTCGAAATCAGTAACGCTGTTAATATGCTACCACACATCGGGTTCTGAGGATGTCAAAGTCTGAATTCCTAATCATGATCGGAACTCTTTTACCATAAGCACCAGCTATCACCATATTGGGCCCTCACAACCTAAGTTACATTGGACCAACCTCGTTTGGAACAAGTACAACATTTCCACACACTTTTACCGCTTGACTTGCCATCTAGGGAAAATTTACCACGCGTGGCAAACTTATCCTCCGAGGTAACAACACGGTCCCCGACGGTGTCCTTTGTAACCTTTGTCCGAAATCAAATCACTTGTTAGTATTATCCATTTCTCTCAACTTGTCTAGAATAGATATGCAACGAAGCTCAACTTTCCGTGCTATGCTTCCGACCGGCCAAGTTGACTTCACACTGCTAGCTTTTGGACCCCACCCCACGGGCCTTAGACGCTTATAACATCTTTTTTTTCTCTTCGGTGTTTTTTCACCGATGATCGGAGATAAATACAAACACTTTTAGTGACTCAACCTTGCTTGAACCCGCAATCTGCATCACATTTTTTCTAACCTTCGCTACAAATTTCATGAGATAACGACATTTTAACTTTGATTCACCATATTAATTTATTTTGTTTTGATTCTGCTATTTTCTTGGCCGATGCTACATCTTTGAAAATTTCGCAAACATACCTCCTCATTGTTTTTTTACACTAAGTTATATCCTAGTATGGTTTTTTTTTTATCTACTTCAAATATTTTAATGGATAAATATTCCCCTTACATTTTATGAGTATATCGTGGCAGAGGAATAATCCGTGGTGTAACCTGCACTTTTCCTTTTAATACATTTATTTTATAAAAAAAATGTTGAGACTTATTTGAACTATTTTAAGGAGCGATTATTTTAAATTAAAATTTTAATAAACCATGAAAACAAATACAGCTGCCTGCCTTTTAGGTTATCTTGGTAAAACTATATAAAAAGGCATCACTATCAGTCTATCCTCTTCTCATTTGAGTGAAGACTGAAGAGTAATGTTAGGGTATCAAACATTTATGTCATGAATTAATAAAAAATTCTCATTTAAAACTTTTAATAATAAAAAGTACTCCTCCTTCTATAGTTCTTAATCTTATCTTCTAGATTCCTTTTCTATGGTGTTTTGTTTTTCCGGGTTTCGCTTTATAAACTTTTATATGTAAGAATACATGTTTATATCTCTCTTCTTTTCAGCTTTAGGGTTTCAACGAACAAGATGTAACAACAAAGCAGAACCAAGATTTAGAAAGATAGGGTTTCTTTTGGGGTAGATAGAAGAAACGAAGTGATAATAAAAAATGCAGGAGTAGAGCTCCTTATAGTCCAAGAGTGGATTTGGCAGAAGTGGATAGCGCTGCTAAGCTATGGATACCATAAACTCTATCACATAACCATAATCATAACCATATTATTGGGGTGATAGTTTTATGGTTTGCATATCTCAGGAGCTTTCATCACTTTTAGCTTTATTCTTTTTTTGGATTGAAGGGAGCTCTACATCTTTCTATTGATGGTTAGTAGTTCTTTATCCTCTTGATTTTGCAGGTGCAGGTACCTGTTTGGAGTTTTTAAAGCTTTCAAGTCTTGTTGTGAAGTTCATGTATAGGAGGAGGAGATCTAGATCTAGAATGTTTTTATTTTTTCTGATCTTCAACACCTGCTTCTCTCTATCTTTCTTGTTGAAATCAATGTTAACTATGCCTAGCCGTTTGTAATTTTTTATTCCGTTGAATTTAGATCCATATTTGTTCGGTGTTGCTTGGTTCTTAATCTCTGTGTATGATAAAAGCTACAAGAGGTTTTCGTGTCTAGATTAGGACAAACATAATTCTACTTAATTGAACAAATTAAAACTTCTTTAACCATGTGTATTTTTATATAATAATCTTTTTAAACTCTGCGAATATTAGAAACTACAGAATCTTTTTTATCTAAGAAGGAAAAACCGAATAATTTAGGAGTATTATTTATCTTACTTTTCTTAGATTTATTAATATCTAGTAACTGTTTTTATACGTCACCCAAACATTTTGAAACTTTTATATTGGAAAACAATATAACCATTTTTCCTTTCGAATATTTAAATATGGTTCCACTACAAATCTAAATTACGAAAGTAGTCGATGACTGAGACGAGAGCGTCTTTTGACAGTGAGGTAGGGCAAGGAAGAACACGTGGACCAATGGAATGAAGATGGAAGTAAAGTGAATAGGTAGAAAATCTAGCCATAGATTCTGTTGTCTCATCCAGCTGTATGTTAATAAATGAAACTAGTTCTGCTCCCTAACCTAATGTTAAATTAAGGATTATGGTACGGGTTTGGTTAAATTGGGTCCAAAATATGTTAACCAATCTCAAAATTTTAGCCGTCTTTTATCCTGTCGGTTGAGAGGGTTTCAACCGGTGGGGAAGCTTATCCCGGCGGGTGAAACAGTTTTTCCGCCGCGTGGGAGGGTCTCAACCGCCGGGGTAAGGGTAAAATTGTAAAACTTCAAAAATGCTTGTTTTTTGGGGCTAGTTAACATATTTTGGGCCCAAATTTAGCCGAACCCTTATGCTACCGGTGACCTTGGGCACCGATTCAATTATTTAATATTAAATTTTCATTAATTTACTTTTAGTTTAATTTCAGAGATTAAAATAATTGCTTTCTTGTGTAGTTTTTATTTTCTAAAGTCAAATATTACAAAACATACGTTCAAATATTTGGATGTATTATTAATATATCAATTATTTAATTTAAATTTTATTATTGTAAAATGTTAGGGTGGTGAGTAAAGTCCCACATCACATATCGGTTAACATGGGAATAATCAATTGTATATAAGTAAGAATATATCTCTACTAGTGTTGAGATCAGTTTTCTTACTTATATTCGGAGGCGGAATACGCGGACCGGACCCCATATTCCTAACAAATGGTATCAGAGATCCTAGCCCAGACAGAACGCGATGGTGGTGAAATTCTCGGAAGTCGAACATAGCCACATGTCGTCCTCAAGGTGATCTATTCTAGAGATCCTAATTCGGAGTGCCTGTGACTCATCAAGCGGTGGTACTTGATTGGAGTGTGGAGTGACGCTAAGGAACAAGACAGTGTGGTCTAAGAATACGTGAGCAGTAACATTAGTAGTGCCTTTACGGTCAGGTAGCCCCAACCTGATTAGAATGGGCGGATGAAAGTCACTTGAGAGGAGGCTGAAGTAGTATTTTGTTCGAAAGGAGGATTTGTTAAGGTGACGATCAAAGTCCCACATCCCACATCGGTTAAACATGAGAAGGATCAACGGTATATAAGTAACGACATATCTCAACTAGTATGAGGCCTTTTGGAAGTAAACCAAATGCAAAGTCGTGCCGACCTTCGGGTGCCAAAGCGGACAATATCATACTAATGTTAAGATCTGGATTGTCCTTACTTATATACGGTATACGGAGATGAAATATGTGATACCCATATTTCCAACAAAATGGGTATAAGAGCCACGTGGTGAAATTAGGGCTTTTGCAATTAGAGTTTCACAATGGTGTCTACAACAACAAAATACATGATTAAAAAATTTGATAGGGGATCTAGCTTTCCATTGTGGAAGATTAAACTGAAATCTTCCTTGATATTGCAAGGGTTGTGGAAGGTTGTGGAGAATAAGTTACCAGAAAAGATGAAAGAAGAAGAGAAACAAGATCTTTAAGAAAGGGTTCTGAATAAGTTACCAGAAAAGATGAAAGAAGAAGAGAAACAAGATCTTTAAGAAAGGGTTATGTGCTGGATTTTAATGAGTGTGAAAGACAATGTGCTTCGCGAGATTAGTGGTGAGAAGATTGTTGCCTGTGCATGGAAGAAGCTACGAGATCTTTACTCAGAGAAGTCAGTAGTTAACCGATTATACTTGAAGAAGCGTTTGTACGATTTCAGATTGACAAAAGGTATGTCCATAACTGAGCACTTAGATAATTTTAAATCAATTATAATGGAATTATAGAACATAGATATAAATATTGAGGATGAGGATCAAGATTTGTTTGTATTGAGATCGTTACCAGCTCCTTATGAAAACTTCATAGATACTATTATGTATGGTAAGGATAAATTATCGTTAACAGATGTCAAAGGGGGACTGAAATCAAAAGAGTTAAGACAATTCCAGCCATACATTCAGGCTGAAGGGAAACGTCTTATGACTAGGGGAAGATCTAGAAGCAAAGCAAGTTCATTAAGAAGGAAGAATTGGAGGTCCAAATCAAAGGTAAAGAACTCAAATTGTTATGAATGCGGTGAACAGGGTCATTATAGGAGAGATTGTCCGGCACTGAATGATAAGAATGGAAATCAAAAGGAAAATGCAGTAAACATTGTTGAAGGTGTGAACGATTCCGAAGATAGTGAAAACAGTGGTAGAGAAGATGTATTGTCCGTGAGTTTAGACTGTGGGAAAAACTCATGAGTACTCGATGCTGGCGCTACATATCACATGTGTCAGTTCAAGTAGTGGTTCGATACTTACAAGCCAATACAACGAACTGCCTATTTAGAGAACAATCATTCATTGACTGTTGGTGGTACCGGGAACGTCATAATCAGAATGTTTGACGGGGTTGTTAAAATCTTGACGTGCTGGCATGTTCATAGGTTAAAGAGAAACTTGATTTCTCTTGGGAAACTAAAGTGACAAAAGGCTCAATGGTGTGCATGAAAGGCAGTTTGTAGAAGGGTCTTTGCATTCTCCGAATGAGTGTTGTTATGGGCGATACTGCAGTAGCATCATCAAGGAGTAATAGCCAAGGTATGCAGGATCAGAATCAGTTGTAGCATTGGCGTCTTAGTCACATGAGTGACAAAAGATTAGCTGTTTTGGGAAATAAAGATTTGTTGAAAGGGTATAAAGCATAATCATTGGGATTTTGTGAGCATTGTGTGTTTGGTAAACAAATTAGAGTCAAATTGAGTAAATCGGTTGTAAGAAAGACTAAAGGGACAGTGGACTACATTCACCCAGATCTTTAGGGTCCAAACAAAATTCCATCAAAGAGCGGAGCCAGATATTACATGATTTTGATTGATGATTTTTCAAGGATGGTGTGGGTTTATTTTCTAAAAACAAAAGATGATGCATATTCAACCTTTATCAAATAAAAGATGATGATTGGAAAGCAAACATGAAGAAAAATTAAACGTCTTAGGATATATAATGGGTTAGAATATTTCAGTTGCGAGTTCAACTAGTTATGTGAAACCGAGAGAATAATGCGCCATCATACTTCTCCTAGAACACCACAACATAATAGAGTCGTAGAAAGAATCAACATAACACTTTATGACAAGGCACGAAGCATGCTCTCGCATCTCGGTTTGGGAAATGATTTTGGGGTTGAAGCTACCAATACAACATGTTACTTGGTGAATCGGTCTCCATAAACGAATATTGATTGTAAAACTCATTTTGAGATTTGGTCTAGATCGTCGGCTGATTATGAACATTTGCGGGTGTTTGGTTATCCTGCGTATGCTCATGTGAGAGATGGTAAACTTGGGCCGAAGTTAAAGAGGTTCATATTTCTAGGATATGCCACTAGAGCGAAGTGATATAAGTTATGGTGTACCTCTCCAAAGTCTCCAGGTTTTCTCATCAGTAGGGACGTTACTTTTAGCGAGTTTGCTTCGATAGACAGTCAGAAGAAAGTGTGAGAAATAGTCGAATCATTATCGGTTGTGAGTAAACAGGTGGAGCTTGAAGTATAATCATTTCCTAGCAGGTCCAATAATTTGAGTGGTTCTAAGGTGGATCCAGAATCAGAAGGTGAAGCTTCAACATTGGATGGTAGTGACGATGATGTTCCCAAACCAGAAAAACAACCTTATAGCAAAGCACTGGGCAAAGATATAAGATATATTAGACTTCCAAAAAGGTATGCGAATCTAGTTGCATATGCTTTGTCAGTTGTAGAAAAAGTTGAGATACAGGAACCTAGTAGCTACAGAGAAGCTATCGCGAGTTTTGAGGCAGATAAATAGATTGGTGCTATGGGGGGAGATATTATATCTCTTCATAAGAATCAAATATGGAAGGTTGTTGACTTGCCTAAACGACATAATGTAGTACGAAGTAAATGAGTGTTCAAGAAAAAGATAGTTAATCTATGGGTTGAGGCATTTAGATTCAAGGCAAGACTGGTCGTTAAGGGTTTTACTCAAAGGGAAAGAATCGACTTCAATGAAGTGTTTTCTCTAGTGGTGAAGCATAGTTCGATTCGATTTTTGTTAGCCATGGTAATTTTGCAAGATTTAGATCTTGAACAGTTGGATGTGAAAAGTGTGTTTCTAGATGGTGAATTGGAGGAGCAAATCTGCATGAGACAACCACAGGGATTTATTGAACCTAATATGGAGGACAAGGTTTGAATACTGAAAAAGTCAATGTATGGCTTAAAACAGTCACCTAGGCAATCGTACAAACATTTTGATACATTATGGTGTCAGAAGGGTTCACGAGGAGTTTGTATAATAATTTTGTGTATCATCAAAAGATATCAGATGATTCTTATGTTTACTTGTTGTTTTATGTGGATGATATGCTTATTTATTCTTGTAGTATATCACACATTGTGCAGATAAAGAAGCAGATTAGTGCCGAGTTTGAGATAAAGGATTTGGGTAGAGCAAAGAAGATTCTTGGTATGGAGATTATCAGGAACAAAAATGTATGATCATTACACTTGTCTCAACAAAGTTATATTGAGAAAGTGTTACAAGGATTCAGCATGTCTGACGTTAACGAAGTTAGCATTTCGTTTGCTACTCATTTCAAGTTGTCTGCAGCAGGAGCGGCCAATGCCGATGCTTAATTGGAACAAATGTCGAAAGTTCCATATGAAAGTGCAGTTGTCAGTATCATGTATGTTATGATATTTCACATACGGTTAGTGTAGTTAACAAGTAAGTGTGATGTCCTAGGAAAAAATAATGGCATGCATTGAAATAGATACTTCGGTATCTTAAGAATACTGTGAACGTTGGCTTAAATTTTAACAAGACCGACATTGGTGGATTGCTGAATGATATTGCAGGATCATTTGTTGGTTTTGTTGATTCTAATTTTGCAAGTAATATGGATAAAAAGAGATGTATGACATGATATATATTTACTCTAACTGGGAGTGCAATCAGTTGGAAAGCACAGTTACAAGCTATTGTAGCTTTGTCTACAACAGAGGAAAAATACATGGCAGTAACAGAAGCATTAACCAATTTTTTTTATTACATCACTATGCAATTTATCACAAAATGGATCATGCGCAGAACACAAATGAAAGAAATAAGAGTGAGATAGAACACATGATTTAACGTGGTTCGACAATTGTCTACGTCCAGGTGCGCCGCCAGAGAAAAGTGTTTCATTATGATATAAAAGGGTTATAGATTTCAGATTATGTTTTGTGTAGTCCTAGTAGTCTATTTATAGGGAATAACTAGAACTTACTAGATGATGAGCCTAATGGGCTCATACCACAAGACTAACAATGATATTGTCACAACACTTATTTGTATAGTTGGACACAGTACACTGTCAAGGCACATGATCACTATCACAGACACAAAAATGTACTGTCAGACAACATAAAAAACAAATGTTAATATTATATTACCATATCTAGTTATGGTAATTTAAAACTATTGATTGTTTTAAAAATAAATTGTTATGCATATATAACCTATTATATTTGTAATAGCCCAACTGCTAACTAATCTTACCGATATTATAATAGTAAGAGTGAATTGAAGATTGTCTTTGTCTTGATATCTTCATGAATTTTCATATATCCAATTTTGAGACCATTTGAGTATGCTCCAACTGATCTTTAATCCACATTGATCCAGAGAATGCCATCAGGTAGTACATGAAGATAAAAGATAAAAATGTTGTAGGTCAGGTGAGCAACCTGCTTACCAATCTTAGAGAAACAATAGCCTTTAATTTATTACAATTGAAGCAGCTAAGTGAAACCATAAGTGAGCTAAACTGTTGTCATGTCTAAGGTAACCAGAACTTAAACTTTCTAAAGATTATTTGCACTCAATTGAAGAGAATAATTACTATTTGTGAAAGTTAGAATTAAAATCTTGAAAGTAGTTAAGAGAACGTTGTCGGTAATTATTAAAATCAGTTCAGAACTCTTGATGTTGCAAACTTTATTGCTAATTGATGTCCTCCATTCAACATTGGCTTTTATGATATTGCAAACTCAATTGCTGAAAGATATCATCCATTCAACCTCGCCTTTCATACATTTTTAGAGCATCTAACGTTCAGTCAATCTTCTCCTCCTAATACTAGCAATAATAGGTGCTTGTGGTGGCTCAAACTATGTTGGTCGATCTCTATTTTGCCTACATCATTGCAATATTTGAGATGAAAGATGAAGATGTGCACAATCATTGACCTTCTATACGTCATGTATAAATACTTCAAAATATTGATACAACTCACACTTCACACGATGCGTCAATCATATGTATATACCTTTTGATTTTGTAGAGAAATCTTTCATATTTTACATTCATATGAAATTGGATTCTCAACATATTCACTGACATTTATCCTTTTTTCACAAGAAAATGAGATATCAACATCAAATAAGTTAGGTATATTTTTAATGATTATTATCCATATGCTTAATCATCAAACATGGTAAATTTATGGATTCCTCTTACAGTAGATCATCAATTAAAAATGTTTGAATATAAGTGAGACACGAATTTTTGTTATTAATCGTAAGGAAACAATCATTATCCAACTTCAATGTTAATCTTTAACTTCTTGCCAACTTCCGTTAAGTAGCAGCCATCATCTATTTACTCTTAGCAAATGGACGAGCTCTACCGTTATTCAATAAGTCTAATAAACGTTATTATACCAAAGGTAATTTTTTAAACCAGTTACAAAGTGGGTATTCTAATCTCACATATTCATTCCCTAAATTATGCATAAATATACCAAATTATTTTTATGTGTAAATTACATAAATTTTACCTGACACACATTTAATTTGATACATCATGCTATGATCGTTTTTCTTCATTAAATCTAACTCGCAACTACTATAAAATTATTCAACTAGACCATTATACCAAAATCTTGGTCATTCTAGTATATCTCGACTAACCTAAATTGTGTAGACCTTAATCACAAGTAATCACATACCAAATCTCGTTCAATTTTTCCTTATGGATTTCTCTCTCCTTAGTCGATTCTCTAATAAAATCATATAATGTTTGATCAAATTTTATGGTTGCACGAATAGCTAACACAAGGTTCTCCTCCAACTGAGGGATCCTCATTGAGAACATTATTTTTGGCATATATGTCTTTGCAATCTGCCAAATATTTTTTCGTACAAGCCCACAAGGGCCTCGAAATTTTCCAAAACGTCAATTATTATCTCTCACTTAATGATGACCTAGATTCTTCTATATCTTTCTCCAAGGACCCGCTCTCAAATTAAACAACCTTAAGATAAGAAGTTGAAGCTCAAGTATTTTCGATGTGCCATCCTTATAGGCTCTAATTAGAATATCAAATATATCAAAAGATATCTCGCACAAGTTATGTTTTATTCATAAAGTGATACATACATGAACTAATAGTGATGATCAAAGTAAACTAACTGCAAGTCAAATCTTCACTTACCAAGCAGTATGGTCTAACACAGACCTCTTGTACCCTAATGTTTTGTCATTGTATACACATAAGCATATGAGAAAAGAATTTTCCAATCTTCGTGGGAATTAAAATTGTTGAAGGACGAGACAATGTTGAATAATATTTTCTCAATGACCCACGTCGAAGGCAGTCAAATGAGATTCTTTTTTCTCTTGAAATTTGTTGCGAGATGTGAATGGAAACATCCATCCCTTTACGTTGCAAACGCCTATCTTATGTGTGTTTTGACTCTACTTGAGGGTATATATAAAACTAAATAACACAGTATATCGAATTCAGCCTCCTCTTTTCAACCAATTTTGAATCTTTATCGATTATCTCACTTACGCATGAAAAACCAATTGTTGGGAATGATACCTCATTTCCAGGTATCCCAGTCTCTTAGGCCCCGTCTCCAAGGACAAATCTATGTTTCCCCTACCTCTCGTCATGCGAAAGATCCGTGACCAGTTCATATTGGTTGGATATGAATAGATGATAGTACGACTTATCTTTTTATGAATATATGTTTGTAATAGCTAGAAATTATTCCATGTCAAAGGGTATCTTGGTGTCATTTACAACCATGATGCTATTAACATCCTCCAACTTTATGGAACTAAATGACTATAAAATATTTCAGATACTCAGAAGAAGTCGTAGAATATTGAATTCAAGAGGAGCCAAAATCCTGCATCAAGCACGAGTGTAAGAAATCACGGCTTCATTATTATTGCATTCCTATGATTCTATATTCTAATGGGAAACCCGATCCTCATATATAGAATCATTTCATATTATGATCAAAATATATTCAGTGATCGTTGATCGCTAACATCATAAGACTCGTGAACAACTTTCATATGCAAAAGTTTTCTCATATTTATATAAATCTTTTTTTGTGGCGTTACATCCCTATAGAAAATCGTTGCTTGTGCATCTTCCTGTACTAGTTCAGAATTCCATACATCACTTCCCCTCTTATGTATTTCGAACTGATATGCCTAAGCTATGGTCGTTCGCTGAGTCGATCGCTTATCTTTTGAATACTTTGAATCCTCCCACCCCATGCCTTTGGAAAATTCTGACATAAAAAAAGAAAGTAAAAATATTATTGTTAAAAAATTATGATTTAAGAGGAAAAAAAGAAACTATATAAATAATATACAAGAATGAACCATTGCTTCACATAAAGATATACTTTACATTTTGACCGTGTCTAGGTATTTTCTCAAATCAACATTTGGAATGATTATTGTCACATTATTGGCCAAACGGCATAAAAATAGTTGGTGCGCAAGCATCACGTGTCTAACATCCTATGGATGGCCATGATTATATTTAACATTGTATTTCATTTCCTTGAAAATACACTAAACATGCGAATCTTTTGTGATTACTCAATCAATTTTTCTTTTTATCCAAAAGCTTAGTGCGCTCACGATTTGTGCCAATGGGTTCATACAAATATTAATACGATGGTATAACCTTTTTTACTTTATCAATTTTATTTTATGGTTAATATTACCTATATTTTTTTCACTTTTAATTGTTAAGGGAAGAAAAATTAAAAACAAAAATTTTTCATCACGAAAAGTCGCACCTATTATTCTAACATCATGTATTTTTTTTCCTCCGTCAAAATTGAGTTTTTTTCTTGAAAAGAAGTTTTGGTCGACGAAAGGGATTCAACGAAATAGAAACATGATCAGCATCAAACCAGTTCTATGTAATCACAAATTTAGGCTAAATATAATGAAACCCATAATAAATAACAACACAATGCGAACATCCGCTCAAATTGAAGACTCACGAAACTGTTCAATTAACTCCGAAAAATTCAAACTATGAAAAATCAACTTCTTACCCAATTGAATCATAGAAGCTCGGTCAACTAAAGAACCCAATAATTTATCATTCCATCAAACTCTCGGCTTATATCTTATGGCGTTGGAAAACTCAAATTAAAGAAGTCAACCGTTCGGATAAACTCGAGTTAGTCTATTTTTCCTCTATTTTTATTTCCAAAGACTATGTGGAATCTAACTTGAACGATTATATGGTTCGCACCGTATTTTATCTAAACTTTAGCTTATAAAAAATTATGGTAGACATTTATATTTGTACTACGACCGAACTTTAGTTAATATTTTTTAGACAAATGCACAAAATAACACGTTTTATCATATTTTTAACATAATAATTATTTGTTGCGTAAAATATATAACATTTAAAATTATAACATCAGTGTAAAAATAATTCCGTTATGAAATTTAAAATCAAACTCTGTTCAACATTATTTTTAACACTTCCATCTCGAATGAGCGTATTATATATACATATATATACAATCTATAATTAAAATAATATAATTATTATATTTTGGATTAATTTTTAATAATTTCAGACCATTCAATATTTGTTTATTTTTTATTTTTATTTAATAGTAATATAAAAAACCAAACAGTGTTATTGATCTGAATCGAGTTATAAATGAAAACATAATAAAAATACTATATAAATGAGTTTGCATTTAATATTTTAACGTTTTAAAACTTAATATGAGTCGCATATTATAAAATTTAATGGCAAATATCTAAAAACAACAAACCGATTATAGAAAAGATCAAGTCATTTTTGCCTCTCCAATAGTTAGTTAAATAGTGAAATTTGACAAAAATATTTTTGTTCAACTTTTTTTTGGTAAGTAATGATCTTTATTACTAAATTAAGCGAATTATAAAGTTTGGGGTGAAAATTGAAAAAACGAAAATAAAGAGGGACTATAAGACAAGAACAAAAGGCGTCTAAATTTTAACAAAATTTTAATTTTTTTCCTTCGTCTTCCCCAGAACATTTTTCTTCGTCTTCCCCAAAGCAATTCATCAGTCATGTAACAAAACCCAGACCTAAACTCTCCAGCAGGGCTATAGTACGCAGCTCATCCGGTGGATTAACGAATTGAAGGCTTTTCTTATTGTTGAGCACGTTTTTGGCGATCCAATCAGCACATTGATTTTGGACTCGAGAGATATGTCTGATCAACATCTTTGAGTGGATTAAGGATCTGCAAATATCCAACGAAGCTTGCAGGTACCATGCTTCATTTCTATTAGCGATTAGATTTATCAGAATCAAGTTATCCGATTCCACATCTACTTCAATCCATTTATTTTGTCTGCATTTAATCAATCCCTCAATTAGGGCACTGATTTCGGCGAAAAAAGGATTCCATTTGCCCAAGAGAGTACCAGAACCCAGTAAAATATCACCTTCAGAATTTCGAATCAAAACGCCAGTGCTAGCTTCTCTATATATGTTGCACGAGCCATCAACATTTAGCTTCATTATTCCCGGATTTGGGGCAATCCATTTGAGTTATCTTAGAACTTCTCTGCTATTTTTTACTGAGTTACAACCTAAGGATACACTAGCACGATAAGCATTAGTCCAAAGTTTGTATGAAAACATATTATCCATGTCCATGCTCCTGATAATATAGGTGATTATGTCAATAACTTTCTTGACAGTATCGGGAGTACCAGAAAACTTTGACCAGTTTCTGTTTCTCCAAATGACCCAGCATATGACTTGAGGAATGATGTGAGTTATGTGTCTTTTCCTTTTTGAGAACCAGAACCAGGAGTGAAAAACATGAGAAAGGACCATATGCCTCCCAATATTGATCTTGAAAAGGCAACTAAAGTAGTTCCAAAGTTGCAAAGCAAAGCAACAACTTACAAATAGATGGTTTTTCTCTTCGCAGTTGTTGCAGAATTGGCACTTTGAGGCCATATTGGTGTGCCTTTTCATGATAATACTATCAATATGGATATAACCTTTTAAAAGTTTCCAGCATAAGAAAGAATATTTTTCAGGGATTGAAGGACTCCAAATTTTGTAGAAAAGGCCTGACTTGGTATAGGTGTTTCTAATACTTTTCCAAGTAGACTTTGTTTCAAACTCCTGGTTGTTAGAAAGTCTCCAAATGATTTTGTCAGGTTTATTAGTTTCAATTTTATATTTTGAAACGTGACTGATTCTGTCATTAGGCAATATATTGTTTAAAACATTGTAATCCCAACTGTTGTTTTTCCAAAAAAACAATTACACTAGCATTTAGATACCAGTTATGAGAGTTAGGATCACTTATCATTGGGGGTTTGTCATTCCAGTCTTCTAACCAAAAGTCCATGCATCCTTGTCCTAGCCTCCATTCTATACAGTTGAGTCAGTGATTTTGCATTTAGCTCTTAGGGCATGAGATTCAGTGCAGTAGGTCTTGTGCATCATAGTAGCCCAAAGGCTATTGTTTTTCCTGAAAATAAACCACGGTTTGTGAGAAAATGTTAATTGAATATCATTTAGGAATTTAATGTTTAAGCCACCCTCATCAAATGGTTTGCTAAGATGATTCCAGTTTGACCAGTGGATGGCTTTAACATTATAGTTTGATCTCCAAAGGAATTTGTTAAAGTAGGACTCAATTTTCTTGATGATATTATTAGGGACAAGGGTGTTTTGCATCCAGTAGTAAATGATAGGAATTAGAACATAGGTTATTAAGGTTAACCTGCCCCCAAATGACAAGTTATTTAGGTCCCAATCCACAATTTTATCTTGGATCTTGTCAAGAAGGGTAGAGAAATACTTCCCTCTATTGTTTCTAGCAATAGTTATCTTTATGTAGTTGAATGGTAGAGTGTCTGTATTGAAGCCAACATTGATCTTGATGTTGTTTGTAATTGATTGATTAGCTCTTCTGGATATAATCAGCTTTGTTTTTTCCTTGTTAACAGCTTGGCCATAGATAAGTTGATACTTGTCCAATAGGTTTCTCAGCAGAACAATGGAACTAGGCTTGCAGTTTGTGAAGATCAAAACATCATCTGCAAATTCCAGGCAGAGCACCAAGAAGTTTGATCTAGAAGCATAGTGTAGACTTTTATTATTATAAAAAAGATTGTAAATCCCTCTAAGCAAAACCTCTTCAGCTAGGATAAACAGGCTAGGAGACAAAGGGTCTCCTTGCCTAAGACCTTTCTTCCGTTTAAAGTAACCATTGACTGTGCCATTGATAAGAACAGAAATATGAACATTTGTAATTATATTCTTTATTAAATCTATATAATTTTCAGAAAACCCAAAGCATGATAGAATTTTTAGAATGAAGGCATGAGATAACTTATCAAATGCTTTCGATATATCAAGTTGAATGATAGCATTTCTAGTTTTTGGCTTTCTATCTATATCATGAATCATATCTTTAGTGATTAAGATGTTTTCATGGATAAGCTTGCCTTTAACAAAGGCTCACTGCATCTTGGATACAATGTTAGTCATGATATTAGATAATCTAGAGTTGATTAAGTTTGAAAATATTCTATTAAACATGGTACAAAGACTTATCGGTCTGTAGTTGTTCCAACCAGTTGGGTTAGGGCTTTTAAGAATTAGGCAAAGAACAGTATCAAAGACACCACATGGTATGTTGTTGCATGAGAGATAAAAGTTAAAAGCATTACAAAGATCAATGTTAATAATTGACCAACAAGTTTTAATGAAGAAGATATTAAAACCATCAAGCCCTGCTGCACTATCAGTTTTCATTTTAGCAATTATACTCCAAACTTCATCTCTGTTGGTTCGCCTGATAATGGAATCATTGTCCTCTTCTTTAACAAGATTCGGAATATTGTTAGAGATTTCATCCTGCATTAAGAAGACTTCCTCATTTCTTTTAGTGTAAGAGTTAGAAGATAAGATAGTTTTAAAGAAATATTCAGCAAAGTTAGCCCGATCAACAGGATTATCAATCCAAACCCCATTTTCTTTGATCCCTTTGATGATGTTACGCCTTATTTTCTTGGACACATATGCATGGTAAAGCTTAGTGTTACCATCACCATCTCTAAGCCAACAATTGTAACATTTTTATGCCAAAAGCTCTCCTCATTTCCGAGGGCTTTCATATACATGCTGTTTGCTTTAGAGAGATCAGCCTTAGAAACATTGCTATTGGTTTCAAAGTGAATGTTTTCCATTCTCTTTACCACCTCAACAGTCTCTTCAACCTTACTGCAGATGTTGCCAAAGGTATTAGTATTCCATTTCTTTAAGTAGTTTTTAAGTCTCCTCAGCTTATACCAAAAGACCTGACTCTAGCTACCCTTACAAGCCATGTTCCAATTCTGTTTAACGGTGCTTAAGAAACTATCATCATTAGTCCAGGCATTTTAAAATTTGAATTTTTTCTTGCAATTGATATAATTTGAATTAAAGCTAGACTGAATTAAAAAGGGGGCATGGTCAGAACAAGTTCTGACCATGTGAGACACCTGAGTTTCTTTGAAAACGTTGATCCACAACTCATTTGTCAAAGTCTTAATAGTTCTAGTAACATTCAAACCTTTAGCAAAGTATATAGAAGAAAGCTGAAATCAGTTATAACAACAAAGGAAAAAGATCTTGGGGACAAAAGAAGATAGAAGTGCTCATAGTGGTCAAAACAATGATTCTGTTGAAAATAATATGGAAGTTATAGAAGCCTTGCATAGGCTTGATCAAGACTTTGCTCAAAGCAACCTTCAGATTGAAGAAAACAATATGGTTACTGATTATGAAAACATTGGCAGCTGTGAAAATTCTCCCATAAACCCTTCTTACAATAGTGACTTTGGCTCCATCATCAGTGGTAAGTTAAAGTCTGAAATGAAAAGAAGAAAATCCAAGAAGTTTACCATCAATTCTCTGTCCAAAAAAGGAGAAAATTGAAACATAAATCTCTATCAGATAATGATAAAGATAACTAATTGGAATGCTAGAGGTTTGAATAATAAGCCTACTTTGAGAAGGCTTCATTCGATTATCAAAGAAAACAAATCAAACAAATTGTCTATTCAAGAACCCATGGCTGATGTTAGTAAGATTGATGGTGTATCTCTTGTCCTTGGCTTCAAAAAATTCTTTTCAAATTGCTCCAACAAGGTGTGCATCTTCTGGGATGAGGATGTTGAAATTAGTGTTATTAAAGATCATGATCAGCTTCTTCATATGGCTGTTTCTTATCCTGGTTGTGATATTATCTTCAATTTTACTGTTGTCTATGCTAAGAGTCAACATTTGCTTAGATTAGATCTTTGGGTTCAGATGAGAATTGTTGCTTTTGATGAGTTTCCTTGGATCATTATTGGTGACGTTAATGCCATCACGTGCCCTGAGGACCAAATTGGTTGTTCTACTTATGGCCATGCTACTACGAATGATTTCAATGATGTTATTAGGCAGTGTAAGGTTGAAGATGTAGGGTACATTGGCTCGAGATACACATGGAATAGAGGCACTCGTTGGAAAAGATTGGACTCTTGGCTCCTCATAAGTTTCTTCTTTTTCATTAACTTCTTTGTCATTAACTTCATTTATTGATGATATTCTTAACTCTTTCTTGCTGTTTTCCTTGGCATTATCCTTGACACTTTCTTCACGTTTTTCACCGTTCTCAACTTCTTTATCTTGCTGATTTATCTTTTCAATCTTTTTACATTCTTCCTCTTTATGACCCACATGATAACAAATGTTACAGTATAATGGCATATTTTTGTAACTTATGTTGATCCAGCAGCCATCGTTTGATCCAAAGCCAGTCCATAATCTGTATTTGAGTCTTATGGAGACGTCAATCTCAACATGGGCAAAACATGCATTCATGGCAGCTTTATTTTCAGGAACAATTACTTTGTAAGTAGTACAAATTGTTGAAGCCATGTTATGTATAATCGATTCATTATACATCAATTCAGGAACCCTTTCAAGATGTATCCACACCAAAGACTTTGGGCTCTCGATTTTTTTGTTAAATTCAGAATCCCATCGTAAGATTCTCATGATCTTTCCATCTATGTTCCAGACATTTTTGGACCATATGTTGCTAACATCTTCTTTACAGTGGAACTCTATAAATACATGCCTCGAGTCGTGGGTGATAAACTTGTAAGTTCCTTTGAATTTGAAGGTTTGAAGAAAACCTTCTAACACTGATTTTTTTTGGGATACCCTCAGTGAACTTACCAATAATTGTAGTAGTTGATTTTTTGAGCAAAAAATCTTTAACATCTTTCGAGTATTGTATCGTGAAGTGGTCGTCCGTTTCTTTACAAAACTCAGGCTTGAGTTCAAGACTAGGTTCGAAGGAGGATTGCCTGACAGTTTCAGCGTAAGACTTCTTAGTTTTTGAAGACCCGATTTCATGACGAAGAACAGAGAACTCTTCTATTATGGGAAGCTTGTTTGTAATTGAATCCACCGCAAGGATTCATAGAGCCAAAGAAGAAGAGATGGCCTGAAAATTCATAGAGAAGATAGGATTTTCAAAAAAAGGTTTATTGGGAGAGAAGCCTCCAAAAAAAATCCTATTCCTTTTTTTACTTTTGTCCAACCTTTAAACCAATCAAATTTCAAGAGACCTAATTCAACGAGATTGGAAAAAGCCTCAGAGGCTAAATAAGCTATTTTTGTTTTTGTTTGTGAAATTAGACGAAAGTAAGGTGTTGGAGTTTTGAGTGTAATGGGTGAGTTCTTTAACCAGATATATTGGTTATTTGGTCTATTTTGGGGTTAACCCTTTATTTATAACTCCCGACAGAGATTATTTTTCCGATTCTTTTTACAAATTCACACTCAGTATTTAATATATTGTTTTATTTGTTAACCCATCTTCTCCCGGTGAAATACAGTTGCGGAATCTTCCGCACAAATCCTCGTTAACCAATCTTTTCGGTCCAGTTTTCTTCTCTCCGACCAAGCTTAATCACTGCTCTTTTCTGGTGAGTTATTCATGGTTAGAATTAGATTTGTAAAAGATTATTAAATAATTTTTTAGATTTGATTTGATTTTTGTTAGGTTTGATTTGATTTTTGCTAGATTGGAGTTGATATCGGTTACATTACATTTGGTTTTGTTCGATTAGGTTTGTTTTAGTTGGATTTAGTGTTTTAAAATTCTGAATCGCGCGGATAGGATGACTGTTTGCCATCTACACCAGTAGTGCGCGAGCTTTGCACTATTCGTGCATGTACCAGGTACTAGGGCGGTTACCGGTCCGATTCGGTCCGAGTTTTGGAGGAATCGACCGGACCGCTAAGCTTATTGGTTCGGACCGGACCGGATCGCTAAGCTTTCGGTTCTAATTTTTGGAACCGGACCGAACCGCTAAGTTTTCGGTTCGGTCCGGTGCGGTTCGATTCCGGTTTCGGTTCGGTCCGGTCCGGTGCGGTTCGATTCCGGTTTCGGTTCGGTCCGAGTTCGGTTCGGTCCGAATTCGGTCCGGTCATGTTTCGGTCCGGTTCGGTCTACTTAAAAAAATAAAATCAATTAAAAATTGATTTTTAATTATTTTTTTATTAAAATAAATGATATAAAAACTAGAGTTTATAAGTTGATCTTTAATTTTCTTAAAAAATTGGTAATTAACTATTAATTTTGGTACTATAATTTATAAAAGAATATATAATAATAATAAATAATGGTTTTAACGGTTTTATTGGTCCGATTTCTTATCGGTTCTACCGGTTTATCGGTTTCATCGGTTCGATTCCGTATCGGTTCCTTCGGTCCTATCGGTTTTATCGGTTCGGTTCCTTATCAATTCTATCAGTTTATCGGTTCTATCGGTTCGGTTCCTAACCGGTTTTTTGTTTCGATTCCTTATCAGTTTTCGGTTTTTAGAATGGAACCGCGAACCGGACCGTTAAGGTTTGGTCCGGTTCTCAATCCGGTCCTTATCGGTTCGGTCCCGGTCCGATTCTCGGTTCTGGAAAACCGTTGACAGCCCTACCAGGTACTAGTATTATGATTATGTACTACAAGTATATGGACTTTTGTACTACCAGTTCACACTTAGAATTTTGGCTATACGATTACTCTTATACTGGTAGGATATAACTTTACTGTATGTCAGTTCAATGAACATTCAAAACTTATTGAATAATTATAAATTTTTTAAATGTATATATGAAACAAGCCGATGAACAAGAACACCCATCGGATAATCTTCGAGTGAGGAATAATTTAAGTAATTTTAAAGTCGTAAAAGATAAAAAAGAACTCAATAAAACAAGAATTGTGAGTTCGAGAAATCTCATATTAAATACATGTCTACAACTACTAGTGGTATTGAATCATGTAGAGGTGATGGTGAGCATGTTGAGGATTTCGATAATGAATCATGTGAAATTATGGTTCTGACTTGTTGAGTAAAACTTAACTGATGGAATGCATCGGTTGTATTGACATAGGCGTCGTTAAGTTATCGACTGTATATGCCTAGGAATTATCGATGCATCAGTTACTTTGGTAAATGCATTGTATCCTAAAAGCCTTTGTTTAAGTCGAGCAACTTCTTATACTAGAATGTTATCATCCAAGATATTTACAGCTACAACTATAAAACAGTTGGTCAAACTGAGCAGGTCCATCTGCCAAAAATCCTTCGATAAATGTATTGGCTGCTACGGTTAAGAAAAACATTCGTAAATTCAGCTCGAGGTTATAGGAACGGGGGCCTTTAGATGAGGTAAAGGTTGTTTCAGACGGAAAAACTATTGATGAGGTAAATCATGCACTAACCAAAAGGTTGATAGCCTGGGCTTGAGTGTGTAAGTGTGACTATTAGTATAATACATCAGGTACAGTGGTTAGATCGATATTGTATCACACCACAATTCGTTACTCATTGTTACAATATAAATCTTTATTTATCTTGAGGAGTTTGTTACATTTAATTTTGGAGAGAGATTGACACCAAGCATTATAAATAGTGCTCTTTATACTTCTGGAGAATATGACGATACTTTGGTGGATTGTGCTACATAAATTAAGAGATAAAATACTTAGTAAATCAGGGAGTGATCTTGGAAGAGTATCGAGTGTGAGCTATGTAATTTCAAGTTTATGTAAACACATTCTTTCTCCATTATCTTAATCTTGTATATTTTCGTTATTGTTAAACAATCATAGGAATGAAATTTGTTGTGGCTTAGAGTGGACGTAGGCAAGTTGTCGAACTACTATAAATCTATGTGGATTCTTTGACTATGTTATTACTTCGTTCTAATTTTTAGTAGAATTGCTATGTATTTAGTGACGTAGTTCTTGGAACAATTAGTTTGAGACCTGAGTTGATCAAATAAATCTTGTTCATAGTGTCATAATTGGTATCAGATCATGATTACAAATTTATTATTGAAACTAAATTTGGATTCATAAAGTTCGAGATGGAGAAGTTAAAGGGGAAATAAGATTTTGGAATCTGGCGACAATAAATGTGAGCCGTCATGGTTCAACAGAAGGTTCATCCAGCCTTAACATGGGAGACTAGGCTACCTAAACATTGAGCTTTAACATGGAAGACCAAGCTACCTGAAGCATTGTCTGAGGTTGAAAATAAAAAAAATCTTGAAATTGGATACAACATGATCCTTTTGTATATGAAGGATAATGTGTTGAGATATGTCTCAAAACAAAATTCAGTAGCTGGAGTCTAGAACAAACCGGGGAGCCTGTAAATGATACAATACATGAAAAATCAAACATATTTGAAGGTAAAGTTCTTTTTTATATATATAAGTCTCTTGATGAGAACCTTGATGATTTTTCCAAAATACTAATCGATTCGGTGAACATCGGTGAGAAAATCACCGATTAAGATCATGTAGTGATCTTGTTGAACTCATTGCCTTATGCATATGGAAAATTGAAAAATAATAACCGATAAAGGAAATAAATATTGTAGATGAATAAGTTTTAATGTTTAATTAAATCCAGAGAGTTGGAACTCATATAGTACCCAAGGACTAAAAGTTTTGGAAGTAGCCATGAAGTTTTAAATATTAGAAATAGATGAAATAGAATAAATACCAGTTTGGTCAGGGTAAAATATAGATCGAAGTTAACAAAGAAGTTCTATGATTCAAAGATTATATATTTTCATTGTAAGAACTTGGTCATTTCACGAAATAATGTCCCAAACGACTAATGATGAATATTTATGTTGCTTTTGAAGGATGTGACTCTGCAAAGGCCTTGGTGCACTCTTTAGATGAAGGCCATGAGTAGTGTCGTTTTTTTAATATTTTGGATGCTCTCTTCATATGAGTCCATGCATGGATTGGTTTCAGTTACCTAGCAATAATAAGGCTTACAAGATAGTTGAAATTAGATTTGTGAAGATTGTTTGATGACTGTGCTTGAATTCTGACAAATGTGAGGCATGCTCCCGATATGAGAATAAATTTATTTTTATTGGCATGTTGGATAACCTAGGTTATTTTACCAGAATTAAAAATGGTTACATAAAAATCGTTAAAAGATCCATAACTTCAATGAATGTAAAATTATCCAATGTCTTTCGTTCCTTGATCAATGATATTGTTATATGCACAATGACTAGCTTGTCCGAATGGACGATAGATGGTGCAACCCTATAATATATGAGGTTAAGGCATGCGAGTGAGAATGAATTATTGAAGTTGCAGAAGCAAGGTCTAATTGGAAACGACAAATTTATTGGCTTGAAATTTGTTCAATCATGTATGTATGACAAAAGTATCAAAGTTAAACATAGTTCATTCAGGATCTTACTTGCAATGATTGCCAAGTTTGGCATGAATTTGGACCATATAGACTTCAAGATAAGTTTCCTACACGAGACCATTGAAGAAACCATCTACATAAAGCAAGATGGAGGATTTGTTGTTAATGAAAATAATGACCAAGTATGTCTCTTGAACAAAGCATTGTACGGTCTGAAGCAATCTTTTAAGCGTTGGCATAAGTGTTTTGATGATTTCATGGTCAAGAATAATTATGAAAGAAGCAGTTATGACAATTGTGTGAATATGAAGAAGATTGTTTGATGATTTCTACCTAAGATATTGCATATATGAAGTCAATTGAAAGTAATGTTAAGGAGAAGGTTTGAGATGAATGACTTGGGTTCAACCAAAATGATTCTTGAGATGGATATAATTAGGGATAGAAAAAATGAAAAACCTTTTATCTATCATGTGAAGTTTATACGAGGAAGGTGCTTAACAAGTTTGATATGGCAGAGGTGAAGCTAGTCACCTGTTTCATTGCTCAACACTTTAAACTAACATCTTTATACGTAGATCCCAAAGGCGTGAGGATAGATAAATGGAAGATATACATTATTAAAATGTCGTGGGAAGTATAATATATGCCATGCTTTTAGATTGGTGATAAGATTCTTGTCAAAGCCCTCATGAGAACATTGGAAGACTGTTGAGTGGAATTTGAGGTACATCAAAATATTTACTAGTATATGTATGCTAGTTGTCTAGACACTATGAAATGTTTAATTGTATATATGTGTGTGCTGTTTGGTAGTGTTGTAGGTTGGAAAACTAATTATCGATTTGTATTATAATTATCCTCCACTAAATCTGAATATATTATTGCCACTGAGTCAATAAAGAAAGTTATATGGTTGAAACGATAAGGACATTTGGGATTCAATATGAAATTCTGATGGTGCACTGTGAGATTCGTAAGAAGTTTTTTTTAGAATGGAGAGATTGTGCTAGAAAGTTTTTATATGGATTATAACCCACCATATGTGTTTACTAAACTGGTGGCAACAAACAAGTTCAAACACTACTTGGTTCAAATATGAAGCATTTGAGGCCCTTATACAGGGCAAGAAAATGCACAACTATACTTTATTTTGTGAAGTCAAAACCAAGGTAAAGAAATGTGAAAGTATAGTTCTAACTTAGTGAGAAAATCTTAACTAATGAAGTGTACTTGATGTATTAACATAGGCATAGTCGAGGCATCGACTTTATATGCCTAGGCATTACCGAGATATTGGTTGCTTCAGTTAAGGTAATGGATGCTTCAGCCTGAAAGCTTTTGTTACATCTGAGAAATTACTTATACGAGAGTGTTATTATTTGAGGCATTGACAACTTCAACTAGGTTTCCATTGTTTAAATCGAGGAGGTCTGTTTACCATGAAATATTTAAAGGCATTGATTGTTACAACTATGAAGATATTGGTAAAGATGAGTGAGGTCATTGGCATGAAGGCCTTCAGACGAGGCAAAGTTTACTTTATACGGAAGGACTATAGGTGAGGTAAGATTTTCGGTAGCCAAGAGGTTGACAACCTGAAATCATTTACAATGGTTAGATTAATATTCTATCACACCATAATCAATTACTCCTTGTTACAACATAAATGGTTATTAATGCTGAGGAGTTTGTTACATTCTGTTTTGGAGAGAGATTGACATCAAACATTATTAATAGTACTTTTTGGACTTCAAAGAAGCTGACGAGACTTTTGTGGAGTTTGTAATAAAGATTAAGAGAGTAAATACTTAGTAGATCAAAGAATTATATTGGAAGAGTATTGTGTGTGAGCTCTAGAATTTGGAGTTTCCATAATTTTTTATTTTTACGTTATCTTAATGTTGTACATTGTAGTTACTGTTGAAAAACATGTAAATAAAATTTGTTGTGGCTTAGAGTAAACGTAGGCAAGTAGTTGAAACCACTACAGATCCATGTGTTCTACTTTCTCTTACTATGTCATTGCTTTGTTTTATTTTTCAGTAGAATTGATACGTGTTTAATGACTTAGTTCTTGGAAAATTCAAATTGAGAGTTGAATTAATCGAATAAAGTTTGTTTTCAGTGTCACAAGTTGGAAAAACATGTGGTTGGTAAATTAAACAAACTTGAGGATGTCAGCCAGGAAAAACCTAAGGTTTTCAAACCTAACCATGTTACCAAAAAATGAATAGAGACAAAATCAACAACACCTACTTTTTTCTGACTACGCAAAACACGATGCATTCGATACATATATGAGGAATGTAAGTTTAATGATACATATATAGGTTTAATATTTTATCAATTCCTATATTCAGTCTTGTACTTCTCTTAGCATCCAAGGTCTCTACAAGGTTCCAAAAATATAGGATATTAGAAACCATTATGAGGTGGTTAATCTATTGACCAAGACTCCATTCGGTTCTCTCGTCTCTCACCTACATAAATTCCACCCGTACCCATAGTTGAATGGGATTTTTATTGAGCAATGACACCATCAAGATAATATCTTCCATTTTAGTTTCGGGGAGATGATCATCACCTTTGATTGATATGTACGTTATGATGGGCCTCTTTGTGGGGAGAATGCTGGAAGTAGACATCTTTGATTTGACTGACCAAATATATACGGAGTAAACCTGATTGTTGGGGGTTCCTACACTTGTTATCCTTCAGGATCTACATAGGTTGAAAGGAGTTGGGTTTGTTATGAGGTGGTTGAAGGATCAGTTTATTAGACCTACGTATGTGGATACAAATCCAGCTAAGACGCATGACATGGTCGTACATGTTTACCTCTTATATCATTTTGGATGCATTATTGTCATCGACACCAACCAACAGTCTGTGAAGATTACATACTATTGAATCTAGTTGACATGACAAGATTGGAGAAGTATGGATGAGGATGCGTGCACTAGCTTAACTATATCATGGGTTAGGAGAAGAATCGAATGCGCCAATATTTGAACATATATATATATATATATATATGAGGTTTTGTTCACTAGATTTTTTTTATTTAAAGATAACTAATGTTAACATTATATCAGTTTCAATAAGTATGCTTAACTAGCTGGGTATTTGACCAGTTCTCATGCTTTCAGCCTCCACTGAATGATAAATTTAGCTTATCGCAACCAAAGTTCCTTAGTTGGTCACCGTGAAAAAGGTTTAAGATATTATTTTTCCATCAAAGAATAAATATCGCAACACTCTCAAAAGGCTCGTGGAAAAAGATGTGAGTACATTCTAATTCTATTTATTTTGTTTTTGGTTAATATTTAACGTTTGACTGAATCATTATTGCAAGTTTTTTCAGCCGTATCTGGATATGTGAGCTCATTTTCCGATACAGGAGGTCTTTCTATTCGACTATCATATTTGATGTATGGATATTGTCGAAATATACATGCCAAATAGAGTAATGTAAAAGTTCAAACTGGTCTACAACAACCTAACTAATCCTCAACAACCTAGACCAAACCTAAAGAAGAGAGACCATTATTTATACATTTACATGGTTAACTATTGGTCTGAGTGGAATCGATATCTAATTATGGATAATCATCTCATAAACCCCATATCCGAGAACCACAAATTGACGACTCCTAAGTAGGATGATTTTATTAGCTGGTATTTGTGGTATGTTATCACTCCGAATGTGGTTAATAATCATCCACATTAAACCTCTCGACTATTCAGTTAAATATGATATCTTATTTTCTAACCAATTATTGAAGATCATATCCTCTAAGACCGATCTTGCTATATAGGATTGATTATATTGTTTTTTCTAGGTATTGTTTTTCCTTTATTTGTGGATGATGTTTGTATGCCGAATGTTTTATTGTTTGTCGGATATTATTGTATTTTGTATCAGATGTTTTGTACTTATTATTACTGGTTGTATAGGATGTATGGAAATAGTTATGGTCACGGGATTATAGGTGTTGAATATGTTAGTCCATATTTTGGTCGATATGGATAACTTTAGTCTTATGTTTACTCGTTCGTTTTTGTCGAAGTTATATATGAGTAATATAGTCTAAAGAGTGGCTTTTCAGTCGTTGCACTTGCACTTGCATTTGGACTAGCGATGTATTGTATCCATGCCGAAGTTATAAATTTACTTATAATATAAGATATATTGCTTGTTCAACAATGTAAATGGTTAACATTATGCTTTTCCAACCTTTGTACACGAGATACGGTTCCGAGCTACTGCCACTATGTTTAGGAATTTCTAGTATGATAAAATAAAATTGAAAGTATATTCTGTGCTACCAGTGTGATGTTTTCGTATTGCCATATCTGTAAAATAAAGTAACAAGGGTAGCTTATGTTGATTTTTCTACGTACTAAACATGGTAGTTTAAGCTCATATACTGCAAGTACAATATGCCAATATAGTAGGTTTTTACTACCACGTTCAATTTTGAAGTTTGGGGATCACTGCCAGTATAGTAGTCATATGGTGGGGATCTGTATCGCAGTCTAGAAGCATTGTATTGTCGGTGCAGTGTTATGGAAAACATTCTTATTAAAGACACATTTTCATAAATAAAAGGGTTTCATTGATTATTTTTAAACTCACACTTTGGTCAAAAGTGAAAATATGAGGCGTGGGTTAACCTATGTTGGGGCCAAATAGCCATTGCATTAACAAAATTTCAATAAAAAAAATACTTAAACCTGTAGATCCTATCAATTTTTGGAGACATCAATGTTTAAAGCTTATCATGTGTTGTCTCTGTCTATTATTCTTTTTCATCCGTTAGTTTTTTGTTTTTTATCAACATCAAATTTATTTAACAATAAATATTATTTCCATTTAATATCCCATATTTTCAAAAATAATTAAATTTTTAAAGCATTAAATAAATAACTAATATAGTTTTTACAAGTACTTGGGGTATACGGAAAAGAACAAGGCTTGCAGCCCAAACCAAATGTACCACAATCTCGAAATGGGAATCCTAAAAAGTTTATAAGCAGAACCCAAGTATAGTGGGTATGAAACAAGCATAACATTAATTAATAACTAACATACATCAACGAGCGAGAATCATACAATTTCTCTGAATTAAGACACAACTACCAAAAAGGCCAGCATATCATCATCTAGCAGAGAATTGGTACAGCCCACAAAAGGAAACCAATAAATTTAAACAAAAATTCCAATATGGGTGAGAGTACATCAAATCACACCGCAACTGATGAGTCCGGATAACTTAATCACAGCCTATTGAGATTTACGGACAAGGGAAATTCGGACATAAACTTGCCACTGAACTATCCGGGCAGGACAAAAGTAAAGAAATAACTAAACACTTTTTGACTAAGCTATGTGCTAATCAGCTTAATAAGTAAATGAGCTCTTAAATTTGGCCCGGATCCATAACTTGACCCGAAAGCCCATGGGTCCTTAATTTTAGGGTATAAATACCCTAACCACTTTCATTAATGAGGGTAATGAACATTTAATACAACCAAGCAGCTAAAATCTCTCACTACTTCACACTAAAACATTTAATACTCTCTAAACTTTCCAAATGGGTGTTGGGTGAAAGATGAGCATGAGCATGATATGGCTGTTATATCGGGTGAAAGATGGGTGTCACTAATATAGGAAAGAATATTTACTGTTTAGAATCTGCAAAGAAAGAATCTCTTAGAGGTTCTTTAAACTACTGGCTATATATTTACTGTTGGAACTACAGCTGTTAGATGGATGTCAAAGTTACAGAAAATTGTCACTCTATCAACTACAGAGGCTGAGTATGTAGCAGTGACCGAAGCCAGTAAAGAGATGATATGGCTTCAAGGTTTGTTAACTGAGTTGGGATTCAAAAAGGAGAAAAACATTTTGCATAGTGAAAGTCAAAGTGCAATTCAATTGGCGAAGAATTTAACATTTCATTCAAGAACCAAGCACATCAGTCTTCGCTATCATTTCATTAGATCTTTATTGGAAGATGAAGTGCTATTACTGGAAAAGATCCAAGGAAGCAAGAATCCAGCTGATATGTTGACAAAGATAGTAGCCATTGAAAAACTGAAGTTGTGTTCAGCTTCAGTTGGTGTGCAAGAGTAATAAGACCAGAAAGATCTGTTGCATAGATCAAGGTGTGAAGACAGGTTGAAACCAGTCTTCAAGTGGGAGATTGTTATTTTGAGATAATAATACAGACTTATTCAACATGTTATTATTGGATAAAAGAGATGCTAGATAAAAAGACAGTGGAAGACAGTGGAGATGAGCCAAGTGCTAAACACATTAAAGAGAACTAGAGTGAATATAAAAGACAGTGTAATTTTAATGGGTCAGAAATTACACATTAAGGACTGTAATATTTTTCCCTTTTAAGTGTTACAGTCTCTACAAAACCTAGCGTTAGGTTTTTATGTGTATTCACCCAAAAAACGGCAGAGTCACTGTGTTCTTCTAATAAAATCGATATGCAGCAGATCCGGAGACGTTGGCACAATTTGCTGAACTCCGTTAACAATTGTGTGTTTGATTTCACTTTTGTTTTTGTGCTTTCCATTTTCTTTTGATATGATTTGACAGGAAATTAGCATATTTCCCTTAGAACTGGTATCAGAGCCAGACTGGTAGCAATCCAAAGGAAATCAGATTTGAGTGGGAGCAATGGCTACAGACGAAGGAAAGGTGAGACTCAAAAAATTTGATGGGGTAGATTTTGGGTTCCGGAAGATGCAAATTGAAGATTATCTGTACCAGAAAAAGCTTTATCAACCCCTCTCAAAAAAGAAACCAGAGGGTATGAAAGATGAAGAATGGACCCTTCTTGATAGACAAGATCTTGGAGTCATCTGATTGACGCTATCCCGCAATGTTTCTTTTAGCATCATAAAGGAAACAACCACGGCGGGTCTTATGAAGGCTCTCTCCGGTATGTATGAGAAGCCATCAGCGTATAACAAAGGTCACTTGATGAGGCGTTTATTCAATTTTCTAATAATAGAAGGCGCTTCGGTAGCTCAACACCTCAATGAACTCAATACATTCACAACCCAGTTAAGTTCAGTTGAAATTGATTTTGATGAAGAAATATGAGCATTGATATTGTTGTCTTCACTACCACATAGTTGGAATGCTACTGTCACTGTGGTGAGTAGCTCGTCAGAAAGCAATAAGTTGAAATTTGATGATGTTCTTGACCTAGTTCTCAGTGAAGAGATTCGAAGGAGAGTATCAGGTGAGTAATCAAGCTCCTCAGTCTTACATATAGAATCGAGAGGAAGAAATTCAACCAGAGTATATGGACGTGGTAAATCGAACTACCGAGGTAAATCAAGATACTTGAGGTCCAAGTCTAGGAATCCTAAAACTTCCGAGGGGTTAAGAAACATCGAGTGTTGAAATTGTGGCAAGACCGGGCACTTTAAATTTCAGTGCAAGAGAGAACCAAATGACCAAGAGAAGAAGACAGAGGAAAATATCACTTCAGAAGAAGACGATGCATTAATATGCTCCTTAGAAAGCAGGAAAGAGTCTTGGGTATTAGACTCTGGAGCATCGTTTCACGCGACTTCGAAGAAAGAATTCTTCGAGAGGTATGTCCCTCGTAACCTTGGAAAAGTATATCTTGGTGATGATCAACCTTGTGATATTATTGGTAAAGGTACTGTGAAGATTAAGTTGAATGGGTCTGTATGGGAACTGAAAGATGTCAGACATATCCCCAGTCTGAGAAAGAACTTAATCTCAGTAGGGCAGTTGGCTAGCGAAGGCTATAATACGATCTTCTATAGTGACAATTGGAAAATTTCAAAGGGATCAATGACGATTTCTCGCAGAAAGAAGAGTGGTACTCTTTACAAGACAACTGAGACGAGCTGTTCAATTGCAATAGCAGCATGAAACGAAAATCCAAATATTTGGCACATGAGGCTTGGCCATATGAGTGTGAAGGGTATGAAAATTATGTACTCGAATGGGAAGCTTCCAGGTCTAAAGTCAGTCGATATAGACATGTGTGAAGATTGCATACTTGGAAAACAGAAAAGGGTCAGTTTTCAGACGAGTGGTAGAACCCCAAAGAAAGAAAGGCTGGAGCTTGTTTACTCTGACGTTTGGGGGCCAACAACTGTTTCATCTATAGGAGGGAAACACTATTTTGTGACCTTTATCGATGATCATTCTCGAAAGGTATGGGTTTATTTTCTGAAGCATAAATCTGAAGTGTTTGATGTTTTTAGGAGATGGAAATCTATGGTTGAGAATAAGACAGGTCTGAAGATTAAAAAGTTGAGAACTGATAATGGTGGTGAATATGAGGACACCAAATTCAAGAATTTTTCTATGAGCATGGTATCAGGATGGAGAGAACCGTTCCAGGTACGCCTCAACAAAATGGTATTCGAATGTATGAACAGAACGTTGACAGAAAGAGCCAGAAGCATTCAAATACAGTCTGGTTTATCGAAGCAGTTCTGGGCAGAAGCAATCAACACATCGGCTTACCTGGTTAACCGAGGCCCGTCGGTTCCCTTAGAACATCAAATACCCGAGGAGGTATGGAGTGGTAAGGATATACAATTATCAAATCTAAGAGTTTTTGGTTGTAAAGCATATGTTCATATAAGTGATCAAGGCAAGAACAAGCTTGATCCGAAATCGAAAAAATGTTTCCTGATTGGCTATGGCGAAGATGAGTTCGGTTATTGTGTTTTGGATGAGGAGAACAAGAAGATGATACGAAGCAGAGATGTGATCTTCAATGAAACAGTGATGTACAATGATAGACATAAAACTGAAGCAGATGACTCAAAGCCGTATGAATCAGTATTTGCAGATATCGAGGGAGTCCCAGATAGTCAAGAAATAAAGCCGATCAGATTAACCCCTCAACAAGAAGAGTCCGTTGGACAGACTGATCGACAGCAATCCGATACCCTACAGCCGACCGAGGCAGTTCTTGTTTTGCAAAGATCTTCTTGACCCCATGTACCCAACAAGAGATATTTGAACTATCTGTTACTTACCGATGGAGGGGAACCTGCATGCTATGATGAAGCTTGCCAGACCAGTGATGCTAGTAAGTGGGAGTTTGCCATGAAAAATAAGATGATGTCTTTAATCTCAAATGATACATGGGACCTAACTGAGTTACCAATGGGTAAGAAGGCACTTCATAACAAATGGGTGTATCGGGTGAAAGGTGAGCATGATAGCTCTAAGAGATACAAAGCACGACTAGTTGTCAAAGGGTTCCAGCAAAAGGAAGGAATTGATTACACCAATATTTTTGCTCCAATTGTGAAGCTCAATACTATTAGATCAGTATTGAGTATTGTTGCCATTGAAGACCTTTATCTTGAACAGTTAGATGTGAAGACTGCATTTCTTCACGGAGATTTGGATGAGGAGATATACATGTATCAACCAGAAGGTTTCTTAAAAGAAGGAAAAGAAAACATGGTATGCAGACTTAAGAAAAGTTTGTATGGTTTAAAACAAGCTCCAAGACAGTGGTACAAGAGATTTGACGGTTTTATGCACAAAAATAGTTTTCAGAATTGTAATGCGGACCACTGTTGCTATTTTAAAAGATGTAAGTCAATTATATCATTTTGCTACTCTATGTTGATGATATGTTAGTAGCAGGTTCAGATATGGATGATATTAGAAGATTGAAGCTATAATTTTCAAAAGAATTTGACATGAAGGACTTGGGTCCGGCGAAGAAGATTCTTGGAATGTAAATCATAAGAGATAAGCATAGAAAAGTTTTACAGTTATCTCAGTCAGAGTACATCGATCGCGTTTTGAAGAGATTTAACATGTGTGATGCAAAGCCAGTTAGTACACCATTGGCAGGTCACTTTCGTTTATACAATGATCAATCCTCTAAGACGGATGAATAAAAAGACTGCATGGCTAAGGTTCCTTACGCCTCAGCTATTGGAAGTTTGATGTATGCAATGGTTTGTACGAGACCAGACATTAGTCATGCAGTGGGAGTTGTGAGTAGGTTTATGTCAAACCCAGGGAAAATTCATTGGGAAACTGTCAAATGGATTTTGAGGTACCTACTAGGTACCACAGAAAAGTGTTTGTACTTTGGTAAGGGTGAGTTAAAGGTACAAGGCTACGTAGATGCAGATTTTGGAGGTGAAGTTGATCACCGAAAAAGCACTACCGGCTATATATTTACTGTTGGAACTATAGCTGTTAGTTGGATGTCAAAGTTATAGAAAATTGTCACTCTATCAACTACAAATGTTGAGTATGTAGTAGTGACCGAAGCCACTAAAGAGATGATATGGCTTCAAGGTTTGTTAACCGAGTTGGGATTCCAAGAGAAGAACAACGTTTTGCATAGTGATAGTCAAAGTGCAATTCAATCGGCGAAGAATTCAACATTTCATTTAAGAACCAAGCACATCAGTCTTCGATATCATTTCATTAGATCTTTATTGGAAGATGAGGTGCTATTACTGGAAAAGATCCAAGGAAGCAAGAATCCAGCTGATATGTTAACAAAGATAGTAGCCATTGAAAAACTGAAGTTGTGTTCAGCTTCAGTTGGTCTGCAAGAGTAATAAGACCAGAAAGATCTGTTGCATAGATCAAGGTGTGAAGACAGGTTGAAACCAGTCTTCAAGTGGGAGATTTTTATTTTGAGATAATAATCCAGACTTATTCAACATGTTATTATTGGATAAAAGAGATGCTAGATGAAAATATAGTGAAAGACAGTGGAAGACACTGGAGATGAGGCAAGTGCTAAACATATTAAAGAGAACTGGAGTGAATTTAAAAGATAGTGTAATTTTAATGGGTCATAAATTACACATTAATGACTGTAATATTTTTCCCTTTTAAGTGTTACAATCTCTACAAAACCTAGCGTTAGGGTTTTATATGTATTCACCAAAAAACCGGCAGAGTCACTGTGTTCTTCTAATAAAATCGATCTGCAGCAGATCCGGAGACGTATGCACAATTTGCTGAACTCCATTAACAACTGTGTGTTTGATTTCACTTTTGTTTTTGTGCTTTCCCTTTTCTTTTGATCTGATTTGACAGGAAATTAGCATATTTCCCTTAGATTCTCAACTTATTATCCACCATGTTCAAGGTCAGTCTGAGGTAAAGAAGGAACAATTAATCAAATACTTATTCATCCTTAAAGAGGTGGCTGTCAATTTAAAAAATATTTGTTACGAGCACATTCCTAGATCAGAAAATACGCTGGCAGATTCCTTGGCAACTATAACATACTCTGAGTCCTACCCATGGATTCACATACAAGAATGACCATCCATACAATAAATTTAGAACAAGGAGGAGGAGGAGAGCTTAAGTGTGCACGTATTTCAGTCCGAAGATTGGAGATTTCCCCTCCTTTAATATATCTCTGATGGGAGTTTGCCTCCGGAGAAAGCTATGGCAAGGAAAATGAAACACAAGGCTCGTGGATTTTTTTATCATAAGAGAGGTTCTTTATAAAAAAACGTTCAGAAGACCTTTCCTGCGTTGTCTGGGGGTTGAAGAGTCCCAAATCGTTTTATCCGAACTACATGATGGAGAGGAATCTGCACACTGTGGTCACAGAACTCTAACCCGGAGAGTTTTATTGGCCGGATACTATTGGCCATCAATAATGGCAGATGCTAAGGAATTGGTAAAAAAGTGCGATCCATGCCAAATGTATGGTAACAAAATTCATATCCCAGCAATTCCCATGGAGTCTATTTCTGAGCCAGTACATTTTGCTCGTTGGGGATCGGATTTAGTTGGGCCTCTACCAATGGCATCCGGAGGGTGCAGGACTATTATTGTAGCCATTGATTATTTCTCAAAATGGATAGAAGCAGCTCCCCTGGCAGGAACTACTTCAAAAGCTGTTATAAAAATTGTTTTGTCTAACATATGTTGCAGATTTGGGGTTCCACAAAAGATAACCACATATAACGAGCCACAATTTGATAACAAGGATATGGAGAGTTTATGTGCCTCTAGGGGCATTCAACATTGCTTCTCTTCTCCTTTCCACCCACAAGAAAATGGCCAAGTTGAAGTGGCAAACATTACCATTCTGTCTAGTTTAAAAAAGAATTTAGAAGGGGCTGCAGAAAAGTTATTTGCAAGAAGTGTTGTGGGCAACCTGAACTACTCATAGGGCTGTTACTCAGGAGTCTCCTTTTTCCTTGGTGTATGGGATGAATGCAATTACTCATATATAAGCAACCCTACCATCATACAAGGTCCACAACTATTCCGAACAAGCCAATAACATGGCAATTAGGAATAAGTTCGACTTAATTGAAGAAAGAAGGGTTAAAACTCATCTTAGAACAAACCACTACCAAATCTTGATGAAGAGCAGATTTGCTTCCAAGATCAAGAGAAGGGATTTTCGACCAGGAGATAAAGTTTTGAGAAATGTTTTCTGGCATACTAAAGAAAAGCAGTTCGGAGAGTTGGCTCCGAACTGGGAAGTCCCTTACGAGGTCTCTGGAAAGCTTAAGCCTAGGACACACAGGCTTCAAGACAAAGATGGAAGAATTTTAAAGCACCCATGGAATATTGAACACCTCAAGTTATATCTAGAATAAAAGTTATGTAAATATTTACTTGTTAAAAGTCAATGTAAATATTAGGGGCATACTCTTTCCTACCCTAGTGGCTCGGGGAGGTTTTAATGAGGTGTCCGGGTTTTTTCCCAATAAAATAAGATGCCTTCTTAAAATGTTTGATGTGCTTTGACTACAATTCGTTTCAAGTCTTCGATTTAATGTTATGGATATTTGACAAATCGGATTAATTTGGTGGAATGATGACCATTAAATACATGTCATCGGAGATATTAAACACTCTCACTTAAAATACTTTTGAAGTAATTGGGGCTCTTTAAACATTAGCTGTTAAAATTGAAAGGAATCATGAAACAAAGCAAGATTTGATAGATGAGCCTGTCCGGGTGTAAACTGGACAACAGTACCAAAGTACAAAATATGCCTTGGCCATCCAAGGACTTTAATTGTTTTGAAAGACTTATCCGGACTCAAACCGGATACTATTACGAAAATGCCTTGGCCATCCAAGGACTTTAGTAGTTCACGAATTAAGAAAACACAAAAGATATTTAAAAAACCTTAGGGCTTATTCCCTTCGGATGTTCCTGCATCACCTTATTTCTTAAGACCTTTGAGTTCGACACTTGAACTTCCACCGGTTCCTTCCTCTTCATCAGTAGTAGAGTCTATTCCACTACTATATTTGTGTTTGTCACCAGCAACCATGGTATGGAACGGGATGTCTTCATACTCCACATATTTCCATAAAGGATCAAGGGTCCTTTTTGGGAACGTTTCATGGAAAAGCAGCACCATGTCAGACTTCACCTCAGCATACCTTACTTCCAAGGATTCTATCACCTCATTGGTATATTTATCAATGCTGGCCTGAATGTTTTGTTCTTGTTGTTTCTCCAAGTCTTCCTTCTCCTTGGTTACCTTAGACAAAACATCTTCTAAGGAAGTCTACTCACCGGACAAGGTCTGGATGGCACCATCTTTGGTCTTCAGGTCCTTCCTTAATGTTGAAAGATCTTTCTCCAAACCAGATCATTTAGTTTGAAGCTCATTATTAGCTTTCTCCAAAGTGGCCAGCTTGGTCGGAGGCAGCATCGATCCCTTTTTGGATCCCCGAACAAGTCTCTTCTGCAGTAGCCCGAACTGCTCTGTTGCAGATCTCTTTTTCTTTCCCTTCATCTTGCTAGGAGACTTAGCTCTAGAAGGCAAGACCAATTTACCATATTTCTCTTCTGTCCGTTTAAGGATGACGCCAGGAGGAGGGGGTGTATTCAATTCTTCCCATGTAAGATCTCTCCGACCTGTGGTATTCCACAGATGGGATCTCACCATATTGCCTGTGGTAAATCAGTTGTGGAAAGCATTCCCCCAACGCTCTGCAGTCCATGTATTCAGTTTGGCACATATAGTCTGCCCCTCATCCAGATATCCGGTATACTCCTTCGGTAACACTGAAAAAGAAGTAATGAATAATTCAGGAGTGGAATATTTACGAAGTGAAAAGAAGGACATGAAAAACAAAGTTGAAGAGCTTACTTGTACTCTTCCATCTACTAGTTAACATACTAGGGTTGGTTTTGTCTTTGACCGTCCTCCTATTTTCCCATGACCCACTGATAAATAAGAACTGAGTTCTCCAATTCTTCTCTGATTCTAGTAATTCGTCTACCACTTTAAAGTTATTTCCCATATTGTGGTGGTAGAATGAGATGTGGTGATTCTTGCATAGACTTGCCACAGCAGTAAATTGCTCTATAGGGAGAGGGATTTTGGACAGCATTGATGCCATTATGCAAGCAAGGAGGAAGTACCAAACATTTTGACTTAATTGGCTTGGGAAAAGCTTTATCAGGTGGAAGTACCTAACAATCTCTGGGTCTAAATGGAAACTGATCCCCCAATTGAACAGTTTGGTGAAGATGACCACTTCATTAAGTTTGCAATCCATCGGAGTCTCTAGAGTGACAGGTATCCTCACCTTCACTGACTCTGGGATCCCCCACTTTGTCCGGATCCGGCCCAACTCGACAGTATGAGTATAGACATAATTTATGTTCTGCATGGCCAACAAATATTTAACATTGACTTTCTTAAAGCAAGGCCCTACCTTGCCCTACAAGCATTCCAGGAGATCCGGATGAGCCACACTAACCTTTAATTTGCCTTTGTCTTTCCTATCAGAGGCAGCATCCCTAATTTGGCATGAGGCTTCAGTTTTGAAGGGGGCCTCTTCGATGTTTTCAGCCATCACTTCTTATATTACTGTGGAAAGTCTCTCAATAGTTGTAGATGGGAGGGGAGCACTTTCTGACACCAAAGGCTCTCCGGATGAATGAGCGCTAGTTGTTTCCAAAAGCCTAATATCCGGTTGAGGCTGAGCTCCGGAGGAATTCGCTTGAGAGGATACTTTGGATGCCTCTGATCCGGAGAGTTTATCTTGGGGGGCTCTTATAGATATCTCTAATCCGGAGGGTTTATCCTTGGATGTTGCTTTAGGGGCCTCCGGTCTGGAGGGTTTTGACAGTGAGGTAGTTGTTTGGGCCTTCACCAAACGAGTTGTCCGGCGTGGGCTTTATTTTTCTAGAGACTTTTCAATGTCAGAGCCCATTGCTATGAAAGGGGAAGGTTTTCTAACACTCGATACTGCATTTTCCTGAGCGATGGAGGGTTGGGACTCCTGAACAGAAGAACCTGATATAATTGGTGAGAGGCTTGGTTTGAACAACTGTTTAGGCTTTGGTTTTTTGGTGGAGGATGACCCTTCGTCGGTTTCCTGGGGTGGATCGCCAAAATTTTTTCTTAGGGAGACCAGGAGACCAACATCGATACACATCTCTCTTTCAACTAGCCGCTTTTTACAACAAGTTTGAAAGAAAGGGAGGAAAGCTATGTAGAAGGTTTTTTTAGTGATGAAGATAATAAAACAGTGAAAAAATGGTTTATATATTAGTAGAAAAAGGTAATTGATACCTGCGAAGAGATGAAGAGGTTTTGTCAATGATTAAAGACAGCGCAAACGTGGGAAAATTTAAATGCATAGCCTACTTTCTAGGTTTAGTGGGAGCGTCAATCTAGGTAAAAAACAACTGGTAGGTCGAATCAGATTGTGACACGTGTCCCACGATCCCAAGAAAGACTCTTAGAATCCTGGAAGAAGTTAGTTTGGACAAACTTCAAGCTGGATACAAGAGTGGGTCGGAAACAATCGTCACTGAATAAGCAAATTTTTTAGTCCTACCAAAGAGTTTTGACAAGGCCTAAAAAATGGGCTACTGATGAGTCCGGATAACTTAATCACAGCCTACTGAGATTTCCCGACAAGGGTAATTAGGACGTAAACTTGCCACAGAACTATCCGGACAAGAAAAAAGTAAAGAAATAACTAAACACTTTTTGACTAAGCTATGTACTAATCATCTTAATAAGTAAATGAGTCCTTAAATTTGATTCGGTTCCATAACTTGACCCGAAAGCCCATGGGTCCTTAATTAAGGGTATAAGTACCCCAACCAGTTTCATTAATGAGGGTAACCAGGCAGCTAAAATCTCTCACTACTTCACACTAAAACATTTAATACTATCTAAACTTTCTAAAACACTGGACAAAATTACCCTCAGCTTAAAATAAACCTCACTAGTAACAACTAAAGTTTAAAAAAGGAAACCTACAGAGTACAAAACTAACCTAAGTTAGAGATGCTTAAGAAATGGAGGATCAAGCATGCATGAAAAACTTGGTACCAAGGAATCTTACCTGAAGGTCAATAAGCATAGGAAATCATGGAGGCAGAGCAGAATGAGAAGATGATAGCCCTGAAACAAGTGCACCATAGGTGGATATGTCGTGAAAGATACTATTTAGCAGACTTCACGTACCAACTAGGCCCATCATGTCCAGTAAGGGCAAGTGGAGCTTAACACTCGTTGTCTCTTTGATATTTTGAGTGAAACTACAATCATAAATAATATGATTTAAGGATTTTGAATTAGAATGACAAAAGGAGCACAATCTTGAGAGACATTCAAACCATAGTTTATGACCTTATCTTGGGTTATCAACTTGACTTGAATGCCAAACTAGAGAATAAACGAATGAAGGGGATATTATATTTATTCCAAAACCTGCACATCTGACACATAAAGAACATTAAAGGATCACATGATATTTATCTTCGACGATGAACTCAATCTTCCCTCTATTAGCGGTCTAACAATATGTGTCGCTAAACTCAATATTGGGTACATGAAGCGATTGTATGAGGTTAATAATCTATAATAGATTATTGTAATTATTGGTAGTACCCGATCTGATACTAGTTGGCCAACACCAACAACCATTTATAATAATTTCTATTATCTTAAGATTGACATCTAGTCGTCAATCACGAATGGTACTTAGACTATAGTGATTAACAAGAAAAGTAAGCAGAATCCAAGGGTCAACCTAAAATGAGGTTGACCTTCCATTGTCAATCACAACTTATACATCTTACAAGCTATAAGCCTGAGACAAAGAATCTTCCTTCAGGCCTAGGTGGGGGAATTATCAAGTTTGAAATTCCATAAATTATTAAATTTAATTTTTTTTTTCTGTTTTAATCTAATCACACCAAATTGAATCAACGTTACTACTAATATTTTACCAAAGTTGTTTGAGGAAGACCTCTTGATTACAAGGTTTTAGATCTATAATCCCAAGACCTCTCTCAATCAATATCAAGGTTATTGCTAATTAACCATCTTCATACTCGTAGCCTTCATCTCATGGCCAGACCAACATAAAAAACGTAAATATTGGAAGAATTCTTTACAATATCTTGCATGGAAGACAAAGATAAAAGACCAATAAACATGCCCATGTGAAAAGCACATATTTAATGGGTTATAGCCTACCCACATATGAAAGGTGTTTGAAAGTCCAAAAGCTAATACATCCAAAAATCTTATCCAAAAGAGGACGGCAATCAATATGAGATAGAAAACCCTTGAGAAGTGGAACTCCAAGGTATTTTGCTGGAATAAAACCAATATTAAACCCCTTAATATTAATTAAATTAGGTCTTAGAGAGAAGCTAACCCCATATGAGAAGATTTTATTCTTCTCGAGGCTAACTTTAAGGCCTGCAATATAAAAAAGTCCTTGAGACCATCTTTTATAAGGCGAGGGAGTTAATGTCACCATGACAAAAAATCATAAGATCATATGTGATGCAAACATTAAAACTCTTGAGCTTTTGACACTTATAGTGGAATTTGCAGTTCAAATCACTACTTTTCTTCTTAAGAACATTAGACGGAACTTGCATGACCAAGTAAAATAATAAAATAGACAATTTATATCCTTTTTAAAACCCTTTATTTCGTTGATTTTTTCCGCGTGAATCTCCTTTTATGTTAATATTATAGGATGTGTTGGATGTACGCTAAAAAATTCAAGTTATCATTTGGTCCAAGAAGTTCATAGCCACCAAAATATTGAGAATTAGGTGTCATCAAACATTGTCAAAAACTTTTATTAAGTCAATTTTAAGAGTGACCCTCGGGCCTTTACAATTCATTTGATTATTCTTTGGAAACTCCCGATAGAGGACTGAATTTTGTGTAATGTTACTGATTTCCTGGAAAAGTTGATTTAACGTTTTCAAGAAGATAAAGAATTGATTCTTTGATGTTGTTGGTCAAGATCTTGGAATTAATCTTATAAACCCTATTGCAACAAACAATTGAGCTAAAATCCTCGGCGTAATAGAACGAATTTTTTATAGCTATAAGGGAGATAAATGTGATATTCTATGAGGGTTCAAGACATATAGTATTAAAGAACATTAAGATCCCATCACATAAGATATTTTCCGATAATATTCTAGGAATTCTTAAAAAACCGCGCATTGAAACCATCAGGTCCCGAAGATTTATTGTTATCAATACTAATAATAACACTTTTAATATCTACGCAAGTAACCGAACGAACCATTGAAGTCATGTCGTGGGGGTTAACTTCAAATATTCATTCGATTTCTTGTTTAAGTCCACGTAGAGTATTGAATGCTTTAATTTTGTATTGAAGCTAGAAATTTACTTCTTTTTGGTACATTTTTAGTTGAGTTATTCAAGTTAAGCTAGATATTTTAGGTTAAATATCGCTATATTGAAGTGAAAATTTGATCATAAAGTGAACCATGTATTGTTTATAATCTTAAAGTTGATGGTTTGTTGTAGTGGTAAGAAACCTTGTTATCCTTTTATATATTGTCATAGTATGTTTCTATGTTTATGCACAACTCTGTTTAAGTAATATTTTGTATATTTATCCCGTAAGATACCATGGTTGATATTGTATATTTTATTTTTGTTTAATGAATTTTGGTCGTTCGTGGTTGGGCAAGTTCCAAATAAACATCAAATTGACTGTTTGAAGAGTTGGCAGAAATGTATACCATTAGGTAAAATCCTCCTAGAGACCACCTCTTCTTAGGAATGATGAACAACACTTAATCCCCAAGAATAACCAACCTTCAAATAACCTTAGCTGAAGCTCAACGGCTCTCACAAAAACTTGTTCAGTTTAAATATTCAATATGCAACAAGAACATATAGAGCCACATAACTTCATCTCGTACTCAACACTTAGTTATAAACTTTTAAAACAACAAAGCAAGAAAGTAAGAACATACACCTCAAATACACACACAAGACATATTTAACACTGTTTGGATTGTAAAGAAATTCTACATCTATAGAAACACCACACGATTTTATATCTAGGAGGTTACAAGAGGACAATTCAAACACTAACACTAAACAACTCATCTTTGTTAAAAATGAATTATGGATCTCATAATTTCTATTTAAGTGTTAACTCTCTACCTTAACTATAGCTAAAAGCTTATAGTTTTCTCTCTCAAATCTCACATGTGTTTTCCCTCATTTTGTAATCCAACAATGGGTTCAATAATCTGGAACCTACTATTTATAGAGTATTAATGATGTATAATGCTACATTCATCTCACAATAACGCCTGCCATCCAGTTTTCTTATATGGCCAGACCATCCAACACATTAGGCAAACAGTAGCGCTGACATTTGTACAACAACAGGCCTGCAGTAGTTTCTTGTACATTTTGTACGTTCTAACATGTCGTGATCAAACGAATCTTTAATTAAAGGTTTATATGAAACATAAATTCAAACCTCTAATACTATAGATTTATTTAGAAACTTATAAGTATCTTCAGAAGCCCTTCGAAAACCATGCACTACTCTTCAACTTCGTAAATGATCAATCTGCTCATTTTGCCTTCGGCAATGGCATTTTTCTTGCGTTCCGAAGAGCTTGCTCTTAGGGTTCAGCAAACATCTTTGCATCTAAGTATGGACCCATCGTCATCCTAAGAGATTCAAAATAGTTCATGCCTCCACTTGTCTTTGGTGATCTATCTTCGACCACATGTAGTATTCCATAATACTTCTTTCTTGAGTTACTTTTAGCTTACCCTAAGAATTATCCACCAAAGGTTTTTGGTTATCCAACATTGATTGCACCTGTTATTCTAATATTTACACACCAAATCACCCACATCTCAAACTTGCACAAGTCTCATGCGGTTCCTAAACTTTGAAACCAACAATACCTTGGTCATAATATATGAAGGATTTTCCTCACTAATAATCTTAGCCACCTCCACCTGCTCTCTCTCCACAATTTCTCAAATGAGTACAACTTGATATTTACGTGCTTAGTTTGTTCATAGAAGTTCAGATTCTTCATCAAACAAAAAGCCCAAGTCTTATCACAAAACACAACCACATATGGCTCTATACTAGTAATCTCACTCAACAATCCATTCAGCCATATAGATTCCTTCATGGCTCTGAATCAACCATATACTTGGTTTTCGTAGGTAATAAGGCAATAAATTTTATATAAAAGACTTCCAAATAACCATTCCTTCAAGTATAGTTAATAGATAACCCAAAGTAAACTTCCTTGTGTAAAAGAATCCTGCATAATGAAAGTCCACATAACCTTCCAACACTATATCAGTCATATATTTGTAACCCAACTTCAGTTGAACCCTTCAAGTATTTCAAGAGCTACATGAGTACGTGCCAAAATAGGGATTATTTTACATTGTTAGGGGATATAATCATAGAGAGCTCGCACAAGATGTTAGTTTGGATAAATTGTATAAATTTTTGGGCTTGGATTCTCACCATAGCCTCAAACTTTATCAATGTTGAAAAGTAGTCTACTACGCGTATGCATGATTATTGTCCTCCGTGAACTTTTAGCAGAGGCTCCACTATATTTTTGTCAAATGGAACAACTTTGAAGATCTACCTAATTGGTATTAATAGGGTATGACTTGATTTTGTGAATCAATGACATGTATCATAATGTTGGACGAGTGCCTTAACCTTTTCGTGGATCATAAGCCAATAGTAACATGATAGAAAATTTTTCTCGTAGGAGGATTAATACCCGCAGTGAGAACCTCATTCTTCTACGTGGAGTAGTTCGAGTATATATGTGGATTCATCTGAGCCCAAGCATCAAGTTACGGGTCAATAAAGACCTTGATGAACGTGAATTTTTTCAAATAAATTGTAGTAAATAAATCGTATTTTGACACTTTAACATTGAATTTGTTATACGAGAACACCCCATGCATGAGGTAAACTCAAAATGGTGTTTTCCAATCAGGTGGCTCGTCAATAGCCATAGTCTCAAAAATTATTTTAGAGGGCTCGACTCCTATATTTTACATAGAAAGTGTTGTCTGGATGATGACCTAGAATTTAAATTCGGTACTTTCTATTAAAGTGAGTGTATTAGTTATACTATTTTTAGTCTGTCATACTTGTTTGTACTGCATTTTTTTCGAGTTTTGAGGCCTCGAACCATAGCTTTGTTAGAGGATGAGTGTATCATTTTTACATTATATTGTTCTAAAGCACGATTTACTACAATTTGAAAGTCAATGAGAAGTTTTACACGTCGTGCCCCATAAATTTGGGCGACCCATAACCTTGTAATAGCTACTACATACTTGGCCTCGTTGTTCGACACTGGGAATCCAAATAGGATGAATTGATAGAGAGTATATCTTGTAGGGAAACATATAAATACCATCACCAAAGCCTTAATTGGTTGATCTCTCGTCCGTATTGATTGTCTATAGTAGTTCAGGACTAGTATTTGAGGTGGTAGGTCTTTCGACTTGAAAGTCAGTGAGAAAATATTTAAAGTTTAGGCTTTGATAGTTCTTTATGCTTTGAACTTGATGTTGAAATCCCTCAGTTTTATAGGCCATCATGGTTACCTTCATGAGATGTCGGGATTTTCGAGGACGTTCCTTAGCGAAAAAGATATTCATAACATAATTATATGACCTTGGAAGTATAACTTCATTTTTAGACGATCACTACGATGGGCTAGTGATAGCTTCTCTAGTTTCCAATAATGAGTTTGGACAACTCGAATGAATTCAATGACGTAATAAATATCTCATTAGATGGTTCCTTATTCTTTAAAAAAAATGCATTTAAAATATAGTCAGATATTGCCAAATATGAGTAAAGCGTGTCACCTGAGTCTCATCGCGTGAGAAATTTGGAGAAAGCCGTATGATCTTTGATTTTTTTAATGTGTCATTGCATTCAGATATCTAGTAGATATAACGAACAACTTTGAGTACTTTGAAGAAGGTAGTGAACTTGTCAGATGATCAAAATATAACCAAATTAAAGACACACAACCTGTCTCTGAAGAATTGTACCTCTTTGATAGATTACAATGGTTTCATTTCCGGTTGATTGGCTAGCTAAATTGGGTTGTCTCGATCTTTTTTTTCTGACCAAATACTGCAAGACCTTTACGGAGCAGACTTCATAGGTGCACTTTTTTTTATTGAGTTTGAGAATGGTTGCTTGGAGGTTTCTGAAGGTCTCTTCCAGGTCGGCAATGTGGCTTTGGTCCTCTCACCTATTGAGTAACATATCATCGATATATACCTGAGCCTTTTTTCTACAACTGGTTGTACAATGTCTTGTTTACCACATGTTACTACGTTGCACTTACATTTTTTAAACCAAAAAAACATTACTTTATAGCAATGGGGACCTTTCTCAGTCATGAAGAATGTATGTTTTTCATAATCTGGATGCATTGCGATTTGATTGTATCTTAAATAAGCATCCATGAAAGTTCAAGCGCATCATCCATTTAACATTTTTCTTTATTACAAAGGTTGGATTCGTTAGCCATACGAGGTATAGTGTTGCCCTGTTGTGGCCAATTTGGCTTAATTGTTCGACCTTAACTATGATCGTCTCGACTTTTCATGAGAGAACATTCTGCGATTTTGTTTAATTTATCGGCAATTATTGTTATGATGTATTTGGCTAAAAGGTCGGGTATGATTTATTGGTGGACTGCAATGCATGCCACTAAATTTTGGTTGCTTTGGAGGTTGTCTTTGACACTGAAAAAATGGTTGAACATGTACACAAGATAGGATAAGCATTTGTAATTTGTACTTACAACCGAATGTGAGAAAAAAAATGATGTAATCTATGACTTAAACATATCTTACATAGAAGATATGATAAATGTGGTATATGATCGGTTGATTTAACACAAATCAAATCCCTTAGATTATGAACATGAAGCGTCATTTAATCAAAAATATAATTGTGATATCCTTTCATAGAATAAATTATATAATTTTTAATAATCACAAATATTGTTATTACTCTCTTACTCTTTTTTCCACTCTTCACTCTCTAAATGCATCGATTCATTATACCTAAGTCAAATACATATCACTTGATTAGTTGGACCAAAAAATCACACATCCGAGCATCTATATCACTAATTGTATTTTTAATTAAAAATTATAATTATAACTTGAAAAATAAGTCAATTGTTTTTTTGTAATATAGTTCAAACAACGATTAAGCTTTTGTGTTATGATATAAACATAAACCACATTGCTCAAGAATTTGAGCTAAACAACAAAATCGCTATGAAACCCACTTAAACAAATTCCTAATTAAAATAATCAAAATAGTAATGATAAAAGTTAGTCTCTACTTATTATTTTGATTGTTAACTAATTGGACCTTTTAAAAATATAAAACTATTTTAATTCTTATATATGAAAAATATTATTGATAAAAATCAAAATAAAATATTATTAAAGATATAGAAATCTAAAAAAATATCTCATTTAATTTCATATCAAATTCCAAAATTTCAAAATAAATTGATTTTATATGCAAAACTAGAAATAATAATGGCAACAATAATGGCAACAATGAATAAACACTATATATATCATGTTTGATTTAACATTAGAACTTCAAGTACGCTAAAAAAATCAAATATGCATTATAATAATACGTATGTCATCATATATCTTATTTTGTCCATAAAGTAAACTCGAATTTACAAATTTATGAGTGTGAAAATGATCTTACGAGAATAAAAAAATATTAAACCCATAATTTTTTTATAAACACAGAAGAGAAAAAACTATATAACAACATATTTATGATACTTTACTCACCTCGCATACGTACCTTGCAATTGTACTAGTTAGTATATATATATATATATATATTATGTTATTCTGTCAAGCTTTTCGTTATTTTTTCACAAACAATCAAATACATATAAGATTTAAAGTTTGGATCATTTATTTTGTTAGATCAGTTCACATGAAAAGTTTATTATTTTTAACGTGATTTTGTGACACTACCTGCGGTAAATTATATAGATAAATATCATATTTTAAACATTTGTTATATAATTTCACACAAATGACATTCGTATTCGTATTGTACGAATATTTATGGAAATTTTAAATCTCATTCTCAAACTAAATCATCAAAATTGTATTATAATAAGGTTTTTAACTCATAAATTAGACATATATTCACAAATTGATAAGTTATGTTACATACTACAACGTAACCCTCACAAAAGTAAAGTAAAATTACACCAACAATTTCACACAAACACAAACAAATCGTCAAACATAATATCTATTTATATTAGCATATAATAAATTTTTTAAAACTATAAAAAATCAAAACATAGACTTGATATTGACTTGATAGTGATATGTGAGCATCTCACAGATATCAAAGTTTTTATGTAAAACATATGAAATAATAAATATATTAAAATGTTATTTATTTATATTTACGTGTATTGAAAAAATATTAATTTAAATTGATTTTTTATAAATTTAATATTTTACTTAAACTATATAAAATTATATTATAATTGTTAAAGTATTTAAATTTAATTAAAACATTATTATAAAAAATAAAATTTATAGTGATGGTACAACTAAATTTATATATATATATATATATATATATATATATATATATATATATATATATATATATATATATATATGTCCATTATATTTTTTGTTTCATTCATTTCTTTTCATGAGTAACATGAGAAATTTATTCACTAATTGTCCATTTCTAACGTTGTCAGTTCAGGATGTTTGAATTTTTTTTTAACTACTAGATAAAATATTGAAAAACAAATTGTATCACAATTTCTTAGAAGGTCGGCATTAAGTGCCTTCAGTTGTGAGGCGATTATTGGAATCCGTAGAATATGTTATCTTATTTTTCCATTGTCATAAAACTTCATGTTGGAGAGTTTACTCAACATTTTCAAAACCTCAATCTTATCATTTTTGGAAAAATGTTTTTCAATTTCTTAAAAAAAGTCCCAGAGAATGCCAAATTTATTCCAAGTTGTATGATTACCAAGCATAATGAATTTTACTTTTCTCACGCCTCAAATTCTTTATTCTCGTCGAGATAGTTATCTCCAGTCAGGATCATGAGATTATTAACCTTTAATTTCATGTCAAAACTAGATTGGTCGAAGTACAATTTTACATCATCTTTCCATTTGAAAAAAATCAGACACATCTAAAATGGGAGGTATAGCTCACTGGGTTAAAATATTGACTTTCACTACAAAAATAAATACAAATAACACATAAGCAACATTGCATTGACAACACTTATTAACTATCAATTCAACATGTAATAAATATTATTAAATCATTAATTATATACCTCCGGCTAACCATAGTAACATGTACTTGTATGAGTTTGAAAAAATCAATGTTAATATAATTTGTAATCGACTTAATTCTGAAAAACCCTCATTATGACTAGTTTCCACGTTTTGATAAAAAAAACTTAATGATAGCTTCACAACTTATAACCTATTGACTACAATAAATTATACAAAACATTAAACTTCTTTAGCTGGTAATGGACGCACTATAATTTATCATAAACCTGTCAAATCCTTAAGTAAGTAAACTCACCATCAAATATCACTTGGAATAAGTTGGTTTCATTATCTACTGACTCTATTTATGAAGATCTCAATCATGCAATCCACATAAAAATAACATCGAAAAACCAATAAAATATATTGACATTCTAAAGCTAACATGTGGTCCATATCAGAAGGAATAAACATTATATTTTTATATTATGTGCAAAGCTACACCAAGGGATTTTTATTGCAGCAACAATGACATCACCACGAGAGCCACATATAGTGTCATCGCACATCTATCGTCGGGGTAACCTCCTGACACGTCGTGGTGATGACACCAAAATTATTTTGTGTTGCGACGACAACAGGGGGCGTGTTCTAAAAGAATATACTATTTTTTTATAGATTTTGGCTTCATATGATGTAGCGAAGACCCTTGTGTTTTGACCATGCGATCCAAAATATGTACAAAACCACTAAATTGGTTTCATAATTCATACTTAATTGATTAAACATCATAACCTAACATGATTTATTCCCTAATAAATCAAATATCATGTGATCCAAACCCCAATCCACACACCTCTACTAATCAATAAACAATAAATTCTATGGTATGGATCTTTTACAAAATATAAAATCATATATATATATATATATATATATATACATATTTAATTCCTAAAAAGATAAACATGCTCATGCGAGGGTTAATAAAGTAGTAATTTTTTTAATTTAATATTGGCCATTGGTTTCCTCTTAGTGGAGGCTTGTCGTATTTTAAAAAAAGACTTGCATATGCATCAGTCAACTAGTTCTCTATGGGGAGAACTTTGATGTCGTTAATTATTATATCTTGGTTATTCTTTCAGTTTTTAGGATAAAAAATTCTTAGAGATACATATTAATTTATGCAAATCAGGAAGCCTTTTACTACTTCTCGGTGATGTCAACATGGAAGAGAGGGAGTTTTTTATCTTTGGAAACTGGAAAATATATAACAATGAGAAATTTTTATGATCGATGTTGAACATAGAAAAGTGAGTGTTTTCTTTATTTTGTTCTTATTCTCCTGTTTTATTGTTTTTTATTCATGAAATTTGATTGTATTCAGATTATCTAGCGCACATGGTGCAATACTAGAGAAATTTTACTGTAATCATGTTCACCAAACTAAAATTAATCATGCTCTATATGTTGAGTTTGATAAGCAATGGTCTAACATGTATTAAACAATCTTGGTGGCTTATAACTTCATGTCTAGTAGATTGTGGCCTAGTCATGCTTGAAATGTTACTTTTTATGTCTTAGCACTCCAGCCGAGATTAGTGATCATGCATCCTCTAAGGCCATAATAGCTAGGGTCAATATTGTTTTAGTTTTTACTCTTCCAATATCTTCTCATATGCTGCTGACTCTAAAAAGAAGAAATATTTTACTAAATGTTCCTCTTCCTTGAAATCAGGGGCCAAACCTTATGGGTAAAAAACTAAATTTTTTCGAGTTACATCTACGAAGTCAGCAGAAGGAAAATCTAAAGTAACTGAGATGAAAATTGGTAACCATACATCTATACAAGTCGTCGACCATCCTCCCACCAACGATTTTAAAACCGAAGTGGATGATATGAAGGTGAAACCCGTTAATCCGAAAACTACAACACCAACTTCTCATAATAAAGTATATTCTTTTTAACTTTCATTTGTTAAAGTCCATATTGCTGTTGATAATTATTTTACTAAATAATGTTGAATCTAAAGTTTTTGATTCAAAGTCGATCATATTGACACTAAGGTTGAGCAATGATAGACGATCATTTCAAAATTCTTTGTTCTGATGACTTTGTGAATCCCGTATCTGCAATATATTTTGTGCCTTAGAAAGTTGGTAAATTATTTTATTGTGATACTTGTTACGGTTTTGATTCCACCTATTTTGAAAAGTAATTAATAACAACCCATAATAATTTTATTCTTCCTAAAGCCTTTAGGAGGGGCATTACAATTAAAGCACAAGCATTGACATATTGTTTTTGTTGAATTCCATTCGAGAAGATCGGATATGGAAAAAAGTAAAGATAATGCACCAGTAAAGTCGAGGTGAATTGTTCGAACAGATGGAGGGTCCAGTGTTTCAGGGTGCAATGCTGGGGTTCAGTTAATAGCTCCAATTGGAGAAATGATGATTCAATCAATTAAATTTCATTTTCACGCTTCGAATAATGAAGCTGAATACGAAGCTGCTTTGGCAGGTTTAAGATTGACAAAAATATGTGGAGTAACTTTAGTACGCTTGGAAACTGATTCTCAATTGTTGGAAAATCAAGTATCTGGATTTTCCGAGGCAAGAAATAATCGTTTGATTTTATATCTTCGGGAGCTTCGGAATTTAATATTGTTATTCGATAATGTTGTTGTTAAATATATTGGTCAAGGGAGTAATATGGCGGCTGATTCTTTAGCAAATATTTCTTATAAAGAGGAATATCCTTGGATTTTGCTACAAGAAAATCCTTCAATTGTTACTCAATCCAGTCAGTGGGAAGGTATAGAGGAGTTTTTTGTCACATCTGATGCAATTCGAGGAGATTGGCGAACACATATTCTTAATTTTTTTACTCAATGAACATTACCTGACAATACGAGGTTGGCCAAAAAATTGAGAGGTAAAGCCTTCGTATACATAGTGTTAGATGGAATATTGTATAAAAAGGCATTAAGCAGGCCATTGTTAAGATGTCTAGACAAGCAAGAATCGTATGAGGTGTTATCATAATTGCATGATGGAGAATGGTCAGCTCATTGTGGGTTTAAAGCTTTATCACGACGAGTTTTACTTGCGGGAATATATTGGCCTACAATCATAAATGATGCTAAAAAATTAGTTCGAAGTTGTGATACTTGTCAAAAATTTGCTAATGCTATTTATAGGTCAGCGGTATTATTTATGTCTATAACCAAGGCTATACCATTTGATAGATGAAGGATTAATCTAGTGGGGCCTTTGCCAATGGCTTCTAGAGAAAAAATAATAATAATTGTAGCAATGAATTATTTTACAAAATGGGCTGGGGCATAACCACTATCTAGAACAAAGGCAAAAGATGTGATCAAGTTTATTGTGAATAGTATTTGTTGCCATTTTGGATTTCCTCGAAGCATTACAACAGATAATGGCCCTCAGTTTAATAATAAAGAAATAGTTTCATTTTGCACGTCATAAGGAATTTAGCAATGTTTTTCGACGCCTTTTCATCCTCAAGCTAATGGACAAGTCGAGGTGACATACAGAACAATTTTAGATGGCTTGAAGAGAAACTTGACAGGGGCAGCGGGAAAATAGCCAAATTATTTACAAGAGGTGCTTTGGGATTATCAGACAACTCACATGAGGCTACAAAAGAAACTCCATTTTCCTTAACATATGGAATGAATGCAGTCAACCCCATAGAATCTATGATGTCATCTTTTAGAATAAATCAATATTTTGAAAAATTTAATGATGAAGCTAAAATGGCGAATTTAGACCTGACTGAGAAGAAAAGAGTCTGAGCTCATTTAAATGTGATCCTTTACCAAACTCTTATGAGGAACAGATACGATTCGAAGATGAAAAGAAAAGAATTTAAGGAAGATGATAAAGTGTTGAGAAGAGTATTCTTGCATACAAAGGAGAAGATCCTTGGAAAAATGGTTCTGGATTGGGAAGGGCCTTATATGGTTATTGAGAGGATAAAACCAAGGTCTTATCGCATTTGCGATTTTCAAAGGAGGATGCTTCAACACCAGTGGAATATACAACATTTGAAGCTGTATTGGGAATAGATTTATCTTTGTATTTTAGATTTTTTACTATTGAAATACGCACTCTTTCCTACCCCGTTGGCCCAGGAAGGTTTTAACGAGGTGTTATGTACATATTCAACATTATCAATAAAATGAAGTTTTGGCCAATGGTTGTTTACAAGTGTTTACGAAAAACTATCTTAACAACTTATCAAAGACTCATCATCTTTGAGGTTGGTTAAGAGTAGAATGCTCTGAAGTGTCTATTACACTCTTCGAAGAAACAACCATTTTCGAGTAACTACGTTCAATAAATACATTGTGATTTTTTATAAGTGCAACGCTTAACAATACACTGCGTTTTTCGAAGTTTAACGTTCACCAGACGTGCTATGATTTTTAGAAGTTTAGCGTTCACTAACTGCACTGAGGTATTCGAGGTGGTATGCTTGCAATTTGTAATTATATATTGTAAATTTCGAAGTGCATTATCGTATTTAAGGAACTATGCTTACAAAGTTATTATACCTATTTTAGGACTGCTAACATTGAATAATTCATGTGGGTGATAAAAATGAGAAAAAAAAAACATTTATCAATTAGATTAATTCGATGAAGTACAATAAGGAGGGTTCTAGTTTGACAAGTACAAAAAGGATAACAAAAGATTAAAGATCAATAAAGTTATTCAGACGACTCATCCTCGGATGATTTCTCTTATGATGATGATGAGTCTGGGACAGGATCGAAGGCTTCACTAGGACTTCGTTCGATAGGAATGTCATTCCAAAAACTTGAAAGGTTGACTTTTGGATAAGTTGCATGAAGTTCTCGAAGAAGAGTGATGGTTATTTCTTATTTTCCATTGTTAATGGCAGCCAACATGCCTTTGAAACATTCAGTTTCTGCAACAACAACATCAACAACTTATTTTTTTTCAAAATTTCCTTTCAGTTTGGCTATCTCATCAGTCAACTTTTTATTTTTTGTTTCGCTTGAAGAAAGAGAAGTTTGGAGGCCTTCAGATTTGATATTTTCCGCAGTTAGCTCATCAGCATGTTTAGCTTTGAGCTTGTCCATCTCATCTTGATGGGAGAAAGTCAGCTTTTATTTCTTAGCAAAATGTTTTGTTGGCAAATGATTGTTGATGAAGAGAGCTCCTCGAATAAGCTCATACCTTTCTGCCTCGAAGATATGGAATTGCTCGACCACCTTGCCTTGAATTTTTTCTCTTAGTTGTTTTTCACCTCCGACAATTCCTTTGTAGCGGACCATGTCTTTGGCCAGTTGCTTCAAATGATCTTGAGAAGCCTCGACTTTTGAAGCAAGCGCCTTTACTGCAGTTTCAAGATCGAAAATGGTCGGAGTGTAGCAAGGACTTCAGGATTGCGTGGAGGAGGAGGAAAATATGTTTTTTCTACCAATAGCAGCCCTCTCTTCATCGGAAACAAAGTTCGGTTCCTTCTTTTTTCAAGGTTTGAGAACTTTATTTTATGCGGCCGTCTCTGAGTCCCCTCATCGGATTCAACTTCATTATTAGATCTAGTAGTTTCAGAATCAGCTTCATTATTAGATCTAGTAGCTTCAGAATTAGCTTCATCGGCTTCTGATGTTTCATCTCTTGTTTGGGGAGGATTTTTGGATAGATTTTGTTGGGACAATGGAGCTTCTTCGATTATTTCTCTCCGAAGAGGAGACTGAGTAGCTGGATTCGAGGAAGGGGGAGTTGGAGTAACATATGAATCATCTCTCATGGCTATGAAAGTTTTTCTCTTTTGAGTTGGTGGAGGATAAGTCGAGGAAGGAGTAATTGAGATTTTTTTTGAGAAATATTTGTTTGATTCTTCACTAATCAGAGGTGAAACTTTGATTTGAGAAGAAGATGCTCGAGGTGTTTTAGGTGTTTGAACTTTAGAAGAAGGACGCACTTCGGTTATAGGGGAAGGTGAAAAAATAGGTACTTTAGTTGGATTGAAGTTATCGTAATAAATGGCTTTGGTGGTTGTTCCAACAGGAGCGTTGTTAATTAATCTGGCAACCTTATGCTCCTCTCCTCTTTCATTAATTCAAAAGTAGTCGTATAATCCGAAGACTAGATTATCGTTAGGCTTGGGAGATTTGGGTTTTTTGGGTCTGTTAGCCTTGGATCTTCTGGTTTTTGGATTTTTTTCTCATAAACTGGATGGAGATTGACCGGAGAATATAGGTTTTGATAGGAAAGTTTGATTTTCTGATGAAGATGCTTAGAAAGTTGAAGAACACGTTGAAGGTAGCCAAGGTTGTGCTTTTTCTCTGTCAAGGAATTTGTATTGTGAGAATGAAAAGTGAGGCTACTAATGAATTTATAGGAGGAAAAGAAGACGTGTAGAAGTGGAAAGGACTCTATGATGATAGGGCAGAACACAAAACGGTGAAAAGCTTATGAGTTCGAAATCTGTCAGACTAGCTAGCTAGCTATGAATCTAGTAGCTAGGCATTCATGATGAATCTGAACGGTTAGATTTGTGGGCACCTTTGACAAAATTTGAAGATTACCATTCTCCAATTTGAATTCGATGACTATGTTTGGAAACTGCTTTCAGAAAGATTTAAGGAGAAAGAAAAAGAAATTACTGAATTTTTGACTTCGAGTTTTCTATTGAGTTTTTGACTTCGAGTTTTCAGATATGGCTTCTGGAAGGATTCGGAAGACATTTAGTTCTCATTCATTTACTGACATGAGAACTAGGGGGGCTACTCATATGAATTTAAGGACTACAATATAAATAATATAAGTTTAGTAGAACAATTATGACTATGTAATACTATTGAGGAGTAAGGGTAATTTACCTCCTTTTATGTAACGTTTTCAGTGTAAAACTGAGTTTTAGCGCCTCTATATAAAGGGCAACGCTGAACTAATAAAGGGGTTGAACACTTGTTGATCTAACTCAATTGTGATCTGACTTTCTCTCTCTAAAAACTCTCTCTCTCTAGAATTCACGTATTACTTTTTCCTAAGACAACATTCTTAATAACTGAACTCACCACTTAATACTTTTGGAGAAGTTATGAACTTCTTGATGTTGTTGAAAGCTTCATCACAAGTAGGGGCCATACTGAATCTTCCAGATCTTTTTAATACTTGAAAAAATGGTTGACACTTGTCTAAGGAGCATAAGATGAATATGTTCAGTTCAACTAACCTTCCTACTAGTATTTGAACTTTCTTAGTGATTCTAGGAGGCTCCATTGTAGCCAAATTTTAAAGTTGTGTAGGTTTTGTCTCCATGTGTTTCTCACTAATCATATAACCCATAAAGTTCACAAACTTACACTGAAAGTATATTTCTCTATATTAAACTTTAATTCTTATGAAGTTGGCAAAAGTTTTGTTCAGGTCTGCTAAATTGTCTTCGTCTTAGTGACTAGTAACCGACATGTCATTAATGTAGGCATGTAAATTTTGACCCAATTGGGTTGAAATATTTTTGTTGAGCAACCTTTAATATGTGTCCCCAATATTCTTCAGCCTCAAATGCATAAATTTATAGAAATGAAGTCCCCTTTTGGTGATGAATGTGGTATGTTCTTGATCATTTTCATGCATTAGAATTTGGTTGTAACCTGAATAAGCATCCGTATAGGATAACAACTTATTCCCTGAAGTTGTATCCACCAGCTGAACGAGTCATGACACAACAAATAATATTTTGGATAGGCTTTGTTCAAGCTGTGAAATCAACACACTCTCAAATTTTCATTATTATAGTTCACCAATATTGACTTAGTTATCTATACACGGTAGAATAGTTATCTAATGTGCCTCACTTCACCGAGCAAATCTAAATCAGCCAATATTGCTTCATTTTCCTGTTGGGAGAATGATCTTTTATTATGCTTGATTGGCAAAAACTTACTATCTATGGCTAGTATATTACACATGATTTCGGCAAGAACTTTATCACATTTTGGGACTTACACGCAAACCTATTCAATTTTGTTGAGAAAAAAATTAACTAGCATAATTCATATCATCGAGGATAACCGAGATCCTTTTATATATATATATATCTCAAGCGTTTAGAAGGTTTCATAACACTCGTTCTATTTTCTTTTGGTGTCTGTTATTAGACCAATATTTCCATTCATTATATAGAAAATAAAGAGATGCACTATTGATACTACAACATGCATCTAGTCCAACCAAGATCATCCTGAAATCATGTTATATAAATAAAATGAATATACTCTCATAAACAAACATTAAACCTTCTTTCTAAAATTTTTTTTGTTAAAGAACCGCATCTAAGTTTAACTATCCCATAACTTGTGCGCATACCTTATTAAACCTAGTCAAAATCATCTAGGATAGTATTAAGACTAGAGCATCCCACATTTTTTTGTAATAACACTTATATCGTATGTTGGTTGAATTTAAAGTACCAATCATTACTTTCTTCATCTTTACCTTGGGTATCTCTTTTGTATTTATTATTTCATTTTGGTACGGTGCTACAACTTGTCTTATGTCATTATTAATGAAGTCGAGCATTGTGTAAGGATTTCTATATAAGTGGGTTTACGTTTGACATTGGCATTGAACTTTTTAATCATCAATATTTTTTAGAGAACTCACCTATCACAAACCTTGGGTATATGAAATCCAAGACCCAATAGTCACACAATAGAACTAAGAACCATGGCCGAAGGTGCCACAAACGGGGACGACGAACCGTTTGATAAGTTGGTTGATTACTTGGATATTACACACTAAATAATATAATCAATTGAATATTACACACATATTATATCAAGATGTCCACAATGAAATAATAAGGAGAATCACTCTTACTTAAAAGAAAAACGGTTTACATTAAAAATTTAGATATTTGCACCAATATAGATTACATACATTTAAGGGAAAAAACAAAAAGTCTTAAAAGCTAGTAAAAAATATCTTTAAAAGATATAATAATAACAAAACTAAAAGATCAAACAAACTAAGAGATAAATAATAACAAACCTAAAATATCTAATAACAAACTAAGTTTACTTAGTTTTCTTGAGCTTTTTTTTATCACATTTTTACTAGATCTTTAAGAAGAAACTTATGGGCTCTTTTGGACCTTTAATATGCAACAAATAGACTCAACTTGATAATTATCGCAATCGATGGACTTGGTAATGTTCTCATTGTCCATAATCTTGATAATTAACCTATTTACTGCATCTTATATTTGTATAACATGAGATCTTGTAATTGGACCAACATGTATTTTTAAAGCACCATCTTGCTCATTATCGTTGTTCATTATCACATTAGAATATGATATTAGAATCACGTCATTCTCTCACTCTTCAAAAATATAGTCTTTATGTTTAAATGTGAAAAGTATAATTTTAAGTGCACGTCGCATATCAACACTGAACTTTCGTTGTTTGTTAACTTTCTCAATTAACATTTTGTAGCTCCAAAATGACCTTTAGTCTTTTTTCATATGATTTGCTAACTTGAAAATCTTGTTTGTATCAAATGACATTGATGAGTCTGAATTTTTCCTGCTCCCCGTATATGGACAGATCGGTCCAACCTCTCCGGATACCGGACAGCTCACTTCGAATATCTAGACCATAGAACTGTTCGAACTATGACAAAAGTACTAAAAAACCTAAACACTTCTTGACTAAGCTACTTGCTCACCTACTTAGAGCTCATGGGTCTTTGAACATGACCCGAAAGCCCATAAGGACCCAAACATCAGGGTATAAATACCCAACCACCTGCATTAAGTGTAGGTAATGAGAATTAACTGCTACCAAGCTGCTTAATTATCTCTCTACTCTCTACTCTAAACACTTAAACACCCACACATCACCATAAAACACCAACTGAAATTACTAGCCTACCCTCGGGCAATTATTATCCACACCAAATTGGCGACCACAGTGGGAGAAGAAGGTGCCTGAATCAAGCATTCAAAACCAGGTAAGAAAATCTGTCCGAATGAATCCGGACAATCCAGAACTACCACCGGCTTTGCTCGAAGTGGTGGAAGAGAACGATGAATACACTGTCGAAGAGCGTGATAGGCTAAAGTGTGAAATAGAAGCTCTGAGGGCAGAAAAGGCCAAGATAGGCGTGAAAGAAAAATCCAAAGCATCGGTTGCTCATCACACCGATAACCCCAGAGAGCATGAGTCTTCAAAAACTCGTGTGAGCACTAAAAAGACTCATGCCAGTTCCAAAAAGTCTTACCGATCTAAGCTAGTGGAGAGTTCTGACTCAAGCTCAGAGTCTTCTGATATCTCTTCGGACAGTGAGGGAATTGAAAAATCCTTGTCCTCTAGCATCGATGAGGGTCGAACCAGGAAGAAGCAAAAGCATATTAAAAAATATTCAAGAAAAAGGGATAGACAAGGAAAGATGAAGAGGCATATTGGTAAGGGGTCATCTCATAACCGGAGGCATGTGGACAAGATGCTGATGGATCCCTTTGCTTTCCACGATGAACCAGGTATCTTTGCAACTCCCAATGAGGATACTGTGTTCAATCGTGGAAGGAATTGGAGGCAATCTCCATCGTCTTCTAAAATTCTGTCCGGAAACCTCCCCAAGAGGTTTGATAGCACCAAAATAGAGAAGTACGATGGCAGTACTGATCCGGACAACCATCTGGAGCAATTTAAAAACTTCATGATGAACTTCGATGATGATGACAAACTGCTCTGTAGGGCATTCTCCTAGTCATTCACGGGGAGTGCTCTAAAGTGGTACAACAGCCTGCCTCAGGGTTGTATTAAATATTTCGATTCTTTTTTGGTAGCCTTTCGAAGGCAGTTCGTAGGGAGTAAAGAGCTAAAAGGCAATGGAGACACAATAATCCATTGTTCCCAGGAACCAAATGAGTCCTTGAAAGAGTATATAAGTCGTTTTGTGAACACCAAGAATGGGTTGGTTGATTGGTTCGAACAAGTGGCAATAGCATCCCTAAGGCAAGGTTTGAACCCAGGCAATCTAGCTGATTCAGTGACCAGAAAGAAAGCCATGACATGGGGAGGGTTGTTGAATCAGGTTGGCAAACAAATAAACGTCGATGAAACAAAGAAAACTAGGGTGCACAGGCAGGTGAGGTCTACCCCGGTGACACCGAATCCCAATCAGAATCAGTCCGGGAACAAAGCAAGAGAGGCCGGACAGGGGCATGGCAGGGCAAAAGCTCAGTCTCAGCCAGCTGCTCCTGCTCAGAGTCAGCAATCCAGAAACAAAAGAGGGCTATGGGTCCAACCAGAGTGGTTCGCAGAGTTAAAAGAAAGTGTGGCTACCATTTTTGATAAAACAAAGGATGAGGTGCATTACCGGAGACTGGCAACACTGCAGTCTCCCAGAGAGCATCGCAACAACTCTTTTTTCCAATATCACAATGATATTGGCCATACCACTGATGACTGCATAGCATTGAAGCAAGAAGTTCAGAACTTGATTGAGAGGGGAAAGTTGGGAGCTTACGTTAAAAGAAGAGGAGGCAACAGGCCTGACAACACTCACCGGGTTGGTCCAAGTAATGCTGCTCCGGAGGGGGCCATGGTTATAGTTGAAAGGTTTGACATGGAATCTGAATACTTGGATTCTGATCCAACTCGAAACAGAGTGGGTGCTATAGAGGAATGTTCTAGATCGGTCTCCGGGCTCATTAAGTTTTTCGAGTCGCTTACAATTTTCGGAGGGGACACTATGACAGCTCCAACTGCTTCTTCGAGAAAGAGGCATGTACATACTTTAGCCTCCCATCTAGAAGGAGGCATGACATCCTATCAGTCACCAAACTCATTCCCCTTCATTGTGTTTGATGAAGATGATTTGAGAAACATTGCTGGCCCTCATGAGGATGCTGTTGTCATAGGAGCATCTATAGGGGGCAATGACATAAGACGAATCCTGGTGGATACTGGAAGCTCAGCCAATATCCTTTTCCTAACCACGTACAAGAAAATGAAAAATCCAGCTGTAATTCAGAATTCGGGCAGGTCAATCGTGGGCTTCACAGGCAGCTCAGCAGATGTGATCGGAGAGTTCGAAGAAGAGGTGTTATTGGGCAAGGGCCCTTTCAAGAAGATGGTCAGAATACTCTTTATTGTGGTGGATTGTCCCACTTGCTATAATGCTATTCTGGAGAGGTCTTGGCTCTCTAGGATGCATGGAGTGGCTTCAACAGTCCACCAATGCTTGAAGTATGTTGTTCAGGGGCAGGTTGGAGTTGTCCGGAGCAGCCAAAAGATTGCAAGAGAATGTTATGCCACTGCCCTGGCTCCTCGAACGTTCGGGCAGTCCGTATTAATGAACAATAGCAGTTTGAGGGCCTTTCTGGGGGTGAGGGTGAAATTGATGACCCCAGAGAGACCCCCGGAGTGTTGATACCAGAGAGACCCCCGGAGTGTTGATACCAGTTGAAGAGGTAGAAACACACTGTTTGGAAGATGGGAAAAGTGTCAAGATAGGGTCTAAAATGCCACCTATGTTGAAGAATGAAATGTTAAAGTTTTTGAAGAACAATCAGCACGTTTTTGCTTGTTGCAATGCTGATGTTACTGGGGTCCCATCAGAAGTGATATCACATCACCTATCCGTCCGGAGAGACGTAGCTCCAGTAGTTCAAAAAAGAAGAGCTTTTTCCAAAGAAAAGGTTGATGTTATTGTACAAGAGTTTGACAGGCTCACAAAGATGGGGCATATCAAGGAGTCTCAATACCCTTTGTGGACAGCCAATCTTGTCTTAGTGAAAAAGAAGAATGGCAAGTGGCGCATGTGCATTGACTTCACAGATCTCAATAGAGCTTGCCCAAAAGATTTGTATCCGGTCCCCCGGATTGATCAGTTAGTAGACTCTACCTCTGGGAACAAGCTGCTTTCCTTTATGGATGCTTTCTCCGGATACAATCAGATTCAAGTGGATCCGAAGGATCAATAGCATACCACATTTGTCACTGACAGAGGTCTTCATTGCTACAAAGTAATGCTATTTGGTTTGAAACATACTAGGGCTACTTATCAGAGGTTAGTCAACAAGGCATTTGCTGATCAAATTGGAAGAAATATGGAAGTGTACATTGATGACATGATGGTGAAGAGTGTAGATGAGCAGTTGCACTTGTCCGATCTCCAAGAAACTTTTGCCAACTCGGTGAAAGTGAATTTGAAGTTAAACCCTAAAAAGTGTGTGTTCGGAGTGCAGTCCGGGAAGTTTCTAGGCTATATCATAAGTGAGCATGGAATACAACCCGATCCGGACCAGCTCAATGCTCTATTCCAAATGGAGCCTCCTCGAAACATCAAAGAAGTACAGCGGTTAACGGGGAGATTAGCTGCCTTAAACAGATTTATCTCAAGGTCTTCGGACAGGTGTGCTCCTTTCTTTCAAACTTTGAAGGGTGCAAAGGGCTTTGATTGGACCCCGCAGTGTGATGAGGCTTTGAATGAGATCAAGAAACACCAGTCCTCCCCCAAAACTTTGTTCAAACCAGTTGATGGGGAGACTCTCTTTGTATATTTGGCAGTTTCAAGTTGTGCCATCAGTGCTGTGCTAGTAAGGGAGGTTGATGGTCATCCCCATCCAGTGTACTACATCAGCAAAAGCTTGATAGATGCAGAAAGGCGTTACTTGAAACTTGAAAAATTGGCATTAGCCCTGGTGATAGCTGCAAGAAAGATGAGGCCTTATTTCCATGCCCATCCTATCATCGTCCGGACCTCTTTTCCCCTCTAGAATGTCCTTCAAAAAGCAGACATTTCGAGCAGGATGACTAAGTGGTCAGTAGAGTTGGGGGACTTCGACATAGACTTTGCTCCTCGAACAGCAGTCAAAGCCTAAGCTGTGGCTGATTTTCTGGTTGAATTCCACTCCGACAGGGATTCAGAGCAAGCTACTGATATAAAAGATAAAAAAGTATGGGTCGTCCGGACAGATGGTGGATCTAGCACTATGGGATGTGGTGCAGGAGTATGTTTAACTTCCCCTTATGGAGACAAGATGTATCAGGCTATTTGTTTTGCTTTAAGGGCATCTAATAACGAATCCGAATACGAAGCAGCTATAGCTGGGTTAAAGTTAGCCCACATTTGTGGGGATAAGAGGGTCAAGCTGTTAAGTGACTCCCAGCTACTTATCCACCATGCCCAAGGCCAATCTGAGGCTAAGAATGAGCAACTTGTGAAGTATTTACTCCTCCTAAAAAATGAAGCACTTAAGTTTAAAGATGTTATCTATGAGCACACTCCCCGGACAGAAAATGAGCTAGCAGACTCATTGGCAACCATAGCATATACGGATTCATATCCATGGATCCATGTGCTCGAAAGCCTCTCTATTCAACTCAATAAGAATAAAGAAGAGGAAATTTTTGAAATACAAGTGAAACAACCTCAAGACTGGAGGTTTCCTCTCCTACAATATCTCTCCGATGGTGTCGTACCTCCAGATAAGTCACTAGCCAGAACATTGAAACACAAGGCTCGTGGTTTCATCATATTGAGAGAAGTGTTGTACAAAAAGTCCTACAATAAACCTCTCCTGCGTTGTTTGGGGGATGAAGAGTCACAAGTAGTCCTCTCCGAATTGCATGATGGTGAGGGATCAGCCCATTGTGGGTTTAGAGCTTTAACAAGAAGAGTTTTACTCTCCGGTTACTATTGGCCATCAATCATGAAAGATGCTAACGAATTGGTGAGAAGGTGTGACCCATGCCAGAGATACAGCAATGAAATTCATGTACCAGCCATTCCTTTAGAATCAATTTCTGAGCCCATTCCTTTTGCTCGATGGGGATTGGATTTAGTAGGGCCTCTCCATGTGGCGTCCGGAGGGCGCAAAACTATAATTGTGGCCATAGACTACTTCTCGAAGTGGATAGAAGCAGCCCCTCTAGCAGGGACAACATCAAAAGCTGATATAAAATTCATTCTATCCAACATATGTTGCAGATTTGGTGTCCCACAGAAAATAACAACAGACAATGGGCCACAATTCGACAATAGAGAAATGGAGAGCTTCTGTGCCTCAAGGGGTATACAGCATTGTTTTTCTTCACCTTTCCACCCACAAGCAAATGGGAAATTTGAAGTGGCTAATAGAACTATACTGTCCAGTTTAAAGAAGAATTTGGAAGGGGCTGCTGGGAAGTGGCCTAGTTATTTACAAGAGGTCTTGTGGGCCTACCATACAACACCTGGGGCTGCAACACAAGAATCACCCTTTGCCTTGGTCTATGGGATGGATGCAGTAGCTCCCATAGAAGCAACTCTCCCCTCTTTTCGTGTTCACAACTTCTCTGAACACGCTAACGAGGTGGCAATCAGAGGTCAACTTGATTTGATAGAATAAAGACGAGTTAAAGCTCACCTTCGAGTTGCACACTATCAAGGCTTGATAAGGAGCAGGTTTGCTTCCAAAGTTAAAAGAAGAGATTTCCAACCAGGGGACAAAGTATTAAGGAAGGTCTTCTTACACACTAAAGAAAAGCTCTTCGGAAAGCTGGCCCCAACTTGGGAGGGTTCGTATATGGTTGTTGAAAGAATTAAGCCTGGAACTTATTGGCTGGAAGACAAAAAAGGCAGAGTTCTAACACATCCTTGGAATATCGAGCATCTCCGGATGTACTTGGAATAGCACTTGTATAAATATTTACTTGTTTGAACATCCATGTAAATATTTGGGGGCATACTCTTTCCTCCCTGATGGCACGGAGAGGTTTTAATGAGGTGTCCGGGCTGTTAAATAAAATTTGATGCCTTCTTAAAAAATTTCTAAGTGCTTTTAAAGTTCTGTCCCTTGTCATACTATCCGGATTGAGATAACTAAGGGCTATTTAAACTCTAGCCGGAGAACTTAAACACTCTCACAATGCAACAACTAAAGGCTACTTAAACTCTGGCTATCCAAATTAAAACGAACAATGAAAGAAGATGATGGTTGTACAAAACAGAGATATTCATTGAAATAAATAACTTAAAATTGCCTTGACCTTCCAAGGACTTTTAAATGGTCAAGATACAACACAAAAAACCTGTCCGGTCGAACACCGGACACCATTACAAAAAGAGTGCCTTGGCCTTCCAAGGACTTTAGTCTGAATAAAAAATAAACAAAGTAGATCGTAAGTTAAGGTTGAGCCTTTGAAGATGGCTCACATTCATCTACCTTCTTTCCTTTAAAGTCGCTTTTCCCTTCGTCTACCTTCTTGCCTTTGGGATCGTCTTTCTCTTCATCTGGGCTCTCCCCAGTATGTTCTTCATATTCCGAGGAGCCACTAGAGTAGCCAAACCTGTCACCTTTGGCCATCGTGTGGTATGGGAGGTCTTCAGGCTCAATATAAAGCCATAATTCCCCTAGGTTCCTCTGCGGAAATTTTTCATAAAAGAGTAGAACCATGTCAGACCTCACCTTCTCAAGCAGTAGCTCTTCGCTCTTGATCATCTGGTTGGCATAAGCATTGATCTTGGCTTGGATCTTGGCCTCCTGCTCCTGTAGCAAAGTATTTTTCTCTTCGACGGCCTTGGACACTGCATTCTCAAGGGCAAACTTATCAGTAATTAAGTTGGTGATGACTTTGTCCTTTGCCTTGGTTTCTCCCCTTGAGGTAGCAAGATCTTTCTCCAGACCGGACAGCTTCTCCTGGAGGTCTTTGATGGCTTCCTCTAAAGTAGTGACTTTGGTGGTGCTTGTCTTTTGGATTCTCTTCAACTCCTCGTTTTCTTCTTTCAACATGACAGCATTGGAGGTGGCAGTGCGAAGGTCTTTAGACAGCTTTTCCTTCTCAGACTTAAGGTCTTTAATGATGTCTGCCTGACCCCGGACTTGTCTCTCCAACGTAAGTACCGGCTGCACATTGCTTAACAAGGAGTGCGCTATGGTATCCTTCTCACTAGAGACAATGAAAGTCTTACCGTTAAAATTGACCGTGTTGGAGCTACTCGGAGGAATGTAAGGCCCTGCAAAATCATCTCTGGGGAGGTTGAGGAAGTATTCACCAAGCTCACCAAGACCGGTGATGTCCACTCCATCAATGTTGAGGTCTCCTCCCTCAACCTCATCAGTGTGAAAGTCTCTCGGAATCTCTTCGGCGTGTGTTGAGTCAGAAGGGTCAGCCTGGAAAGAAGGCTCCGGATCCCGGAGAGCAAGCTCATCTCCCTTAGAAGTATTTTTCTTCTTGGCCACCCGATCTGTGTCTTCGCTCCCCTGTTTGCGATTCCTCTTGGAAGCCCTTGGAGGTTTTAGGAGATCTGCTTCCTGCCTCTCAGTCTCCTGCTCCACTACTTGCAAGAGAGCAACATCGATTTGGCTCTAGGCCGGCCCCTCCGGGTCTGTTGGAGCATCCTTCTCAGCATCAGCAGGATTAGCATCGCTCGCCACCTTCTTGCCTTTCTTCTTGCCCTTTATTTTGCTTGGGGCTTTGGCCAGGCCTGGCAGGAAGAGTGTCCCATCCGGTTCATGGGTCCTCTTAAGCACAGTGTCTGGAGAAGGCTGGGTGGTGAGCTCCTCCCAAGTCAAGTCTCTCCGACCTGTGGTGTTCCACAGGTGAGACCTTGCCAAGTTTCCACTGGTGAAAGCAGCGTGGAATCGGTTCCCTCATTCCTCAGCAGCCCAGGCAGTAATCCTGCCACAAGTAACCTGCCCGGCCTTCAAGTAATCACTGAACTCCTTAGGCAGTTCTGTTAAGACAAAAGAAAGACCAATTAATTTAAACCAACTTTAAGAAGGAAGAAGTAGACAAAGATTTAAAGTGGGAGACTTACGGTCACTCCTCCACCTGCTTCTGAGGAGGCTTGGGTACTCCGGACTTGATCTTCTTTCCGTTTTCCCAAGCGCCACTGACGAACAAAAACTGGCTCCTCCATTTACTCTCAGACTCCAACAGATCATCAACAGCTTTGAAATTGTCCCCCATATTGAAGTGGTAGAAGGGAAATTGGTGATGTTTGCAAAGATTGGCCACTGCAGCAAACTCTTCCATAGGAATAGGGATCCCGGACAGCCTTGATGCCATGATGCATGACATAAGGGTATACCAAGCGTTGGGGATCAGCTGGCTCGGACAGAGTTTGATCAGATGAAAATATCTGACAATCTCTGGGTCCAATGGGAATTTGATTCCCCAATTAAATAGCTCTGTGAAGATGACTATTTCATTCAGCTTGCAATCCATAGGAGTTTCAGGATCTATGGGAATCCTTATCTTCACATTTTCTGGGATCCCCCATTTCGTGCGCATTCGACCCAGTTCAGCCGTATGGATGAATACATACTTGGTCTTCTGTAAGGCCAAGAGGTATTTAAGTTCAACCTTGTGAATACAAGGCCCCACCTTCCCTTCAAGACACTCCGGCAGCTCCGGATGCCTCAAGCACAGTTTTTCTTTGCCTTTATCTTTTTTGGCAGCAGCAGTATTACTAGTCTGACCGGAGGGCTCAGACTCAAAAGAGACTTCTTCAGCAGAGTCCTCCAATTTTTCCTCCATGATCGTTGGAGGAATATCAGTGGCAGTGGCCCGGGGAGAATTCAAACTTGGCTCAGCCTGGCTTCCGGACTGCTGATCTTCAGTGTTTCCTTGACTTCTAATCTCAGGCTGGAGCTCTAAGGCAGAGATCTCTCTTCGAAGTGCTGGGCTGCTAGCCTCCGGACCAGGTAGTCTTTCCCGGGGAGCTCTGATAGGCACTTCAGACCCAGAGCTGCTATTTTTTGCCCCCGAATTTGAGGGAGTGTTCTTAGAGGCTTGTTCCTTAACCAGCCGACTCTTTCTTCGGTCGACTAACTTCTCCAGGGAGTGCTCCATGTCTGATCCCATCGCTATGAAGGGTGAGGGTTTTTTGAAGCTAGTGGCAGTTACTCCTGGTTCGACGATGGATTCTGATTCCTGAACCGAGGAACCAGAGATGATGGGGGAAAGGCTAGGTTGGAATAACTTTCTAGGCTTAGTGCCTTTGGAGGAAGAAGATCCTCGATCTGACTCTGCAGCAGAGGTGATTGGTCTGTCAACAGGCGAAGTAGGTAACCCTGCTGCGATTCGTCTTTCCTTCTCAACTTTTTGTGCCTTCCCCAACTCAGAAAGGTTGAGCCACCCGCCTTTGATCAAATCAGTCCTTGCTGTAAACATAAACTGTCAAGTAAGTCTTTGCTTTAGAGAGAGAAAGCTTTAAGAAAATATGCAGAGTAAATATGAAAGAGATAGTAAAACAGTAGAAAGTGAGTTTGAATTTATAGTAAATCTGAAAAAGGAAGTTGATTCCTAGGAGAATTCGAAAAGTTTGGCAATGATTAAAAGACGGCGCTGATGTCACCATCTGTAATTAAAGAGGTTGCTTTTCGAAGAAGGTGGGTTCGAAATTCAAGGTGAAAAAACGGCTGAAGCAACCAATCAGAGTGTGACACGTGTCCCACGATCTCTGGCAAAAAACCGTTTGGATTCATCAAGCTTTATTTTTCCGGATAAAACCATAAAGCAAAGAAACCTCTCCGGATGAGAACTACCCCTGATATCGGACTGTTTTTCAGGTTTTTGACAAAGAGAATTTGAACAAACACCTAAAAAAGGGGCTCCTGATGAGTCTGAATTTTTCCTGCTCCCCGTACAGGGACAGATCGGTCCAACCTCTCCGGATACCGGACAGCTCACTTCGAATATCTAGACCATAGAACTGTTCGAACTATGACAAAAGTACTAAAAAACCTAAACACTTCTTGACTAAGCTACTTGCTCACCTACTTAGAGCTCATGGGTCTTTGAACATGACCCGGGTCCATTAAACATGACCCGAAAGCCCATAAGGGCCCAAACATCAGGGTATAAATACCCAACCACCTGCATTAAGTGTATGTAATGAGAATTAACTGCTACCAAGCTGCTTAATTATCTCTCTACTCTCTACTCTAAACACTTAAACACCCACACACCACCATAAAACACCAACTGAAATTACTAGCCTACCCTCAGGCAATTATTATCCACACCAGACATAAAGAAATATCTTAACGAATTCTGCCCAACATACATTGCATGTGTTCCATTTATCATGCGTAGAAGATATTTCAATCGGTATAATTATCTCGATACAATCGACAAAATATTTAACAAGTTTTGTCAAATCATTGTGGATAAATTATGTTAGCATTTGCAAACAAACAACATTAGCATAAAAGTTCTCATAAGTCGTTGATGAATCATATTGCACAAGAGGTAAGATTACATATCTTTAAATGTTAAGAGTATTTAAATATCATTCGATCTTTCTGGAACAAATATAAGAATCCCAAACATAACCAAAGTCATACCTCACTAAATCATATTGCAATTCCCATTTTAAGCCATATATATATATATATGCAAGTATTTAATTTTCAAAAAAATTAATTCCAAGCCATATAGCCACCTTTTGAAATTATTTGGTGTAACTCTCAACATTTGAATGTTGATGAAGACAGTATTAATTTTCTAAAAAGTATTAATTTGTAGCTCATCTCGTAATTTGTAAAAACTGTTGGAGAAATCCTTCTAACTTGAGTTACTCCCACAACCGTAACGCATATCTTTTGAAACTTTACGTAACTAACTCCAAACTCAAAGATCCGTCATTTTCATATTTAAAAATAAATTGATCAATAACAGTAATCCACTAAAAATGTTGAATATTAAAAACTCAATTGAATATGGGTGATTTAGGTTTTATCGATTTACTCATGTTTTTCCAATAATTATTATATGAAGAAAATAAATTAGAAAGATAAAAGATAATAATATGATAAGATATTTAAAATATATATAATATGACATTTTAAATATATGTTTGAAGATATTTTAAACATAAATTTAAATGATATATATTCTTTCAACTTTTAGTTTCATAATTTTCAAACAAATATTATGAATCAAATTTAGTAAAATTTTAATAATGGAAGATGAGAAAAATATGAACATTCCTATATGGTGAATAAAGTTGAACAAATAAAAAAATGGATACAAAGATAAAATCGAACTTAGAGATTTGGTCTGATATCAAATAATGCATAAATTACTCTAAGAAAAAACTCCAAAATGCAGTAGTGGATCCCACGATCCGGGGAACTCACTTAGCAAAAACCTGCTATATATAAAATCCAAGACTCAATACTCACACAATGGAACTAAGAACCTTGATAAAAAAACGCCACAAACAGTGATGACAACCCGTTTAATAAGTCGGTTGATTACTTGAATATTATACACCAAATAATTTGTTAAATCGGAGATTACGCACTGAAGAAATCAAAACGTTTACAATGAACAAATAAGGAGAATCACTCTCACTTACAAGATAAATTTGTTTCATTAAAAAGTTGGATATCTTCTCCAATAAAGATTATATATATATATATATATATATATATATATATATATATATATATATATATATATATATATATAAAAGAAAAAAGATAAACATAAAATCCTATAACTACTATGAAATATCATTAAAAATATGATAAAATAAACTAAAAGATAAGTAATAACAAACTCAAAATATTAAATATCTAAAAAGAAACTGAGTTTTGAATAAGTCTTCTTGAGTTTCATTTTCGTCACTTTTTTACGAGATATTTATAAATTATTTTATGGGTCTTTTGGACCTTTGATATGCATTAAATGGGTTAGAATTGATAAGTAGCGCACCAAATGGACTTGCTACTGTTCTCCTGTCCATAATCTCAATAATTAACCCATTTAGGTGCATCTTTGATTTGTATAGCACGAGATCTTGTAATTGAATTGACATGTATTTTTAAAGCATCCTCTTGCTCACCATCGTTGCTCGTGATTCACATAATAATATGAAATTAATCATATCAATTAATGAACCAACACATTGGGTAATGATTATTGTATAAGTGGGTTGGCATTTGACCCTGACATTGAATTTTTAAATCATCAATATTTATCCTCAAAGTTTTATGAATACTTGAGGGTGTGTCCCCTCCTGCGACTGTGCCCATGATATGTATGTTTGAGTCTAGATCTAGGTAGGTCTCTTTTGTGTCCATGTCGAAATTTGTTTCTAAAACTGTGAGAAGTTCGGCAACGGCCACAACTTGTGGTTCCTGCTTTTCAGATTGTTGAGGTTCAGCCGCAACATGTATCGGGTCAGTTGTATGCTCCTCTCTACAAATTACAGAAAATTATTGTCATCAATCAAATTTTGAACTTCATCCTTTAAAATGAGGCAATCTCATCTGTAGTGCCCCACATCATTGTGGAGCTTGCAAAACTTATTTTGTCCTTGTCTCTTTAGAAGTTCACATCTTCTCGAGACGTCGAAACTTGACTACATATTTAACTCTTTCATAAATGATCCCCTAAGTTTTCATTAAGCTTTGTATAGGATCCTCACATAAAGCGTTTTGGTTTTTTGCTGGTATAGTTGTTGTTAAAGTTTCCTCGTGGATTGCTCCTAACACCTTTAGTTTGATTGTATAATGTCTCGACTTTGTTAAGACTTGAGTTGTGTGTGGTTTATCAGCTGAAAATTTAGGCTCAGACTTTGTCGTTCAAACTTGTGTCATCGTGAGTGGCTTATTAGCATTTTTCAATGGATGGTAAGAAAGGGTATATGTTTGGAACTCTTGTTATTATTTCCCTCATATTCTCGTCTACTTTGATATGCTCCTCCACCTGAGTGAGCGAATCCCCAAAGTTTGTTGCTTTATTTTTCATGATATTCTAGAAGTCCTTGTCTGTAAGATGTAACGACCACCAAATTATGGCAATCATGTAGTCAAGTCTTTGCTTGGACAACGTGATGCGTGTAGTCTCGTAGACTATCCTTCGATCACTATTTACAGTGAATTATGTAGTCGCATTCTCCCTTAATGACTTTAGAACAGATAAACTCGTTTCCAAAAGCGGTCTGCAACATACTAAAACTTCATATGCTGTCTAGATGAAGTTGATTGAACCAAGTTAGAGAACTGCATGTGATGGTCATGGAAAATGTCATGCACATAAGCCTATTATCTCGTCCGACGCACAATATCTCATTCTTGAACTATTCAATATGATATTTCAGATCTCATGTTTTATCATATTTGTTCTCTTATAGTGGTTGAACTTCGACGATAAGTCCTCGTATAAGAATTTCGTGTAAACAAAGATTCACCAAAGTGAAACCCTGATCAGTATGATATGAGATAAGACAACTACGATTTCCTTTTATCTATACTAATTGTAACGCTGACCATGCCACTATGTAAAGTGTAATTTTATAGTTTGTTATATTGTAAAGTGTATTATTCGATTCGCTATCTTGTTTCTGGAAGAATGACGGTAACATTGGACAGACAACAAAAAAAATCTAAATATACGGCCTAGTAAAAAAATCGCTAATATTACCGTCTTAAGTTCCGACCAAAAATCATATGATCCGGTCATAACCTAAAGAAGCTTTATGATCATAGCATTCTGTAACCTTGTCATAAAATTGTTTGATAATTTGAAGTTACCAAGAAAATTTAATAACAAAAATGGAATATGAGTAGCTACCTTTACTAACGCTTATATATTTGTTTTTATAGATTATAAATGTAATCATATAAGTTAATTTAATTTGTAATCATTATATTTTCCTAAGTTAATTTAATTTGTAGTCATTATATTTTCCCGAAGAATGTATGAAAAGTATTATTAGTAATGGTTTATTCCATAACATAAAAATTTAATAACCATAAAAGTTTACATATAATTTGATAATATAAAAACACATTCATCAATTTGTTTATATAAATATGAATTTTGCAATATATAAAATAAATGAATCAGTAAAATATTAAACTACAAATACCTTTAATATTAAAACAAAGTATACCTTGAATACATAAACGATAAGACTAATAATAAAAGAGCTTTAAAGAAAAACCAATAGGGTTTATTATGAAAATAATGTTATATTGGTAAACATGATTCTTTTCATACTTCTCCCAGACGCTAATATACCAGATTTTTAGTACTTTCAATCTGCTTATAAACAGATAGACGGAAGAATGGTTCCTACGAGCATCAAAGTTACAACTTTTTCGTTCAAACTCCCAAAGTTCCTTAATATTTTTCATGTTTATGACTACAGTTGATGGTAGACAATATTTCTTAAACTCATTTAAAAATTAGACACAAAATATCTTACCATTCATATAATAGAAATAGCAACCACTAGAATTCACGAGTCAAATATCTTCAGTACCATTCCTTAATATGCGCCATCATCCAAGTTCGACATCCAGGGGATCTACAGAAAATCAATAATCAAGTTCCATTCATATGTAGAAACCATTTTTTTATAAAGATCATGTACGTCACAGTTAGTAACTTACGTTGAGATTCTAAGTACACAAACAAACTTTCAAAAGCCAAACTCAAAAATTTGTTATAATTCAGGAAAATAGATTCTTTTTTTCCTTTTTTCCTTTTTCCTTATGTCTGTTTCAGGTATAATCTAACGCATAACTTAGATTAAACTAGAAGTCTAGAAGGTCAGTTCCGAAAGCCCTTTGACAATAACGGAACTCAAAATCCTGGTATGTCATATAACTTAATCATTTTGGTTTCCCTATAACTAATATTATCAGACTTAACGATCAAACTAATGATTTTCTAAGTACATGGAAAAAGCCTTTGTTATACCTAGCATCTGAATCTATAGAAATATATATTGGAACAAGCTTTGTAGACCATGTTACTGATAAATATAATAAAGGGAACAGTTGCACTACAGCCAAAGGACCGGTTTCAGTTCTGCAACAGCTGAATCAGCAAAAAGAAGCACACCTTAGGTTTCATTTGTAAAACCATTCTCCAGATTGACTTCTAAGTTCCAGCCTCTGCATAGGTAGAGCATTATTTACTTAAGGGTAGTAGTAAGAAAATCATAAGGAAGACGCAAACAATGAAATTAGATATTACCTTTCGGCGGCTTCTTTCTTTAATATCTCTAGGTGGCTTTCAAGTTCAACACATGCAGCATGTATATCAATGTTTTTCAAACAAAGTTCCTTCCACTGTGCTGAGAACGCATTAAGCTCATATGCAGTCTTTTGCTGATAAACCGAAGAAATGTGTTAGACGATGATAATCAACCAAGCAGAGGAGCACAAGAATAACGTGATCACCTGATGATATTTTCTTTCGCGGTTAACCGTTTCAATTCCCTCGTTTTGCTCCTTAGCTAATTTTTGCATTCTGCAATAAAATAAATAGACAAAGAGAATCATGCCATAGAAAATGAACAACATAACTCAAAAACATAAAAGCTTCAGCTAGAGAACCTCACTCTACTTTCTACAATCAATATATTGATGATCTCCCAATAACTAATTCTTCACGTTGTACACAGCCAGGAGAGCAAAGACAAGACTCAATTAAATGAAGGAACAAAGCTATGTTACAACACATTCATTATTTTCGGAAATCGGACCTACCACAGGTTTGGATACATTAAGTTACCAGTTCCCAGCAGCCAAACTTTTGATTCAACTTATCGGTACTGTCTCTTAATTGCATTATAATTATTGGGCCCACGACTGTGGTGCATTAAGGTACCAGGATCTCGCAAATGGCTCTATTAACAAAGGTCTAATCCTCTCTTTGTCTCTCTTAATAAATTGAACACTTTTTTATTCTATATACCGAGTTTTTGACACTATCAAGGACAAACAAGCATATCACCCAAATAAAAGAATAAAATAAAACACATGCTTGTGCAGTGAGAATTATCATCTAGAATAATACACTCAACTCTTTCATTCTGTTTGGTGGACACGGCATATATGATATTATTAATACTCCATACATATAGAAACATGTCTTGCGTAACATAAGTCAACACAAAAAGCTCGAAGTAATATAAGCTGTGAAGCATGCCTACTTCCAGCAACCTAATGTACTGGCACAGTATGATAATAGTCGTGATTTTTTTGTTCGACCTTGCATTTTAAATCATTACTACACATTTATTTAACTGAATTTCAAATGTATATAAATATATAGAGTTAACAGTTCATACAGTATATATAATTTTTATAAAAGTTATCCTTTGGACTCGTATCCTTAAACTCTAGGATCCGCCAAATCCCCAGAATGTGCAGCCGCACCCGTGCTCCATAGAACATACGCATAACTTAATGGTTAGATAGAAACCGCTTTATAGAGTAAGTTGTTTTGAAAAGTTTTAACTTTACATCATAAGATTTTTTATGCAATAGCATCCTAGTAGAAGAATGCTAATGCCATTGTTCTTTAATTTCTATCATCATATGATAAACCAACTCGTACTCATCTATCATCATATGATAAACCAACTCGTACTCATCACTACGCCAGTACCCTTTTCTACTAAAACGGGTGCTTGAATGTGCACAGAATCTGAAAGGGTAACTAAAGTTGCTAACCTCTAAGCAGCTCCATTAGTTTGATAAAACACAACAACTGTTACAAACATGAGACTAAGGCGAAGTACCCCACACAAAAACATGCTGCAAGCATTATGATTGCAAAGACAAACCTGGAGAAGAATACTTGTAACCTATGGTTGCTCTGCTTCCAAAGTTCAGGACCATGTTTTGAAATCAAATCCAAGTTTTCCAATCTGCAGATCAGTAAACAAAATTTGAAAGATGTAGATAAATCTCATGAGTGATGATCAATAATGCTGTTGTAACTCTTATGTCACGGAACTTAATCGAGATAAGGGCAAATGCAAAGGATAAAACACAAAAAAATTGCTCAAGCTCATGATTAGCAATGACTAAGCAAAAAGAGCCAACAACACATGCTCCAAATAGACTCTTTTCTGTTTAAGAAGAGAAATTCAAATTTTGAAAGCATATTTATGTCTTACTCTATCATCTTTTGCTGTAATGAACGTTGATTTTTCTGAAGTGATTGTTTCAAAGCAGCATCATCATTTCTCTTGTTTACAGGCGGCAGTTCAAACTTATATCGCGATTCGAAGTCAATACGCACTGGAGGCTTACCTGCCCTGACACGGGCGTACTCCTTGGAGAGCATAGGGCAATTCTGAGATTTGAATCTCACAGTTAGACATCATGAAATTATATATATAGAACAAGCAATAGTGCAAGGCATAATACAGTATCTTCATAATTTTAATCATTCATATGTAGTACTTATTATAAAATTACACAAAAATCAGGACAACATTTTCACCATTCAATCGCAATCGAACAACGTCCATCATCCGAAATATCTCAGATGAAAACCAATAATCGTTGAAAAACAGAGTAGAACCAACAATTTGCTTAAAACCCACTTAAAGTATCTTTTGTTTACCTAAATTTGGACTTATAGTGTTACTTCTCTAATGCTCAAATACTGTAAAACAGACATACTTCAATTTTTCACCCAGCTCTTTCGTTTTTCTAATTCTCTCAGAGTTAACCCTAATAGAAAACGAACCCATAGCTTGGAGTTTGAACTCAAATTAAACCTAAGAACCAGGCATGAAAGACGATTCAATGCACTAAACCCCCAAAATTCCTCTCTTTTATTCTTCCCTTTTCTAAGCACCCAAAGAAAACAAACGAACTCACAAATCAACAAAGAGAGATGCAGAGATAGAGGTAGAGAGAGGGAGAGAGAGAGACCTGGAGGTCGAACTTGGGTAGAGGAGGCAAGTCATTGAGGAAATCAGCAGGCTTCTTGGAGCTGCGACGCATCTCTTCCTCAACCAAGAGATCGACCTCTGCTTTGACGTGTGGATTGCCGTAGTCGTCGTCTATGTACGGCAACGCGTCCACCATTTCGGCGTTAAATGTGTTTGCCCATGGCCGCGATGGTTCTGCGGCTGCCTCCAGCATTAGGATGTCCCCGTTGTTAGTCGCCATAGCTGTGTCAGTTGCTACCGCTAGACACGGAGAGAGATTGGTCTTGGGTTTAATGGTGGTTTTGTTATTCGGGGGAGGAATTGTGAAGTTAAGTACCGACCCGGTTCAGTTCGTTCTCCACTTTATTATCCAAACCGGATATCCATTGTTTTTAGGAAATTTCTAAAAATAAGTCAAAACTACTCCGCGAAGTTGCATGTTATTTATTTTCAAAATTACTCTGTGTAGTTAAATTTTTTGACAATTTTACGCTTTACGAAAACCATTAATTAAAAAAAAATTACTCCGTGAAGTTACCATAATTTCAAAAAAAAACATGGTATTTGATGAGTCAATAATTGTTTGGGAGAATATTTGGCATCTTGAACCAGATGTGACTAGAGAGAGAAAGTGTAGAGAGAGAAAGGGGGTTCTCATAAAATAATGTTCAATAAATCATTACCACTGGTTCTCCTTTTATACTAGAATAAGGTGGACCCGTTTAAGTTTTTAGTGGGCCGTTATTACATATTTAACAAGGCCCCTTAATTAATTTCACGTTTACACATTGGTCCTCGAGGGACTTTTAACACCTTGATAACTACGTCAAATATAGTTTATTGCAATTAAACCCTTATGATTTATATTGGTAAATTCCGCCCTAATCAGTAGCCCCCCAGTCTTCGGGAGTATCAGGAGCGGAGACTTATTGCCGAGTCTGCACCGGTTGTCCGATCTCCCGCGTTCTTCGGGCTAATTGCCTTGGGCGAATCTGTTCTTTTTCCTCTTGCGTCGGTCGCTAACCGATACTGTTCGTAACGATCTGACCTTCATTCGAACTTCGGGCTCTGCTGGACTTTCTTTCCCGACGTTCGTAGCTCCGATCCGGGTTGATTCCCGCGTTTTTTCGAGTTTTTAGCCCAAGCCCCTGTAAATGGACTGGTTTGTCTTATCGGACGCAGTTGTGACGGCCCATATTACCAGTGGGTTCATAAGGGATGGCTTAGGTAAACCCTTGCCAGACGGTGGTCAACACGTGTCATCAGCTCATGGGACACGTATTTTCCATACTAGGCTCTTAGGGAGACTCTTCGTCTTCCCGCTGTGCTTTTGTCGATTGATATTCTCCCGATCTTTCAACCTTGCCTATAAATACTCCACAATCCTTGATTTCTCTCAGAGGCATTCTAGAGAGAGGAAGTGTTGTCAGATCATTTCTAGAGAGAGAGAGCTCATCAGACCCTTCTTTGTCTTGGAATGTTCGTTTTATGAAACCCAGATACCCGAAGCAAAAACCAACCAAGAAAAAGAAAAATCCTGAGTGGAGTTTTGAAGAGTGGTCTAGCATCGGAGATCGGGCAGAAGAATACCGACGCGCTGGTCTGATCTGGGGATCTAACTCCAAACCTTTTATTCCCGCTCCGCTTCCTCACGACCCTGTCTTAGCCACCCCGATTCCTGCAGAATCTTTCCTCCTAACCGACCCTCCTGTTTCTCCGTTTCCAGAGGCTAGTCTTTCCCCAGAAACCGTTGCCCTTTCTTCCAGTGGTAGCTCTTCTCATTCCCCTGTAGTTGGGTTGAACGATCCGACCCTATTGCCCGCCAACTCACACGCTCCTCCTCCTCTGTTCCTTCCCCGACGCGCTCGCAAATCCAAGTTCTTGATCATGGGAGAAGATGGTCCCTCTACGTCTCCCGTAGGAGGTAACGATCCTGAAATGGTTCAACTTACGCCCTCGATTCGAGGGTATCGAACCGGTATTAACACTGCGGTCACTTTTTTAGGTTTGCCCAAACGCCAGCTGACGCCCGAGGAAGTGGAGGCGGCTCATCGGGCTTTTTCGGGCGGTATAACCGAGGTCTCCACCTCTCGGGTCCGATCATTAGACCCTGATGGCGCTACTGCTCGAAGTTCTGATCAGGCTCCAGACCCTGAAGTGGGAGAATCAGAAGCAGACGTTGCTCCCGCGGAGGTCTGTGTTGCTGCTGCTGGCAACGCAGCTAACCCTCCTGACGACCCCTTGCCCGAAGAAGTTGAGGCTGCTATCACTACTAAGTATTTCAGCTGACTTCGGACGAAAGACGTCGTTTCTCTTTACGAAGGGAAATACCTCTGATTCCCTGAGTCTGATCATAAGGATCTGCTGATCCGCTGGGGAATTCCCGAATGTGTCAATGTTCGGTTCCCGCTCCCCGGGGAGACCCCCGTTCATGTCCGATCTAGGGAGATTGTGGTGTTTACCGAGTTGTTCAACTGGGGGCTGCGCTTCCCTTTAGACCCCGAGATTGCGCTTTACTTCCGCACCCTCCAAATCTGCCCGTCGCAGCTGACGCCGAACGCCTGGTATACTCCAATGTCTTGTATCATGGATTCCTGTCTTTCAGGTCGGGTTATGCCGATGGAAGAATATGTTGCAATGTCGGGTCTGTCCAAGGCTCCAAAATCCCCGTTCTTCTACTCTTCCCTGGGAAACAAATGGAAGATTGTTAATGATTTCTTGGAGGGGGACAAAGGCTGGAAGCATTGGTTCGTAATTCTGAGCGGGTGCTGGGAGAACGGTCTTCCCTACACTTCGGAGAATAAGAGGCAGCTGCTGCGGAGGTGCTGAAGAAGGACTACTCGAAAGCCGCTGAGGCCACTTTCGAGGTGCTGAAAAACTACGCCCGAACGCACTAGGGTCGGGCTATGCATCGCACCTTCATAGATACGAACTTATTTATGAGTAACCTCTGGCGTTGCTCATCCAAGGTTCTCACCATCGAGCAGCTGCGACAGCCCCCGAGCCTGGAGGACGTGATTGCTAGAACCGGCACTCCGGGGTCAATATTGTATCTACCCAAATGCAACAAGGCGCCTAGCAAGCGCCCGAAGTCAGACGACGAAGGGGAGAGAAGGAAACCGGAGTCGAGGGGGCTGGTGAACTGATTCGGGTGGAGGTGCTCGCGCCTGAAGGAACGGAGGCGAACCAGGACCGGGATCCAGTGCAAAAGAGGAAAGGTCGTGCTGATGCGGAGGGGACTAAGGTGAAGAAATCCAAGCATTCGAGGAAAGAGAGTAAGCCAGTTGTCGGTGCGGGGGTGGGCACTGTACGACCGAAGCTTTCTGATCAGGTCGGTAGTGCCCAAAGTATTCCAACGGCGGACGTTGTGGAAATTCCGAATGATGGCGAGCCCCCTGAGGCGTCGAACCCAGCTGCAGCCTCATCGAGTGGCCCGAAATTCCCTGTGTTGTCGATGCTCGGTAGTCCACACACGTTCCCGCTGCGGGGATCGGACGGTCTAGCTTTATCTTTGTATAACTTGCTTGTATCGGCGACCATGAAAGAGCGTCGGGCACAGGAGCTGAGTCAGCAGCTAGTTTCAGCGGAGGCAAAGATCGCTAGTCTGACCGCAGAGGTGGAAACTGCCAAGGCGGCTCAGGCGTTGGCAGAGGGTCGGATTGCTGAGGCCGAACGTGCCGCGACAGAGGCGAAGACAGCTGCGGAGGAGGCGACGAGGGCTACGGAGGTGGCAAAGAAAGCCGCGGAAGACCGCGCCGCTGCTCTGGCTCTGGAGGTCCAAAAGTTAAAATCTTCAAACGTTGCTTTCGCCAATCGGTGTAGGAAGTGGTCGGAGAAAGAAACTGCCGATGCCAAAGCCGCGTACGTGCTGTCGTTCCACAACCGCTTCCCAGACCTTCACCTCGGGTCGATGTGTTTAGACGTGCCAGAGAAAGACCGGCCCGAGGGGGTCGAGTGTGGAGAAGAAGAATCCGACGATGCTGAGGAGGATGAAGAGAATGAGGACGAGGATGAGTGATTCGAGAGTTGTGCTTGTTTGTTTTTTTTTTGTTTTTGCTTACTTATTTTTGTAACTCTTTGGGGGCCGCGGGCTCCTCTGTCGTTATTTCTGATGAACATCTTTAACTTTGTTTTTGGGGGCTACGGGGTCCCCTGTTAATATATCAAGTTTTCTGGTTATGTCCTTTCACACATCGTTACCTGTGTAAAAACCCGAAAGAGTCGAAGTTCGAACGTATTGTCGAAAAGGTCTGATAGGATCGGGGATCGTAAGTTGTTAAACAGTTCGGGAACTTTGAAAAAACCTAGGCTCTACAGATTAAAGTAATATTGAAACGTTTCCTTGAGGGTCTGTTAAAGTATATATGTAGATCAGTAAAAACCGAAAAACCCATTAAGGTTCTGTAGATCGATGTATCATCGAAAATTTTCCCGGAGGATCGGGAAAACCATATATGTAGATCGGTAAAAATCGAAAAACCCATTAAGGTTCTGTAGATCGATGTATCATTGAAAATTTTCCCAGAGGATCGGGAAAACCATATATGTAGATCGGTAAAAACCGAAAAACCCATTAAGGTTCTGTAGATCGATGTGTCATCGAAAATGTTCCCAAAGGATTGGGAAAACTATATATGTAGATCCATTGATATTAATAGGAACGGACGATGTCCAGCTCGTCAGCTGTCCAAAGTCATCATAATTCAATATTTGGAAGGCAAAAGAAATTTTTTGATTAACGTAATCGGGTGGTCGGGTTTTTTCGATGCCTCATTAAAACCTTCTCGCGACACCGAGGTAGGAAAGAGTGCATCCCCGACCGTTACAATTGGAAACAACGTGAAATATAATTTGGATACAAGTTCACCACTATTCTAAATACAATTTTAAGTGTTCAATATACCACGGTAGCCTCAAAAGATGTCCGAGCCTATTCTGCAGGCGGTATGTCCCGTTCTTGATTTTTTTGACAATTTCGTAGGGTCCTTCCCAATTCGGGGCGAGCTTGCCGAGGCTTTTATCTTTTGTGTGAAGAAAGACGTGCCGCAAAACCTTGTCTCCGACCTTAAACTCCCGTCGACGGACTTTGGATGCATATCGACTTCTCATCAGGGTCTGATAGTGCAAAGAGTTTAATTGGGCGCGATTGCGCTTCTCTTCTATGAGGTCGAGCTCGAGTCGTCGGCTGTCGTCGTTTGTTTCCTCCTCATAAGTACCGACCCTGAAAGACGGAAAAATGGATTCCGCAGGGGTAACCGCGTCCATACCGTATACTAAAGTGTAAGGCGACTCTTGAGTGGCTGTCCGGGGTGTGGTTCGGTAAGCCCATAGTACTTCTTGCAGGTAGTCAGGCCATTTTCCGGCCTTTCCCTCTAGGTTCTTTCTGAGGCCATCCAAAATGGTTCGGTTGGTTACTTCGACCTGCCCGTTCGCTTGAGGATGGAAAGGAGCAGAGAAGCATTGTCGGATCTTATGAGTGGTGCAGAATGCTTTCATTTCTATGCTGTCAAACTGCGGCCCATTATCCATAGTTAGCCTCTGTGGTACCCCGAACCGATAACATATGTTAGCCCAGATAAATTTGATGATATCTTTGGTCTTGGTGGCGGATAAAGGTTCGGCTTCGACCCATTTGGAGAAATAATCCACCGCCACGACGATCTTCTGTCTTCCTCCTGATGCCATCGGTAACGGTCCGACGAGGTCGATTCCCCATCGGTCAAAGGGTAGCCCTTCGGATATGGATTCTAAGGGAGAAGCATGTACGTTTATGGCGTTTCCGAACCGTTGACATGTATCGCAGGTTTTAACTATGAGTCGTGCATCTGCCGTTATCGTCGGCCAATAGAATCATGCGAGGAGAATTCTCTTAATTAGAGCCTTGTATCCGCAGTGGGCTGCGCCCTCACCATCATGTAGCTCGGACACAATTACTTGAGATTCATGGAAACCTAAACACCGAAGCAGGGGTCGGCTAAAGGATTTCTTGTATAGTACATCTCCTAAAAGGATTTCTTGTGGGAGGCCGGTGCGTCTACCACCACGAATAAAACCGTGACCTCTTTCTTGAAAGGACCGCGGCCTAATTGGACTACGCCCTCGAACTCTCCTATAACGTCGGCTGCTGACCCCGTAAACCCAACAATGGTTCGGTCGGACCGCGCAATCACTGGCTGTGTTCTGAATTTGGCAAAAGTAGACGCGAAGATGATATTGGCTGAGCTTCCGGTATCCACCAAGATGCGCCGAACCTCCTCTCCCGCAATGGCTGCCCCGATTACAATGGCATCCTCATGTGGGCCGGCTATATCCCTCATGTCGTCGTCATCAAAGTGCAGAATCGGAGATAGGACGCTTCTGGTTTGGAAGCAAGTTCTGGTCTCCAACTGAGTGGTTAGGTTGACTATGTGCCTTTTCCTGGATGAGTGTGTAACTCCTGCCATAGAATCTCCCCCGAAGATTGTCAATGATTCAAAAAATTCACAAAGACCTCGCACACTACCGAAGCTCTCCTCAGTTTCCTCCTCGATGATCCCGATAATGTTGCGGTTTGCTTCGGGATCAAGGTACTCAATAGAGACATTAAAGTGATCGGTTACCTCCGAAATTACCATGGTGGTCTCTGGTTTCAGAACAATTGCGACTTCTTTCGAGGCCGCGCCCTGCTGCGCCTTCTTTACATACTCCAATAGGTTTCCGTGTTCTATGAGCATCTGTATTTCTTTCTTCAAGGCAATGCAGTCCTTTGTATCATGCCCGGCATCCTCGTGATAGCGGCAATAGCGGTTATTCCTTTGTTCCCGAGGCGTTGGGATCGGGAAAGGTCTTCGGTATATCCCGCTCTTCTTGGTCTTTTCGTAGATCGATGCTACACACTCCGTGAGGTCCGCGAAGTATGCAGGTCGTGTCCATTTGTTGGACATGGGTCGTGAAGCCGTCTGACCAGCTTGCTTTGGTTTCAGTTCGGCTGGTGCCGAAGGCTTGGCTGACATAGGAGGGTTCGGGTGTATCGTGCTGACCGGTTGAGCCGCCCTTGCGTAGTCCGACCGGGTGCCCTGCCTTATTACTACCGACGCTTGGGCACTTTGCTGAATATGTGCTGCCAACTCAGATGCTTCTGTCTCCTCGATTAATATCTGCTTTTCTATCTGTGCTAGAAGCGCGGAAAACGTGAATGCTTGTTTCTTCGTCACCGCTTGCTTCATTGGCCCCGGAAGCAGACCCAAGCGAAACGCCGTTAGGGCCACGTTCTCTTCACAGTGATCTAGGTCGGTTTTCGCGTCGATGAATCGCCTAGTATATTCTCTGAGGCTTTCCCCCAGTTTCTGCCTGCAATTCATGATAGTATCTCCGTTGGCCCGGAGGCTCTTACTTCCCACAAAGTGCTGCCTGAACATTGTCCAGAACGTCCCGAAGTTCCGAATGCAACCCTGCGGTAAACGGTTGTACCACTTAGATGCTCTGTCCTTGAAGGTCATGGAAAAAGCTCTACATAGGAGCTTATCATCGTTGTCGAAACTTAACATGAAGTTTTTGAAAGCCTCCAAATGATTATCCGGGTCCTTTTTCCCGTCGTATTTTTCTAGTTTGGAAATGTCGAATCTCCTCGGGAGTTGTCCCGCTAATATCTCGTCGGACAGTGGGGAAGCCCTCCAATTAATTCCGAGCTCACATGCTCCTCCCCCGAGGCCTTCCGTCCGAACTCCATAGAGTCCCTCAACTCCTGGGCTGATAAACTGGCTACTAGTTCGGTAACCATGGTTCTGACTATTTGATGGTTGCCATGGGACTGGTGGCAAAGCTTCCCGCTCTTCGCGGCTGGCAGCATGCATTTCTTCTTTCTCAAAGGATACCGGGGTCTGCTTATCGGTGCTACCCTTCTTATATTTTAGAGGGTCTGCCCGGGGTCCTCGGAGGCGTCGGGAACGATTTTTTTGTGTCCGTTGGACCCTTTCCCGACGCAGATATTCTCTGCCCGACGAGTCATCCGAGGGGTAGTCTAATGTCGTGCCACGATGATTCTCCGGGTTCCGCCGAGTCCTAGCAGTTTGTTCGTCGTCGGGGAGAGAGTCTCGGTAATACCTAACGGGCCGGGCCTCGATTCGCGGATCGACATCAGGGCCTGCTGCCTCCCGATCCTCCAAGATGGGCTCCTTGCCCTTTCCTTCCCGGACCCTTTTCTTGTTCAGTGCCCGCTCTCTTTCTTCTTTTAGCCTGACAATATCATCGAGGAGTTGTTTTCGGGTCATTATTAAAGTTGACCGCTTGTCCCGACCCCGATTGCGCCATTCCCGACCAGGGGCTTCTTCGCCTTCCGATCCTGAGACGGCTCGGACGACTTCTCTACCGACCCTCTCTATCGCAGCTTCGCTGTTCATCCCGCAAAATGTGATTTTCAAAGAGCAAAAAGATTCCTTTTCGGTATCACTCGATTCCCACAAGCAGCGCCAATGATGAGTCAATAATTGTTTGGGAGAATATTTGGGATCTTGAACCAGATGTGACTAGAGAGAGAAAGTATAGAGAGATAAAGGGGGTTGTCATAAAATAATGTTCAATAAAATCATTACCAGACAAGTGGGTCTCCTTTTATACTAGAATAAGGTGGACCCGTTTAAGTTCTTAGTGGGCCGTTATTACATATTTAACAAGGCCCCTTAATTAATTTCACGTTTACACATTGGTCCTCGAGGGACTTTTAACACCTTGATAACTACGTCAAATATCGTTTATTGCAATTAAACCCTTATGATTTATATTGGTAAATTCCGCCCTCATCAGTATTATCTCTATTTTATTTCAAAAAACTAAACTTAAATTAAAAACTTTAATTCAACATAATAATTGGTGCTCAAATTTGCCTGAATTGAAATATAATTGAAATACGAAGTTAAAGTAAGTAAATAACAAATCTTATAAACTAAACTAAAATTAAAATAGAAGTTGAGGACTTATATTTCGCCATTACCACCAACAGCAAACCCACAAACAGCTTATCCAAGAACCGCAACCCCGAACGCCTCACTCACCAAAGTTGAGGACTTGCCTTCTCTTACCCACGAACAGCATCTATTACCCACACATCTCATTCCTTGTTGTCTATCACCCAGCTCTCTTATCCTTACTAGCAGCAACAGGAGCAGTCTAAGTCGATGAAGGAGTGGAGGGAGCAAGTCCGGCGATTCGAGCAACGGTAAGTTTAATTAAACTCCTATTAGTGTTAGGAATAGCGTTAATAGGGTATCGATTGGTAGTTTGTAGGTGGTAGGTTAGGTTTAGGTTCGCCATTGGTGGTCTAGGGATAGGTTTCTGAGTTCTAGTGTTCTTCATCACACGGGGGCGAAAAACAGGGTCCTTACGCCATTGTGTAGCGTAAGAAACCCATCCTACGCCACACGCGTGGTGTAGGGACCCTGCCCCACGCCATCACTGTGGCGTAGGTATAATAGTGTACGCCTCAGTTATGGCGTACACCTTTATACCACGCCACAGTGATGGCGCTGGCTGCACCGGTCACTGGAATGGTCCGAGACCGGTTTATTCTTGTTCTTTGGTGTGTGTTAACATGGTTTAAAACGCTTCAAGCATGACAATTTGTGTTTTCGACGAAACTTGACATTTAGTACGTTTTTTATTTCAGGTGATGAACCATGGCGATCCCACACAGTCTGCGGATGGCTCGTGGACGAGGAGAATAAAAAAACGGAGTAGGATACGGGAAGTTGGTCAGCCCGTTTTAGTTGCCGATTCAGCAGTTCCGATGGATGAGCTGCCTATAGTTTCCGGACCGCATGCGTCCGGATCGAGTTCAGCTTCTGCTTCCGCTTCCCGTGGACGACGCCATCCTCCCCCACCTACAGGGCAGCGTAGAGCTCCTCCTCCGTCCAGATTGTCACCCCTATTCGGCGAGGCTTTCATCTCCCACACTACATACCACCTTTGGATGGGAGAGGTAATATCGAAATTCCAATTTGACATTTTATAACTGTTTAGTTTTGTCGTATGCTTGAACAAATCTTTTCAGGAGCGAGAGATGCGATTATATGCCTATTATTCTAGTCATAAAGCATGGAGTTTGGCTGCACAGACTATGGTACGCGCCGTAGTTGACGCCACTTCTTTCGGTCGTCTCATAGAGCCGTTCTATCACATGCACACACACTCTAACATGATGGAGGTTTTTCTAGAGCGGTGGCATATGAAGACTAATACTTTCCATTTCTCGTTCGGAGAGATGACGATTACTCTCGACGACGTCCATACCATTTTGGGACTCCCAATTCAGTGTGAGCTTGCTGTGTTTCCCGTTATATCTGACAAGAATATGGCCATGCACGAGTGCGTTGAACTACTTATGGTGGATGAGTTTTCCTTCGTGACGGAGGTTGAGAAATGCAAAGGCGTTGGTTTGGGGTTTAAATGGCTCCGGAGTAGGTTTAGTGGGCCAGAGTTCCGCGATGACAGCCCTAGTCTCAGTGATCTGATGGTAGATGCGGCTGCCCGCGCCTACATATTGTATATTTTTGGCTCGGTCATATTCCCGGACAAGAGCAACATGTACTCCAATTACAAATATTTGTTTTTTTTTTGCGCGATTTGACTCAGGAGGGTGTCGATAGGTACTCATGGGGTAGTGCTGTTCTCGCTTACTTGTACCACCATCTGGGTGAGGCCTCCCTTCACGACATGAGGACTATGGCCACATGTATCGGTTTACTGGACACATGGATACGGGATCATTTTGTCATGCTCCGTCCTGTTACTCGTTCCACTTACACTGAGCGTCAGCCCACTATTGGTAGATGGGATACAGCTGCAGCAGTATCTGACTCCCGGACGAAGCTGAACCTTCGTATCTCCGTTAACAACCTGGAAGAGAGCGATGTAAGTCTTATTCTTTAGTGATCCCAAAACTTATTTTTTTATGTGTTTATATTCATATCCGTTTGTATTGCAGATATTGTTTGATCTTTATCATGCTATACGTGATCATTTCCCGTTTGAACATATAGCGTGGTTTCGAAATGTCATATGCGTTGTGGAGCACTCTCAAGGATACTATCCAGAGCAAGTTCAGCGGCAGTTTGGCCGTGTTCAGAGAGGTATCGCGCATCCTTTGGTAGATATGCAGTCAAAGTCAAGGAGAAAACTGAAGACGATGGCGTATGCATTCGATGTGGATGATTGGGAGAACTGGGAGAGCAACACGTTGCATCAGACTTTTGGGGAGCGATGGTGGGAGACGAGAGGGAGTCTTTTTGTGATCTTGAGTACCTTCTCCTTCATCAGAGGATTAGCTAGTTCGACCTCATCAACATCGCAATTTACTTGCTCGATGCCTATGTGCATGAGGATCGAGAGGGAGCTATCATCCGATATTTGCGTGCTGGTATGCACATGATGTCGTTGTTTCCTGGAGTTGGTGAGTTTGATCATGATTTTGATCATCTGGCTGGGGCTTACGAGGATGTTTTGTCCACTGCCAGGAGACTTGCTTAGACAATATGTTGTATTTTTTGTTTGTATGATACTTTAACATTGTTGTCGGTTACTTTGGTGGTTTGTTTGTTTTTTTATACACGTACTATGCGGTTACTCAGTTTGAAGTTAATATATATTTATTTTCGCAATTGCTTAGATGTTTTGGTTGTTTTAAAACTATAGTACATTGAAGGAAAGTTGAAACGTAATTGAACATAATTGAAACGTAATTGAAACATAGTTTAAACATAATTCAAACATAATTCAAACATAATTGAAATAGTAGTACTACCTAAAACAACACACATTCAGGAGTAACTTAATTTCAATACAGACTAATCTAAACATAACAACTCGAAGGCACAAACACAGAATTAGTGAAATGATCAGTCGTCGAAATCGTATCCCAAATTGTCATATGAATCGTCCCCCTCATTCCTTGCTGTAATCCTACCCTCCAGATACGCCACCATATCCCTACTGATGTAGTCTACTACCGTCATGTTCCAAACCAAAGGTGTTTCTTTCTTAATTCTAGCTGGCTGGAAAAGTAGAGCAGTGAGCGGTTGGACGAAGCGGTACCTGCTTTTGATTTCGTCACGATTTCGCACTTTAACGTCTCCTGCTCCTAAATGCCCATAGTTTAAATAAATCTGACATAGGAGACGGTCGAAAAACTCATCGCTACGATCTTCCCCCATTTCTTGGCGGACAACCCTCACCGCTTTAAGCAAATGATAGTCTTCATCAGCTGTAAACTCCATCTATTCAAGTGTTTGTGTTTTTTTTTGTAAGTAGACTCCTTGTTTCTATTATGAAATATTGTATTTTGTGACATGTTTATATAGTATAGTTACTCTTGGCGGGAGCTATTGCGTTGGCATGAGTTTTTGGGTGAATGAGAATCGCATTTGGCGGATGTTTTTTGCGAGTGTTTTTTGGAGGGGATTAAAATGTTGGCGGATATTTTTTTGCGGGAGTTTTTGTGTTGGCGGGAGTTATTATGCCGGTTGGAGTTATTGGTGGGTCCCGGTTGATTTTAGTAATCTATGCAACTTCACCGAGTAATTTAGGCGCTCGTCCTTATCCTTATCTTTCTTCCCCCTAACTTTACACGTATCACGTTTTAATTCGTCTAACTAGATTACGTTATCCGAAAAGAAAATTATCTATAAATAAATGCTCTATCCACACATAGAAGGGTAAAGAAGTTGAAAAACCGAACAAAAATGTGTCCATAAAATGAGTTGGAAGATCAATATCTGATGAAAGCATCGATCGAAGTTGGCAACACGCACATGGAAGAGGGGCGTAAAGCATACTTTGAGGCATTTCTATGCCAGATTTACTTCTTATACGGAAGGGATGGTGTCCAGCCGCCAAGAATTTTAAGGCGTGTTGATGAGGTGAAGGCTAGGTGGTCAGTCCTAGTCAAATTCTGTCGTCATCCAGTTTATGGCCTCACCGAGTTTGAACGTCGTGTTGCGTGTAACCGGTTCAATTTCCAGGTCACGGATTCTATAACAGAGGATCAGCTGGATGCGGTCCATTCTGACATTATTGACATCCGCTTAGAGGAAATACCAGGATGCGAAAGAAGAAAGGAAGCTGATGAAATGGAACTGGCCTGATAGATAAGTTTGAGTTATTAATAAAGTTTGTGTTTAAGTTCATGTTTAAGTTCATGTTCGAGTTTATGTTCGCTTTTATGTTTTAGTTTGTGTTTATGTTTCTGTTTCAGTTGATGTTTCGGTTTATGTCTCAGTTAATGTTTCAGGTCATGTTTCCGTTTTATATTTTAGTTTGTGTTTCAGCTTGTTTGACTTCGTGGAACAGTTTTTGAAATTAACAATTTGATTTAAATTCAAACTTTAAAATTTGCTAACATTAGCCGTCTACTTAATTTAATTAACCTAAAATTAAATTAAAATTACAGTTGATTAAAAGCAACATAAACAATGGAATTTAGGGTTTACCCTATTACCGCCAGACAATGGCGTAGGGGAAGCCCTTTTCGCCAACGTGTGGCGGCAATAAGGTTAAATCTTAAAGGCTCTCTGTTCTTTTGGAACAAAGGTTCTAACAAATTCGTCTACGCCAGCCAAATGGTGTACGGTAGTATTCCTACACCAATAGTTGGCATGTAAAGGTCGGCTTACGTCAACCGTTCGCGTGCGCGTTGTCAGTGAATACAATACGAAGTGAGTTTACAACAAAAAAACAACATAATCAAACACAAAATAAATTCGATTTTAAACTAAATATTACAACACCAACTTAAATATCAATCTTTGGTTAAGTCCACTATGGGATCATCAAATTCAACGGAATGTGTCGGCGTGAGATTTTGCAGTCTTGAAAATATACGGACTCTATCCAGCAAAGGGATCGACCAAGAAATAGCGTCTTCTCTCGTCGTTCGCATCCACATTGGATCTATAGTCAGTAAAGGTGACCCTTTAACCAAGTCAACCTACAAATCCACATTGAATATCAATGCGCGTTAAGAAAATAAATGATTAAATGCGTGCGAAAGTAAAAGTTCTTTACTCACGTGAACAAAATAGTTTTTATTTACGAATGTCACGCCGTTCTCCTTTAAAGAACCATCATTTGGCGGTGCATTTTTCACCGGTAGGTAAGTCGTACTTCCACCGGGAGCGAGGCAATAGAAAACACAATTGAATTTCGTCGCGACTAGTTTTCCGCAACTAGGCAAGGACATCCAATTTGCGAAAGGTGCATTCTCTTTATTAAAAGTCAACCAGTTTATCTCCTTATCGACTTCTCTTTCATCGTCGTAATATGCAACCCGTTTATAAAACTCCCGATCGCTCTTTAGCTCGTGAACCAAGACTTCTCTAACCATTAGCCATCCACTTTCGTTACCGACCATACCATGCGCGATGACTCTAAAACCACAATTACCGTCGGGCATTACATTTTTAATTCGGCTTATGAAAGGACGCAATATATTGAGGTATGTCTTTTGAAAATCTCGAGTCCAAGACATTTGGTAATCTAGCCGGGAATGGTTTAACAAAGAATGACGGTATAGCCTTGATGTGGTTCGACGCATTCGGAGTGCCTAAACCAATGCATTGAACCCGTTTTGCTTTATTTTTTTGCGGTTTTTCTCTGGAATTAATAGGAGTATGTGCGGCGACCGTTCTTGCGGTGCTACCGAGAGTGCCGACCGGGGTTGATATACTAGCGGCGGGTGTTACCACTCGTGGAGTTTTGGCACTATCGTGGGGCTCAAACATTTCTTTTTCGACGTATTCGTGATACGAAGGATCTTTTTTCGTAGAATAATCACATTGGACTTTGCTACCTTTAACGCGACCCCGACCCCGTCCACGACCACGGCTTCCAACACGTCCGGGAGTTCTACCGCGGGTTTTAACCTTCTCTAGGGGTTCGCAAAGCAGTGTAGTCGACGAATCCAAAATTTGTTGAAATTTGTTGAGCCAATGACTTTGTTTGTAAACATGAAATTCTTCAAGTTTCGCATTTAGATTTGCGAAATTAAATTTTACTTCTTCTTCACTGGTGAGTTTAACTCGCGGAACGATATCTAGTCTCTTCCAATGCTTATCTATAATCCGAGTAGGTGCATGGTCGTCCACTCTTCGGAGTGCCTCAAGTTCGTGGGAACACGGCAAGCCATGGATCGTACGATCGGTGCTAACGCACAAAGATTTTTCACCGCCGCTTTTATCAACATAGTTATCGTATACTATCACCAAGGCAATAGGTGATATGTACCCCCGTAAAAATTTGAACGGTTTAAAATCTTGGAATTTGTGAATTAGACGGCACTTGCTAAGCTCTATCGATTCTTTAATGGTCGAATGTTGCATCGCTAACAAGCCATGTACTTTATCCCAAAACCCATTGAAATCCAATCAGCTAGACCCGACATATTTTTTCAATGTAGCATGCGAGCTTTCCGCCCTATTAGAGGTGTGATTATTGAAATGCATGATTTTGTTAGTATAGGCGTGGACAAACCTTTCTTTATAAAGTGTAATCCACGAGTCAACCACATAATCCACCGTCTTATCTTGGTCTTTGAACACCGACTGCATCTTAGCCAACCTCTCGTTTATCACCTCAACGGTATTGGATGAAACAACGTCGTTCCAAGCCGCCAAAAACTTTTTAGCCACATTCCCGTCTTGTAACATTTTTTCGTTCTCCCGCTAACATTTTTATTGATATGCCACTCGCATAACATGTGACTAGCGCTAGGGAATATTCTGTCGATGCTATTCATCAAGGCTAGTTCACAGTCCGTAACGATAACACAAGGTAATTCACAATCATTCTCCTCCATTACTGTTTTCAAGCATCCCAATGACCATTCGTAGTTCTCTTGTTTTTCACTCACCATAAACGTGAAACCAATGTAAAACGTTTTGTTGGTCGATGTTACCCCGACTACTTCGAACAAATGCATCCCGTAACGAATAACTTTATACGTGCTATCCATGATTAGCAAGCGTGGGAAGGTCCGTAGTAAATCAATACTAAGCGGATGTGTGAAAAACAAATCGATTATGATGTTAGAGCCGTCATTCCACGTCTGTACCCAATACTTGTACTTGTGCAATTGTAATTTAACTAACAAGCATTGCATTTAGGATCGACCGCCGTTTTCAACCATCCTCGTTCTTTGACGGTGATTGTAAACGTGACAGATATTTGAAGCATTCTCCGGATCGACCTTTTTCAAAGCACCAAATATTTGTCGCGGACTTATCCCGTTCACCGTCAAAAGATCAACGAGCTCTTTTTCCTTCCGTTTTAGCTTGGACCATTGCAAATGTCCTTCGGCATACTTAATCGGTTCGTGGCTGTGCTTTCCGGAAAGGACACTAAGAGCCCACTTATTGTCTCATTTTACCGTATTGCCTACCAAATGAAAAGGATAATTTATTTTTTTGCTACCGGTAGCCTTACGCTTACGGTCGCACTCTTTAACGGCTGACTTAAAATTTTTGGATCACTCGCACCGATAATCCACTCTCGGTGTTCTCCCCATTTTCCCTACCTCCTTTGATGCTACGTTTATCGAAAAACCCAACGTCTTCCCCCTACGTTTTACCCACCCGGTCATCGAGTCTAAGCTATACTCGTCGTCAGTGATGAAATGGTGAGCGTAGTCCGAAACAAGCGAAATATCGCATTCGGTCACCTCCTGCAATATGTAAGAAGTAGAAAAACCAATTAAACGGGCATTCCGAATAAGTTAAGCCCATTTCTCCAATTAGAAGGTGTAGGACACCATCACTATGCCAGCGTCTAGCGTAGGGAACCCTTCATGCGGCACACCTGTGGCGTATGCAAAGTCCCCCACGCCAATAGACGGCGTGGCAATCCTGTCATACGCCGTCTCATTGGCGTACGATGTGTCGTCCACGCCAGAGGGTGGCGAAGAACAGCAAAAACGAGTTTTTTCAAAAAATCTATTTATTCGCGAAAATGAAAGAGGGAAATGCAATGTACCTCCTCGGCGACCATGCTGCTCTGCGTGGGAAGTGCTTCTGACTCTTTTCCGTCCATGTTGTAAAGGTTTTGAAGTTTTTGAGAAAAGGGTTTTGTTGGTTGTTAAGTGTCTATTTTTAGTAGGTTTGAAGAAGATGAATTAAGGTTGAGGTTTGAAATTATATTTGCAACTTCATGGAGTAGTTTGGACTCTAAAATAGCATGACTTGTAATTAATTTGACATCCAAGGGTTTTTTGGTTCGTGACATTTTTGTAAATATTGAAAATCAGAAACATGCGACTTCCCAGAGTAGTTTTGGCTTGTTTTAGCAATTCCCTTGTTTTTATTTATTTATTTATATTTATTTTTTAAGCAAAATAACTTCTTTATTACTAAATTGAAAATTACAGAAAGTTAGAGAGTCAATTGACTAAGATACAAACTTAAGGACTAAAGGAAATTTCCACAGCCTAAAAACGAAAGAAGAAACAATAGCTTAGTAGCTCGAAACCACTCTCCAAACAGACTCTACACTCCTCTTCTCCTTTTGATTCATCTTCTTCCTCTCAAATCGAACCATACCCAAATTACCATGCAATCAACTTACAAAATTCTCTGACCAATTCTAAATCAAAAGAACCCAGAAATTCCTCTATAGCAGCATATAAACAAAAGCCCCAATTAAGCACCAGAAACCCTAGCTTTCCAGAAAGAGTAGAAACCATCAGCAATTGAACACCAAAAGAACCAATTTCTTCAATTAAACCCAGAATAGGAACCAAAACATCTGAATCAATCAATGTCTACCCAGAATTAGTATTTATATAACCGACCTCCAAGCTTTCGAGAAACACGATAGCTAACAATGGAGCATGTGCATTGAAATGCGAAAAAGAGGCTTTCTCTTTGCATTTTAATGTCCACCTTGTTAGCCAATCCGCAACACTGTTCAGAACATAGGGAATGAAGGAAATCATCATTGAAGGTAATAACATCTTTCTGCAAATGTCAATTACTGACTTGAGATACCAAGGGTTCTTTTTCTTCTCTATAATATCAACTGATGTCATGCAATTCGTCTCAATATCGATGTTAACCCAGTTATTCGTTTTGCAGATAAACAACCCCTCAAGCAGCGCGCTCTAGTTTCAGCAACCAGAGACGTTTTCTTTCCAAACAGACAACTCGATGCGCTGATGATAGATCCTTTGATGTCCCGAAAAATCATAGCTCCACTGGCCTCACCACTATTTAAGCAGGAAGCATCGACATTGAGTTTCATCCTTTCAAGCACCAGAGCAATCCACTTAAGATAAGTGACTCTATCATTAACCTTTAAATAAGATAAACATCCCAAAGTTAGACCTGCATTCTGAATATTACTTCAATGCTTGCTTAAAAAAAGATTAGAAATATCAAGCCCAAGAATAATTCTGTTTATTGCATTTATAGTAGCATAAACATTCATACTACCACCCTTAAACTTGATATTATTTCTGCTCTTCCATATCATCCCACAGATTAAAGCAGACATCAAATGAGTGATATGAAGCTTAAGTTTAGAAGTCCAGTACCAATTATACATTGCATGCCTAAGAGTCATGAATATTTTGAGCTGATATAAAAAATATTACTATAGTGACTCCAAATGCTCCATGCATAAGAACAACTAACAAATAGATGCTGAATGTCCTCACAGTTAGCACAAAATTGACATTTTGATTCTAACTGTAAATGTCTATACTGTAAGACAGAATCAATACGAATTAGACATTTATTAAGTTTCCAGAGTAAAAACGAATACTTCATTGGTATAATAGCAGACTGGATCTTCCTGTTAAAACTTGAGGATCCATTGCATTTCCTAGTAGCATTCCACGTGCATTTCAAATTGAAATTATGATCAGGTGATAAAGCCCAAGTCATAATATCATTGTTGTCTTTGTCAATTTTGAATCTTTTGATTTGATTCATTCTGTCAACAGGAACAGCTTTGACAAGGCTTTCATATCCCAATCACCAGATTTCCAGAAGAAGTTAATAGAAACATCAATGAACCAGTTTCTTTCAGCAATACTGTGATCCAGAATAGGCTTCCAATGATGCCATCTCTCGTACCAGAAGTCCATGCTCCCACAACCAAGCAACCAATTAATGTTCTCTTCAGCAACATCTTTGATGCCTATAAGACGCTTCCAGGTAAGAGAACCTTTTTTATCAAAATTTGTCTTCAAAGGGCGAGAGTCTCTGTTATAAATGTCATTTATAATTCTTGACCAGAACATCTCCCTTTTTCTATAAATAAACCATAACTTTTGAGAGTAGGCATTCTGAATATCAGAGATTTTCCTGATATTTAGACCACCTTCCTCAAAAGGAAAACAAATTTTATCCCAACAAGAGCAATGCACAGCTTGCTCATTAAATTTGGATCTCCATAAAAATCGATTAAAAGTATTTTCAATTCTTTTAATTATATTTTTAGGAATTTTAGAATTTTGCATCCAAAAATATGTGATATGCATAAAAATACTAGTAATCAAAGATAGTCTTCCCCCATAAGATAGGAATTTTTAATCCCAATTCATAATTTTAGAGTTAATTTTGTCAGATCATAATTTTTTGCTTTGTTATTGTTATGCAAGGTGATACCCAAGTAGCAAGTAAGGAGAAAATTGGCCCTGAAACCAGTGGAGCACTCAAGGTTACTTATTCTGCAGTGATGAAGCTTAGTCGAGGTAATGACTTTTGTCTTTCCCTTATTAATTATCGACCCTGAAACCAACTGATACATGTCTAAGAAATCACTCAAAATATTAATAGTTTTAGGAAGGCTGCTAGTATATATTATCATGTCATCTGCAAAAGCAGTACAAGGAACCAAAATTTTAGTTCTAGAAGCATAATGCATATACTTATTAGACTGTAAAATCATCTCCAATCCCCTAAGCAAAAATTCATCTCCTAATATAAAAAGGCTTGGAGACAAGGGATCCCCTTGTCTTAAGCCTCTTTTAGAATGGAAATAGCCATAGGAATTGTCATTAATGAGAATAGAAATATTAACATTTTGAATTAGCTTTGAGATCAGATTAACAAAGCTACTAAAAAACCCAAACAAACTGAGAACTTTAAGAATAAAGAGCAAGGACATTCTGTCAAACGCTTTTGACATGTCCAGCTGAATCATAATGTTCCCCTTGCTAGGTCTCCTATTAATATCATAAGCCATTTCCTTTGAAATTAAAATATTCTCATGTATAGACCTGTTTCTCACAAATGCAGCTTGATTATTAGAAATAAGATGAGGTAGGATATTAGAGAGGCTAGTATTAATAAGCTTAGAGAAGACCCTTTTAGTCATGGTACATAAACTAATAGGCCTATAGTTATTCCAATTTATAGGATTAGAGTTTTTAGGTATTAGACATATACCAGTTGCAAATATACCTAAAGGAATATTAAAGCCCATAATAAAAGAGTTAAAAGTGATAGATAGATCTATCTTAATAATGCTCCAACATGTTTTAAAAAAGAATATATTATAACCATCCAAACCAGAAGCACTTTCAATCTTCATACTTCTAACGATCTCCCAAATCTCATCTTTATTTGTAGCTTTCATTAGAAGGCTATTATCTTCCTCAGACACCATCTTAGGGATAACATTTAAGATTTCACGCTGCAACAATGAGTCCTCTTCATTTTTGCTGCTGTAAGAGTCAGAACAAAGATAAAAGGTAAAATGATTAGTAGCTGATAAGCCAATGCTATTATTATCATAAAGCCAATTCCCATTGTCTTTAACCCCCTTTATAACATTATTCCTTCTCTTTTTACCAGCATAAGCATTATAGAATTTAGTATTACAGTCAGCTTCTTTAAGTCAAACATTAAAACCTTTTTATCTCTAAACAATTTCCTCAATTCTCAATGCTTTTAGATGATAAGCAATAGCCTTCTTAAGCTTAGAATTAGACATAGAGTTATTATCCCTTAAATGGTTAGCACTCATTTCCTTAACATTACTTTCAGCATCCTTAACTTTCCTGAAAATATTCCCAAACGTGTTTTTATTCCACCTTTTCAAACAACTTTTGAGTCTTTTAAGCTTAAACCAGAAAACTTTATTAGGTCTAGCATTAATATTAAGACTCTAATTCTGCTCAACAATCCTTAGAAAAGAATCATCAGTAGACCAGGTATTTAAGTATGTAAAGCTTCTTTTATTGTTATTACTATTACTACCAGTATTGGAAAGAGAAATTAGAAGAGGAGCATGGTCAGAGAAAGTCCTGACCATGCTGATAACCTGTGTAGAAATGAAAAGATTAGGCCAATTAATGTTGAACAACACACAGTCTAATCTTTTCTATTTCATGTTTCTGTTCCATGTATACTTAGACCCAACAACACCAGCATCTTCAAGACAACAGTCGCTAATAACAGAAACAAAGTCCTCAATACTATTCTGCGAAAGATAAGTGCAACCAATCTGCTCCTCAGCAGATGCCACTACATTAAAGTCTCCACATGTAATCCAAGCCTTATGATGAGTAGCATAACTTCTTAGCTTATCCCATAAATCATTTCTCAATCTTCTATCACATTTAGCATAAACAACAGTTAGCAAAAACATACTATCCACCCCTAAATAATTAACCTTCATATGAATACACTGATCTTGATTATCCAGAATAGTTATACTTATATCATTAACCCACAAAACCAATATTTTATTAGCAACATTAGAAGTAAAACAAGGAAACCCAAGCCTAGAAGCAATGTCTTTTTCAACTTCCACCCTAACCATAGGTTCCTGGATGATCAAGATTTTAACTTTCTCCTTAACAATGATATCATTTAGCCTACCAATAGTAGACTTATTATTAACACCCCGAGCATTCAAGTTTAGGACTCTAATCATAATCAGAATTAGACTTGTGTTTCCTCTTAATCCCTGAAACATACAGAGATTTTATAATCTTTTTGCTTGGCTTTTTTCCCTTATTAACAACTCTAAGCTTCTTTTGCAGGATATTACTAAACCCTTGTCCAGTGGGTGAACAAACTCTACTGACCGGAGAAGTGCAATCACTTCCAACATTACAGTGTTTAGGTGAGGTTCTAACTGAAAGACTATTGCTGTAATCTTTAGATATTTTTGATTCCACATCCTTATTCAAATTCTTTAAAGCATCAATCAATTCAATATCATCTCTTATGTTTTTTATCCCATTTTCAGATATTCCTTGAGCAACTTGAGTAGATTCAGCCTCAGTAACAACATACTGGTCTTCCTTATCAACATTACTAGAGGAACTCAGAGTATCCTTACAAATCCTCACATTACTAGACTACATTGAAGACTTTGTGTTCTTTTCAACTACTATAGATTTAACTCTAGGTATACTTTCTTGAATGTAATCAAGATTACAATTCATATCATTTTTGCTACCTTTGTGATTATTTACATTACCATTCAATACATCCTCAAGATCTTTCTGCTTAATCTGATATTCTTTTTCATTCCTTTTATCTAAAATTCTTTTAACTTTCAAACAAGTTTTAATATCATGACCCAGATGATAGCAGACCAAGAAATACTTCGGTAAATTCTTATAAGAAATAGACAGCCAACAACCGTCATTTTGCCCAAACCCTATCCAGATTCTCTCATGAAAAGCAGCCGAAACATCTAATTCCACTAAAGCAACAACGACATTGTTGTAAGCCATGTTTTTTTTCTTCTTCTGGAAATTGAATCTTGTATGGCACACCTATTGTAGCCACAATATCAATAAGCATCTTCTTGTTAAACAAAAACTCAGGATCATTTCTATCTTCAACCAAACTAGTGAGATAGGACTCTCATACTTAGTGTTAAAATCTGGCGTCCACCTGAGCACCCGCATCATAGAGCTTCCAATCGTCCACACACTTCTAGCCCAGACTTTAGCAACATCCTATTTCCTACCGAACGCCATTATAACATGCCTAGAGTCCCATTTAACCACATTACACCTTCCAACAAACTTTTGTGAAACTAGAAATTGATCCATAACCAACTTCTTAGGCAATCCTGAAGAAAATTTTCCTACTATAGAAATTTTTGCGGAACCAATTAACAAATCTTTAACTTCTTTAGAGTACTGCATACATATATGATCAGATTTGTTTGTTATAGTTTCCGGAATAAGCTCAGATTTCAAATCCGTCTGAGTATCCTCAACCACATTAGCATAGCTTCTGGAGACATTACCATTATTTCATATCTCTCTGTTTCTTGATTCCAGTATCGGAAAATCATTATCTTCAAAAATAGCATTGCTGTAAATCTCCATGATGAAGATTGAGAACAACAACAAAGAACCCAAGAGCCAAATCCGGAAATCACTAAGAAAATGATTTCAAAGAAGGAGAAGAAGACCTATTAAAAAAAAAGCAACTTCTTGAGAGAGAAAAACATCTTACTCAACCCACCACATAATTCTTTTAAAAATATTTTTAAAATATTAAATAAATAAATATTTAAAAGAAAATTGATGTCCAAATCTAACAAACAGACATTAAAAAAATAAAAAATAATGATATAGTTTGTTTATTTCTTTTAACAACTATTTATTTTTAAAAAAAAAATAAAAAAAAATAGCATGATGCAGTTGGATGAAAAAAAATGCATCTACGAACCCGAATACATCTTTCACATTCATGTAGGACTTATAAATGACTCGCTGCTATGCGTGGTCTAATTGAGCAATGGGCTTGATTTGTCTAGTTGATAAATTGTTTATGGAGTGGTTAAAGTTTCTATAACAAGATAGAAAGACATGAATGGTTGTTTGTTTGTTAGAGACAACACAGATATCGGTAGGTGACATTGTGATTTCATATATATAGAATTTGGGAGTAAAATTAATAATTTATTTTTAATGTAAATAATTTATTTAGTGCATTTTAAATTTTTTTTTATTTTGTTTATTCGAATTATAAGTTTGATGTGTTAGTTATAATTTTTTTTTAAATTTAAATTTTATTTGGATTATTTCCATTATAATCCTAACATAAGTCAATAATCCATTTTTTTCTACTCTTACTCTTACATGCCTATTTCTTATTTTGATCTAATAAAAATTCATTAAATCTTTTTAGTACTAAATATTTTAAAAATATCTAACTTATCTCTGTGTCGATCTGTACGCTGTAATAAGTTTTGGTGTGTCGGAAGCATCCACTTTTTACATTTGAAATATATTTGTTACCAACAGCTGACCACGTAGGATCCCACCACTCTAATATTTTTTTCAAATATTTTTCTACCTCAATAATTTTTTATACCTAAAATATTTAGTATTTTTTCAAAATATAAGTAGACGACTGATGAATAGAAATTAATATAATAGTAATAAATTTGCATAGTTAAAGATAAAGTGATTGAAAAAATTGAAGAATCCAAACTAAGGAAACAATTGTGTAAGAATGTATATTTTTGTTAACGAAAAGATTTAAAATAAGAGTTTTTAATTATATTAGATTTTTTTAATACTGTTAATTGTTAATTAGCAGCATTAGAAGAACTAAAATTGTTAATTAGCATTGTTAAAATTAATTAGAAGTTTTAAATTTTTAAAAGTATTAACCTAATTTTTTTAGCAGTTTTAATTTTTTTAAAGTATAAAACTTATTCTTCTAGAAGTTACTAGATAATATTATGAAGAAGAGTATTATAGTATTTCCGTAGAGACTTGATACCAAATTTGGATAATTATTTTATTTTATTTGGTATCAAATGTTATTTTGAACCATTACTTGGATGAATATGGGAGTCTTTCCTTTTATTATCTAAATTTTTTATAATAATTAATAAATAAATACACATAATAAATAAATGATGGGATAAGTTAAAAAATTAAAAAATAAAATTTTATTAATAAACCGCATAAAAATAATAATTATAAACTTTTCTCAAGTTAATTATAATAAAATTTATTAAAATCTAAAATAATAATTATATTTAAACATTAAATTAATAAAAATATTAATGTCAGTCACCATTATTTTAAAATATAAACACAATATATGTATTAAAAATTTAATTTAATTAATAAAACCTTATAATATTTCTATAAATACATATAATAATGAACTATTTTTTATACAGTATCGTAAATAATAATTATATTTACACTTTATTTAATAAAAACGTTCGTGTAAGTTATAATTTTTTTTACATGTGAACTTTAATTTCTTTTTAAAATCTCACAATTTCACACTTTGAATGCTCGAGCGCAGTTCCTACTGAAATCATCCGCACCTGCAATATCAAATTTAAAAAAAACAACTCAAACTAAGCAAGTAAACAAAAACTACAAAAATTCGATAATAATCAAATTTCAAAAACACAAATCAAAGTAAGTAAATAAACAAAAATCACTAAAACCGTTGGAATAGAAGTTCAAACCAATGGTTTAAAATAGGGGCCCAGAAGACCAAAAAGACAAAAAACAATTATGGCAATGCACCATCGGTTCAGACCCTGTACCAATGGTCACACACCACCAGCACCACCAATGCATATGCACCAGAACCGGTGGTGATGGGGTCTTAGTCTATGGTGTTGAGGCTTTAGAACCGGTTTTATTGTGTCTTCACACCAAAACCGAAATTTAAGAAGAAAAAAAAACACCATTACCTTTTTCGGTGGTTGAACCTCCTACTCCGGCGAGATAAGCTCCTCCTTCATCTCCGACGATAATAAATCCTCCATGTTAATCCCTAATTCTGGTTGACTCGTGTTTGATTTTGTGATTTAGGTAGAAGAAGTTTAAAAAAATTGAAGTTTGGATGTTCTTGAGGCAACTTTGAATGTTGAAGAAGATTTTGAATAACTTCATAAAATTGTAGCAATATGAGGTTTGATCTACAAAATCAAAGTGTTTTTTTAAATATAGTAAAATATATTATTTTGTGATTTTCTTAATTTTAGGATATACTTAATGTTTTTCTTTTATTAATGGTAGATGTGTAATTAAATGAAAATTGGAGGGTAAATTCGTACAAAATAAGTCAAACTTAAGTCAAAGACATTTTTTGGTAAATTTAGACTCGATATGGGTATGTATAGCCTAACCCTTAATCAAATTGTTATAGAGAGAGTATGTAAAGAATATTATAGAGAGAGAAGCTATATCAAAAGTTAAAGCCAAACGTAATGATTGTATATCATTTCTCAAGAAAAAGTATACCTATTTATAGGAGTGATAAATTTCATTGAACAAACATGTGTTATCTCATTGGATACTTCACCATACTATTATACTATGTACAAAATATTTATTATATATTACACTTCATACACATCAAGTTTCTATTTTACTAAAATATTCTTTATACATTAAATACAAATCATTTTACCATTTTAAACTAATACTTGGGGTCAGCTTAATTCCACCCTTATAAGTAGCCCCCAAGTCCTTTCGAAGAAATCTGAGGAAGGACTAGATTCAATGTCTATTCGGATGGTGTCGCCCCAGTTTTACTTAGAATGGGTGTTTATCTTGTTAACAACGTGTAGCATGGTATCATTCTTCTGCCACGTTTCGACATCTGCCAAAACCCATAAAATTCCCATCAAGTAGTCGTTAGGCTCTTAAGAGTGGCGTGTTTTAACAATTGTACAAACTCTCCAACTCCTCTTTAAAAGACCATTGAGCTTCTTAACATTTTCTTATAAATTTCACTCAATTTCTCATAACTCATCATTTATCAAAGTCTAGAAATAGAATGAGAAAGAAAGTTCTTAATCCTTCCATCGTGATACCTAGTTCTCAGTTGCATCTTTTCAGAAAACCTCATACTGACTAACATTACATTCTTATTCTCCCATTAGCTAGCATAACTACTAATTCGTAATTATTTGGACGCTTATTTATCCCAACTTGATAGTTTCCATTCATTTACGTTTGGAATAAAAGTGTGTGAGATTGGTTCACTACCGCTCAAAGGGCTGAGGAAAGAGAAGCTGCTGGAATAGTATATGATAAACCTTTACATGTTGTTTAAACTTTCACCTACGGTCATTGGCTTCCAATGAAGAAGTAATCTCAAACAATCAATCTTGAATCTTCCTCCAATAATTCTCCTATCTAAACCCCAAATCTTGCTCTAAAAAACCAGTTATATAGTCTCAGTTCCTCGCAATGGGCGATACCGAAGACCAAACCAACTCGGAGAAAAAACATCACGTATCGGGATCCAAAGACCAAAGCCTCCAAAAAGTTAAAATAAAAAAGTTTAAGACTAATCCTCCCCTAAAAGGATCAACTACAATCGAAAAATATTCGTAGATAGTCCTTTCGAAAAAAGACAACATATCACACGAATCCCCAAATTCAAAAGCCACAAATAACACAAATTCGATAAAGAACCCCCTAGTTGCACGAAGAAGCTTCCGAAGAGACTAAGAGTCACGATTCAGCAACAACTATTGAACCTACCGATAACGTCGAGGAGGTGTAAATAACCAAAAATACCACCAAAACCGCGTCTCAAGGGGAAGCTTCAAAAAGATCCCAAAACCGAGGAAAAAACCGAAAGAAGTTATTACACTTTCCTACTGATTTAGCTGAAAGCCTTAGATAAGATCCCAACCAAGTCTCCCAGAGTAACTTATTACACGTAACAAAAAGCAGAATGAATATTTCACAAAATCGAACGTGCCTGTAATTCAAAAGCAACAATGGATTCTTGATTTTATCTCGATTTTAACGCCTACTATCGGAGGGACTCAATTATCCTCCAGACCATAAGAATTAGTCGTATACCCGGAGATACTAAATTTGGGTCTTCGGTTCCTATTAGATCCCACCGTCGTTTAATATTTTGAACTGGTCGACTTATGTCCAAGCCATGTCAGTCCCAATCTCTGGTTTACCTTTCTTTCGAGTATAATGGCTTCCAAGCTATCCATAATTGAGCTTCAAATAGATCTATTTATAGCTTGTGTACTACATTATCCTTCAGAACACTTCAAAAATAGTCGACGACCTCCTCGAAGCAGATAAGACATCGAAACAAAATTTATTTTTTATTAGTGGGTGCTACGAAAATGAGAAGGAGATTTATCAGAGAACCCCCAAAGGTTGTCTTTGAAAGAAAAGATCCTAAGTAAGTTTAACTTCTTGCTAAAGTTATTTTATAACTAAATCCTGTTGAGTTCAAGTTGTATTTCTAGAGAAAGAAAAAAAAAGGTAAAGCAAATTGTAAAGAAAGAAAGAAATCCAAAGTCCAAAAGTATATTTCAGAGAGTAAAAGTAGTCACTTTATTCATCGTCTCACGCTCTATTTATAGGCGTGTAAGACTTCGTCAACTGGATCATTTACGAAATAGGGTAAATTACACTACAATCTCTTATAGCTACAAATAACACAAATCTTTTCTCATAACTTTACAATTTATCTTAAATAACCTTAATATTATTATATTAAGTCCCTCATAATTCATATCCTTATCAGTAGCCCCTTACTTCTTATGAAGAATAACGAATATGAACTAGAATCTTCAAAGTCATAGCAAATGAAAACTGCTAATTGTTAAATTCTAAATCACTTCAAATTTAACCCTCCCATCATCTTATCAAAATGAATTGTTTCAACACTTAACATCTTCGAATGAGACCATATCCAAGTTTGCTTCGAATACAACCATTAATTATTGTTTCAAAACCGCTAAGTTATTCACTTATTATTTTTGAACAAAAACAAATTTAGATTGCTTCGAATTTGAACCAATCAATATTATATGTAATGTCTCCTCGAGTCCTCACTCCACCCTTTTAAATCTGCTCTGAATTCTCACGCGCATAGCCTTTCAATCGTCTTTTTACAACGGCTGGAAATGTTTGAAATACTCTAGTACGCGTGCTCAATGTCACTAGGTCTGAAAAAAGTACAGGTGTTACTCTACTTAGTAGGTTACTGTTTGGCGGTTCTTTAACAGTTGTCAAACAAAACCTTAACCTTCTCTGCCCATTTCCTCCCCCAATAACCATCACCAACCCTTCATATTCTTCTGACAATATCCTCGATCATCACGCTTTTACCGTTCTTTTATAAATATTTCCTCCTTAGTTATTTTCATTCCTCATTCAAATTCTAGATAGAGAAAAGGATTAGCATGAAAACCCCACTTTCTATTTTACTTTCGCCGGAAAATCTCACTTTCCCGAATCATTTTAATACTTTCATAAACTAATTTGAAAGTTCTTCTTAATTTTAGTTTATGAAAAAATCGCGAACTACTAAAAACCCCGCTTTTAGCCTCTACGATTACGTGGGTATTAGCGAAAGGGATGTTGAGTATCGTGCAACATGGGGTGATTGATAATTCTCCATAATTTTCAAATCAAACCACTGTATAAGGTAACTTCAAATCAGGTCAGAACTCTTCTAGGTTTCAAAGTTCATCCACACCAGTTCTTGATACATGCTCATCAAAACCTCATTTATGCACACCACATCGAAATGTTTCTCTAGGTACTTTGTGATTCCATAATATTCTTCCTCGAAATAATCACAAAGTAACACGGAGCGTATCTATCCATAGAGAATTAGAAAAATCTCCAACGCATGTCAACAGTGCATTATTTCAAATTTGACGCAAAGAAACACCTTGAATTCGATCAGAGGTTCAACTTTCCCAAAACTTTCCTCCCAAAAGGAAAATATTTGTAACTAAGAGATACTTTAAATATTAAAATACTTCACAAAATCGTGCGTAGAAAATTCCAAAGAATTATACACTATATTTTCCTCCCTCAAAAGAAGATTGTTGAGACCAACCCAGAGCCACAACAAACTTCTTTGAATCCTCAACAACAAAACCTAACGACAAACTCTAATCCTCCTCAACTGTGAGATGAAGCTTCTGGAGAAGCTAAATCTGAGAAAAGGACAAAAACATATTCCAATGTCGAAGCTACAGAAAACGGTAGTGTTTCTGAAATCAAAGATGATATTTCGAAGAAAGTGGCAGTAGAGAAAAAAAGAAGAAAAAGAAGAAAAAAAAAGTACCAACTGAGCTTCCTGCAGATGCTGCTGCCACTTTAAGTGTAAACTTAAAACGAGTCATCCCTGAATGTATCATGGTGCTGAAGAATGTGACATATGACTATTACGGTCAAGATTTTTTTGGATGCCTAAGGAAACAATGGGGGCTGCCAGATAATGTAGTGTTTCGACTAACAGAGTCAAGAGAGACTCCAATTTCATCTGAAGCAAATGAATTAGTGGTCTACCCCGATAGCATCAACTGGGACTTCGGTTTCTACTAGTCCACGTGATTGTGGAGTACTTCAAACTCCTAAACATATGCCCAACCCATGCATGCACAAATTAATGGTTTACCCTTCTGTCTCTCATCATGGCTTTGAGGCTGGCAATATTTCTCTTTCCATAAAATATTTCATTGCAATGACAGGTCTGTCAAAGAATCCAGTACTACCTTTTTATTATCTCACCATCGGAGATGACTCCAAAATAATTGATGACCTCCTCGAAGTTGATAAGTTCTGGAAATAAAGATTCTTCTTTATTTCGGAAGCCTGGAAGAATGGGGAAATGTTTTAGGAGAATCCCTCAAAACTCAACCTTGTTTGGACAAGAAAAAGTAAGTTAATCAAGCTTTTCACTTTTATATTCTATATTTCAACTTGTTTTTTACATATTGTTTATTGCATATGGAGATTTTGCGGATGTTTAAAGCCCGTAAGAATATATCCAAATATAGTTTTTCTCAAATATTTATCTAGGTAGAGAATGCATGGGGAAATGCATTCCACAATGTCTTTATGCCCATTAATTTTGTCACTAGTCATTTATGGAAAGTCTCCTCGGAAGCTGTCATTTCCGATGGAGTACTAATGGAGCCGCAAACCCAAATAATGTTGTGAAAATATTATTAGCACCTGATGTGAAATTCATACTCCCAGTTCGTAACCGATCTCTTAGCCACTTACCCGCAAAAGAAAAAGGTAAAAAGGAAAAATAAGGTGCCAGCTCTTCGACAAATCCAAAACCACAGAGAAGATAGAGGCAACCTAAAAGGAAAACAAGCGAAACAAACCTCTCCAAAAATTAAAGAAGGAATCGAGGGTGAACCCTCTCCGAAGAGAAAGAAGACTGTTGCTTCCAAAAAAACCTCTTCTAAAACTCCTATAAATACTTCAAAGAAAAACGTCGATGCCCCTGCCTCAAATTCAAATGCAAATGTCGAGGAGATAGAAGAAATTGTGCTGACGGAGCCCCAAAATAATAAAAACTTCATCAACAATGAGAATATTGGTGAATAATTCAAGATCTGTACAATGATATGGACGCCGAAGTTCAACGGATCCAAGAAAAACTCAAACAAATTGTTGATTATGCTACTGCACCTATTTTGGCAGGTTCACCATCAACTTCTTTTAGGACTCATGGAATCCTCGTAGTCCTCATACTTCTCTTATTATACCTATGGAAGATCATTCTGGAAGAGGCATCATATATTCTTCAACCGTTCTTAAATCTTGAAGAAGTAACAAAAACCTTGAGCACATAAATTACGTATGCTTAAAGTAAACTCTAGGCTATGGATAAAGACATGATTAAGTACAAAGGGTATTTTGCATGGGAGAAATAGATGAGGGAAAGTTTTGGTCGACAAATACGTGATCAATTTAAAAGTTTCCAAGCTGATAGGTCAAAGTTTATAACCGAAGCAATCCATCTCAAGCGTCATTTGAGAGTTGTTCATGAAAAAGAAACAACCGATTTGAATACTTCTCATCAGACTGAGCTAACTGAGCTCAAGGTAAAACATGTGATGGAAATATATGAGGAGCAAAAGAAGTAATAATTTATTCAAGAGTCTCTTAACAAAAATGAGGAGGAAAATAAAAAGTTAACTGACTAATTATCATCACTTAAGATGAAATTCGAGGAGTAGAAAAAGCTTGCTGAATAAGCTACTAAAACTGAATGTGGGTTAGACACCCTTGCTGCTATCAAGAATTCCAAAGAGCAAAATACAATTAACTACTTCGCGAATTTCGTGCAGCATTTCCAAAAGTAAAATTTGTCAGGATTTTGGAAATTAGTTCCATTAGAAAATATTCCCGGTGAAGGTTTCAAAACTATACCAGTTGACTCCTCCGAAGAGACCGAATCAGAAGAAGATGAGGACGTCTCTGATCGAGAAGGAAGTTCTTCTGAAGAAATCTCAGACCATTCTCCTACTGGAGATTAAGAATATTAAGAATACATCTTTTGCATTTGTTATTGTTATTTTTTGTTACTAAGCCAGTAGTTGTTGTTGATGACCTATTTTTTTGTGAATGCTTAACCACTTAGAATTTGAACTCATACTTTGTAAGACAAAGAAATGCGCTTTAATAAACAAATGCCTTCTTTATCTCTCAACTATTTTTTCCAGCTTTTTATTATATTATGAATAATTTTTTTACCTTATGAACAAGTCATTAACTCTTCGAATCCCAAATATTACTTAAAAATAGTAACACCTCAAGTTTAACTATCTTTTTTATTAGTACCTCTTAAATAAACGAGTAGCATCTCAAATAAAAATATTTCTCTTAAAGAACGTTAGTACCTCGAATAAAAATAGTGCGTTTAAGGAGCGTTTAGACTTCAAATAAAAATGGTGCGTTTAAATAACGTTAGCACCTCAAATATGGTTATTTTCTCGAAGAAGTGCTTTTGATAAACGTACATCACTTCGAATAAACATAATTACTTTTGGTCAACCACTTCAAAGATGATCAGTATTTGATTAGTTACCAAAATAATTAGTATACTTGTATTCAAAATAACCATTGACCAAAAAAGAATTTTATTAATATCCTCGAATGTACACATGATACCTCGTTAAAACCTTCATGGGCTAACAGGATAGGAAAGAGTATGCCATTTTTCCAAATATTACCAAAAAAAAAAATCACTTCCAATATAGTTTCAAGTGTTTATATTCCAAGGATGTTGAAGTGATCTGCTATGTTCATCATGAAGGCGATTTGTACCCGGCTTTATTCGTTTCACTACCACATAAATACCATCCCAGTTCAGGGCCATGTTTCCAAGTCGCTTGTCCTTTGTATGGAGAAATACGTTCCTCAAAACTTTATCACCTGTTTTAAAATCCCTCATTCTTACCTTCAAATTATAACGACTCCTGATCAAAGTTTGATAATGTGTCGTATACAAATGTGCTCTACTCTTTTTTCTCCAATCAAGTTTAGATCTATTTTTTTTGCTTCTTCATTTATCTCTTCGGAATAATGAAGTATCCTATAGGAAGGTAAAAATGATTCTGCAGGTCTTAAAGTAACCATACCATATACCAAGGTAAAAGGAGTTTCTTGAGTAGTCTCTTTAAGAGTTGTATGATAAGCCCACAATACCTCTTGCAAATAGTTAGGCCATTTCCCTGCAGCACGTGTTAAATTTTTATTTAACCCTTCCAAATAGACTTATTACTTACTTATACCTGACCATTTTCTTGGGAATGAGAAGGTGTGGAAAAAAATTGTATAATACCCATCGAATCGCAAAAAGAAGCCATCTCTCCGTTGTTAAATTGAGGATCATTATCTGTGGTAATTTTCTGAGGAACTCCAAAGAGACAACAAATATTATTAACAATGAATGTGATAATATATTTGGATTTCGTACCAGATAATGGCTCAGCCTCAGCCCACTTTGAAAAATAATCCACCACCACAATAATCATTTGACGCCCTCAAGAAGCCATAGGCAATAGCCCTACTAAATCTATCACCCGCCTATCAAACGGAATAGCTTCGAATATGGAAGTAAGTGGTACTACTAGTTTGTGAATAGAATTTTCAAAACATTGACAAGTATCACAGCCTCATACTAAAACTTTAGCATCATTCATGATCGAAGACCAATGATAGCCTGCGAATAAAACCCTCCGTGTCAAAACCTTAAACCCACAGTGAGCTGAACCTTCACCATCATGTAACTCAGATAAAATCTCTTGAAATTCTTGTTTTCCTAAACATCGCAACAATGGTCTACTTGAAGACTTTTGTATAATACTTCATCTAATACAACATAACAATGAGCCTTGTACCATAACCTTTGAGCTAGTTTCATATCTTGAGGTAATGTACCTTTCAGTAAAAAAATTGAGGATACCAGACCTCCAATCACCTTCAATCACATATGGGTTAACAAATACTTCATTAGCAAATTTATATTGTTTTGATCGTGTTAAAATCGGAGGGATTTCCTGTAATAATATCCCCAAGTACTTCTATATGTAAGCAATTATATTATCTCCTCGGTTAATATGCTCAACAATCATTTTATAAAAAAAAAAGCGATAAATTTCAAAGCTTGCGTAGATACAAAATTAACTAATCTTTCTTAGCCTCAGATATGTCTGTCATATGATTTGCCACTAGTTGCGAATCTGTCTCCTAACAAACTGTTGCCGCTCTATAAATACTTGCAAGACTTAAACCAACTAATGCAACCTCGTATTCAGCCTCGTTATTCGACACATGAAAACCAAATCGAATAGTCTGGTACATTGCTTCTCTAGAAGGAGCAATTAATTGAACCCCTGCACTTGATCCCAATATGTTGGAACCACCATCAGTTCGAAACCCTCACATTGAAGCTTCTAGAATGAGTTCTTTATCTGCCCTTTCATCTAATGAACTTGAATGAAATTCAACCAGAAAATTAGCTAAAGCTTAAGCTTTAATCGTTGTTCGAGGAGAAAAATTGATATCAAAATCTCCCAATTTTACTGACCATTTGACATTTCTACCAGAAATGTCTGGTCGTCGTAATACGTTCTTTAGTGGAAAAGAAGTTCAAACCAAAATAGTGTGAGCTTGAAAATAAGGGTGCATCATTCTAGTAGCCACCACTAAAGCTAAGGCCAATTTTTTAAGCCTCGTACATCTTTTCTACGATGCTAGCAAACGTTTTCTCACATAATAAACTGGTTGGGAAACTCAATTTTCCTCGTGCATCAAAACAACGCTCACAGCGAAATCACATAGTGTTATATACAAAAACAATTGTTTTCTAGTTCGAGGCTTAGATAAGATTTTTGGTGATAATTAAAGTTTCTTAATATTTGAGAAATCCACTTCACAATCTGGTATCCACATAAAATCTTTTGGTCTCCGTAAAACTTGGGAAAAATGAGAACACTTATCAGAAAATATTAAAATAAATCGATAAAGAGCAGCTAACCTTCTTATCAAGATTTGCACCTCCATTATAGTTTGAGGTGAAGTTACCGATACTAGGGCCTTTAATTGTTCAAGATCAACCTCGATCCCTTTTTCACTAATGATTTACCGTAAAAATGTTCATGATCGTACGCCAAAAATATATTTTCAGGATTTAGCTTTAATGGAATAACCCTTAAATTTAGAAAAAATTCCTCTAAATCGTTCAGGTGTTCACCATCTGTTGAGCTTTTAACCAGCATATCATCAATTTAAACTTCCATATTTTTCTCGATCTGAGAAGCAAAAGCCTTATTCACCAACCTTTGATATGTCGCTCCAACATTCTTCAAACCAAATGGCATGACTCTGTAACAATGTGACCCCCGATCAGTGATGAATGTTATGCTTTCCCGATCTTTTGGGTCCATTCGAATCTAGTTGTAACCTGCAAAGGAATCCATAAAAGATAGGATTTTATTCTCTGAAGTAGAATCAATCAACTGATCTATTCGAGGAATAGGAAACAAATCTTTCGGGCATGCACGATTCAAATCTGTGAAATCAACACATATTCGTCATTTTCTATTCTTATTTTTAAACAATACTAGGTTTGCAGTCCACAAATGATATTGCACCTCTCGAATATGTCCGACCCGAGATAAATGATCCACTTCTACCACAATAGCATCTAATTTTTCTACAGAAAAAGCTTGTATCCTCTAAATAACAGGCTTGATCCTTCAATTTATAGCTAAGTTGTGACATATTACTTAAGATGGAACTCATACTACATCCTCTATTTTCCAAGCAAATACATCCAAATTATCAGGAAAAAATGTAACAATTGATAACGCAAAGTAGGTGAAATCAACGTCCATATTCGTAGGGTCTTCCCATTAGAAAAAGTATATTCCTAGATATTCTCACTCGTTGTTAAAGAAGCCGGGGTTTCCCTCGGATCATTTATTCCCTCTTCATCCGAGGTTAACCCCATTGGTTGTCATTCCGTCATTTGATCCTCGCAATTAGAACCTCGAATTCAAAAAAATTGTTGCATAACATTCCATGAATATCTTTTGGTCACTTTGAACCACCCCAACACGATCTCCAATGATGTATTTCAAGCATTGATGAACAATATAAACAATAGCATACATTCTTGAAAGTCAGATCTCCCGAAAATATCATTATAACTGGTTGGACATTCAACCACCATGAACAAGACTTGGACTTTCTTTTTAAAATGACATTTTCCCAAACACACTTCACCTTCGAATTCATCAATCACTTGAGTTCTCACCCCTGTAAACCCAGTTATTGTATGATCAGATCAACAAACTCGAGGTGGATTACACATCCTATCATACGTAGACTTGAACAATACATTTTCATAACTCCAAGTAACTAAAAAAACACGTCGAATTTCAGTTCCACCTATATCTGCCATTATAACCACTGTGTCTTCATGCGGTCTTGCTATTCCCCTTAAATCATTCTAACGTATGGGTTAAATCGTAACGTTGGTTGACCATATAAAACCTAAGGTGGAGATAATATTATGATATACAATTAATAAAAGTAATCAATTATGTACGTCGACCCCCACGACATTGACAATCAAGTCTACCATATCAACTTCATGTTTGTTTCAATAATACAACATATATGCAATAATATCACTCTATACCGAGCATAGCGCGCCTATGATTTCATTCAAACAATCGTACAATCAAAATAACATCACTATTCATACATATAACTAACATTCAACGTGGCTAACCCCAAGGGTACAATATTACATAACAACAATTATCCATGTTGACAATAAAAAAAAGTTAGAGAACAGCAACATGATTATCATCACACTTCCATTAGCCTCTTCCAGACCATCAACTATGTGGCGGGACCTCTTCCACTTACTCCTAACTTCATCTTCAACGTGCATGATAATGTCACCAATCACCTCAATGTGCATCTCATCTCCACTTAGTCCCTCGTCATTGGCCTATTTTTCATCATCTTCACTTAGTGAGTCATGCCACTTATTCACTGGTATCCATGTTTTTAAATCTCCAAGCACTATGTCATTGTTCCTACTCCATATGTCAATGATCATCTCTTTATGTACCCGTGTAATCAAGTCTTGCATATTTTCCAACACCTTGGTTTCTTTTTTCTTAATTTTCATCGCATTTTCCTTGCGTAACTTCCCATCTGTATCTTTATTTTCTATTTTCACCCTCTCCAATTCAGTTCTTAATTCCAAATTTTCCTATATTAGATCGGGGTTCTCGTTAACCTTCATATTCAACTTGAAGGATAAAGCATCAAGCTGACTAGCCAACTCAACGTCCAGTCCCACCAATTTCACATTCTATGAAATGGGGTTGTCATTATGGGATAATAAATTCCATTTTTATGATAATTGCTAAGCATATTCTTCCACCACCATCCTTTTTTGAGCCAACAACTCGACATTTTGGGTGCTAAGGGTATCCTGTAAGGTCTGAAGTGATAGTACAAAACATCGCCTTCACTTTTGTCTTGGGCCAACTTCTCAATTCTATGTTTCAATGTGGCATACCCGTGCTTATACTTTTTTAGCTCTTTGTCCACCGACCCAAAAGAAGATGGATCGGGCATGTAGTTAACCATTGCTTTAATATCATATGGTTTCATCTGCCGATAGGTTAGTGTCATATGATTATGATGCATCTGCAGATACAAGGTTAAAAAATATATGTCAAGATGATACATATTTAGTTCAATTTTCTTAACCATTATATATCAACTATATACCTCTCACTACATTCCTCCACAAGATGTCAGCCATGGTTGCAGACTTGTAGTAGGACGTATCAGGTTGCAATTTGAGTTGGCAGTACATGATAATCCAAGGGGTTGGAAAACCTCTAGGTGGATTGCTCTCGGCAGACGCATTGGGTGGCTGTACATTCACATGAATGCCACTTGACACATTTTCTTGCATCACGCTCGGTTGTGGTCCGCTAGATGAGCATGTTTGCTTAACTGTGCTATGTTTAGCTTAGCCTGGTACAATAATAGCCAACTTGTCCAAGTGCTACCCATTTTCCTGTTGCCCGACCAAATGGGGCATCTCTTTTGCATTCTTCATCTTGACCTTATCATAAAAACCCATAATTTTACCCCTTTTTAGTAAGGACACCCTTGCGATAAAATTATCATCATCGCCCACCACTACCATCTTATTTGTCCCAGTATGAGTCTTTTCGGTAGAAACGGGACGTATACTGATCTTCATCTCTTTATCTTTAAGTTATGGGGTTTTGTCCCTGGTAAACAAGCTATCTATTTTTTCCATCGCTACCCCTACTTTTTCAGCAATACTCTGTATTGCCACATCCAACTTCTTCATGCATTTCTCACCATATTTTAAGAGTGACCCCTCGTATTGACCTTTCGTATTATGCTTCTCAGCTATCACACCTCAACTTGCCTTCACCATGGCGATCAGATCCACCTTTACTAACTCATTATCGCGCGATGAGACCTCGTCACCCGTCCACAAACTCTGCTTCTTAGCCACTAGAACACCATTTTTGTCAATACATGCTTTTCTTCCTTTGTGGCACATCACCTAGGCTCGGGTCCTGTTGAGATACACCCACCTTTAGTCGATCGTTTCTTAGACCCATAATTTTTGTGAATGGAAGCCTTTACACCTCTTTTGGGCGCGATTTTCTTCGGGACATTCAGTATGATCCCAATATAATATTTGTTATGAAGCCGTTACCACAACACACCTTGTACATTCTTCATATTTTATGTTTCTCTAGTCGCAACTATAATTACCTTTTTATCTTATCTCGTCACCAATTATGGAATCAAACACAACACATTTGCATGTAGTTGAGCTCGATCAATAATAGATGAAAATCCAAAGACCAAACAGAGAATATTGCAGCTGATTGTACACCACTAGATTTAGAAAATCAACATCGTACACCTTCTTCCAAGGCACTTGAAACATCTCGGTATCTGCTTAATAATATAATATGTAAGGACACCTCCATCACACAAAACTATAAAAAGTAAGTTAATGAAAACCTCTTTTACGTGAATTTCACCTCTACTCAACTTGGTCATACTTTGACGCACTCGGATACTCCCACTTCCGAGACATATAAAAAATGAATTTTTTCACTCATGATGCAAAGATAGAAAGTTGACAATTTGATTCATATCTTGGATCGTTATATAGTAAAATAATGTGTTTGTTAGTTTGGTCACATCTACATTCGACAAAAAGTATGTTGATTCCACTAGGATATCTAGAAAACATGAAGTTAGCATTATACTCAGTATTTTTTGCTACTCATTCGCAATAAACTAGGTGGGATAAATACGAACATACCTATAAATCATGGATTATTTTGGCAAGGGAAAACACGAATCCCAATGGAACACACTAATGAAGAAATATGTCTCATCCTCCCTGCTTTGATGGGGTAGCTCACCCCACTTAGGAACCCGAGTACTAACCTTAGGTATCCCGTAGTCAATCATAAATTGTTGATGTTCATCTTCGTTCATCTGGACATACTCTCTTCTATTTCTACTATCGGAAGACTAGTGCCCTCTACTTTTGTGCATTTCCCTCTTGTAATCACCGTCGTTGCTTATAATCTAACCAAAATTCTTAGTATGAATCAACCACCAACTATGCAGGCATTATGGCAGAAAACCTACAACAAGCGACCCCCCCCCCCCTACCCCTAAAACCTAACCTAGGTTAGGTGGTCTCAACCTTAAAATTTTTTGCTCGCTACTGAATTATTATCACAAATAAACTATAATTACTTAGGAGGTGGACCGTTGAATTACTCAACTAACAAGCCAATTGCCACATGCGACGACCTAGATATACTTGAAATCTCAGGAATACAAAAATATTTATAACATAACCTCTTACACAAATATGAGGGAAAATTACAAGGCAAAATCATAATTCGATAATAGTACTAGTCTATATAAGGCTCATTCCCTTTTTAAATTAAATCTGACTCGCTACATGCCTTTGGTAATTATGGTTCCAAATCATCATATTTTACTTATTTACATTTTCTAAAAAAACAAATTGTAAAAAACTCAACCACGTCACGAATGTGTACGAGCTCTACCACCGAGTCAATATAACACGCACTTTATAAAAACATGTGCGTGATCCAAGCGATCTTTTTGCATTATATGTGCAAACAATATAATGCATTTCACATGTATGGTATGAAATATAGTTATTACCTAAAAATATTTACTTTTTCCCTTTCAATTTTATCACATATATACGTAAGTATAATCAAAGATTGATGGCTTCATATATAAATTATAAGCTCGAGTTGCAAAATAAATATAAAAATATAATTATGATAACGTTTAATTTTATGTTTATAAATCTATAAATAAATAAAATAATACAATTATATGTATTAGCATACATAATCTATTATGATTTAATTAATTATATGAATAATATTACATTCTCTTTCATTGAGACCAAACATTTTTAGTGAACCAAAAATAGATAAAGATGTTAGACAACGAGAGTTTGCATAAGCAAAACACTGATATTATGAGTTGTTATCATCAGGCCAATGTTAAATAATTTCATTTAAAACCTCTTATACAGATCCATTTTCATAAAATATAGATACTATAATACTTTATCTATTATATTTTCTAAATTATAAGCATTTAAATACAAACCTGTGATTTTATAAAAGTTGTATACAATCAGATAAAGAGTTTGTAGCATGGAATGAAAAAATAGTAGTATATGATGGATTAAGGAGGTGAGTATGGTAACATGAGAAACTTTCAAATACGTTTTAGAGTTTAAACTCCACAATCAACGCAACCCAAATTATTAAAGAAAGTAATAAAATTATAATTGTTAAGGTCAAGCTATGGATCGAGATGTTCTTGTAACTTCATGGGGACACTATATGGGATATAAGTCTTAGAATAATTATCTTAATAACGAGTAGAGTTCAACATTAAGGTAGGACGTAAAGATAGGTGTTATAACCTCCATTAGCATTATTTGTTTCTTATCATTATTTTTTCTATTTTTTATGCACAATTTTATATTAAATTTTAATGAAACTATAGTTTGTTGACATATATCAAAATGTTTCACATGCTAGTGTTGCATTTAAGTAGAATGATAGATGCTTATTTTCAACTGAGTGTAAAGGTGAAATTGTATGGCAAGTATACTTTTCGAAGGTATGAATCAATATGAAGGGTGAGAATTTTCATTTTTACTAATGAATACCCCACTTTTATAATGATGAATAAAATTGGGCTGATTTTTTTTTAATTTCCTTATAAACAAAATATTAAACTCGGCATAACCATTAAAAAGGTGGACTTTTTGCATGAATGGACCTTATGTGAAAATAAAACCCAAGGAAGAAGCTGATTTTGGATGAACCGTTATTCAACATGTTATGTATCATAATTTTAATGACCTTATCCATTTATGTATAATATTTATTCAAAGTATCTTCCCCATAACGCGAATCAAACAATGAAAAACAACCTTATCCATTTATTTATAATATTTATTCAAAGGATTTTCCCATCACGCGAATCAAACAATAAAAAAACATGAATATGACGTAATTTTGAAGTTATGTACTAATTTTACTAGTGATTGTATACAAACCAATTAACTTTGTTTACTTCGCTGATTATTTTTATTTTCATTAACAAGATTTGTAAACTCATAAAGTACATAAATTTATACAGTAAGTATAAATAAGATAGTTAGTAAAAATGATAAACGATAGAAAAACTGGAAGAAAGAAAGGTATTACGACGGATTATGTCTTGCGTTATTGGTCATATGAGATATAAATTTTATTGTTAATAGAATTGTATGTAGGATGGATCATTTACGAGCTTTTTATTGAGGATGACTATAACAAAAGATTGAAAAATATTCGACATATTTTTAAACCATACAACTTGAATGGTTTTGTTGGTTGATTTGAAAAAGATTAAAATTTATACTTTTACTTGAGCTGCTACAAATATAATGCTTAGAATTATTTTTCGAATATTTTGACCATTGTAGATTGTTCCAACTAAAGTGCCACAAATACACTTGAGACATTAATGTTAAGAAAACGGATGGTTCATATATTTTAAAGCTATGATAAACTAAGGATAAAATTATAATAAGAGAGAGTCATAAAAAATAGAGATCAACTAAAAGTAAGAATCATGGTCTACCACACTAAGAGTTATACATCTACAAATTTTACACATAATATCTAATAAAATCGACCATTTTTATGATTTTGTTACCATGAAAGATGACATGTTGGATTGATATAAAAATAGATTTGAGTATAATATTGGCATATCATTTATCGTCATTCACAACCCGATATATGTGAAAACTACAAATATAAATTCTAACTGTATTAACATATTCATAGTTTAACCAGACCATAGTGGGCGTTATCCTCAAACAATATTGTAGTTCATAAATTATTTTGGTAAAAATATGTGGATCTTACCGTGATGGTTTGACATCCCAAGTTTGTTTATTACGAGAGTTATTAGTTTATCAATATAAATAGTCTTTTCATATGATCAAGTAAATGAAAATTACATGTGTTTTTTATTTGACATATTCAACAACCTTAGCTTTTTTTCTTAAGAGATTTTGCATGTGCTATTTTTTTTGAATTTTTACAAATTCAAATAGTAAATCGAACTAGATATGTATTTTTATTTATTTGTTAAGATTATGTTAATATCAAGTGTCGTGCCCGTGATCAGTGCGATTGATTCATCATGTATTATTATTTTAGATAGTCGAGTTGAATTTCATGAGATATGCTTGTTTGTAAGGAACTAAATCTTTTGTGCTTGTGAATATTATGGCAAGTTTGTTTGTAAAGGGATGGATTGATAACGGTGTTGATAGGTAGGTTGATAATCTTTATTCACACATTATATAAACTAGCTATCTTTCTGGTTGAGAAGCGTATATTGTTGAGTAAAAATATTTACCAAATAAGGTTGACTCTTCTATAATTAGAATAATGGCTTGGGTTGGTAACATAAGTTTAATTTTGATTCACATAACAAGGCCCAGACCATTGATGTTAGAACTAATGATGAAAATTAGAAGTTTGATTTAAAATATATGACGAACGACAAGTCTTTATGCTATTAAGTTATTTTGAAACCTACTGGACTGGTTTAAATTTATAACATGGTTTAACTTACTAATTTCAAAAGTAATTTTGTGTTTTTCATTATAGTTCATATATTTCTTTTCCCATGTAAGAAGTTTTTCTAGGCTGATTGATGACTTCTGCAAGATAGAGTCAATTATATTGATATCATGAATGTCACTTTCAAAATATGCATAAGCTATATGATCGTTCAAATTGATAATGTTTGATATCATGTTTGTGAAATAGTCAATGTAGTCACAAAGGGCCTCAACTCACTTTTTCATCGTTAAGTAAGTCTCACAATCTTTATATCTTTGTTTTTAATGAGTAATCTTTAAACACTATGGTTAACTGCGACGGGTGGTTATTGAATCATAAAAGGTTGGCTCATGCATTGCAAAATAGAAGACCATACATATTATTCTATTGTTCGATCTAAATCGAATCAGCATCTTCTTAAGAGTTTTAAAATGATTTTTGGATCTCTATATTCATCATGTATGTCCATTTCCGTGGAGGTATATGTATGTTGAGAGTAAATCTGTCATACCAAAGAGGAGGGTGGCATTACTTAGATTTAAACCTAACTCTGGATATTGAAAATCCAATCATGATGCTCTTAAGTCTGCTACTTTGGAAGTTATCTTACATGGATATTTTTTTTCTAATAAACTGGAACCTTAAAGGTCATTGAATATTGGTCACACTTTTTTATCTTCATCATACTTCATTTATGAATATATGAACTTCGAAATAAAAAATAATAACAAGGGTATAAAACAAATAATCAATGTGAGTTAAATTCATTTACAAAATATTTTTTTTAATGTGAGTTAAATTATTTTACAAAATATGAAATATGGAATTCAAAAATCATATTTCACACTTTTTTTTATCTCTTTCGTAATATCTCTATGCATATACAAACTTCTAAAATAAAAAATAATAAGTATATAAAATGAATAATCAATCGATAACTAAAAGACTTTGAAAATACTCACGAAGAAAACAAAAATTATACACAACAAAAACAAGAATATTTATATAGAGAAATAATTTTGTGTATATACGTTATAGAACCTAAAAAAAGAAACACATAAAGAGAAAGAATGATTGGTTGGAGAGGATATGGTTTTATATAGGTGTTATGATATTGGTTCAGTTTTCGATTTACCCATATTTTTCAGTATGTTTCATATTTTCTTATGTTTCGTTGCGTATGATTATTTGTTTGTCTTAGCCCGACAATTGTCCCGGTTTATAATTATTTTAGTACTTTTTTTTAAAGTAAGGATATACACAGTGGTTAATGTAACCAATTCTTTTATTATAATTTACAATTTTTATATTAAAAAATGTTGGTTTTTAGACTAAGAAAATAATAATTTATTAAAATACTATTTATATAAAATGGATAATTAAAATATTTATTGATAATTTATGAATAATTTAGATTTGATGTATAATAATAAAAAATATATCCAAAAGTACCGAGAATCAAACCTCACTGTCATCTAACACCTCAACTTTTATTAACGAAAATTTAATACTTTTTTTAAAAACAACTCACATTCAATATCCAATTTTCTAAATAATACTTCAAATACTGATGTTCCATCACCAGCCACGTAACCACTTCTAATTCTTGAACCAAAGCTCATTTTTCTTACTATTTTCTTTTTTATTTTTCTTTTTTAATAGATACATACGATGCAAACCAAAGAGATAGGTACATTGAGCATGCATAAGGAAATGTAGCCCTTATGACTTTCTAGCAGTCCGATGACATGTCTAAGAGCCAACAATTCAAAAATGCATTTAATGGGCTAATCCAAAATTGTTGGACTAATTCGAGTGGTTGGGTTGTTGATTCTAATAATACGAAAAGTAGGGTCAAAATCAAATCACATTATTGTCAGATTGATTAACGAGTAAGAAGCACAACCATTAAAAGCGAAAAATAAAAGAGTATGAATATTATATATTATTATTAAATATCTTTAATAGCAAATAATATTATTGTTATTAAAGTGATTTAATTAAATGAGTTACAAGAACCTTATTAAAAGGATTTAATTGAGAAATAAAAGACTTTGACTATTATTATTAAATGGCTTTGGTTCAAGAATTAGAAGTGATTTAATTAAACACTCATACTTCAAATGGCTTCTAATATTATTGCTATTAAAGTGATTTAATTATAGGAGTTACAAAAACACCATTAAAATATTTTAATATTTTAGGTTGTTTTAGAAATGTAGGAGTTTTATTTATATTAATATTATATTTAATTCTTATTTAGACTTCTTCCAATTATAAATAGGAGTTTTGACAAGCTTTATAAAGATAATTCAGATTTAAGAAATATTATATTATTGTGAGGGTGTATTCTTGGTTATTAATCGTATCCAGAAATTATCAAGATATATCTTGTGGCGTTCAAACAAACTCGTAATAGTGGTTCTTATCTTCATATGTGAAGGGTCAAGGCTCAAACAAACCGTGCTAATATGTTCTTAGGATTCCAAAACCCTTTAGTTATCGGGTTTAGTCGCATTGTTGGCTAGGTTCATATCATTTGGTATCAGGGTTTCGGTTCTAAGGCAAGTTTGATTATCTTATTTATTATTTCTTGTTCTTTTAAAAATGAAAAAATAAACACATTCCTAACATAATTCTTTTTCTACCACAAAAAGCATTCCTACCATAAAAAATAAAAAATAAAGACATTCCTAAAAAAAATCTTCTACTACAAAGAGAATTCCTACCATAAAGAAAAAAAAATAAAGTTATTTCGACTATAAATAACTAGCTTATTCTACATATTATTTTTTCAAAGTGCAACTCAAATTCTAAAAAAAAGAATTACTTACAATATTATTTCTTATCTTGTAGATTTGATTACTTCTCAGAGTGAAAAAAGCAAGAGTGTGTGTGCGATTATAAGAGGGTAAAATTCCATTAGAGAGAAAATATGAGTGTGAGTGTATCAATTCTAGAGTGAAACATGTGATGGAGTGTTTGTAAGGTTCTTAACATTGTTTTGTACATTCTAAACATGTCAAACCATTATAAGAAGTCAAACACGAGGAAATCGAGAATAAAGTTGCTCAACAACCTGCGGTTCCAAACCTTCAAATCCAGGCATTGTTAGGATAAATGAGGCGTATGTTGAGGGATGAAATGGTCCAAAGGAACGAGAGATTATAAATATTAGAAGCAGGAACTCCTTGGAGACAACAACATATATGAGAATAAATGAGGTAGGATTAGTATACATATGATGGATAATGATTTAGGAAAAATGATAATTTTTTCTTTTTTGTAGGAGTTTGAAAATGTTATTGTAGAAAACACACCATATAGCTTGCCTCAACTTCAAGAGATTGAACATCAAATTGATTTCATACCTGGTGCATTAATTCCAAACCGACCTACCTATAGGAGTAATCCCGAGGAAATCAAGGAACTTCAGCGCCAAGTAAGTGAATTATTGGAAAAGGGATACTTGCGCAAAAGTATGAGCTCGTGTGTAGTTCATGTGTTATTAGTTTATAAGAATGATGGAACGTTAAGGATATGTGTTGATTTTCGAGCCATCAACAACATAACGGTAAAGTATCGTCATCCTATTCCTAAACTAGATGACATGCTGGATGAATTACTTGATTTTTGTGTCTTTACAAAAATTGATATCAAAAGTGGATATTATTAGATTAAGATGAAAGAAGGTGGTAAACGGAATACCACCTTTAAAACTAAATATGGGTTATATGAGTGGTTACATTTTGGCTTAACAATTGGTCCAAACATATTTATGTGTTTAATAAACCATATTTTGCGTGCTTTTATTGGTAAATTTGTAGTTGTGTATTTTGATGATATATTGATATATAACATGAATCTCGCAAAACATGTGATACATTTGAAATCTGTTTTGGAACTCTTAAGGAAAAAAAAGTTGTATGTTAATCTCAATAAATGCACATTTTGCACGGATACACTTGTCTTTCTTGATTTTATTGTAAGTAAGGGAGGACTTAAGGTAGACGCGGAAAATGTGAAAGTAATTCGAGATTGGCCAACCCCTATAACGATTAGTGAAGTGATGAGTTTTCATGGTTTAGCTAACTTATATCGTCGATTTGTACAAGATTTTAGTAGCTTAGTTGCTCCTCTTACCGAAGTTATCAAGAAAAATGTTCCATTTGAGTGGGAAAAAGAACAACAAGATGCATTTAATATGATAAAAAATAAGTTAATTAATGCACATTTTCTTGTCCTACCTAACTTTGCAAAAACTTTTAAAATCGAGTGTGATGCCTCAAGACTTGGAATTGGAGCCGTTTTGATGCACAAAATTCGGATAAATGCTTATTTGAGTGAAAATTGAGTGGGGTAACTTTAAATTACCCCACTTATGATAAAGAGTTGTATGCTTTGGTCAGGGCCTTGGAAAATTGACAACATTATATATGTCCAAATGAGTTTATAATCCACAACAATCATGAATCTTTGAAGCATTTGAAAGGACAACGAAACCTGAACAAACTTCATGCCAACTGGGTTGAATTTATTGAAACCTTTCCTTATGTGATCAGATAAAGCAAGGTAAAGAAAATATTGTGGCTGATGCATTGTCTCGTACGTATGTGCTAATTTTTATTCTACATACAAAACTCCCTAACTTCGAATATATTAAAAATCTATATGCACAATATTTTAATTTTGATGATACGTTCCATGCACGTGTAAAATTGACATTTGGTATGTTTTATGAACATGATGGAATTTTATTTCGTAAGAATAAATTATGTGTATCTATGTGCTCTTTGCGTGAATTACTTGTGAGAGAAGCTCATGATGGTGGTTTGATGGGTCATTTTGGTGTAGCTAAAACTGTGGGAATTTTTCATGAACATTTATTTTGGCAAGAATCTATGAAAAGCGCATCACGTGTAAACAATCAAAATTTAAGTTGGAACCCCTTGGGTTGTATACCCCTTTACCGATACCTCATACACTTTGGAATGATATTTCTATGGATTTTGTTTTAGGATTACATGTGACTAAGAGGGGGAGAGTCTCGGTTTTTTTGGTGGTAGATCAATTTTTCGAAATGGCACACTTCATTGCATGTCATAAAACTGATGATGCAACAAATATAGTTGGTTTATTTTTCAAAACAAAATTGTTATGTTACATAGCATGCCTAAGACAATTGTTTCTGGTAGAGATGCAAAAATTTTGAGTTACTTGTGGAAGACTTTATGGGAAAACTGGAAACTAAGTTTTTGTTTTCTACTACTTGTCATCCATAAACCGATGGTCATACTGAAGTAGTGAATGGAACCTTATGTTCTTTATTACGTGGTATCATAAAAAAGAACTTGAAAACATGGGAAGGTTGTTTGCCACATGTTGAATTCGCTTACAATAGAAGTATACATTATGCAACCAAGTATTCATCGTTTGAAATTGTCTATGGTTTTAACCCATTATCTTCTTTGGATTCAATACGGTTATCTTTAAATTAACGTGCAAATTTTGATGGAGAAAAACTGGCAGAATTTGTCAAATCGATTCATGAACACGCACGAATGAACATTGAACGACGAACTCAACAATATGTCGATCACACCAACAAAGGATGTAAGAAAATAATGTTTGAAAATTGAGATATGGTTTGGCTGCACTTACAAAAAGAGCATTTTCCAGAGAAACAACGTTCAAAACTCCTCCCTCGGGGGGGATGGGCCATTTCAAATCGTAGACCGTATCAATGATAATTCCTTACAAACTTGATTTACCAAGTGAGTATAATGTTAATGCAAGTTTCAATATTTCTGATTTATCTTCTTTTAGTGTAGGTGATGATTTGAGTACAATTTATTTTCAAGAGAGGGAGAATGATGCCAACCAAAAATACGGATACATTGATCATACCGATGGAAATGTAGCTGATTATGGACCATAGTCTTTATCACTTTCTAGCGGCCCGATGACAAGCCTAAAAGTCAAACAATCCAAAAATGTAGTGAATGGGTTAATCCAAAATTGTTGGGCTAATTCAAGTGATTGGGTTGCTGATTCTAATAATGCGAAGGTGGGCTCAAAATCAAATCACATTATTGGCATTAAAGTGATTGATTAATGGCGTAACACATCCATTAAAAGCGAAAAATAAAAGATTTTGAATAATAATATTATTAAATGGCTTTAATAGCAAATAATATTATTGTTATTAAAATGATTTAATTAAATGAGTTACAAGAACCGTTATTAAAAGATTTTAATTAAAAGACATCTATTAACGGAGATAAATAAAGGCGAGAAATAAAAGAGTTTGAATATTATTATTAAATGATTTTAATAGAAAATAATGTTATTGCTATTAAATTGATTTAATTATAAAAGTTACAAAAACAACCATTAAGAGATTTTAATATTTTGGGTTGTTTTAGGAATCTAAGAGTTTTATTTATATTAATATTATCTTTAATTCTTATTTATACTTTTTATACTTGGAGGTTGTTCTATTAATAAATAGGAGATTTCACAAGCTTTGTAAAGACAGTTTAGATTTAAGAGATATTATATTATTATGAGTGTGCATTCTTGGTTCTTAATTGGATCCAGAACTTATCAAGATATATCTTGTGACGTTCAAACCAACTCGTAGTCGTGGTTCTCGTCTTTATAGGTGAAGGATCAAGGCTCTAACAAACTGTGCTAATATGTTCTTAGGATTCTAAAATCATTTAGTTATCGGGTTTAGTCACATTGTTGGCTAGGTTCGTATCACCATATTTTCAAACCGGAGCTCAAAAATATAATCCGAAAGTATTATCGGTTTTGTTTTTTTAAGACGAGCAAAACTAGATCTATTGATTATACTTTCTGAAATTCTTTTAATTATGTTTTCACCAGTAACATGCGAGAGCATGCATAAATAAACATGCGAGACCAAACATAAATAAACATGTGAAACCATATATTAAAAACATGTGAGACTAGGTATAAAAACATACAAGACCAAACATTATTAAATCATGCGAGACGAGGCATAATAATCATGGAAGACCATATATTGTTTTTTGAAGAAGAACAAAACTATATCCATTGATGATTTTTTTTCGTCAGACCCAGTTACTCTGGTCTCACATCTTTATCATTACGTAGTATATGTCTCACATGTTTATTTATGTATGATCTCACATGTTTATTTATGTTCGCTCTCACGTGTTTTTTATATCTGGTCTCGCATGTTTGGTATGATTGGTCTCGCATATTTATTTATGCTTGGTCTTGCATGTTTATTTTTGTCTGGTATCACATGTTTGGTATGTTTGGTCTCGCATGTTTGGTATGTATAGTGTCGCATGTTATTGACGGAAAACAAATTCAAAATAATTTCAAAAAATATGATTGATTGATCTAGCTTTGTTTGTCTTAAAAAAACAAAACCGATGGTACTTTTGATTTTTTTTAGAATTCAACTTAAAAGATACAGACCTTTTAAAATAAAGAAAAATTAAAATTAAAAATTGGTTCAAATATATAAGACATAGGGTTACTAGTAGTTTTTTCACCATACACATTACGGCTAAAAAATAAATATCGATAATGAAATAATTGAGTTGATATTTATGGTACTTTTTTTATAATAAAAAGCTGGATAGATTAAAGAGGGCTTGAATTAAAAATAAGAATTTACAAATTAAAGGCCCAAAATACTCAAAAGACCCACTCAATGAGAGGAGGGAAACTCAAAATTTCTAAGAAAATTTAATATGAATCTAAAAGCATGATGGACAAGAGTCGACAACGAGCTAGAAATAATATTTTTCAAGGTTTCAGCACTGAGGCTTATGTGAAGCTTGAAAACGGGTCAAAGAAGGCTAGGAGGCTTGGGAAGAAGCCTGATTAAGCATAAATAAATTATGTCATTCATTCGAAATCCAGAGAGAAGGAACTCTTTGTAGGAAGAAAAGATCCAATCAGATACAATCAGGTACTGGAGAGGAGGATGAGCAAGCGGAGAAACTAATCTGAAAAAGACAAGTTGTAAAAGAGAAGATCTAAGCTTGCTTATCAGAGTTCTGCTGCAACTTAGAACAAAGATAAGTTTAATAAGGTTAGTATAAGAGCATAAATTTAATCAACCTTAATGTTATCCAGACCTACACTTTCGAAAAATGCAATAAATTCTAGCTTATGAATGGTCTGGAAGTTTGTGTGATCTAATTTCATCTTACATTCAGAGTCCACCAATCCAACCAGTCATCTGCTTGGTTCTACTCTCTAAAAATATGATAATGGTCTTATTGGGAGAGATTAAGGCCCTAATATTGTTAAGAATGGATTCTAAAGATGACGGAGCCTGGCCATAAGAAAGAAGAGAGACTAATATCTCTGAATCTACGTTACTTAGACCTTTTATTTTGCAGATTTAAAGCCCATCATGGAGTGATCTTGATTCGTCTTTACCATGGGAGATTTTTCCATAAAGGTTTCCATAACCATGGAAGATAGTTCCACTACTGTCATAAATTAGAATAACTCCACTAGATTCACCAAAAGAAAAACTACAAGCGTCGTATTTAGCTTGTATCTGCCAGGGACATGCAGAGACCATGAGAGGTAAAATATTTTCTTGAATTTCCTTAAATGATTAAAATAACCCATAACGGTAGCAACCTTTTCAGAGTTCCTCCAATTATTTTGTTTGAGAAGGCTAGAGTGGTCAAGCATGAAAACGATAAACTTTTTATACTTGACGGATGAATCAGCAGAGAAAAAACTATCTTTAAATTTGATTGATTTCTTGTCTTCCATATTACTTGGGTGATTATTGCTGGAAGATGAATTTGATGTGAACTTTATAAGGGGATGACTAAAATCAGTTACGAATCAGGTGAGTAATAGTCAGGTTGTTGCTAATGTTGATCCTGAAAACATCTTCAAAATAGGACCAAATGGTTCAAAGAAAAAAGCAAGAAATAAATAAATGGTTAGTGCATTTTATGTTATTATAGAACTAGCACTTTGAAGTTAAAGTAATGTGTCTAGATTTCATTTTAGTATCAGTTGGAATCATGTTTTGAAGGAGTCTCCATAGTTGAAAGAGAATTTCTTAAGAGTGATTTGGTTCCAAATCCTTTCTTATAAAGATGAATTGTTATGCTTGACTTTGATGTTTCGAATAGTTTTTTTTTATGTTGAATTTTCCATCTTTACAAAGCTATCAATAACTAGTTACTTCCACCTGATCATTAATGTGAAGAATAGTTATTAAGTTAATGTTAGATTAAGTGAAAATAGGACTGATTCTGGTCATATTCCAATCATTATTTTCTCAGAAAGAGTTTACTTCAGAGCCTATAAACCAGCTATTATCAGTTTCATCATCAAGAATGATGAAAGGTTTTTAATCTAATTATTCAGCCAAAAATATACATTACTTTCGCCCAATTTCCAACTGATATGACTCTCAGCGAAGTTTTTTATTTTTGAGAGTCTTTTCCAGGTTTGAGAGCCTGGTTTAGAGTAGTTCAATTGTAGGGGATGATTAGCTTTGCAATAGATACTATTAAGAAAACGAGCCCACAAAGATTTTTTTTCCCTAAAACAAATCCAAAGCTTGCAGGAGTATACAGATTAGATTTCATTAAAGTTGCGCAAGTTTAACCCACCTTCCCTGTAAGTTTTATAGTTAGTAAACCAAATAGACCAATGCATTTTATTAGATACATTATTATAGCCCAATAATAACTTATTAAAGAACTTTTCAATCTTGGTGATAATGGTTTTAGGTAAGCTGCAACTCTGCATCCAATAGATAGGAATAGGCATTAAGACAATATTAATCAGGGTTAATCTAAAACTGTAAGAAAGGTTTTTGCCTTTCCAGTCCTGAATTTTGCTTTTGAGCTTGTCAATGAGAGGAATAAAGTTACAAGTTTTGTTGTTGGAGCTGAGGGTGATTCCCAAATAAGTGGTCGGAATGAAGCCTCAAATGAAGTTGGTTTGAATGGATAGATCTCTGCTTTGGCCTGGGAAAGGTTAGTAGAGGTGATGATCCTAGTTTTTACCTTGTTTAGAGTTTGCTCATAGATTTTTTGGTAATACCATAGGAAAAACCTATATAATACATATAAGATTCTAAAACATTAAATCATCTACGAAGCAAGATAATTCACCTTAGTGTTAGAGAAATAGTATTTCCAAGATTGGTTGAACAAGACCCAACCTATGAGCTTCCACTTAGTTTTATTAGTCCACTCTAAATTAGATCCAATATACCCATCATCTTTTAAATGATAGTCTATAATCATGTCATTGAAGTCATCCGAACTCTGATTACAAAAAGTGATGCAACCGAGTTGATCAGATGGAGAGCATAATGAGTTGAAATCCCTCAATACAAGCCATTTTATAAAATTAGAAGCAATGAATCTCTGAGTATGTCAAATCTTTTGATTCTCTAGCATTTGGCATAGACAGTAGTAACATCTACTATCTTGTTAAAATGAAAGTGCTTTATTTCTGTGTGGATACACTAATCATGATCAATCGGGACATTGATCAATAACTTTTCCTTCCAAAAAAAATCATAACATATTAGAAATATTAACAATGTGATTCTTAAAACCAAGAGTATAAGCAATAAGATCCTGACAAGAGTTGTTGACGAAAGGCTCCTGAATAATAAGGAGATTGATTTTTTCTTTTCTTACAATAGACTTGAGCCTTCCGAGAGATGCTTTGTTACCAATTACGTGGATATTCCAATTTAAGACTTTAATCAAGCTCTCTCTTGAGGATGTTTTGGAAACGGTTGTCTAGCTCTCTCTTTTTAGGATTGGGTTTACATGAAGGCTACTAATATTATCTTGGTTTGGGTCATGGTTTCCTGAATAGTAGGTTTTAGAGTCTATTTGGGAGGATATGATATAGTCATAATCAAGGGATTTGATTGTTTATATGATTTCTTCATTGTTTTTTATATTTTCAGTAGAGTTGGATAGAAATTGAGTATCACAGTGGTTAGATTTGTTTAATTTGTATTCTTTAGTCTGATCAGGAGAGGGATTGATTATTTTTACAGGATGAGCTGTGCTGAGTTGATTTTGGGGCATGTTAACCTGATCTTGGGATTCATGTATGGTTTTTTTATTGGAGTCAGACTGGATCTTAATTATGATAGATTTGATCCTTAGTGTCTTAGTAAGTTGAGGCTCCGACTCTTTGGATATGTCAGCGTCGGGTACTTTCCTTGCTTCAGCATCTTGAGATCTTTGTATGAGTTTCTTGCAGTTGTCTTTGTTATGTCCTATGCGGTTACATTGGTGACAGTAAAAAGGGAGGCTTTTGTAGCTAATTTTGACCCAACAACCCTCATTTTCTCCAAACTCAACCCAAATACCATGTTGTGTTTTATGTGTTATGTCTATTTCCACCCACACATAACAAACATTGTATAAGGCCCTATTTTTCTCTAGTATCCAAGATTTGATAGGGTTTCCACCCACACATAACAAACATCTCTATTTTTTGGGTTAAAAGAGGAAATTCATTTAAGGACTCTCATCGATGAAGATCCAATAGTCCACGCATTTCTGACCGAGAGCTTGGCTAAGTCTTCTTTAAGATAAAATTCTATTAGAATGTGGTGGACATCCCAGTTTGAGACGTTGTACTCTCCGGTAAACCTGCACTCATTGAGGAATTTAGTTATAATAGGTTTCTTAGGAATACCTGAAGATAATTTTCCTATTATAGTAAATTTCTTGGATGTTACTAGCTTGTTCTTGTCTTGATTGGAGAATTTTAAAGATATATGGTTGCTTTTGCAGTGTATGAAAGATGGTATAAAGTCATTTTCTTAAGAAAACAGTTCTGCGTACGATTATTTTGGCTGAGTTAAAGCTTTTGATTCTTATTTTTGTTAATTTGATATATGGAGTTCAAGGAAATCAGAGTTTGAGAAAACTCTGTTTTATGGAGACGCATGGGATACCAATAGATGTGAAAGATTATTGATTAGGCTTTGAAGATGGAAGAAGAGAGAAGATCATACTACTGAATGCTACTGCAAATTAATGAAGCAAAAAAAGGAAAAGGCTTTCTTGGGATAAAAAACGGAATCTTGGAAAGAAAGGCAAAAGACCCACAAATTCCAAGTACAAATTCAAAAACCCGGATAAATGCGTAGTCAACTAATAAACTAATAAACAATTAACAATTAAAACGTTTAAAAAGAATAAAACAAAAACAAAAGTTTTATATATTGGAAAAAGAAATAAAACATTATATTAGGTTAAAGCGTTGCTAAATGCAAAACATCGCAGCAGTAAATGAGGCTCTTCATCCTTTTTTTACTTAAATAATGATTTTAACAAAGTATATTATCTTTAATATTTTATATATTATGAGTATTCTTGTTTATTCGCAACCATAATATTTGTATGAATACTATTTATTTAATATCAGAGAAAAAACTTGCATGGTTAAACACATTTAATTTTTTATAAATCAATTAACCCATCCAACTCTAAAATCTATTTTAAAGAAAATTTTATATTTTAGACCAATGAGTAGTAAAATGTACATGGTAGTCATTGGTAATGAAGAGTCTATTTTCTTTTAGTACGATCCATGGTTTCTTTTTTTTGTATCTCTCGTAATCTATTATGATAAAAATTGTTAAAAAATAAAATTTCACAAAAATTTCAAGGTTTGAGACATCATTTTAGACGAAATTTAGAACTCATCATCCCAATTAAGATTTTTAAGTGTCAGAAACCACCGCAACCTTCGGAAGATCAACAAACTAATTCCCTATTTTCTTTTTCCGAGCACGAACTACAACGTTTTCCTAGCATGAACTACAATGACGTCCAATATTGGACAACCAAGATTAAAAACAAAAAATTCACTATAAATATATCTACAAGGCTATCTGAACGTCCACCCCTTATCATTGGGTCTTGAAATTCACGAATTTTGAAAAACGGTACCCAAGAAAACACAAAGATTAAACAAACCAAAATCATTACAAACAAAAATCTTTTAATATGATTTTAAAATTCTGTTAAATTTCTTCTCTCGACTTACTGGGTATGTGTTTCATTCTAGATTTATATTATTTTCAAAAATTGTTGTTTCTTCTTCTTTATGTATATGTTTGATTTTGATTTTTTTATTCTACATATAGATATTTCATGGGTTGCAGTATCTAACCCTAAATAGTCGACTCTATCTACCTACATCTCAGAGTCTATCTCGTTTGTTTCTTTATTTTAGATCAAAACCTTAAATCACTTAAATTGGTTACCTTTTTTGTCATAACTCAATACTTCAATGAAGTTCATGGAATCGCAAAATTATTTTAGTCCACGTGTGAATTTATTTTTAAAATCTTGAATTTAATTAGTTAAAATTATTTCACGTTTTCAGATAAGAAGACATGATTCTCCTGTATATTTTATCTTGAAGAGGCTTCAAGGCCTCCAATATGGTGCGGGTTGAGTTGGTATGATATAAATATTATATCTCATGTCATTCTTTGTCTTGTAATCCAAAACAAATTGTCAACCCTACACAAACTTATAGGTTGGGAACTAAATTCTCATACGAATTGTGTTATGTTCAACTCTTGTGCTGAATCCATCAATCATATCATATACGACAGTAACCTCACTCATATTATATTGTTCAGAACCAGTTCTAAGAACGAGTTCACACAAAATGCCTCTGATTGGCCATCCTGGATTAGAGAGGCGTCAAACTAGTCTTCCTCTCGAAACCACCACCTCCAGAGTTCTTATTTTATGGTCAAAGGCGGATACATATGGGATATAAATGCACAAGATAACCCTTAATTATCAAAATAAAATTAATTCACTTTTTTATTTTGTATGTTCCCTAAATGTAACTAGATATCAAAAATTAGGTATCAACAAATAATCTGGATTAACCCTAATTTCACCAAGCTCATCCTCTCACCTCATTATTTGTCGTCATCGTCACCTCTCACTTCTCTGTAAAATACATGGATTCTAAGCTAAATCATCCCCAAATCTGCCAAATTCGCGAAGAAACCCCTCTTCAGAAGCCCAAATCTCTAGTCCAGAGAGAAACCTCACCAATCATAGCATCGGGAAGCAAGAGAAATTTTTGACACAAATTTACTTCCCCTCTCACAGAAGATCAATTCCATAAATCAATATAAGCCTTCAACCCAAGAAATCTTCAACAACCTAGTATTTGAACCGGAATCTTCAAAATCTCAAGAAAATATCTGGACAAAAGGCCACACAGCAAAATAAAAGTTATTTGGAGACCCTTCAATCAGGTAAATGCAAGGGATTTAAGCATGCGGAATTCAAGATTAAGACAAAAGAAAGAGAAAAGCTCTACTTTTTCCAGATTCAGATAAGTCACATTTTCATTCTTTAACTAAATTCACGATTGTATCTAAATTTTCATTTTTAAAACCATATTCAGAACACATGTAAAATAATTTAGACAAATTTAAGTTTGTTAGCTTCATTAGTGTCTCTCAATGGGACTACATACACGTATTTATAGAATTTAACCTAATTGAAGATATGCTTAAAATATGGAAGAAGAATGTCTGGCCCTTTGACCAACATTCCTTGCGCCTTATTAAAATGGTATACAAGATTCAATCATAAGATTGAATCCCATGTAACTTTCCTCTAGTATCATACCTAAATCTCCCAGAATACATGTACAATTATTATACAACTATACATATATCTAACTCTCTTGGCAGACCTCTTACAACTTGGGTCTCTGATCACAACATGGCCAAATTCAATTATTATCGTTATTTAGTGAAGATTGATGTCTCTAAACCTTTACCATATAAGATATGGATCTAAGTTGCTTCGAATGTGGTTTCCCGCCGCATATCCAATATGGTGCCAAACCATCCTATTGCACCAAATGTAATCATTTAGGCCATAATTTAAGTGTCTGCAAAAAGAATGCACCTAATTCAATAGTTTCTCCTAAAAAAATACAATAATACAAAAACTAAGGAAGATTCTAATCTAATGAACAATAATCAAAATTATTTATCAAATTGGAAATCAATAATTATTAAACATCTACCTCTACACGTAACTCCTTTAACATTGAAATTTTTCCCCAAAGAGAGACATTGGAACATGTTAGTGTGACTAATAGTTCTACTTCTCTTAAATTAAATGATAACATCAACATTGAAATTAATAAAAATCATTCAGAGTCTGTGAACCTTGCTAATAACTAAAAGTCTGCTAAAATTTCAAAAGATAACATATGGAAAGATCAAAAATCAGAATTAAACATTATTAATGAAGAAATTATTGAAGTTATTCATACCCTTGAAATTGTTAATATGTTCAACTCCCTAAATGCGTATGAAAATTTAGATTCAGAATCTAAATCCTTAGAGTCGGCCTTGAATAACCAAATGAAACTACATGTTGATCCCGTCTCAATACCACCTAAGATTCTTATTCCTCCATCAATTGACCATTTACCATAAACAAAATATATATAGAATAAAAAATCTAAAAAGAAAGCCTCTACCAAAATCTTTCATATGTCAAAGTTGAACTCTTCCACAAAGGTTTAAACTAGAATCTCCTACTTGTCAATTAAATTACTCTGAAAGTCCTCAACTGGAATGCTAGAGGGATAGGCAACAGGGGGGAAATCGGAATGTTAAAAATCAATTATTAAGTATGAAAAGATTAACTTCATATCTCTTCAAGAGCCTATGATCAATCCTATCAGACTTCCTCAAATCATTAAAACTGTAAGATTTTCTTCTGGTTGTGCAAACAAGAACAACAAAATCTGGGTAATTTGGAAGAAAAACTTCTAAATTACACATTTAATTGACAATGATCAAATTTTACACCTTGTCATAAAACACTCATAGTTCAATAAACAGTTTCTGGTCTTAATTGTATATTCCAAATGCATAAGATCATCAAAACATGATCTTTGGAATTCTTTAAGGGAATATTTAACACTAATCAAGAGTGGTTAGTATTGGGTGACTTTAATGTTATATCCTCAAATGATGAACAAATTTCATGCTTATTCTTATGCTAAAATAGTATTAATGAATTCAACGAAACCATCCTGGATCGCTAGCTTGAAAATGTTGGATTTTCAAGATCAAAATCCACATGTTCAGACAATAGGGTTTGAAAGAGACTTGACATGGCATTATATAATGCCCCTTTGATATATTATTTCACCACTATAATGGTGAAGCATCTGGCCAGAACTGGCTCAGACCACCATTGTGTTTAACTATTTCAAACAATAATACTAAAATTAAACCTAGCTTTAAATATTTAAATATGTGGGCTCTCCATCCAGAGTTCTTACAAACTGTGGAGGAGAACTGGTCTTCAAATGTCATAGTTTCATCACTTTAAATTTTCTGTTCCAAACTAAAGGTTAAAATATAGGCTAAAACAATGGAACTAGATCACATTTGGTAACGTTTTTTACAGTATATATGTCTCTAAATAAGAAGTTAAAAATCTTGAAATATGTTTTCAAACAAAAAACCTATAGAAGCAAATATAAATCTTTCAAAAGCTAAAGCACGTCATTTAAATCTCCTTGCTAATTAGGAATCATTTTAGGAACATAAAGCTGCAATAAACTGGTTAAAAAATGGAGACATGAACATTTTATGCTTCCATAACTATGTCAAGAAAAAGAGTTTAAAGAACATAATGCATGAAATACAACATAATGACTCTTGGATTGAAAACCAAGGAACATTAGAAAAATTGGTTGTAGAACATTTCAAAATGTTTTATTCTTCTACGTAATTAGAATTCCAATTCTATTCTCCAAAATATTATTCCAAATCTAATAACATAAAAAGAAAATGACTTCCTTACATCAATCCCTTTTGAAAATGAATTCCTCAATTCCATTCAATCACTCAGCCTAAACAATGTGGTTGGTGTTAATGGCTTTAACATTAAATTATATATTACATGTTGGAATATAATCAAACTTGACCTTTATAATTAGGGCTGTCGACGGTTCTCCGGAACCGAGAACCGGACCGGGACCGAACCGATAAGGACCGGACCGAGAATCGGACCGAACCTTAACGGTTCGGTTCGCGGTTCCATTCTAAAAACCGAAAACCGATAAAGAACCGAAACAAAAAACCGATTAGGAACCGAACCGATAAAACCGATAAACCGATAGGACCGATATGGAAGCGAACCGATAAAACCGGTAAACCGATAGAACCGATACGGAATCAAACCGATAGAACCGATAAACCGGTAGAACCGATAAAAAATCGGACCAATAAAACCGTTAAAACCGATTATTTATTATTATTATTTATTCTTTTATAAATTATAATACCAAATTAATAGTTAATTACTGATTTTCAAAATATTAATTTATAAACTTTAATTTTTATATTATTTACTTCAATATAAAAAATTAAAAATTAAATTTTAATTAAATTTATTTTTTTTAAGTGGACCGAACCGGACCGAAACCGGACCGAAACCGGACCGATAATGAACCGAACCGAAACCGGACCGAATCGAAACGGACCGAAACGGGACCGGACCGAACTCGAACCGAACCGAACTCGGATCGAACCGAAACCGGAACCGAACCGAACCGGACCGAACCGGACCGGACCGAACCGAACCGAAAGCTTAGCGGTTCGGTCTGGTTCCAAAAAAAAAACCGAAAGCTTAACAGTCCGGTCCGGTCCGAACCGATAAGCTTAGCGGTCCGGTCCGGTTCCGGCAAAACCCGGACCGAACCGGACCGATAACAGCCCTATTTATAATACAATCACTAAATTATGTAATGGACCTATAGATCCAAAAGTAATCTATGCAACAAATTTTTGCTTAATTCCAAGGTGAGCCTCTCATTATTGCAGAAGATTATTTCCTTTGTGGAATTAAAAACCTATTTTTTGAAAACTAATCCATGTTTACAACTCAAGATCAAATATACATACCCATTGTTTAGCCTATGTTGATGACCCAATAATATTCATGAATGGATCTCTAAATAATGTAAAAAAAGTATAGAAATTTCTTAAACATTACCAAAAAGCCTTAGGTCAAACAATCTTTGCCCCGAAATCTAAGTTCGTAACTCCTACAAATTTTGACAGATTAAAGATAAGTCTAATAAGTGACATAACATGATTCAAACCCTCTTCCGTTCTCTTAAAGTATTTAGGGATAAATATTCATCCAACATATTATGTTATTTTGATGATATTGTTTCAAATATAAGGGAAACAAATCTTAGAATGGGATTGTATAAAATTGTCCTTCGATGGAAAGATGGCGTTAATACAATATGTATTAATGACCATCTTTTTCTATTATAAAAAATCGTATTGTCTACCTAAGACTACTATAGACATAATCAACAAAATTTTAATAATTTCCTTTGGGGCTCAAAGGAAGAAAAAATTGCAATAATATGGTTAAATTGGCCCTCTGTCTGCAAAACTTACTCTGAATCTGGGTTAAACTTTAGGAGCTTAACTGATATTTAAAACATATACTCATTTAAACTTTGGTTTACATACAGAAGCAACCAATCTTTATGGGTCAAACTGATGCATTCAATCTTTTACCCTAACCATCACCCATTACAAATCAGTAAAAAACCTAAAGACTCGAAAGTCTGGAAAAGGCTTCTTGCAATCAAGAAAGTTACAGAGCCTTTAATTTTTTTAGAAAATAGGAAATAGAAACTGTGACTTCTGGTTGGAGAGATGGTGTCACATCATCCTTATTATTATCCAGCCTAATAAAGTAGACAATAGGTGGTACAATAACATAAAATTCAACTCATTTGGGGAAAACGATATTTAGAATACTAACAAACTTTCAGGAATTATAACTTCAATAGATATTATAGAATATCCAAATTCAAACTACATTCAAATACACCAGATAAGATTATATAGAACATTTCTCATTCAGGTCAATTCAACTTTAAAGATACTTTTGAAAAAAATAGAAACAAAGAACAAATAAGTATTACATTCAACAAAATCTAGAACTTCGTCTCTCCAAAGAAGTGTTTTTCACTATTTGGAGAGCTCCTAAAGGATTGATTTCATTTGGTACAACTATTCAACAAAAAACTACTAGCTTCAAAATGTCAATTTTGCAGCAACATAGAAACAATTGATCACTTGTTTGTTAACTGTCATATCTTTTATGAAATATGGAAACACTTTTCAAGCTTATTTGGCCTTTACATTGAGAAAAATATAAAATTCCCCCATTTAATCCATGCATGGTTCTCATATACTAACAAAAAGTTACAAATTAGAAAAATTATCTCTGCCATTATCACCTAGAACATCTGGTATGCCAGAAATCGGGCCAAATATAATAATATACCTATATCATCTAATATGTTGATAAAAAAAGATTATGTTCATGTTATTCAAACTAGATTGCTCTAAAGTGGTATCCAAAAAATATGGGCCAATGATATTAATATAGCCATTAAGCTCAACTGCTTTAACTATTATTCTATTAAAACTTAGCTTTATATGTTAAATGGCACCCTCCACTAGGGAATCGCTTTAAATTAAACTATGATAGTGTATGTACAATTAACGGTGAATCAAGTGGTGGATTTTTAATAAGAAACTCAACTGGCTATATGATTGCTTCTCGTTGTAGACTATATGAAAAGTAGTCACCTTTAATAGCTGGAACTTCGGTATTACTTAATGGTTTAATGTTATGCCATAACCTTGGTTACACCTTGGTTGATATATATATAAATTCTAAGATATTGTTTGACTCATTGGCTCACGGTTACTCTCCTTGGTTCATTTCTCTCATGATTGCTTGTATCCGTAAACTGATAACTTCGACCATGACTTTGAGACCAATTTTCAGAGAGCGAAATTTTGCAGCAAATTGGCTTGCAAAAATTTCCTCAAACAATAATCCAACTATAATATTACTCAAGTTGATGCTCTTGCACAACTGCGAGCAATATTATTCTTGGAAGGCTTTAATATATATTATTTGAGATTGCACTACCAATGATTCTTCATTATTTTCTTTGTGTTACAACTAACAATGGTAGGCGGGTTCAATCAAACCTGACCTACAAGTTTTCTCCTTTTTGTAGGTCAAGATATACTATCAAATTGGATTAAAAAATATCAACATGAAAATGTAAGCATAAACAACAGAGGGAATCACTGATATTGGAGCTGGAATGTGGCTTGGAAAAGAAGTAAATGTCAACCACTCCATGAAGAAACTGACAATTCACCGAAGATCTAACAGCTTGACTTCAACTTCAACTTTTTGGAGCGCAAGCTATATTTTTTAAGTTCAAATATTAAATTATTATTCTTTAGAACTAATTTGTATTTTTCTTTAATACTACACTTCAATACTTGCTACTACTAGTTGTATGTAAACCTAATGCCTTAAAGATCTTTAATAAAATTTTATTTTTGGAAACAAAATGATTTTTTTTAAATTGTGTTCTTATATGTTTGTTTTTAATTTATATATATATAATTGATCAGATTAATATTTTTATATTAATTTTAAAAAGTTATTAATTTGGTCAATAATATTACAAATATTTATTAATTTTAAAAACAGTATTTATTTTACGTTTATTAAAAAAATAGTATGTCATTCTTAATTCATATTTGAATATTATTATTATATTTTTATTTTTATTTTAATTATTGAATTAATTATTTTGGCTACTATGTAATATTTATTTTATTTTATTTTATTTTGTTTTGTTTGTGTTTAATTATTAGATGAATATATTAAATTGTATTCTTCGAATCTGTTTATATATATATATATATATATATATAATTTTATTATATAATATTTTATTTCGGTTAACCAAATCTGATAGATATATAAAGAATTGTTGGCATTAATTTCTTTAGTTCACTTCCCCCTCACCACGTCAAAACAATTTATTATACAAAAGTAGCAACAAAGCAAAAATTTCTTTCTATTTTCTAACGATAATCCTCATAAAAGCAACTATTTATGTGCTTCTCTAATAGAAAAAATCAACATGTTAATTTATTTATTTTAAATCATTAGAAAATTCAAAGTTAATCTTTTAATAAATTTTATAATTTGTTTATTGCTCTTTTATTTTATTTTTTTGGTGTTTTTTTATACATTTATTTTGGTATACTTAGTTTAGTTAATTTTTTATATTAGTTTTAATATACTCTAAATTTTAGTTTTGGATCCGCTATTGTTTGTGGTTCGATAAATTTTCATATATAAACGTAATACAATAATATTTAGTTATGGTATGACACTGTATATATTTTGACTTTCGCTTCAGATTTTTTGGTACCAAGATAGTTTGATCGATGTAAACTTGACTTGAATTTTAACTTACTTTTTTTTGTTTTACTGTCTCATTCCCTCTTATTGTGAAATGAAATCTACATGTACTCTCATTTTATTTTGTGATGTTTTTGTTGTTTCAATTATATGAGTTTTTTTTTCAATCGGTAACTTTATATTTTGAGTTTTTGTATTTGAGTATTTCTTGACCGAATATTGGATCCAATTATTTCTCCTATTTCTTTTAACTAATCTTTAAAATATTTCTTAAGTATTTATAAGAACAATTTCAGTTATTTAATGTATTTTTTTTATAAAAAAAACTTAAATCAAATATATAATTTACTTCTTTAATAAATGAAATGAACTCTTCAAAAATATTAATAACCCATTAATTTATTTATAAACTTAAATATTTAAGTTTTTTAAATCATTCATGAAAAACAAAACCCTTCCCGTTTAGTGACAAATCTATTTGTTTAATTTTATTAAGTTAATATAAAAAAAAAATATAAGTTGTATTATATATATGAACTATTCCTAAATATCAAGCCAAGTTTCTCAATACCACCTAATACCCAAAATTGGTAAGCTACCAATAAGTATATGTACTAACAAAAAAACTACAAGTAACTATTTTCTCCTTTTTGAACCAAGCCTTATATTTCTTACTTTTCTAAAAAGTTTGTAACTTTTAAAGAGGAGCTCATAGAAAAATTGAAAGTACAATCGAGTTTGTATTTTTAGAGAACAAAACTAGATTAATGGATGATATTTTTCGATTTTTTTTGTTTGTCAGACCCAGTAATCCTAGTCTCGCATCTTTATCATCGAGTAGTTTATGTCTCACATCTCTTTACTTCATCATGCATGGTCTCGAATTTATCCACTTTATCATACCTGGTCTTCCACTTCCATCATGCCTAGTATCGCATGATTTAATAATGCATGGTCTTTTCATTTACATCATGTATGGTCTCTGTATTTCTATTATGCATGGTCTCGCATGATTTAATAATGCATGGTTTCTCCACTTTATCATTCATGTTCTCTCTATTTCTATCATTCGTGGTATTTCCACTATATCATGTATGGTCGCCACTTTCATCATGCCTAGTCTCGCATGATTTAATAATGTTTAGTCTCCTCATTTTATCATGCATGGTCTCTCTACTCGCATCATGTTTGATCTCGTATGATTTAATAATACATGGTATCTCTACTTTATCATGCATGGTCTCACATGATTTAATAATTTATTTAGTGCATTTTAAATTTTTTTTTATTTTGTTTATTCGAATTATAAGTTTGATGTGTTAGTTATAATTTTTTTTTAAATTTAAATTTTATTTGGATTATTTCCATTATAATCCTAACATAAGTCAATAATCCATTTTTGTCTACTCTTACTCTTACATGCCTATTTCTTATTTTGATCTAATAAAAATTCATTAAATCTTTTTAGTACTAAATATTTTAAAAATATCTAACTTATCTCTGTGTCGATCTGTACGCTGTAATAAGTTTTGGTGTGTCGGAAGCATCCACTTTTTACATTTGAAATATATTTGTTACCAACAGCTGACCACGTAGGATCCCACCACTCTAATATTTTTTTCAAATATTTTTCTACCTCAATAATTTTTTATACCTAAAATATTTAGTATTTTTTCAAAATATAAGTAGACGACTGATGAATAGAAATTAATATAATAGTAATAAATTTGCATAGTTAAAGATAAAGTGATTGAAAAAATTGAAGAATCCAAACTAAGGAAACAATTGTGTAAGAATGTATATTTTTGTTAACGAAAAGATTTAAAATAAGAGTTTTTAATTATATTAGATTTTTTTAATACTGTTAATTGTTAATTAGCAGCATTAGAAGAACTAAAATTGTTAATTAGCATTGTTAAAATTAATTAGAAGTTTTAAATTTTTAAAAGTATTAACCTAATTTTTTTAGCAGTTTTAATTTTTTTAAAGTATAAAACTTATTCTTCTAGAAGTTACTAGATAATATTATGAAGAAGAGTATTATAGTATTTCCGTAGAGACTTGATACCAAATTTGGATAATTATTTTATTTTATTTGGTATCAAATGTTATTTTGAACCATTACTTGGATGAATATGGGAGTCTTTCCTTTTATTATCTAAATTTTTTATAATAATTAATAAATAAATACACATAATAAATAAATGATGGGATAAGTTAAAAAATTAAAAAATAAAATTTTATTAATAAACCGCATAAAAATAATAATTATAAACTTTTCTCAAGTTAATTATAATAAAATTTATTAAAATCTAAAATAATAATTATATTTAAACATTAAATTAATAAAAATATTAATGTCAGTCACCATTATTTTAAAATATAAACACAATATATGTATTAAAAATTTAATTTAATTAATAAAACCTTATAATATTTCTATAAATACATATAATAATGAACTATTTTTTATACAGTATCGTAAATAATAATTATATTTACACTTTATTTAATAAAAACGTTCGTGTAAGTTATAATTTTTTTTACATGTGAACTTTAATTTCTTTTTAAAATCTCACAATTTCACACTTTGAATGCTCGAGCGCAGTTCCTACTGAAATCATCCGCACCTGCAATATCAAATTTAAAAAAAACAACTCAAACTAAGCAAGTAAACAAAAACTACAAAAATTCGATAATAATCAAATTTCAAAAACACAAATCAAAGTAAGTAAATAAACAAAAATCACTAAAACCGTTGGAATAGAAGTTCAAACCAATGGTTTAAAATAGGGGCCCAGAAGACCAAAAAGACAAAAAACAATTATGGCAATGCACCATCGGTTCAGACCCTGTACCAATGGTCACACACCACCAGCACCACCAATGCATATGCACCAGAACCGGTGGTGATGGGGTCTTAGTCTATGGTGTTGAGGCTTTAGAACCGGTTTTATTGTGTCTTCACACCAAAACCGAAATTTAAGAAGAAAAAAAAACACCATTACCTTTTTCGGTGGTTGAACCTCCTACTCCGGCGAGATAAGCTCCTCCTTCATCTCCGACGATAATAAATCCTCCATGTTAATCCCTAATTCTGGTTGACTCGTGTTTGATTTTGTGATTTAGGTAGAAGAAGTTTAAAAAAATTGAAGTTTGGATGTTCTTGAGGCAACTTTGAATGTTGAAGAAGATTTTGAATAACTTCATAAAATTGTAGCAATATGAGGTTTGATCTACAAAATCAAAGTGTTTTTTTAAATATAGTAAAATATATTATTTTGTGATTTTCTTAATTTTAGGATATACTTAATGTTTTTCTTTTATTAATGGTAGATGTGTAATTAAATGAAAATTGGAGGGTAAATTCGTACAAAATAAGTCAAACTTAAGTCAAAGACATTTTTTGGTAAATTTAGACTCGATATGGGTATGTATAGCCTAACCCTTAATCAAATTGTTATAGAGAGAGTATGTAAAGAATATTATAGAGAGAGAAGCTATATCAAAAGTTAAAGCCAAACGTAATGATTGTATATCATTTCTCAAGAAAAAGTATACCTATTTATAGGAGTGATAAATTTCATTGAACAAACATGTGTTATCTCATTGGATACTTCACCATACTATTATACTATGTACAAAATATTTATTATATATTACACTTCATACACATCAAGTTTCTATTTTACTAAAATATTCTTTATACATTAAATACAAATCATTTTACCATTTTAAACTAATACTTGGGGTCAGCTTAATTCCACCCTTATAAGTAGCCCCCAAGTCCTTTCGAAGAAATCTGAGGAAGGACTAGATTCAATGTCTATTCGGATGGTGTCGCCCCAGTTTTACTTAGAATGGGTGTTTATCTTGTTAACAACGTGTAGCATGGTATCATTCTTCTGCCACGTTTCGACATCTGCCAAAACCCATAAAATTCCCATCAAGTAGTCGTTAGGCTCTTAAGAGTGGCGTGTTTTAACAATTGTACAAACTCTCCAACTCCTCTTTAAAAGACCATTGAGCTTCTTAACATTTTCTTATAAATTTCACTCAATTTCTCATAACTCATCATTTATCAAAGTCTAGAAATAGAATGAGAAAGAAAGTTCTTAATCCTTCCATCGTGATACCTAGTTCTCAGTTGCATCTTTTCAGAAAACCTCATACTGACTAACATTACATTCTTATTCTCCCATTAGCTAGCATAACTACTAATTCGTAATTATTTGGACGCTTATTTATCCCAACTTGATAGTTTCCATTCATTTACGTTTGGAATAAAAGTGTGTGAGATTGGTTCACTACCGCTCAAAGGGCTGAGGAAAGAGAAGCTGCTGGAATAGTATATGATAAACCTTTACATGTTGTTTAAACTTTCACCTACGGTCATTGGCTTCCAATGAAGAAGTAATCTCAAACAATCAATCTTGAATCTTCCTCCAATAATTCTCCTATCTAAACCCCAAATCTTGCTCTAAAAAACCAGTTATATAGTCTCAGTTCCTCGCAATGGGCGATACCGAAGACCAAACCAACTCGGAGAAAAAACATCACGTATCGGGATCCAAAGACCAAAGCCTCCAAAAAGTTAAAATAAAAAAGTTTAAGACTAATCCTCCCCTAAAAGGATCAACTACAATCGAAAAATATTCGTAGATAGTCCTTTCGAAAAAAGACAACATATCACACGAATCCCCAAATTCAAAAGCCACAAATAACACAAATTCGATAAAGAACCCCCTAGTTGCACGAAGAAGCTTCCGAAGAGACTAAGAGTCACGATTCAGCAACAACTATTGAACCTACCGATAACGTCGAGGAGGTGTAAATAACCAAAAATACCACCAAAACCGCGTCTCAAGGGGAAGCTTCAAAAAGATCCCAAAACCGAGGAAAAAACCGAAAGAAGTTATTACACTTTCCTACTGATTTAGCTGAAAGCCTTAGATAAGATCCCAACCAAGTCTCCCAGAGTAACTTATTACACGTAACAAAAAGCAGAATGAATATTTCACAAAATCGAACGTGCCTGTAATTCAAAAGCAACAATGGATTCTTGATTTTATCTCGATTTTAACGCCTACTATCGGAGGGACTCAATTATCCTCCAGACCATAAGAATTAGTCGTATACCCGGAGATACTAAATTTGGGTCTTCGGTTCCTATTAGATCCCACCGTCGTTTAATATTTTGAACTGGTCGACTTATGTCCAAGCCATGTCAGTCCCAATCTCTGGTTTACCTTTCTTTCGAGTATAATGGCTTCCAAGCTATCCATAATTGAGCTTCAAATAGATCTATTTATAGCTTGTGTACTACATTATCCTTCAGAACACTTCAAAAATAGTCGACGACCTCCTCGAAGCAGATAAGACATCGAAACAAAATTTATTTTTTATTAGTGGGTGCTACGAAAATGAGAAGGAGATTTATCAGAGAACCCCCAAAGGTTGTCTTTGAAAGAAAAGATCCTAAGTAAGTTTAACTTCTTGCTAAAGTTATTTTATAACTAAATCCTGTTGAGTTCAAGTTGTATTTCTAGAGAAAGAAAAAAAAAGGTAAAGCAAATTGTAAAGAAAGAAAGAAATCCAAAGTCCAAAAGTATATTTCAGAGAGTAAAAGTAGTCACTTTATTCATCGTCTCACGCTCTATTTATAGGCGTGTAAGACTTCGTCAACTGGATCATTTACGAAATAGGGTAAATTACACTACAATCTCTTATAGCTACAAATAACACAAATCTTTTCTCATAACTTTACAATTTATCTTAAATAACCTTAATATTATTATATTAAGTCCCTCATAATTCATATCCTTATCAGTAGCCCCTTACTTCTTATGAAGAATAACGAATATGAACTAGAATCTTCAAAGTCATAGCAAATGAAAACTGCTAATTGTTAAATTCTAAATCACTTCAAATTTAACCCTCCCATCATCTTATCAAAATGAATTGTTTCAACACTTAACATCTTCGAATGAGACCATATCCAAGTTTGCTTCGAATACAACCATTAATTATTGTTTCAAAACCGCTAAGTTATTCACTTATTATTTTTGAACAAAAACAAATTTAGATTGCTTCGAATTTGAACCAATCAATATTATATGTAATGTCTCCTCGAGTCCTCACTCCACCCTTTTAAATCTGCTCTGAATTCTCACGCGCATAGCCTTTCAATCGTCTTTTTACAACGGCTGGAAATGTTTGAAATACTCTAGTACGCGTGCTCAATGTCACTAGGTCTGAAAAAAGTACAGGTGTTACTCTACTTAGTAGGTTACTGTTTGGCGGTTCTTTAACAGTTGTCAAACAAAACCTTAACCTTCTCTGCCCATTTCCTCCCCCAATAACCATCACCAACCCTTCATATTCTTCTGACAATATCCTCGATCATCACGCTTTTACCGTTCTTTTATAAATATTTCCTCCTTAGTTATTTTCATTCCTCATTCAAATTCTAGATAGAGAAAAGGATTAGCATGAAAACCCCACTTTCTATTTTACTTTCGCCGGAAAATCTCACTTTCCCGAATCATTTTAATACTTTCATAAACTAATTTGAAAGTTCTTCTTAATTTTAGTTTATGAAAAAATCGCGAACTACTAAAAACCCCGCTTTTAGCCTCTACGATTACGTGGGTATTAGCGAAAGGGATGTTGAGTATCGTGCAACATGGGGTGATTGATAATTCTCCATAATTTTCAAATCAAACCACTGTATAAGGTAACTTCAAATCAGGTCAGAACTCTTCTAGGTTTCAAAGTTCATCCACACCAGTTCTTGATACATGCTCATCAAAACCTCATTTATGCACACCACATCGAAATGTTTCTCTAGGTACTTTGTGATTCCATAATATTCTTCCTCGAAATAATCACAAAGTAACACGGAGCGTATCTATCCATAGAGAATTAGAAAAATCTCCAACGCATGTCAACAGTGCATTATTTCAAATTTGACGCAAAGAAACACCTTGAATTCGATCAGAGGTTCAACTTTCCCAAAACTTTCCTCCCAAAAGGAAAATATTTGTAACTAAGAGATACTTTAAATATTAAAATACTTCACAAAATCGTGCGTAGAAAATTCCAAAGAATTATACACTATATTTTCCTCCCTCAAAAGAAGATTGTTGAGACCAACCCAGAGCCACAACAAACTTCTTTGAATCCTCAACAACAAAACCTAACGACAAACTCTAATCCTCCTCAACTGTGAGATGAAGCTTCTGGAGAAGCTAAATCTGAGAAAAGGACAAAAACATATTCCAATGTCGAAGCTACAGAAAACGGTAGTGTTTCTGAAATCAAAGATGATATTTCGAAGAAAGTGGCAGTAGAGAAAAAAAGAAGAAAAAAAAGAAAAAAAAAGTACCAACTGAGCTTCCTGCAGATGCTGCTGCCACTTTAAGTGTAAACTTAAAACGAGTCATCCCTGAATGTATCATGGTGCTGAAGAATGTGACATATGACTATTACGGTCAAGATTTTTTTGGATGCCTAAGGAAACAATGGGGGCTGCCAGATAATGTAGTGTTTCGACTAACAGAGTCAAGAGAGACTCCAATTTCATCTGAAGCAAATGAATTAGTGGTCTACCCCGATAGCATCAACTGGGACTTCGGTTTCTACTAGTCCACGTGATTGTGGAGTACTTCAAACTCCTAAACATATGCCCAACCCATGCATGCACAAATTAATGGTTTACCCTTCTGTCTCTCATCATGGCTTTGAGGCTGGCAATATTTCTCTTTCCATAAAATATTTCATTGCAATGACAGGTCTGTCAAAGAATCCAGTACTACCTTTTTATTATCTCACCATCGGAGATGACTCCAAAATAATTGATGACCTCCTCGAAGTTGATAAGTTCTGGAAATAAAGATTCTTCTTTATTTCGGAAGCCTGGAAGAATGGGGAAATGTTTTAGGAGAATCCCTCAAAACTCAACCTTGTTTGGACAAGAAAAAGTAAGTTAATCAAGCTTTTCACTTTTATATTCTATATTTCAACTTGTTTTTTACATATTGTTTATTGCATATGGAGATTTTGCGGATGTTTAAAGCCCGTAAGAATATATCCAAATATAGTTTTTCTCAAATATTTATCTAGGTAGAGAATGCATGGGGAAATGCATTCCACAATGTCTTTATGCCCATTAATTTTGTCACTAGTCATTTATGGAAAGTCTCCTCGGAAGCTGTCATTTCCGATGGAGTACTAATGGAGCCGCAAACCCAAATAATGTTGTGAAAATATTATTAGCACCTGATGTGAAATTCATACTCCCAGTTCGTAACCGATCTCTTAGCCACTTACCCGCAAAAGAAAAAGGTAAAAAGGAAAAATAAGGTGCCAGCTCTTCGACAAATCCAAAACCACAGAGAAGATAGAGGCAACCTAAAAGGAAAACAAGCGAAACAAACCTCTCCAAAAATTAAAGAAGGAATCGAGGGTGAACCCTCTCCGAAGAGAAAGAAGACTGTTGCTTCCAAAAAAACCTCTTCTAAAACTCCTATAAATACTTCAAAGAAAAACGTCGATGCCCCTGCCTCAAATTCAAATGCAAATGTCGAGGAGATAGAAGAAATTGTGCTGACGGAGCCCCAAAATAATAAAAACTTCATCAACAATGAGAATATTGGTGAATAATTCAAGATCTGTACAATGATATGGACGCCGAAGTTCAACGGATCCAAGAAAAACTCAAACAAATTGTTGATTATGCTACTGCACCTATTTTGGCAGGTTCACCATCAACTTCTTTTAGGACTCATGGAATCCTCGTAGTCCTCATACTTCTCTTATTATACCTATGGAAGATCATTCTGGAAGAGGCATCATATATTCTTCAACCGTTCTTAAATCTTGAAGAAGTAACAAAAACCTTGAGCACATAAATTACGTATGCTTAAAGTAAACTCTAGGCTATGGATAAAGACATGATTAAGTACAAAGGGTATTTTGCATGGGAGAAATAGATGAGGGAAAGTTTTGGTCGACAAATACGTGATCAATTTAAAAGTTTCCAAGCTGATAGGTCAAAGTTTATAACCGAAGCAATCCATCTCAAGCGTCATTTGAGAGTTGTTCATGAAAAAGAAACAACCGATTTGAATACTTCTCATCAGACTGAGCTAACTGAGCTCAAGGTAAAACATGTGATGGAAATATATGAGGAGCAAAAGAAGTAATAATTTATTCAAGAGTCTCTTAACAAAAATGAGGAGGAAAATAAAAAGTTAACTGACTAATTATCATCACTTAAGATGAAATTCGAGGAGTAGAAAAAGCTTGCTGAATAAGCTACTAAAACTGAATGTGGGTTAGACACCCTTGCTGCTATCAAGAATTCCAAAGAGCAAAATACAATTAACTACTTCGCGAATTTCGTGCAGCATTTCCAAAAGTAAAATTTGTCAGGATTTTGGAAATTAGTTCCATTAGAAAATATTCCCGGTGAAGGTTTCAAAACTATACCAGTTGACTCCTCCGAAGAGACCGAATCAGAAGAAGATGAGGACGTCTCTGATCGAGAAGGAAGTTCTTCTGAAGAAATCTCAGACCATTCTCCTACTGGATATTAAGAATATTAAGAATACATCTTTTGCATTTGTTATTGTTATTTTTTGTTACTAAGCCAGTAGTTGTTGTTGATGACCTATTTTTTTGTGAATGCTTAACCACTTAGAATTTGAACTCATACTTTGTAAGACAAAGAAATGCGCTTTAATAAACAAATGCCTTCTTTATCTCTCAACTATTTTTTCCAGCTTTTTATTATATTATGAATAATTTTTTTACCTTATGAACAAGTCATTAACTCTTCGAATCCCAAATATTACTTAAAAATAGTAACACCTCAAGTTTAACTATCTTTTTTATTAGTACCTCTTAAATAAACGAGTAGCATCTCAAATAAAAATATTTCTCTTAAAGAACGTTAGTACCTCGAATAAAAATAGTGCGTTTAAGGAGCGTTTAGACTTCAAATAAAAATGGTGCGTTTAAATAACGTTAGCACCTCAAATATGGTTATTTTCTCGAAGAAGTGCTTTTGATAAACGTACATCACTTCGAATAAACATAATTACTTTTGGTCAACCACTTCAAAGATGATCAGTATTTGATTAGTTACCAAAATAATTAGTATACTTGTATTCAAAATAACCATTGACCAAAAAAGAATTTTATTAATATCCTCGAATGTACACATGATACCTCGTTAAAACCTTCATGGGCTAACAGGATAGGAAAGAGTATGCCATTTTTCCAAATATTACCAAAAAAAAAAATCACTTCCAATATAGTTTCAAGTGTTTATATTCCAAGGATGTTGAAGTGATCTGCTATGTTCATCATGAAGGCGATTTGTACCCGGCTTTATTCGTTTCACTACCACATAAATACCATCCCAGTTCAGGGCCATGTTTCCAAGTCGCTTGTCCTTTGTATGGAGAAATACGTTCCTCAAAACTTTATCACCTGTTTTAAAATCCCTCATTCTTACCTTCAAATTATAACGACTCCTGATCAAAGTTTGATAATGTGTCGTATACAAATGTGCTCTACTCTTTTTTCTCCAATCAAGTTTAGATCTATTTTTTTTGCTTCTTCATTTATCTCTTCGGAATAATGAAGTATCCTATAGGAAGGTAAAAATGATTCTGCAGGTCTTAAAGTAACCATACCATATACCAAGGTAAAAGGAGTTTCTTGAGTAGTCTCTTTAAGAGTTGTATGATAAGCCCACAATACCTCTTGCAAATAGTTAGGCCATTTCCCTGCAGCACGTGTTAAATTTTTATTTAACCCTTCCAAATAGACTTATTACTTACTTATACCTGACCATTTTCTTGGGAATGAGAAGGTGTGGAAAAAAATTGTATAATACCCATCGAATCGCAAAAAGAAGCCATCTCTCCGTTGTTAAATTGAGGATCATTATCTGTGGTAATTTTCTGAGGAACTCCAAAGAGACAACAAATATTATTAACAATGAATGTGATAATATATTTGGATTTCGTACCAGATAATGGCTCAGCCTCAGCCCACTTTGAAAAATAATCCACCACCACAATAATCATTTGACGCCCTCAAGAAGCCATAGGCAATAGCCCTACTAAATCTATCACCCGCCTATCAAACGGAATAGCTTCGAATATGGAAGTAAGTGGTACTACTAGTTTGTGAATAGAATTTTCAAAACATTGACAAGTATCACAGCCTCATACTAAAACTTTAGCATCATTCATGATCGAAGACCAATGATAGCCTGCGAATAAAACCCTCCGTGTCAAAACCTTAAACCCACAGTGAGCTGAACCTTCACCATCATGTAACTCAGATAAAATCTCTTGAAATTCTTGTTTTCCTAAACATCGCAACAATGGTCTACTTGAAGACTTTTGTATAATACTTCATCTAATACAACATAACAATGAGCCTTGTACCATAACCTTTGAGCTAGTTTCATATCTTGAGGTAATGTACCTTTCAGTAAAAAAATTGAGGATACCAGACCTCCAATCACCTTCAATCACATATGGGTTAACAAATACTTCATTAGCAAATTTATATTGTTTTGATCGTGTTAAAATCGGAGGGATTTCCTGTAATAATATCCCCAAGTACTTCTATATGTAAGCAATTATATTATCTCCTCGGTTAATATGCTCAACAATCATTTTATAAAAAAAAAAGCGATAAATTTCAAAGCTTGCGTAGATACAAAATTAACTAATCTTTCTTAGCCTCAGATATGTCTGTCATATGATTTGCCACTAGTTGCGAATCTGTCTCCTAACAAACTGTTGCCGCTCTATAAATACTTGCAAGACTTAAACCAACTAATGCAACCTCGTATTCAGCCTCGTTATTCGACACATGAAAACCAAATCGAATAGTCTGGTACATTGCTTCTCTAGAAGGAGCAATTAATTGAACCCCTGCACTTGATCCCAATATGTTGGAACCACCATCAGTTCGAAACCCTCACATTGAAGCTTCTAGAATGAGTTCTTTATCTGCCCTTTCATCTAATGAACTTGAATGAAATTCAACCAGAAAATTAGCTAAAGCTTAAGCTTTAATCGTTGTTCGAGGAGAAAAATTGATATCAAAATCTCCCAATTTTACTGACCATTTGACATTTCTACCAGAAATGTCTGGTCGTCGTAATACGTTCTTTAGTGGAAAAGAAGTTCAAACCAAAATAGTGTGAGCTTGAAAATAAGGGTGCATCATTCTAGTAGCCACCACTAAAGCTAAGGCCAATTTTTTAAGCCTCGTACATCTTTTCTACGATGCTAGCAAACGTTTTCTCACATAATAAACTGGTTGGGAAACTCAATTTTCCTCGTGCATCAAAACAACGCTCACAGCGAAATCACATAGTGTTATATACAAAAACAATTGTTTTCTAGTTCGAGGCTTAGATAAGATTTTTGGTGATAATTAAAGTTTCTTAATATTTGAGAAATCCACTTCACAATCTGGTATCCACATAAAATCTTTTGGTCTCCGTAAAACTTGGGAAAAATGAGAACACTTATCAGAAAATATTAAAATAAATCGATAAAGAGCAGCTAACCTTCTTATCAAGATTTGCACCTCCATTATAGTTTGAGGTGAAGTTACCGATACTAGGGCCTTTAATTGTTCAAGATCAACCTCGATCCCTTTTTCACTAATGATTTACCGTAAAAATGTTCATGATCGTACGCCAAAAATATATTTTCAGGATTTAGCTTTAATGGAATAACCCTTAAATTTAGAAAAAATTCCTCTAAATCGTTCAGGTGTTCACCATCTGTTGAGCTTTTAACCAGCATATCATCAATTTAAACTTCCATATTTTTCTCGATCTGAGAAGCAAAAGCCTTATTCACCAACCTTTGATATGTCGCTCCAACATTCTTCAAACCAAATGGCATGACTCTGTAACAATGTGACCCCCGATCAGTGATGAATGTTATGCTTTCCCGATCTTTTGGGTCCATTCGAATCTAGTTGTAACCTGCAAAGGAATCCATAAAAGATAGGATTTTATTCTCTGAAGTAGAATCAATCAACTGATCTATTCGAGGAATAGGAAACAAATCTTTCGGGCATGCACGATTCAAATCTGTGAAATCAACACATATTCGTCATTTTCTATTCTTATTTTTAAACAATACTAGGTTTGCAGTCCACAAATGATATTGCACCTCTCGAATATGTCCGACCCGAGATAAATGATCCACTTCTACCACAATAGCATCTAATTTTTCTACAGAAAAAGCTTGTATCCTCTAAATAACAGGCTTGATCCTTCAATTTATAGCTAAGTTGTGACATATTACTTAAGATGGAACTCATACTACATCCTCTATTTTCCAAGCAAATACATCCAAATTATCAGGAAAAAATGTAACAATTGATAACGCAAAGTAGGTGAAATCAACGTCCATATTCGTAGGGTCTTCCCATTAGAAAAAGTATATTCCTAGATATTCTCACTCGTTGTTAAAGAAGCCGGGGTTTCCCTCGGATCATTTATTCCCTCTTCATCCGAGGTTAACCCCATTGGTTGTCATTCCGTCATTTGATCCTCGCAATTAGAACCTCGAATTCAAAAAAATTGTTGCATAACATTCCATGAATATCTTTTGGTCACTTTGAACCACCCCAACACGATCTCCAATGATGTATTTCAAGCATTGATGAACAATATAAACAATAGCATACATTCTTGAAAGTCAGATCTCCCGAAAATATCATTATAACTGGTTGGACATTCAACCACCATGAACAAGACTTGGACTTTCTTTTTAAAATGACATTTTCCCAAACACACTTCACCTTCGAATTCATCAATCACTTGAGTTCTCACCCCTGTAAACCCAGTTATTGTATGATCAGATCAACAAACTCGAGGTGGATTACACATCCTATCATACGTAGACTTGAACAATACATTTTCATAACTCCAAGTAACTAAAAAAACACGTCGAATTTCAGTTCCACCTATATCTGCCATTATAACCACTGTGTCTTCATGCGGTCTTGCTATTCCCCTTAAATCATTCTAACGTATGGGTTAAATCGTAACGTTGGTTGACCATATAAAACCTAAGGTGGAGATAATATTATGATATGCAATTAATAAAAGTAATCAATTATGTACGTCGACCCCCACGACATTGACAATCAAGTCTACCATATCAACTTCATGTTTGTTTCAATAATACAACATATATGCAATAATATCACTCTATACCGAGCATAGCGCGCCTATGATTTCATTCAAACAATCGTACAATCAAAATAACATCACTATTCATACATATAACTAACATTCAACGTGGCTAACCCCAAGGGTACAATATTACATAACAACAATTATCCATGTTGACAATAAAAAAAAGTTAGAGAACAGCAACATGATTATCATCACACTTCCATTAGCCTCTTCCAGACCATCAACTATGTGGCGGGACCTCTTCCACTTACTCCTAACTTCATCTTCAACGTGCATGATAATGTCACCAATCACCTCAATGTGCATCTCATCTCCACTTAGTCCCTCGTCATTGGCCTATTTTTCATCATCTTCACTTAGTGAGTCATGCCACTTATTCACTGGTATCCATGTTTTTAAATCTCCAAGCACTATGTCATTGTTCCTACTCCATATGTCAATGATCATCTCTTTATGTACCCGTGTAATCAAGTCTTGCATATTTTCCAACACCTTGGTTTCTTTTTTCTTAATTTTCATCGCATTTTCCTTGCGTAACTTCCCATCTGTATCTTTATTTTCTATTTTCACCCTCTCCAATTCAGTTCTTAATTCCAAATTTTCCTATATTAGATCGGGGTTCTCGTTAACCTTCATATTCAACTTGAAGGATAAAGCATCAAGCTGACTAGCCAACTCAACGTCCAGTCCCACCAATTTCACATTCTATGAAATGGGGTTGTCATTATGGGATAATAAATTCCATTTTTATGATAATTGCTAAGCATATTCTTCCACCACCATCCTTTTTTGAGCCAACAACTCGACATTTTGGGTGCTAAGGGTATCCTGTAAGGTCTGAAGTGATAGTACAAAACATCGCCTTCACTTTTGTCTTGGGCCAACTTCTCAATTCTATGTTTCAATGTGGCATACCCGTGCTTATACTTTTTTAGCTCTTTGTCCACCGACCCAAAAGAAGATGGATCGGGCATGTAGTTAACCATTGCTTTAATATCATATGGTTTCATCTGCCGATAGGTTAGTGTCATATGATTATGATGCATCTGCAGATACAAGGTTAAAAAATATATGTCAAGATGATACATATTTAGTTCAATTTTCTTAACCATTATATATCAACTATATACCTCTCACTACATTCCTCCACAAGATGTCAGCCATGGTTGCAGACTTGTAGTAGGACGTATCAGGTTGCAATTTGAGTTGGCAGTACATGATAATCCAAGGGGTTGGAAAACCTCTAGGTGGATTGCTCTCGGCAGACGCATTGGGTGGCTGTACATTCACATGAATGCCACTTGACACATTTTCTTGCATCACGCTCGGTTGTGGTCCGCTAGATGAGCATGTTTGCTTAACTGTGCTATGTTTAGCTTAGCCTGGTACAATAATAGCCAACTTGTCCAAGTGCTACCCATTTTCCTGTTGCCCGACCAAATGGGGCATCTCTTTTGCATTCTTCATCTTGACCTTATCATAAAAACCCATAATTTTACCCCTTTTTAGTAAGGACACCCTTGCGATAAAATTATCATCATCGCCCACCACTACCATCTTATTTGTCCCAGTATGAGTCTTTTCGGTAGAAACGGGACGTATACTGATCTTCATCTCTTTATCTTTAAGTTATGGGGTTTTGTCCCTGGTAAACAAGCTATCTATTTTTTCCATCGCTACCCCTACTTTTTCAGCAATACTCTGTATTGCCACATCCAACTTCTTCATGCATTTCTCACCATATTTTAAGAGTGACCCCTCGTATTGACCTTTCGTATTATGCTTCTCAGCTATCACACCTCAACTTGCCTTCACCATGGCGATCAGATCCACCTTTACTAACTCATTATCGCGCGATGAGACCTCGTCACCCGTCCACAAACTCTGCTTCTTAGCCACTAGAACACCATTTTTGTCAATACATGCTTTTCTTCCTTTGTGGCACATCACCTAGGCTCGGGTCCTGTTGAGATACACCCACCTTTAGTCGATCGTTTCTTAGACCCATAATTTTTGTGAATGGAAGCCTTTACACCTCTTTTGGGCGCGATTTTCTTCGGGACATTCAGTATGATCCCAATATAATATTTGTTATGAAGCCGTTACCACAACACACCTTGTACATTCTTCATATTTTATGTTTCTCTAGTCGCAACTATAATTACCTTTTTATCTTATCTCGTCACCAATTATGGAATCAAACACAACACATTTGCATGTAGTTGAGCTCGATCAATAATAGATGAAAATCCAAAGACCAAACAGAGAATATTGCAGCTGATTGTACACCACTAGATTTAGAAAATCAACATCGTACACCTTCTTCCAAGGCACTTGAAACATCTCGGTATCTGCTTAATAATATAATATGTAAGGACACCTCCATCACACAAAACTATAAAAAGTAAGTTAATGAAAACCTCTTTTACGTGAATTTCACCTCTACTCAACTTGGTCATACTTTGACGCACTCGGATACTCCCACTTCCGAGACATATAAAAAATGAATTTTTTCACTCATGATGCAAAGATAGAAAGTTGACAATTTGATTCATATCTTGGATCGTTATATAGTAAAATAATGTGTTTGTTAGTTTGGTCACATCTACATTCGACAAAAAGTATGTTGATTCCACTAGGATATCTAGAAAACATGAAGTTAGCATTATACTCAGTATTTTTTGCTACTCATTCGCAATAAACTAGGTGGGATAAATACGAACATACCTATAAATCATGGATTATTTTGGCAAGGGAAAACACGAATCCCAATGGAACACACTAATGAAGAAATATGTCTCATCCTCCCTGCTTTGATGGGGTAGCTCACCCCACTTAGGAACCCGAGTACTAACCTTAGGTATCCCGTAGTCAATCATAAATTGTTGATGTTCATCTTCGTTCATCTGGACATACTCTCTTCTATTTCTACTATCGGAAGACTAGTGCCCTCTACTTTTGTGCATTTCCCTCTTGTAATCACCGTCGTTGCTTATAATCTAACCAAAATTCTTAGTATGAATCAACCACCAACTATGCAGGCATTATGGCAGAAAACCTACAACAAGCGACCCCCCCCCCCCTACCCCTAAAACCTAACCTAGGTTAGGTGGTCTCAACCTTAAAATTTTTTGCTCGCTACTGAATTATTATCACAAATAAACTATAATTACTTAGGAGGTGGACCGTTGAATTACTCAACTAACAAGCCAATTGCCACATGCGACGACCTAGATATACTTGAAATCTCAGGAATACAAAAATATTTATAACATAACCTCTTACACAAATATGAGGGAAAATTACAAGGCAAAATCATAATTCGATAATAGTACTAGTCTATATAAGGCTCATTCCCTTTTTAAATTAAATCTGACTCGCTACATGCCTTTGGTAATTATGGTTCCAAATCATCATATTTTACTTATTTACATTTTCTAAAAAAACAAATTGTAAAAAACTCAACCACGTCACGAATGTGTACGAGCTCTACCACCGAGTCAATATAACACGCACTTTATAAAAACATGTGCGTGATCCAAGCGATCTTTTTGCATTATATGTGCAAACAATATAATGCATTTCACATGTATGGTATGAAATATAGTTATTACCTAAAAATATTTACTTTTTCCCTTTCAATTTTATCACATATATACGTAAGTATAATCAAAGATTGATGGCTTCATATATAAATTATAAGCTCGAGTTGCAAAATAAATATAAAAATATAATTATGATAACGTTTAATTTTATGTTTATAAATCTATAAATAAATAAAATAATACAATTATATGTATTAGCATACATAATCTATTATGATTTAATTAATTATATGAATAATATTACATTCTCTTTCATTGAGACCAAACATTTTTAGTGAACCAAAAATAGATAAAGATGTTAGACAACGAGAGTTTGCATAAGCAAAACACTGATATTATGAGTTGTTATCATCAGGCCAATGTTAAATAATTTCATTTAAAACCTCTTATACAGATCCATTTTCATAAAATATAGATACTATAATACTTTATCTATTATATTTTCTAAATTATAAGCATTTAAATACAAACCTGTGATTTTATAAAAGTTGTATACAATCAGATAAAGAGTTTGTAGCATGGAATGAAAAAATAGTAGTATATGATGGATTAAGGAGGTGAGTATGGTAACATGAGAAACTTTCAAATACGTTTTAGAGTTTAAACTCCACAATCAACGCAACCCAAATTATTAAAGAAAGTAATAAAATTATAATTGTTAAGGTCAAGCTATGGATCGAGATGTTCTTGTAACTTCATGGGGACACTATATGGGATATAAGTCTTAGAATAATTATCTTAATAACGAGTAGAGTTCAACATTAAGGTAGGACGTAAAGATAGGTGTTATAACCTCCATTAGCATTATTTGTTTCTTATCATTATTTTTTCTATTTTTTATGCACAATTTTATATTAAATTTTAATGAAACTATAGTTTGTTGACATATATCAAAATGTTTCACATGCTAGTGTTGCATTTAAGTAGAATGATAGATGCTTATTTTCAACTGAGTGTAAAGGTGAAATTGTATGGCAAGTATACTTTTCGAAGGTATGAATCAATATGAAGGGTGAGAATTTTCATTTTTACTAATGAATACCCCACTTTTATAATGATGAATAAAATTGGGCTGATTTTTTTTTAATTTCCTTATAAACAAAATATTAAACTCGGCATAACCATTAAAAAGGTGGACTTTTTGCATGAATGGACCTTATGTGAAAATAAAACCCAAGGAAGAAGCTGATTTTGGATGAACCGTTATTCAACATGTTATGTATCATAATTTTAATGACCTTATCCATTTATGTATAATATTTATTCAAAGTATCTTCCCCATAACGCGAATCAAACAATGAAAAACAACCTTATCCATTTATTTATAATATTTATTCAAAGGATTTTCCCATCACGCGAATCAAACAATAAAAAAACATGAATATGACGTAATTTTGAAGTTATGTACTAATTTTACTAGTGATTGTATACAAACCAATTAACTTTGTTTACTTCGCTGATTATTTTTATTTTCATTAACAAGATTTGTAAACTCATAAAGTACATAAATTTATACAGTAAGTATAAATAAGATAGTTAGTAAAAATGATAAACGATAGAAAAACTGGAAGAAAGAAAGGTATTACGACGGATTATGTCTTGCGTTATTGGTCATATGAGATATAAATTTTATTGTTAATAGAATTGTATGTAGGATGGATCATTTACGAGCTTTTTATTGAGGATGACTATAACAAAAGATTGAAAAATATTCGACATATTTTTAAACCATACAACTTGAATGGTTTTGTTGGTTGATTTGAAAAAGATTAAAATTTATACTTTTACTTGAGCTGCTACAAATATAATGCTTAGAATTATTTTTCGAATATTTTGACCATTGTAGATTGTTCCAACTAAAGTGCCACAAATACACTTGAGACATTAATGTTAAGAAAACGGATGGTTCATATATTTTAAAGCTATGATAAACTAAGGATAAAATTATAATAAGAGAGAGTCATAAAAAATAGAGATCAACTAAAAGTAAGAATCATGGTCTACCACACTAAGAGTTATACATCTACAAATTTTACACATAATATCTAATAAAATCGACCATTTTTATGATTTTGTTACCATGAAAGATGACATGTTGGATTGATATAAAAATAGATTTGAGTATAATATTGGCATATCATTTATCGTCATTCACAACCCGATATATGTGAAAACTACAAATATAAATTCTAACTGTATTAACATATTCATAGTTTAACCAGACCATAGTGGGCGTTATCCTCAAACAATATTGTAGTTCATAAATTATTTTGGTAAAAATATGTGGATCTTACCGTGATGGTTTGACATCCCAAGTTTGTTTATTACGAGAGTTATTAGTTTATCAATATAAATAGTCTTTTCATATGATCAAGTAAATGAAAATTACATGTGTTTTTTATTTGACATATTCAACAACCTTAGCTTTTTTTCTTAAGAGATTTTGCATGTGCTATTTTTTTTGAATTTTTACAAATTCAAATAGTAAATCGAACTAGATATGTATTTTTATTTATTTGTTAAGATTATGTTAATATCAAGTGTCGTGCCCGTGATCAGTGCGATTGATTCATCATGTATTATTATTTTAGATAGTCGAGTTGAATTTCATGAGATATGCTTGTTTGTAAGGAACTAAATCTTTTGTGCTTGTGAATATTATGACAAGTTTGTTTGTAAAGGGATGGATTGATAACGGTGTTGATAGGTAGGTTGATAATCTTTATTCACACATTATATAAACTAGCTATCTTTCTGGTTGAGAAGCGTATATTGTTGAGTAAAAATATTTACCAAATAAGGTTGACTCTTCTATAATTAGAATAATGGCTTGGGTTGGTAACATAAGTTTAATTTTGATTCACATAACAAGGCCCAGACCATTGATGTTAGAACTAATGATGAAAATTAGAAGTTTGATTTAAAATATATGACGAACGACAAGTCTTTATGCTATTAAGTTATTTTGAAACCTACTGGACTGGTTTAAATTTATAACATGGTTTAACTTACTAATTTCAAAAGTAATTTTGTGTTTTTCATTATAGTTCATATATTTCTTTTCCCATGTAAGAAGTTTTTCTAGGCTGATTGATGACTTCTGCAAGATAGAGTCAATTATATTGATATCATGAATGTCACTTTCAAAATATGCATAAGCTATATGATCGTTCAAATTGATAATGTTTGATATCATGTTTGTGAAATAGTCAATGTAGTCACAAAGGGCCTCAACTCACTTTTTCATCGTTAAGTAAGTCTCACAATCTTTATATCTTTGTTTTTAATGAGTAATCTTTAAACACTATGGTTAACTGCGACGGGTGGTTATTGAATCATAAAAGGTTGGCTCATGCATTGCAAAATAGAAGACCATACATATTATTCTATTGTTCGATCTAAATCGAATCAGCATCTTCTTAAGAGTTTTAAAATGATTTTTGGATCTCTATATTCATCATGTATGTCCATTTCCGTGGAGGTATATGTATGTTGAGAGTAAATCTGTCATACCAAAGAGGAGGGTGGCATTACTTAGATTTAAACCTAACTCTGGATATTGAAAATCCAATCATGATGCTCTTAAGTCTGCTACTTTGGAAGTTATCTTACATGGATATTTTTTTTCTAATAAACTGGAACCTTAAAGGTCATTGAATATTGGTCACACTTTTTTATCTTCATCATACTTCATTTATGAATATATGAACTTCGAAATAAAAAATAATAACAAGGGTATAAAACAAATAATCAATGTGAGTTAAATTCATTTACAAAATATTTTTTTTAATGTGAGTTAAATTATTTTACAAAATATGAAATATGGAATTCAAAAATCATATTTCACACTTTTTTTTATCTCTTTCGTAATATCTCTATGCATATACAAACTTCTAAAATAAAAAATAATAAGTATATAAAATGAATAATCAATCGATAACTAAAAGACTTTGAAAATACTCACGAAGAAAACAAAAATTATACACAACAAAAACAAGAATATTTATATAGAGAAATAATTTTGTGTATATACGTTATAGAACCTAAAAAAAGAAACACATAAAGAGAAAGAATGATTGGTTGGAGAGGATATGGTTTTATATAGGTGTTATGATATTGGTTCAGTTTTCGATTTACCCATATTTTTCAGTATGTTTCATATTTTCTTATGTTTCGTTGCGTATGATTATTTGTTTGTCTTAGCCCGACAATTGTCCCGGTTTATAATTATTTTAGTACTTTTTTTTAAAGTAAGGATATACACAGTGGTTAATGTAACCAATTCTTTTATTATAATTTACAATTTTTATATTAAAAAATGTTGGTTTTTAGACTAAGAAAATAATAATTTATTAAAATACTATTTATATAAAATGGATAATTAAAATATTTATTGATAATTTATGAATAATTTAGATTTGATGTATAATAATAAAAAATATATCCAAAAGTACCGAGAATCAAACCTCACTGTCATCTAACACCTCAACTTTTATTAACGAAAATTTAATACTTTTTTTAAAAACAACTCACATTCAATATCCAATTTTCTAAATAATACTTCAAATACTGATGTTCCATCACCAGCCACGTAACCACTTCTAATTCTTGAACCAAAGCTCATTTTTCTTACTATTTTCTTTTTTATTTTTCTTTTTTAATAGATACATACGATGCAAACCAAAGAGATAGGTACATTGAGCATGCATAAGGAAATGTAGCCCTTATGACTTTCTAGCAGTCCGATGACATGTCTAAGAGCCAACAATTCAAAAATGCATTTAATGGGCTAATCCAAAATTGTTGGACTAATTCGAGTGGTTGGGTTGTTGATTCTAATAATACGAAAAGTAGGGTCAAAATCAAATCACATTATTGTCAGATTGATTAACGAGTAAGAAGCACAACCATTAAAAGCGAAAAATAAAAGAGTATGAATATTATATATTATTATTAAATATCTTTAATAGCAAATAATATTATTGTTATTAAAGTGATTTAATTAAATGAGTTACAAGAACCTTATTAAAAGGATTTAATTGAGAAATAAAAGACTTTGACTATTATTATTAAATGGCTTTGGTTCAAGAATTAGAAGTGATTTAATTAAACACTCATACTTCAAATGGCTTCTAATATTATTGCTATTAAAGTGATTTAATTATAGGAGTTACAAAAACACCATTAAAATATTTTAATATTTTAGGTTGTTTTAGAAATGTAGGAGTTTTATTTATATTAATATTATATTTAATTCTTATTTAGACTTCTTCCAATTATAAATAGGAGTTTTGACAAGCTTTATAAAGATAATTCAGATTTAAGAAATATTATATTATTGTGAGGGTGTATTCTTGGTTATTAATCGTATCCAGAAATTATCAAGATATATCTTGTGGCGTTCAAACAAACTCGTAATAGTGGTTCTTATCTTCATATGTGAAGGGTCAAGGCTCAAACAAACCGTGCTAATATGTTCTTAGGATTCCAAAACCCTTTAGTTATCGGGTTTAGTCGCATTGTTGGCTAGGTTCATATCATTTGGTATCAGGGTTTCGGTTCTAAGGCAAGTTTGATTATCTTATTTATTATTTCTTGTTCTTTTAAAAATGAAAAAATAAACACATTCCTAACATAATTCTTTTTCTACCACAAAAAGCATTCCTACCATAAAAAATAAAAAATAAAGACATTCCTAAAAAAAATCTTCTACTACAAAGAGAATTCCTACCATAAAGAAAAAAAAATAAAGTTATTTCGACTATAAATAACTAGCTTATTCTACATATTATTTTTTCAAAGTGCAACTCAAATTCTAAAAAAAAGAATTACTTACAATATTATTTCTTATCTTGTAGATTTGATTACTTCTCAGAGTGAAAAAAGCAAGAGTGTGTGTGCGATTATAAGAGGGTAAAATTCCATTAGAGAGAAAATATGAGTGTGAGTGTATCAATTCTAGAGTGAAACATGTGATGGAGTGTTTGTAAGGTTCTTAACATTGTTTTGTACATTCTAAACATGTCAAACCATTATAAGAAGTCAAACACGAGGAAATCGAGAATAAAGTTGCTCAACAACCTGCGGTTCCAAACCTTCAAATCCAGGCATTGTTAGGATAAATGAGGCGTATGTTGAGGGATGAAATGGTCCAAAGGAACGAGAGATTATAAATATTAGAAGCAGGAACTCCTTGGAGACAACAACATATATGAGAATAAATGAGGTAGGATTAGTATACATATGATGGATAATGATTTAGGAAAAATGATAATTTTTTCTTTTTTGTAGGAGTTTGAAAATGTTATTGTAGAAAACACACCATATAGCTTGCCTCAACTTCAAGAGATTGAACATCAAATTGATTTCATACCTGGTGCATTAATTCCAAACCGACCTACCTATAGGAGTAATCCCGAGGAAATCAAGGAACTTCAGCGCCAAGTAAGTGAATTATTGGAAAAGGGATACTTGCGCAAAAGTATGAGCTCGTGTGTAGTTCATGTGTTATTAGTTTATAAGAATGATGGAACGTTAAGGATATGTGTTGATTTTCGAGCCATCAACAACATAACGGTAAAGTATCGTCATCCTATTCCTAAACTAGATGACATGCTGGATGAATTACTTGATTTTTGTGTCTTTACAAAAATTGATATCAAAAGTGGATATTATTAGATTAAGATGAAAGAAGGTGGTAAACGGAATACCACCTTTAAAACTAAATATGGGTTATATGAGTGGTTACATTTTGGCTTAACAATTGGTCCAAACATATTTATGTGTTTAATAAACCATATTTTGCGTGCTTTTATTGGTAAATTTGTAGTTGTGTATTTTGATGATATATTGATATATAACATGAATCTCGCAAAACATGTGATACATTTGAAATCTGTTTTGGAACTCTTAAGGAAAAAAAAGTTGTATGTTAATCTCAATAAATGCACATTTTGCACGGATACACTTGTCTTTCTTGATTTTATTGTAAGTAAGGGAGGACTTAAGGTAGACGCGGAAAATGTGAAAGTAATTCGAGATTGGCCAACCCCTATAACGATTAGTGAAGTGATGAGTTTTCATGGTTTAGCTAACTTATATCGTCGATTTGTACAAGATTTTAGTAGCTTAGTTGCTCCTCTTACCGAAGTTATCAAGAAAAATGTTCCATTTGAGTGGGAAAAAGAACAACAAGATGCATTTAATATGATAAAAAATAAGTTAATTAATGCACATTTTCTTGTCCTACCTAACTTTGCAAAAACTTTTAAAATCGAGTGTGATGCCTCAAGACTTGGAATTGGAGCCGTTTTGATGCACAAAATTCGGATAAATGCTTATTTGAGTGAAAATTGAGTGGGGTAACTTTAAATTACCCCACTTATGATAAAGAGTTGTATGCTTTGGTCAGGGCCTTGGAAAATTGACAACATTATATATGTCCAAATGAGTTTATAATCCACAACAATCATGAATCTTTGAAGCATTTGAAAGGACAACGAAACCTGAACAAACTTCATGCCAACTGGGTTGAATTTATTGAAACCTTTCCTTATGTGATCAGATAAAGCAAGGTAAAGAAAATATTGTGGCTGATGCATTGTCTCGTACGTATGTGCTAATTTTTATTCTACATACAAAACTCCCTAACTTCGAATATATTAAAAATCTATATGCACAATATTTTAATTTTGATGATACGTTCCATGCACGTGTAAAATTGACATTTGGTATGTTTTATGAACATGATGGAATTTTATTTCGTAAGAATAAATTATGTGTATCTATGTGCTCTTTGCGTGAATTACTTGTGAGAGAAGCTCATGATGGTGGTTTGATGGGTCATTTTGGTGTAGCTAAAACTGTGGGAATTTTTCATGAACATTTATTTTGGCAAGAATCTATGAAAAGCGCATCACGTGTAAACAATCAAAATTTAAGTTGGAACCCCTTGGGTTGTATACCCCTTTACCGATACCTCATACACTTTGGAATGATATTTCTATGGATTTTGTTTTAGGATTACATGTGACTAAGAGGGGGAGAGTCTCGGTTTTTTTGGTGGTAGATCAATTTTTCGAAATGGCACACTTCATTGCATGTCATAAAACTGATGATGCAACAAATATAGTTGGTTTATTTTTCAAAACAAAATTGTTATGTTACATAGCATGCCTAAGACAATTGTTTCTGGTAGAGATGCAAAAATTTTGAGTTACTTGTGGAAGACTTTATGGGAAAACTGGAAACTAAGTTTTTGTTTTCTACTACTTGTCATCCATAAACCGATGGTCATACTGAAGTAGTGAATGGAACCTTATGTTCTTTATTACGTGGTATCATAAAAAAGAACTTGAAAACATGGGAAGGTTGTTTGCCACATGTTGAATTCGCTTACAATAGAAGTATACATTATGCAACCAAGTATTCATCGTTTGAAATTGTCTATGGTTTTAACCCATTATCTTCTTTGGATTCAATACGGTTATCTTTAAATTAACGTGCAAATTTTGATGGAGAAAAACTGGCAGAATTTGTCAAATCGATTCATGAACACGCACGAATGAACATTGAACGACGAACTCAACAATATGTCGATCACACCAACAAAGGATGTAAGAAAATAATGTTTGAAAATTGAGATATGGTTTGGCTGCACTTACAAAAAGAGCATTTTCCAGAGAAACAACGTTCAAAACTCCTCCCTCGGGGGGGATGGGCCATTTCAAATCGTAGACCGTATCAATGATAATTCCTTACAAACTTGATTTACCAAGTGAGTATAATGTTAATGCAAGTTTCAATATTTCTGATTTATCTTCTTTTAGTGTAGGTGATGATTTGAGTACAATTTATTTTCAAGAGAGGGAGAATGATGCCAACCAAAAATACGGATACATTGATCATACCGATGGAAATGTAGCTGATTATGGACCATAGTCTTTATCACTTTCTAGCGGCCCGATGACAAGCCTAAAAGTCAAACAATCCAAAAATGTAGTGAATGGGTTAATCCAAAATTGTTGGGCTAATTCAAGTGATTGGGTTGCTGATTCTAATAATGCGAAGGTGGGCTCAAAATCAAATCACATTATTGGCATTAAAGTGATTGATTAATGGCGTAACACATCCATTAAAAGCGAAAAATAAAAGATTTTGAATAATAATATTATTAAATGGCTTTAATAGCAAATAATATTATTGTTATTAAAATGATTTAATTAAATGAGTTACAAGAACCGTTATTAAAAGATTTTAATTAAAAGACATCTATTAACGGAGATAAATAAAGGCGAGAAATAAAAGAGTTTGAATATTATTATTAAATGATTTTAATAGAAAATAATGTTATTGCTATTAAATTGATTTAATTATAAAAGTTACAAAAACAACCATTAAGAGATTTTAATATTTTGGGTTGTTTTAGGAATCTAAGAGTTTTATTTATATTAATATTATCTTTAATTCTTATTTATACTTTTTATACTTGGAGGTTGTTCTATTAATAAATAGGAGATTTCACAAGCTTTGTAAAGACAGTTTAGATTTAAGAGATATTATATTATTATGAGTGTGCATTCTTGGTTCTTAATTGGATCCAGAACTTATCAAGATATATCTTGTGACGTTCAAACCAACTCGTAGTCGTGGTTCTCGTCTTTATAGGTGAAGGATCAAGGCTCTAACAAACTGTGCTAATATGTTCTTAGGATTCTAAAATCATTTAGTTATCGGGTTTAGTCACATTGTTGGCTAGGTTCGTATCACCATATTTTCAAACCGGAGCTCAAAAATATAATCCGAAAGTATTATCGGTTTTGTTTTTTTAAGACGAGCAAAACTAGATCTATTGATTATACTTTCTGAAATTCTTTTAATTATGTTTTCACCAGTAACATGCGAGAGCATGCATAAATAAACATGCGAGACCAAACATAAATAAACATGTGAAACCATATATTAAAAACATGTGAGACTAGGTATAAAAACATACAAGACCAAACATTATTAAATCATGCGAGACGAGGCATAATAATCATGGAAGACCATATATTGTTTTTTGAAGAAGAACAAAACTATATCCATTGATGATTTTTTTTCGTCAGACCCAGTTACTCTGGTCTCACATCTTTATCATTACGTAGTATATGTCTCACATGTTTATTTATGTATGATCTCACATGTTTATTTATGTTCGCTCTCACGTGTTTTTTATATCTGGTCTCGCATGTTTGGTATGATTGGTCTCGCATATTTATTTATGCTTGGTCTTGCATGTTTATTTTTGTCTGGTATCACATGTTTGGTATGTTTGGTCTCGCATGTTTGGTATGTATAGTGTCGCATGTTATTGACGGAAAACAAATTCAAAATAATTTCAAAAAATATGATTGATTGATCTAGCTTTGTTTGTCTTAAAAAAACAAAACCGATGGTACTTTTGATTTTTTTTAGAATTCAACTTAAAAGATACAGACCTTTTAAAATAAAGAAAAATTAAAATTAAAAATTGGTTCAAATATATAAGACATAGGGTTACTAGTAGTTTTTTCACCATACACATTACGGCTAAAAAATAAATATCGATAATGAAATAATTGAGTTGATATTTATGGTACTTTTTTTATAATAAAAAGCTGGATAGATTAAAGAGGGCTTGAATTAAAAATAAGAATTTACAAATTAAAGGCCCAAAATACTCAAAAGACCCACTCAATGAGAGGAGGGAAACTCAAAATTTCTAAGAAAATTTAATATGAATCTAAAAGCATGATGGACAAGAGTCGACAACGAGCTAGAAATAATATTTTTCAAGGTTTCAGCACTGAGGCTTATGTGAAGCTTGAAAACGGGTCAAAGAAGGCTAGGAGGCTTGGGAAGAAGCCTGATTAAGCATAAATAAATTATGTCATTCATTCGAAATCCAGAGAGAAGGAACTCTTTGTAGGAAGAAAAGATCCAATCAGATACAATCAGGTACTGGAGAGGAGGATGAGCAAGCGGAGAAACTAATCTGAAAAAGACAAGTTGTAAAAGAGAAGATCTAAGCTTGCTTATCAGAGTTCTGCTGCAACTTAGAACAAAGATAAGTTTAATAAGGTTAGTATAAGAGCATAAATTTAATCAACCTTAATGTTATCCAGACCTACACTTTCGAAAAATGCAATAAATTCTAGCTTATGAATGGTCTGGAAGTTTGTGTGATCTAATTTCATCTTACATTCAGAGTCCACCAATCCAACCAGTCATCTGCTTGGTTCTACTCTCTAAAAATATGATAATGGTCTTATTGGGAGAGATTAAGGCCCTAATATTGTTAAGAATGGATTCTAAAGATGACGGAGCCTGGCCATAAGAAAGAAGAGAGACTAATATCTCTGAATCTACGTTACTTAGACCTTTTATTTTGCAGATTTAAAGCCCATCATGGAGTGATCTTGATTCGTCTTTACCATGGGAGATTTTTCCATAAAGGTTTCCATAACCATGGAAGATAGTTCCACTACTGTCATAAATTAGAATAACTCCACTAGATTCACCAAAAGAAAAACTACAAGCGTCGTATTTAGCTTGTATCTGCCAGGGACATGCAGAGACCATGAGAGGTAAAATATTTTCTTGAATTTCCTTAAATGATTAAAATAACCCATAACGGTAGCAACCTTTTCAGAGTTCCTCCAATTATTTTGTTTGAGAAGGCTAGAGTGGTCAAGCATGAAAACGATAAACTTTTTATACTTGACGGATGAATCAGCAGAGAAAAAACTATCTTTAAATTTGATTGATTTCTTGTCTTCCATATTACTTGGGTGATTATTGCTGGAAGATGAATTTGATGTGAACTTTATAAGGGGATGACTAAAATCAGTTACGAATCAGGTGAGTAATAGTCAGGTTGTTGCTAATGTTGATCCTGAAAACATCTTCAAAATAGGACCAAATGGTTCAAAGAAAAAAGCAAGAAATAAATAAATGGTTAGTGCATTTTATGTTATTATAGAACTAGCACTTTGAAGTTAAAGTAATGTGTCTAGATTTCATTTTAGTATCAGTTGGAATCATGTTTTGAAGGAGTCTCCATAGTTGAAAGAGAATTTCTTAAGAGTGATTTGGTTCCAAATCCTTTCTTATAAAGATGAATTGTTATGCTTGACTTTGATGTTTCGAATAGTTTTTTTTTATGTTGAATTTTCCATCTTTACAAAGCTATCAATAACTAGTTACTTCCACCTGATCATTAATGTGAAGAATAGTTATTAAGTTAATGTTAGATTAAGTGAAAATAGGACTGATTCTGGTCATATTCCAATCATTATTTTCTCAGAAAGAGTTTACTTCAGAGCCTATAAACCAGCTATTATCAGTTTCATCATCAAGAATGATGAAAGGTTTTTAATCTAATTATTCAGCCAAAAATATACATTACTTTCGCCCAATTTCCAACTGATATGACTCTCAGCGAAGTTTTTTATTTTTGAGAGTCTTTTCCAGGTTTGAGAGCCTGGTTTAGAGTAGTTCAATTGTAGGGGATGATTAGCTTTGCAATAGATACTATTAAGAAAACGAGCCCACAAAGATTTTTTTTCCCTAAAACAAATCCAAAGCTTGCAGGAGTATACAGATTAGATTTCATTAAAGTTGCGCAAGTTTAACCCACCTTCCCTGTAAGTTTTATAGTTAGTAAACCAAATAGACCAATGCATTTTATTAGATACATTATTATAGCCCAATAATAACTTATTAAAGAACTTTTCAATCTTGGTGATAATGGTTTTAGGTAAGCTGCAACTCTGCATCCAATAGATAGGAATAGGCATTAAGACAATATTAATCAGGGTTAATCTAAAACTGTAAGAAAGGTTTTTGCCTTTCCAGTCCTGAATTTTGCTTTTGAGCTTGTCAATGAGAGGAATAAAGTTACAAGTTTTGTTGTTGGAGCTGAGGGTGATTCCCAAATAAGTGGTCGGAATGAAGCCTCAAATGAAGTTGGTTTGAATGGATAGATCTCTGCTTTGGCCTGGGAAAGGTTAGTAGAGGTGATGATCCTAGTTTTTACCTTGTTTAGAGTTTGCTCATAGATTTTTTGGTAATACCATAGGAAAAACCTATATAATACATATAAGATTCTAAAACATTAAATCATCTACGAAGCAAGATAATTCACCTTAGTGTTAGAGAAATAGTATTTCCAAGATTGGTTGAACAAGACCCAACCTATGAGCTTCCACTTAGTTTTATTAGTCCACTCTAAATTAGATCCAATATACCCATCATCTTTTAAATGATAGTCTATAATCATGTCATTGAAGTCATCCGAACTCTGATTACAAAAAGTGATGCAACCGAGTTGATCAGATGGAGAGCATAATGAGTTGAAATCCCTCAATACAAGCCATTTTATAAAATTAGAAGCAATGAATCTCTGAGTATGTCAAATCTTTTGATTCTCTAGCATTTGGCATAGACAGTAGTAACATCTACTATCTTGTTAAAATGAAAGTGCTTTATTTCTGTGTGGATACACTAATCATGATCAATCGGGACATTGATCAATAACTTTTCCTTCCAAAAAAAATCATAACATATTAGAAATATTAACAATGTGATTCTTAAAACCAAGAGTATAAGCAATAAGATCCTGACAAGAGTTGTTGACGAAAGGCTCCTGAATAATAAGGAGATTGATTTTTTCTTTTCTTACAATAGACTTGAGCCTTCCGAGAGATGCTTTGTTACCAATTACGTGGATATTCCAATTTAAGACTTTAATCAAGCTCTCTCTTGAGGATGTTTTGGAAACGGTTGTCTAGCTCTCTCTTTTTAGGATTGGGTTTACATGAAGGCTACTAATATTATCTTGGTTTGGGTCATGGTTTCCTGAATAGTAGGTTTTAGAGTCTATTTGGGAGGATATGATATAGTCATAATCAAGGGATTTGATTGTTTATATGATTTCTTCATTGTTTTTTATATTTTCAGTAGAGTTGGATAGAAATTGAGTATCACAGTGGTTAGATTTGTTTAATTTGTATTCTTTAGTCTGATCAGGAGAGGGATTGATTATTTTTACAGGATGAGCTGTGCTGAGTTGATTTTGGGGCATGTTAACCTGATCTTGGGATTCATGTATGGTTTTTTTATTGGAGTCAGACTGGATCTTAATTATGATAGATTTGATCCTTAGTGTCTTAGTAAGTTGAGGCTCCGACTCTTTGGATATGTCAGCGTCGGGTACTTTCCTTGCTTCAGCATCTTGAGATCTTTGTATGAGTTTCTTGCAGTTGTCTTTGTTATGTCCTATGCGGTTACATTGGTGACAGTAAAAAGGGAGGCTTTTGTAGCTAATTTTGACCCAACAACCCTCATTTTCTCCAAACTCAACCCAAATACCATGTTGTGTTTTATGTGTTATGTCTATTTCCACCCACACATAACAAACATTGTATAAGGCCCTATTTTTCTCTAGTATCCAAGATTTGATAGGGTTTCCACCCACACATAACAAACATCTCTATTTTTTGGGTTAAAAGAGGAAATTCATTTAAGGACTCTCATCGATGAAGATCCAATAGTCCACGCATTTCTGACCGAGAGCTTGGCTAAGTCTTCTTTAAGATAAAATTCTATTAGAATGTGGTGGACATCCCAGTTTGAGACGTTGTACTCTCCGGTAAACCTGCACTCATTGAGGAATTTAGTTATAATAGGTTTCTTAGGAATACCTGAAGATAATTTTCCTATTATAGTAAATTTCTTGGATGTTACTAGCTTGTTCTTGTCTTGATTGGAGAATTTTAAAGATATATGGTTGCTTTTGCAGTGTATGAAAGATGGTATAAAGTCATTTTCTTAAGAAAACAGTTCTGCGTACGATTATTTTGGCTGAGTTAAAGCTTTTGATTCTTATTTTTGTTAATTTGATATATGGAGTTCAAGGAAATCAGAGTTTGAGAAAACTCTGTTTTATGGAGACGCATGGGATACCAATAGATGTGAAAGATTATTGATTAGGCTTTGAAGATGGAAGAAGAGAGAAGATCATACTACTGAATGCTACTGCAAATTAATGAAGCAAAAAAAGGAAAAGGCTTTCTTGGGATAAAAAACGGAATCTTGGAAAGAAAGGCAAAAGACCCACAAATTCCAAGTACAAATTCAAAAACCCGGATAAATGCGTAGTCAACTAATAAACTAATAAACAATTAACAATTAAAACGTTTAAAAAGAATAAAACAAAAACAAAAGTTTTATATATTGGAAAAAGAAATAAAACATTATATTAGGTTAAAGCGTTGCTAAATGCAAAACATCGCAGCAGTAAATGAGGCTCTTCATCCTTTTTTTACTTAAATAATGATTTTAACAAAGTATATTATCTTTAATATTTTATATATTATGAGTATTCTTGTTTATTCGCAACCATAATATTTGTATGAATACTATTTATTTAATATCAGAGAAAAAACTTGCATGGTTAAACACATTTAATTTTTTATAAATCAATTAACCCATCCAACTCTAAAATCTATTTTAAAGAAAATTTTATATTTTAGACCAATGAGTAGTAAAATGTACATGGTAGTCATTGGTAATGAAGAGTCTATTTTCTTTTAGTACGATCCATGGTTTCTTTTTTTTGTATCTCTCGTAATCTATTATGATAAAAATTGTTAAAAAATAAAATTTCACAAAAATTTCAAGGTTTGAGACATCATTTTAGACGAAATTTAGAACTCATCATCCCAATTAAGATTTTTAAGTGTCAGAAACCACCGCAACCTTCGGAAGATCAACAAACTAATTCCCTATTTTCTTTTTCCGAGCACGAACTACAACGTTTTCCTAGCATGAACTACAATGACGTCCAATATTGGACAACCAAGATTAAAAACAAAAAATTCACTATAAATATATCTACAAGGCTATCTGAACGTCCACCCCTTATCATTGGGTCTTGAAATTCACGAATTTTGAAAAACGGTACCCAAGAAAACACAAAGATTAAACAAACCAAAATCATTACAAACAAAAATCTTTTAATATGATTTTAAAATTCTGTTAAATTTCTTCTCTCGACTTACTGGGTATGTGTTTCATTCTAGATTTATATTATTTTCAAAAATTGTTGTTTCTTCTTCTTTATGTATATGTTTGATTTTGATTTTTTTATTCTACATATAGATATTTCATGGGTTGCAGTATCTAACCCTAAATAGTCGACTCTATCTACCTACATCTCAGAGTCTATCTCGTTTGTTTCTTTATTTTAGATCAAAACCTTAAATCACTTAAATTGGTTACCTTTTTTGTCATAACTCAATACTTCAATGAAGTTCATGGAATCGCAAAATTATTTTAGTCCACGTGTGAATTTATTTTTAAAATCTTGAATTTAATTAGTTAAAATTATTTCACGTTTTCAGATAAGAAGACATGATTCTCCTGTATATTTTATCTTGAAGAGGCTTCAAGGCCTCCAATATGGTGCGGGTTGAGTTGGTATGATATAAATATTATATCTCATGTCATTCTTTGTCTTGTAATCCAAAACAAATTGTCAACCCTACACAAACTTATAGGTTGGGAACTAAATTCTCATACGAATTGTGTTATGTTCAACTCTTGTGCTGAATCCATCAATCATATCATATACGACAGTAACCTCACTCATATTATATTGTTCAGAACCAGTTCTAAGAACGAGTTCACACAAAATGCCTCTGATTGGCCATCCTGGATTAGAGAGGCGTCAAACTAGTCTTCCTCTCGAAACCACCACCTCCAGAGTTCTTATTTTATGGTCAAAGGCGGATACATATGGGATATAAATGCACAAGATAACCCTTAATTATCAAAATAAAATTAATTCACTTTTTTATTTTGTATGTTCCCTAAATGTAACTAGATATCAAAAATTAGGTATCAACAAATAATCTGGATTAACCCTAATTTCACCAAGCTCATCCTCTCACCTCATTATTTGTCGTCATCGTCACCTCTCACTTCTCTGTAAAATACATGGATTCTAAGCTAAATCATCCCCAAATCTGCCAAATTCGCGAAGAAACCCCTCTTCAGAAGCCCAAATCTCTAGTCCAGAGAGAAACCTCACCAATCATAGCATCGGGAAGCAAGAGAAATTTTTGACACAAATTTACTTCCCCTCTCACAGAAGATCAATTCCATAAATCAATATAAGCCTTCAACCCAAGAAATCTTCAACAACCTAGTATTTGAACCGGAATCTTCAAAATCTCAAGAAAATATCTGGACAAAAGGCCACACAGCAAAATAAAAGTTATTTGGAGACCCTTCAATCAGGTAAATGCAAGGGATTTAAGCATGCGGAATTCAAGATTAAGACAAAAGAAAGAGAAAAGCTCTACTTTTTCCAGATTCAGATAAGTCACATTTTCATTCTTTAACTAAATTCACGATTGTATCTAAATTTTCATTTTTAAAACCATATTCAGAACACATGTAAAATAATTTAGACAAATTTAAGTTTGTTAGCTTCATTAGTGTCTCTCAATGGGACTACATACACGTATTTATAGAATTTAACCTAATTGAAGATATGCTTAAAATATGGAAGAAGAATGTCTGGCCCTTTGACCAACATTCCTTGCGCCTTATTAAAATGGTATACAAGATTCAATCATAAGATTGAATCCCATGTAACTTTCCTCTAGTATCATACCTAAATCTCCCAGAATACATGTACAATTATTATACAACTATACATATATCTAACTCTCTTGGCAGACCTCTTACAACTTGGGTCTCTGATCACAACATGGCCAAATTCAATTATTATCGTTATTTAGTGAAGATTGATGTCTCTAAACCTTTACCATATAAGATATGGATCTAAGTTGCTTCGAATGTGGTTTCCCGCCGCATATCCAATATGGTGCCAAACCATCCTATTGCACCAAATGTAATCATTTAGGCCATAATTTAAGTGTCTGCAAAAAGAATGCACCTAATTCAATAGTTTCTCCTAAAAAAATACAATAATACAAAAACTAAGGAAGATTCTAATCTAATGAACAATAATCAAAATTATTTATCAAATTGGAAATCAATAATTATTAAACATCTACCTCTACACGTAACTCCTTTAACATTGAAATTTTTCCCCAAAGAGAGACATTGGAACATGTTAGTGTGACTAATAGTTCTACTTCTCTTAAATTAAATGATAACATCAACATTGAAATTAATAAAAATCATTCAGAGTCTGTGAACCTTGCTAATAACTAAAAGTCTGCTAAAATTTCAAAAGATAACATATGGAAAGATCAAAAATCAGAATTAAACATTATTAATGAAGAAATTATTGAAGTTATTCATACCCTTGAAATTGTTAATATGTTCAACTCCCTAAATGCGTATGAAAATTTAGATTCAGAATCTAAATCCTTAGAGTCGGCCTTGAATAACCAAATGAAACTACATGTTGATCCCGTCTCAATACCACCTAAGATTCTTATTCCTCCATCAATTGACCATTTACCATAAACAAAATATATATAGAATAAAAAATCTAAAAAGAAAGCCTCTACCAAAATCTTTCATATGTCAAAGTTGAACTCTTCCACAAAGGTTTAAACTAGAATCTCCTACTTGTCAATTAAATTACTCTGAAAGTCCTCAACTGGAATGCTAGAGGGATAGGCAACAGGGGGGAAATCGGAATGTTAAAAATCAATTATTAAGTATGAAAAGATTAACTTCATATCTCTTCAAGAGCCTATGATCAATCCTATCAGACTTCCTCAAATCATTAAAACTGTAAGATTTTCTTCTGGTTGTGCAAACAAGAACAACAAAATCTGGGTAATTTGGAAGAAAAACTTCTAAATTACACATTTAATTGACAATGATCAAATTTTACACCTTGTCATAAAACACTCATAGTTCAATAAACAGTTTCTGGTCTTAATTGTATATTCCAAATGCATAAGATCATCAAAACATGATCTTTGGAATTCTTTAAGGGAATATTTAACACTAATCAAGAGTGGTTAGTATTGGGTGACTTTAATGTTATATCCTCAAATGATGAACAAATTTCATGCTTATTCTTATGCTAAAATAGTATTAATGAATTCAACGAAACCATCCTGGATCGCTAGCTTGAAAATGTTGGATTTTCAAGATCAAAATCCACATGTTCAGACAATAGGGTTTGAAAGAGACTTGACATGGCATTATATAATGCCCCTTTGATATATTATTTCACCACTACAATGGTGAAGCATCTGGCCAGAACTGGCTCAGACCACCATTGTGTTTAACTATTTCAAACAATAATACTAAAATTAAACCTAGCTTTAAATATTTAAATATGTGGGCTCTCCATCCAGAGTTCTTACAAACTGTGGAGGAGAACTGGTCTTCAAATGTCATAGTTTCATCACTTTAAATTTTCTGTTCCAAACTAAAGGTTAAAATATAGGCTAAAACAATGGAACTAGATCACATTTGGTAACGTTTTTTACAGTATATATGTCTCTAAATAAGAAGTTAAAAATCTTGAAATATGTTTTCAAACAAAAAACCTATAGAAGCAAATATAAATCTTTCAAAAGCTAAAGCACGTCATTTAAATCTCCTTGCTAATTAGGAATCATTTTAGGAACATAAAGCTGCAATAAACTGGTTAAAAAATGGAGACATGAACATTTTATGCTTCCATAACTATGTCAAGAAAAAGAGTTTAAAGAACATAATGCATGAAATACAACATAATGACTCTTGGATTGAAAACCAAGGAACATTAGAAAAATTGGTTGTAGAACATTTCAAAATGTTTTATTCTTCTACGTAATTAGAATTCCAATTCTATTCTCCAAAATATTATTCCAAATCTAATAACATAAAAAGAAAATGACTTCCTTACATCAATCCCTTTTGAAAATGAATTCCTCAATTCCATTCAATCACTCAGCCTAAACAATGTGGTTGGTGTTAATGGCTTTAACATTAAATTATATATTACATGTTGGAATATAATCAAACTTGACCTTTATAATTAGGGCTGTCGACGGTTCTCCGGAACCGAGAACCGGACCGGGACCGAACCGATAAGGACCGGACCGAGAATCGGACCGAACCTTAACGGTTCGGTTCGCGGTTCCATTCTAAAAACCGAAAACCGATAAAGAACCGAAACAAAAAACCGATTAGGAACCGAACCGATAAAACCGATAAACCGATAGGACCGATATGGAAGCGAACCGATAAAACCGGTAAACCGATAGAACCGATACGGAATCAAACCGATAGAACCGATAAACCGGTAGAACCGATAAAAAATCGGACCAATAAAACCGTTAAAACCGATTATTTATTATTATTATTTATTCTTTTATAAATTATAATACCAAATTAATAGTTAATTACTGATTTTCAAAATATTAATTTATAAACTTTAATTTTTATATTATTTACTTCAATATAAAAAATTAAAAATTAAATTTTAATTAAATTTATTTTTTTTAAGTGGACCGAACCGGACCGAAACCGGACCGAAACCGGACCGATAATGAACCGAACCGAAACCGGACCGAATCGAAACGGACCGAAACGGGACCGGACCGAACTCGAACCGAACCGAACTCGGATCGAACCGAAACCGGAACCGAACCGAACCGGACCGAACCGGACCGGACCGAACCGAACCGAAAGCTTAGCGGTTCGGTCTGGTTCCAAAAAAAAAACCGAAAGCTTAACAGTCCGGTCCGGTCCGAACCGATAAGCTTAGCGGTCCGGTCCGGTTCCGGCAAAACCCGGACCGAACCGGACCGATAACAGCCCTATTTATAATACAATCACTAAATTATGTAATGGACCTATAGATCCAAAAGTAATCTATGCAACAAATTTTTGCTTAATTCCAAGGTGAGCCTCTCATTATTGCAGAAGATTATTTCCTTTGTGGAATTAAAAACCTATTTTTTGAAAACTAATCCATGTTTACAACTCAAGATCAAATATACATACCCATTGTTTAGCCTATGTTGATGACCCAATAATATTCATGAATGGATCTCTAAATAATGTAAAAAAAGTATAGAAATTTCTTAAACATTACCAAAAAGCCTTAGGTCAAACAATCTTTGCCCCGAAATCTAAGTTCGTAACTCCTACAAATTTTGACAGATTAAAGATAAGTCTAATAAGTGACATAACATGATTCAAACCCTCTTCCGTTCTCTTAAAGTATTTAGGGATAAATATTCATCCAACATATTATGTTATTTTGATGATATTGTTTCAAATATAAGGGAAACAAATCTTAGAATGGGATTGTATAAAATTGTCCTTCGATGGAAAGATGGCGTTAATACAATATGTATTAATGACCATCTTTTTCTATTATAAAAAATCGTATTGTCTACCTAAGACTACTATAGACATAATCAACAAAATTTTAATAATTTCCTTTGGGGCTCAAAGGAAGAAAAAATTGCAATAATATGGTTAAATTGGCCCTCTGTCTGCAAAACTTACTCTGAATCTGGGTTAAACTTTAGGAGCTTAACTGATATTTAAAACATATACTCATTTAAACTTTGGTTTACATACAGAAGCAACCAATCTTTATGGGTCAAACTGATGCATTCAATCTTTTACCCTAACCATCACCCATTACAAATCAGTAAAAAACCTAAAGACTCGAAAGTCTGGAAAAGGCTTCTTGCAATCAAGAAAGTTACAGAGCCTTTAATTTTTTTAGAAAATAGGAAATAGAAACTGTGACTTCTGGTTGGAGAGATGGTGTCACATCATCCTTATTATTATCCAGCCTAATAAAGTAGACAATAGGTGGTACAATAACATAAAATTCAACTCATTTGGGGAAAACGATATTTAGAATACTAACAAACTTTCAGGAATTATAACTTCAATAGATATTATAGAATATCCAAATTCAAACTACATTCAAATACACCAGATAAGATTATATAGAACATTTCTCATTCAGGTCAATTCAACTTTAAAGATACTTTTGAAAAAAATAGAAACAAAGAACAAATAAGTATTACATTCAACAAAATCTAGAACTTCGTCTCTCCAAAGAAGTGTTTTTCACTATTTGGAGAGCTCCTAAAGGATTGATTTCATTTGGTACAACTATTCAACAAAAAACTACTAGCTTCAAAATGTCAATTTTGCAGCAACATAGAAACAATTGATCACTTGTTTGTTAACTGTCATATCTTTTATGAAATATGGAAACACTTTTCAAGCTTATTTGGCCTTTACATTGAGAAAAATATAAAATTCCCCCATTTAATCCATGCATGGTTCTCATATACTAACAAAAAGTTACAAATTAGAAAAATTATCTCTGCCATTATCACCTAGAACATCTGGTATGCCAGAAATCGGGCCAAATATAATAATATACCTATATCATCTAATATGTTGATAAAAAAAGATTATGTTCATGTTATTCAAACTAGATTGCTCTAAAGTGGTATCCAAAAAATATGGGCCAATGATATTAATATAGCCATTAAGCTCAACTGCTTTAACTATTATTCTATTAAAACTTAGCTTTATATGTTAAATGGCACCCTCCACTAGGGAATCGCTTTAAATTAAACTATGATAGTGTATGTACAATTAACGGTGAATCAAGTGGTGGATTTTTAATAAGAAACTCAACTGGCTATATGATTGCTTCTCGTTGTAGACTATATGAAAAGTAGTCACCTTTAATAGCTGGAACTTCGGTATTACTTAATGGTTTAATGTTATGCCATAACCTTGGTTACACCTTGGTTGATATATATATAAATTCTAAGATATTGTTTGACTCATTGGCTCACGGTTACTCTCCTTGGTTCATTTCTCTCATGATTGCTTGTATCCGTAAACTGATAACTTCGACCATGACTTTGAGACCAATTTTCAGAGAGCGAAATTTTGCAGCAAATTGGCTTGCAAAAATTTCCTCAAACAATAATCCAACTATAATATTACTCAAGTTGATGCTCTTGCACAACTGCGAGCAATATTATTCTTGGAAGGCTTTAATATATATTATTTGAGATTGCACTACCAATGATTCTTCATTATTTTCTTTGTGTTACAACTAACAATGGTAGGCGGGTTCAATCAAACCTGACCTACAAGTTTTCTCCTTTTTGTAGGTCAAGATATACTATCAAATTGGATTAAAAAATATCAACATGAAAATGTAAGCATAAACAACAGAGGGAATCACTGATATTGGAGCTGGAATGTGGCTTGGAAAAGAAGTAAATGTCAACCACTCCATGAAGAAACTGACAATTCACCGAAGATCTAACAGCTTGACTTCAACTTCAACTTTTTGGAGCGCAAGCTATATTTTTTAAGTTCAAATATTAAATTATTATTCTTTAGAACTAATTTGTATTTTTCTTTAATACTACACTTCAATACTTGCTACTACTAGTTGTATGTAAACCTAATGCCTTAAAGATCTTTAATAAAATTTTATTTTTGGAAACAAAATGATTTTTTTTAAATTGTGTTCTTATATGTTTGTTTTTAATTTATATATATATAATTGATCAGATTAATATTTTTATATTAATTTTAAAAAGTTATTAATTTGGTCAATAATATTACAAATATTTATTAATTTTAAAAACAGTATTTATTTTACGTTTATTAAAAAAATAGTATGTCATTCTTAATTCATATTTGAATATTATTATTATATTTTTATTTTTATTTTAATTATTGAATTAATTATTTTGGCTACTATGTAATATTTATTTTATTTTATTTTGTTTTGTTTTGTTTGTGTTTAATTATTAGATGAATATATTAAATTGTATTCTTCGAATCTGTTTATATATATATATATATATATAATTTTATTATATAATATTTTATTTCGGTTAACCAAATCTGATAGATATATAAAGAATTGTTGGCATTAATTTCTTTAGTTCACTTCCCCCTCACCACGTCAAAACAATTTATTATACAAAAGTAGCAACAAAGCAAAAATTTCTTTCTATTTTCTAACGATAATCCTCATAAAAGCAACTATTTATGTGCTTCTCTAATAGAAAAAATCAACATGTTAATTTATTTATTTTAAATCATTAGAAAATTCAAAGTTAATCTTTTAATAAATTTTATAATTTGTTTATTGCTCTTTTATTTTATTTTTTTGGTGTTTTTTTATACATTTATTTTGGTATACTTAGTTTAGTTAATTTTTTATATTAGTTTTAATATACTCTAAATTTTAGTTTTGGATCCGCTATTGTTTGTGGTTCGATAAATTTTCATATATAAACGTAATACAATAATATTTAGTTATGGTATGACACTGTATATATTTTGACTTTCGCTTCAGATTTTTTGGTACCAAGATAGTTTGATCGATGTAAACTTGACTTGAATTTTAACTTACTTTTTTTTGTTTTACTGTCTCATTCCCTCTTATTGTGAAATGAAATCTACATGTACTCTCATTTTATTTTGTGATGTTTTTGTTGTTTCAATTATATGAGTTTTTTTTTCAATCGGTAACTTTATATTTTGAGTTTTTGTATTTGAGTATTTCTTGACCGAATATTGGATCCAATTATTTCTCCTATTTCTTTTAACTAATCTTTAAAATATTTCTTAAGTATTTATAAGAACAATTTCAGTTATTTAATGTATTTTTTTTATAAAAAAAACTTAAATCAAATATATAATTTACTTCTTTAATAAATGAAATGAACTCTTCAAAAATATTAATAACCCATTAATTTATTTATAAACTTAAATATTTAAGTTTTTTAAATCATTCATGAAAAACAAAACCCTTCCCGTTTAGTGACAAATCTATTTGTTTAATTTTATTAAGTTAATATAAAAAAAAATATAAGTTGTATTATATATATGAACTATTCCTAAATATCAAGCCAAGTTTCTCAATACCACCTAATACCCAAAATTGGTAAGCTACCAATAAGTATATGTACTAACAAAAAAACTACAAGTAACTATTTTCTCCTTTTTGAACCAAGCCTTATATTTCTTACTTTTCTAAAAAGTTTGTAACTTTTAAAGAGGAGCTCATAGAAAAATTGAAAGTACAATCGAGTTTGTATTTTTAGAGAACAAAACTAGATTAATGGATGATATTTTTCGATTTTTTTTGTTTGTCAGACCCAGTAATCCTAGTCTCGCATCTTTATCATCGAGTAGTTTATGTCTCACATCTCTTTACTTCATCATGCATGGTCTCGAATTTATCCACTTTATCATACCTGGTCTTCCACTTCCATCATGCCTAGTATCGCATGATTTAATAATGCATGGTCTTTTCATTTACATCATGTATGGTCTCTGTATTTCTATTATGCATGGTCTCGCATGATTTAATAATGCATGGTTTCTCCACTTTATCATTCATGTTCTCTCTATTTCTATCATTCGTGGTATTTCCACTATATCATGTATGGTCGCCACTTTCATCATGCCTAGTCTCGCATGATTTAATAATGTTTAGTCTCCTCATTTTATCATGCATGGTCTCTCTACTCGCATCATGTTTGATCTCGTATGATTTAATAATACATGGTATCTCTACTTTATCATGCATGGTCTCACATGATTTAATAATACATGTTCTCTCTACTTCATCATGCTTAGCCTCTTCGTTTTCATCATGTTTGGTCTTGCATGATTTAATAATACACGGTCTCTCCATTTCCATCATAATTGGTTTCTCTATTTCATCATGTTTGGTCTCATCTCTCCCACTTCGTCATGCCTTGCATCCTTCTATTACATCATGCGAGATCAGGAAATGTAATATGAGACCAAGTTACTGCGTCTGCCAAAACAAATTCAAAAAGTATCATCCATGGATCTAGTTTTGTTTGTTTTAAAAACAAAGCCGACAGTATTATTAGATTTTTGTTCTGAGCTCTAGTTTGAAAGATACAGACTTTCAAAAATAAAAATAAAAATTAATAAAGATAATGTTTGGTTCAAAGAAGAAATTGATGGTTTCATTGATAGTGATAAAGCTTGAGTACTTGAAGTATTATTATAAAATTGAGTATCAAGTTTGAGTTAAGTAAATAAAGTGGGTATTAGATAGGTAATAGTGATACTTGGGATACTAAATAACATGTAATAATTATTGTTGGGTACCTTTTACTACATTATATATATATATATATATATATTAATTCTTAATATAATGGTATATAATAAATAATTTCATTAGTCTAACGCTTAAGTATTGTACCTTAATATCCCGATAATGGTTATGGTCTCATGCAATGACTAGAACGTCAGGATATAAGAAAAATTGAAACTTATAATGCAATTATATTTGAGGTTAAATTGAGGGACTTATATGTAATTAGTGAATTTTAATTCACTAATTACATAAAGAAATAAGCTAAAGGATTAAACATTCTATACGAGGTACCATAAGCAACAGTTATCAAAATTTCAAATTCACCAACGCAACTAAAATATTTTTCTCTTATATTTAACCAATAGCATGTCAATAGGCTTATATGAAGGTACTCCGATCATTTTCTCATAGTTTTTATTAAAGATAATATTTATCAAACTGTCATCGACTACCAATCAACAATATTTTGCGTCAATAAAACAACAAAATGACATATTCACAAGAGAAAACATAAGCGATTTTTGAGAAGTTAAAAAAAAAATTTCCGTATGACATCTTCGTGAGTCATAATACCTAGTGTGGACAGTCAATCCAATGTTTGTTAAAAATAATAATGGAAAGTGGAGAATGTGTGTAAACTATATAGATATCAATAAGGTCTCTAAATGATCATTTCTTAATAATAGATCAACTGGTGGGCATTACTTTCAAGAAATGAATATTATCTTTTGTGGATGCATATTCTCGATATAATCAAATTAAAATGCATGATGAAAAGTATCATATCACATTTATATATGGGAGAAACCTTCATTGATGTAAGGTAATTTCATTTGGTCTACAGAATACATGATCCATATATTAATGGCTTGTAAATAAGATATTTGCAAATCAACTAGGCATAAGTATTCAAGCATATATAGACGATATGCTAGTCACAAACAAACAAGGTAAAGAGCATTTAACAAATTGGTCGAGACCTTCTCAAACCTTAGAATGGCTAATTTAAAGTTAAACTTGGATAAGTGTACGTTCAATGTAAGATCTGGTAAATTCTTGGGCAACATGGTTACAGAAAAAGACATCAGATCTGATCCAACTCAACTTTTAAATTTGGTCATAATGGATCCTCCTAGAAACACCAAGAAAATACATATCTATACATGAAGATTGTCAACTTTGAACGGATTCATTTCCAAATTTTCAGACAAGTGACAGTCTTTCTTTCAAGTACTATGAGGCATATGTAAATTAAATTGGACTTTTCATGTGAAAAATCATTCAACAATAGAAAAAAAAATCTTCTCTAGAAATATTAACAAAGCTGAAGTTATGAGAATTCTTGTTTTTATACCTTGCCGTCCTGGAGTACATTGTAAGTGTTGTTTTAATAAGAGAAGAATGGATGGAGTCCAAAATCATATACTATGTAAGTTACGAATCCATGTATCTGCAACTCAAAAAAATTTATTCTTGTGTTAGTAGTGGTAGTAAGAAAGACTATGCCATACTTCCAAGCTCACGCAATCACCGTCAAAATGCCCTTTCTGTTAAGGAATATTATAAAAAAAACCAAATGTGTCTAGTAAACTCACGAAATAGTCAGTAGAGTTTGAGGATTATGACATTCAGTACATGCCGAGAATAACAATCAAGGCTCAATCTCCAGTAGGCTTCTTAATAAAATTTGAGTATGAAAGGTCTATCCTTTCAAAAGAGAAAGTTAAATCAACTTTGAAGATCCATATTTACAGTAAGTAATAACTAAGGTTCAGTGACATGGATTCAATTAATATTACCAACTAAAGAAATACTCACTTAATCTATTAAGTTTGGCTTCTCAGCGTCAAATAATTAAGCAAAATATGAAACAACCATAGCATGTCTTCAGCTAGCACACACTTGTAAAGCCAAAATACGTCAACTATTCACATATTCTAAATTTATAATCTATCAAGTATTAGGTCAAGTCGAAGCAAAGAAAGAGGACATTTAAAATGATGGATATAATCATATCCATAATTTATAACATACATCATCTCAACATCTTCAAGTGAACTATTGATATACGTTAATAGTTCCAACGAATTTCAAAAAACAAACAACGGATATCTAACCTGAATCAACCCATTGGATATCTGATATTTTAATATTAAAAATAATAGATAATATATTAATGTTCTATCAAATCTAAAATTATATTATAATGTGACTCGGTTAGATTTTTATAGTTTGTGATATATGTATTTATGGTTATGTTTTTATAAATTTATCGTTATTTCTAATTTAATCAATTTATATTAACATGAGTTGTGAAAATCCATTCTACAAACCTATTACTAATTAAGACACAACAAATTTAACAAATTGTGACCTAAAATGCCCTTCTATATAAAATCATCAAAGACATGTACATATTTTTTTTCCAATATTTTTTTTAAAATTTAAATTTTTAAAGGTTTGTATCTTTTAAACGGTAGAAAAAATCTGAAAATACTATTGATATTGTTTTTTAAGACGAACAAAACTAGATCCATTCATGATATTAAAAAAATATAATAAAAATTTGTGAGCCTAGTTAACCCTAGTCTCATATCAACCATTTTTGTCTCGCATCTACAATCTAAAAATTATATTTTACAGTGGTTTCGCATGATGTGGTCTCTCATCATTCATAGTTAGTCTGGTTTTGCATTATGTGGTCTATCATCATTTATAGTTGTCATGGTTTCACATCATTTTTAATTTTCTTGGTTTCGCATGATATGGTCTTTCGTCATTTATAGTTAGTTTGGTTTCGCATTATGTGGTCTCTCATCATTTATAGTTGGTATGGTTTTGCATGATCTTTCACCATTTATAGTTGGTCTAGTTTCGCATTATGTGGTCTCTTATCATTTATAGTTAGACTCGTTTCGCATCATTTTTAGTTTGCTTGGTTTCGCATGATGTAGTCTCTCATCATTTATAGTTGGTCTGGTTTCGTGTGATGTGATTTATAGTCTCTGCGTCTCTCACCTATCGTTTGTACGTCTCTCGTCTCTCGTCTCCCGTCTATCATTACAAAAAAAATACAGGTTTCGCAATTATCATTACAAATGTTTGAAACTTCATGTTCTTCGTTTTTACAGTAACCTCACCCAAAACCTTCTCAATGACATTTTACAAAAAAATGAATAAAACAACTAAAAAATTGTATAAAATCGATTTATATGAAAACTCTTCGAAAACTCGAACACCAAAGAATGAGAATTAAAAGAGAAGTGAATCGTCACATGCAGCTACTATAGATCCAGAAAATGTACAAAAAAACGAAACAAAATCATATAAAGAATGATTAGGATAAAAAGAGAAAAGAAAAAAAAGAAACCAACCAAAAATGTAAAAGCATTTATATAATTAATTAAAAACATTTTGGATATTATAAAATACAATTGAATTTTAGATTATAGATAGATAAGTTAAATGTATCTTTTTCTAATATATATATATATATATATATATATATATATATATATATATAACAATGGTCTTAGGTGGATAATAGTTTAATTTTTGGACTTTAATCGACTCTAAATCCTCTATATTATCTTAAATTAGTCTATATTTTAAAAATCTAAAAATTAAAATTAAAAATATATATAAAAACTTAAAAAAAATTTAACAAGAGTATATATTTAGATAACATATATAATTTTTAAAAAATTAAAATAAACTAAAATCTTAAACAACTAGTATCTTTTATAGATATATGATTAAAGTTTTAGATTTGTTACTGTGTTTGTATACATTATATTCTTATTAGTTTTTAAAATTTTAATTTTAATCTTTTTATTTTTTATTTGATAGTTAATTATAAATAATTAAATCAAATATTAACACCGCTATTTGGCAAAGTATCAGATCTAGTTATCCTATTCTGACTATTTTTAAAAAAGTTTGGCATCACTTCATTTCATCTAAGTTTTCTTTTCGAACGTGGAAGTTACTAAAAAAAATTGCTCCTATAGATAGTATTCTCTCCAAAAGACATTTTGTTCTGGTGTCTAAATGTCAATTTTACTGCAACTGTGAGGACAAAAATCACCTCTTTATCAGTTGCAGTTTTGCCTGGTCTCTATGGAATTATTTTGGCATTCTGTTCAAAGTTCCTGTGAGACAATTCATGTCTCTAAGTCAAATGTTGTATTGCTGGTTTTGGTCATCTAAGTGTAAATTCCACATTACTCACATTGTTCCTCAAATTATCCTATGGGCTATCTGGTCGAATCGCAATCATAGCAAGTTCAATGATTCATATGACCTTTTCACTACTGTCGTTAATAGAATTCAGAAATTAATCCTAGGTATTGATTCCAAAAATATGCTCAAAGCTAAGCATTGGAATGGTGTTATCGATGCAGGTGTTTCTATGGGTTGTCTAACTATTGGCAAGGTAAAACCGAAATACCTGGAATGGCGTCCACCAGTACGTGGGAGACTCAAGATCAATGTTGACGGAGGGAGTAGCTTTGTTGGTGAAGCTTCTGGTGGTCTCGTAGTCAGAAACAATCTGGGCAACATTGTAGCTGGTGCTGGCTTCGTGTTTGGAAAGCTGGATCCTCTTCAAGCTGAGAGCAAGGCTTTGCTCGAAGCCCTCCTCCTTTGCAAGACCAATGGTTGGCAAGCTGTCGATATTGAGTCGGACTGCTTAACCCTCATCACCACCATTGCTTCTGGTAAAGCTTCGAGTAACCCGATTGCTTCGATATGTCGAAGCCTGATGCACCCTTCTATGTCTCTTCGCCACATTTCTCGCACCCAAAACGCAGCAGCGGACTGGATTGCGAACTGGGTTTTGATGGAGCGCTCCGGTAGAAAGTTCACGAACATTGATGCCCCCAATCCTCTGTTGGCGATTATAACCCTTGAAAGTCTTGGAGTGGGATACATTGATCCTGGTTAGACGCTCCTCTGCTTGAAGATGATGTGGTGTCAAAGTAATGGTGTTGATGATGATTAAAGTTCAGCTCTGTTGTTTTGAATCTGTTGTGTTTGGAAACTATGTGGGGGCTGATTCTGAAAGTTTAGGGTTTGAACTAGGTTTCGATTTGGGGATTGGCTATTCCCAGATCCTGTTTCTTCGATTCTCTGGTGCACTGCACCCATTTCCATTCCTCTCTCCTCTACAATCAGAAGAGAAAGGGTTCTTGGGTGAGCGTCGACCAAGAAGAAGTCGAAGAGGGTCTTATGTTCACTGGTGCACTGCATCCAGTTCCAGACCTTTCTCCATGAAGAGAAAAGGTTCTTTGGGTGAGCGTCGACCATGAAGTATCAGAAGACTTGCTTAGAAGAGATGGGAATTGTCGAAGAATGGTGATACTGAAGATTGGGTGGTTTGGGTGGTGAGGCTGTAGAATGGAGTTTGGAGTCGAAAGGTTGAAGATGAAGAGGTTGTGGTCTTCTGCTTGTTTTGTTCGATTTAGGGTTAGGGTTGGGGATTTTTCCAATTTTGACCCATAATTCTCTAGTCTTATTTTGGATTTATTTCTTATAGGGCTTGTATTTTGTAAAACGTTCTTTCAATCCTTTAGTAATAAAGATGTTTTTGTTTAAAAAAATATCAGTACCGCTATCCACACCAACAGATTTGGAGATGAAAAACAACAAAAATTACATAACAAATATTCAAACTAAAGTAAATGGATTACTGGAAAACTTCTCCAAGAATCCTGGATGGCCCCTCCGGTCGTCCGAATCTTCTCCGGCTTTTAGCTTTCTTCTCTTAAGCGCTTCTCCCTGGTTTTTCTTCTTTGTTCATCAAAGAATTTGTTTTGTGTGAGTAGCTTTTTTGGTTCTATGGTCTTCAGAGATCTTTTTGTTGCCGGGTTTTGGATCGTGTTCATCGGTTTCTTCTCTCCGATATTTCGTTTATCGTCGTGGTGGTTTTAGCCCGATTGTTGGAAATCCTGTTGAACGTCTGCCAGGCGTTCAGTTTGTTGGACTCTGTTTCTTCTTGAAACAGAGGATCGCTTTTAGATTCTCTGGTGTTGTTGTTCTTTTTGGGCGGCGATGTCGTTCAATATTCTCAACAACGAAGAGTTTCCTGGACTTATACCAGAGGTTAATATGGATAAAGACAAGAATAATAAATCTTTTAAAGATATTTTGTCCCCTGTTCAAGAACTTTTACTGTCAAAACCAGAGTTTATTAAGTACGCTGATGATCACAACGTTATCCAATTCGATAAACAAACTCAAGATGTCCTTATAATGCAGTCTAAATCTACTGTGATTGGAAAGTTCAGTCAAGGGATTCCGAAACGCTTGGTTTTTCAGTCTTTCATGGAGTCTTTTAAATTTAAGTGTTCATATTCGTACGAAACCTTAGATACTAGGCAAATATTGATAGAATTTAGCCTTTTGGAAGATGTAACAAAGTTCTGGTCTAAACCTGTCTGGAAGGTTGATGGGAAGTTTATGAGAGTCTTGAAATGGTCTCCGTACATCAACAAGAATAAAGAAAGCCCGGTGGTTTTGTTATGGATTCGCTTAGAAAACATTCCTGAGTACCTTTACAACGAGTGGGTGGTTGGTGATATTGCTGCATCCTTTGGAAAAGTCCATAAAACGTTTGTTCCTAGGTTTAACCGTGCTAAAGCTAACGCTTCTTATGCTCAAGTTGAAGTCGATGTTTCAGGTGTGCTTAAAAGAAAGGTCTGGGTGGGGTTTGGTAGGAATGATGGATACTGGGTTGGGGTGAGTTATCGTAATGTCCCTGATTACTGCGGTAATTGTTTACATCTGGGACACAAGGAAATTGATTGTAGAAAGAATGTGTTGAAAACCGAGGACAAAGCTAATGATGTTAGCCAAAAAAAATGATAGTATTATAAATGAAGGTACTCAATCTGGTTCTTTACATGAGGATAAGATTCAAACTTCTACTACAGTAGATCAACCTTTTATTAAAGTTTACAAGAGAAGATTGAAATCGATTATAACTGCTAAAGATATGACTAATGGTTCTAGTAGTCCTGTTCAAGTTGCTACAGCTCCTAGTGTGGATCTGGAAGTTATTGGTGCTCTTCAAGATTTGGAGCAGGTTGCTAGTTCTCAAAACCAGGCTGCTCAACAGGATGATATGAAGACCCTCTTGAAACAATATAGGGAGTCTTAATCATTCGCCAAAGACCTCTTGTTCTGATCAAGGTTTTGAAGCTCTCATCAATAAGAAAGTAAAGTCTGCATAGCTTTACTAATGCTGTTAACAGAATTAAGAGGGTGATCCTAGGTATCGGTTCTAAGAACATGTTTAAACCTAAACATTGGTCTGGGGTCTCTGATGCAGGGGCCTATCTTGGGTGTCTTTCTATAGGAAGAGTTAAAGCAAAATACCTGAAGTGGATGCCTCTAAGTGCTGGGAGACTGAAAGTCAATATTGACGGAGCTAGTAGCTGGGTTGGCGAAGCATCTGGAGGTATTGTTGTTCGTAATCAGCAGGGGAACATCGTTGAAGGCGTGGGCTTCCTCTTTGGCAAATTGGGGCCTCTTGAAGCTGAGAGCAAAGCTCTTTTGGAGGTGCTGGTCTTGTGCAAGAGCAGAGGGTGGTGCGCAGTTGACATCGAGTCGGACTGCCTCACCCTGGTTAACAGCATAACCTCTGGGTACGGTTCAAATACGGTTTCGATTTGTCGTAGTCTTATTCCTTCATCCATGACTCTGCGCCACATTTCTTGAATCCAAAACGCAACGGCGGACTGGATTGCGAAATGGGTTCTTCTGGAGAGGTCTAATCGCTAGTTTACAAACTTTGATTCCCCTTCTCCTTTGCTTGCGATTGTTACATTGGAGAGCCTGGGAGTGGGTTATATTGATCCCGGTTAGAGTCGTCGATAGTGCTGATGAAATGCTCTGGGTGAGTGCTGGTTTCTGGTCAAGCTTTGTTGCCTGTTGTCGTGAAGTTCTTTGCGGTTTGTCCTCTTCAGATGAGTGGTTCTTCAGGCGGGTGTTGGGTTGCGGTTTTGGGTTCGATCTTAGTTCTGATATATAACAAAAAAAAATAACATTCAATCCTCAGACACTCCGAAAACAAAACCCTAAAACCTTTGTTACACTAAACAAAACACAATTCAGAAAGAAATTGAATATATGCAAATAAAACGTGGATAGTACCCGTATAGGAGAAAGCGAGTGCGACGATTTCAAATCAGGAGAGCTCAAAACCCTAGCTGTACTGGCAGATCCAGCGAGATTAGTAGTCGAGTGAGACAATCCGGAGACCGGACGAATCGGCTGGAAATCGTAGCTCGGGAGGATCTCTTCTTTCTTCTCCGCCCTGAATCCGTTGTTTTCACTGGAATCTTCAAGAACGAAAGTATTGTTGATTTGCTTGTGATGATCGTCACGATGTTGGTGGTGGTGATGCTTCATGAGATCGATGAACTCGTTGTCACCGGCAGATCCAGCGAGATTAGTAGTCGAGTGAGACAATCCGGAGACCGGACGAATCGGCTGGAAATCGTAGCTCGGGAGGATCTCTTCTTTCTTCTCCGCCCCGAATCCGTTGTTTTCACTGGGATCTTCAAGAACGAAAGTATTGTTGATTTGCTTGTGATGATCGTCTTCCTGACGATGTTGGTGGTGGTGATGCTTCATGAGATCGATGAACTCGTTGTCACCGTTTTGTGGTGGTGAGAATGACGGCGATGATTGACGGCGACGATTGCTGCAAATCCATAATCTGTTTGTCCATAAATTCGGATGTGTTGTTATTCATCAATCGAGAAGATTATCTCTTGCAGTTGCAGCGATGCTTCGAAAGTTGTTTCGGACTTATGAAGGTCAAGCTCAAGCGATTTGAAGGTTGGAGTTTTTTTGGGAGAGGCTATGGCTAAGCTTTGAAGCTGACGAAGAGGGTTTTTTGGGGATGGCTTTTGTGATGTCGCAAAGAGTGTTTGAAGAAGAAGACTTTCTCTGAATTAGGGTTATTCCATTTGGGAAAGTCTTTTAATTTTGTTCTTTTACTCTCTTAGGCTAGGGTTTGTCTTTGTTTTCAATTCAGTCCTTTAAGTTTGTAAAACTCTTTGATTTCGTAATTGATCGTCATTTGCTTAAAGAAAAAAAAAATGGATTACTGCTTAAGCTATACCCACCTATCACAACCCATTATCATTCTTATTTCCACCTTTTCTGAACTACTATTCCAAAACCAACTTCGAACTTAGAAAGCCGGACTTTCAAACATAACACAGTAATAAAGCTCCAACCCATCTTAACCAGCCAGGACCGAATAGCATAACAGCCATTCAGCCTCTAGTTGCTAAATAAAATCCATTTACACTGAATCTGTTGAATGCGAGTTTTTATATATCTTAAGAGAACTTTTACACTAGACAATTTATACTTCTCCCTGTTTTTCTCTCATCTAAAGATACGATGCAGTCAAGAACGATCATTTAACAAGGTCTTGAATCTTCATCGACCTAGAGGTCAAACATTACTTATATTTAACATTTTTATCAGAGTACATGGAATAAGGATAAACCAAAAATGAAAACTAAACTAGCATTTAAGAATTGGTGAAATACCAAACTATTATTATAAACTATAGCAATAATCTTCAACAACCTAAAACCTAAAACTCCTGTTGACATGCTGAAAGGTAAGATTACAGATGATAGCAACTAGGCTAGGAGGCTTGCATATTTGCATAAAGTAGAGTGAAGAATAGTTCGACCTCTGGAACAGTTTGAATGATTCGTATAAACCGGTTTTTGCTTGGTTCATTCACAAGAGATGGAATCGTCCATTCAAATCGGGGTAGAAGCTTTGCCAGTGGCATCCCTGTTGTTAGAACTCCTTCCGATTGAGCCTCTATATCTTCCATCAACGAACTGACAACAGATCTCAATGAAATTTCAACAACACTGGCAAACTCCGCACTACACATTAACAGAAAAAAAAAAGGTTGCTCATTGATACTACGGTGAACGACCCATACAAGCTAATAGACATTTATATAAATAACATACATGCATCTGCAAGAAACCAGGCCTTTTTTTGTTCAATCATATATACTTTTATTCTTTTGTAGTATCCCAAAAAATTGAATTATTTGATTTGTTGTACATGAGTTTCCAATTATGCAATTAAAAGAAACATCTGCTGCTGGTTTTAAATTAAAGATTGACATGACAATGTTAGACGACGATAATGCCACCACCTAATCCGTGATAATAGTCGGGTCAAAGAGACATTTGCATAAAAAAAATTACCTTGCAAGCACTTGTCGTGTCTCTACCATAAGCTGGTCAAATTTGGTGAGATTATAGGACAAGGTACTGTCACTGGAAGGGGATGATGGTTGTTTGCACAAACTTGTATCTTCAGGCATCAAGTAACCAACCCAGCGATGAGGACTACCCGTGCTCATGAACACGTCAAGTATCCGCATTATAGTTTCTTCAAGAACTTTTGTATTGAAGAACTCCCGCAACTGCTTTCTGCACATACATCGTACAAAGCCAGCCACTGTCAACTTCTAAGGATAATAGAGGTTGCGGCAAGCGCTACAAATTAACTCTAGATACATATATATAACTATTTTCCATTTCGAGAAAATAATGCACTCAGCTTGCTATTAAAGAAGAAGACTATCTGGCGAATACAAAATTGACAACACGCTTTGTATATATTGAACAATGACCTTACTCACCCTTTTAGAGCTTCTGCAACTGCTCCCTGCATGTTAGAAACCAGTGATGACATGCCGGTAAGAGCAAGAAAATCAGCACTAGCTAGGAATTTTTGCTCATCATCTCTATCGATGAGATCCGACTCATCCTGTGAATTAAAAACACAAAATACTGCTTCAGACAAGCTAACGATTTAGAAAGAACGCGCTACTAAAAAACAATCGAAGTTGTTGTAATGCAATGAAATTCATAGACTAATTCTATGCTGAGCCGCTGACTATCGTCCGCGTCATAAATAGCCCCAGAAATATAGAACGGCAATAGTAGGTCTTGTCAATGATGTCAGAAACATATGATATGACCAGGTTTGAGGAGTCATCACCACAAGAAGAAACAGAAATTCAACATAACTTTTAGGTGTGAATGAGAGCAGAAAATAAAAATCCTACTACCTCAGGTTGTCATGAGCAATCCATGGCTAATAAAAATAACAGAAAAGGCGCAATATAGTTCCTACTATATAATGAACAACTAGAGCTGTTCCTTGACATTTAAGTAAAAAAATCAACCATTCAAAGCCTTCTTTTCAATTTCTAGATAGGGGTCTTGAAGCTTCGACAGCCTCACCAAGGAAATACATCTACTTAAACCGAATCAAACTCAACTCAATCCAGAACCATGGATACAAAATATCATAGTTAAGTATTTACTAAATCACTAACATCAGGAAATACTGGTAGTATGTGTCAGCTCATGCCCGGCATGCTAACTCCAGTGACCGGTCTTAAAATTTGCAAGAAACAGAAGAAGATTAATTCAAGAAAAAACAAACTTTAAATTGATAATATAACCTCTAAGAAGCCTCAATATCAATTCAACAGAGATGGAATTTATATAAGAAGATAATTAGTTGCCTTCAAAGCTAGTGTTACTTAAATGGATATGTCCAGGAGATTTTCATTACAAAATACTTGGAAATCAATCATTAGGAAAAATCTAATAAATCAATAGCTCATTAGCACCATCTTAAAATTTGGGATGCTTTACATTTATTTGAGTTATGTCAGTTACATTTGACTTCATTGGCACACAGTAGAAACCTTCACCTGCCATAAACTATTTCTACTACTATAAATTTTGAAACGGGAAGTACCACACAAAATTCATACTCAAATGCATAGATGCAGTTCTAACAGTGATGAGTTGTATGTCTGCAAAACATGCTTATGTATTTTGTTTCTGTTTTATTGGTTGTTAAGTATTTTGTTTATCAAGATCGATCCCTTCAAAAATGACTATCTATATTCAGGACAAAAGCTTCAGCGTCACAAAAACAGCAACTAGTTGAAAGTTACTCTACCCTGATGAAACAACCCAAAGAAAATTGAATGAAAGGAAAGTATCCGAACTGACGACATCAGATATTGCAGTTTGGGTAAATAGAGATAGAAAAGGAGATCAGCACAAGAATTGTGAGCCAGCATGCGAGTTGGTGTGTACCGCACTAGCAAACGAAAAATATAGATCACAACATATGTCTGGAAAAAGGGAGTCTCTTACGATTAAATGAGAGCTCTCGAGGGTGCGTGCAGTATCAATATACAAATGTCTTCCTAGAATATTGACTTGAACTCTGATATACAAATTAAGCATTGTGACTGCCCATAAAGACATGACCATTCTAGTGAAACCTGAAAACAGCAAGCCAATTACGAGATATTAGAATGTAAAGACAACTGAAAGATAATAACATAATAATGTAAGAAGACAGCCACATACTCAATATTTTGAGTTCATCCCATAGCTCAAGCTTCCGTGCAGGAGTCAAACTGCCCTTTCCTTTATTCAGCTGCTCAGTAAGGCTAGAAAGATCCAACTCCTCTGTTATGCGGCTACTTAAATAATGCATCGCGTGAGGCAATGTCGTTGTATCAGCTATTCTCTGAATATACTCAAAATGAGCTTGCATTCTATCAATTTCAGTCAAAGGATCAGAACTGTACAATGGAACATAAGCCGAAAGAAGTACAAAAATCACAGGGTATGTGATCTTAACTGGGTTTTGATGATTTCATCGTGTTCCCTTTCGATTGCGAGTTCACGTTCCAAATCAGCTAGTCTACGTGTATGCGAGTCATACAGTTTATACAGAAGATAGCCACTTCCTAAAACACCTGTGGTCACAAAAATCTTCCTCCTATGCCCTCTCCAGAATTTCCTATCAAAAGAAGTACCAAATGACAATCGAAAACATTGCATTCCATCACCACCTAAATAAACTCTATTTAAGAACTCCCAATCACACAAGTTACAAAAAAAAAACCTACTGAGAAAATAGACCAAATGCAAAGTTGAGACTATGAAAAACGCTACTTTGAACGAAAACCCATCACAGAATCAGCAGGAACATACAACCCACATGAAAAACAAACAGGTTTAATCTAAAGGGAGCAAATTTAAGGGTGCCAAGAAGAAAACTGACCTTAAATAATCCATCTTTTTTTTTATCTAATCGAATCAGACGTCCCTCAGAGAACCCTATCTTCCTCAATTCGAGAACAAAACGGAACCCTTTGTACAGGAATGACAGAGGAGGTGTTATTTTTACAAAGTTTGTGTAGATTCTCCTCTTGTAGAGGTATGAGATGGATTCCGAGCCAGCGATGTCATAATAAAAGGGAGAGAGAATACTCTTACAGAAAAAGAAAAAAAAATTAGAGTTAAGATAGAGATATTTTCTATCGAAAAGGGGAAACCAAATCGCAAGTTGGGCGTAATAAACTCTCTATTTTTTATTTGTTACTTGATAGCAACTATACATTTTATTTGTAGAAATTAGTTCTGGACCGTTAATGTAAAACCATATATTTTCGAAACTAATACGTAAGTTGAGCCGCTAAATGGTAATAGTGTTGGAGCATTTTTTAAGCAAATGAGAGACTTTTATTACTTAATTGAGAACAATACAAATGTTAAGGGTAATTTGAACAAAATAATAAAGTTTAGGATCGAAGAGCTAAAAAATCATGGCGCCTTCCATCTTCCCAAATTCAAATCGAACAGTGTCTTCTTTTCCAAATCAGGTTACGAATCCTAATCCAAAACTTTCCAGGAGCGTGATGCTACGTAAATCATTCGGAGGAATCGTGAAATTAATGCTTTGCTTGGAGATTAATACTCTCTTAGCAATCCAATCTGCATACTGATTTTGCAGCCTAGATATATGCTTCAACGTCATTTTGGGATGAATCAAGGATCTGCAAATTTCTAAGGAAGGGCGCAGGTACCAAGCTTCATTTCTTTGCGCAATAAGGTTGATCAAAGTTAAGCTATCCGATTCAACGTCGACTTCGAACCACTTTTTCTTTTTGCAGATAATGAGCCCTTCGATCAAAGCACTCAGCTCAGCAAAAAGAGGATTCAGTTTGCCTAAAAGAGTCCCTCGGCCCAGAAGAATGTCGCCATCAGAATTTCTACACAGTATCCCCGAGCTAGCTTCTCCATGTTTGTTGCACGAGCCATCCACATTGAGTTTTAATCTTCTTGGGTTAGGAGCCAGCCATCTAAGGTAAGTTGGTACTTTCCTGCTGTTTATTGATAAGCTGCATGCTAGAGAAATTCCAGCATTGTAAGCATTTGACCATAGTTTATAGGATAGCATATTGAATAAGTCCATACTGTGAATAATGTAAATGATCCTGTCAATAGCTTGCTTTATTGAGTCATGAGTACCAGAAAACTTGGACCAGTTTATGTTCCTCCAAATGACCCAGCAAATAACTTGGGAACAATATGAGTTATATGTTTTTTTTGTTTCGAAAACCAGAACCAAGTATGCAGGATATGGGGGAGAACTATATGCCTTCCAATCCTAATCTTAAATAGACAACTAAAATAATTCCATAGATGCCAAGCAAAACAACAGCTTACAAAGAGATGATTTTTCTCTTCGCATCTGTTGCAGAACTGGCATTTGGAATCCATTTGGATATGTCTCTTTATAATTATATTGTCAATAGGAATATAACCCTTTAGAGTCTTCCAAACCAGAAAAGAAAACTTTTTAGGAGTAGAGGAGTTCCAAATCTTAGCGAAAAGACCCAATTTAGTGTACTTGTTCCTCAAGCTTTCCCAAGTGTTCTTAGAGTCAAACTCTGTATTATCAGATAGAGTCCAAATGATTTTGTCACCTTTGTTAGGAACAATTCTATATTTGGAAATATGATTTAGCCTGTCATTAGAGATGATATTATGAAGATCATTTAGATCCCACTTGTTACTTTTCCAAAATGTTTTAACACTAGCATTTAGGTACCAGTTTTGAGAAATAGGATCACTTATCACGGGGGGGGGGGGGGGGGGGGGGGGTTTGTCATGCCAATCCTCTAGCCAGAAATCCATGTTTCCTTGGCCAAGACTCCATTTGATATGCTTATCTGCTTGTCTTTTAATAAGGGAAAATCTCTTCCAAACATTTGAGTCAGTTGGTTTGCAAGAAGCTTTTATTGCATGAGTGTTTGAGCAGTAGATATTTTGCATCAAAGAGGACCATAAGCTACTGCCTTTTCTGAAAAGAAACCATAGTTTATAAGAAAATGTTAGTTGAATATCAGATAAGCTTTTAATGTTTAACCCTCCCTCAGAATAAGGCATGCAAAGATGGTTCCAGGTAGACCAGTGTATAGCCTTAACTTGATAGTTAGTTCTCCATAAAAATTTATTAAAACATGATTCAATTCTGTTAATGACACCCTTAGGAAGATAAGTGTTGTGCATCCAGTAATATATTATAGCCATTAGAACACTAGTTATAAGAGTAGTTCTGCCTGCAAAAGACAGATTATTTAAGTCCCATTCACTGATTTTATCTTGAACCTTATTTATAAGAGTAGAAAAGTACTTCCCTTTATTGTTTCTAGCTATCGTGATGCCCAAATAACTAAAAGGGAGAGAGTCCATGTTGAAACCAGTACTGATCTTGATGTTGCTTGTGTTTTCCTGATTTTCTTTCTTAGATATAATCAACTTCGTTTTTTCTTTGTTTACAGCTTGACCAGAGATAAGCTGATATTTATCAAGAAGGCTGGACAGGATGGCAATAGAGGTTGGCTTGCAGTTTGTGAAGATAAGCACATCATCAGCAAAGGCAAGGCAGGGGACCAAGAAGTTAGATCTAGCAGCATAGTGAAGGTCTTTGTTGTTGTTGTAAAGATTGTATATCCCTCTTAATAAAACATTTTCAGCTAGAATAAAAAGGCTAGGAGACAAAGGGTCTCCTTGCCTAAGGCCCTGCATTTGCTTAAAATAACCATTTATAAGGACAGAAGTGTGAACATTAGTGATCATATTTTTAATTAAAGCAATGCATCTATCAGAGAATCCAAAGAATGATAAAACTTTAAGAATAAAGGCATGAGAGAGCTTATCAAAAGCCTTAGTCATGTCAAGCTGAATAATGACATTACCAGCTTTATGTTTCCTATCAATGTCATGAATCATTTCCTTTGTGATAAGGATATTTTCATGAATTAATCTTCATTTAACAAAGGCTCCTTGCATCTTAGAAACTATATTAGGCATAATGTCAGCTATACGAGCATTGATAAGATTAGAAAATATTCGATTAAGCAAGGTTCACAAGCTTATCGGTCTATAGTTTTTCCAAGTAGTTGGACTAGGAGTTTTAGGAATCAGACAGATGCCTGTAGCAAACACACCAATAGGGATTCCATTACCATAAAGATATGAATTAAAAGCATTGCATAAATCAACACATATTATAGACCAGCAAGTTTTAAAGAAGTGTAAGTTGAAGCCATCCAAGCCAACAGCACTATCATTTTTCATCTTAGCTATAACACTCCAAACTTCTTCTCTATTTGTTTGCCTGATGATGAAAGCATTTTCCTCATCCTTAACCATGCTAGGGATGTTAGAAAAGATATCATCCTGCATTAAAAAGTCTTCTTCATTTCTGTTAGTAAAAGAAGTAGAAGAGAGAATATCTTTAAAGAAAGATTCAGCAGAATTAGCAAGGTCATTAGGATTATCTATCTAGACACCATTCTTTTTTATCCCCTTGATTGTATTTCTTCTCCTCCTCTTGTTCACATAGGCATGGTAAAGCTTTGTATTGTCATCACCATCCCGCAGCCAGGCATTATAGCATTTCTGATGCCAAAAACTTTCCCCATTTCTCAAAGCTTTAATGTACATGCTATTGGCTTTATAAAGAGTAGCTCTATAGTCAATGCTATTCTTATCCAAGTAAAGAGCCTCCATTTTATTCACCATTTTAGCAGTGTCTTTAACCTTGTTGAAGATTTTGCCAAATGTATCAACATTCCATCTCTTTAAGAAACTCTTCAATCTTCTCAACTTAAACCAAAAGACTAGACCATCATTTCCATTGCAAGTCTTGTTCCAGTTCTGTCTAACAGTACTTATAAAGCTATCATCATTAGTCCAAGCATTGATAAACTTAAAACTCTTTTTGCAATTAACAGTATTAGAAATCAAGCCAGCCTGAATAAAAGAGGGAGCATGGTCAGATTAAGTTCTGACCATGAGAAAAACCTACGTTTTATTGAAGCTGTTGATCCACTTTTCATTAACCAGAGTTTTATCCAATCTTTTCCAACGAGTGCCCCTATTCCAAGTATATCTTGAACCAACATATCCAGAATCCTCAAGCTTGCAAACCCTTATAGCTTCATTAAAGTCATAAGTTCCAGCATGATCAAATGTAGAACAGCCAACTTGATCCTCAGAACAAGTAATCGCATTGAAATCTCCAGTTATTATCCAAGGAAGATCCTCAGTAGCTATGGTTTTCATCTGATCCTAAAGATCAAATCTAAGAGTACGATTGCTCTTTGCATAAACAGCAGTAAAATTAAACTTTGTATTACAACCAGGATAAGCCACAGCCATATGAAGCAACTGCTCATGATCCACAATAACACTTATATCAACCTCGTCATCCCAAAAGATCCAAACTTTGTTAGAACAGTTTAAAGTATAATTCTTGAAACCAAGAATAACAGAAACATCGAAAAATTTATTAACCTTAGTCATAGGCTCTTGAATCGACACAATTTTAGACTTATTATCTTTAACAATAGATAGCAGCCTTCTCAAGATAGGCTTATTGTTCAAACCTCTAACATTCCAGTTAGTCATCTTTATCATTATCTGATAAAGATTTTTTGTTTGATTTTTCTCCCTTCTTGAGTAGAGAATTTATAGTAATCTTCTTTGGCTTCCTTCTTTTCATTTCAGATCTTAATTTACTGCATATTATTGAGCTGAAATCAGTATTGTATTCAGAATTTGTAGGAGATACTTCACAACTACCACCCTTGTTTACATCATCTATAAGTGTGTTATTATCTTTCATACTCAAGTTACTTTGAGCGAAATCTTGGTCAATCCTATGAAGAGCCTCAATGACCTCCATATTACTTTCAACAGAATCAGTTTTGAGATCATTATTGTTACGCTCTTTTGATTCCAGGATTGAGTCTTCATCGTTTCTTGTTATTATTGACTTTAGCTTTCTTCTATAGACCTTGATAAAAGGCTGCGCGTTACTTGAATCTTCTTGGGAAAATTTTTGTTGCTGATGTGGATCATCCCTACCATTATCTTCATTACCTACCTTCTTTGACACGGTAACATTATTGTTAACACTTTCTTCTTGTTTCCCATCCTTTTCTGTTTCATTATCTTTCTGCTTCTGCTTATCAGCTTTGTTACAATCGTCACCTTTATGCCCAAGATGAAAACAAACATTACAATATGGTACAACGTTCTTATAACTTATGTTAATCCAATGTCCATCATTAGATCCAAAACCTATCCAGATTCTGTACTTTAGAGATTTCGAAACATCAACCTCTACATGAGCAAAACAAGCATTCATTGTAGCTTTGTTATTATGGACAATAACTTTGTACGTAGTGCCTATTGCTGAAGCCAAATCTTTGATTACAGTTTCATTATACATGAATTCAGGTATTCTTTCAAAATGTATCCAAACAAGCGTCTTAGGACTTTCAAATCTTCTATTAAAGTTAGGCTCCCAACGCAGAATTCTCATACTCTTTCCCTCGATACTCTATATGTTCTTAGACCAGATTTTACTTACATCTTCTTTACAACAGAATTCCATGAACACATGTCGAGAATCATGACTCATGAACGTGTATGATCCCTTGAACTTGAATCTTTGAAGAAAATTCTCTACCATAAGTGAATTTTACTGAGCAAGTGATCTTTAACATCTTTCGCATACTGGATTGAGTAATGATCAGACGATTCTATGCTAAAATCCGGCTTAATCTCAGTACTTGAATGCGAGACCTGACGTGTAACAGTATCGGCGTATGACTTCTTGACTTGCAAAGACAGAGTATCACCATGAAGAACAGGGTATTCTTCTATAGAAAGTTGCTTGTGAGTGGCTGAAAGTTGCTTGTGAGTGGCTTTTTCCATGATAAGGATAGAAAACTAGAAAGGAAGATTTGTCACCATAAAAGCGTTTCTTCAAGTCCAAATCTGATTATGTACTTCTGGTCGGTGGAGAGATACCTAGTGTTGGAGCATTCTAATATACATATTGTATGTGAAAAAACAGTTTTCGACATTTAATGTAAAAGTATACTTGATAGCAAATATTTTGTGAAAACAGTTATCATCGTTTAATGTAAAAATATATTTAAATTTTAAAAATATAATTTTAATAAAAATACTTATTTAAAAACAGTTGCTATTTAAAAATAAGTCTCCTTATTTTTTTCTAGTATCTTGAATATAAAACAACAATCTTTACATTATCTTTAAAAAAGTCCTGGTGTCTTGTATATTGTCGTTTCGTTATCTTGATCTTTTGACATGATTTATCTGAGATGTTCTTTTCAAGGAATTATATCTCGACTCTATATAAATATAATAATTCTGTTGATTTGTTGACAACTCTTTCTATGCATGTATTGAATGCAAGTAGGGTTTTGGATTCATAATGAAGCAGACTTGGGAGTAACCGAAAAGTACAATTTCAGATTCCAGATCACATTATGGAAGCACCAATGTTCATGAAAGTGCTCAACATTAACTAGTCATTTCTTTGGCAACTCAAAAGCCAATGTTTACAAACAACAAACAAACCCTAAAGTAAAACCATCAGCATCAAAAGAGTACCAAAACAACCCTTTGAGCATAAAACATGATATCTACCTGATGGTCCACCAAAAAAGCTCTATTAAGCTGATCAGTCAAAGTCTTCATCAGAGCTTTGCCCGAGACTACTAGCCCGCGAGCCACTTCCCTCAGCCACATTGCCACTTGCAGCAGTCCTAGCCCTAGTCTGAGCACCCTTACGCTCTGCACTTCCCTCAACCACATTGCCACTTGCAGCAGTCTTAGCCCTAGTCTGAGCACCCTTACGCTCTGTAGAATTTTCTTTTTTGGAAGAGACTGCTTTGATGGAATCTTCGCTTTTATCCAAGCTATCAGCATCCTGTGAGCAGTCGCCATCATCTAATTTACTACGTTTGAGGGGCTTCTCCGGGTCAAGTTGTGTTTCAGATTCAAGTGAATCTTCCGCATAGTTATCATTTCCCTCCTGTACATCTGAATCTTGGTTTGTCTCCTCAACAGCTTCTTCGCATTTCTTTTTGAGTGACTCAATCACGTTCATCAATTCTCTGTTAACCTATGACAATGAAGTTAATGGATGAAGTCATGACAGAGTTGCTTCTGTTTGAGAAAAGAAAAGATGAAGAATAAAAGCATCAAAGAAAAATAGGGCTTGGAAAGGTAAATAACAGGTTTAAATGCACAGCTTAACTTCCAAAATATTTTGTTGTTATACAAATTCCTTGTAATGACATACTCGAATACAAATTTTATGTTTATCTCGAGTTTTATTATAATTCCACTTTGTTAAAACGAAGGCAACGCTCTCCTTGGCTTTGCTCAAGCTCTAAATAATTCCTAGCAAGTGTTTAAATCAACCGCTTATAATCATAAGAACTAATCATGTTCACCGCTCTTCCTTACTATCTTCAAAAAATCAAAACTAAAATGCACAACTTAAAAGTTATTAAAAGAAATAGCACTCATGTTTCATACCTGAGGATTTTGAAGAAAGTCCGATATGTCAGTTGGACACAAAGGGCAATTAAAGATATTCTTCTGTGTACGAAGCGTTCTTCCCCCTCGGCTCCTCTCTGTGACAAAAGCCTGACCAGCAAATCTCCCTTCCAAGCACGACTTGCAGAAATTGTGTGCACAAGGTGTTGTTAGTGGTAGATTCATCACTTGGCGGCATATCTGACAGCTGAATTCTGCATATTAAGCCGAACACCTCATGTAAGCAATAATAAAATATATAGCAAAAAATGCATAATAGGCCTTTTGGACTAAACCACCATTCTCTGGAAAAAGTCCAAAGCATAACTGACATAACTGAGTGTTAAACTGATGAAGAACAGTAGAAGCCTCTTAATAGAGAAAATAGAGAGAATAAACCTTTTAGAAGCTTCTCTCTAAGAGTAGTGGACTGTGACTCCCTTAGAGCTTTCCTTGCTCTCTTCCGATCCCCAGGATTAGCCATATTTACACTTTTCCTGCTCATCGGCGGAGGTTTGATCCATTTCCAGCGACCATCAGCTTCCTGGTTAATGTTAAGCAAAACAGCTGAAATCATCATGATTAAATAAAGTCACACTAAGATACTCCAATATTATGGAGTCTATCACATAGCCTTCCCTGAGCTCAGAAAACTACCACTCGTTAGCTAATTGATATAGAACTATTTTGTGAGTATTTGACTGATCTTTAACAGAACCATTCAGAAACGAGCAGACCAAGAAGCAACAAATGAAAAGAAATCAGAAATTGAATCTCACGTCAAAACCCCATGAAGGACTCTCCTTCCTCTCTGTTATATCCGTAGCCTTCTTGAGCTCAGGAACAGGTGGTAAGCGTCTGGGTCGGTCCCCGCGGTCATCACTATAATTGTGAAAGAAAAGATATTAAGAAAGTGTCCTATGAAATATTGCAAAATTTTGTAAATCCTACTTAATGACAGGAACAAACCTTGTCCAGGGAGCAGGATCATTATCACATCTGACAAACAAGTACCGGCAGACTTTAAAACCCTACAAGAAAATTGCTCGGCCTTTTAAAAAGGGATCAAAAAACAAAGAGCAGCTTGATGAGTTCATTAAACTATGTTTGACCTGAATTCCAGGTTTTCTCCAGCACTTCTCAATCCTATAAACTCCATCATATCTTACTCCAGTCTCAGGTGCATATGCAGAACGTTTCTCCTTGTGAGACCTGCCCAAGAGGATGAAAAAAATTAGCATATTAGGGGCATAGTTGTCAAATTGTGAACCGTACCCTGTATCATTTTTGATTTCTTTCCGTACCGTGTATCATTTTTGGTTTTTTCCATATCGTGTACCATGTGTCATAAGATAATACCATATCATCGATACGTGTCTTATCATGCAATATCGTATATGTATCATTCTATACATGAACCAAGAAATAAATACTAAGATACATATCGCTAGGGGTTATCACGATAACAACGATACTTATCGCGATACTAACAACTATGATTAGGGGATAACAGACAAGACAAATAGAGAAAAAAATCAGTTTGTCTACATTAATGTTTGTATACATGACAATTTCAAACAAATTAATAGGGAAACAAATAAATTTGCTGTACGCATAACTGATGCAAGTTTTTCAAACCCTGCGTCGATTCATCATAGTACCAAGCTGATATTCAAGTAAATACAGCAAATATCAAGTAAGTTTAAACCGTTTTAGTCTCCACAATAATATTCCTTCCTTAGATCCATGAAGATAACATCCATCTAAGATCTAAGTACCCAGCTAATATTATCTTTGATGTCTCAATAATTATACTGAACAATGCTACTTATGTTGAAAGTACATAAAAGGAAACTAATGTCTCCAGCAGTGCCTGCTGAGGAGAAGCTAAGAAGAATCACTTATTACCTCACAACTCGAACGGGATACCCCTTTTTGCAGCTGACTCGGAGAGCCTCATTAGATTTCTCAAACTTCTGATCAAAAGACTGATCTTTGTTTGTTCGTTTGTTTCCACTGAGATCTCTGCCTCCACTGCAATCCAACCCAACAACAACAGTATCAGAAGAGCATACATCCATCATTTTTTTGGATTTCGAATAGAAAAGGAAGAAACCTATACTTGCTTTCTACAGTAGTGAGATGAAAACACAAATGTAAAAGTAAAAGAAATTTCAATTACCATGCAGTTAACAATGGTAATAATATAAGAGATCAACAAATAAAATGCAAAGCCAACTATGGGGATGCATTAGAGGAAAAGATGCAACATGTCATCTACTGGTGCAATGTAAACTGTATCGCACACTGAAAAGAGCAAGCATTGTTCCCGAGTTATTTATCGGGAAAAAAATTATTTGTAATTCTTCATCCGAAATGAACATTTTTTGTAATTCATAACCATAGCAAAAAAGCAACAATATTAAACAGACTTAACAATCATCAGGTTTAACTACGGCTTATAACTGTGAAACTTAAAACATTTCAACAATAAATATGGAAAAAAAGTGAATGAAGAATCTATTCAGATATTGGCCATCAGAAAGCATACCTTCCAGTGTATAGAAACCACTCTCCGTGATCCTCGTCATCCTCATACCCTCCAGAGAGTGCAACAGATTGAGCTCCATAATCTGACTGCCCGGCAATTCCAGCAACGTGTGGCAGATGAGCTCCATATTGTCTGCACGCCAATCTATCTGGCCATGAATCTCCAACCAACAGACCTTGATTGTTTTCGGGATCATTTTCAGCTGTTATCGGCCCAAAATGGTCAGAAGGCACTGTGACAAGTATCCGCCCACTAGCAGCATTGGCCAGCCCAGGCTTTTTAGCCCGCTCGGTAGTGTATGCTTGGTCTGGTTTGTCTTTATTTTGTTCAAAATGAGTAACTATCTTAGGAACATCTAAAACATTTTTCGCCGTCTTTGCTGTTCGAATGTAACCCACAATGGACAAATTGATCCGTGGCTGGCTTGCCACTTTCTCAGGAATTGGCTGGCGGCATTTTGCACAACTCCGCTTGCCCTGTCCTATCCATTTCTGGAAACATTTCAGACAGAAATTGTGACCGCACGGTGTCTGAGACAACAAAGGGATAAAGTAGCAATTAGCACCAGGTGAACATAGCTGTTGAATATCAGATGTATGTAAAAGATATATTAGCGCATAATTATACTCTTTCCATTCATTTTCCAACCTATAAATGTTATATAAAAAAAGTTTAATAGTAAATCAAAACACCAAATCGTCAAGCCACCAGAGTAGTCATAATATGCAATCTACTAAGCTAATTTATCAATCTTTAACTACCAAAAATTATAAGAATTATCAAATCTACAAGCGTTTGCTAGGAGAAAACTCAAATGATCTTGGAAACACAAATGTCCATAAAACAAACTGGATTTCGGTTAATTTAATTCTAAATATTTTGATTTTTGTGATTTGACTCTGAGAGATTTGAAGTCATAAAAAGAAAAGGAGGAGAGATAGCTGTTTTCAATCAAAAACACAGTCAGGCAACAATTTAATGACAGATTCAGATATCAATAGTAGACACATTGCAAAGATACGTTCAATCATGAGTACCTAGCACGATCTGGTAAAACATTTAAAAATTACTGCCTAAACTAGTAGAGAATGAAACCATTATCCTGCATTAAACAACAAGCATCACATTTCTATGTGTCAATGATATGAGAACAAAATGTCTATATATAGAGATAAAGAGAGATAGAGAGAGAGAGAGAGCGAACCGTCACAGGTCTCTCTGGCAATTGCATACAGAAACCGCAGCTAAAACTCTTCTCGACCTCATCCAAGATCTCATTTCCTATCCTCTTACCTTTATCGATTTCTTTGTCATTTTCATCTTCCTCGACCCGTCCGCTAACAAGCTCCTGCCTCTTCCTTGCCTTCTCCTTCTCCGTCAGCGATGCATCGTCTTCAATTGCCCGGATCGCGACCACCAGCTTCCCCGAAGGTCCGGTCGACGCGATCGCGGGGACAGGATCTCCGGCGTCGCATGAACAATCAGGACAGCACCACTGAAGCGTAGACTCTAGGGTTGGGGGCGGAGCAGCTAAGCAAGTCACATGCCATGGAGTGACACAAGTGCTACAAGTGAGCATCTCCTCAGATTGCGGTTTGGCTTTGCATATCATGCAGATGTCATCTCCGTCGCAAGGGAGCTGGACGCGGGGTGCCATAGTCAGTGATTGAAAGCTCGAATCGATTGGCGGCAGATACAATGAATGAATCAAGAGAGAGAGAGAGAGAGAGAGAGAGAGAGAGAGAGAAGCCGTTTCTCGGGGATATATATCGATATCTGGGTAAGGAAAATAGATTAAGCCATGCTTGATACGATGGGCGAAGGCGGGGTTTGAAAATTTTATTTTTTGGATTCTAAGTTCTCCCGTTTGAATTTCAAACCACAACCAAAATTATTTGGAGTACGAATAGAAATGAAATGACATTGCTATCCTGATTCCTAAACCTAGTTTTGTTCTACCCTTCAAAATTAATATTTTACAATTTCCCTATAAACGGATTACTATTCTATCCGGGTTTTAAACTTTTAGTATGTTTAGTTTAGGTATAGTTTCCGTTTAACATAGATGTTAAAAAAAGATGAATAGTCAATTTTTTTTTATCCATCGTAGCTATTAACTATTAGTTATAGAAATTTAATCCACTACAAGTGTTTTTTCATTATAAATTTTGTATTTATGTAAGCTTTATTCTATACAATAACTATTAAATATGGTTTACGTTACAAAACGTGTAGTTAAAGTAAATTTTTAATTTAGGCCACGTCTTAAATTTTTAACTAGATTTAATGGGTTTTTTAGGATCTTGGTAGTTTTTATATTGTTTTTATAAAATGAGTATATTTTTAATAATGACGAGATAAGTTATAGTAAATATTATATAAAAAATAGAAATAATACAAAGCGGTCTAATGAGTGGATGACCAGCAATAAGACGAGATAACCATTTGTATAAGATGAATAAACCAATGAGGAGACAAATCAACTATGTAAGATAAGGGCCCCCAAGGGCTAGCCGAGTTGGTTGAGTATGGCATTTTTATGACTAAAAGATCATGAGTTCGAGTCCTTCTACATACGCTTTCTCGGCTGAGTCTGTCACCTTGTGTGGTTTACCTTCTGGCGTTGGTTTGCAGGCTATCGCGTCAGACTGAGGGTTTACCCTGTGCGCACTCATTGCACTCTGAGTAGCGGCTGCGGGTTCCCTCCGAAAAAAAAAAAACACTATGTAAGATAAGGATAAACGAGACAAGCAAAACGAAAACAATCTTTGATTATTTGTCATTATTTTGGCTAAACTTTTAAAAAAGATTCTCCATTATTTTTGTTTTCACCTTATTTTAATTAGATTAAAATCTTCAGTTTTATCAACAACACTTTTTTCTATCGTTTTAGAAGGATCTTTATCATAAAATATAATAGTGTTTGTTGGTTGAAAATATAATACAATATTTATTTCTATTTTTGTGGCAAATAGCAGTTAGGCAATGTTTTTTTTTTCTTTTAATCCCTGGAATTTTTACTTTTTTATCATAGTTTTTTCCTTGCTCCTTTTCGTGGGTGTTATTTCCTTTTGTTTTTATTTTTTCATTTGTTTGATAATTAAGTTTTACAAGTATAATAGTGTTTCAGTTCAATATGGGTTTTGTGGCTGAATTTTCGATTATAATTAGTTGGTTTAAGGGCATCGTATCGTCCGTTTCAGTTGCATATCATTTTATTTGGCTTAATAATCTGTGGCTTTCTGATTTAGCGATGTTGTGTTGCTCAAATAATTTGTGGCTTAATATCATTGCATGTTACCGTGTGAATCATGAATGTTTTATCTAGTGTGTTGACTTTCGTAGAAATTAAAGTCAAGACCCTGGCCAAACCTAAGTAATCAAGAGGATACATAGTGCCAATGCAATCCTTGTATTAATCTGATACGACATTAGTTATAATATAAATATTAGTAAGCATACATCTTCTATTACTAGAGATTGAGACATTTTTGTTACGTAGTATTCGGTTTTAATATTGTTGTGGAATTTTTTTGTCTTTTAGTTTTTGAGTTTGAGTCATTACTCTTTTGCCTTTTGTTTAAGAAAATATTATTCCGCTCTGTTGAGGAAGAAGATTGAGGAGGAAGTTTTAATTTATTTTGAGGCGAGGGTATGGTTTGTGGGATCCTAAGAAATGAAAGTTTGAGTATTGGTGTGGATAAAAGTAGCCTGGGGGTAGGCTGGTAATTTCAAGTGGAGTTTTAAGGCGGCGTGAAGGTGTTTAACAGTGTTTAAAGGTGTTTCACAGTGTTTTAAGGGTGTTTCACAGTGTTTTAAGGGTGGAGAGAGAATTGTGCAGCTTGGCAGCAGTCAATTTTTCTTACCCATAGTTAATGCTGGTGGTTGGGCATTTATAGTGTGAAATTTGGGCCCTTATGGGCTTTCGGGTCGAGTTTAATGGACCCGGGTCATGTTTAAAGACCCATAAGTTTTAAGCAGATATGCAGGTAGCTTAGTCAGATAGTGTTTAGGTTTTTTAGTACTTTAGTCATAGTTCGAACTGCCTTAAGTTTTCAGTGTTCGAAATCATCTGTCCGGTCAACAAGTCCTGTCCGAATTTCCGGGGAGATTTACTTTGGACTACACTTCCGGGGAGCACTTCGAATTGGGACTCATCAGAAGCCCCTTTTTTAGGTTTTTGAACAAGTGTCTTTGTCAAAGAACTGAAAAACAGTCCGATAAAGGAAGTGGTCTTCCAATTCGGAGAGAGTTGAGGACAGATCCGGACAAGGCAATCGTTTCGAATTCCAAACGGTTCTGTGTCAGAGTTAGTGGGACACGTGTCACACTTTGGTTGGTTTCTTTTAGCCGTTTTCTCACCTCGAAAGTTGTACCACTATCTCAAACAAGTTACCTCTTTAAATGCTTTTGATGACGTCAGCGCCGTTTTTTAATCATTGCCCAACTTTTCGGATTCTCCTAGGAATCAAACCTTTTTTACATTTACTATAAATTCTATTCATCTTTCACAGTCTCACTATTACTTTCACTCTGCCATTTTACTCAAAGCTTCGTCTCTCTAAAATTTTCAAGATTTCCTTAGTTGTTTTATGTTCACAGCAAGAACAGCTCTAATCAAGGGTGGGTGGCTTAATCTCTCAGAATTGGAGAAAGCTCAAAGGGTTGAAAAAGAGAAAAGACTTGCAGCAGGGCTTCCAGCGTCGCCTGTCGAGAAACCAGCCCCTTCAATCGAAGAATCTGATAGAGGTTCATCTTCTTCGAAAGGTACGAGATCTAGAAAATTCTTTCAATCAACACTCTCCCCCATAATATCTGGCTCATCAGTTCAAGAGTCAATCCCCACTGTCGAACCGGGGGTCGCTGTTACAAGTGTCAAGAAGAAAACCACTTTCATTGCTATGGGGTCCGACTCCGATCATTCTCCAGACAAACTAATCATGAAAAGACCAAGCAGATTGGTTAAGGGACTCTCTTCAAAAAATATACCAGTGAGTCAGGGTCCGGGGCAACTGTTAGGACTCTCCGGGAAAGGCCGGTTGGTCCGGAGGCTAGCAGTCCACTACCTCCTAAGGAAACTTCGACCTCAGAAACTCAAACTGAGGTGAGAACTCAAATACATACAAAGAGCCAACAGTCTGGAGGATTAGCTATGCCAAGCTTCATCCCTCCCCGGGCTGTTTCTGCAGAAGCTCCCCCAACAATAATGGAGGAGAGGATGGAAGACTCCACTGAGGAGGTTAGGTTTGAGTCCGAGTCTTCCGGACAAGGTGAAACTGCTGTAGTTGTTGCCAAGAAGGGCAAAGAGGACTTGTATCTGAGGCGTCCGGATCTTCCGGAGAGCCTCGAAGGGAGAGTAGGGTCCTGCTTTCACAAGGTAGAGTTCAAGTACCTTTTATCTCTGTTAAAGACCAAGTATGCGTTTATCCATACTAGAGATTTGGGACGGTTTCGCACTAAGTGGGGGATCCCTGAAAACGTAAAAATCTGAATTCCCATCGATCCGGAGACCCCGATGGATTGTAAGAGGAACGAAATAGTCTTCTTTACGGAGCTATTCAACTGGGGACTTAGGTTCCCACTGGATCCAGAGATAGTGCGTTATTTCCACCTAGTCAAGCTATGTCCATCACAGCTAAGCCCTAACGGATGGTACACCTTGATGTCATGCATTATGGCATCTAGGTTGTCCGGAATTCCTCTTCCAATGGAAGAGTTCGCTGCTGTAGCTAGTTTGTGCAAACACCATCAGTTCCCTTTCTATCACTTTAACATGGGGAACGATCTGAAAGCTGTGGATGATCTCCTGGAGTCGGAGAGCAAGTGGATGAGCCAATTCTTGTTTGTGAGTGGCTCGTGGGAGAATGGCAAGAAAATCAAGGCCGGGGAGAATCCTAGCCTTATTCGAAGTAGATGGAGGAGCGATCGTAAGTTTTACTTTAAGTTTCTATTCGAATTTCTCTTTTCGTTTGGTTTATGCTAACCAATCGCTTTCTTGTTTTATTAGAGCTGCCAAAGGAGTTCGGAGACTATCTAAAAGCCGGACAGGTCACCTGTGGCAAGATAAACGCATGGGCCGCAGAGAACTGGGAGAACCGGTTTCACAAAGCTTTTACCCCTGGGAATTTAGCGAGATCCCATCTGTGGAACACCACAGGTCGAAGGGATCTTACCTGGGAGGAGTTCTCCACCCCACCTGATGAAGATGTAGTGCTGAGAAGGTCTCATGAATTGGATGGGACCCTCTTTCTTCCTGCCCGGGCCAAAGCCCCAAGTAAAATGAAGGGCAAGAAGAAGAAGAGCAGGAAAGCAGAAGAGGATGCTGAGAAAGAGGTCCCAACAGGCTCAGAGGTGCCAGCCCAGGTTCAAGTTAACGCAAACCTTCTACAAGTGGTAGAACAGGAGAGCGAGAAACAAAGAGTGAAGTCCCCAAAACCCACAAGGGCTTCTAAACGGACTCGCAAGCAAGCGAGTGATAGTGCTGATAGGGAGGTCAAAAAGAAAAAGATTTCCCAAGGAGAGGAGCTTGCTCTCCGGGATCCGGAGCCCACTTTCCCAACTGACCCAACATTAGCCGAGGAGATCCCAGGGAATCTTAATGAAGGGATTCCAATGGAATTCCACACTGATGAAGTTGATAGGGGAGAGATTAATATAGATGGAGTGGATGTCACCGGTCTGGGTCCTTTAGGTGACTACTTCCTTGGCCTGTCTAGAGATGAGTTCGCAGGGCCATATGTTCCCCCCAGTAGCTCTAACACAGTAAACTTCAATGGTAAGACTTTCTTGGTTTCCAGTGAGAGGGATGTTATAGCCCATTCCCTCCTTAGCAACGTGCAACCAGTACTCACCCTGGAAAGGCAAGTCCGGAGTCAGGCAGAAACCATCAAAGACCTTAAGTCTGAGAAGGAGAAACTGTCTGATGACCTCAGGACTGCCACTACTAAGGTTGACTTGCTTAAGGAGTCGAACGAACAGCTAAAGAAGAATCAAGAGAAAAGCAACACAAAAGTTGCTTCTTTAGAAGAGACCGTGAAAGATCTCCGGGCTAAGCTATCCGGATTGGAGAAGGACTTAACAGCCTCAAGAGGAGAGACTGCAGCACAGGAGAAGCTTGTCACCAACCTGACTACTGACAAACTTGCTTTAGAGAATGCAGTGACTCAGGCTGTTGAGGAGAAATCTGCTTTGGTGAAGGATCAAGAGGCCATGATCAAGGCCAAAATTAACGCTTATGCCAGGGAGATGATACGGAGTGAAGAATTAATGGTTGAGAAAGTGAAGTCCGACATGGTCCTCTTGTTTCACGAGAAGTTCCCGAAGAGGAGACTAGGGGACTTATGGCGTTATGTGGATGACGATGATCTCCCCTACTGGACCATGGTTGATGAAGGGTACACTGATATATCCTCGTCTGGTGATGAAGAGGAAACCGGAGAGAGTCCGGGTGAGGAAGAGGTTGACCCCAAAGGCAAGAAGGTCATTGAGGAAAAAAGCGACATCAAGGGCAAGAGAACAGATGAGGGTGAGCCATCTTCAAAGGCTCGTCCTTAATTTATAATCTGTTTTGTTTATCTTTTACTTGAACCAAAGTCCTTGGAAGGCCAAGGCACCTTTTTTGTGATGTTGTCCGAATTATTCGGACAGATTTTTGTTCTGCACCCAAACTTGTTTAAAAAGTCCTTGGAAGGCCAAGGCAATTTTAAGTTGTTGAATGAATGTTTTGTTTTGCTCAACCATTCTCTTCTTTCATAATCTGTTTAAATAGTTGGAGTTTAAGTAGTCTTGAGTTATTGTGTTGTGAGAGTGTTTAGTTTCTCTGGCTAGAATTTAAGTAGCCCTTAGACCTTTCAGTCCGGATAGTATGACAATCAACAGAATTTTGCAAAAACTTAAAAGATTATTCAAGAAAGCTCCAAGTTTCATTTAAAGCTCTCCGTGGCGCCGGAGAGAGGTAGCGGTATGCCCCCAAATATTTACATGGATGTTTAAACAAGTAAATATTTACATAAGTTTTATTCTAAGTACATTCAAAGGTGTTCAATATTCCAAGGGTGAGTTAAAACCCTGCCATCTTTGTCTTCTAACCAGTACGTTCCAGGCTTTATTTTTCAACCACAGTATAGGGACCCTCCCAAGTTGGGGCCAGCTTTCCGAAGAGCTTTTCCTTGGTATGCAAGAAAACTTTCCTCAATACCTTATCTCCTGGTTGAAAGTCCCTTCTTTTAACTTTAGAAGCAAACCTGCTTCTCATCAAGCCCTGATAGTGTGCCACTCTAAGATGAGCTTTTACTCGCCTTTCTTCAATTAAATCAAGTTGATTTCTAACTGCCATTTCATTAGCCTGTCCGGAGAAGTTGTGGACTCGAAAGGAGGGGAGTGTCTTCTCTATGGGGGCTATTGTATCCATCCCATAGACCAAGGCAAAAGGTGATTCTTGTGTTGCAGCCCCAGGTGTTGTCCGGTAGGCCCACAAGACTTCTTGTAAATAACTAGGCCACTTCCCAGCAGCCCCTTCCAAATTTTTCTTTAAACCGGTCAGTATTGTTCTGTTAGCTACTTCAGCTTGCCCATTGGCTTGTGGGTGGAAAGGTGAAGAAAAGCAGTGCTGAATACCCCTCGAGGCACAGAAGCGTTCCATTTCTCTGTTGTCAAACTGCGGCCCATTGTCTGTTGTTATTCTCTGGGGGACACCAAATCTGCAACATATGTTGGATAGAATGAATTTTATAACAGCCTTTGATGTTGTCCCTGCCAAGGGGGCTGCTTCTATCCACTTCGAAAAGTAGTCAATGGCTACGATTATGGTTTTACGCCCTCCGGACGCCACAGGTAGAGGCCCAACCAAGTCCAATCCCCATCGAGCAAAAGGGATGGGCTCAGAAATTGATTCCAAATGAATGGCTGGTACATGAATTTCATTGCTGTACCTCTGGCATGGGTCACATCTTCTTACCAGCTCCTTAGCATCTTTCATTATTGTTGGCCAATAGTATCCGGAGAGAAGCACTCTTCTCGTTAATGCTCTAAACCCACAATGGGCTGACCCCTCACCATCGTGCAATTCGGAGAGAACCATTTGTGACTCATGATCCCCTAAACAGCGTAGGAGAGGTTTACTATAAGATTTCTTGTACAAGACTTCTCTAATCATGATAAAACCACGAGCCATGTGCTTTAACGTTCTGGCTTGTGGTTTATTCAAAGGCACGATGCCATCAGACAGATATTGCATAAGAGGAAACCTCCAGTCTTGAGGCCGGTTTACTTGTATTTCAAAGACTTCCTCATTTTCACCTTCATCAAGTTGAATAGAAGGGCTTTCAAGCACATGGATCCATGGATAGGACTCCGTATATGCTATTGTTGCCAATGAGTCTGCTAGCTCATTCTCTGCCCGGGGAATATGCTCATAGACAACGGCTTTAAATTTCATGGCCTCACTTTTCAAGAGTAGTAAATACTTGATCAATTGTTCTTTTCTAGCTTCTGATAGGCCCAAGGCATGGTGAACAAGCAATTGGGAGTCACTTAGCAGCTTGACCCTTTTTGCTCCACAGATGTATGCCAATTTCAACCCAGCTATAGCTGCTTCATACTCGGACTCATTATTGGATGCCCTGAAAGCAAAACAAATAGCTTGGAACATGTTGTCCCCATAGGGGGAAGTGAGACATATTCCTGCCCCAGACCCTATGGCACTGGATCCCCCGTCTGTTCGGATAATCCACACTTTTTTGTCTTTTGAATCAGCTGGTTGTTCTGAGTCCCTATCAGAGTGGAACTCAACCAGAAAATCAGCCACAGCTTGAGCTTTTACTGCTGTCCGGGGAGCGAAATCTATGTCGAAGTCCCCCAATTCTACTGACCACTTTGTCATTCTGCTTGAAATGTACGCTTTTTGAAGGACATTCTTTAAAGGGAAAGACGTCCGGACAATGATAGGATGAGCCTGAAAATAAGGCCTCATCTTTCTTGCAGCTATCACCAGAGCCAATGCTAGTTTCTCAAGTTTCAAGTAGCGCCGCTCAGCATCAATCAAGCTTTTGCTGATGTAGTACACTGGGTGAGGATACCCATCAACCTCCCTTACTAATACAGCACTAATGGCATAACTTGAAACAGCCAGATATACAAAGAGAGTCTCCCCATCGATTGGTTTGAACAAAGTCTTGGGAGAGGACAGATGCTTCTTAATCTCATTGAATGCCTCATCACACTGTGGTGTCCATTCAAACCCCTTTGCACCCTTCAAGGTTTGAAAGAATGGAGCACATCTGTCCGAAGACCTGGAGATGAATCTGTTCAAGGCTGCTAACCTCCCCGTTAACCGCTGTACTTCTTTAACGTTTCGAGGAGGCTCCATTTGGAACAAAGCATTGAGTTGGTCCGGGTCGGGCTGTATCCCATGCTCACTTATAATATACCCTAAGAACTTCCCGGACTGCACTCCGAAGACACACTTTTCAGGATTTAACTTTAAATTCACCTTGGCCAGGTTGGCAAAAGTCTCTTGGAGGTCGGACAAGTGCAGATGCTCATCCACACTTTTCACCATCATATCGTCAATGTAAACCTCCATATTTCTTCCAATTTGATCAGCAAATGCCTTATTGACTAACCTTTGATAAGTAGCCCCAGCATTTTTCAAGCCAAACGGCATCACCTTATAGCAGTGCAGACCCCTATCAGTAACAAAAGTGGTATGCTCTTGATCTTTTGGATCCACCTGGATCTGATTATACCCGGAGAAAGCATCCATGAAGGAGAGCAGCTTGTTCCCAGAAGTAGAGTCTACTAACTGATCTATCCGGGGAACCGGATACAAGTCTTTTGGGCAAGCTCGATTGAGATCTGTGAAGTCAATGCACATTCGCCATTTGCCATTTTTCTTTTTTACCAAGACTGGATTGGCAGTCCACAAAGGGTACTGAGATTCTTTAATGTGCCCCATCTTTGTAAGTCTGTCAACCTCTTGTACAATGACATCGGCTTTTTCTTTTGAGAAAGCTCTCCTCTTTTGTACTACTGGTGCCACGTCTCTTCGGACAGATAAGTGATGGGAAATCACCTCTGATGGAACTCCAGTAACATCAGCGTTGCACCAAGCAAAAACATGCTGATGGTCTTTTAAGAATTTCAACATACCTTCTTTCAACATTGGTCGCATTTTGGACCCTGTCTTGACAATTTTTCCTTCTTCCAAGCAATGTGTTTCAACCTCCTCAACCGGGATCAACACTCCGGGGGTCTCCCTGGGGTCATCAATTTCACCCTCACCCCCAGAAAGGCCCTCAAACTGCTATTGGTCATTTATCCGGACTGCCCCCAGCGTTCGTGGAGCCAAGGCAGTGGCATAGCATTCTCTTGCAACTTTTTGACTGCTCCGGACAACCCCAACTTGCCCCTGAACAGCATATTTTAGACACTGATGGACCGTCGAAGCCACTGCATGCATCCTAGAGAGCCAAGATCTCCCTAGAATAGCATTGTAGCAAGTGGGACAATCCACCACAATGAAAAGTATTCTGACTGTTTTCTTGAAAGGGCCTCTGCCCAACAATACTTCTTCTTCGAACTCACCGATTACATCAGCTGAGCTGCCCGTGAAGCCTACGATCGATCTGTCTGACTTTTGAATCATAACTGGATTTTTCATTTTCTTGTAAGTATCTAGGAAAAGGATATTGGCAGAGCTCCCAGTATCTACCAAGATTCGCCTTATCTCATTGCCCCCTATCGATGCTCCTATAACAATAGCATCTTCATGAGGGCCACCAATGTCTCTCAAATCATCCCCATCAAAGACAATGAATGGGAACAAACTTGACGATTGATATGAGGTCATGCCCCCTTCTAGCTGGGTAGCCAAATTATGAACATGCCTTTTTCTTGATGAAGTGGTAGGAGCCGTTACAGTGTCCCCTCCGAAAATTGTCAAGGACTCAAAGAACTTAATGAGCCTGGAGACCGACCTAGAACGCTCCTCTATTGCACCCACTCTATTCCTCGTTGGGTCAGGATCCAAGTATTCGGATTCCACATCAAACCTTTCAATGATTACCATAGCCCCCTCTGGGGCAGCATTAACCGGACCAGCCCGGTGAGTGTTATCAGGCCTGTTGCCTCCTCTTCTTTTAACGTATGCACCCAAATTCCCTCTTTCGATCAGGTTTTGAACCTCTTGTTTCAGTGCTATGCAATCATCAGTAGTATGGCCAATATCATTGTGATATTGACAAAAAGAACTGTTTCGATGTTCTATGGGAGACTGGAAGGTTGCTGGTCTCCGGTAGTGTACTTCATCTTTTGTTTTATCGAAAATGGTTGCCACACTTTCTTTGAGTTCTGCAAACCATTCCGGTTGGACCCATGGTCCCCTTTTGTTTCTAGACTGTTGGCTTTGTGCAGGAGCAGCTGGTTGAGACTGAGCTTTTCCCCTTCCATGCCCCTGTCCGGTTTCTCTAGCTTTGTTCCCGGACTGGTTTTGATTTGGAGTTGGCGCCACCGGGGTGGATCTCACCTGTCTGTGCACCCTGGTCTTCTTTGTTTCATCAACATTTATTTGTTTGCCAACTTGATTTAGCAATCCCCCCCAGGTCATGGCCTTCTTCCTGGTTACTGAATCGGCCAGGTTGCCCGGGTTCAAACCTTGTCTCAGGGAGGCTATTGCCACTTGTTCAAAGCAATCAGCCAGCCCGTTTTTTGTGTTCACAAAACGACTTATGTACTCTTTTAATGATTCGTTTGGTTCCTGGGCACAATGGATTATGGTATCTCCATTACCCTTTAGCTCCTTACTTCCCACAAATTGCCTTCGAAAGGCCACCCAAAAAGTATCAAAGTCTCTGATACAACCCTGAGGAAGGCTGTTGTACCACTTCAGAGCACTCCTCGTGAAGGATTGGGAGAATGCCCTGCAGAGTAGTTTATCATCATCATCAAAGTTCATCATGAAGTTCTTGAATTGCTCCAGATGATTGTCTGGATCAGTACTGCCATCGTACTTCTCCATCTTGGTGCTATCAAACCTCTTGGGGAGGTTTCCGGACAGTATTTTGGAAGACAATGACGATTGCCTCCAATTCCTCCCACGACTGAACGCAGTATCCTCATTAGGTGTTGCAAAGATACCTGGCTCATCATGGAAGGCAAAAGGATCCACCAGCATCCGGTCTACATGCCTTCGGTTGTGAGATGATCCTTTCCCAATGTGCCTTTTCATTCTTCCATGGTGATCTCTTTTTCTGGAATACTTTTTAACTTGCTTCTGTTTTTTCCTGGTTCGCCCCTCATCACTATTGGAGGACAAGGATTTTTCATTTCCCTCACTGTCCGAAGAGCTGTCCGAAGATTCTGAGCTTGAGTCAGAACTCTCCACAGGCTTGGACCGGTGAGACTTTTTAGAACTGGCATGTGTCTTTTTAGTGCTCACATGAGTTTTTGAAGCCTCATGCTCTCGAGGGTTATCAGAGCGATGAGCAACTGATGCTTTGGACTTTTCCTTCATGCCCATCTTGGCCTTCTCAGCCCTCAGAGCTTCTATTTCAACCCTCAACCTGTCACGCTCTTGGACAGTATATTCATCGTTCTCTTCCACCACTTCGAGCAAAGCTGGTGGAAGCTCTGGATTATCCGGATTCATTCGGACAGAAATTCCTTACTTGGTTTTGAATGCTTGATTCAGGCACCGTCGCCTCCCACTGTGGTCGCCAATTTGGTGTGGATAAAAGTAGCCTGGGGGTAGGCTGGTAATTTCAAGTGGAGTTTTAAGGCGGCGTGAAGGTGTTTAACAGTGTTTAAAGGTGTTTCACAGTGTTTTAAGGGTGTTTCACAGTGTTTTAAGGGTGGAGAGAGAATTGTGCAGCTTGGCAGCAGTCAATTTTTCTTACCCATAGTTAATGCTGGTGGTTGGGCATTTATAGTGTGAAATTTGGGCCCTTATGGGCTTTCGGGTCGAGTTTAATGGACCCGGGTCATGTTTAAAGACCCATAAGTTTTAAGCAGATATGCAGGTAGCTTAGTCAGATAGTGTTTAGGTTTTTTAGTACTTTAGTCATAGTTCGAACTGCCTTAAGTTTTCAGTGTTCGAAATCATCTGTCCGGTCAACAAGTCCTGTCCGAATTTCCGGGGAGATTTACTTTGGACTACACTTCCGGGGAGCACTTCGAATTGGGACTCATCAAGTATAGAATATGTATTTCTGAGAGTTGGATATTTGTGAGTTAATGTTACTTTATTTCTTGCGTTTGAGACCTCAAAGAACGAAGGTTATAGTTATTTTTATAATGTATTTGAATTGAGAGTGTAATTGTCACATGTTGGATAATTTGAAAGACTTCTTTCTTACGGTAGCTGAGAAACGTCAAGTTTAGAGTGATTGTGGTGTGTACCGATGAGCGAGACCATAATATGCGAATGATATTTGAAAAGACTTGTCTCAATTGTTGTTGTTGCTTAAAACCCGCAATTTTGGAAAATATATGATTTTAAGGTTGTTTATTAATTTATGAGAAATGGAAGTCACTTGAATGGAGGTCATTGAGTTCACATTGGTAACAACAATTATTGATTTCTTACATTGTTGTAGTTTAGTTCTCCGAAGATCCAATCCGTTCATTTGAATTTCGGATAAATTCAAAGTCCCTAATGGTGACCATGAAGTTCGATGATCTAGGGTAATAATGAATTCTAAATCAGTGATAAGTAATGTCATTACAAGTATAAATGGGAGTAAACCAAAAAGAAAATGAAAAGTTAAGACTTTTATCTTTACAATTGATGTATTGTGAGGATAAATATATAATTGATGTAGAGATATCACAAAGATTCTAGATAATTCAGATGGTACCATAGGGTGAGCGGTGTGGTTAGTAACATAATAAAAAATGAACTATATGTATGATTATGGAGTCTATAATAGGTAGCCAAGCACTAGTTTATATGAGGATCATTATACATATAATATTATTGATAATAAACCAATGACGGTTTTTTACCATTTAGGATCGTTTAACCCATATATTTTTTTATAAACAATAAACAATTTATAAATTTAAACATCGTTAAGAGACAAAACGGTCCAAAATACCATAATTAAAAAAAACACAATTAACTGGTGTGTTTAAAACAAATCCACCAAACATGATCGTATCTAAAGAACAATCACTTAAAACATAAATAAGATAAAACACTAAATAATAAAATACCCGCTTTCAATAAATATATAGAACAATTAAAAACGTATAAACCACTCCGCTTTCAATAAATATATAGAACAACTAACAACGTATAAACCACTTATAAATGAAATGGACACTTGTCTAAACCAAACCATCTCTCACTATAAAATAATTTGTGCTAAGTAGTTTGAATTTTAAAACTCTAAAAAAATTAATATAACTTTTAAAATTAAATTTATCATATGATCCAAAAATTATTTTACATCATTAATTTTATTTTAACTCTACCAAATTAAACAATTGAATAATTATTATATATTATTAAAAAATAAAAGATGAAAAATATAAAAATTCAAAATCTTATATCACAAAACAAATATATATATATATATATATAATTTAAATTTAATTATGTACGTATATAATACAAGTGAGTTATATAGATTTATCTACTCAATATTATGTATGTTTATTTATTCAATACCAAATTTATACATCGAATCAAAAATCAATGTCGTTATAGGTTTAAAATTGTGATCGGGCATAATCAATATTTTATATTATATAAAATATTTAAAAAAAATAAAAAAAATCATAAAATATTTTTGATTTCTTATAAAAATACGAACGAATGAATATTTGATTTCATAAAACGATAATTTAATATATAAAAATTACAAACATTAATTTTTATTTATATACAAATGTCCGATGGTACATTTCTTTTCATTTGTCTTATGTTTTACGTTATCATAATCTTTATTTTATGAATATAACAATAATAATTATAGTATAATATATATTGTTTATTGGTTTGATTTACAATATAGTTTTATAAAAATTAAGATTGGGGAAAATTATATAGTAAAATAATTCATTGTATTTATTCAACTTAAATTATAAATTAGTTTATATAAATATAATTGAGTTAAAAATGTAGATTTATACCTTATAAAGTAAAGTGTTTATAATACACTAATATATTTTCAACTTATAATATTTGATAAATACATCAACCTACATTGATGTTATTTTATATATTTTATTTACATGATACAAGATACATTAAGAAATTGAAAATTATAAATAAATAACATTTTATTTAATTTTGATATATTTTAATGTAACCGTTATATCAGTTTTGAACTTTGAACCGGTCAAATTTTTTGTTTTTTATTTAGTGAATTATATTAGAAGATAATACTATTTTTATCATCTAAACATATAGCATCTTAATCTAAACACGTGTATAAATTATAGTACTAAGATTTAGTGTATTTTTCATATTTATTTAGTGATGTCACCACAATTATTATTTTATTTTAATATAGATAAATTATTTGTTTGAGATCGTCATCGAATGGGATATTTGAGGGTGGTGTAACGTTTAGCATATGGTATTTTTTCATTCATTTTTGTACTAGTATGATCGATCGTAAACGTTACATTACGAAATTTTGGAGTAGGATTTTGTACTATCAGTTTGTTTTGTCATCGATAATGCATTAAACCTCGTATTTCAAAAATATTTTTTATATTGCGTCACTTTTATGGTCATTATTACTAATGACAATATGGATTGGTCTTACACTTCTATTCGAACTTTTCATTAAGATGAATATTTGTATCATATTATGTATTTAGTATGTTACCAAATCAGTGTGATGTCCTCAGTTAGAATGCGGTAATATTTGATGTTTTTACATCAAATTTTGGTCATTAATCATTTTATTTTATGTACCAAATGACACTTTTGAAACATTATACTAAAATATTGTTAGGTATTTTAGTGTAATTGGATTGACTAGTCGACCAATGTAGTCATAATATATTATCAAGCAATATATTGTGACTAGTGTTATATTAAAAGGTGCATGATATTCTGAAAATTCATGTAAAATTTAAATTTTAAAAATACCCGTTTATTTTACATTTTAAATAATATCCACTTTTGGATAGTTAATTGCTTTGACAGTTTATATCGATTATTTTCCATTATAAATTATACAGATAAAGAAGATTTAATCTATTATGACTTTTTTTCGGAGGGAACCCGCAGCCGCTACTCATAGTGCAATGAGTGCGCACATGGTAAACCCTCAGTCTGACGCAATAGGCTACAAACCAACGCCAGAAGGTAAACCACACAAGGTGACAGGCTCAGCCAAGAAATCGTATGTAGAGGGACTCGAACTCATGACCTTTGGTCACGAGCATGTCTTACTCAACCAGCTCGGCTACCCCTTGGGGGCATCTATTATGACTTTTGATTAATATTATAGTTGGTTTAGGTACAATTTCCTACCAAACCCCTTAAATCATTATTATTACTAATTATTTAGTATTATAAAATTTAATAACATTAACCTACCAAAAATTCGGTATATCACTTTTTGGAATGCTAAAATATGTTGATTGATACGGTTCGGTACAGTTTATTACCATAAAATAAAAATGAAACACAACTAAAATTATATAAGATAAATTAATAATAATAAAAACAATTTGTTTATTTAAATAGTTTTGTTGCTATTAAAGCAAATAAGAAATTTCATATATACCAAAACATATAAGATTAAAATAATTATGTTAAGTTTCGTTTTAAAACCCAAGTAGTAAAAATTTATCTTTTAATTTGATATAAGAATTATTGACACACAATCGTTTTTACAACTTGAAAAACTATTACCATAAATGTTATATTTTTGTATAAACTTGTTATTTTAATATGATATTATTTTTATTATAAACTATACTTATAGATATTTATAAACATACATAGATTTATATTTTAAACTTTTTTAAACTTTATAAATAAGTGTATAATTTGTACAAAGAATCGTCTTTTATAAGTATTTTAAGATTCGAATATATTTTTTTATGAGTATTTTAAGACTCGAATATCTTTTTTATATGATGGGGTTTCTGATATTGTAATCATCATGGGTCAACAAAAGATATTTTGGAGGAAATAAAAATTATCATAGATGAAATAGCTTTTGCCTATATTTAATTATCCATAGATATGTTTGCAAATGAGATAATTACCTCTTCAAAACAGCTGCATCCCTTTTCGGAAGATGGAGTTTACCTATTTTTTGTTCCATTCTCAACTCCTTAAACTTATGAATTCTGGTTTCTGTAGTGGACCAATTTGTTAACATACCACCGAGGAATTTTTTATTAACATAATGACAACGAGCCCTTATTGCAGTTTGTGCCACTGAATCAACTGCTTTCTTTTTTGTCCCAACAATTAAGAAACGTTTTCCCCTAATTCATGCAATGGAATAAATCTATTCAAATTTACAATCTAATATGAGAATATAATAATTAGAAAAAAAGAGTAAAGTTAAAATTTTGATCTAGAAGATCAGAGTTGGTGTTAGGAAAATAAAACAAAACAAAATAATTAATTAAGTTTATATATATATATATATATAAACCCTATAATTGTTTTAATATATATATATATATATATATATATACATATATATACTTCATTAAGAACATTAGATAATTAATTAAATCAAATCTAAAAGTCAACTTCTCCTTCAAATTGTTGTGATAACCCTTTTATATAGGTTCTTGTGATAACCCTTTTATATAGGTTCTTGTTTAGAGTGTTGTGATAACCTTTTCATATGACTGGTTATATCTCTAATCTCATACCTCCTACAATTGGGTCATGTAGTGCACTATTCGTTCAACCCAGTGGTGGGTCATGTAGCGCACTATTCGTTCAACCCAGTGGTATTATTATGTTTCGGATATAGATTTCACCTCATGGTCTTAAAATAGATCCTCATGGTCTTAAAATAGATCCTCATGGTCTTAAAATAGATCTAACATCAATCAATTGAACCCGTAAGTAATTCAAGGCATTACAATAAATAATAATAATAACAAAAATTATATAAAGAAGAAATTAAAAATAAAAATAAATCCTTAACAAATATATGTACACAGGTTTTAAAAACTTGAACAAAAAGGTTTAAAGCATAACCCTAATAATAAAAAGACAAAGCAGTTTGGATCTCCTTCGCTATGGTTTTTTTTTCCGGAGGGAACCCGCAGCCGCTACCCACACAAGGTGACAGGCTCAGCCGATAAAGCGTATGTAGAAGGACTCGAACTCATGAGTTTTGGTCACAATCAAACCTTACTTAACCAACTCGGCTACCCCTTGGTTTCATTCGTTATGGTTTTATTTATAGGAAGAGTTGTGATTTTTTTATTCACCATAATATTATAAAAATAAACCACATCGAAAATATAATTATAATATTAAATAAAATAAAATAATTTATTTATTTATTATTTCAAATTATAAAATATAATATAATAATTTATACCAAATATTTTATTATCCCAAAGATAAAATTATAATATTTATCAAATAAAATAAAAAATTATATTATTATTTTAAATTAAATAATAAATATATTATAATTTATTTTTAGAAAACTAAATTATTTAGATGGTGATCTTCAATTAATTTCTTCTCTTTGGTTTTTCTTTCTTTTATCATTTCTCTAATTATTTTAAAGTTTTTGGATTTTATCTCCTTCTTTAATTGTAACTTCTATGTACAATCTTAACTCATTTTTTCTCCTTTTGCTCAAATTTCACTCATACATAAAAAATAACCAAATAAAAGTGTTTTTATTCATAGTTAATTAAAACTAATAGTTAAATTAGTATAAAAGTAATATAAAATAAAGGATAAAAACTAGTACAAAATCAATATAAAATCAATGATAAATATCATTTGATCAATAATCATATTTGAATTTGATCTAAAATTTGTTTATGCATAATCAATTTTTTTATAGTATTCAAATATGTTACGAGAAATACGATAGCTATGTCTAGTAATTCTATTTTGATATTATATTTTTAATGAGAAATTAGAGTTGTAGATCTTAGCAACCATGCAATTAATGTTGGAATATATTTATTTAATATATTTATAGACTAACAATTATTTGGACCGACATGCTAAATAAACATATTCGATTATTGTCTTAAGGAAGTCCAAATTAAAAGTAGTCGAGTTAATTATTTAATTAACTAAATTGGATCTATGAGTAAAAAAGGTGTTATGGGCTCAAGTGTGGTAACCGGGTTGAATTTGTGCACTGTGATGAAGAGGGCCCAAATCTCAACATTTAAGCCTGAATTAATAAATGAGGGATATAAATTGAATTATCAATTTATTGGGTTATGGTCCCGGACACAAGGAAGTAATAAAGGATGGGCTTTACAATGTTGGGCTTTACATTGTAAAATCTATAAATAAGGGGTTAGGTTTAGGTATTTCTTCACTCTAAACCCTAATCAGAAATACGACCGCTTCCTTAGTGTCTGGAAATTTTTCCTTCTTCTCTAATCTGATTCTGCAGGTCTCTTAGTTTCATAAACGGAATCGCCGGAGAACGTGGAATCGCTAAAGAACGCAAAAGAACTGTAGAGAATACTAGATGGATAGCAGCAGGCAAACCCGTAAGTATTCTTGATTTTCTGTTTCTTCTATAGATGAATCTAGCAAAAGGGTTTAATTATTTTTCCGCGATTTGTTATATATTATTTGATGCGATTTCGGATAATATATAACAATTGGTATCAGAGCCAAATAAACCCTTTTTGGATTCAATAGAATAATCAAATTGAGTATTGATAGATAAAAACACATGTTTTTATTCATTGTAAAGAATCCATGTCATTGAGATTATGTGTGAATTGAATTGGTAGGGCATGGATTTAGGGATTGTATGGAAAGCATGTATTGAAACACATGTTTTATAATCAGTAAATTGCAATTTTTATAGTTTGGGGATTTTTTTTCCGGGTAAAATTAGGGTTTATTGATGTCTGGAATTTTTCTCCCAAAATTAGCATCAAATCAACCCTAAAATAACGAATAAAATCAAAATTATTGGGACAATGGCTCATCGACAGCTTAACCCCTGATGTTAACGCTGATCGAAGGCTGTCCGGCGATGAACACCGTAACCTCCCAAAGAATAGGGACAAAAAAAAAAAATATCCAAACGGTAATAACAACATGATGAATACAGGTTGGACCCATCCGGAACCCGCAACATTACTACAAATAAATTTGTAGGATGGGCCCGTCCAAGACCTGTAGCCTACTGCAAATTGCAACAGGCAGGTAGCCTACTGCAAATTGCAACAGGCATGTAAGCTGCCGCAATTTGCAGCAGCGAGGTAGCCTGCTGCAAATATTAAGTTAAATAAATAAAAAAAAATTAATTAATTTTTTTTTTATTAATTTGAAAATATTTGAACAATATATTTCACAAATATGATGCTTTGACAATTTTTTTGTATGTTTATTTGTGAATTAAATTGTATGTGTGTGAATGATTAAATGACGATGCATGACTAAGGTTTCGTAGACCGGTAGGTGAAACTAAGAAATTAATTTAATCGGCCCTCCGGAAGGTTAAAATTAATTTTCTTAAGGATCTTAGGCTTCGAAAAGTTCGGAGATTAATTTAAATTCAAATATTATCGGCCCTCCGGAAGGTTCACGTTTGGGTTTAAATTAATCATGAACGGGAGAAAATTATTGAAAATGGTCTTTGTGCTGATTTTAATTTTAATTAGATGAAATCGGCCCTCCGGAAGGTTTCATCGGTACTTAAGGATAAATTAAATTCAGCCTTACGATTTTTTTGATTTTAAGTAGGTGAAATCGGCCCTTTCGGAAGGTTTCACCGATACTTAAGAAAATCAAATTATGGTTATTTTAATATATGTAAATGACATCGGCCCTCCGGAAGGTCTCATTGGCAATTAGAAAATTAAAATAATGATCATAGTATTTTTCTCAAACTCATAAAATTTCATGTTAATTTGATTTGCCCTCTGGTATCTATTATCAAGGAATTTTATGTTTTACGTGTATTTGTCATGTTTATGCATATGTTTTCAGTTATATGTCAAGATACTAGATGTGCTTTGTGTTGTTTGTTCTTATTATAGTATCCATGGGTTGCAATTTGTTGGGGACTCGTCCACCAACGTTGGATTTTTCGGACTTCCAATTGTGGAAGGAAGAAATGTTGCTGTTTTTATCTGTACATGATTACGACTATGCATTGTTAACTCCCAAACCATCTCCCCTTAGTCCAGAAAGTACACCGGATGAAACTAAGGCTGATGAAAAGTGGGAAAGGTCAAATAAGTTATGCATGACGCTCTTGTTACAGGGAATAGCAGTAGCATTGCGTGGGGCTATCCCTAAAGGTGTTACCACTGCCTCGGTCTTTCTCACGGAGATTGAGAAAGCCTTTGCCAAAAATGAAAAGGTAGAGATGCAGTGTTTGCTCATCGAGCTAGCTACCAAAAAGTATAATGTCAAAGGTAAAATCCGGGAGGACATTCTGGGAATGTTAATGATTGGCCAAAAGTTAAAGGCAATCGGTTTAGACTTACCTGAGGAATGCATAGTGGGATTCACATTTCATTCGCTTCCAGACCGGTTTAAGTATTTCCAGTCCACCTATAACTGCATGCGAGAAAAGTGGAATATCAATGAATTGATTTCCCACGCTGCACAGGAGGAGGAAAGACTTAAAGGCACAACGCTTGAGGCTAATGTGATTACATCACCGAATAAGGCAGGACCTAAGCGGAAGGCATATGGCAAAGGACCGGGTCAAGGTTCGGTCAACAAGAAAGGTATAAGGCCCTGGACAAGTTCATAACTTTTAAGATCGAGATTGAGAAACAATTTGGTAAAAGCATTAAGACCGTTAGATCTGACCGTGGTGGTGAATACTATGGTAGATATGACGGATCGGGTGAACAACGTCCAGGTTCCTTTGCACAGTACCTAGAGAAGTGTGGAATAGTCCCTCAATACACTATGCCTGGTTCACCTCGCATGAACGGTGTATCTGAGAGACGGAACCGAACACTAAAAGATATGGTTAGAAGCATGATAAGTCACTCATCTCCACCATTATCTCTCTGGGGGAAGCCATCAAATGTGCCGCTTATATACTCAATCGAGTACCCACAAAGGCTACTGTTAGGACTCCATATGAGCTTTGGAACGGGCGTAAACCTAATTTAAAGCATCTGCATAAGTGGGGTTGTCCAGCTGAGGCAAGGCCTTACAAACCTCAAGAAAAGAAACTGGACCTAAAAACAGTTAGTTGTTTCTTCATAGGTTATTCCGAACATTCTAGAGGGTTTAAGTTTTATGATTCTCTCACTAGTATAATATTTGAGACATGAACGGCCAAGTTTCTAGAGGATGTTGAGTTTGGAGGGAAGAATAAGGGAACATATGTTGATTTTGAGGAATAATCCATAAAGATTCATGAAGGTTTTAATAGGGATACTAAGATATCTGAAGATTGGGCGGTAATGCCAATCATTTCGATCCCATTAGAACAAGGTAATCCTCAGATTAACACTAATGCTCACTTGAGGGTTCTAATCAGGATATAGAGATTCAGGTAGAACAAGAGGAACCTCAAGATAATCTTCCACAAAGGAATCAAAATGACATCGTTCATAATGATCAAACTCTACCTCCTCAAGAAGTGCAACAGGAGGAAATAGTGCCATTAAGAAGGTCCACTAGAGAAAGGAAAAGTACTATAGGTCCAAAATTTATAGTATATCTTCAGGAGCATAATGAGTTATGTGCTGGAACTGTAGATGATCCCTCATCCTACAAACAGGCCATGGCAAGCTCTGAATCTCAAAAGTGGATTGACGCTATGAAAGAAGAGTATAAATCAATGCAGGATAATGCGGTATGAGATCTTGTCACATTACCTGAAGGGAAAAGACAATTGGTTGTAAATGGGTTTACAAAACCAAACGTGATTCCCTGGGTAATGTGGAAAGACATAAAGCACGTCTTGTAGCAAAAGGTTATACCCAGCGTGAAGGGATTGATTTTAAAGAAACTTTCGCTCCAGTATCGACGAAGGATTCCTTTAGAACAATCATGGCATTAGTTGCACATTTTGACCTTGAGCTTCATTAGATGGATGTTAAGACCGCTTTTCTCAATGGTAATATTGAGGAAACGATCTACATGATGCAACCAGAACACTTTGTAGAAAGTAACTCAAAAGATCTGGTTTGCAGACTTAAGAAATCCATTTATGGGCTTAAACAAGCTTCTCGTCAATGGTATCACAAATTCCTTGAGGTGATAGTCGGTTATGACTTTGAGATCAACTCGGTTGAGGATTGTGTTTATCACAAGTTCAGTGGGAGTAATTTCATATTTCTTATATTATATGTGGATGACATATTGCTTGCCTCGAACAATAAGGAATTGTTACACACTACAAAAAGATTTCTATCAGACAAGTTTGATATAAAGGATCTTGATGATGCCAGTTTTGTGTTAGGAATCCAGATACATCGAGATCGTTCTCGTGGTATTCTTGGATTATCACAAAAAGCATACATTAAAAGTGTGTTACAACGTTACGGATTGGCAGATTGCAAACCCCTAAGTACCCCTATAGCAAAGGGTGACAGACTTAGTCTGAGTCAATGTCCTAAGACAAAACTTGAGATTAAGGAAATGAAAACGGTCCCTTATGCTTCTGAAGTTGGGAGTTTAATGTATGCTCAAGTTTGTACTAGGCCCGACATTGCCTTTCCTGTAAACATGTTGGGGAGATATGTTAGTAACCCAGGAATGGATCACTGGAAAGCAGTTAAAAGAGTACTCTGATATCTGCAAGGAACGAAGGGGCACATGTTGACATATAGGAAGTCGGATAAACTGGAGATCATCAGGTATTCCGACTCGGATTTTGGTGGATGCACAGACACATTAAAAAGCATGTCAGGCAACATATTCTTATTGGCTGGAGGTGCAATATCCTGGAAAAGTGTAAAGCAAACACTTATTGCATCGTCCACCATGGCAGCAAAATTTGTTGCATGCTTTGAGGCATCAAACCAGGAACTATGGCTGCGGAATTTTGTTACTGGATTACGCATTGTACAAGGGATAGAAGGCCTTATGAGGTTATATTGCGATAACAATTCCGCAGTGCAGTACTCTAACAGCAACAGGAGCGCGTCTAAATCCAAACACATAGACATAAAGTTTATGTCTGTTAAAGAAAGAGTATAGATGGGTCAGATAAGTATAGAGCACATTGGAACAAACTCCATTATAGCAGATCCCCTAACAAAAGCGGTTTTGCCTAAGGTTTTCCAGGGACACACCATCAGTATGGGTGTAGTTGATTTAGAGGATTTTTAGTTTCAGTGGGAGAGTTTGTAATAGGATCTGATGTTATATTTTACAGTATTGTGCACATTAAAGTTTATTGCAATATATATGCTTGGAAATATTTATTGATATCTGTACTGTATTGGATCTCCAAAAGTAGGAACCATTTAAGAGTAGATATGTACGATTACAAGCCATATTACTCTTAGACCACGCTTCATAATTGGCCCAAGTAATTGATTGATTATGGTAATGTGATTACTGTTGCATCATATTGTTCACATTACGAGAAAGAGGTCTTTAGTCCTTTATTGTTATCAATCATGTACGGGGTTGTACCGTTTGCCCATTGACAATGAATATAGGGATCCCATTAAAGTTGAATATGTATTCTTGAGTAGCATATGACGGTCCAAGTGGGAGATTGTTGGAATATATTTATTTAATATATTTATAGACTAACAATTATTTGGACCGACATGCTAAATAAACATATTCGATTATTGTCTTAAGGAAGTCCAAATTAAAAGTAGTCGAGTTAATTATTTAATTAACTAAATTGGATCTATGGGTAAAAAAGGTGTTATGGGCTCAAGTGTGGTAACCGGGTTGAATTTGGGCACTGTGATAAAGAGGGCCCAAATCTCAACATTTAAGCCTGAATTAATAAATCAGGGATATAAATTGAATTATCAATTTATTGGGTTATGGTCCCGGACACAAGGAAGTAATAAAGGATGGGCTTTACAATGTTGGGCTTCACATTGTAAAATCTATAAATAAGGGGCTAGGTTTAGGTATTTCATCACTCTAAACCCTAATCAGAAATACGGCCGCTTCCTTAGTGTCTGGAAACTTTTGCTTCTTCTCTAATCTGATTCTGCAGGTCTCTTAGTTTCATAAACGGAATCGCCGGAGAACGTGGAATCGCTAAAGAACGCAAAAGAACTGTAGAGAATACTAGATGGATAGCAGCAGGCAAACCCGTAAGTATTCTTGATTTTCTGTTTTTTCTATAGATGAATCTAGCAAAAGGGTTTAATTATTTTTCCGCGATTTGTTATATATTATTTGATGTGATTTCGGATAATATATAACAATTAAAACATAAATATTTTAAATACATAAATTTATATTATAAATTGATTAATAATACATTATATAAAATATATTTTTGACATATTCGACTGTACGAGAAATACCACAACTTTATGTATAGATTTTAGTTTAATATGATATTTTTGTAACTATAAACTAAAATAATCAATATTTTTAACCATATTATAAACTAAAATTTTAACATTTTAAATCAATACACAACCCCATTTTAATTTGGTCTAAACATGTTAATTTGACGGCTATTACGAGAAATACTTTAACTTTGTCTATAAATTTTGTTATAACATGATATTTTTTTTATTACAAACTAGATACATACATATTCGATACCATACCTACAATTAATTTTATACATTACGAATTTGTGCATAATTAAATTTTAAATTAATTTAAAATTATTGATGCAAATTTAGTTATTTAACAAACTATTGTTACGATAAATACTATAACTGTGTATATAAAATCCACGTGTAGAAAAGATTATTATATTAAATTATTTTCTAAAGTATTATTTCTATAGTTATAAATTTAAATTATAAGTTTTATTTAAAATTTTGGTACGAATTGAAAGGAAAAGATACGTTCAAAGAATTTATAAAGTGATATATTTTATCCCTTTTATAAACTACATACTATTATATTGATATTGAATATCAATCTTCACCCTAAAAACACGAATAGAATGAGGTAATTTAAAATTATCTCAACATATAAAAAAAATCTATAAAAATTGGTAGAGTTTGATTAGACATTAAAATGGTAGGACGACAATATGATAAAAAGATCTAACCCTAATTATTATTTATATTAGAATTAAGTAGTGTAGTAAACATTAATTTATTATACTTATTTATTGTTTTCCAATTATAAAATTTACAATTAAGTCAGTTCTAATTCATTATAACTACTATTGATTGGTATTATAAATGAATAATTAATTAAACTATATTAATTATTCTACTTATTAGTCTTTTAATAATTTTGTTATGTAATTGTATATTATTTTATTTGAATGATGTATATTTATGAAAAGAGTTTTAAATTTGGAAAACAAAATAACTATAAATTTGTGGTTACTAGTGTATTTATGTTGAATAAATTCCTGGTATTGTCGGTATGTTTTTGTTTATAATATTTATATTTTATTAAGCTGAATTTATAAGGTTTATGTTTATAATATTTGATTTTGTATATATAAATCGGATTGTATAACCGATTGTTTAGTATCGAATGTTGAAATATAATTGTATCATTAGCTATGCATGAATATAAATTATTAAAATTTATAATCATAAAAAAATATTAAATTAATTTGTTATATAAATTGATTTAGATTATAATCTCTAAAAATATGTATAAATTTGTATGACTAAATATTATTAGATAATATTTATATTTTATTCATATATTGTCTTTTAATAATAATTAGTTTTTTTTGTTATCAAAAAGTTTGGTATAGATAACATTTATATTTTATTCATTTATTGTCTTCTACTAATAATTAGTCTTTTAATGCTAATAAAAACTTGGCATAGATAACAATTATATTTTATTATCTCTCTTATTTTAGTACTAATAATTAGTCTTTTAATACTTGTTTGGTGGCAATAAACTATTTATTAATGAGTGGACACATAATTATTAGCTAGAATTCAAGCTTAATATGTTTATCTAATATTTATTACACGTATGAGGTTTCCATGGTGTTGAACTCCGATGATGAGACCCGGATTTAAAACAAAAACTAGTCTTAATTTATAGAAGTAGAGACATTCAACAAAAAAAATGAATATCTTCCACCATTAGTTAATATACAAGTTGAGGTGGCTAACCAAATCATTATAGAGGTAATACGCCGCTTTTGCAAGGTTTATATATGCAAGTGGTTTGATTTCTTCTAATAAATATTATGATCTTATCAATCCATCATGAGAAGCACAATAAGGTAGACTCTATTCATCTTAGTACATGTGATGGAAAGCATGGTCTCTGTAAAAGCCTTTATGACTACATTTCGAATAACGAACTACAACAAAATGACTAATGTGCGCACAAGAAGGACCAAAGTATACCTAGTTGAGAAGAACCGGATCAAAACACATAAGAATGAAGCATTACTGAACTTTAATGCACAATAAGTATTTTCCTAATATTTACTTTTTTGAGTTCAAAATAAGGAATACAATATCTAGAAGCGTCTTATCACACAAAAGATAAAGCCGAGGATAAGTTAAGGCAAACTAAGAAAATTCTTACATTAGAATAGCTGAGGAGAAACCTGATACATATAAGTTGATTCACGTGTATGGACATTCTCTCATTTATCTAATGAATGTTGAACATCTGAAACTCTGTGTTTTGTAAGAGCATATTATCTTAAGCATATTTTTACAAATATATTTTAGTATATTATAGAGTTGTAAGTTTTTTTATATCCTTATGTACTTTTGATACAATATTTTCTAATTTGATGTCATAATTGATATTTAACGAGACACCATAATAGGAATGAATATCAAATTGTGTGCTCCAATATTTATGTATTATAATAATAAATAACAACTTCTGAGGTATAACATCCAAAAGTGATAAGTACAATGGAAACATAATATCATAATCAACCCATGAGTTATAACATCAAATTATGAAAAGTAGCTCTCATTCCATAACACCTAATGTGTAAAATGACTCTCATGCCAAATCACATATTGTGTAAAATTACTCAATTATCAAAGCATCCAATTTGTGTAAAAGACTTTTGAGTCAAAGCACTATGTGTAAGGCTCTATATTCAAGTTTTTAAGCAGAACACCATCTTTCACATTTGGGACTAATCACCCTCAAAAAGGTTCCTAAACAAATATTGTTGTGTAAAAGAACTTATAATCGGTCTAAGTGACACATCACTTTGTCTTATTAACAAACTTACAATATTTTCACATATAAACGCAAAGTAAAAATGTGAGAACAGCCCAAATCATTCATAAGGTAATCGAGCTAAAATAATTGTTCTACTTGAACAAGCAACAACAAGATTTGTATGTACTAAACGAGCGACAATCATATGCATCAAACATAAAAACATTACTACGACAAGTCGTATATATTGGAAACAAAACACAAATTCTCTCACATATAGAGCGAGACGAAGAATTTAATGGTTGAATAATACTTGCTTGAAAACTAAAAAGAAACATCTAATCAAAATAATTTAGAGAATATATAAAGTAAATAAAAAATAATGGTCATTGGAGACAGTCATTGACTTTATTAATAAACTTATGACCGCAAACGATATCCATTTTTATTTAAAAAATTAATAAAAAAAGTAATAATAACAGTTATATTCATTAACCTATAATTATGGAGGAACAATTTTCCCTTAGTTGTCTAACTACTTCGTAAGGTTTTTTTTTATGAAACCACCTGAATATTCTCAATAAAGCGTATACGAAATTATAATTCCCGTACATATTTTACATCATCGGATGAAAGAGTTAGTATATTGTCTTGCCTCTTTCAACAATTTTTTTATACCGCACCATAAAAAAATTATTTTGACATCTTTTTCGGGGATCACTTGATGCATGTTGGCTACTGGTCACACGGTAGCAACCCTTCCCAATTTTGACCAGGTTGGGTGCATGGTCTAGATAAATGACTCATTATATATGCAGTTGAGGTATATGGAGGTTTTTAGACACAAGTACCAAACTTATCTCGACTTGGCTTCATAGAGCTCATGCTCCTTAATAAACTATATGGTAGAATTATCCAAAACTTGCTCGACTATTCTTGATGAAGGGACAACTACTACGAGTTGTTCCTCAAATTGATAGATTTTATCCTTAGTAAAATATACTTTGACCAACGAGTCCTCTAACTTGGATACTCTGTTTTGTTATAAGTCTTAAAGGGGTGTTACTTTGTCTAATTCGTAATTCTTCTCTCTAGCTTGACCAATCGGGATTGTGCATATTTTTTCACTCACGTAAGTGAATAGTTGTTTCTCAAAGCATGAGGTTTTTATATATCATTTACCTAAAAACAACACTCTTGTATGTTAGAGAGTCATTTTAAAAGGCATGCCCAACTTAGATAACAACGGCTGAAGTTCGAGCATGACCGATATACTATCATTTCACGTTACTTTCACCATATTAAATGCATTGCCTACTAAATATTAACTATATCAGACAGAGATATTTATAGTAACAACATAATGAGGAACAATAATAAACGAACCTTAAGTATAAACTTCATTTTTCGAGTCGCAAGATCTAACACAAACATCTTTGACCTTATGCTTTGTTGTTGCAACAAACCTATAATTTAAAAAACCATTTTCCAAACTTTATGGGGATCATAAAGGTGGAGACAGTTGAAGGATCCTCATATTCTTCCATGAACATGGTACAATGGGTGACATAAGATCTGCATGCATAATAGACAAATCTACAGTGGTTTTGTTCTGTTTGAGAGTATCCTCACAGAGTATGCAACCTAATGTGATGTTTTTGAAATAATGTATTTGGCTATTTTTTGGAATTCTGTTGGTCAACTCACTACCACGTGTTATATGAATGTGACTCTTCCAACAAGCTTTAATTTTCGGACACAATCATCATCATTCGAAGATACCACTCTACAAATAATGTTATATTACTTTCATATTTTATATGGGCCTTTGGTAGATCAATACATATTGGTTTCTTATATTTTCTTTCCACCACAATAAACTTCAAGGTCACTTCATATTTGCGAAGCACGATTTATTTTACAAAAAATAGATGTTGTGATTGTTTTATTTGTCATAAAAAAAATTATGGAATTAGGACATGGAGTGGCTTCACAATGATCATACACCTCTGCATCTTCTAAGCTTACGAGGACAACAATAGTAGCGACAAAGCTCGATATTATATATGCATCATAAAGAGCCACATGTTATGATATGTCTTCCTTAGGCCAATACACAAGTGTGACGAAGTTCTCGGCATAACAAAATGTGTTAACCTTCCTTCCTTTTATTAAGATAGCCATGCTCAAGCAACATAATATCTTCTTCACCGAGTCCTACCTTTCAGTAAATAATCGTGGGTATTTTGTAAAAATGTAAGATACAATCAATATATGAACATGCAAAATTATACGAAGTATATCCAAATATAAAAACTCACTGGTAAAATCCCAATTGTTGACAATATTCACATATTACTAGGTCTCCCAGTCGCCCTAAAACAAAGCTCTTTTTACCCCATTTCTTGAAATACGGAAGATCTACGACCATCTTGTATTAGATAGGAATATACAAGTAATAGTATGATTTATCTTTTACGAACTGATAATCGTGAAGATTAAGAAATCTATCATAGCAAACACAAATTTGACGTAGTTATGACCATAATCAAGGCTATTAATGATATCAAATCGTTTTTCATCAACTAGGTATGCCAAATTCCAAATAATCGAAAACAATCACACAACATCGAGTGCAAGAGAAGATGTAGTCATGCATCAAGCACACGAGTAAATAATACATCATTAAAATGGTTTGTTAGTATCTTCTCCTCGATCAAAATTCAAATTACCACCCGTGCAATAATATAATTTTGTAATATGAAACTTTTAAACTAATTATTCTTGCTAAAATCACATGAAGTGCACCATTTTCATATGTATATTTATGTTTAACAACACTTAATCCTTAATGATAACAGTTTATCAGGCTCTACCCGCATCATTACCTCATATTTTTTGGGAAATCTCTCATGTTTTATATTTTATATTGAGACGTCCATGCTATGGCCACTTTTTGCGTTGACTTTCAATTTTTTAAGAATTTCAACTCTTCTTTCCCGTGCTGTTTCCGAGACATTTTCAGACAAACAAAATGAAGATACATTTTTTATTGTAAAGATAGATTGTTAAAAATATTATTATATATGCAAGGTAAAAATAGGGAAAACACTACAAAGAAACGAGGTACATCATTTTATAAAAATATATTTTCCATCGTAATAATCTATATATCATTAAATTCAACGATTGGAAGAACCCACATAACGGTATTAGTTAAGTACACGTGTCACACACGTCTTGAATAACCATAAATGAATTTGACACAATATTTAATTCCATAAATAAAATACTTCACACATAAGTTTCTTTAGACTCATAAAATAATACATCATTTTATTCAAGGGCTTGATTTCCTTATATTATATGTACAAGGGCTCGGCAACTCAAGATCATATTTCTTTTGTCAAATTTATTTTATGATTAATAACATTCTTATTGTTTTAACTTTATATTACTAGGGGGTTATCCACTAATGCCAAATTGACAACATCGCACTTTCAATTCATAAAACATACAATTACTTTATGAGCTTGTTGTTTTTTTAATTTTTTTTTAAATATAGTTTTTTTTTCTAAAATAAGCTTTTAAGCAAAAAATTATATTTAACAAGGCATAAATAGTTTTGTTATCAAACCGATCTCTCAGAAGTCATGATAATTCGGCTATAGGTAAACAGATCTTGCAGAAAATGAGAGCATAATAACATATGCATCTACTCAAGTAAAAGGTTTCCCATACTGGTTATTCAGTCTAGAAAATTCAGAATTTAGGTAGACCAAATTCTCATATGAACCAAACCACTTGGGTTCGATTATGCATATATTCAAATGAACAATCAACCGATACATTTAAGACTAAGCAAATACGGGATATAACAAGATAACAATTTAGCTCCACGTTAAGTTTTACGTTTATATTTGTACTTCTCTCTCACCATTATGTTATACATTTATATTTGGCCAGAGTATGACGTAATGGTTACTTATTGTGTAACCAATGTGGTTTTTACCATGTAAGTGAATAATGTAATATAAATTTTGGCAGAGGAGCTCGGGATCACACAATGATCATTTAATAACACTTGTGTATTCTCTTCTATTTTACTTATCCCTAATTAGCATAAACCATACTTTCTAAAATTTTACTTATTCGACAACGATAACTTTAGTCGAAAAAGTTTACCACTCATCACTATACATAAAACTAATTTAGATATTATCATTTACTTTTTTGTTTTGGAAATTAAAAATATATAAAGTTTACAAATAATAAAAAACTGTAAAATTTTAAATTCTCTTAAATAAATTTCATAAAACTTTATATAAGTTTAATTTTATATTTTTTACATATATTTGTATATTATTATTTTTTTAAGAAAAATAATATTTTATTTTTATATTTAAATTTGAATCCAATTTATTATAACCATCTCGTAAAACTATTATGATAATGATTAAACAATGAGTGTTTTATAATGATTTTAAAAAGAAAATATATTTAATAATACACATGAGAAATAAAATAAATCTTGAAAATTGATTTAATCAATCAAATATATGTATTATATATAAAAATATATACAAATAACACTACAGTAGATATCAACTTGTTTTTATTGGATCTCATATCGCTGGATCTCACATATTTTTGTTAGATCTCACACCTAATTTATGACCATTTTACCTTTTTTAAATATTTTTTAGGAAAAAGATCTATAAATAAAAATTGTTATATCCCACACCATTTTCCCTATTATCTCATTTACACTTAAAACCTCTCAAAATACCCTAATTACAAACTACTCTTTTTGCAAATCCAACTTTGCAGTATTGTTAAGATATGTCATACAAGGACAATGATATAGTTTTTATTTAATTTCATTTATTAATATGGTAGTTATTTGAGTTTGAAATTACGAGTTTTTAAAAAATGTTTTTTTATCGATATATAATACTTTATTACATAAAATGGTTAGTATTCGAGGTAGATAGGATTTTGGATATGAGTTTATGTTTGTAGGTGTTCATCGCGCTACTTGTGCGACTGACTTAGCGTTCACCGCATGCCTGCCTGTGATTTTTCATGTGTTCATCATATAGGTCATTTAATTTTGGTAAACTGTTCACATGTGTTGTGAGATTTTCCATAGTTGTCGTGTATGATATCCTACACATTTTGTTGTCTTGTTTTTTTTATTGCATTTATATTTTAAAATGTATTGTTTGCATAAGAATTGATAAATTTGTGTTTTGTCTCTATTATTCATTCGTAAACTGTATTTTTCCATATGGTTTAAGCAAAGAATATGACGAGAAATGTGAGAGATCGCTCTACCTCTTTGGTATCACCAACACCCCGTCTTTCATGTAAGATAGTTAGGGTTAATACAATTTCTTGTGGCATGCGACACAACTCCCATGAAGCACAACCGGACACTAGTTACGAGTCATGGTAGGAAGCCGCTAGTGGTAGCGCAACTGAAGCTTCATCATTATTTAGCGCACTCAAGATGATGCGTTCGTAGTTGCAAATCCACCTGTGTCGGCCTTATATCCGCAGTATTATACGCACAAGGCTAACAACATCTTTCATAAATATGTAAGTTACATATATGGATTCATCAAATAAATATTCTTTATGTTTGACTCTTAATATTCTATACTATTTTTTATTAATTTCTTCTAATTCGTTTTGTAGCCTCGGGCGAGCCTACGTTGTTACACTATGTATGATAGTTTCCGTAAAGGAAATTTGATCCACTACCAAACTAAAGTACATGAGAAGGTCACGAGTACTATGATTGGCCCATTTATCGACATTATCTCCCGTTGGCATACTGACATTCACATGAGTGAGGTGTGTATAGAGTGCTGGCATCAAGAGACATCATTCTTTTATTTTTCCTTGGGCGAGATAACAAAGATGTTGGACGACGTTCACGTTATTGGTTTATCTTTCTTTCTGGTTAATTATATTGATGATTCTGAGAAGTATAATTTTAAACGGTATAAGGTGTTTAATGATATATTAGTAATTACACCTGATGTTTTGGCTAAAGAATCCGTTAGGGATTAAAATTTTGTTAATTTGGCATGATTGTCGAACACATTTCCTGTTAAGTGATATAAGTATAATACTACTTCTAATTAGTGTTTTGATCATGCTACCTGTTCTTACATATTGTACGTGTTAGGTAGTACAATAGTGGTCAACAAAATTGGTAACACTGTTTCGCTAGTCTACCTACAATTCATTTAAAACTACTAGACAATATATAGGTATAACTGGGGTCCATTGGTTTTGGCCTAGCTATTCACTTGGACACAGTTAGATATATAGTTTATGTGGTATATGTGAATTTCTTGGGCTGCTTGAGGCTTCGATTTATGATCATTTCATTCAGTTGATGGATCATTTGTACATTGAGTTTGTTATCGCCTCACCTCATATTTGTCGTTATGCACCGCTACATGTTAGCTCATCCTAGACCGTTCGAGCCGATATCCAACACATCCTGACTATGTATTGTGAGATCAATGTAAGTTTCAATTAAAACTACAAAATCTTAATTTTATTTTATGTTATTTATTTATACTAACCTTTTAATACAATTATAGGCTACTTTTCTTCCATATGGATATCTACGAGGTGTTAGGACGTTTAATGAGGTTAGTTGAATCGATCATACCTTGAGGTAATGAGACATAGTAGAGACGTACGATCCAGAGCGTGTGACACATTAGATGGGGCACATATAGATGATACCATACCATGTACGAACTCCGATGGAAAAAAAAAGTAGGTAAAAGTATTTGCTTCAAGTATATGTAAAGTCTGATTATATGGATTAGTTGGAGCATCATTTATTCACAAATAGAGATGATGTATATGAGTGATGATCAGTTTGTACTGACCCAATATACCTTGTTTGGATTATGAGTAACCTTTAGCATACAATGGTGAAAGAAAAACTTTGGTAGGCAATCACGGTAGTCTGGAAGATTCTTTTGATTGGATGTTGGTATGTCAACCACGTATTGATACGATTACGGTAGATGAGAAGGTTGATGTATTAGAACAATGTACTCGTATAGACAAGAAGTATATAGGTAATTTTTAGGTCCATCAAGATTTGTTATTTATTTATTTATTTATTGGCTTGTTGTTTTAATCATCATGTTGCTACGATCAGTATTTTATAATATTTTTGTTACATTATCATATGTGTTTGTGTATGTTTGCGAAACATAAAATTTAAAATATTATTTTTTCTATTTCACATGTTAATCAAAAGCAAATACTACGAACAAAAACAATAAATTATTTCATTACATCATAAATGTAATGTGATACATCATAAATTGAGGAATATTGATAGCAAATACTAAGATAGAAAATATGGATGTGATACATTATAAATTGAATAACATCGAACGCAACTACTTTGAATAAAAATAAAAATTGATTTAAATTTCACAACATATATGATTCAAGAGTAAACTATCACATGATTTACGCAAAATAATCATTTCTATGTAAATTCAGAGCCAAAATGTTTTCCTTGAGACACATAGGTTGTGCGACACAAAGACCAAATGCTGTAAACACTATGTGACATAATGTAAAAAAAAATCATAAAAAAAAACATAAGTTATTATCGTGCAAGTTGTGCGATTGTTTGACTAAATGTCGCTCAGGCTACGAGATATTATCTTAAGTCTCATTGCATTAGGCTAAACTTTTTGCCTTGTTTCGTGCAGGTTATACGACATGTTTTCCCCTTGTCGCTTGTTCATAAGATTTGTGAGAGGTATTCGTAATGTTTTATCAATCAATTGTATATTACCACAAATATAGATAACATTAAAATTATGATAAAAAATATTAAAAACTATAAATACAAGATGAGATTAACTTACAAATTGAGATAACATTACAAAAATAACATTAAACATGGAAGTATAATAAAGAGTACAACTTATATTAGTCAAAGTCATAGTCAAGGTTAAAGTCATCAGATGGCCAATTTGATATCCCATCCGGTTGATCAGCAAGGCACTCCTTTAAGTAAGCTATCATATCTCTTAAGACGAAATCCGCAATTTTAAATTTCCATACCTTGAAGGCCTTTTCCCTCAATACAATGTTAAGTTGAAGACTCGAACCATTTGTTCAGATTTTAATTGATTATACATGTTAAAGACTATTACAGTATCGTGTGAAAGTATTGAGGGAGCTCATACACGACCATACATGTAGTACATTTTACACATAATTTTATTTTAAGAAAACATTGATACAGACCTTGTTTTCTGAATGTTTTTATTACGAGTTACATCAAATGCTATCTTCGTCAATAATCTATTCCATACCTAAGATAATTCAAGTTAAACTATAATACAGAATTTGGTATATTAATAAATATGGCATGTTCTAATACTTATTTAAAGATAAGTGATAAATAGGGATGTGAGAAATCTATGTTGGCGGGAAAACTGTTTTAGCAGAAACGTTTCTCTTGGTGGGAAAGCTAAATTTGATGGAAGTTCAAATTAAATGATAATTTTAACATTTCGGGGTAGTTGAAGTCAATTGAATACAAACGTTTAGTGTAATTAAGTTATAATGTAACATATTGAATCTATATTACATAATTAAATCCGAGAGTGCACTGAAAAAATATAACATTGAAACAAAGTTTGATAACATAAAGTAATATAATCAAACATCATGATCGGTCAAATCAGTAATTATTTACGCTTAATTACGCCTGAAGGTTGTAACCGGTATGATTCGAGTATTTTTTTAATCTACCGTAGCATGGAATAAACCACTGGCTAGTCTCGTCATTATAATACCGACTTTATGTGGAGTATAATGGTGGTAACAGATCTAAATGAGTATTAATATGTATAATTCAATTTAAGAATTATAGATAAAATTCATACTTATACATATATTAAAATATATTTTATTTTGATATACTTATATATGCGAAGTGGTTTTCATGAACAAAAGTGATTCCGATCTCTACAATAATTTTTGAACAACCTGGTTGAAGCTCTCGTATTATTAGATACGTTAAACTAGTTTGTCAAGATATATGGTATACCAGACATTGGTATCAAATGGTTCGCACTAATCTGATGTCGAGAAATATCATCAAGTAACAACTACCTGAATGACTCTTGAACCAATTTAGCCTACGTATCGTCTAATTCCGAGATCAAATAGAGTCTTACTAATTCTCCATATTTCTCTCACGTATATCTCTCTCAAAATGGTACGATATTCCTACTATCCATCTGGAATAACATCTACCAAACTACTGATATAAGGATGTATAAAGGTAGGAATGCACTAAGAGCACATGATTAGATTTCCAATGTCAAGCTAATTTATTTTTAACGGTGGGAGGTTTAGGTACTACAAATAAATGTACTTTTTATTCAACCTTCCTACTTAACATGCTCAAGGGAGTGTTAGGACTCGCGGCTTGATCAATTGCATATTCTCACGAACTTATCTCCCGTTTAGTCAATCGGTTCAAACTTAATTTTGGCATACCTTTAGTAATAACCAATTATTTAGGCTTTACAATGTAAATGGTTTCAAGAGTTAGGATATGCATAACCATAATAATAATAATAATATGATCTTGATGTTTAGGCCCGCAACCACGTATCGAACTATCTATGATGGATCGTATTTTTTAATAGAATATTTTCATACGTGTGACATCTCTATGAATGATATTTACTAGTCTCCAAAATCTATTATAGTTATCTTTAAGAATGCATATACCTTCGCATGTTATTACAACTATTTCATATGTACATGGTAACCTGTGTGTTTTCATAAGGATACATCCACATGCTACTCGATCTACGCCTATATGTCTAACATGTCTAATAACGTGAACAATTTCTTCTAGGTCCACATGGGATAAATAACTAAATCTTTGCGAGTTTAATTTATCTCTAGTACCAAATGCAATACAAGACTTACTTTGCTCGAAATATTCGAGAATCGATGAATGTTTCTTAAGTAGGAGATTGTGAACTTTCTCCTATAAAAGTTTTAAAATGAATTGGTTGATACCAATAGATTTTTTAGGGCAACGTGAGCACTCCCGCACATATAAAAAAAAAAACATGCCATTTTTACAATATTAATTTTTTGTGATAAAAAATCTAACATTTATAAAAAAAAGTTTAAGCTTACCAATTGGTTGTTCTATGGCCATAATGTTTGATATCGTTCGTTCGATGATTAGAAAATTTATCGTCATATTTTGTTATCCATGACATAACACATTATATATATTTTGAAAAATCATCGAACAATTGACACAATGATGCTAGAATTCGATCATAAGCTTATATTGTGGTTGATTCGGTAACAATATTATAAAACTCTATAAATTGATTCAAAGTGATGACGTCGGGCATCTATTTTTTTATCGTGTAAATAATGTTCTTGTTTATATACCATTTATACATTAAGTTCGTTACATCTAGAAATATTTCTTCAATAGCCAGCATCAATGCTAACTCACGATCTGTCAAAATGACTCTTCGAAACGCACATAAATTATCCATCAGCACACCTCATAAAACACTTAAATACCACCTATAGTTCGCTTCATTCTCCCCACTCATAAACACATAAACAACCTTAAATGTAAGGGATGTCATAGTTACTCCAACAATCTTGTCAAATGAAATTTTATACTTAGTAGTCTTGTACATACAATCCATGATAAGGGCATACCAAAATGTATGCAATAATTTGATATTTATAAGATACGCAAAAAGAAATTGGTGATCACGCCCGATGTATCATTTGTTTGATCCCGCACGTAGTATTTATGTTCATTTAATTCTGCTAACAAATATTGCATTTGAGATTTCCCACCATTATCAACATCAAAATGACTTTTACAATAATTGTATATCGTACGCATTTTATAAACATTTTATGGGTTATGCATCTTCCAAACAATGTATATTTCCCTATAACTGGAGCCAAGGTAAGATAGTTTACAAAAAAGTGCTCTTTATCCGGCTTGAGTCTACAAGTTTGCAAATTACTGCATAACTGAATGTATGTTTTGTGGTTGTGTTTCCTGTTTTTAAGGGTTAATTGTCATTGTTGAGCTATTACATATACCATATGTTTTTTTAATAAGAATGGACAATTGCATTTTTTGTGTACATTTTATTTTCTTCAAAATATCCAGATTAGATTTCAATACATAAATACCATACCTCTCAAAAATGGTAAACTACCCTAAGAGTTCATCCTTACTTTCCATAGTCGTATAAGGTAAAAATGATGATGAATCGTGTCATTATCCCTTCCGAAAGAACCCATTCATTTAAATTTGGCTTTAATAACATATATATAAGTTGTAAAAAATGTATATGCAATCAGCCATCCTCAATTGTGGCTGTGTAAGTTCCCATAACATTTAAACATATTCTAAATAAAGACAATGATGAATAAATTGCACTCAATATAGATAAATAACACATAAGTCACACAAAATCACAGACAACTCTACAATATGTCGCATACATATTTGCAATAAATAAACCACGTGGTTGAATGCTTTATTGCACTGTAATTACACTATATCGCACATGTTGTACAATTTTTCTTTCCATAGACGCACGCCGGGTGCGATGTTATTACAGTGACCATGTATGTCGCGTGATTTTATATTATACAGCGATGAAAGTGATGTAGCCCAAAAAGTCCAAACAAAAACCTTTTTTATTTTATTTTATTCAAATATCTTATATTATTTAAATCAAATCTAACTGTATTAAAATTTGATTTGATTCTATTTTAAAAAAATTATTTTTTTTCCTTATATTATAATTTAAAGTTTTGAGTAGCTATTATATAAAGCCTCATATGCCTTAAGTTTTTAAGTTTTTGGAATAATATATTTTTTTATCTCTAAAAATTTAAGTCTTTGTTACCATTGGATTAGGATTTCATAATGTTACCCTTGAATTAAGGTTTCATCTATAGTTGCTTCTTCTTCTACTTACGTCGCGTCATGAGTTTGGTATCAGATCCCCAATTCCTGCTACGGGGCAAACATGTTCCTGAATTCTTATTGCATCTGATTAAAGGTCTAAAGGAGAGAACAACATCTATGGTCATGATCTTCTTGAAGATCGTTTGGTATGAGGGGATACACCAGGTGTTTTGATGACGATCGTATTGACCAGTTACTAGAGGAGCTTAAATTGGCTACCAATCATCAGATCAAGGTACAACTTTCTTATCGAGATGTTGTCTTCAGGCTATGAATAGGTTTTCGAAACCAACTTTTTCATCAACTGGACATGGGGTGTTGTTTTCAGGCTATGAAAAGGCTTTCAAAACTATTTTTTTTCATCAACTGGACATGGGTATTTGAGGAGAATCATACATGGGATATTGTTCATTATCCTCCTATAGTTAAACCAATTGGGAGTAAGTGGGTTTTCTCTGTGAAACTATGTTCTGATGGCTCTTTGGAACGGTATAAAGCTCGTCTTGTAGCAATGGGTAATAAAAAATAATATTGGATTGATTATGAGGAGACATTTGCTCATATTGCCAAAATGACCACAGTTCGAAGCATTTTGGCTATTGTTGCTTCACAATCGTAGTCGTTGCATCAAATGGGTATTAAGATGCTTTTCTTTATGGTGATCTTCAAGAAGAGATTTACATGAAGATTCCGTCTAATATCTAAGTTCTTCTTCTCACAATGCCTGTAAGTTAACGTGTTCTTTGTATTGGCTCAAACATAGCCTGAAGACAACATCCCCATGTCCATTTGATGAAAAAAATAGTTTTGAAAGCCTTTTCATAACCTGAAAACAACATCTCGATAAGCAAGTTTTACCTTGATCCGATGATCGGTATCCAATTTAAACTCCTTTAGTAATTGATCAATATGATCGTCATCGAAACGCCTGGTGTACCCCTTCATACCAAACGATCTTTGAGATCTGCATGACCATAAATGGTGTTGTTTCCTTTAGACCTCGAATTAGATGAAATCATAATTCAGATACATGCTTGCCCCGTAAAAGGAACTGAGGCTCTGATGCCAAACTGATAACATAACGGAAATAGAAGAAGTAACGATAGATGAAATCCTAATTCAAGGGTAACATGATGAAACCCTAAAGGTGACAAAGACTGAAATTTTCAGAAATACAAAATATATTATTCCAAAAACTTATTTAAAACCTAAGGTATATGAGGCTTTATATGAGAGCTTCTCAAAACCTTAAATTATAATACAAGAAGATAAAATAAAATAAAATAAAACAAAATTTTAATATAATTAGATATGATTTAAATAAAATAAGGTATTTGAATAAAATAAAATAAAATTAAAAATATATATTTTTGTTTGGACTTTCTGGACTACATCAAGAAGTATGAAAATTGCCTCCATTATAATGACTTTCTCTTCATCCATAAAATTTTCCAACGAGCACCATAATTCTTAGTCTTCTATTTTTGAATATTAGATAACGATTTAGTGAGGTAAATTGTTATGTTAGGTTATATAGTTTAGGTTATAAAGTTAAAGGTTTTATATATATTTTCTAATATTGCATGAGTAATTTCTTATAAAGTTTGGTTAGTTAGAATATTTTGGATTTTCAAGTTTGAATTATAACACCACTGTATGTTAGATGAAAGATCTAACAAAAAATAGCCAAGATCTAGCATGGCGTGTATATATACATAAAAATATACTATTCTTATAATTACATAAGATATTATTTATTAGAAACATTTTTAAATAATATTTTACTTATTTATTTAGTTAGATGAGATATAAGTTGGATAATTTATTTTTACTTTAATCTTCAATCTTAACTATATTAAAAATACATATATAAAAATTATATGAATTAACTTGGAAATTATCACAATTTGTTTATTTGAGAGTAATATATTATTATTTTATATTTGATGTTCACGATATTAAGATATTTCATATGATACTGGACACATCTACTGTGATAATAATGCTAAACTAAATAAAGATTTATACATGATGGTGCCAAAGATTTTCGAAAGGTATTTTTATAATAAATTAATGAAATAATTAAACTTTGAATTAGTTTTATAGATATAGTTGAACAACTTAGTATATTCACTTTATATAGAGAAGCTCTGAAAAAAGTGGTTGAGCAGTAAATGATTTCTTAAATTTCATAATCTTAAACAAGACTATATATAAGCAAATAATCTAATGGCTTAGTATATTCATATGACTTAGATTATATAGTCCATGGACCCAATTTTGGGTAATCTAAGCCCATTATTACAATAAACACCTATAATTATTACCTTTATTACATTAGCATTATAAAGTTGATCATGGTTTATGAACTCATTGGTTTGACTTGCCATTCAGAGACTTCAATCTTTATGAATACCACAACTAAAAAATCTAAAAATATATGAACATTATTCGGAGAACTCATTGATTCTATATTTTACGTCAAATATATTACATTATATGTATTATATTTACCAAGTTGTTCATTTTGTATGTTTGAATAGTTGTCATTACTCCGTGTGTGTAACTATTATATATTTATTTGCTTTCAGTAATCAATACCGATTTACTTTCTCTTATATAAAAGGTTGCTTCTTATAACTTTTATACTATAAAAAACAATTCACATTTTCTCCAAATACGTTACAAAATTTTGGAGAAAGGTTTATAGCTTTTGTGCATAAATTGTGTGAATTGTTTGGTTGATGATGTATTGAACCTCGTATTTCAAAAGTCTTTGCATTTATATCATCATTGTTGACATTAGAAGTTTGATTTGGTCGTATACTTCTACTCAATATCTTAATTCAAAATGAATAATGGTCTCTTACTATATCCCTAAATGTATTAAATCATTGTGATGTCCACGATAAAAAGACGATAATATTTAGAATTTGTTACATCCAAACTTTGCATTTATTATTTTATTAATATGTCATACCGACCCTTTTGAAACATTATACTAATGTGTATTTTACAACACGGATAAACTTATCTTTCCAAATAGTATAACATATATTATGGTGGAATGCTCAATTATAAAATGTATAGTTGAATTATTCTAATATATTATAATTATTCTTTCCATTAAAAATATGAATTAAATAAATTTTAATCCAATATAATTATTGGATGTCATTTATATTATAAAATACGTATTTTAGTACGTTATAATTATAACCTTTTGTTATTATTTATATTATTTATATTATTTTTAATTACAACAATAAAAACATATAACTAAAAATTTGTAGTTACACGACGAGACTTATGTCGAATAAACCAACATAAATAGATACGTATTTTTATGAAATTGATATTGTATCGAAATAAATTCATAAATCGATGTTTACAAAGTTTAATTTTGTATATCGTTACTTAAAGAGGATGGCACAACAAATTGTTTAATATGGATATGATTAAATACAACTCTATAGATGGTTATTTGTGAAAATAACAATAAAAATTATAATCATAAAGAATAAAATTAAAATAAATTAGTTTTAATACATAGCTTGTATTTATATTTGATTCATATTGCAATTGTTTAATATTAATAAAAAAAATTGTCGTTGTAATATATATAGTATTAATTAAATATATATTTTTGATTGAATTTTTTATTAATGAAATAAATAAATAAAAATTATTATTTTTAAATGGCATAGATAATACAAACAATATTAAAACGCGATATTTTGTTCTAGCAGATAACAAATAAAATCTGATCGTAGATCATATCCAAAAGAACTTAAAAACGAGAATACGAGTACAAGCTATGTTTTTATCTCTGAATGAATAATAGCTCACCTATGGTTTTCTAATCACTTAGCAAGCAACTATTGGTTAAAAGAGTATAATTTTATTCCAATTTTTTTTTATTTCATGTATATATTTTTTATTTGTTGATAAAAAAAATATGATTCTAGTAATATTTTTAATTATTTGTTACGATCAAAATGGACCCTAATTTCAATATAATTTGGAAGTTTTTTTAAAAAATAAAATAAAATAAAAATAATTTATAATTTATAATAATGTATTTTAATCATATTTTGTTTGTTATGTGTCAGAAAAATAACATCAGACCATCAATAAGCTATTCTTGTAATGATCAAGATGAGTGGTTACTTCGATATATTTTGATAATAAATAATAAAAGAGAGACTAATATTTAAGGTTATTATTATTATTATTATTTATATCAACGGATAAAAAAACAGTTGTATAAGTGAATATGTAGAAGACAATGACGTGTTATTATAATATTAAAAGGGGATGAATAAAAAATAAATGGTCAAAATTAGTTAGGAATGAGATGACAAAAATAGTAATTAAAATGATGAGGTGACAAAAAAAGGAAAAATATTAGCGATGACCTTATGGTCACTTTAATTGGTACAATAATGATCAAGTAACGATAATTAAGTCGTACTTAGTTGGTCATAATGGTTACAAGACAATAATTCACTAACACTTGTTTTTATTGGTTAATAAAGTCATTTACAACTTTTAGTCTATATTTAGACCACCATTAAAAAACGAATTATAATGACCGGTTTGGATCTCAAAAAATGAAGATCATAACATTGTATAGGCTTGATCTCGGGTACGATGGAAATCGAAATCGATAATGAAAAGATAAAATGAATGAAACACAAAAGAGAAAAAACAACATTTAGTTGCGCATAAAATGAAGAAATATGAGATAAGACAAATAATAAAATACAAATTGAATACAAAAAGAGACGAAAATCATGAAAATAAATAGTAAAATCCATACGCATTGATCTTTGTAGTTAAAAAATATATAGAAAAAATGAAAAGTAAAACCAGAAAAATATATATAAATACTCTAAACCAAATTATATAATACAAAAAAGTATAAATATTTATGAGAACTAGTAAAGTGAGAACTCAAAATTAATTACAAATAATATCAACCATATGTTAATTACATTAAAATATTATTATATAAAATATTTGACTGTCGAAATAAAAAATAATTTAAAAAAAATAAAAAAACATTGTGTTTTTAACACAATATAATATAATATTTTAGTTTAAAATTAATTATTATTCTGTCTCGAATAAAATTAGTAATTAAGATTCAGAGATAAAAAAATAGTCAAAATAATATTTTACTTTATCTTATTATTATTATTATTATTATTATTATTATTATTATTATTATTATTATTATGTTTATATTTATCAAATCAGCTGGTAAATATGAAAGGGTATTACGTCTATTGTAAGGATAAACTCCTCTGAAGTTGGTAGATTAAGTTACAACGATAGTTCCTAAGGAGGCAGGTAACCCAACAACAACCCTTTCCTTTTTATTTTATTCATCTAGTCTATATATGTTTAACCAACTAAATTTTGTTAATGTGTTTTTGTCGGTGAACATACTGAAACTAAGATGCTACCGGAGAAGGGATTCACGATGGTCGAACCGATTGAGGAAAATAAATAAAAAAATCATCGGTGATAAGCTGAATATCAAATAAACACAAATAGTTACTCTATCTAAAGTGTAGTTTTTCTTTCTCTACAAAATTCTAAAGTGGGAAAATAAAGAAGAAATCTATATTTATATATATGTTGTACAAAACTCTTATGTATCCTACTATGGAAATGGAATTGCTACTAATGGTTATTGAATTTTAGAGAAGTTGAAACACCTCATATTTATTGGTTAGCTTTACTTAGGGTAAAAACAAATTTGTGGCTTCAATCAAGAAGTGACACATGACATGAAAATTACCAGTTAAAATTTGGGATTTTTGGATAGTAACCATCTTCAAACTACGCTATCGGATGCAGTTCGAATAAATTTCCTACCAAGTTTTAAAAATACTAGAAAGTTAGGTTTGAAATAATAAACCAATATGATCCAGATATATATCAATTAGCCCTCCAAAGTTGTCTTTGAGAGGGCTAAGAGAGCTAGTTGATGGGGTCATAAATCTTTAAGTGGGGTAAACAGTGATAATGTCAGATTTATTCGAGGGGGAAATTTAGACCAAAAATAAATACTATACTAACACTGCACTTTTATCGTTTGACTCAAATGTGTGTTTACTACTTCTTTACTTACTATCTTTGGCAAAATATATAAATAAATAATAATTAATGAGATTTTCTAGTATTTAGGCTTGACCCATATTTATGATTCGATTTGTGTGGCCCACTAACTCAAAATCATCCTATAAATCTTCCGAAGAACAACATTTAAGAGGATGGTTGAACTTTATCTCTCTAAGCATTTAATACAAGAACTCAATTATCTATTTTTCGTCTACCTTTAACTTATTACATGACTCATACAGATTATTTAAATAACCTTCGATCTAATTTACACTTTATCAATAATAATAATAATAATATAATATAATGTATACAATATATAAGAGAAAAATAAGTGTTATATTGTTATAATTTATCATATATGAACTGAAACCATACTTAATACAATATGAACTTCAACTAACGACTGAATCGCAAACAAATTTAACTAAATATGAATATTCAATAAACTAAGAACGTCCATGTAAAATTTTGAATCCGTGAAAACTCTGAGTGTTAACACCTTTGTATAGAAAAACTAAGAGGATAAGGATTAATATATATGTATATATACATATTATTGTTATATTAACTAAATAGTGAAAATTGTTTTTATTTGATAAATTATAATCTCATTGACTATAAATAACTACAAATATTTTTTATTGAATGTTATTGAATGTGATATAATTTTTATTTTTATTTCTAAGCAGAGGCGGCACCGAAGGGAGAAGAAGATCTCGCAAACCCTAATTTGCAAATATGCCGAAGCAAATCCACGAGATCAAGGATTTCCTTTTGACAGCCAGAAGGAAGGATGCACGATCAGTGAAGATCAAAAGAAGCAAAGATGTTGTCAAGTTCAAGGTCCGATGCTCTAGGTATCTATACACCTTATGTGTGTTTGATACCGAGAAGGCTGATAAGTTGAAGCAGTCTCTTCCTCCAGGTTTAACTGTGCAAGACTTGTAAGAAGGTTTAACCACAAAGCCTTGCCAATATTCTAATGAGAGATGAGAACATTATATATGTCAAATTTGTTTTAGCTCTTGCTCTGCTTAGAAGTCCTACTTTTTGTTTTCTAAATTTGTGGAACTTGATATGTTAATTTAATTATTGCTATCACAACTTGTTGCGATTAAATATATATATATATATATATCAATTAATTTGATGTAATATTCATTTAACCTACAAAGTCATGGTGATTTAATGATCTTCTCATTTTCCGGTTTTGTAAACATACTAAATACCATATGACTCATGTAAGGACACATTATATATCAAAATTTCAATTCCTAAAATATATGATTTTTTTGTCTCATGAGTTTCCAAATAAAATTCAAGAGGTTGATTAATAAATCTTATCTTAATTTAGTTTAAGCAAAATTTATAGGTTTGTCATTTATATACCATAACGTTCTAGCATGTTATTAATATACGTTTTTGTGATAAACCAATAAAACATCACAAGTAATATTGTTTAATCTTGACTCATAACACACGAGACATGTCATCCAATAATTTGACACTTAATTTATTCATTATGAATTTATTAATTGCATGTAACCGATCTCTGTAACTTATGAAAATGAGTATGTTATCGACATATAACTCTATATTCAAATTCACCCCACTAAACTTTTGATTTCCATAATAGTCTACTTAGTTAATCTCAAACTAAAAAAAATTGCGACTTTGAGAGATCATGATAATATTAATGAAATGATTAAACTGAAATACCATAAATGAATTTATAATTGCTAGTTATCGTTGACTTTAACTAAATTGTACATGACACTTACAAACATGTTAATATTATTTTGGGCAAATTAACTTTTATAACTTTTCATACTCAATCAATATAGTCATCAAACTACAATAAATATCAACTTTTTTATGTTACTATTAAAAATTATACGATCTTAATATTCATTCAATGAAGTTTAACGACAAAGTGTGCAAGTTATATTATGTTTGACTGCAAGATATATAAAATTAAAAGGTTAATCTTTTCAAACAGAGTGAAACCTATTTTGTGTAACAATTTGTATATATATTACAAGTTATGTTTCATTTATAGCATTATTCAAATATAATGTAACCAACTAACTTATTTTTTTAGATAGTCTACGGGAGCTTAAACTTAATCATCTTACATCAATATTCACTGTTGTTACAGTAATTCATTACTGGGATTTGGAAATCTATGTGATGTTATGGAAGTTTAAACAAAATTCATATTTTCTATAACGAGAGTTTTAATGTTCTTATAAAACTTTGAACAATATTTTTGAAGCTCGGATTGAATTATTAAGTTGCACTCCAAATAATTGTAACGTTACAGTAAAACTCTTTATGATGTTACAAAATTTAAAATTGAGGCCTTCTATTACAACATAGAGATTTTATTGTTATTTAAGAACTCTTTATGACGCTACATAAACTAAAATTTGATGCTTATATTGCATCATAAAGATAACAAGTTTTTTTAGAACTATTTATACAAACATTCAATTTAAACTCAATATATACTATTCCATTTTGATATGTTTTGTGGATTTTTGTAAAGTACTATAGTAAGTTTAATTTGCAAAATTTGTTTATGATGTTGAAGTTGTTTTTTCATAAATAAAAATAATTATTTATTCTTAAAGAAGGATTTGAACATTAATTTACAGAGAAAATGATCATTCTAACGGTTTTAATATGATCGATTATGACAGATCAAATAATATTTGTTTAAATATGAATAAATTCCTTAAATTAAAATTATTTGTTGCTCAATTTTCTCAAACTTAATTTTCGTAGAGTTAATGTATTGTATATAGTATGGAATTGTTGGTGAGATCCTAAACTAAACAATATATAATGAAATATTTGCTAAGTTGATAAAATTATTGTTATACCAAACTTTAGTTGCCCATTGCTAGTCCTGTAAACGTTCGCTTGCGCTATACATTTCCAAATGAACAATTTTCACATATAGATAATGCACTAGGTTTAAGTATAATGTATAACTTGAAATAATTACCAGTGAATGCATCGACTTAAGAAAGAACTATTACAAATTTTAACCAAACGAAATGGATAATGATAATTTTTACAAAACCATCCCGCCTCTCTTAGTGGGAACGACCATGGTCATATATGACAAACTTAATTTTTTTTACCGTAACGTTACTATACTTCGGGCTTAAAATACTTAAACGTATCAATTACTTCAAATTATGACGAAACATGCGTATAATAGAGCCATAGAGACATATATAAACCACATATATTATTATCTTGGTCATCAATACATATGAATAAGTTACAAATAACTTTTTAAATCTGTTTAAATACTTATATTACCATACATCCACCTAATTTCATTTGCTTAGTTTGTTTCCTCTCGTGTATCTAACACATGTATGATAATCATAATAGTCAATATGGTTTGTGCTACATCAATAAACTAGTTTGCTAACTTCATCCTGAGAGGTATGCATGAATGCTTGTGATAAATGTACAATTAAATGTCTCACCGTTTAATTTATTATAGTGTATAATACATAAATATATAAACATAATTTTAATATGTAATGTATATTGTTTATATATTTTGAAAATATTTTATGCGTGAATTGTTATTATATGTAAATATATCGTATCATCACTTGATTTTAATAATTTAATGTATCTTATGAATGAATATAAATTGTGATTATCACAAGTGTATCAATCTATCAAGCCTCCTTATAATTGACAATGTATTGAAATGAAGACCATACTAAAGGTTTGAACGTAGATTGCTCGATCGAGCCAAGTCTTAAACCTCCACAACCTTTATAAATTTGTCTTATAAGTTTTTAATAAAATTCAACCTTGATGTTAAATTATATTATAACCTTTTTATGATTTAAAATCTAATGCAACTAAATTATCATTCCTACTTGTATATATTTTACTTTAGTTAATACTACTATATAAGTTTTTTTAATGACCAAAGCTAAATCATTTTTGCCTATTATTTCAACTTTAAAATGAATATCAACTTATTAGCTGTAAGTAATGAGTTGGGATAAGAAAATATGAACTATGAAGTATGTTTATAATAATAACACCCTCACTTCAAAAAATCTTTTAAAAAGTAAACTCTGAAACTTGATTATGTGAATATACATAACTCGTATTCTCTTAAATCTCATCTTTGTCTTTATTCGACGAATCTGCACCATTATTTAATATCTAACGAACTTATATAAATCTAGAATAACTAAAACATTAAAAGTATAAAATTTTGAATTTATGCTTTAAAATTTACAAGTATCTTAATCATATCATAAGTCAATATTTTATGATATACTTAAAGAATATCTCATAGACTATCCTCAAACTTATCAGATTAGACCTTATCCTCTTTATTTTAGTCATTTTACCTTCAACGTAAGAAGAAATAATTATCCAATGTGATAGTCTTATAACTATATTGACATTCACTATGAACAAATATATTATATTACCATTTATATAAATATATGCAAATATGATTACCTAAATGTATAATTTTTAATGTCACGTGATAATTACATATAACTAAACATAAAATATTTCTTCTTAATTACCATGTACATGGATGATTTTTTTTATTTATGTTTTAAGTTGTAATACACAATCATTTGAACTAACTCGTCGTAATATTAAGTAGTGACCTTTGGGCCATTGCACCATATATTACGTTTGGAGCATAAATCTTAAGATAAGACAATGTTTACTCACACTCACATTATTAAAACTTCTAAGACATTTCTTTGAGCCGATAAGATTTTATGACATACTTTAATGTGCTCAATTCATACTGAAATCTAGTTGTGCATGAGTATGTAGTGTATAAACAGAACACCGACATTATACAACGATCGCCCACCCTCACATAAATGTGTGCGTAGTATTTTTTAGGCCGATTATACACATAACTACTAGTTTTTAGAAACAAGCATCCAACCTCTTTTCATTTATGACTCACCAGTAGATTTTATTTTTGTGATTGTTATGGGTTGTCATATAGTACTACAAAATAAACTGATAAAATATTCAATTAAAAATCATGTTAAACATTAATCGTCCTAGCCAAATAGAGTATATCATTTCATTGCAATATGTATGGGTGGTTTTGGTACATTTGCCCTACCAAACCCTTAAAATTTATATTGTTACTAGTTATTTATTATTAAAAAATTGAGTACTATTAGCCTATAATTTTTTAAGTATACAACTTTTCAGAATACCAAAATATTATATTTGGTACGGTTTATTTCTGTAGAATAAAAATAAAACACAATTAATAAAATATAAGATAAATTTAAAACAAACAATTTATTTATGAGAAAAGTACCGGTAAATACCTTCTCAACTATGTTATTACCCGGCGGTACCCGCTTTTTGGATAGTGTAACAAGGTACCTCGAACTGAAATTTGGACAAAAATACCCCTGACTAAAAATAGGCGCGCGCTGGTAAAAAAAAAACTGGTACAGTTATCAAGATGCGAATTGCTTGCAAATTCTCAGGATGCGAATTGCTTGCAATTTCTGAACGATTCTCATGATAAGATGCGAATCGCTTGCAATTTCTGAACGATTCTCATGATAAGATGCGAATTGCTTGCAATTTCTGAACGATTCTCATGATAAGATGCGAATTGCTTGCAAATTTCTGAACGATTCTCATTATAAGATGCGAATTGCTTGCAACTCTCAGGATTTCTAAAAAAAAAACTGGTACAATTCTCAAGATGCGAATTGCTTGCAAATTCTCAGGATGCGAATTGCTTGCAATTTCTGAACGATTCTCATGATAAGATGTGAATCGCTTGCAATTTCTGAACGATTCTCATGATAAGATGCGAATTGCTTGCAATTTCTGAACGATTCTCATGATAAGATGCGAATTGCTTGCAAATTTCTGAACGATTCTCATTATAAGATGCGAATTGCTTGCAACTCTCAGGATTTCTGAAGAAAAAAAAAAACTGGTACAATTCTCAAGATGCGAATTGCTTGCAAATTCTCAGGATGCGAATTGCTTGCAATTTCTGAACGATTCTCATGATAAGATGCGAATTACTTGCAATTTCTGAACGATTCTCATGATAAGATGCGAATTGCTTGCAAATTTCTGAACGATTCTCATGATAAGATGCGAATTGCTTGCAACTTTCAGGATTTCTGAACGATTAAAAAAAACTAGTATGAAAAAAAAAACTAGTATGAAAAAAAAAACTGGTACAATTCTCAAGATACGAATTGCTTGCAACTGGTGAAATTTTATTTTTTTAAAAAATCAAAAAATATCATCAATGGATCTAGTTTTGTTCATTTTTTAAAAACAAAAGTGATGGTACTTTCATTTATTTTTTTCGAGCTCCGGTTCGAAAGATACGGATCTTTTAAAAATAAAATTAAAGGAAAAGTAGGAAAGAGAAGGAAAGAGAAGGAAATAGAAATTTTGGTTACGTGGCTATTTCTGTTCATGAATAGTGAGGGTAGTTAGGGTATTAAAATAAAGTTAGGTACTGTGTCACAATTAGGTAGTTGAGTTGGGTATTAAGTAACAATTGATCAAACCTTGGGTGGTAAGTGACAATTGAATAGTTGAGTAGGTACCTTTGGTAAAATTTCCCTTTATTTATTTGAATAGTTTTATTGGGAGTAGTTAAATAAATACGATTTATAAAATATATCAAAATATATAAGTTTAAAATAAGTAGATTTAAATTTGTTTTAGAATTGAAGTAGTGAAATGTAAATTATAATTTGATCTAAAAATTATTGATACAAAATCAGTTTTTGATAGCTTCAACAAATATTACAAGAAATGATATAACTTTGTCTAGACTTGTTATTATAATATGATATGTTTGTATTATAAACTAGATTTATAGATTATATATATATATATATTTAAATTTATAACATTCAAAATAAGTATACAATCATACTTGAATCTGATCTAAATTTTGTTTATGTATAATTAGTTTTTTTTACAGTTTTGACATATGCTACGAGAAATACGATAACTTTGTTTAATAATTTTATTTTAATATGATATTATTTTTATGAGAAACTAGAGTCATATATATTTGAAACCATGTATAAAATTAAAATTTATAACCTTCTAAAACTAAACATAATTATATACTAATTTACAATATAATTTGCTAATATAAAATAGGTTTTTGACAGCTTCAACGACTATCACGATAAATCTGATAACTTTGCGTATAGATATTATTTTAAGATGATATATTTTCAATTGAGAACTAGACTCATAAATATTTGTAACCATATAAAGGACTGTAATTTTATCGTTCTAAATCAATACATATTTACATTTTAGTTTGGTTTGAAATCTATTGATGCAAATTAGATTTTTTCCATTTTTGACATCTATTACGAGAAATAACATTACTTTGTCTATAAATTTAGTTTTAATTTTGATATTTTTAATTAGAAACTAAAATATAGAACTTCAATACAATATATATATATATATAGTTAAAAATTTAAATATTGAGCTAGTGCATAATTAAATTTTATAAATTTTGAGTTAATACATAATTAAATTTTCAATTAATTTAAAATTTGTTGATGCAAAATTAGTTTTCTACAAATAATTGTTACAAAAAATACCATAATTTTGTATAAAAACATATTTGAATACAAAACTAACGTATAGAGATGATTGTTATATTAAACTTATTTTTAAGAGATTATTTTTATAGCTATGAATTCATATTGTATAAAATTTTGGTTTTTGGTATTGCTTTACCACACAATTTATATTGAATACCAATACCTTACAAAAAAATCGTTGTGATCCCTTAATTTAAAATTACTATATCGTACTCAAAATTTGGTAAAAAATCAGTACAATTAGGTTGGATGTTGGTATAGTAGTGCAATATGGCAAACAATTTCTCCCATAGCAATATGAACATCATAACTCATCTTTAGAATCTGAAATATCTCTTTAAAAGCTCATATTTATCAATGGAGACGGATGTCATTCAAATTTGGAACGTAAAAAATAAACAATCCATGGACATGCAGGACATCACTGTACATCCCATAGTCCAAGTGTTCAATGGTTATAGGTCATTACTCCAATATTATAACTATTGTACATTCACAACAGTACATGTTTGTTACACGTAATGGAGGAACATAGCTATACATTCATTAAATAATTACATGTTTACAACCCTCTAGATATAATTTGTATTCAATGAAATATCATTTATATATTATTAAATCACTTGAGATAACCATTGGTGGTGTTAGTTTTTCACGTTTATAATTTATTTAAAAAATAAACATGCAAAAGAGCACACAATTGGCATTAACATTAGAGAATAATTTACTTCGAACGAACATGCCAATTTCAAATTCATTAATATTATTCAAACAGATATGAGATATTTATCATTGACTTGCATAATAAAAAACATAGGAACTAACCATGTTTATTTTAACTAAAACAAGTTATCTTCAAGTTTCACGAGGGATATATTATATAGATTTCTCTTAGGCACCATAACCATTTTATTATTGTCATAGTAAAAAATAAAAGTCAATACCAAATGTTCATTTATGATGTAAAATCATTATAAATAAATAATTATTTATTCATACATATCAAACTTCATAGCTGAAAATTTAAAAAATAACTATTAATATAATCTTAATTTTCAACTAATTACACATTCTTTTAATAAAAATGGGTTGGTAGATTGTTTCGAGCAAGTGTCTATAACTTGGCTATGACAAGGTTTATTCGTTAGTGAGTTGGCTGATTCAGTGACTTGTTGAACCAGGTCATAAAACAAATCACTATAGAGGAAACTAATAGTTTGAGGCAGCCTCATCAGTAAGCCTGACCTACAACATATGTCCCACAAGTTTGTAACTAGTCATAATCCACAGTTAGCAACTGTCTGAAGGACTTATGGCAAGGTTCTCATCAGCCCGAACAGAGCTAGTGTAATCAGGGTCAATAGCTCAGGCCAAGAGGGCAGTCAACTGCTTCGTTTGTATCATAATCTTAGATAACCTTGAGGCTATGATGCACGCTATCAGCGAGAACCAAGCATCTAAGCTAGCTTGGTTTGGGCACAACATGACCAAGCTAAATTACGTCACTATCTCAGGGGCCAAGTGAAAACGAAGGCCCTAGTTGAGCACACCGGTGTAAACTACCGACTCTCTAACCCATAATTCATCAGAGTCTCTCCGGGTTGGGGTAACATAACTCTAACTGAATCAGGGAATCCTCATTTGTCTAGAATGCCTTCCAATTTGGATTCATGAAAATAATCATAAAATATACTTTCCAAATTTAAAAGGTACTTGACATTAACCTTGGTAAAGTTTGGTCCAACATGTTCGACGATAGCCGAAGGAAGAGGTTCAGATTATGTTAAGTGGGCTTTATTTTTTCCTTTGTCATCACCAAATTTTGGGACCTTTGGATTTCTTTTCCTTTTTGGCCTCTAAGTTTCCCCAGTCTAACTATATGTCTCGAGGGGAGAGTCTTCACTATCATCTTTCATATTTTCATCCATAACTTTGGGACTAGATCCCAAGGGTTTGGTAAGCTGAGCTCCAATGTCATTTTTCTCCGGACGAGAAGATTCAGTTTCATGTGTTGAAGGATTTTCTTCTATACTCATATTTAGAAGAAGCTCGGTTGGAATGGTTACTGGGTTTTGTACCATGTTCGGAATTCTTGGAGAGGGATTATTAATGGTTTCTTATTGTTCTGGAATCTCTTATATGATAGGGTTTTTTAGTCTTAAAGAGCCTAGTAATTCTACTTGGAGTATTTTCCTTTGTATCTGACCCCATAACTCTGAAAGAAGAAATGTTTCGACGGTTGGTGCTCCCTGATATTGGGATGATTTGAAGGGCTTAGGAGAATGGCTGGGAGATGTAAATATTGGGCAGCTGAGGATGGTTTGGAGGGAATATTCTGCATGCTATATGGATGAACTACTCTGTAATCAATTTATTGAGTTACCACAAACGTACCTGTGGAGACATGCAACCCAGCAACAACTATTGTTTTCTTCATCTATTCTTTTAGTTCAGATAAGTTTAACCAACCACTTTTAGTTAATGTGTTTTTAGCAGTAAACATACAAACCCTAAAATGATACTAGAAAAAAGTGATATATTGTGACTAATGTGGTGGGGATAGGGAAATATCGCCGGAAATAAATTTGATATTGATGGATAATATTTTATCTATCTAGAATTATAATACAAACTCTTTCCCTCTTTAAAAATACTTACATTGAACAATGAAAATAAGTTTATAGAGAGACTAAAAACCATTTGAGTGACCTATAGGGGAATTGGAATCGAAAATAGTAGTTATGGGGCTTTAAATAAGTGTAACCGTTTCTTTATTTTGATTGGATAGATTTACCTAGGGTAAAACAACTTTGTGGCATTAATAAAGAACTAACATGTGTCCCAAAAAATAACTAGTTTAAAGCTACAACCTTTAGACAGTAACTATTTTCAAATAACTCTATCGGAGGAAGTTTGGGTATGTGTCAATTAGCTCTCTGAAAATACATATGAGGGAGTTAAGGGGGCTAGATGATGGTGTTGGAAATCCTTTAGGGAATTAGAAGAAAGTGGGTCACATTTATTTTAGAGGACATGTTAGACCCATTATAAAAGTAATACTAACTAAGTTGTGTTTTAGCTATAAATCTATGTTGAATAAGTTGTATATTATCCATATATTTGTTCATGAAATATATTAAATAAACAAATTTTAATGGGCTTGGAGGATAATGGACATGACCGACATCCATGACCTGACCTGATTGGCCAATGAGCCTAAAACTAATCTACAAATACTCAAATGTGCAGCCATTAAGAGGGTTGCAAACATTATTTCTCTAGACATTAAATACAAGTACCTCGATTATTTTTCTACTCTCTACCCTGATTTAATACACCATCTAAACACTTACCTAAAATATATAATCATATTTTATCTTCATCACGGTTAACATCCCCAAGGAGAATATAGGGAAAGATGTAAACGCCAAGAATAGTAAAGGCAACTCTTAAGAAGTAGATGAAGTGGAATTACCTTATTGGCTGACTAAGTGCGTGAGGCCTAACTTCAGAACGTGAGCAATAAATATTTGATTACTTTATCCCATATCTCGTAAAACTACTAATTGGATAATGAGTTGGAAGTAGCAGAATAAGAAATTTTAAAGAAGGTGGTCATTAGGTTACCGAATAACAGAGAGATACCAATGAACAGTGTCGAAAAAAGTTAGTTGTCTACTTGGATGTATTGAATTGGGGTCTCCAGTTTTTGCTAGACAATGAGATAGTTAAATAATTTGATATAGTTAGCTTATATTCTGGCCAGCTAGCCCGAACTCATGGCTCGTTTTGATGTCATGTATTATGGCCTCGAGGGTGTCGAATATTGAAATGTCAATGAAGCAATTTATTGTTATTGCTGGACTGTTGAGGAATCCTCAGATCCTCTTATACTTTCTTGCTTTAAGGGATGACTACAAAATAGTAAGAAATTTATTGGAAGCTGATAATATGTGGAAGATGCAATTCTTCTTTGTTAGTGGCTATTATGAGAATGACAAAAAGATTTCCTCGAAGTCATGTTCAAATAATGTGGAAAAATACATGTTCCTCTGTGATTCTTGATTTTAATTCAAACTTTTTTTTATCCGACAAATCGTTTTTAACTCACTTTTATTCTTCTTGAATTTATGTTGAAGTCTCAACAGGCACACTTATAAGATACTAAATTCAAATTCAAAAAGCTATACCAATGGGCCGCGAAGAATGGGTTTAATGTTTTCCACAATTTTATCACTTTCAACAACCTGGTTTGGAGTCACCTTTGGTGTACCAAAGATGGACGCAACTTTTCATGGGAGGAGTTCACTACCATATCTCTTCCATCGACTATTTTTGACCAAATAGAAGCTTTTAATGACAAAGTTTACCTTCCGACTATGACGAAGACTCCTAATTACTGGGTAGAATAAAGTGATGCTAGCGGGAGGAGTTATAAGAATAATATCACAGATGTTGTGGAGACAACTAAGCCCAAAATGGTCCTTGTTAGTAACTATTAAGGATCACATTAAGGTTGGCAAAACACCCGAAAATCCTCTAATCTTAAAGAGGAATAAAAAAATCAAATGTCTAAAAATATACAAGAAGGACAAGCACAACAGTGAAAAAAGGAAAAAGAAGAAGAAAATGACACAGACTAGCTCAGAATTTGTCCCCGTAATAGCTCAAGTTAAACTTCTTTCAACAACTTAAATGCATACTTTCTATGTTTCAGTTATCGAAGAACAATCTTATGATGGTTATAACCCAATGGTTAGTATGAATGGGGTTGACTTTGAGGATTTTGGACAAGAATTTCCCAATCTGAATAGTTATATCAACGATGTTCCTTTTTAGCTCAAAAAATAAGACATGTTTCTTACTCAATGTTGGTATTTGTTAAACTTATCATTGAGCTAAAAAGGGAGTTAAGAGCACACCAAGAAACCATCTATCTTCTCAAATATGATTGTGATAACCATAAATACGCTCTCGTAGAGAAAAAGAGCGTGTCAATGGTTTGGAAAGTCAAGTCGCGTGAACTGATGAAGATCTTAAGTTTCAAACTAATAACTATAAAGACAAGATCCCAGCTTGAAAGTATCTGAAGCATATGATGTTTGGAAATACTAAGAACAAGTATCAGAGCATAAAGATGCGAAAGATATTTTACAAAAATCTGTGGACGAACACTATAGCTACAAAATAATCTGAAGAGGAGTTAACTTCCCTTAAAAATCAAGTTGTAAAATATTAAGAATATGTTGAGGATGAGTACTCTAATAAGTTCTTAAAGTCTTTATCAAATCGAGACGCTTCAATCAAGTCTGACATGATTTTGGTCTTTCACAAAGCATTCTCATATATGGACATCTGATCTCTTAAGGGGTTGGTACCATAAGCATTATGGCCTAACAATATGACCTTTATATATAAACTAAGCATCCATCTGAATACATATAATGAAAGTTCTTATGAGAATGGATATGGAGGCTCTGGGTGTGGGAGCTCTGATGAGGATGATACTCAAGGGAAAGAGCCAACATGCAATTGAGTTTATTTTCATCTTACCAATTTTTAGTATCATCGTTCTTTTTGCAAGTCCTTGGTATGACCAAAGTATTTTGTAGTACTATTCATATGTTTCTTATACAAGCCCGTTGTATGTCCAAGGCATTTTACAACTGTTTTTGGAATTTATTAATGGATTGCTTCCTTTTTATTCATCATCTTCAAATAAATAAATCACTCATCAGATATCGCATTTGGCCTCTTCTTAGTTTAACTTAATCAACCCCCAACTATGCATCAAACCATTTACTTTAATCTAGAACATTATTCTTACGAATTCGATCAACTTGACCAACTAATGTTGGAACCTTTTAATTATGACCAACTAGTGTTGGAACCTTTACATTTGACCAACTAATGTTGAAACCTTTTTATGATGACCAACTAATGTTGGAGCCTTTTAATTGTGACCAACAATTTTTGGAACCTTTACACTTTACAACTAATGTCAGAACCTTTTAATTGTGACCAACTAGTTTTGGAACCTTTACACTTGACCAACTAATGTTGAAACCTTTTAATTGTGACCAAGTACTGTTGAAACATTTACACTTAACCAATTAATATTGGAACATTTTAATTGTGATACAAAAAATATGTGAACTGCAAAAATAAAATACACACAAAAATTCTAAAAGGCAAAATGATTTATAAAATTCAAGTAGCTCAGATACCTTATTAAAACCTCCCCTAGTCACCAGGGTAGGAAAGAGTGTGTCCTTGAATATTTACATAAGAAAATAAAATAAAGAACATGAGTTTTTCTTTACAATTATTATAGGTAGAGTCTTAAAATCTCATTATTCCATGGATGCTAAAGAGAAGTGTCTATTTTATCTGCCAACCGATAGGTTCCAAGCTTAATTCTTTCAATAATATAATACAAACCTTCCTAATTGGGTATAACTTCCCTAGCTTTTTACATTAGTGTGCAAAAACACATTTTTCAGAACTCTATCCCCCACTTTGAATTCTCTCATTCGGACCCGAGATGCATACTTGCTCCTTATTAGGGTCTGATAATTAAGAGATATTAGACGTGCCTTTGTTATTTTTTCTTCAATCAAATATAATTCAACTTTCCTAACTATGTCATTATCCTTTTTGGAATAATTTTCTATTCATAAGTATAATAGGGTAGACTCAGCAAGTGTTATCTCATCCATCTCATAAACCAATGCAAAATGGGATTCTTACGTTGTTGTTCGGGGTGTAGTAGGATAACCCACAACACTTGTTGTAAATAACTTGGTTAATTTCCAGTTGCCCCTTCTAAAAAAATTAAGTTACAAAGGATGGTTCTTTTAATAACCTTTATTTGCTCGTGAGTCTGGGGTGAAAAGATGATGAGAAACAATGTTAGATTCCCCGCGAAGTAGAAAGTACTTTCATCTCCATATTGTCAAATAAAGGGCCATTATCCATTGTAATGATTCTTGGGGTTCATAATCTACAACATATATAAGAAATGATAAACTTAATAATTTCTTTTGATGTAGTTCCGGATAGAGGCTCTACTTCCACCCACTTAGAAAAATAATCAACAACCATTATAATGTTATGACGGCCTCTGGACGTGATGTGCATATGTCCAACCAAATTAATCCCCCATCTATCAAAATGTGATGCCTCATATATTGATTCTAGCGGTACAACTGGTATGTGTATTGTGTTTGCAAACCGTTGACATGGATCATATTGTTGGACTAATCTTTGGCATATGTAATAATAGAAGGCCAATAGTACTCATCCAACAAAACCCTTATGTTAAAGTTTTATATGCATAGTGGAAGATCTTTCCCCATCATGTAATTTGGATAACATCATTTGAGATTCATAAATTTCAAGGCATCATAATAGTGTTTGACCAAAAGACTTCTTATATATGATATTATCCAAGGACTATGAAACCATGTGCTTTAAATCTTAGCATTGTTGTCAATGCTTTATCAATTGGCAGAAGTCATTTACTTATGAATTCTTTAATCTCACACCTTCAATCTTTATATATGGTGGTTGAGATTTGGAATTCTTCTTCGATACTTAATTTATATTCAAAGCATGTTGTTATTGAGCGATGATCTTGCACCAAAATCCATAGATATCCTTTGGTATAAGCAATGGTAGCTAAGGAATCACACATCAATATTTTGGCCCGGGGAACGTGTTCGTACTTAATGTGTTAAAAAAACTGTTGTTTCTCTACATACTTTAAAGTATTTTACCAAATGAATTGGCCCGTACCGTGATTAATAAGTAGTTGTGAATAACTCACGATATGAACTTTTTTAGCACCACAAATTTGCGCAAGCCTGAGCCTTGACAATGTTGTCTCGTACTGTACTTCATTATTTGATGATTGAAAACAAAAGTATATTTCTTGATACATCGAATCTCCGAAAGAATATACCATGTTAGCTCGTGTTCCACAACCTGAAACACTTGAGCCCTCATATGTTCAAATTTTCCATTTATTCAAGGGTTTATCAATATTTGGCCTAAGTTCTCTCAATGTTTTATCAAGGATATCCATGGATTTTGGTGCAAGATCATCGCTTAATATCATAATCTCTCAATTCTACCGACCGCTTAGTCATCCGACCCGACATGTCCAATTTTTACAACATATTTTTAGTGGAAATGAAGTTTAAATAGTATCAAATAAGCTTCAAAATATAACCTCATTTTCTGAGCTGCAACTAGTAGAGCCAAAGCTAACTTTCTAGCTGCCAGTATATTTTTTGGGCTCTAGCAAGATTTTGCTTATATGATAAATAAGGCACATATAATTTCAAATTTCTCTAACCAATACAATATTTGTTGCATAATCTGACATTACTAAGTAGATATATAATTTATCTCCCACAATTGGTTTGGACAATGTCTTTGGATAAGATAAATGTTCTTTAATTTTTACCAAGGCTTCGTCATTATCTGAAGTCCAATCAAATTCCTTTGCATTTCTCAAAACTTGTAAAAATGATGCACACTTATTTAAAAACCTTGATATGAATCTATTCAAAATAACTAACCTTCCCCTTAAAAAATGTACTTCATTGATGGACCTTAGAGAATTCATAGAAATTAACATACTTAATTGTACTTGGTCGACTTGAATGCTCTTTTCACTAACGATGTACCCCGAGGATTTTTTCGGATCATACCCCAAATGTACATTTTCTAGGTCTAATTTTAAATTAATAACTTTTAGATTAAAAAAATTTCCTTCAGATCATAGAAATGATCCTCACCTCTCATACTTTTCACCAACATATCATCAATTAAAGGATGAAACAACGAATAGTTCCTCGAGTATTCCATTTTCTTTCATTTAGTCTCTCGACTTCAAAATCACTAGTATGGGTCCCATGACTTAAGAAAACCTATAAATTTAGTTACCAACTTGCAAAATCTATAAATTTATTCCATCAAATTGATAAAATCTATAAATTTAGTCCCTGATGAGTGACATTTTTTGTGTAAGAGGCTAGGCTAAATTAATAGATTTTGCCAAGTCGATGGACTAAAATTATAGATATTTTATATGTATAGGGACCATTATTGGTGATTTTGAAATTAAAGGACTAAATGAAAGAAAACGGGATAGTCGAGGAACTATTCACTAATTTAATCTTTAATTAAACTTCAAAATTTCTACCAATATGCTGAGTGAATACTTTATTTACCAAACATTTATAAATGGCTTTATCATTCTTTATACTTAATGACATAATGTTGTAGCAATAAAGACTCATTCTTGTTATGAATGTTGGGTTGTCTTGGTCCTTCAGATCCATCTGTATATGGTTATATCATGCAAAAGCATCTATAAATGACAACAACTTATTACCAGAATTTGAATATATTAGTTTGTCAATTTGAAGGACATGGAACGGAACATGTGGAAAAGCCCAATTTATATTTGTGAAGTTCATACACATATGTCACTTTCCATTTTTCTTTTTAATGAATACCAGTTTTGTTATTCATTAAGATTATTGAGATCCCTGGATATGTAATACTTTTATTAATTGATCAGCCTCTGCAACAATGACTTTAGATGTTTCAGCAGAAAAAGCTCTTCGTATTTGTATAAAAAGACATATGTTGGGTTGTATAGCCACTTAATAAAAACAATATTTCAAACCATTTTCAGTCTGAACAAAGTGTTTAGTGTAATCCATTAAACTTTCCATAATCATCTAGAGGTAGTGAATTATTGTGTCTCAATTTAATCGTATTTCTTTGCTTCCCACAAGTTGCATTTGGAAAGAAATCCAAAAACATATAAAAATTCTTGATAGATCCATGCAGAAGTCAATTATACCATTTCAAAGCACTATCTTTAAAAGTTTAGGACATAGTTCGGTATAACAACTTATCATCATCATTATAACTAATCATAAAGTTCTTGAACTGTTCGATATGATTATCCGGATCTTTACTCCCATCGAGTTTTCCCATCTTAGATACATCAAACCGTTTGGGAAGATGTCCAAAGATAATCTCTATAGAAAGAGGAGACTACCTCAAATTATTTCTCTGACTAAATTGGCGACCCTCATTAACCGTTGTATAATACCATGTCAGATTGTATGACAAACTAATCATTCACTTGTAATCCACACTGTGGTTTGTTGAACCTCATATCTTCCCTTCATTTTCTGTTTTTTTACCTATTTGATGTTCTCGTTTATCCGATGAAGTACGTAGTTTGCTAAAACTTTGATGTCGACTGGAATATTTTTTAAATAATGTTTATCACCATAATTTCTTCTATTTTTACTACGATGATCGTAATTCAAAGAGGATGAATTATCCTCAAAATCAGATACAATGTTTTTAGACTTTGAATGATTATAACGATTTCTAGTCTTACACTCCATCTTCAAGGAATTATGGATTTTGTATGATTAACCTCTTTGATACTTTTCTAGATTTGTGCTAAGTACTTGAATCTACAACCTCTTCATCAGAGCCCTATTGTTCGTCTCGTTTTTTGACTTTCGATCGAATTTCAGGTAGAAGATTTATTACTTCTTATTTTTTGGGATCTTAATGCCTCGATCTCCACTTGCAAATGGTCTCACTCTTCTTGCATGAGCAACGATTCCTGTTTTTCATCAGTCATTTATGGTATTTGACCAGACCACTCTCCAATCATAACTCCATTGGTCACATGAACATGATCCACCTGTGTTTCAAAATCCACAATTCGATAAAGTAAGAAGGCAAACTTAGACCCCTAAAGTTTTAAATGTTGTTATCTGGATACATCTGTAGATCTTATTGTGGTCGTCACTGAGTGTCAATAATTTTTGGAGGATGTTTAAGTACTAATGGAATAAATAATTAATTTTTAGATGAGTTATAAAGAGATAATCGAACTGTTTGGAAATATTTTAGAGATAGGTGATCTGGCAGGTTAGTTAAAAAGCTAACAAATTATCCATATCTCATTAAATAGTGTATAGTTTAGAATTTTTTAAATATAAATCATTATATAATTGCATGAATTAATGACAATAAGTTATTTTATTAATGAGACATACCTCGTTAATTTTATCCCATGCCACCAAGATATAAAAGAGTGCACATTATTTACAAAAGTATAAACTTTCAAAAACAATTATAAATCTACAAATAATAAAGAGAAAATAATTTTAAAAGATGTATAACTTCGAGTACTTTACATTCCATGGATGCAGCTAAGATTGGCAGTATACGTATACTAATTTATTAGTCTCTCATTTTAATTTTCCTATTATAGTATAAATTCTACCCCTAATTTGGAGTTAAGTTTCCAAATACTTATGTTCATGTGGGTTTTAATTAGGTATAGTTTGTCCTTAAGACCAATAAAATTTATTCATTCGCTATAGTTCTAGATTTAGAAAAGAAAAATAATGTTTCATTTAGGACAATGACTTTAACTAATCGAAAATATACTCTGTTGTTGTATTGTGCATGGTGGTTCATTATGCCCATAAGAATCTATAAAATGTATATGGACATTTTTGTTGCACATCCGATAAGGAAATGTATGCCTTCTAAAAGAGTTTGGTTGGGTACTTTAACTTGTCTATTTTGTAAAAGATTAAATAGTGTTGAGTATTGATGTTTGGTTCTTTCGGTTTGGTTCCTATGTTAGTTACATATACTATAATTGAAGTCCTTTATAGGTGGTTATTACCATAAGGACCTCATATGTACAATATGTATTTGTTTTGACGAATTCGATGACCATATTCACTTAAATTTTAGCTAAATTCTTGATTTTCACCTATGTTTTAGAACTAATACATTGATATAATAAAGTATTATTAACTTTATGAGGTTTTGATGACCCTATTCACTTAAATTTTAGCTAAATGCTTGACTTTTACCTATTGACTGTACTCAAGTTGTTTAAACCTAGAATCTTTTATATGAATATTATTTAAATATAATATAAGACTTTTGTTATTGTCTTGAACTTGGCATAATGTGTGACTAACCATAACTTATGAGTCAATAAGTAACCTCATACAACATGTTTCGTAAATACGAGCAAGTTAATAACCTATTATGGCAATCTCATACTTGACTTTATTGTTTGAGACTGTAAGTTTGAACTTAATTGATTGATCTAAGATCTTGCCAAAAGAGGTGTTAATTATATACATATTATGAAGCCAAAATTCTTAGAGCCTTCATTGGTTTGAAGTACCAATACATATTCAGAATTGTCAACTAACAATCTTTGTATTTTTACTTAGTATGTCAAATCTTAAGTGTTGATATTACTACGAGGCTTAAAACTAATATCAAAATCAATGCACGGTAATAATCATCGTGTGGGTTGGCCATATATGTCTTTCTTTTATACAATGTTAGTTAGAAAGAACAACATCCTGAAAAATGATATAAAACGTCTGGAAAATAAGTCATTATTTTCTTGTTTCCACCATTAATGTTAGTGCATGTTTTATAGTCTTAAGTAACAGGTTTTGAAATTGAGGAATTACTTCATACGTTATAAATTACTCAGGATAAAATATTTCTCTCTGACTATAAGTACACTAACATCATGTTCTGATACTACCTTATATAAGTTTAAAGTCTACCTGGGGTTGGTTTATATAGGACCTCGCAAGAAGTTAATTTTTCATATTTTTGTATGGATATCCCATCATATTTATTACTCAAATTTAATTCACCTACGCCTTTACGAATTTTGGAGAGATGAAAATATTTGTCTCAGGACTACGAGATAAATTTGTTGAGTGCAACGAGCCTTGCAACCAATATATGAACCTATTTTATGTCGCTTAAAGTTTTAATGGCTGTCAAAGTAGAGAATTGGTTATGGTCATATTCAAATCACTTATCATTGACCAAATAACTTAATAGATTTAAATACCATACAAAAAATGATCATTTTTTTTGTTTACTTTCAAATTTCATAAATAAAAGGTTTTCAAAGATTTTGTTAGATTAGCCATATTAATGGTTACCTTGTTGCTTATGACTATTATATCATCAATATATGTTTCGCGGTTATGGTCGATCTATTTGATGAAGATTTTGTTAATAGTATGTAGGTATGTGTCACATACGCTTTTAGGATTAATGATATTACTTTATAGCAATTTGGCGGGACAGTTTGATCACGAAGGCGGTGTTTTCTTGATCATCTGAAAGTCATTACCTATTGTAGACATTCATGGAGAATAAAAATTGGTTTTCTGAATTAGTATCCACCAACTAGCCAATATGTGGGGACCAAAAATGGGGTTTTTGGCAGACTTTGTTTATGTCTATAAAAGCTACGCACACGTGACATTTACCATTTTTACTAATATTATATTTGAAATTCATACTAGGTACCTTACTTTACGAATGTGAAATAATTTGTTAATCGTGTCAACTTTGTACATAATCACTTTGTATTTTCTTAAAAGAACATTTGATATTTTTTTGTTATGCTTTATTTTTCTATATATTAATATCTTATGACATATTGCCTCAATTGGTTGGAATAAAATATAGTGTGCATACCATTCAAACACATCAAAATGTTTGGATAAAACCGATAGCACTTACAAACACATCAAAGTGTTTGGATAAAACCGATTGCACTTAATTTAAGATAACGTCTTGTAGATAATTTTCAATCCTTATTACTTGGTTTACCCCCAAAGTTATGGTATAAATTGATTACATAGGTTACAATAATTATGTGGTACCATATATAATTCATATTATCTAGGATTGATCAAAGATTTTGTTAGTTTTCATTTTTAGACCCTATATAGGTGAAATAACATTCTCGGGCAACACTTTGGTTACTTCGAATAACCTTGATTTTTTATTTTTTATATATTGAAAGTATTTGTGCATTATACATACGGCTATATGTATTTTTATTAGTCATATTCATCTGAATATTTTATTATATGACGAGGGTTTGTCTACCATATTTAACATGTATTATATCTTGTTTTCATACCTCTCTAGACTCAGACCACGTCTAATTTTAATTCTAAAAAACCTGAGTGTCACTTCTTCTAAATCTTATCATGCTCCTATGTGCACCAAAAATGTTATTTCACATATTTTATCATAGTTGATTTTGAAAAGTACGTCAACCAAACTACATGTATCTATTATGATTCCCATACATTTATTTGGAAATCTCAACAACAATTACAATAATATCTTCACGGGGTGCATCGAGCCCTTAAAAGTCACCATCATTGAATATAATAATGAAAATTAAATATTAATATAGATGGGTTGAGGTTTTCTAGGTCAGCCCAAAACTTTGGCAAGGATCAACATGGTTCTCAGACATTGTCATAGTTTTTTCTAGAAAAGTATATCAACCAAATTAATTGTATCTATCATGATTCTCATAGATTTACCCCATTCATTTCGACAACGATTATTAAAATAATCATCATAAATTAAAGTTATCCCCTAAATGTAATCATGATTAAATCTAATAAGTAGATATAGAAGGGTATAGGTTTTGTATGTTCGCGTAAAACCTCGGCAACAACTATCATGATTCTCATACCACGGGCTGAAGTTTTATATGCCATCATCAAATCTAGTAATGTTATTTTAAATATTTTGTCATAGATTATTTAAAAATATATATCAGCAAAAATACTTGTATTTATCATGATTCTCATACTTTTACCTTTAAATCTTGATAACGATTATATCAACGTCTTCAACGGGTACAACAACCCCCTGAAGGTCATTATCATCGAATCTACTAATAAGGCTCAGATTTTGATACAGATGGTTCAAGGTTTTGTATCAGTGTTAACATTTAGGGTAAAAAATACGACACTTGCAAAATGAGTGATTCATACATACCAGAGTATCTATTTTGGCAATAATCATTTACAATCTGAAGGTTCGGATCGAGATCAATATTCTCGTTAAGAGCTTTTGCTATGATCATTGTTTTTAGTGCTTGAGGCGTCATGGATGATGCATTTTTTTAATAAGGATCAATCTGGGGTAATTGTATGAGTAGATAAAAAAGTTTCTAAAAGTGGAGAGAATTCATTATTTGACGAACTCAATCAATTTAACATTGTCCATTATATTAGTTTTGTTCTTTAAAAGCATGCCCTTACCATGTTAAGTGTCCAGTTTTGTTGTGGTATTTGCAATAGATGTTATGGTTTTATTTTTATTTTGGGGATAAATATCTTCTCGAGTTTGCAAAAACTAACTAAGTCATTTTCCTTATTATAAATGATTGTATTTTTTGTTGAGTACATTATAAAATATTCTAAAACCCTATGGTGTTTTATTACAGAGACAAAGAATAGGGACTGGTGTGTTACAAGTGGCAAACATGGAGGACCTATGGTGTTTTTTACCCAATGATTTTTTTAAAGAATGAGGTCACAAATTTATTGGTTTTGCGGGGAAAAAAATCATTCAGACAAATATGCTTATAATTTTTTCAAAGACACGTAATATAGTTTTATTTATTATACTTCAACAGAATCTTTTAATGATCATATCAAACATTATTGTAGTATAACATATAATGAAGTTAATTGACAAATTAGATTATTACTTATGAGTGAAATTTTAAGATGTTATATGGAAAGTGAAAGTTAGAATAATAATTTATGTATAGAATTTATAAAAATATAATAAATCCAATATGAAAAAGGTCATCCACTGATAGGCCGTTCGTCTTCACCTGTTTGACATTAAGATTTTTATGATCCTATTATGGTTATTGATCGCAGTGGATCTAAATATTATTCTGGTAGTGGTAACTTTAGTGTTTTCCATGACTAACTGTCATACTTTATATTGATGAAAATCATATGAAATGTGTTGAACCATGTTATTCTATAAGCTCTTATAAGGAAATGTATTCATATTATTTATATCATTTCATTACTTTTGGTCTAACATTTACGTCAACAAATTATCATGAAATACTTCCTCCAATTTTAATATAAAAATAATGGAAGACATATGAAGAAACATATTTAATTTAAAGGATAAATAAGTAACCAAAAGATAAAGTATAATTGGTTTTTGAAATTCAGCCATAATAAACGATCATGTCTATAGGTCTTATAAGATCAATATAATTTTGATACTTCTAGTTAATACGATGATGTATGCATAATAATAATTAAAAACAAAACATATAGAACCCTAACCTTAGGGTAGACAGAACTTGCAAGTTCAAAAAAATCATATTAATTCAACAAAAACTAATCCAAAATTTACTATATATGATGCTTTAAATAGAAAATATTCAAAAACCTAATCTTAAATAATGGAATTTAGGATACACTCATTGGGCTCGTCAAGACGTTCGATTTGAGTACCAATATCGCACGGTTCTGATATCTGAGTGAAAAATATGACCTGTTTATGGAACGACATCATATGACATAATCATTTGCATGATATATGTGAGACAAGTACATGGGTAGTGACACACGGGATACTAGTTGATAATAGTTCATTATAGTAGGCTCGTCAAGACATTCGATTTGAGTACCAATATTGTTTGGTTCTAATATCCAAGTGAAAAACATGACTTGTTTCTTGAACGACATCTCAAGACATAACAATTTGCATGATAGATATGAGACAAGTACATGGGTAGTGACATATGGGATACCAGTTGATAATAGTTTGTTATATTATATCAATTCATAATTAAGTAAATGGGTTGTGATGGATGTGAGACCAATGCATAATAACATCTATATGAGGTGATATATGCAATACTAGTATGTAATTCATATTACCTGACTAATTTATAACCAAGTAAATGATGGTGATATATGCGAGACCAATTTATAACCAAGTGCATAACTGGTGATATATATGAGGCCAATTCATAATAACCTCATACGAAGTGATCAATTCAAGACGCGTGTATCATATAATGTAATATGTGATAATAGACGTGAGACCAACTCATGGATGATGATGGATGCGATACTATTATGAAATTGACTATATCATACCAATCATAACAAATTACATCATTAAAGAACATTACAACATACATATAACTCTATTTGTGTTTATATCCTTAAAGAACATTATAACATACATATAACTTTAATTTTATTTTCCATCATTAACCAATTGTACATAAGGATTTACATAATTTACAAATGCTACACATGGATTTTACAAAAAATTGTTAGTATATTTTATAATTAAGAAATAAATAAAACATTTTTGCTCTCCTTAATGTTGTAGTATCATCAGGTTTATATTTTCCAAGTTTACCCACTTTCATTAAATCTTTAGCGTAGTCGCAAACCACTACGCAACAATCAAGTGTTCTACTTTTTTGTTGAGAGATTTTTCTTGGACTTACTAACTTCATTTTTGGTTTTGTACACAATTTTATTTTTGTCATTGAAGTATTCAGTATATAATTTATAGGTTTGATAAATACAAAAATTCACAGAGATATGCGAGACATCAGATAACATACCGAACAATACATTACATGAGAGATGCTTGACAAAACATAACACACGAGATAATACATAACAAGATATATATATATATATATATATGATAATACACAACATAAGACACCACTTATAACCAACTTTATGATAGATGCGAGACAAAAACACCTTATATAAATAAATTCATACGAGAATATTTACTTACCAATCCTACTAAAAATTATAACCAACTAACACTGATAATTTTTTTTATACAATTGTGTGATTTTTATTTACTACTTTTGCGCCTTTTGGTGAGAACGAGTTTAAATTTACTGCTTGTGTGTTATTGATATTGATTACCAATAATATCCAATGGTTGATTCCACAATATGGTGCTCATGTAAGAAGTGGAACGATGATGTAACATTCTTTATGACCGTGTAATTAACCGTTAACATTAGTTGTAACATATTGATTTTCATATGTCATGTGTTATATTAAAATAATAATTTTTATAAAATAATTTGTATTTATTAATCCATGCATGTAAATCCATATGTCTATAAATGGATTTTGTTTGACTAAATTCTGTTAGTTTTCCTTGAAAACCAGTGGTAGATACTTTAAAATATTTTGGTAACAGACTCCACTATATATATATATATAACCTATGTAATTCCAAAAGTGGAACACACTTTAAGTCAATATCATAATGAAAATCATGCATACAAATAAACTCTAAATAAACTTTACCTTGTAGTCCAATTGTTCTCGACCTACTACTTCATCATATTAGTAACATAATACATGCTAATTATGGAATCGACCATATATTTGGATCATTATGCTTTCTTATTTATTAACCAGTTATAATATATGGTATTGCTCGAATTCAGTTATTATCATTATTGGATTGTCAAATGACCATAATTTTTTCTCGATTGTAAAGTCAATTGGTTCAGGGATTATGTATTTCGAATGGTCCAAATATAATTCAAATGAAGACCATTAATTTAATTATTTATGGAAAATTCAAAACCAATATATTAGTAAATGCACTATATAAGAGGTGATAGATGCGAGATATGAAAGTAGATGAGAGATACGAGACCAGACATGATGAGAGATAAGAGGCAAGTTGATACATGCAAGACCATACAAAAATAATTAATGCAAATTCATTTGAATATGATCAATGCGAGGCCAGATAAATATGATTCATGTCCATGCAAGGATGATCCATGTGAGAAAGATGATACATGTGAGACAAGTGTAAAAGTATGTAACAAAACAAATAATCACATACCTTTAACATTAAAGTTTTAATTGGTTTTGATCGATTTGTTTTTACTTTTCTTGTTGTATCATCAGAAAAGTAAGTTTTTGTATCATTGATTTTTATTCTCATAAATCATATTATCCAAGTTCGAATATTTTATTGTTTTATATATCAGGCTAAGAGACTTTTATTTAAATAAACAAATAAATGGGCTTATAATAAAGGCCTTACAATGTTTAATTTGAAACCATTCAATTTTATAACAAATGGCGCCTTATGAAGATTACAAATTTATTTTCTCGACATGGAATTTCAGAGCCAGGGGATGCTTGGCTTTCGAGAGCTTTTCTATTTATGAGTACTTGAAGCTATTTTTGTTTCTCTGAACGCTTGAATCACAAATTTTCACCAGACTTTAGGGGAGTAGAAATCATTAGAAGCTTGAGGAGCTGAAAGCACTATCATTAACTTGAGCATCTATGAATATGCATCAATGGTTTCTGGATATCCTGAAAACCCAGAGAAGATAGACAACCATTCAACTCTTATGTAGCCTATCTGAAGCCTTGCTAAAAAAGTAATAGCTTCTAACTGAAAAAGAGCTTTGAAAGTTTTAAAACCAATTTTCATTTTATATCTTGAGTTCATCGAGCAAGACAATACGCTACTCGATTTTATTCTCTGAAAATGTGATGAAGAATCATGTTTGAAGAGATTATATTTCTTATGTTGTTTAAACTATAATCTAAATGGTAAGGGTATTGGCCTAAAGATATAAGAGAAACTAAAACTTTAGAATTTGTTTCGATGTCTATTTCTCTTAATCCATTTATCTTGCAGATTTGGAGGCCATCGTGAAGTGCATGAGCCTCAACTTTGATGGGGGGGAAATATTTTCATATTTGTTTACATAACTATGTATGATAAAACTATGGCTATCACAAATTATAATTGCTCTACTCGACTTACCCGAATCAAGACAATAAGTATATGAATTTAGCTTGAATTTGCCAGGAAGATGAAGGGTCTATGAGAGGTAAGAAATTTTATTTTTTTATCTTAAGACGGTTAATACATCCTAAAGATATTATAGTTTCTTCATAATATGACTAGTGTTTGCGCTTAAGGAGATTTGGTTGATCTAGTATGTTCATGATATTAGTAATATATTTGATTGTTGAATGTGATGAGAAAGATTCTCCCTTAATATTAACTTTGTTTCTTCGCTACCAAATAGCCCAACTAATAAATGTAAGCGGAATAGTCTTGATATGAGTCTTGTTATGGGAAGACCATAACCAACTTTGTATCATATGCATAGCTTTCATAAACTTGCTTGTGGTTAATCTTAGAATACGTTCAAAATGAGACCATATTCTCCAAAAAAAACTACATGAAACAAAAAGATGATCCTTTGATTCTAATTTTTGATAGAATTGGTATTTAGATATCAGCATTAAGTACTTAGTCTGCATAATAAAATCAATAGGTAACTTGTTTTGAATGAGTATCTAATCTAGGAAAGAGCATTTTCTCGAAGTGATCTGATTCTAAATCTTTGCATATAGAGAAGATTTGTTGTGATTAGCCTTAATGAACTGCATGGTGTCCTTGATATTGAATCTTCCATCTTTCGAAGGAGTCCAATAGATTGCATCATCCACTTGTTCGTTAATGATAAGCTTAGAAATAAAATTAATGTTATAGTCAGCTAATAATGATCTAAACTTATTCACTTTCCAATAACCGTTTTCCCAAAAACATTTGACCATAGATCCTTTAAACCAATTATTGTTAGAATCAGAATTGAGATTGATAAAAGAATGATTGTCAAACCAGTTGTCCAGCCAAAGATCCACATTTCCTTTACCCAGGGTCCATCTGATGTTGCTTTCAGTAAAGTCCTTAATGTTGGCCAACTTCTTCCAAGTTTGAGAACATTTTTTGGAGAAGTTAAGTTAGAGAGGGTAGTTATTCTGACAGTAGATGTTGTGAAGTAGTTTAACCTATAAAAAATTGTTCTTTCTAAACCTGATCTACATCTTACAAGAATATGTTTTTTGTATATCATGGATACTTCTCACATTAAGTTCTCATTCGCTAAAAGGTCTGCATATACATGGCCAAGAAAACCAATGAAGCTTGTTTGCTTCACTGTTAGAGCCCCAGATAAATCTGTTGATGAGTCTTTCGATCTTGGTAATGATAGATTTAGGTAACGAGCAACTCTGTAACCAATACAATGAAATAGACATTAAAACATAGTTTACTAAAGTTAGTCTACCAATATACAAAAGCTTTTTCCATTCCCAATCAAAGATCTTTTCTCTGATTTTATATAGGAGAGAAGAGAAGTTGATAGCTTTATTCTGAGGACTTAAGGTAATTTACAGATAAGTTATAGGAAGATATCTAGAATTGAAACTAGTTATTACTAACTTTCTCCATAGTAGAAGTTAATTCGTTAGTAAATATCAGCAAATCATCTGCGAAAGCTTGGCATGACATGATGATTTTGCTTCTATCAGTAAACTTAAGAGATTTATCAGACGTAAACAAAGATTTTAGGCCCCTGAATAGAATTTCTTCAGCTATAGTAAAGAGACTCGGGGACAAAGGGTCCCCTTGTCTAACTTCTCTATTATCTTTAAAGAAACAAATGGCTTTTCCATTTATAATTATAGAAACAAAAACAGACTTCATTATATTACTATCTAATTTGATAAACTTATGATTGAATTCATAAGCTTGGAGAACTTTGATAATGAAGCTATATGAGAGGTTATCAAACGCTTTAGACATATCGACTTTAATGACAATGTTGCCTACCTTAGCTTTCTTCTAAGATCATGGATAAGTTCATTTTCAATAAGAATATTGTCATGCATTGATCTTTCCTTGACATAAGCCCCCTTGCACCTCAGATATCATTTTAGGAAAGAGAATATACACTATTATTTAGCAGCTTAGACATGATTCTATTCATCATAATACATATGTTAATTTATTTATATTATTTCAAATAGGTATGGTTATCAACCTTAGAAATTAAGAAGATTCCAATATCCATTATACCCTTATGGATATCATGACCCTGGATAAAATATACTAAAAATTTTTCATAGATCAACCTTAATATATTCCAACAAGTTAAAAAGAAACACATGTTAAAACCATCTATTCCAACATCGCTTGCTGGCTTTAGATTCTGAATAATATTTCATACTTTTTGTTAAGTGGGATTAGCTAGACAAATATTATTATATGCATCATTAATAATGTTATGAATGACTCTAAATATGTTGTTATTCATATAATTTAGTTCTTGATCTATATTAGAATAAGAGGGAGCATGAAGGTTATCTTTAAAATAGGATTCAACAGAAGAATTAGTAGTTTCTTCATCTGTGATCCATTGGTTGCTGAGTTGTATACTAGATATTTTGCATATCCTTCTCTTTCCTTTACACAATTGTGGTAAACTCTAGTATTCATGTCTCCATTTTGAATCCAGCTAGCATAACACTTCTCTCTCCAATATTATTCTTCCATTTTAAGGGCTATAAGGTGGTCTGCAGTTGCTTTAGAAGAACACTTTTATCTTCAATGTTGTTAGATAGCAGTATCTAGCTTCCAAAAAACAAACAAATGATACCCATCCATTACTTCATTCCAGTTACCTTCTACAAATTTAATAAACTATTTGTCCATGGTCTATATGTTAAGGAATTTTAATCTTTCTATTTGCTTTACTCTCTCTTTGATAATTGAAATGTATAATGGGGTGTGGTCTGAACATGTACAAGCCATATGGATTACTTTGGTTTCAGCAAAATAACCTGGCCACTCTTGATTAAATAATACACGGTCGAGGCGCTTCCACTTAGTTTTATTTATCCATGTAAATTTGTACCTGCAAAACTTGTATCCTCCAAAAAATAATCTTTAATCGTATCGTTAAAATTGTTAGAACTTTGTTTACAATAGAATAAGCAACCAATCTGCTCAGTGTGAGAAAAAATTGCGTTAAAATCACTCAAAAGAAACCATTATTTTACTGATGCAGCAATGTGACAAAGATGATTCCAAATAACAATTATGTTACTTCTCTGGCACTTTGCATACACACATGTAGCATTGAAGACTTTATCTAGATTAGAGTGCTTGATGTCAATGTGAATGTATTGAATATCATTAAATAAAATATTAATCACCAAGTCACCGTGCCAGAGCATTGATATTTTATTAGATATGTTAGCAAAATGGCCAGGAAATATGAGTTTTGAAGCAATGGACTCCAACTGATTGTTATTGATAATAGGCTCATGGATGAATAAAAGTTTGATATTTTATTTCTTGATTATATACTTTAGTCTTCGCAAAGAATATTGATTACTACTACCATGTATATTCTAGCTAAAAGCTTTAATCATAATGGAATCTTGAAGTATGATTTGTTTAGCTTTGCGAATTGTGGGGATTTGATGACTAAATGTTTTTATCTTTTGGTTATTCTGACATACTTCAACTTTTATTCGAGGATTTTTTGAAAATTCCTATCAACTTATTTCCTCCTTAAAATGGGAGTAGACGGTAGTGTTCATATGTTCGTTTTTTTGGGAGTTTGATATCCAGTTTATGGAGAACCATAGTTGGCATATGGGGAAATATTATAGTCAAAATCCAAAGACTTTATTGCCTCGATGACTTCATCTTCGCAGTTAACTTCTCTTTCTTCTAACTCTTACTTTGAATTCAAAGTTCTTTGCTATTGTGACTTTATTTTCCCTTAGGTAGACTTTTCTCAACAATGTTAACATTAACATCTCATAGTTAATATTTTTGTTAGTCTTATCATATTGACGAGGACATACTATTATTGATTTTAGTTTATTGACTGATCTTGCCTATCTTTCTTTTAAATTGGTGGAGCATACTCTTGTATTGGACATACGTCATTCCTTTGTTAATGATCTTTTATGTTGATTTTTCATTATGTTTCTTGAATGAGTTTCTTGCAGGCTTCCTTATCGTGCCCCACATGATAACAGCAACAACAATATTTCAACATATTTTTATAGCTAATGTGTATTCATGCGCTTTCATTGCTACCAAATCTTGCCCAAACATGATGGATTGATTTCTTTGAGATGTTAAGCTTTATCCATGCATAATAAACATTGTATGAAGCACGATTATTTAGTGGAATCTAGTTTTTTATTGAAGATCCAATAGAAGATGCTATTGAGTGTATGCATTCTTCATTGTATAAATGCTCATGTAAGTTTTCTATCATGATCCAGATTGGTACAATAGGGCACCCATGTTTTGGTTTACAGGTTGGCAACCATTTTAGAATTCTCATTGAACTGTCTCCCAGAGTCCATACTCTTCTCGACCAAATTGTATTAAGGTCGGATTTTAACGAGAATTCAAGAAAGAGATGTCTTGAATCCTAGTTGGCGTAAGAGAAATCCCCTTCAAATTTTCTTGACTCCAATATTATGTTTAATATCTATTTCTTTTTGTAATTCCTTGGAAAATTTTCCTATCAACGTATGTGTTGAAGATGATTGAAGTATTTCATTAACATTTTCTTCAAACTGTAACGATATATGATATTTATTCTGTTGAATGCAGATTGGATTTATGGATTGGTTTATTGTAGATTGAGAAACATAATATGCATAAGCTATTTGTTGCTGAAAATTAATTTCTTTAGGAATTTTTACTTTGTCGTTCTCGTGAAAACTTGGATAAAAGGTTGATTGTAGAGAAGAGAAATCTTCATTGTAATTGTTTCTTTGAATATTTTTTTATTTGATTCATCATTTTTGTATACAATTGCAATTGGCAAGAAGCTAATAGAGCTCAAAAGATAAAATAGGAGGATATAGATGGAATGGCTTGATGATAAAAAAACACTTTCTTGGACGAGAAACATCTTCTTCGTATTCTTCTGTATTTCTCATTCATCGAATATTTTTAATATTTTGTTGTTTAATGCATGTGTTTTTTTGTGTGCTTTAAACCAAAGATAATCTTCAAGTATTTTATTGTAAGTGATACCAACTTTGAACCCAACTTAAACGATTTTTATTCGATGTCATATAATTTTATTATTTCAACTACAAGCTCCCAATTTTTTGTAGGAGTTATTTTATTCCTCAAATCGTATGTAACTTTAAGAAGGGAGTAAAATTGTGTTTTCTTTGCAACTTTTGAATGAATAACTTTTATTTTCGTTTCTTTATCTCTTCAATGATTGCAAACAAGCATAATCATAAAAACAAGCTTTTGCCGGCATGTTTCTTGTAAGAATTGCGAGATTAGTGTTAATTAAAGAATATTAAACAATGAAAGAAATACATCATATATAAAATACATTATGATACACCACCATATGGTAGATATAGAATAATACACCACATGATATATGTATGAATGTACACCACATGATAAATGCGAGATAATACACCACATGATTAGATGCGAGATAATATACCACATGATAGATACGAGACAATACATCATATGATTTGATGATGGATAACACAACATATGATAGATGTGAGATAGTACACCACATGATTATATGTGGGGATAATAAACTATGTGATAGATGAGGGAAAATACATCACATGATAAATGCATGACAGTACACCGCATGATTATATGATGGGGCAATACACTAGATGATAGACCATGTATTGAAAAAAAGTAATACGAATCCAAACATCGATAGTGGATTTAAGGTCATAAAAATATTATTCATGCGAGACTATTTTTTTATAGATATAAGACTACTTACAAATGAGTAATACACATCTTGTGTATTGCATGGAAAAGCTAAATGTAGGGTATATTAGGTGTGAGATAAATGTTTATACATGATGATAGATGCTAGACATCGGTACTTAATCAACAACAACACTGGAAAATGCATGTAGTATGATTGCTTAGTGTATTTATGATCTCTATTACTAAATAGGAATTGAAAAAATTAAAAAGGTTTAGTTTTTTAGGTATATAAAAAATTGAAAATCGAACTGCAAATGTATTTGTTTTCTTACTTTTTTTTAATGATGAAGATGATCAGAACTTTTTTGTGAGTTTATAGACAGTAAAATAGTTGACTTTTTTGTGAAATTAAGACTAAAATCTGATTGCTCCATAAATATACAGACCCAAATTCACTACCAGATAATGTTAGAACTGAGTATATATATAGAGAGAGAGTAACATCAGAAAATAAAGAGAGAAAGTACCAAAAATTGGTTGTAATATATTAATTGTTCACCCTTCCTCAATCTTGCTTTATTTAGTAAAAGTGATGGAGCCCAACCCGAAACCACTACCAGATAATGTAATCCTATATGACACAAGGAAAATAGAACGTAGAAATATGCAAGAACCAGATGAGCCACTTGAACAAGAGAATGAGATAGCAAAACCATTTAACAAATATGTTTGAGGATCGCTAAATCAAATGAAGAACCATGTGATCATAACATGAAGCATGGAGGTAAAGCTTGTCAAACCACTTTGGTCTTGATTCAAGCTAATTGATTTCAACAAATGAGAAAGTGTCTCAGTTGTACTCTTTTCCCGTGTTTAAGTTTTGTCCCAATGGGTTTTCTTGACAAGGTTTTTAATGAGATAATTATTTCACTTCACTATTGCCCATTTGTTGCAATAAAAGCTAAAGCCCCATCTACAAAAAAGCCACGACATTGGAGGAGAGAAGTGTCTGATTTCAAACTTTTATCATTAATACTTTGTATTTTCAATATTAATGCATTTCAAAGAACAACATGTAATGTATTCAAGGCATCCATTATGTTTCCAATAAAAGCATTACTTGTGTTTGGTGAGGTTAATTTTCGTCTGAGGGTACGTTTGTAATTTTTGTTTGGAGTTTGTGGAAGTTTGTAAGTAGTTAATGTTTGAATAGTGAGTAGAGGGAGAATTAAGCAGCCTGGTTGTATTTAATTTTCATTACCCTCATTTAATGTTGGTGGTTGGGTATTTATACCCTTATATTTGGGCTTTATGGACTTTCGGGTCATGTTTAATGGACTCGGGTCAAGTTTAAGGACCCATGAGCTCTTAGTAGGAGAGCAGGTAGCTTACTCAAGAAGTGATTAGGTTTTTAAGTACTTTAGTTTCTGTTCGAACAGTCCGATGGATGAGATGTTCGAACTGCCCTGTCCGGTTAGGTGGTCTTTGTCCGAACTGTCCCTGTACGAAGAGGTAACAGAATCCGGACTCAACAGTAGCCCCTTTTTTAGGTGTTTGCTCAAATAACCTTTGTCAAAACCTGAAAAACAGTCCGTTGTCAGTGGCAGTTTTATCCGGACAGGTCTTTCGATTTATGTTATGGTTTTATCCGGACTTAAAAAGCTCTTTGAATCTAAACGGTTTTTTGCCAAAGTTCGTGGGACATGTGTCACTCTTTGGTTCGTCGCTTTAGCCGTTTTTTCACCTTGAATCTCGTACCCACCTTCTCTGAAAAGTAACCTCTTCATTAATGAGGGTAACATCAGCGCCGTCTCTTAATCATTACTAATCTTTTCGAATTCTCCTAGGAATCAAGACTTCTTTTTTAGGTTTACTATAAATTAAGATACTTTTCCACTGTTTTTACTATCACTTTCATCTTCACTTTGCTAATTTTCAGAGCTCTCTCTCTTAAACACAAATTCCTTACTTAGGTTGTTTATGTTCACGGTTAGGAACGATCTGATCAAAGGTGGGTGGCTCAATCTCTCTGAATTAGAAAAAAACACAAAAAGTCGAAAGGGAAAGGCGCATCGCAGCAGGCTTACCCACTTCCCCCATCGAAAAACCAGCAACCTCAGCTACAGAGTCTGACCAGGGTTCTTCCTCCACAAAGGGTGTCAAACCGAAGAGATTGTTTCAATCTAGTCTTTCCCCTATCATCTCAGGTTCTTCGGTTCAAGAGTCAGAACCCACAGTCGAGCCAGGTTTAGCCATGGGGTCAGATGCTGATACTTCTCCCAATAAGCTGGTTGATCGTAGAAAAGGCCGGCTTGTTAAAGGGCAGGCTTCTAAAGGCACTCCTTCAAAATCGGGCACCAAATGCAGCAGTGCAGGGTCAGAAACACCCATGAAAGTACCCAAAGACAGGCTGTCCGGTCCAGAGGCTACTGGTTCGAGCCCCCAAAGAGAAACATCCACATCGGAGCCCCAACTGGAGGGTAGAATTCAGGAGAGTGCTGAAGCTCATCAGTCCGGAAATCAGGTTGAACCAACTCCAAACCTCCCCCTCACAATAACAACTGAAAACCCCTCCTCAATAATGGAGGAAATAATGGAGGACTCTATCGAAGAGGCTCCATTTGAGTCTAAACCTTCCGGACAGACCAGTGGTGCTGCTGTTGCTCAGAAGGATAAAAGCAAGAAGAAGATGTGCTTAAGGCATCCGGATCTGCCGGAGTGCCTTGAAGGAAAGGTGGGACCTTGTTTCCACAAGGTCAATGTTAAATACCTCCTCGCTTTGCAGAAGATCAATTACGCTTTCATCCATACAACTGAGTTGGGCCGGATGCGCACGAAGTAGGGGATTCCAGAGAATGTGAAGATAAGAATCCCCATAGACCCCGAAACCCCAATGGATTGCAAACTCAGTGAAATAGTCATCTTCACTGAGCTTTTTAACTGGGGTTTAAGGTTCCCCTTGGATCCGGAAATAGTTAAGTATTTCCATCTTATCAAGATCTGTCCTAGTCAATTAAGCCCCAACGCCTGGTACACACTTATGGCCTGCATCATGGCCTCCAGGCTCTCCGGGATTCCTCTATCAATGGAGGAATTCGCTGCTGTGGCCGGTCTCTGCACGAATCCTCATATCCCTTTTTATCACTTCAACATGGGGGATAACTATAAAGCAGTGGGCGACCTACTTGAGTCGGAGAGAAACTGGAGGACTCAATACCTGTTCGTAAATGGTGCTTGGGAGAACGGGAGGAAAATCAAAGCCGGAGTCAATCCAAGTCTCCTCACCAGCAGATGAAGAAGTGATTGTAAGGCTCCTACTTTATATTCTTAATTTTTTTATCGAATTTTCTTAAGCTAACTGATCTTGTCTTTTTTTCTTAGCAGAACTGCCCAAAGACTTCAATGACTACTTAAAGTCCGGGCAGACCACTTGCACCAAGATCAACGCTTGGGCTGCTGAAAAGTGGGGAAACCGGTTTCACGATGCTTTCACAGGAGGCAACTTAGCAAGGTCTCACCTCTGGAACACTACTGGCCGGAGGGATCTGACCTGGGAGGAACTCACTACCCCACCCCCTCCGGATGTAGTCCTGAAGAGAACACACGAACCAGACGGGTTACTTTACTTGCCAGGCCGGGCCAAGGCCCCGAGTAAGATGAAAGGCAAGAAGAAGAAGGGCAAGAAGGTGGTAGGTGAAGCTAATCCTGCCGAGGTGGAGGAGGCTGTTCCAATAAATCCCGAGGGGCCAGCCCCAAGCCAGATTGATGCTGCTCTCTTAGAAGTGGTAGAGCAGGAGAGTGTTAAGGAAGAGGCTCGATCCTCTAAGCCCCCAAGGGCTCCCAAGAGAGACCGAAAACGGGGAGCGGAGAGCAAGGATAGGGAGGCTAAGAAGAAAAAGACCTCTAGGGGTGATGAACTTTCTCTCTGGCCTCCGGAGCCCCTCCCCTCTGTAGATCCTACTGATCCAACACAGGCAGAGGATATCCCTGGTGATTTTCAGACCGATGAGGTTGGTGGAGGAGACCTTAACATTGATGGGGTTGACATCACCGGGCTTGATGGACTGGGTGATTACTTTGCCAACCTCCCCAGAGACGATTTTGCTGGGCCTTACCTCCCTCCGAGTACTTCGAACACCGTCACTTTTAATGGTAAGACGTTTACTGTTTCAAGTGAAGGGACATTATAGCTCACTCTATATTAAGTAGTGTTCAGCCAGTGCTTGTGTTGGAGAAACAAGTCCGAAGTCAGGCAGATACTATCAAAGATCTCAAATCTGACAAAGAGAGACTGTCTGATGATCTTCTTACTGCCACTCAACATGCTGACATTTTAAAGGCAGAAAACGATGAGCTGAAGAAGAGCCACGAGGAGTGGACCACAAAGGCTGCCACACTAGAAGACACTATCAAGGAGCTCCGGGAGAAGTTTTCCGGATTATAGAAAGATCTCACCTCTTCAAAAGAGGAGGCAAAGGCCAAGGATCAAGTCATCCACAACTTGACAAATGACAAGATTGCTCTTGAGAATATAGTGTCCAAGGCTGCAGAGGAGAAAACTGATTTGCTAAAGGAGCAGGAGGCCAAAATTCAGGCCAAGATCGATGATTATGCCAACAACGTAATAGATACTCAAGAGCAAATGTATGACAAGGTGAAGTCGGATATGATACTGCTCTTTAATGAGAAGTTCCCGAAGAGGAACCTGGGAGATATGTGGATTCATGTAGAGTATGAAGACCTTCCCTTCCACACCATGGCTGACGGAGACTTGCATGATTATTCCAGTGCTTCCTCCTCTGACGAAGAAGATAATACCGGGGAGGGCCCTCATGAAGAAAAAGACGATCCCAAGAAGAAGAAGAAGACAAGTGAGGTTGAGCCATCTTCAAAGGCTCAGTCTTAAATTATGAATTATCTTTTTACTTGTCATGTTACCTAAACTAAAGTCCTTGGATGGCCAAGGAATTTTGTGTTATTGTGTCTGGTATCTAACTCGATAGATCCTTTGTTTTGTTTGACCATTTAAAAGTCCTTGGAAGGCCAAGGCACTTAAGTTATTTCAATGAATATCTTTGTTTTGTAAAACTCTTGCATCATTTCATAGTTTGTTTCAATTTTGGTAGCTAGTGTTTAAATAGCCCTTAGTTATTTCATAAACAGTCTAAAGCGAGAGAGTTTAAATTCTCTGATGACAAATGTTTAAGTGGTCATCATTCTTTTACTTCAATCCGGATGGTGTAACAAAAAACAAAGTAAAAACACTTCGATTTTTTTAAGAAGGCATCAAATTTTATTAAAAATCCCGGACACCTCATTAAAACCTCCCCGTGCCACCAGGGTAGGAAAGAGTATGCCCCCAAATATTTACATGGATTTTTAAACAAGTAAATATTTACACAGCTTTTATTCCAAGTCCATTTGGAGATGCTCAATATTCCAAGGGTGATTTAAAACCCGTCCATCCTTGTCTTCGAGCCAATATGTTCCAGGTTTAAGCCTTTCAATGACCATATAAGGTCCTTCCCAAGTTGGGGCCAGTTTGCCGAGCGGCTTCTCTTTAGTGTGTAAGAAGACTTTCCGCAATACCTTGTCCCCCGGCTGGAAATCTCTTCTTTTAATTCTAGAAGCAAACTTGCTTCTCATTAAACCTTGATAGTGTGCAGCTCTAAGGTGAGCCTTAACTCGTCTTTCCTCTATTAGGTCAAGCTGGCCTCTGACTGCCACTTCATCTGCGTGTTCGGAGAAGTTGTGAACCCGAAATGAAGGGAAAGTTGCTTCTATAGGGCTATTGCATCCATCCCATATACCAAGGCAAAAGGTGACTCTTGTGTTGCAGCCCCAGGTGTAGTCCGGTAGGCCCACAAAACCTCTTGTAAATAGCTAGGCCACTTCCCAGCAGCCCCTTCCAAATTTTTCTTTAAACCGAACAGTATAGTTCTGTTAGCCACTTGAACCTGACCATTCGCTTATGGGTGGAAAGGTAAAGAAAAACAATGTTGTATACCCCGTGAAGCACATAAACTCTCCATTTCCTTGTTGTCGAACTGTGGCCCATTGTCTGTTGTTATCTTTTGTGGAACACCAAATCTGCAACAGATGTTGGATAAAATGAATTTTATGACAGCTTTTGATGTTGTTCCTGCCAGAAGGGCTGCTTCAATCCACTTCGAAAAGTAATCTATAGCAACAATTATAGTTCTGCGTCCTCCGGACGCCATAGGAAGAGATCCCACCAAATCCAACCCCCATCGAGCAAAAGGTACAGGCTCAGAAATTGACTCTAAAGGGATGGCTAGGACATGAATTTCATTGCTATATCTCTGGCATGGATCACACCTTATCACCAGCTCCTTAGCATCCTGCATTATAGAGGGCCAGTAATAGCCAGCCAATAAAACTCTCCGTGTTAGAGCCCTGAATCCACAGTGAGCTGACCCCTCACCATCATGCAATTCGGAGAGGACTACTTGAGACTCATCATCTCCCAAACATCGCAAAAGAGGTTTACTGTAAGACTTTTTATACAAAACGTCTCTTAGTATGATAAAACCACGAGCCTTGTGTTTCATTTTTCTTGCTAGCGATTTATCCGGAGGTAAGATACCTTCGGAGAGGTACTGCAGGAGAGGAAATCTCCAATCTTGAGGTTGTTTCATCTGTACTTCGAAAATTTCTTCCTCTTTACCCACATTAAGTTGAATGGAAGGGCTCTCCAGCACATGGATCCAAGGATATAACTCAGTGTATGTTATGGTTGCCAGTGAATCTGCTAGTTCATTCTTTGCCCGGGGTATATGTTCATAAACAACGCTTTTGAACTTAAGAGCCTCATTTTTAAGAAGAAGCAAATACTTCACTAGTTGTTCCTTTTTGGCTTCAGATTAACCTTGTGCATGGTGGATAAGAAGTTGGGAATCACTCATCAGCTTGACTATTTTGGCCCTACAAATATATGCTAGCTTTAAACCAGTTATAGCTGCTTCGTATTTGGACTCATTGTTGGAAGCCCTAAAAGCAAAACATATAGCCTGGTACATTTTGTCACCATATGGAGAAGTCAAGCACACCCTTGCACCACATCCCATAATACTGGATCCACCATCCGTCCGGATGACCCAGACCTTTTTGTTTTTCATCTCAGTGGTTTGCTCTGAATCCCTATCAGAGTGGAATTCAACTAATCAGCCACAGCTTGGGCTTTGATTGCTGTTCGAGGATCAAAATCAATATCGAAGTCCCCCAACTCCACTGACCACTTAGTCATTCTACTTGAGACGTCTGCCTTTTGAAGAACATTCTTCAAGGGAAAAGATGTTCGAACGATAATAGGATGAGCTTGAAAATAAGGCATCATCTTTCTTGTAGTAATTACCAAGGCTAACGCTAACTTTTCAAGTTTCAAATAACGTTTTTCTGCATCTAACAAGCTCTTGCTGATGTAGTACACCGGATGGGGGCAGTTATCCACCTCTCTTACCAATACAACACTGATGGCACAGCTTGAACTGCCAAATATACGAAGAGTGTTTCTCCATCAATAGGTTTAAATAAAGTCTTGGGGGAGGACATATGTTTCTTAATTTCATTGAAGGCCTCCTCACACTGTGAAGTCCAGTCAAATCCCTTTGCACCCTTTAAAGTTTGAAAAAACGGGGCACACCTGTCCGAAGACCTTGAAATGAATCGATTCAAAGCAGCTAGCCTCCCCGTCAACCGTTGTACTTCTTTAACATTCCGAGGAGGCTCCATTTGGAACAAAGCATTAAGCTAGTCCGGATCGGGCTGTATCCCTTGCTCACTTATTATGTAACCCAAGAACTTCCCGGATTGCACTCCGAGCACACATTTTTCATGGTTTAGCTTTAAATTCACTTTTACTAAGTTAACAAAAGTTTCTAAGAGGTCTGCCAAGTGTAGTTGTTCATCCACGCTTTTCACCATCATGTCATCAATGTATACTTCCATATTTCTTCCTATTTGATCAGCAAAGGCTTTGTTCACCAATCTCTGATAAGTAGCCCCAGCATTTTTCAATCCGAATGGCATCACCTTGTAGCAATGAAGACCCCTATCAGTGGAAAATGTGGTATGCTCCTGATCCTTAGGATTTACTTGAATCTGATTGTATTCGGAGAAATCATCCATAAAGGATGGAAGCTTATTTCCAGAAGTGGAATCTACCAGCTGATCAATCCGGGGGACTGGATATAAATCTTTTGGGCAACCCTATTGAGATCTGTGAAGTCAATGCACATACGCCACTTGCCATTTTTCTTTTTCACCAAGACCGAATTGGCAGTCCACAAAGGATATTGAGACTCCTTTATATGCCCCATCTTTGTGAGCATGTCAACTTCTTGAACAATAACATCAGCCTTTTCCTTGGAAAAAGCTCTTCTCTTTTGTACCACAGGTGCTATGTCTCTCCGGCTGGATAAGTGATGTGATATAATATCTGCTGGAACCCCTGTAACATCAGCGTTGCTCCAAGCAAAAACATGTTGATGGTCTTTTAGAAACTTTAACATCTTAATCTTCAATTCGGGTGGCATTTTGGACCCTATCTTAACATTTTTTCCTTCTTCCAAAGAGTGTGTTTCAATTTCTTCAACTGGTATCAACACTCCAGGGGTCTCTCTGGGGTCATCAATTTCACCCTCACCCCTAGAAAGCCCCTCAAACTGCTAATCTTCGTTGGTACGAACTGCCCCCAACGTCCGTGGAGCCAGTGTTGTGGCATAACACTCTCTTGCGATCTTTTGACTGCTTCGGACAACTCCCACTTGTCCTTGAACAACATATTTCAAACATTGGTGGACTGTCGAGGCCACCGCATGCATCCTAGAGAGCTAAGACCTGCCTAAAATAGCATTATAACAAGTGGGACAATCCACCACAATAAAAAGTATCCTGACCATCTTTTTAAAAGGGCCATTGCCCAATAAAACTTCCTTTTCGAACTCCCCGATCACATCTGCTAAGCTCCCAGTGAAGCCCACAATTGATCTGTTCGAACGCTGAATTACGGCTGTATTTTTCATCTTTTTTTAAGTGTTTAAGAAGAGGATATTGGCTGAACTCCCAGTATCCACCAAGATTCGTCTTATGTCATTGCCCCCAATGAATGCTCCTATGACAACAGCATCTTCATGAGGGCCAGCTATATCCCTTAAGTCGTCTTCATCGAAGACAATGAAAGGAAACGGAATTTGTGATTGATAGGAGGTCATGCCTCCTTCCAGCTGGGTGGCTAAAGTATGAACGTGCCTCTTCCTCGAAGAAGTAGTATGACCTGTCATAGTATCCCCTCCGAAAATTGTGAGTGACTCAAAAAACTCAATTAACCCGGAGACTGTTTTACAACGTTCCTTAATGGCACCCACCCTATTTCGAGTTGGATCAGGATCCATATATTCTGACTCTACATCAAACCTTTCGATTATAACCATGGCTCCCTCCGGAGCAGTATTGCTTGGACCAACCCGATGAGCATTATCAGACCTATTTCCTCCTCTTCTTTTGACATATGCTCCCAACTTCCCTCTCTCAATTAAGTCTTGAACCTCTTGTTTCAAGGCTATACAACCATCAGTGGTATGGCCAGTATCATTATGGTACTGGAAAAAAGAGTTGTTACGATGTTCCATAGGAGATTGTAGTGCGACCGACCTTTTATAGTGTACTTCTTCCTTTGTTTTATCGTAAATGGTGGTCACACTTTCTTTTAATTCTGCAAACCACTCCGATTGAACCCAAGGCCCTCTCTTATTTCTAGATTGCTGACTCTGGGCAGGTGCAGTTGGCTGAGATTGAGCTTTAGCCCTGTTATACGCCTGTCGGGTCTCCCTTGCCTTGTTCCCGGACTGATTTTGATTGGGGTTTGGTGCAACCGGGGCAGAACTCACCTGCTTGTGCACCCTAGTTTTCTTTGTTTCATCAACATTGACCTGTTTTCCGACATGATTCAGCAAACCTCCACAAGTTATGGCTTTCTTTCTGGTCACTAAATCAGCCAAATTTCTAGGGTTTAAGCCATGTCTCAAGGATGCTATTGCTACCCGCTCGAAGCAATCAGCCAACCCATTTTTGGTATTCACAAAACGACTTATGTATTATTTCAATGATTCATTTGGTTCTTGGGCACAATGGATTATTGTGTCCCCATTGCCCTTTAATTCCTTACTCCCAACAAACTGCCTTCGAAAGGCCACCCAAAAGGTATCAAAGTTCCTGATGCAACATTGAGGTAGATTGTTATACCATTTTAGAGCACTCCCCGTAAAGGATTGGGAGAATGCTCTACAGAGTAACTTATCGGCATCATCAAAATTCATCATGAAGTTTTTAAATTGCTCCAAGTGGTTGTCTGGATCAGTACTGTCATCGTACTTCTCCATTTTAGTGTTATCGAACCTCTTAGGGAGGTTTCCGGACATAATCTTAGAAGACAATGGAGATTGTCTCCAATTCCGGCCACGACTGAACACAATATCCTCATTAGGAGTCGCAAAGATTCCTGGTTCATCGTGGAAGGCGAAAAGATCCATCAGCATCCGATCTACATGCCTCCGGTTGTGAGATGATCCTTTGCCTATATTCCTCTTCAATTTCCCATGTCTATCCCTTTTTCTTGAATACTTTTTAATCAACTTTTGCTTCTTTTTGGATCGGCCCTCATCACTAGTGGAGGATAAGGATTCTTCGACTCCATCTTCATCCGAGGAGCTACCAGAAGATTCCGAGTCTGAATCAGAACTCTCCACTGGTTTAGACCGGTGAGACTTTTTGGAGCTAGCATGAGTCTTCTTGGTACTCACATGAGTCTTTGAAGGCTCATGCTCTCTAGGGTTGTCGGTATGATGAGCAGCTGATGCTTTTGACTTTTCTTCCATGCCCATCTTAGCCTTCTCTGCCCTCAGAGCTTCTATTTCGCCCTTTAACCTATCACGCTCCTCGATGGTGTATTCATCATTTTCACCCACCACTTCAAGCAAGGTTGGTGGTATTTCTGAGGCGTCCGGATTCATTCGGACTGACTTTTCCTATTGGTTTCGAATGCTTGATTCAGGAACCGTCGTGCTCCCACTGTGGTCGCCAATTTGGTGAGGTTTATTTTCGTCTGAGGGTAAGTTTGTAATTTTTGTTTGGAGTTTGTGGAAGTTTGTAAGTAGTTAACGTTTGAATAGTGAGTAGAGGGAGAATTAAGCAGCCTGGTTGTATTTAATTTTCATTACACTCATTTAATGTTGGTGGTTGGGTATTTATACCCTTATATTTGGGCTTTATGGACTTTTGGGTTATGTTTAATGGACCCGGGTCAAGTTTAAGGACTCATGAGCTCTTAGTAGGAGAGTAGGCAGCTTAGTCAAGAAGTGATTAGGTTTTTAAGTACTTTAGTTCCCGTTCGAACAGTCCGATGGATGAGGTGTTAGAATTTCCATGTCGGTTAGGTGGTCTTTGTCTGAACTGTCCCTGTCCGAAGAGGTAACAGAATCCGGACTCAACAGTGTTGGATACATGTATCATGTTTTTAAGAACAACCTTAATTGTGTTTAAGGCTTGTTCTTTCTCATATAAAAACTATGTACTCATATTTTAAATGTTAGACTATCTTTGATTCTGAAAAATTTCTTAAGTTTTATTCCTTTCTTGATGGTGTGTAATATCAATAAGTAAACATGTTCTTTATTTGGTGCGTCATATCCAAAGGAAGATCATTTGGAATATCAGAGGACTTTCCATAACATCTGGGCGACCTACCAATCCACATCTTTTGATTCTTGAATCTTTTTGGGTTCTCGGTTGCAAAGTTATCCCTATCATATTTCAGAGTGCCGATTATATGAGGGTCTCATCAAGTGGTATCAGAGCCATATTCTAAAAGTTGGGTATTTTATTTTCATTAGTTTTTTCATTATTTATCTTATATTATTACTATATTTGTGGCAATTTGAGTGTTTAGTGTGATGACTTCATTTTAAATTACGAAAATTATGATATATTTTTATTAAATTTTCATCATCTATTTTATATTCTCATTATATTAGTGATGATTTGAGTGTTTAGTGTGATGATTTCATTTTGAATCACAAAAATCCAATCTGTTTTACCCTAGTTATAGTTGTTTGAAATTTAAATATGTAGAACTTCGTTTTAGAATAGGAAGTCTAATCCAAATGATGAACAAAATAATAAATTTAACAACAATAAGCTTCTGATTGAGACTATGACAAATTTATTAGACACCAAGTTAAATACCCTTCGCCAAGAGCTTCAATCAACCATTAATCAAAGTAGAACTGTTCATGACAAAGCAATCCAAGAAGAATCCTTGAACAACCTGAACTATTCATAAATAAAGCACCTAATGAATATAATGAACATGTGAGTAATTCACCTCGAAACAATGAGAGAATATACCATAGACGTGCAAGAGAGGGCAACGGACGTGTGCAAGATAATGCTGGAGGTCTCAAGATTAAGAGTTCAACATTCAATGGGAAAATGATCCATATGCATATTTGGAATGAGAAAATAAGATTGAACTCGTTTTCAATGTTCAACACTACACAGAGATCAATCGAGTAAAAGTTGCTGCTAAAGATTTTTATAATTTTGTTCTTAGTTGGTGGGATCAACTAGTAACTTCAATAAGGCGTAATGGAGAACATCTAATATAGCCATTGACCAAAATGAAAGTCATTATGCAGAAAATATTTGTCCCTAGTCATTACCACCGTGAGTTGCACCTAAACCTAAGAAGATTAACACAAGGGAGCAGTCGCACCAACGTGACGAGTGAATTTATGGTAAAGAAGCTTGGTTTAAACATTAAGAAGTATCCAACATCTTACAAGCTTCAATGGCTTAACGATAGTAAAGAAATGAAAGTTAGCCACCAAGTAAAAGTTTCCTTAGCCATGGGTAAGGACGACGATGAAGTCTTATTTAATGTTTTATTAAAGGAGGCTAGTCACATACTCTTAAGAAAGCCACGACAGTCTGACTGAAAGGTTACGCATGATGGATTCACCAATCACAATACATTTGAGTTCTAACGGAGGAAACCCACTCTAGTTTATATAACTCTACAAGAAATTTACCTAGATCAAAAGCATATGCAGAATAATGAGATTCAGGTAACTAAACATTTGAATTTCTATATAAAATTGGTAAGGTTAAAAAAACATTATTTTTAAAGCAAATTATGTTAATATTTGTGTTTAAAGAAACTCTCATGAGTTTAACTAACGGGACATCGGTGCTGCCGAGTGAGATGACTTATATTTTGCAGGAATTTGTAGATATATTCCGTAATGACAATCCCACGAGGCTTCCACCAATCAGAGGCATCGAACACCAAATATATTTTGTGTTTGGAGTCTCATTTCCTAGCATACCTTCTTATAGAACTAATCCAGTTAAGTGTCGCCATCATATACCTAAATTATATGATATGTTAGATAAATTGTATGGTTCCAGCATACTTTTTAATATTAATCTTAAAAGTGGTTATCATCAAATTATGAAAGAAGGGGATGAGTGGAAAACTACCTTTAAAACTAAACATGGACTATATGAATCGTTAGTAATGTTATTTGGGTTGATTAATGCACCTAGTACGTTAATGAGGTTTAGAAATCATGTTCTAAGGGCTTATATATGATTTTTTGTTGTAGTATATTTCGATGACATTTTAATTTATAGCAAGTGCTTAGAATAATATATTCACCATATGAAATTGGTTTTAAGTGTGCTTATGAAAGATAATCGTTATGCCATGCACTTTTTGTACCAACAACCTTATTTTTAAGGGTTTTTTGTAAGTTTAGATGCTACTCAGGTGGATGAGGAAAAGGTTCAGTCACACGGTTTGTATACTCATTTCCTTATTCCTACGCATCCTTAAAATGATACACGTATGGATTTTGTATTGCATTTCCTAGGACTAGAACTGGTAAGGATTCATTTTTTATGGTTATTAATCGATTCCATAGAATAACGCACTTTGTTACTAGTCACAAAACTAATATTTCATTGTACATCTTTAATTTTTTCCTTAAAAAAAATAGTTTATTTGCATGGCATGCCTAGGACGATAGTTTCAGATAGGGACACTAAGTTTCTAAATTACTTATGGAAAACTTTGTGGTCTAAGTTAGGGAGTAAGCTTTTATTTACTACGTGTCACCCACAAACTGATGACCAAACATAAATAGTAAATATGACTTTGTCTACTCTTCAACGTGCATTATATAAAAAGAACTTGAAAACTTGGGTAGAATGTTTGCCACATGTTGAATTTGCATACAATCATAATGTACACTATGCTTATAAGTACTCTAATTTTCAAATTGTTTATGGGTTTAACCCAATATCTCATTTGGATCTATTTCATTTTCCTTTGAGTGAAAAAACTAGGATAGATGGGAAAAAGAAAGTTGAACTTGTAAAACAGATCCATAAGGATGCAAGGAAAACCATAGAAAGGAAAATTGAGCATTATGTCAAACAAGAAAACAAGGGTATACGTGATAAAGTTTTTGAGGTTAGAGATCAAGTATGGGTGCACTTAAGAAAGGAAATATTTATAGAAGAGAGGAATTTAAAATTAAGGCATAGAATCGATGGACCATTTGAAGTAACAAAAAAGACCAACAATAATGATTATCAACTTGACCCGTGAGGTAAGTATAAAGTAAGTCATACCTGTAATGTTTCTAATTTGGTTCCTTTTATTGTAGATAAAATGGATTTAAGGTCAAGTCTTTTTCAAGTGGGATAGGATGATGTAATAATAGATGACACAAGGAGGATATAATGTGGAAATATGCGAGAACCAAATAAGCAACTTGAACAAGAGGATGCGCTTGAAGTTGATGATGTTCCTACTTTACCGCTTGGTCTAATAACTCGATTAATAGCAACAAAAATTAACAAATTTGTTGGAGGATTTCTAAATAAAATGGAGAATCCATGTGATCAAAACAACAATTATGGAGCTAAAGCTTGTCAAACCACTTTGGTATTGATTCAAGCTAATTAATTTCAACAAATGAAAAAGTGTCTCGATTGTATTTTTTTTCCATTGTTCAAGTTTTGTCCCAATGGGTTTTATTGATAAGGTATTTAATGAGGCAATCGTTTCACTTCACCATTGCCCAATTTTTGAAATAAAAGCCCAAGGCTCATCTACAACAAAAGCCACGTTCGTGGAGGAGAGAAGGGTATGATTTCAAATTTTTACCATTAATACTGATGAGTCCGGTTTTTCTCACCACTCACTGTAGAAAACGGACAGGGGAAATTCGGACAAAAACCACCCACTGAACCATCCGAACATGACTAAAGTATTAAAAACTAATCACTTTATGATTAAGCTAATTACCAACCTACTTAAATAACTAATGGGTCTTTGAATTCGACCTAGTTTTATGAGTTTGACCCAAAAACCCACGAGGCCTATAAATAAGGGTATAAATACCCAACCACTTTCATTAATGAGGGTAATGAACATTTAATACAACCAGGCAGCTCAAATCTCTCACTACAAACCACTTAAACATTAAATACCCTTGAAACATCACAAAATACCAAACCAAACTACCCTTATACCAAAATAATCCTACCAAATTGGCGACCACAGTGGGAGAAGAAGGTGTCTGAATCAAGCATTCGAAACCATCAAGGAAAACCAGTTCGGATGAATTCGGACGAGCAGGAAGTGCCACCAGCTTTGGCAGAAGTGGTGGGAGAAAATGATGAATATACCATCGAGGAGCGAGATAGACTAAAAATTGAGATAGAAGCCTTGAGGGCAGCTAAAAGGGCAGAATTGGGTGTGAAAGAAAAGTCAAAAGCATCAGCAGTTTACCATACTGATAATCCAAGAGAGCAAGAGCCGTCAAAAACCCATGTAAGCACTAAAAAGACTCATGCTAGTTCAAAGAAGTCTCATCGGTCTAACCCGGTGGAGAGCTCAGATTCAGACTCAGAATCTTCTAGCAGCTACTCAAATGAAGACATAGTCGAAGAATCCCTGTCATCCAGCAGTGATGAAGGCCGTTCTAAGAAGAAACATAAGTTGGTTAAAAAATACTCAAGAAAAAGGGACAGACATGGAAAGTTGAAGAGGCATCTGGGTAAAGGATCGTCTCATAGTCATAGCCATGGCCGGAGGCACGTAGACCGATTACTAATGGATCCTTTTGCCTTTCATGATGAGCCATGGATCTTTGCAACTCCCAACGAAGATACTGTATTCAGTCGTGGCCGGAATTGGAGACAATCTTTATTGTCCTCCACGATACTGTCCGGAAACCTTCCTAAGAGGTTTGACAGTACAAAGATGGAGAAATATGATGGTAGTAAAGATCCAGATAACCATCTGGAGCAATTCAAAAAAAATATGATGAACTTCGATGATGATAAGCTACTCTGTCGAGCATTCTCCCAGTCGTTTCGGGGAGTGCTCCGAAGTGGTACAATAGTTTGCCACAAGGCTGCATCAGAAATTTCGATACTTTTTGGGTGGCCTTCCGGAGACAGTTCGTTGGAAGTAAAGAAGTGAAGAGCAATGGAGACACTATTATCCATTGTGCCCAAGAACCAAATGAATCTTTGAAGGAGTACATAAGTCGCTTTGTGAACACAAAAAATGGATTAGCCGATTGCTTTGAACTAGTAGCAATAGCTTTTCTGAGGCAAGGTTTGAACCATGGCAATTTAACTGATTCAGTAACCAGGAAAAAGGCCATGACATGGGGAGGTTTACTGAATCAGGTCGTCAAACAAATTAATGTGGATGAAACAAAGAAAACCAGGGTGCGCCGGCAGGTGAGATCTGCTCCAGCTGCACCAAATCAAAACCAGAATCAGTCCGGGTCTAAGGCCAACGAAGCCGGACAAGGTCAAAACAGGGCTAAGGCTCAATCCCACCCAGCTACACCAGCTCAAAGCCAGCAATCTAGAAATAAGCGAGGACCATGGGTTCAACCGGAGTGGTTTGCTGAACTAAAAGAAAATGTGGCAATCATTTATGACAAAACAAAAGATGAAGTATATTTCAGGAAGCCAGCTGCGCTTCAATCACCCATGGAAAGTCGAAATAACAGTTTTTGTCAGTATCATCGTGTTACTGGCCATACCACTGAAGATTGCATCGCGTTGAAACAAGAAGTACATAATTTGACTAAGAGAGGGAAGTTGGGAGCATATATCAAAAGAAGAAGTGGAAACAGGCCTGATAATGCTCCTCGGACTAGCCCGAACAATGCAGGGACATCGGCTCTGCATGGGGCTATGGTGATAATTAAAAGGTTTGATGTAGAGTCGGAGTATTTAGATCCTAATCCAACTCGAAACAAGGTGGTCGTTATCACAGAGAATTGTAAGTCGGTGTCCGGGCTCATTAACTTTTTTGAGTCACTTACAATATTTGGGGGAGACACTATGACTGCCCTAAATGATTCCTCGAGAAAAAGGCATGTTCATACTTTAGCCACCCAGCTGGAAGGAGGCATGACTTCTTATCAATCGCAAATTCCATTTCATTTTTTTTATGAAGATGACTTGAGGGACATATTTGGTCCTCATGAAGATATTGTTGTAATAGGATCCTCCATTGGGGGCAATGCCATAAGATGGATTTTGGTGGACACCGGCAGTTCAGCCAATATCCTCTTTTTAACTTCTTATAAACAGATGAAGAATCTGACGGTGATTCGGTGTTCGAACAGGTCAATAGTAGGTTTCACTGGAAGCTCAGCTGATGTAATTAAGGAATTCGAAGAGGAAGTTCTGTTAGGCAAGGACCCTTTTAAGAAGATGGTCAGAATACTTTTTGTTGTGGTGGATTGTCCTACGTGTTACAATGCCATTTTGGGGAGGTCTTGGCTCTCCAGGATGCATGTTGTGGCTTCAACAGTCCACCAATGTCTGAAATATGTTGTGCAAGGACAAGTAGGTGTTGTCTGAAGCAGTCAGAAGATAGCAAGGGAGTGTTATGCAATAGCAGTTGCCCCTCGAACTTTGGGGGCAGTTCAGATCAATGAGAATTACCAATTTGAGGGGCTCTCTAGGGAAGAGGGTGAAATTGATGAACCCAGAGAGACCCCTGGTGTTTTAATACCTATTGAACAAGTTGAAACTCACTCTCTGGGTGAAGGAATAAATGTCAAGATCGGATCCAAGATGACATCAGAGTTAAAGAGTAAAGTGTTAGCCTTTTTAAAAAACCATAAGCATGTTTTTGCTTGGTGCAATGCTGATGTAACTGGAGTACCAGCAGACATTATATCACACCAATTATCCATCCGGAGGGATATAACACCAGTTGTACAAAAGAGGAGAGCTTTTTCCAAGGAAAAGTCTGATATCATAGTTCAAGAGGTTGACCGACTTACTAAAATGGGACACGTAGAGGAATCTCAATATCCTTTATGGACAGCCAATCCGGTGCTAGTAAAGAAGAAAAATGGAAAGTGGCGTATGTGCATTGATTTTACAGATCTCAATAGGGCTTACCCAAAAGACTTATATCATGTCCCTCGAATTGATCAGTTGGTGGACTCTACATCTGGGAACAAACTACTGTCCTTTATGGATGCTTTCTCCGGGTATAATCAAATTCAAGTAGATCTGAAGGATCAAGAACATACTACATTTGTTACTGATAGGGGCCTCCATTACTACAAAGTGATGCCTTTTGGGTTAAAGAACGTTGGGGCTACTTATCAGAGATTAGTAAACAAGGCTTTCGCAAATCAGATTGGAAGGAACATGGAAGTCTACATTGATGACATGATGGTAAAGAGTGTGGACAAAGAACTACACTTAGCAGACCTCCAAGAAACCTTTGCCAACTTGGTGAAGGTAAATTTAAAATTAAATCCAGAAAAGTGTGTGTTCGGAGTACGGTCCGGAAACTTCTTGGGGTATGTAATAAGTGAGAAGGGCATACAACCTGATCCAGGCCAGCTTAATGTTTTATTGCAGATGGAGCCTCCTCGGAATACTAAAGAAGTACAAAGATTGACAGGGAGGTTAGCTGCTCTAAACCGTTTTATCTCAAGGTCTTCAGATATGTGTGCTCCGTTTTTCCAAACTTTGAAAGATGCAAAAGAGTTTAATTGGTCTCCCCAGTGTGACTGGGCTTTTGATGAAATTAAGAGGCACTTATCCTCCCCTAAAACTTTGTTTAAACTTGTTGATGAAGAGACGCTCTACATATACCTGGCAGTTTCTGATTGCGCCCTAAGTGCAGTGCTAGTACGAGAGGTGGATAATTATCCTCGTCCGGTGTAATATATCCGTAAAAGCTTGATTGATGCAGAAAAAAGATATTTGAAACTTGAAAAACTAGCACTGGCCTTAGTAATTGCTGCTAGGAAAATGAAACCCTACTTTCAGTCTCATTCGATCATTGTCCGGACATCTTTTCCCTTGAAAGATGTTCTTAAAAAAACAGATGTTTCAAGCAGAATGACCAAGTGTTCAGTAGAGTTGGGGGACTATGATATTGATTTTGCCCCTCGTACAGTAGTCAAGGCTCAAACTGTTGCTGATTTCCTAGTGGAGTTTCACTCAGACAGGGACACCGAACAAGCAACGGTTGAGAAAACTAAGAAAGTATGGGTTGTCCGGACTGATGGAGGATCAAGTACTATGGGTTGTGGTGCTGGGATATGTTTAACCTCTCCATACGGTAACAAAATGTACCAAGCTATATGTTTTGCTTTCAGGGCTTCCAATAATGAATCCGAATATGGAGCTGTTATAGCTGGCTTGAAATTAGCTCTCATATGTGGAGCCAAAAGGGTCAGGTTAATGAGCGATTCTCAGCTTCTTATCCATCATGCCCAAGGTCAATCCGAGGCAAAAAAGGAGCAGCTAGTTAAATACTTACTTGTTCTAAAAGAAGTGGAACTTAGTTTTAAAAACATTACCTATGAGCACATAGCCAGAAAAGAAAATACGTTAGCAGACTTCTTCGCAACCATAGCCTATTCTGAGTCCTATCCTTGGATTCATGTGTAAGAGTTCCCATCCATTCAAATCCATCCGGACAAGGAGGAAGAAATTTTGAATATACAAGTGAATAAACCTCAATAATATAGATTTCCTCTTTTCCAGTACCTCTCAGATGGCATTTTGCCTCCGAAAAAAGTAGTAACAAGAAAAGTAAAGTATAATGCTCGTGGTTTTGTCATCTTAAGAGATGTTCTTTACAAAAAAAATCCTTTAATAGGCCTCTTTTACAATGTTTGGGGTTTGAAGAGTCCCAAATGGTGCTCTCTGAATTACATGATGGCAAGGGATTAGCACACTGTGGGTTCATGGATCTAACCAGAAGGATCTTGCTAGCTGGATACTATTGGCCCTCCATAATGCAAGATGCCAAGGAATTGGTAAAAAAGTGTGATCCATGCAAAAGATACAGTAATGAAATTCATACCTCAGCTGTCTCATTAGAGTCAATTTCTGAGCCAATACCTTTTGCTCGTTAGGGGCTAGATTTGGTGGGACCTCTACCCATGGCATCCGGAGGATGCAAAACTATAATAGTTGCTATTGATTACTTCTCAAAGTGGATTGAAGCAGCCCCATTGGCACGAACTACTTCGAAAGTTGTGATAAAATTCATCATATCTAATATTTGCTGTAGATTTGGGGTTCCACAAAAGATAACCACATATAATGGGCCGCAGTTCGATAACAAAGATGTAGAGAATTTATTGCCTCTAGAGTAATTCAACACTGTTTCTCCTCTCCTTTTCACCCACAGGAAAATAGTCAAGTTGAAGTGGCTAACAGATTCATCATGTTCGGTCTTAAAAAGAATCTAGAAGGGACTGCTAGAAAGTGGCCAAGTTATCTACAAGAAGTCCTATGGGCTTACCGGACCACTCCCGGGGTTGCAACACAAGAATCCCCATTTGCCTTGGTATATGGTATGGATGCAATAGCTCCCATAGAGGCTGTACTCCCTTCATTTCGAGTCCACCATTTTTCCAAACAAGCTAATGAAGAGGCAATCAGAAACCAGCTTGACTTGATGAACGAAAGAAAAGCCAAAGCTCACCTTAGAGCCACACACTATCAGGGTTTGATGAGAAGCATATTTTCTTCCAGAGTCAAAATGAGGGATTTTCAATCAGGAGATAAGGTGCTGAGAAAAGTCTTCCTACACACCAAGGAGAAGCATTTTGGGAAGCTAGCTCCGATATGGGAAGGACCCTATGTGGTCACTGAAAAGATTAATCCTAGGACATACAGGCTCAAGGATAAAGATGGAAAAATTTCGAATCACCCCTGGAACATTGAACACCTTCGGTTGTATTTAGAATAAAGACTATGTAAATATTTACTTGTTTAAAGTCCATGTAAACATTTGGGGCATACTCTTTCCTACCCTGGTGGCGCGTGGAGGTTTTAATGATGTGTCTAGGTTTTTTAATACAGTTCGATGCCTTCTTGAAAAATTTGAAGTGGTTTGACTATTAGATCGAATTAATTTGGTGGAGTGATGACCATTTAAACACTTGTCATCGAATAATTTAAACACTTTCACTTTAAATTATTGAAAGGCCATTTAAATACGAGCCATTAAAATTGGAAAACTATAAAATAATAACAGAGTTATGTAAGATGAAACTGCCCGACAGATACCGGGGAACGATATTAAATATGTAAAATGTCTTGGCCATCCAAGGACTTTAGAGTTTCAAAGATAAGGTTTGTCCGGACAATGACCGGACACGGTTACAAAGTTGCCTTAGCCATCTTTTTCTTGCTTAGCCTTGGACACAACATCCTCAAGCAAAATCTTTTCGCTTGTTAGGGTCTGAATGATGTTCTCCTTGGCCTTTACTTCCTCTTTTGAAGTTGACAGATTCTTCTCCAAGTCAGAGTACCTGGATTGAAGTTCTTTCACAACCCCCTCCAAAGTGGTCAACTCGGTGGCCAAGTTCTCCTTCCCCTTCTTCAGCTCCTTATTTTCTCTCTTTAATGCCTCAATACTCTGATTGTCAATAAGAAGGTCGTTAGACAAACTCTCCTTGTCAGAGTTGAGTGAGTTGATAATGGCTTACTGGTTTCGCACTTGCTTCTCTAAGTTGAGCACAGGTTGAATGTTGCTCAACAAGGAGTGGGTCACCATATCCCTCTCTCCTGAAACAGAAAAATATTTACCATTGAAAGTGACAATGTTCGAAGAGCTCGGGGGGAGGTAAGGGCCAGCAAAGTCATCATTCTCAAGGTCTTCAAAGTAAAGGCCAATCCCTTGTCTACCCCATCAATGTTAATGTCCCCTCCGGTGTCCTCACCAGTGTAAAAGTCACTTGGTATTTCTTTTACATGAGTTGGATCTGTTGGGTCGACCGGAGGAAGAGACTCCATAGGCCGGAGAATAACTTCATCCCCCTTGGAGGTTTTCTTCTTCTTAGCCTCCCTATCTCCACCTTCTGCTCCCCGTTTTCTGTCCTTCTTGGGAGCCTTGGGGGGGTCTTGAAGGTTCAAATGCTTCCTTGGTGCTTTCATTCTTCACTACTTGAAGCAGAGCAGCATCAATCCTTCCCTGGTCCTACACCTCCCGGTTGGTTAGGAAAGTTTCCTCAACATCACTTGGGTTGACCTCAGCTGCATCCTGCTTAGCTTTGCCTATTTTGGCCTTCATCTTGCTTGGGGCTTTAGCTCTGCCCGGCAAAGCTAGCTTTCCATCCTTTGCATCTGTCTTTTGGATTATGACCTCCGGAGAGGGCGGAGTGTTTAATTCCTCCCAAGACATGTCTCTCCGACCGCTGGTGTTCCAGAGATGGGATCTCACCAAGTTGCCACTAGTGAAGCAGTTGTGGAAACGATTTCCCCACTTCTCAACAGCCCAAGCATTTAGCTTGGCACAAGTGGTCTACCCCTCCTCTAAGTAGTCATTAAACTCCTTCGGTAGCACTACCAAAAAACAAAAGAAGAGAAATTAAACAAACAAATTTATTATAAGAAAAGATAGAAATGTGTAATTAGATATTTACCTGTGCTCTTCCATCTGCTGGTAAGCATGCTTGGATTGACACCAGCTTCAATCTTCCTCCTATTCTCCCAAGCACCACTGATAAACAAAAATTGAGTCTTCCAGTTCTTCTCCGACTCAAGTAAGTCATCCACCACTTTGTAATTGTCACCCATATTGTAATGGTAAAAGGGGATGACATGGTTTTTGCAAAGGTTGGCCACATCATCGAATTGCTCCATCGGAAGATGAATTCCGGAAAGCTTGGAGGCCATAATGCAGGCCATGAGTATGAACCAAGCATTGGGGCTCAGTTGGCTTGGGCAGAGCTTTATCAGATGGAAATATCTGATTATCTCTGGGTCCAAGGGGAACCCAAGCCCCCACTTGAATAGCTCAGTGTAGAAAACTATCTCACTGAGCTTGCAATCCATTGACGTCTCCGGATCAACATGAATCCTTACTTTGACAGACTCTGGGATCCCCCACTTCGTGTGCATCCGACCTAGTTCAGCTGTGTGAATGAAAGCATAATTGATGTTTTGCATAGCTAGCAGATACTTTACACTCACTTTGTGGAAGCAAGGTCCCACTTTTCCTTCAAGGAACTCCGGCAGGTCTGGGTGTTTTAAACATAGCTTCTCTTTGCCCTTATTTTTCTTGACGATGGCAGTCTCACTCGTCTGCCCGGAGACGTCAGTCTCGAAAGGGGCTTCTTCAACACTGTCCTCCATAACATCTTCCATTGCCAGGGAAGGATTTTCAGTTGTTTTTGGGAGGGAAGTGCTTGTGGTTGGCTCCGTAAGCTGTCCGGATGGCTGAGCACTGCTTTCTTTTTGCGGTCTAGAGTCCGGTTGGGGCTCAGATTCGGAGGGTTCGTGTCGAAGGCTTGAACTGGTGTTCTCCGGACCACATAATTTGTCTTAGGAGCTTTAATGGGCACTTCTGACCCTGAAGTTTTGTCTTTGGCCCCAGATTTAGAAGGCACAGATTTTTGAGATTTAGACTATGGAGCAACAGCCTGGCCTTTTACTAAGCGGCCTCTTTGTCGAAGGTTTAGCTTTTCGGGGGAAACGTCAGCATCCGATCTCATAGCTATGAATGTAGAGGGTCTCCTAGCATTTGTAACTACTTGCTCTTGTTCAACAATAGGCTCCGACTCCTGGACCGATGAGCCTGAGATGATCGGTGAAAGACTAGGTTGAAATAACCTTCTATGTTTGGAGCTTCTGGCGGAAGACGAACCTCGATCAGGCTCTAAGGTTGGTGTTTCAGGTTTGTCGATAGGAGAGACTGGGAGGCCTGCTGTAATGCGTTTTTCTCGTTCGACCCTTTATGCTTTCTCTAACTTCGACAGATTTAGCCACCCACCTTTTACTAAAGCGTTTCTTACTGTAAACATAAACTTACACTAAAATGTGTTTTTGGAGAAAAGAGATAAAAGCTCTGAATATTAGAAGTAAAAAGATGTTGAAGATGGTAAAACAGTGAAAAGTGATTTAATTTATACTAAATAAACAAAAAGATACCTTGAAACCTATGAGAATTCGAAACAATAGAGTAATGATTAAAGACGGCGCTGACATCACCAGCATTAATTGAAGAGGTTACTTTTTGAGGTTAGTGGGAGCGCTATTCTAGGAGAAAAACGGCTGGTGAGGCAAATCAGGAAGCGACACGTGTCCCACGATCTATGGCAAAACCGTTGAGCTTCTAAGAGATTTGCCAGTCTGGATAAATCCGTTATACAAATCAAAATCTATTCAGATATTATTACAAGTACTCATGAGCGATTTTTTAGGTATTGTCAAAATCCTTCGAACACAACCTAAAAAAGGGGCTAATGATGAGTCCGGTTTTTCTCACCACTCACTGTAGAAACCGGACAGGGGCAATTCGGACAAACACCACCCACTGAACCATCCGAGCAGGAGTAAAGTATTAAAAACTAATCACTTTATGACTAAGCTAATTACCAACCTGCTTAAATAACTAATGGGTCTTTGAATTCGACCCAGTTTCATGAGTTTGACCCAAAAACCCATGAGGCTCATAATTAAGGGTATAAATACCCAACCACTTTCATTAACGAGGGTAATGAACATTTAATATAATCAGACAGCTCAAATCTCTCACTACAAACCACTTATACATTAAATACCCTTGAAACATCACAAAATACCAGACCAAACTACCCTTAGACCAAAATAATCCTCACCAAATACTTTGTATTTTCAATATTAATGCATTTCCAATAACAACATTAAATGTGTTCAATACATGCATTATGTTTACAAGAAAAGCCTTAATAGTGTTAAAGCCATGCATTATGTTTTCAAAAACAACCTTAATTGTATTTAAGGTTTGTTCTTTCTCTTATAAAAACTATGTACTCATATTTTAAATGTTAAACTATCTTTAATTCTGAAAAACTTCTTAAGTTTTATTCTTCTCTTGTTGGTGTGTAATATCCACAAGAAAATATGTTCTTCATTTGGTGCGTCATATCCAAAGAAAGATCAGTTGGTATATAAGAGGCCTTTCCATAACCTATGTGTGACCTATCCATCCACATCATTTAATCCTTGAATCCTTTTGGGTTCCTCGTTGCAATGTTATCTCTATCCTATTTCAGAGTGCCGATTTTAGGAGGATCTCATCATATCTGAACCCAAATCCACTACCAGATAGCGTTGAAACTGAGTATAGAGAGAAGCATGGGAAAATAAAGAGAGAAAGTGCCAAAACCGGTTGTATTATATTAATTGTTCACACTTCTCCAAAAGAAAAATTTGTATTATATAGTAAATGTGGTAGGTCCAGACCCACATGAGTGATCCATTTTAGTATTTCTACCCATTTATTACATTAAATCTATTTATATATTCATTATTATAAGATAAACCCTCAATATTTCTTACTTTGTTATTTTCTATTACAAACGTACATATTAAAATTGAAAAGCCCTCAATTTGACCGACCCGCTTTGATCCGGATAAATCACGTCGCTCGTATTGGTCTTTCACACAAAAATATTTTATATATATGGATTTAACTGCAAAAATCACAATTTTTAAGGTTTAACAAAATTGAAACGCGAAACCTTAGGTATCAAAAACGTGAAAGACGATATGTAAATATGAAATACAAAACAAAGGTTAAATTTGATTTTTTTTTACCTAAGTGTGAAATATGAAATCAAAGTTAAACAAAAACGTGAAATATAAAATGCAAAACCAGAGATAAATTTGTTATTTTTCTTAAGTGTAAAAAATTGAAACAAATGTCAAATTTAAATTATTAATTTTTGTTTCGACCATGATTACCATTGCATCCTCGTGTGGCCCATCAAATTTTCCCATATAATCATCATCAACAACATTAAATATGAATTCATGTATAGGTGTGGTGAAGCCCCGACCTCCATCTGCATGGTCAAGCTCACGATGTGCTTTTTGCAAGAAAAATTCATTACCCCTGCCATAGTATTAACACAAAAAGTGGTTAGTGATTCAAAAAAATTACACAAATCGCTAACTTTTCATTTGGGGTCGGGTCACATCTCCTCTATGATATTTATTATCCTTAGATCTCGCTTAGGATCCAAATACTATGAGGTTATATCAGACGAATCGAGAGGCTCTAAAATAACCAAGGTATTTTCTTGCTTCTGAGGTACCACGACTTCTCTTCCAACATGATTTTGCTCAGACTGTTTCTTAACGAGTATCATAATTTTTCATTCCTGATCAACACTTGTATCTCATTTTTAACGTTATATATAATTTTTTGTATCGTGTCCGATGTTATCGTGATACCTGTAGTGTTGGTTACTCCGATTTCCCAAGGGATTTGTATCGGGAAGGGTTTCACGAAGTGTATATGATTCATTGCCTTGTCAAAAATATTCTACATGCACTCAGTCAATTCGAAGAAGTTTGAGGGTCAAACCCATTTATTGGACATAGGTCTGATCGTTGCTTGAACGTTGGCCACCTGTTGACCCGTCCTTGACCAAAGAGGGAACAATGCTCTATATTGGAATGGTGTTTGGTAAGTCTTGATCGACTCAGATTGGGAATTTTCGAGGGTATCTGCTTGTAGACCACAACTGGAGAGTGCATACTTTGCTGTTATGGAGAAACCAACTCTTACACTTGAGTTTCTTCCACAAAAAATGTGGTTTTTCAACATGTGCTAACATCACCCCAAATATTAATGTTTGTTTCTTTATTATGTTGTCTTTCGTGACGTTGTGCAACAATCCCAACCTGAATCCAATTATCGCCACAATCTTTTTATAAGTTTCGAGCTCGATTTTTGTCTCAAAAAACCACATGGTATAATCCTGCGGGATTTCCCGGACCCTTTGCTGACCGTTAACAATTGTATTTACATTAACTCGAAACTTCTTGATTTCTACAAACTGTTGCATGAACATGGTCCAAAGCATGTTGAAGTTCTTAATACAACACCACGGTAAACGGTTATACCACTTAAAGGCTCCGTCCTTAAATATTTGTAAGAACGCTTGACATAACAGTTTGTCATCATTACCGAAATTGATCATGTAGTTCTTGAAAAAACTCTAAATGACTGTATGAGTCATTTTTTTGTCAAACTTCTCTATTTATAAAATATAAAATTGCTTTGCCATGTGCCAAGTGCCAAGTCAGTATTTCATCCGAAAATAAAGATGGCCTCAAATTATGTTTGGTTTCAAAAATACCACTCACAACCTTCATCAACTGGGCTCGCGAACTCATTGCTCATCCAATATACGAGGCTTTGACTTCTTGAAGGGAACTGAACATACAGATCCGCTTGTTCTCCTATGCAATTCTACCACTTTGTCTCAATCCATCGAGACAAGTCTTTTTTTATCAATATTGTTTATTTTCTTCTTCGAATCTTTAGACTGGTGAGACACGCAGCGTCGGTCTTCTCGTTTCCTTAAAATTTTGTTATTTTCCTTTCTCCCATATTGGTGTTCTTGGTACGGGAAACAAGAATCATCAGAATCATAAACTGATGAATCACTAGACTCTTCCATCAAATCATACAGTCTCTTAGATTTCCTCTCTTTCCTCGATGAATACCGACTCCAACGTTTTTTCTCGTTGTAAAATTAAGCTTGATGCCCATCTTCCACCTTTATGTCGATTGCTCTTTAAACTTCCAACACTCGTCTTCTGTCAATTGATGTTGCCTTTTTTCAACATTCACCTTTACAATATCTTCCAACAATTTATTTATTGTCATTATTAGAGTAGATCGCTCTAACTCTTCCTCGGCGTACTGGTCAATAATAGTGTTGTTTTTTGATTTATTGTTCTTCAAATGGATGTTCCCTCGATAAAAACCTGACCCCAGTGCCTTCTACCCCGACGACGAGCTCCTCTTGAGAGCGAGTGCTCATATATCTTAACAAATTTATGGTATATGTAATATTTTTGGAGAAAACAACTTCGTGTATCAATCCTTTTCCACTGTGGTTGCAAATGATCACTTTAGAAATATTCGGACCTGAATCCACTACCATATAACGCTAAAATTTAGTATAGAGAGAGAAACATAGGACAATAGAAAGAGAAAGTGCCAAAAAGTGGTTGTGATATATTAGAAAGAGAAAGTGCCAAAAATAATCTTTCTTTATATAGTAAATATGATGGGCTCAAACCCACATAGGTGACCCATTTTAGTATATTTCACCTCTTTATTACACTAAATATATGCCCTCAATATTTCTTACTTTATCATTTTCTACTACAAACTTATATATTAAAAACTGAAAATCCCTTAATTTGTCAGACTTGCTTGAACCTGGATAAATCAAGTCCCAAAATTGATGTGAGTTTCAGAATTATGTGTTTTATTGAGAGAGAAAATGAGTTAGAGAAACTGGGCCATAGTGAGAAAGAACAAATATCGATACTGATTTCGAAACGTTATTTTATTTACGAAATCCGAAATCCGGGCTTCAATAAGCTTGGGACTACAGAGTGAGAATCTGGTTCTAAATAGGATTCTTTGGCATATTTCCCCAGCCCAAGGCATCCGATCCTGTTAGCATACGCCCAGCACGTGGAGGATCCGTTGAGACTTTCTCTGGTCTCGGTAGGGAACTAAACGATCGGATAGTTGGGATCTAACGTTGATTTTCGATTCAAATGGTTGCTTCAGCTTTGGGTGGCCCATCTGGTTAGTTCAGCTATCACTGCTGGGGCTGAAGGAAATAAAAAGATACCCAATGGGTTTGATCTTGATTTTGATTCCATTCGCGTATCACAAATGGCTACCCCCAGACCTTGCAGATTGTGGGGATAAGTATGACGCCTCTAGACTTCTAAAGTATTATGAGCTCTTCAAGCGTATCCCCCTCTCCTATAGATAAATGTCATATGGGACATTAATAGACTGCATTGCAAGGGCCTTGTGGGGCCTCTATTTTTGGTAAATTCCTCTGGATGACTCCAGAAGGCAAGTTGGTTAAACCTTATTTGAATAACAAAAGTATTTTTTGTAGCGAATAAATTTGGATTTTTGGGAGCTATATCTTAATAAATTTCTTAGCTGGTAATAGACTGTAACTCATCATTTATTAAAATAAATATTATAAAATTATAATATCATATTTTTTATTCAATTTTTTAAAGATTTGTAAGAAATACTTATTATAATATCGAAGAGTTGTACAAAATAAATCTAAGAGGCGTTCATCCACATTTATGTCTCATAAGAAACTTATTTAATCCATTCGGCAGTCCACACACAAAGTCGGATCTACTATTGAAGGCACCCTATTTGACCATCCAATAAACATTTCAACGAGCTTATTATAAACGTAATTGAATTCAAAATCTGGATTATTTGCAAAAACCTTTCTACATACCATAAGTGAACTTTTCTCACGCCCCATATTATTGTCACCACATTTCACTAACACGTACAACTCTAGCAAGTCAGTTTATACAAAGAATACCCCATACTTACAATCCGATGACATATATAACCCCAGATTGTAACGCATAACCACCAGAAAAGTTGAACTTACCAAGATTGAGCCCGTAAATCTACCTAAAAAGAGTCATTCACATCGTATGATACTCCACTTATACTGTTGTCAAACGATACAATCACAAATATCCATCCACGTTTGGTTTAACTCATACACTTGACTTCACCCAATTTACTAGTGTATTTTCTAACGAAATTCGTCAACCTCGTTACCTCGAATTCGAATATAATATTTGATTATATCAACCTTGTGATTCCTAGTTCGAATATAATTTTTAACTTCATCCAAAAATATATTTTGTCTGATATTACATTAAAAAAATATGTTATATATATTAAATATGCCATTAAATTTCCTAAATGATTGGAATTTTAATATTTTAATTTGAAAAAAAAAAACTAAATTGGCTTTTGATTTGTTTTAAATTTTCCCTTAATTTTTTTAAATTTTTTTAAGCAAATAAAATTTTGGAGTAAGTAATAAAATTCGTATTGTACACAAATGGGCGCCAAGCCAAAAACAAGGCGCTAAAAAATGAAGTTATAATACAAACTTCATATCTTATCTCATATTTTCCTTCCATGGATCATTCTTAAACGAGACTTTACTAGCATTCCAATTCGACAATCAACAAAGAGCTGATCGATTAGGTATTAAGACTATGGGATGGTAGCAAATGGACTCAAGGAGAACATAGGGTTCTATAGCAAGCAATAAGAATATGAGGAAATCAGTTCCATATGAGATGCAAACTGCTTGAAGATGCTTAGCTCGAAACAGTGATTTCTTTAGGTAAAGATCTTCAAACCTAGATTATTAGACACCTGCCAAATTTATAGTCAGGAGAACCTGGTATGGGAATTACGAGTTATTAGTGATGTAAGAAAGCCTGAGATTTTCAAAGATTAAAATTGATTTAAGATTAGCAGAGGCTTGGTTGATATTGAACTCTTGTTTCATTTTACACTTCAGAATCCAACGAGCAATCTAATTGGCTGCTTAATTCTGGTCTCTGAAAACGTGAGATAATACCATAGAGGGAGCTATCAATCTTCTTGTACAATTTAGGACAGAATCAAGAGCCCAAAGATATTTACCTTGACCACGAAAGTTAACTAAAAGAAAGAAATATGTTTCGATGTCAATCTGAATCCAGCCTCTGTCTTTGCAGATAATGAAGCCATCGAGCAATACTATGTCTTCAGCCGTAATGGGATTTAATTTACCATAAAGGAATGCAGCACCAATAAGTAAGTTTTCTTCATTGTCTTTGATAACTACCTCCACTAGTTTATCCAATTGATAGGCATGATGCATATGCGTTTAACTTAAGTCTTCTAGTAAGAGGATGATTTCATTTTAGATAGTATGGCTTCACCTTATAATCAAGAGGTTTATTGAAGCAACCAAGATCCTTTGTTGTATTTACATATTTATACTAATGCTTAGATTTAAGAGAGTTAGTGTGATCTAGATTTGTTGGAATTTTAGTAACCTCTGATATAGCATTTTGATACGATACTACTTTATCGTTAATCTTAACAATATTTATGTATTTCCAGATAACCCCATAAATGAAAGAAGAGATAATGTACTTTACACGATTTCCTTATTTGTAGACCAAAACCAGGTCCTAGACATGTGCGTAATTGTCATGTAGTTGTATACTTGGAGACTGAAGATATCTGTAAAATGTCTCTAAATAGACCAAACAAACTCACATAATATAAGAAAATTATTATGAGATTCATTATTCATACATAATTGACATTTAGAAGTTAGAGATATATGTTTCTTATGTATTATGGTATCAATAGGGATATAATTGTGAATAAATTTTCAATGTAAGAAATAATACTTTATGGGAGTCAGAGAATTATAAATTCTATTAAATAGATTAGACTTATTATAATGGTGTCTAATCTGATCCTAAGTTTCCTTAATAGAAAAAAAATCCACTTTTAATGTCATTTAGATGCCATGAATTATCAGACCAGTATGATTTACATTTTTAGTCTTGAACCAACTATTGTCAGTTTTATCATCTAATCTTAATAAAGGCTTATGGTTAGACCAATTATCTAGCCATAAATCCACCATACCTAAGCAAAGCTTCCAACTGATGTTAGGTTATGCATAATTTTTTATATTGATAAGCCTTTTCCACACCATAGAGTCAGGCTTAGAGTAAGAAATCTATAATGAGTGTAGATTTTTGCAGTATATATATTGTGCATAAGATTAGACCAACTAGTTTGTTCTTTATGAAGTTGATCCACGTCTTACAAGAGATGAAGTCTTGAACATCAGAAAGTATCCTGATATTAAGGCCTCATTCCTTAAAAGTTTTACAAACAGAGCTCCATTTACACCAGTGAATTTTTTGATAAGTATCAGTGGATCCCCATAGGAATTTGTTGATTTTTTTAATTTTATATAAAACACCTTTGGGAATATAATTACTTTGCATCCAGTAAAACGTAATGCTCATAAGTACGGTGGTGATAAGAGTTGACCTCCATGTAAATGAAAGATGAGTAGATTCTCAATATTTAATCATGTTGTTGATTTTGCATATTAGATTGATGTAGTCGTTGGCTCTGTTATTGGTGTTGATTATTATGCCTAAATATTCAGTAGGCATAATACTAAATGCAAATCCAGTCTTGTTAGTCATAACATTGATCTTCAGATGACTCATTATAATTGCAGTAATTATTTTAGTTTTCTCTTTATTGATCACTTGACCTGATATAGCTTGATAAGTCTAAAGAAAGTTGTTGAGATAGTCTAAAATGGATTCTTTATTGTTAGTGAATAAAATGATATCATCTACAAATGTTAAGCTAGTAATAAGCAAAGTACTTTTGTTTTTTAATTGCATTGTTTATTGGATTCAAGCAGTTTGTTTAGTCCTCTTAATAAGACTTCTTCTGCAATGATAAAGAGGTTTGGAGGGACTGGATCCCGTTGCCTCAGCCCCTTTAAGGTTTAAAAAAATGGCATCACCATTGATAATTATAGAAACATTGACAGAAGTTATTATTTTATTAATGAGACTAATGAACTTGTTAGAGAAACCAAATTTGATAAGGACTTTGATGATAAAACAGTGGGTCATTTTGTCAAAAGCTTTGGAGATATCGAGTTGAATTAATATGTTATTGTCTTTGATATTTCTGTTTATATCATATAAAAGTTTCTTAGCAGTTAAAATGTTCTATTGAATGTAATTACTAGGAAAAAATCCACCTTGATTATTGGATATAATTTTAGATAGAACTTTAGCAATCCTATTGTTCATAATTGTGGACATAATTTTGTTCAAAAGAGAGAAAAGACTTATATGTCTAAAAAATCATCTTTAAGGATTTCCAGACTTAGGAATCAAGCAAATACCAGTAGGTAGGATACCTTTTGGTATGTTGTTTCCAAGTATAAAGTATTGCATAACTTTAGTGAGGAATTTTTTAATTATTTTCCACCAAGTTTTATAAAAATACTGATTATAACCATCCATACCTGCAACACTTGAAGGGTTCAAGCTATTGATGATATCTCAGATCTCCTCTTCACTTGGAAGCAAGGTTAGTTTGTGATTGCCCTCGTCAGTGATAGAAGAATCGATGTTGTTGAAGATGGAGTCAAGCATTTTGTTCTGTTCATTATTCTTGATTTTGTAAGTATATTCCGTAATAGCTTATTTGAAGTAAAATACAACTGAAAGACAAATTGTGTTCATATCGGTTATCCATATATTACCTTATTTGGTTCTACTAATGCAATTCTTTTTTCTTTTCCTCTTGACATAGCTATGAAACATCTTGGTGTTTCTGTCGCCATCCACAGTATATTTTGCATAACATTTTTGCATCCAATAAGTCTTTTCCATTTTATGTGCTAGCATTAGATGAGCATTAGATTTAGAGAGTTCAGTTTTGGTGTCTGTGTTGTTTCGCTCTTGATGCTTGATTTCTAGAATATGGACTTCCTCTTCAAGAGCCTGCACTTTATTGAAAATATTACCAAAATATAACTTGTTCCATATTTTTAAGCCTTCCTTAAGTCTTTTCAATTTGTGCCAGAACTTGAACAAAAGATCTCCCTTTAATATCGTGGTTCCAATTTCTTTCAACAAAAAGAAGAAACTTATTGTCTAAAGACCACGTGTCTAGAAATTTAGAACTTTTTTGTACTAAGATTATCTTTAGAAATAATGATATGTAAGGGATTGTGATATTAAAAAGTTCTAGCTTTGTGAATAACTTTAGTTTCACCAAAAAACTATGACCATTTGTTGTTGATAAATACCATGTCCAATCGTTTCCATTTGGATTTGTTGGACAATATGTATTTAGATCTAGCAAAACCAACATTTTCAATATGACATTCCATAATCATCTCATTGAAATCATCAGTACTATTTTGACAAAAGGAAGAACCGCCTAGTTGATCATCAATAAATCCATTAACATTAAAGTCACCCACAATAATCCATTATAAGTTAGTAGAAGAGATGGTTTTCAAAGTGTTCCAGAGGTTAATTCTATTGGTTCTCCAACATTTTGCGTAAACCAAAGTTATTAGAAAGAACTTATATGAAAAAAGTATTTAATTTTAGAGGGAATGCATTGATTATGATCAATAATGACATTGATGGCATTGAACAGTAGATCGTCCCTTGACTATCGCGTTTGGTTCCACATAATCCCTTGACTTTCAAATGTCCGTTGACAGTCCTTGGACTATCGCGTTTGGATAAATTTAGTCCACCAGATCTTCTGATCCATGAGAAGCTGCCATTTGTCACCATAGTCCCCAGATTTTTGTATCACCACTAGTCCCTTGAGTTTAGGTCAAACCCAATATATAGAATATTACGGATAACTAAACTCAATGGACTAATGTGATATAAAAATCTGGGGACTATAGTGACAAATTGCAGTCTCTCATGGATCAGAGGATCTGGTGGACTAACTTTATCCAAACGCGATATTCTAGGGGCTATCAACGGATATTTGAAAATCAATGGACTATCTGCCACCAAACGCGATAGTCGAGGGACAATGTACTATTCAAAGTCTGATATTAAGGGTAATACCATCATACCAGAAAAGCCAGATTCCATTAGAAGTGTTAGACTTAAATTGATTGAAACCAAGATTTTTAGCGATGCATTCAATATTATCACTACTAATCAAAGGTTTTTGAATTGAAACAAATTTAATATTGTCTTTCTTAATTAAGTATTTGAGCCTTCTGATATAAGAAATTTTCTATAATACCTCTTATGTTCCAGATAACAATACTAATCATGATTAATGCAAGAGGATTTAGATTTACTTGTTCATGTGAATTGTCAAGCCTTGATGATCTTACTTTTAGTCTTCTTTTTCCCTTTTGCTTCATTTATCTTCTTGACAAATATTTCTTTGAAGCTTGTATCTTGTTCATCTTTATTAAAGTATGGAGAGGGTGGATTGAATTGAGTGTTTCTTTTTCTTCTTATTGGTGATGACTGCTTGCTATTAATGTTGTCAGGTTTCGGGGATAAGTTCTCAGATACAAGATTTTCATAATCTAAAGCAATGGCTACATTGTATCCATAATCTAAAGTATGAATGACCTCTATGATTTCCCCTTGTTTAGGAGTTCTAAAACCTACTTTATTAGTATTAGATTGGCTATTGTCTTGTTCTCGTATGATTATTTGATTTTCAGTCACCCATAACATCCATTTCCTGCTTCTCTTGTCCCATAGGATTCTTACTGTCATTAGGATTTATTATGACATATTTAATTTGATTCTTTCTCTGCTCTTTGTTATTATATTTAATTCTATGAGGTTTTCTTGTATCATCTTCCTTAACCAGATTCTTCTCAGTGACAATTTGAATGTCTATCTGATTTTTCTTGTATTGTTGTATGTTGTGACCCAGATGATGGCAATTCTTGCAATGCTAAGGGAATATTCATGTAACTCATTATAGCCCAACATCCTCAATCTGAACCAAATAAAATCCAAACATCATTCAACAATTTTTTTGTCACATCTATTTCAGCCCAAACAGAGCAAGAGTTGTGAAAAACTCTATTTTTCCCAGGAACTTTGATGACCTAGAGATCACCAAAATTAAAAGCATCATAGTACTTACAATAGTTCATATTGATATATACCACATTTTGCATCAATCAGCTTTTGAGTCAAATTCCAAGAAAACATGCCTTAAATCCCATATCGTGTATCTATACTCTACTTCAAATTTTAAAGTTGCATTAGCAGAATTCTTTTATGCAACCCTTTAGAAAACTTTCCTATGATTGTGTGTATTTTCATAGATTCTTCAGCTAATCTTGGATATCGTTGCCATATTGAATCGAAATGTGGTCTTTTTTATATATAATGATTTCTGGTTCAAATTATGTATTATCTTGACTTTGTTTGCTTCTCTTGAGGATTTCAACATATATTAGACCTATAGTCTTGTGGGTATCTGTCTTATCTTCTATGTTTCTGTTTTGTATTACATTGTCTTGATTAGATTTACATATTTCATTTTGAAGTGTTTAGAATACTTCCATGTTTATGAAAGAAATCATAAAAAGTTGATTATGGTGAAAGGTAACTAACATCCAAATGAGATATGGATGGATGAATGATGAAGAAATGTAGAAATAGATAAATTTTATGGAGAATGGATTGAGTTGCTTTCTTAAAGTTCAAGAAAGCAAGCTAAAATCTTAAAGATTTTTAGTTTTCTCATCTTCCATTGTCAGCTTGAAAGCAGTACTAACAACATAATTAAATTTCTAAAGCTTGATGAGTGAATAATTGTCAAAAGAATATATTTGGGATCTGGGACCTGATGTGACTAGAGAGAGAAAGTGTAGAGAGATAAAGTGGAAACTGAGAAAGTAATATTCAATACCCTTTTTAGGCAAGTGGGTCACCCTTTTATACTAAAATAAGGTGGACCCATTTAATCTATTAGTGGGCCGTTCATTACATACCAATGAGGCCCCTTTACTATTACATTGTTGTAAATTGGTCCTCGAAGGACTTTAAATACCCGATTAATCCCACCAACTACTATTTATTGCGTTTTTACCCCTATCGCTTGGATCGGCGAATTCCGCCCTCATCAGTAGCCCCCCAGTCTTCGGGAACTTTCAGGAGCGGAGACTTACGTAAGAGCTATCGCCGATCGTCCGACCTTATCACAGAATTCAGATCCTGTCGGTTTCGACTTCCCGATGCTCGGGGTTGTTTCTTCGGACACCTTCCCGCGCCTCGTCTTCTTGTTCTGTGGGCTTTCAATCCTAAGCCTTTCCTGATGGGCCTGGCCTTCTTACTGACCTTGGTAGCGACGGCCCACTTCTACGCTGTGCTTGTGGTGAGTGCTTACATCAGGTCTCGTCAGACCCAGGTCGACACGTGTCATGGGCTAACAGGCCATTCCCTTGTCAGGCTAAGCTCCCAAGGTGACTCTTCGTCTTCTCGCTGTGCTTCCGTCGATTGATATCCCCCGATCTTTCAAGCCTCCCTATAAATACCCCAAAGCCCTCAGTGTCTCTCAGAGGCTTTTTAGAGAGAGAAAACGCTGTCAGAACATTTCTAGAGAGAGAAAGAACTCGCCCGACCCTTCCTTGTTCTGGTTCTTGTTGTATGAAACCCGGACGCTCACAGAAAAAACCAACCAAGAAAAAAGGATCTGAGTGGAGTTTCGAACAGTGGTCTAGTATTGGTGATAGAGCAGAGGAATACCGACGTGCTGGTCTGATCTGGGGGTCCAACTCCAAACCTTTTGTTCCCGCTCCACTTCCTCACGATCCTGTTCTCGCCACCCCGGTTCCCGCAGAAGTTTTCCTTGCTTCCGATCTTCACGCTTCTTCAACTCCCGAAGCTAGTCTATCACCAGAGCCCATCGTCCTTTCCTCTAGCGACAGTTCTTCTCATTCCCCGGTAGTCCGTCCGGGAAATCCGACCCAATTTTCCACAAACTTGCTTGTACCCCGACGTGCCCGTAAATCCACCTTTTTGACTATGGGAGAAGATGAATTACCCAAGTACTCGGAAGGAGGTAATAGTCCCGAAATGGTTCAACTTACGCCCTCTATTAGAGGGATTCGGACCGGTATTAACACTGCGGTCACTTTTTTAGGTCTGCCCAAAATGCAGCTAACACCTGAGCAGATGGAGGCGGCTCATAGGGCCATGGCTCGCGGTGCTGCCGATGCTTCTTCTTCCCGGGTCCGGCCGTCTGAAACAAACGCTGCTGCTGATGCTTCTTCTTCTCGGGTCCGGTCGTCTGAAACAGACGCTGCTGCCGCCCGCAGCTCTAGCCAAGTTCCGACCCACGAGGCTGGAGAGTCGGAAATGATGTTGCTCCCGCGGGAGTTTGTGTTGCCGCAGCTGGCCATGCGGCTAATAACCAGGATGATCCCTTGCCCGAGGCGGTTGAAGCTGTTATTTCAACCAAGTACTTCAGCTGGCTTCTAACCAGGGACGTGGTTTCTCTCTTCGAGGGGAAGTACCTCTACTTCCCTGAGTCCGATCATGGTGAGATGCTGATCCGCTGGGGAATCCCTGAGTGTGTCACTGTTCGATTCCCGACCCCGGGAGAGACACCCGTTCATGTCAGACCCAGAGAGATCGTGGTGTTCACTGAATTATTCAACTGGGGTCTGCGCTTTCCCTTGGACCCCGAGATTGCACTCTATTTCCGCACCCTTCAAATCTGCTCGTCGCAGCTGACGCCCAATGCGTGGTACACCCTGATGTCCTGCATCATGGCTTCCCGCCTCTCCGGTCGAGCTATGCCGATGGAGGAGTATATCGCAATGTCGGGTCTGTCGAAATCCCCGAAGTCATCATTCTTCTATTCCTCTCTTGGCAATAAATGGAAAATTGTCAATGACTTTTTAGAGGGGGACAAGGGGTGGAAGCACTGGTTTGTATTCTTGAGCGGGTGCTGGGAGAACGGGCTTCCATACACCAAGGAGAACCCGAGGCAACTGCTGCGGACCTGGGTCCATGATGGTACTGCCTTTTCCAGTTTTTTTTTTTTTTTTTTTTTTTTTTTTTTACCTTGTGTGATCTTTGTGTAGTGTCAAAGGACTGGCTGCAGGGGGTGAAGAAGGACCATTCGAAAACCGCGGAGGACACGTTCGAGGTGCTGAAAAGCTACGCCCGCAGGAATTGGGGTCGGGGCATGCATCGCACTTTCATGGATAAGAACCTGTTCATGAGCAACCTTTGGCGGTGCTCATCCGAGGCTCTTTCTATCGAACAGCTGCGGACACCTCCAAGCTTAGACGAAGTAATGGCCCGCACCGGTCGTCCCGGGTACATACTGTACCTCCCCAAGCGCAATAAGGCGCCCAGCAAACGCCTAAAGTCAGATGACGAAGGGGGGGAACCGGAGGCTAGAACTGAGGCAGAGTGTGACCCGACCAGGACGGCGGTGCCGGATGCGGAACGATCAGAGGCGAGCCAAAATCCGACGGTGGTGCAGAAGAGGAAGACCCGTGCAGAGCCGGGGGGGTCCAAGCCAAAGAAGGCCAAAGCTGTGGAAGAGGATCGGGTGGCAGTTCGCGCAGAGGTGGTCGCTCCAAGGCCTGTCCTCTTGGATCACGTTGAAAGCGGGGATCAGGCTGCAGTCGACGTTATCTCCGTCCCGGACGACACTGAGGCCCCGGAGGCTGCAGACCCTGACGCTTCGTCATCGAGCGGCCCCAAATTCCCGGTGCTGACGACGATGGGCAGCCCGCACCCTTTTCCGCTTCGGAGCACGGATGGGCTGGCGTTGTCGCTGTACAGCTTGCTGGTACCGGCGGCCTTGAAAGAGCGCCGGGCTAGGGGGCTTGGCAAGAAGTTATCCGCAGCGGAGGCAAAGATTTTCAGTCTCATCGCGCAGGCGAAGACTGCCGAAGAGGCTCTGGTGGTGGCGGAAGGTCGGATTGTTGAGGCTGAAAGACTGGCTACCGAAGCGAAGACGGCCGCGGAAACAGCAAAACAGGCGATGGAGTCGGCGCAGAAAACTGCGGAGGACGCGGTGAGTGCCTCGGAGACGGCGAGGAAAGCCGCGGAAGACCGCGCCTCAGCTTTGGCCTTGGAGGTCCAAAAGTTAAAGTCCTCGAACGTTGCCTTCCTCGATCGATGTAGACTATGGTCGGACAAAGAAACCGCAGATGCCAAGGCCGCATACGTTCTGTCACTCCATAACCGGTACCCGGACCTTTGCCTCGGATCGCTATGGCTTGACGTGCCGGAAAAAGATCGTCCCGAGGGAATTGTAGTGGAGGAGTCCGACGATGCTGATGATGAAGAGAATAATGATGATGCGGATGAAGATGAGGACCAGTGACCGTTCTCCTCCCCTTTTATAGTTTTTTTTTTTGTAAATTTCTGTTAATCTGTGGGGGCCATATATCCCCCTGTATTTTGTGTTGCGCCACTTGAACTCTTGCTTGCTTTTATTACTTTGGGGGGTTATGGGGCCCCCTGTGACTCAATTATATTTAATTTGCTTGGTGAACCGTTTTTCTCATCATAATTATTCGTTGGAAAAACCAAAATTCTGGTCGGTAAAACCGAGAAACTTCCTTTAAGGTTCTGGAGATCGATTTATTATCGAAAATTTTCCAAAAGGTCGGAAAAATCAAAATGTGGATCGGTAAAAACCGAAAAACCCTTTTAAGGTTCTGGAGATCGATTTATCATCGAAAATTTTCTCAAAAGGTCGGAAAAATCAAAATGTGGATCGGTAAAAACCGAAAAACCCTTTTAAGGTTCTGGAGATCGATTTATCATCGAAAATTTTCCCAAAAGGTCGGAAAAATCAAAATGTGGATCGGTAAAAACCGAAAAACCCTTTTAAGGTTCTGGAGATCGATTTATTATCGAAAATTTTCCCAAAAGGTCGGAAAAATCAAAATGTGGATCGGTAAAAACCGAAAAACCCTTTTAAGGTTCTGGAGACCGATTTATTATCGAAAATTTTCCCAAAAGGTCGGAAAAATCAAAATGTGGATCGGTAAAAACCGAAAAACCCTTTTAAGGTTCTGAAGATCAATTTACTTCAATAGAAATGACGATGTCCAACTTGTCAGCTGTCCAAAACCATAACGAGTTGATTTTTTCTTAAAAAGGCAAAGAGTTTTTTTATTATCAATAATGCGGGTCGGGTTTTGACCGATGCCTCATTAAAACCTCCTCGCGCCACCAAGGTAGGAAAGAGTGCACCCCCGATCATTACAAACTTGGACTAAAAACAAAAAATAATGCGAAATACACCATAAATTACAAACTATTCTAGATATAATTTCAAATGCTCGATATTCCATGGTAGCCTTAGGAGTTGTCCGAGCCGGTTCTGTAGGCGGTACGTCCCGCTCCTGATTTTCTCGACTATTTCATAGGGTCCCTCCCAGTTTGGTGCGAGTTTCCCGAGGCTCTTGTCCTTTGTGTGTAGAAACACCCGTCGCAGAACCTTATCACCAACCTTAAACTCCCGACGACGGACCTTGGAGGCATACCGGCTTCTCATCAAAGTCTGGTAGTGTAAAGAGTTTAAATGGGCGCGGTGGCAATTCTCGTCAATAAGGTCGAGCTCTAGCCGTCGGTTGTCGTCATTCGTCTCCGCCTGATAAGTTCCGACCCTGAAAGAAGGAAAAATGGATTCCGCAGGGGTGACCGCATCCATGCCATAAACCAAGGCAAAAGGTGATTCCTGGGTTGCCGTGCGGGGTGTTGTTCGGTAAGCCCACAATACTTCCTGCAGGTAGTCGGGCCATTTGCCGGCTTTTCCCTCGAGATTCTTTCTGAGGCCATCCAGAATGGTTCGATTTGTGACCTCGACCTGGCCGTTCTCTTGCGGGTGAAAAGGAGCAGAGAAACATTGTCGGATATTATGCATGGTGTAGAACGCCTTCATTTCCACACTATCAAACTGCGGTCCGTTGTCCATAGTTAACCGCTGCGGCACTCCAAATCTACAACAAATGTTCGCCCAGATGAATTTGATAATATCCTTGGTTTTTGTGGCAGATAGGGGCTCAGCTTCGATCCATTTTGAGAAATAATCGACCGCGACGACGATCGTTTGCCTTCCTCCCGACGCCATGGGTAATGGTCCGACGAGGTCGATTCCCCATCGGTCGAAGGGCAATCCTTCGGATATAGATTCTAGATGAGTTGCGGGAATATTGATCGCGTTCCCAAACCTTTGACACGTATCACAAGTTTTCACTATGAGTTTTGCGTCTGTCGTTATGGTCGGCCAATAGAAACCCGCGAGAAAAATTCTTCTAATCAAAGCCTTGTATCCGCAGTGCGCCGCGCCCTCCCCATCGTGTAGTTCGGACAAAATTACTTGGGATTCATTGAAGCCTAAACATCGAAGTAGAGGTCGGCTAAAGGACTTTTTGTACAGGACATCCCCCAAAAGAACGTATCCCCGTGCCTTGTTGCGTAATTTTCGTGCCGAGGCGGCGTCGTCGGGGAGCCAACCTTCAGCTAAAAACGCGATGATATCCCGCCGCCAGTCTGAATTCGCCACTGAAGAGATCTGGCACGCGATTTCGGGTCGGTTATCAAGCTCATGTCGTTTTATAATGGACGGACTTTCCTGCTCTATTACCCAATGATAACTGGTAGAGCAAGACACGGTCGCCAAAGAGTCTGCTGTCATGTTTTCGCTTCGGGGGACATGCTCGTATGCGATTTTGTCGAAGGAGACAACCAGAATTCTCAATGCCGCTAAGTACTGCACTAGGTGTTCTTTCCGAGCCTCCGCACTCCCCGAGGCTTGGTTTATCAAAAGTTGGGAGTCGCTTACGAAGCGTACTTGTCTTGCCCCGCACACTTGTGCCAATCGTAATCCTGCCAAAGCTGCTTCGTATTCAGCCTCATTGTTCGATGTGTGAAAGCTAAAACGGATGGCCTGGAACATGCTCAAACCCGAATGGGTGACAATTTGAACTCCCGCCCCGCAGCCACTAACATTGGATCCTCCATCGGTGCGGATGGTCCATTCGCCCTCTGTTACCTCTGGCAAAGATGGTTCCTGTTCGGGCCGCTCGGAGTGAAATTCGACCAAAAAATCGGCCAAGGCCTGGCCCTTGATCGCTGTTCGGGGCTCAAATTCAATGTCGAAATCCCCTAACTCTACTGACCACTTGGCTATTCTCCCGGACATTTCTGGTCGTTGAAAAACGTATTTTAGTGGAAATGATGTGCGGACGACAATGCAGTGTGCTTGGAAGTACGGGCGCATTTTCCTCGCAGCCGTTACCAGAGCCAACGCCATTTTTTCCAGCTTCAAGTACCGAGTTTCGGCATCAAGCAGACTTTTACTTACATAGTATACTGCTGTCGGAGTCGGCCCTAATTCGCTGATCAGGGTTGCACTGACCGCATAATCTGTAACCGCAATGTAGAGGAACAGGGTTTCGCCCGCAGCGGGTTTGGTCAGGCGGTTCGGGGACGATAGGTACTCCTTGATCCCCAAAAATGCCTTGTCACACTCATCAGTCCAAACGAAATTCCTCACCTGTCGCAGGACCTGAAAAAACGGAGCGCATTTATCAGATGATCGAGAGATGAAACGATTTAGCGCGGCCAATCTCCCAGTCAATATCTGAACTTCTTTTACACTCCGAGGAGGAGTCATGTCGGCTAGGGCTCGGAGTTGGATAGGGTCGGCTTCGATGCCCTTCTCGCTGACGAGGAATCCCAAAAACTTCCCTGATCGGACACCAAAAGAACACTTCTCTGGGTTTAGCTTAAGGTTTACCCTTCGTAAGTTATCAAAAGCCTCTCTGAGGTCAGCAAGGTGGTCCTCATCAGTCCCACTTTTAACCAACATGTCGTCAATGTAAACCTCCATGTTTCTCCCGATCTGATCTTCGAAAGTTCGGTTAACCAGTCTTTGGTATGTCGCGCCCGCATTCTTTAGTCCGAAGGGCATTACTTTGTAGCAGTATAGCCCTCGACCCGTGATGAATGTGGTATTCTCCTGGTCCGCTGGGTGTAGCTTAATTTTATTGTAACCGGCATAGGCGTCCATAAAAGACAGTAGTTTGTTACCCGATGTCGAGTCCACCAGTTGATCGATCCTTGGCATTGGGAAAGGGTCCTTTGGGCACGCTCGATTGAGGTCGGTAAAATCTACACACATCCTCCATTTCCCGCTTTTCTTTTTGACAAGAACGGGGTTAGATATCCACAAGGGGTACTGTGCTTCCACAATATGTCCGACGCCGGTCATCCTTTCGACTTCCCGCAGAATTACCTCCGCTTTTTCGGGAAAAAAAACCCGACGCTTCTGAATTATTGGTCTAACATTCCTGTTTATGGTCAACTTATGAATTGCAAATGATTTTGGCACTCCCGTAACGTCCCCGGAGCACCAGGCAAATAAGTCAAGATTCTCCCGGAGCAAAGCCAGCATCTGATCCCTTAGGGTTGGTAAAATGTTCATCCCGACCCGCAGACATTTCCCAGTAGCAAAATGATGCAGCTCACATTCTTCATCTGTTGTTAAAAGGCTTGGGGCCTCCCGAGGGTCGTCCACCGGCTGCGATCCAGGGGAGTTCCCCCTTAATTGCTATGCTTGGGATGGGAACATTTCTTGGTCTTTCTTGGGTGCCAACGCAGCTCGGTAACATTCCCGGACCGTTTTCTGGCTACTTCGCACTACTCCGATGTTGTTTCCCACCACATACTTCACACACTGATGAATTGTAGAAGTCACAGCATGCATGCGCGATATCCAAGATCGTCCTAGAATAGCATTGTGCGAGGCCGGCGCATCAACTACTATAAACAGAACCGTGACCTCCTTTTTAAACGGGCCGCGGCCTAATTGTACCACACCCTCGAATTCTCCGACAACATCGGCCGTCGTTCCTGTAAACCCGACGATGGTACGGTCAGATCGCTCAATTACTGGCCGAGTTCGGAACTTGGCAAAGGTTGAAGCGAAAATGATATTGGCCGAGCTACCGGTATCTATCAAAATTCGCCGAACCTCTTCTCCCGCGATCGCTGCCCCGATCACTATAGCATCCTCATGAGGCCCGGCTAAGTCCCTCATATCATCATCATCGAAATGCAGAATTGGCGAGGGGGCACTTCTGGTTTGGAAGCAAGTTTTGGCTTCCAGCTGGGTGGTCAAGTTGACGATGTGTCTTTTCCTGGAAGAATGCGTTATCCCTGCCATCGAATCCCCCCCGAAGATGGTCAAGGATTCGAAAAGATCGCGCAGGCCCTGCACCTTACCAATGTGTCCGTCAATTTTTTCATCAACAACTCTGATATCGTTGTGGTTAGCCGCCGAGTCGTCGCGGTGCAGAGTTGGGGAAAGGGTACGTCTGGTTTGGAAGCAAGTTCGGTTCCCCATGTGAGAGGATCGGTCGACAACTCGCCCCTCCCCGGATGCACGCGTGGTTCCCATCGTGGATCCTCCCCCGAAGACTACCAATGACTCAAACATTTCACAGAGACCGAGCACAACATTGGTGCTTTCTCCCGCCTCATCCTCAATGACCCCGATGATATTGCGGTTGGCCTCAGGATCGAGGTATTCAATTGAAATGTCGAAATGATCGGTAACTTCCGAAATTGCCATGGTCGTCTCTGGTTTCGGTATGATAACCACTTCCTTAGAGGTCGTGGCAAGTTGGGCCTTCTTGACATACTCTAACAGGTTCCCATGCTCAATGAGCATCTGTATTTCCTTCTTTAAGGCTATGCAATCCTTCGTGTCGTGGCCGACGTCCTCGTGGTAACGATAATAGCGGTTATTCCTTTGCTCCCGAGGCGTCGGGATAGGAAAAGGCTTTCGGTACATCCCGCTCCTCTTGGTCTTTTCGTAGATTGACGACACGCACTCCGTGAGGTCCGCAAAGTAGGCCGGTCGTATCCATTTGTTGGACATGGGTCGAGAAGTTGCTTGCCCATTTTGTTTTGGCCTAAGACCGGACGGGGTGGGAGATTTAGTTACCGATGGTATGCTCGGGGGTATCGTGCTAATCGGTTGGGCTGACCTAGCATGGTCTGGTCGGGAACCCTGCCTTATCACGACCGATGCTTGGGCGCTCTGTTGGATCTGTGCCGCCACCTCGGAAGCTTCCGTTTCTTCGATCAGTATCTGCTTTTCTATTTGCGCCAATAATGCAGAAAAAGTGAACGCCTGCTTCTTCGTGACTGCTTGCTTCATTGGCCCCGGGAGCAGGCCTAATCGAAATGCCGTTAGGGCGACATTCTCTTCACAATGGTCCAGATCGGTCTTTGCGTCAATGAACCGCCTGGTATAGTTTTTTAGGCTCTCCCCTAGCTTCTGTCGACAGTTCATAATAGTGTCTCCATTAGCACGGAAACTCTTACTTCCCACGAAGTGCTGCCTAAATATCGCCCAGAAAGTCCCAAAGTTCCGGATGCAACCCTGCGGCAAACGGTTGTACCATTTAGAAGCCCTATCTTTGAATGTCATAGAAAAGGCCCTACATAAGAGTTTGTCATCGTTGTCGAAACTCAGCATGAAGTTCTTGAAGGCTTCCAAATGGTTGTCCGGATCCGTTTTCCCGTCGTATTTTTCTAGTTTCGAAATGTCGAAACGCCTCGGGAGTGGTCCCGCTAATATCTCATCGGATAACGGGGAGGCCCTCCAGTTGACTCCGAGCTCGAAAGCTCCTCCTCCAAGACCTTCGGTCCTAATTCCATAGAGTCCCTCGGCTCTGGGGCTGATGAATTGGCTACTCGTTCGGTATCCATGGTTCTGGCTGTTCGTTGGTTGCCAAGGGATTGGTGGCAACATGTCCCGTTCTCCGCGGCTGGCGACGTGCGTTCCTTCCTTTTCAAAGGATACAGGGGTCAGCTTGTTGGTGCCGTCCTTTTTGTACTGCGAGGGATCTGCCCTGGACCCTCGAATGCGTCGGGATCGACTCTTTTGCGTTCGTTGGACTCTCTCCCGGCGCAGGTATTCCTCGCCTGACGAATCGTCTGAGGGATAGTCCGACGTCATGGCCCGACGGCTGTCTGGGTTCCGACGAGTCTTGACGGCCTCTTCGTCGTCGGGGGGAGAATCTCGGTAGTACCTGACAGGTCGGACCTCCACCCGCGAAGCTTGGCCACGACCGGCTGCTCCCCGATCATCCAGGGCGGGCTCTTTGCCCTTCCCTTCCCGAGTCCTTTTCTCGTCCAGTGCCCGCTCCCGCTCCTCTTCTAACCGGGCAATGTCCTCAAAGAGCTGCTTTCGGGTCATAATCAAAGTCGACCGCTTATCCCGACCGACGTTCCACTCCCGACCGGGAACTCCTGTGCCTTCCGACCCAGTGGCGGCTCGGACGACTTCTCTACCGTCTCTCTCTATCGCCGCTTCGCTATTCATCCCGTAAAATGTGATTTTCAAAGAACAGAAGATTCCTTTTCGGTATCACTGTTCCCACAGACGGCGCCAATGATGAGTGAACAATTGTCAAAAGAATATATTTGGGATCTGGGACCTGATGTGACTAGAGAGAGAAAGTGTAGAGAGATAAAGTGGAAACTAAGAAAGTAATATTCAATACCCTTTTTAGGCAAGTGGGTCACCCTTTTATACTAAAATAAGGTGGACCCATTTAATCTATTAGTGGGCCGTTCATTACATACCAATGAGGCCCCTTTACTATTACATTGTTGTAAATTGGTCCTCGAAGGACTTTAAATACCCGATTAATCCCACCAACTACTATTTATTGCGTTTTTACCCCTATCGCTTGGATCGGCGAATTCCGCCCTCATCAAAGCTCTAATAGAAAAACTCCTAAAATGAGAAAAATAATTGCCTTTAGTCTCTGTTCTTTCCCTCCCCGTGATTCTATCTCTCTAATATTCATCATCATTCTCATCAATGGAGATTCATTACAATTTATTATATGAGAATGAACAATTCCATGTTCTTCATTCAGAAAACAGTGTAAAAAACTGCACTAATCGACAGTTCTTGAAATCGTTAACTGATTCGGTTAAGTCTCTGATCTTTCAATCAAATGTTGATGTTAAACCAAAACACATAATTGTAAAAAACAACCACATCCCTTTCCATTATTCAACTGAAACGAAGGAATTCCTGATCAATAATTCCAAAATAGCATTGGGTGAATTTTTTTCTATTGGTTTCCAAAAAATATAAACTTTAAACCATTTATTTGATTCTTTCAAGTTTAAGGGAGTTTTCAGTATGATGGTTTGGGATTCTCGTCACATAATGTTGGAATTCGATCAGAAAGAGGATTTTAGCAGATTGTGGTCAAGAAATATTTGGAAAATTGGAGACTCTCTTATGCGAATTCTCGGTTGGACTCCTGATTTCAACATTAAATTTGAAAGCTCAATTTCCTTAGTTTGGATCAAGATCGAGAGAATCCTTAACTTCACGTATAACTCTACAGTTATATATAACATTGTTTCCTCAATCGGAATACCATACAAAATTGAAATCCCATATAATAACAAAGCCTACAAAAATGCTACTTTCGCTCTGGTTGATATTGATGTTTCAACAAAGATTCGCAATAGCATATGAATTAGTTTTAGAAGTAATGGTGATTGTTCGTTATCTGTTAGTTACAAAAATCTCCCAAACTACTGCAATAGATGTTTTCATATGAGACATAAAGATGATGAATGCAAGAAGTCACAATGAAATAGTAATGAGGAAAATGCAAAAGAAATAAACATCACTATGCAAATTACAAATGAAAAAGGAAAAGAAAAAGGTTCCATGAACTCTATTACAAAGGTTCAAACAATAAAAAATATCTATATACCTAAAGTTAACTCAATTGTTGCCCAAAATGGTCAGAATAAAGATAAAGATATAGCTGAAGAGGTTGAGCATTATGGCAAGATGAAATTAATCAGCAATAAGGAGGTTTCTGAACAAAATCAGTTACATAACAACACGTTGGAATCAAATACTCCCGAGGAGATCAAAATCATTGAAGTCATTCAATTACTTGATCAAGTCACTAATCATAATGTTACCCTTGACAATGAAACTTCCTTGTATGGCAGAAACACCCCTGATCAAGATAATATTGGGAGCACAAATATCATATCGGTCATAAAGATTCAAGCAAATAATCAGACTTCAGTAACATCCTGAACAATAAGCTCAAAGTTGCCTGAAAAATTAAAAATGCCGACAGATTAGTGATCAAATCTTTGAAATACTCAAAGAACAATAATAAATACAAATCATTATCTGAAAATGATTAAGATTATTAACTGAAACATGCATGACATCAATAACAAAGCTAATGTTGGGAGGCTGAAAGACATAATCAATAAGAAGAAAATTAACATTATAGAAATTCAAGAGTCAATGACCAGTGTGGACAAGATGAATTTTATTGTTTCTAAATTGGGTTTTACTAATTACACATCTAATATCTTCAATAAGATATGGGTTTGCTGGAAAGATGATACTAGTATTAACAAAATCGTTAATCACAATCAATGTCTTCATATGGAGATGAACTATTATGCCATTGATAATACATTTTATATGACTATTGTTTATACTAAAAATCAAAGAAGCCAAAGGTTTGAGTTATAGAATCAGTTTAGGATGATTGCTATGTCTAGGAAAAGCTGGATCACTATGGGAGACTTCAATATTATTGCTTCTACAGGTGAGCAGATTGGTTGTACTGCTATTTTTCAGAATAGTATTTGGTGAGGTTTATTTTCGTTTGAGGGTAATTTTGTCCAGAGTTTTGTGGTATTTTGAAGGTATTTAATGATTTGATAGAATGTAGATGGAGAATTGAGCTGTCTGGTTGTATTTAATTTTCATTACCCTCATTAAATGAAAGTGGTTGGGTATTTATACCCTTAATTATGGGCCACATGGGCCTTCGGGTTGACTTATGGATTCAGGTCGAGTTCAAAGACCCATTTAGTTTTAAGCATGTAGATAGTTAGCTTAGTCATAAAGTGATTAAGTTTTTAGTTAGTTCTGTCCGGATGGTTCAGTGGGTGGATATTGTCCGAATTGCCCCTATCCGGTTCTCATATAGAGTGACAACAAATTCCGGACTCATTAGTAGCCCCTTTTTTAGGTTGTACTCGAAGGCCTTTGGCAAGACCTAAAAAATAGCTCAAGTGCAATTATAACTTTGTCCGGACATTTCAAAAATGTGTAACGACTTTATCCGGACAGACTGAAACCCTTAGAAGCTGAGCAGTTTCACCAGAGATCGTAGGACACGTGTCCTTCCCTGATTTGCAACGCCGGCCGTTTTTATCCTAGAATGACGCTCCCACTTGCTTCAAAAAGCAACTTCTTCATTTAATGCGAATGACATCAGCGCCTCCTTTAATCATTGCATCTACCCTTTCGAATCCTCCTAGGTATCGAAGCATCATCTACCTGATTAGCATAAATCATGTCACTTTTCACTATTTCATAATCTTCATTATCTCTAATCTCTCAAACTCCAAAGCTTTCATTTCTCAAAAACCCTTTCTTTTGGTGTGAGTTTATGTTCACAGCAGGAAACACTTTGGTAAAAGGTGGGTGGCTCAATTTGTCAGAATTGGAAAAGGCTTAGGAGGTTGAGCGAGAAAGGCGCATCGATGCAGGGCTCCCTGTTTCCCCTGTTAATAAACCAGAAACACCTAGCTCAGAGCCTGATCGAGGTTCTTCTTCAACTAAGAGTGCTAAACCTAGGAGGTTGTTCCAATCCAACCTTTTATCGATCGTTTCGGGCTCATTGGTTCAAGAGTCAGAGCCTGTTGTTGAACCAGGGCAGGCAGTCACAAGTTTCAAGAAACCTTCCCCATTTATTGCCATGGGGTCAGATGCTGATATCTCCCCGAAGAAGCTAGTAGACAGACGAAAAGGTCATCTGGTTAAAGGGCAGGCTGCTGGCACACAGCCTAAACCAAAATCCACGCCTTCAAAATCTGGGGCAAAAAGTAAAACCACAGGGTCAGAAGCACCCATCAAAACTTCCAAGGACAAGCTGTCCTGACCGGAGGCAACTAGCTCAAGTCTTTGAAAAGAGACCTCCGGGTCTGATCCCCAACCGGACTCTAGACCCCAAGAGGGAAAGGATGCTCAACAATCCGAAGGGCTTACTGAGCCAATTATCAGCCCCTCTCTTCCTAAGACAGCTGACAACCCCTCCACGGTTATGGAGGATATAATGGGGGATAGCATTGAAGAAGCCCCTTTCAAGACCAACGAATCCGGGCAAACAAGTGAAACTACCATAGCTAGGAAGAGAAAAGGTAAGGAAAAAGTATGTTTAAAGCACCCGGACCTGTCGTAGTGCCTTGAGGGAAAAGTGGGGCCTTGTTTTCACAAGGTAAGTGTTAAATACTTGCTGGCTATGCAGAAAATCAAGTATGCTTTCATTCACACAGCTGAACTGGGACGGAGGGTATTCCAGAGAATGTCAAAGTAAGGATCCCGATTGATCCGGAGACGCCCATGGATTGTAAGCTCAATGAGATTGTCTTCTATACTGAGCTGTTCAAATGGGGACTAAGGTTTCCCTTGGACCCAGAAATAGTCAGATATTTCCATCTGATTAAGCTGTGCCCAAGCCAGTTAAGCCCTAATGCATGGTTCACCCTGATGGCATGTATCATGGCTTTAAGGCTCACCGGAATTCCTCTTCCGATAGAGCAATTTGCTGTCGTGGCAAGCCTCTGCAGAAATCATCTCATCCCTTTCTATCACTTTAATATGGGTGACAACTACAAGGTGGTGGATGACTTGCTGGAGTCAGACAAAGGCCGGAAGACTCAATTTCTGTTCGTCAGCGCTGCTTGGGAGAACGAAAGGAAAATTAAAGTTTGTGTCAGCCCAAGCATGCTCACCAACAGATGGCGAAGTGATGATAATAATCTCACCATATATTTCTACTTTTAATTTTTTTTTATCTAACTCTTTTTTCTTTTGCTTTTTGGTAGTGCTGCCCAAGGATTTCAATGATTACCTATAGGTCAGGAAGACTACTTGTGCCAAGCTGAATGCTTGGACAGCTGAAAAATGGGCAAACCACTTCCACAACTGCTTTACCGGAGGCAACTTAGCCAGATCCTATATGTGGAATACAACGGACCGGAGGGATCTGTCTTGGGAGGAATTAACTACTCCACCCCCTCTGGGAGTGATCCTCCGGAAGACAGAGGGAAATGATGGAAAATTGATCTTGCCGGGCAGAGCTAAAGCCCCAAGCAAGATGAAGGGCAAAAAGGACAAGGTCGGGCAAAGTGTGGCAGAGGTCAATCTTAATGAGATGGAGGAAGTTGTCCCAATAAATCCCGAGGGACAAGGTCAAGGGAAAATCGATGATGCCTTACTACAGGTGGTGGAACACGAGAGCACCAAGGAAGCTGCTGGGTCTTCAAAGCCTCAAAAGGTCCTAAAAAGGACAAAAAACGAGGAGCAGAAGGTGGAGGCCGGGATGCCAAGAGAAAGAAAACCTCCAAGGGAGATGAGGTTTCTCTCCGGGATCCGGAGCCACTACCTCCCATTGACCCTACTGATCCTACGAGAGCAGAAGATATCCCTGGTGACTTTCACACTGAAGAGGTTAGAGAAGGGGGTATTAGTATTGATAGTGTCGACATCACCGGTCTTGAGGGGATTGGTCTCTATTTTGAAGGCCTTCCCATAGATGATTTTGTTGGGCCCTACCACCCTCCAAGTTCTTCGAACACCGTCACATTCAACGGTAAGTCTTTTTCTGTTTCAAGTGAAAGGGATGTCATTGCTCACTTCATTCTGAGCAATATCCAGCGAGTGCTTATCTTGGAAAAGCAAGTACGCAATCAATCAGCCACCATCAACACCCTCAATTCTGACAAAGAGAGGTTGTCTAGCGATATTCTTAGTGTTAACCAAAATACTGAGGTGCTGAGGAAAGAGAATGAAGAGTTGAAGAAAAGTCAAGAGGAGCTGGCCAACAGGTTAGCCGTTTCAGAGGGAGTTGTCAAAGAACTCCAACTAAAGCAATCCGTCCTGGAAAGAGACCTCCTGTCATCAAAAGAGGAGGTGAAGGCCAAAGATAGCACCATTCAGGCCTTAACTAATGACAAGATCTCTCTTGAGAATAAGGTGTCCAAGGCTGACCAAGAAAATGTTGACTTGTTGAGGGAACAGGAGAAAACAATCCAGGCTAGGATGGATGCTTACACCAATGAGGTGATAGATTCTCAGGGGGCAATGTATGCCGAGGTTAAGTCAGATATGGTTCTAATGTTTCATGAAAAATTTCCGAAGAAGACCTTGGGGGATTTATGGCGATTCGTGGAGTACGAAGACATTCCTTTCCATACCCTGTCTGTTGATGATAAGTACAACTACTCTAGTGAGGACACTAGTGATGAAGAAGAAGAAGAAGAAACCGAAGAGAGTCCGGATGATGACCCAAAGAAGAAAAAACCAAGTGAGGTTGAGCCATCTTCAAAGGCTCAGTCTTAAAGTATTAATTATCTTTTTAATTCTGTTGTGATTGAACCAAAGTCCTTGGATGGCCAAGGCATTTTTTGTAACCGTGTCCGGATAAACCTTTCTTGTTTTAACAATTCAAAGTCCTTGGATGGCCAAGGCATTTCGTATGTTTTAATGAATAGTTTTATTTTGCACAACTCCTGCATCGTTTCATAATTTTATTTTTGGTGGCTAATGTTTAAACAGCCCTTAGTTATTTCACAAGTAGTTTAAAGTAAAGTGAGAGTGTTTAAATTCTCCGATGACCAATGTTTAAGTAGTCACCACTCCACCAATTTAATCCGGTCTGCTATTGATAAAAAAATTCAGAGAAAACTTTTAATTGAAACACTCGAATCTTTTAAGAATGCATCAAATTTTATAAAAAAAGCTCGGACACCTCATTAAAGCCTCCCCGCGCCACCAAGGTAGGAAAGAGTATGCCCCCAAATATTTACATGAATTGTTAAGCAAGTAAATATTTACATAGTTTCTATACCAAGTACAACTGGAGGTGTTCAATGTTCCAGGGGTGATTCAAAATCTTTTCATCTTTGTCTTGGAGCTGATACGTCCCAGGTTTAAGCTTCTCAATGACCACATTGGGTCCTTCCCAAGTTGGAGCCAACTTACCGAACTACTTCTCTTTAGTATGTAGGAAACCTTTTCTCAATACCTTATCCCCTGGCTGAAAATCCCTTCTCTTAACTTTAGAAGAAAACCTGCTTCTCATCAAACCTTGATAGTGTGCAGCTCTAAGGTGAGCCTTAACTCTTCTTTCTTCTATTAAGTCGAGCTGGCCTCTGATTGCCACTTCGTTAACGTGTTCGGAAAAATTACGAACTCGAAATGAAGGGAGAGTAGCTTCTATGGGAGCTATGGCATCCATCCCATATACTAAGGCAAATGGAGACTCTTGTGTTGCAGCCCCGTGAGTGGTCCGGTAAGCCCACAAAACTTCTTGCAAATAACTAGGCCATTTTCCAGCAGCCCCTTCCAAATTCTTCTTCAGACCAGACAGTATTGTCCTGTTGGCCACTTCGACCTGACCATCCGCTTGTGGGTGGAAAGGGGAAGAGAAGCAATGTTGTATGCCTCTAGAGGCGCAAAAACTCTCCATTTCCTTGTTGTCGAACTGTGGTCCATTGTCTGTTGTTATTTTTTGTGGAATTCCAAACCTGCAACAGATATTGGATAAAATGAATTTTATAACGGCTTTTGATGTCTTACCTGCCAATGGAGCTGCTTTGATCCACTTCGAAAAGTAATCAATAGCAACGATTATAGTTCTGCGCCCCCCGGATGCCATGGGTAGAGGTCCCACTAAATCCAACCCCCATCGAGCAAAAGGTATTGGCTCAGAAATTGACTCTAAAGGGATGGCTGGGATATGAATCTCATTGCTATATCTCTGGCATGGGTCACACTTTCTGACCAACTCCTTAGCATCTTGCATTATGGAGGGCCAATAGTACCCAGCTAACAAAACTCTTCTTGTTAGAGCCCTGAATTCACAGTGAGTTGATCCATCACCATCATGTAACTCGGAGAGCACTATTTGAGACTCGTTGACCCCTAAACATTGTAGAAGGGGTTTACTATAATTTTTTTTATAAAGAATATCTCTTAGGATGACAAAGCCACGAGCCTTGCATTTTACTTTTCTTGCTACTAATTTTTACGGAGGTAAGATGCCATCTGAGAGATATTGAAGGAGAGGAAATCTCCAATCTTGAGCATGTTTTATCTGTATATTGAAAATTTCTTCTTCCTTATCCGGCTCGATTTGAATGGATGGGCACTCCAGCACATGAATCCAAGGGTAAGACTCAATATATGCTATGGTTACCAAGGAGTCTGCCAGTATATTTTCTGTTCGGGGTATGTGCTCATAAATGATGCTCTTGAAAGTAAGTGCCACTTCTTTAAGAAGAAGTAAGTATTTAATCAGCTGCTCTTTTTTGGCTTCATATTGACCTTGTGCATGATGGATAAGAAGCTGAGAGTCGCTCATCAACTTGACCCTTTTTGCCCCACAAATAAGAGCTAATTTTAAACCATCTATAACAGCTTCATATTCGGATTCATTATTAGAAGCCCTGAAAGAAAAACATATAGCTTGGTACATTATGTCAACGTACGGAGAGGTCAAACATACCCTATCACCACATCCCATGGTACTTGATCCACCATCAGTCCGGACGACCCAGACTTTTTTCTCTTTCACACCAGTTGTTTGCTTTGTATCCATGTCTGAGTGAAATTCAACTAAGAAATCCGCCACCGCTTGGGCTTTGATTTCCGTCCGGGGAGAAAAATCAATATCGAAGTCTCCCAATTCCACAGACCACTTAGTCATTCTACTTGAAATGTCTGCCTTTTGAAGAACATTTTTTAAGGGAAAAGACATCCGGACAATAATGGGATGAGCCTGAAAATAAGGCCTCATCTTCCTCGCAACAATCACCAGGGCCAGTGCTAATTTCTCAAGCTTCAAATAGCTCTTTTCTGTATCAATCAAACTCTTGCTAATGTAATACACCGGTCGGGGAAAATTATCTACCTCCCTTACCAATATTGCACTTATGGCACTACTCGAGACTGCCAAGTATATAAAAAGAGTCTTTCCGTTAACGGGTTTAAACAAAGTCTTAGGGGAGGACAAATGCCTTTTGATTTCATCGAAGGCCTCATCACACTGTGAGGACCAATCAAAATCTTTTGCACCTTTCAAAGTTTGAAAAACCGGGGCACACCTATTGGAAGACCTTGCAATGAACCGATTTAATGCAGCCAACCTCCCAGTCAATCGTTGTATTTCCTTAACATTCTGAGGAGGCTCCATTTGTAGTAAAGCATTAAGCTGGTCCGGATGAGGCTGTATCCCTTGCTCACTTATTACATACCCCAGGAAATCCCGGACTGCACTCCAAACACACATTTTTCTGGCTTTAATTTCAAATTTACTTTCACTAAGTTAGCAAAGGTTTCTTGGAGATCTGCCAAGTGTAGTTCTTCGTCCACACTTTTCACCATCATGTCGTCGATGTAAACTTCCATGTTTCTTCCAATTTGATTAGCAAAGGACTTGTTTACCAACCTCTGATAAGTAACCCCATCATTTTTAACCCAAATGACATCACCTTGTAACAATGAAGGACCCTATCAGTAACAAACGTAGTATGCTCCTGATTCTTCGGATCCACTTGAATCTGATTATACCTGGATAAGGCATCCATAAAAGATAGCAGCTTGTTTCCAAATGTGGAATCCACCAACTGATCAATCCGGGGGACTGGGTATAAATCCTTTGGGCAAGCTTTGTTGAGATCTGTAAAATCGATACACATACGCCACTTGCCATTTTTCTTTTTCACCAATACCGGATTGGCTGTCCATAAAGGGTACTGCGACTCCTTTATGTGCCCCATTTTAGTAAGCCGGTCGACCTCTTGAACTATGACATCGGCCTTTTCCTTAGAAAAAGCTCTTCTCTTTTGTACCACATGTGCTATGTCCCTTCGGATGGACAGTTGGTGTGATATAATGTCTGCTGGTACTCTGGTAACATCAGCATTGCACCAAGCAAAAACATGATGATGGTCTTTCAGGAATTTTAACATTTTACCCTTTAATTCCGATGTCATCTTGGACCCTATCTTGACATTTTTTCCTTCAGCCAATGAATGTGTTTCAACTTCTTCAATTAGTATTAAAACTCAATGGGTCTCTCTAGGGCCATCAATTTCACCCTTTCCCCCCAGAAAGCCCCTCAAACTGCTATTCCTCGTTAATCTGTATTGCCCCCAACGTCCGGGGGGCAGTGTTGTTGCATAACATTCTCTTGCTACCTTTTGGCTGCTCCGAACAACTCCCACTTGTCCTTGCACAACATATTTCAAACATTGGTGGACTGTTGAGGCCACCGCATGCATCTTAGAGAGCCAAGACCTCCCCATAATAGCATTATAACAAGTGGGACAATCCACCACTACGAACAGTATTCTAATTATCTTCTTAAAAGGGCATTTGCCCAACAAAACCTCTTCCTCGAACTCCCCGATCACATCTACTGAGCTTCAAGTGAAACCCAAAATTGACATGTTCGAACGCTGAATCACTGCTGGATTTTTCATCTTTTTGTAGGAAGTTAAAAAGAGAATATTGGCAGAACTTCCAGTGTCCACCAAAATTCGCCTTATGTCATTGCCCCTGATGGATGCTCCTATGACAACAGCATCTTCATGAGGACCAGCTATATCCCTCAAGTCATCCTCATCGAAAACAATGAAGGGAAACAGAATCTGCGATTGATAGGAAGTCATGCCTCCTTCCAGTTGGGTAGCTAAAGTATGAACATGCCTCTTTCTTGAAGAAGCAGTTGGTGCTGTCATGATGTCTCCTCCGAAAATTGTAAGTGACTCATAAAAGTTGATAAGTCCGGACACCGAATTGCAATGTTCTGCGATAACACCCACTTTATTCCGGGTTGGATCAGGGTCCAAGTATTCTGATTCTACATCGAACCTTTCGATTATGATCATAGCCCCATATGGAGCCGATGTGCCTGCATTGTTCGGACCAGCCCGATGGATGTTATCAGGCATATTTCCCCCTTTTCTTTTAACATATACTCCCAACTTTCCTCTTTCAATCAAATTCTGGACTTCTTGCTTCAAAGAAATACAATCCTCAGTGTTATGGCCAGTATTATTGTGATACTGGCATAAACAATTGTTGCGGCTCTCCCTAAGAGACTGTAACGCAATTGGCCTTCTATAATGTACTTCGTCTTTTGTTTTATCATAAATGATGGCTACGTTTTCTTTTAATTCTGCAAACCACTCCGGTTGAACCAAGGTCCTCGCTTATTTCTGGATTGTTGACTCTAAGCCGGAGCAGCTGGCTTAGACTGAGCTTTGGCTCTGTTATGACACTGCCCGGCCTCCCTAGCCTTGTTCCCGGACTGGTTTTGGTTTGATTTGGTGCAGCCGGAGCAGACCTCACCTGCCGGTGCACCATAGTTTTCTTTGTTTCATCAACATTAATCTGTTTTCCAACTTGATTCAGCAAACCTCCCCATGTCATGGCCTTTTTTCTGGTTACTGAATCAGCCAAGTTTCCAGGGTTTAAGTCCTGTCTCAGAGAAGCTATTGCTACTTGTTCAAAGCAATCAGCCAGCCCGTTTTTTGTGTTTACAAAGCGACTTATGTATTCTTTTAGAGATTCGTTCGGTTTTTGGGCACAATGGATGATTGTGTCTCCATTGCCCTTTACCTCCATACTTCCAACAAACTGTCTTCGAAAAGCCACCCAAAAAGTATCAAAATTTCTGATGCAGCCTTGTGGCAAACTGTTCTACCACTTCAGGGCACTCCCCGTAAATGATTGGGAGAATGCTCTACAAAGTAACTTGTCGTTATTATCAAAATTCATCGTGAAATTTTTGAACTGTTCCAAGTGGTTGTCCGGGTCTTTACTGCAATCATATTTTTCCATTTTTGTACTGTCAAACCTCTTAGGGAGGTTTCCGGACAGGATCTTGGAGGACAATGGAGATTGTCTCCAATTCCGTCCACGATTGAAAACGGTATCCTCATTAGGAGTTGAAAAGATACCTGGCTCATCATGGAAGGCAAAAGGATCCATCACCATCCGATCTACGTGTCTCCGGCTATGAGACGATCCTTTTCATACATGCCTCTTTAACTTTCCATGCATATCCCTTTTTCTTGAGTATTTTTTACTAAATTTTGTTTCTTTTTCAAACGGCCTTCATCACTGCTGGATGACATGGATTCTTCGACTCCATCTTCGCCTGAGGAGCTGCTGGAAGATTCTGAGTCTGAATCAGAGCTCTCCACCGGTTTGGACCGGTGAGACTTTTTTGAGCTAGCATGAGTCTTTTTCGCGCTCGTATGTGTTTTTGAGGGCTCATGTTCCCTTGGATTGTCAGTATGATGAACTGACGCCTTAGACTTCTCTTTTGTGCCCATATCTGCCCACTTGGCAGCCCTCAGAGCTTCTATTTCAACGTTTAACCTATCTCGCTCCTCAATGGTATATTCATTATTCTCTCCCACCACTTCGGCCAAAGCTGGTGGTACTTCCTGCACGTCCGGATTCATCCGAACTGGTTTTTTCTGATGGTTTTGAATGCTAGATTCAGGCACCGTCGTTCTCCCATTGTGGTCGCCAATTTGGTGAGGTTTATTTTCGTTTGAGGGTAATTTTGTCCAGAGTTTTGTGGTATTTTGAAGGTATTTAATGTTTGGATAGAATGTAGAGGGAGAATTGAGCTGCCTGGTTGTATTTAATTTTCATTACCCTCATTAAATGAAAGTGGTTGGGTATTTATACCCTTAATTATGGGCCACATGGGCCTTCGGGTTGACTTATGGATTCATGTCGAGTTTAAAGACCCATTTAGTTTTAAGAAGGTAGATAGTTAGCTTAGTCATGAAGTGATTAAGTTTTTAGTACATTAGTTTTGTCCGGATGGTTCAGTGGGTGGATGTTGTCCGAATTGACCCTGTCTGGTTCTCATATAGAGTTACAACAAATTTCGGACTCATCAGTATTGATGATTTTGTGGAAGCTATTAGAGAATGTAATCTAGAAAACGCAGGGTATGTTGGGTCTAAATTCACATGACATATAAAAAACTAGGTGGAAGAGGCTAGACATGGTCATGCTGAACAATTCTTGGACATACAACTTAAAAGTGACTCAAGTTTTTCACATGGTCAGAACTTGTTCTGACCATGCTCTCATCTTACTTTCTGCTTATTTTAACATATTCAATAATACTAATTATAAAAATAAGAGTCTTAATTTCATGAATATGTGGGTTAACGATGATACCTTTCTAAGTTTGGTGGATCATAACCGAAACCTCCATATCATAGGGCATTGTAATGAGACTTTTTTGTTCAAGCTGAAAAGATCAAAGAAGTGCTTAAAAGAGTAGAATGACAATCATTTTGGCAATATTTTAAGCAAGACAAAAGAAACTGAAATCATGGTTGAAAGAATGGAGAAGCGTCATATTAATACCAACAATGTTGATTCCAGAGCTGCTCTAAATAAGGCTAACATTTTGCATCTTCAAGCTTTAAGAAATGAAGATGACTTCTGGAAGCAGAAGTGTTACAATGCTTGGCTAAAGTATGAAGACCGAAACACTAAGGTCTACCATACCTATATTAATAAGAAGACGATAAGGAACACTATCAAAAGAATTACGAAAGATGGCAAATGGATCTATGATGATGAGGAAATTGGAAAGTCTGTTGAAGCTTATTTTCAAACTATTCTTTCAAGCCAACCTTATACCAACAATAAAGATGAGCAACAAAAGTTAAACGATGAGATCTTCAACAATATTCCTAACATTGTCTCTGTGGAATATAATGCCTTCCTGATGAAGCCTATTGTTGTTGAGGAATACTATCAATACCATGAGCCCTGATAGTGCTGCTGGTATTGATGGTTTCAATATCATTTTCTATAAAGTCTGTTGGAATACTATTAAAACTGACATTTGCTATGCTTTAAATTCTTTTATTAATGACCACTCCATTCATACTAGCATCTTTGCCACTGGCCTTTGTTTAATTCCAAAAGGCCCTAATCCCACTTACTAGAAAAATTATAGGCCGATTAGCCTGTGTTCTATGGTAAATAGAATTATGTCTAGGCTTATTAACAATAGGTTGTCTGGTATCACTCCTAAAATCATTTTTAATAACCAAGCTGCCTTTGTTAAAGATATATCTATTCATGAGAATATCATGATAGCTAAAGAGTTTATTTATGATCTTAATAGGAAGCCAAAGTCTGGTAATATAATGATTCAGTTGGACATGTCAAAAGCCTTTGACAGAATGTCCTTCTCTTTCATTACCAAAGTTCTGTCCTCTTTTGGCTTTTCTTCCGATTTCATTAACTTGAAAAACTTTCTTATTAAGAATATTAGCATCTCTATGTTAATTAATGACAGTGTGTTAGACTACTTTCCTACTAAAAGAGGTTTGAGGCAAGATGATCCATTGTCCTCAAGCCTCTTCATTATTAGGGAGGAGGTCTTGCTCATAGGTCTATATGCATTATTCAGTTCTAACAACAAGATGAAATTTACATATAGAACTGATATTTTAGTTCCTTGTATTGCCTTTGCTGACGATATTCATATTCTTACAAATAGTTTACACTCAACTATAAAAAATCTTAGCAGTTTTTTGGATAGATATCAGGCAGTTTCAGGGCAATCTATTAATAAGGAAAAGACCAAAATCATTATGTCTTCTAGAGTTCATGAAAGCAGAGTTTGTTACCTGGAGAGTCAAACTGGTTTTGTTGTGGAGAATCTGCCTACTTCCTACGTGGGATCACCCTGAACAATAACAACAATTTTAAAAACTTTAGTAAAATGGTAGACAAAATAAATGATAAAATCAATGATTAGGACACTAAATTTCTTTCTTACAGGGCAGGCTCACGCTTATCTCCTTTGTGCTCAGGTCGATCCCTTATTACTTGATGCATAATTCTCTCAATCCTAACTGGATTCTTAAGAGACTGGATTTTTTTTCAATAACTTTATTTGGATATTTAATTTTAATGAAAATAATGTTTATTGGACTTCTTGAGATATATTATGCAAGACTTTTGAAGAGGGTAGTTTGAATATCAGGAAATTTTGTGATATTCAACACACTTTCTCTCAACATATTTGGTTTATTTAACAGGAAAAATGGCAGTCCATGGTCCAACACAATGCATAACATCTATAATAAGAATGTGCATCATTTATAAACTAACTTTAATACGCTTGACTCTATGGTTTGGAAGCGTCTTGTAGGAACTATATATCAGGATGACAGTAATATCAGATGGATCCTAAGAAGAGGAGACGTGAACTTTTGGAGGGAGAACTGACACAATTCTCACCCTATTCTGACCGCAACACTATTAGTAGAAATATCTGGTTTCCGGAAGCAAAAGTAAGCTTTTTTTGGAAGAACAATTGCTGGGATTTAGAAGCTATGAATGGTTTGGTCGTTGAGGATAAAGTCAATCAGATTAAGCTTTACAAAATTGACTAAAACAAATAAAATAAGATGATTTGGATGTTATCTCCTAACGCAACATTCAACACTAAGCTCACTTGAAATAATCTAAGGCAACAGAGCACCAAATCTAGTCTTTACAAAAGATCTGGAATACAATTACTCCCATTAAGTACTCTTTTCTTCTTTAGAAACTACTGGAAAACTTTATTCCAATTAATTTAGTTATGCAAAAAAAACCTATTTCGATTGCTTCAAAATGCCAATTTTTGTTCTAACTGCGAAACCACTAATCGTCTCTTTGTGAACCGTGACTATGCTTGGAATATTTGGAAGCATTATAGTGGTCTATTTAACATAAGTAATGAAAGACATATGACATTCACACATATGTTGAGAAATTGGTTCTGGTTTTCTAAGCAAAAAACTCATATCACACATGTCTTTCCTGCTATTATATGCTCCGTCATTTGGCAGAACAGAAATAATTCAAAGTTCAATGGAGTTAATAACTCTTGCACTACTTCTATCAATGTCATTAATAAGAAATTTCTTGGTTTGGATGCCGCTAAGATGCTAACTAAAAGGCACTAAAATAATGTTGCATATGTGGGTTCTTATCTGGGTTGCATGTCTAACTTAAACAGACCCAAAAAAGTTACGTACCTCAAATGGCTGGCTCCTGCAAACAAAAGGTTGAAATTATAAGTTGACGCAATTTATCTCTCTAACGGTGAAGCCAGCGGTGGTATGATTTTCAGATGGTGACATTGTGAAAGGCATAGGTTGCACTTACTTAAAGCTTACTCCCCTAGCTGCAGAGGTGAGAACGATGTTGGATGGGCTATTAGTGTGCAAAGTGAACAACTGGTGTCAGGTGGACATCGAATCAGACTGTCAACTGATTATCAACATGCTTGCTGAAAGGGAAGTATCCTTGGTATCTTCATGTCATTATCTTTATATGTAGAAAGCTGATTGTTCCTACTATGTCCATTAAATTCATCTCTCATGTTCAAAACCAGGCTGCAGACTAGCTCGCGAAATGAACATTGAAATGCAAAGAAAACAAAGCTTTTCTCATTTCAATTCCAAGCCATCTGCTAGCTACTGCGTTACTTGAAAGTCACGAATTATGATACATCAATCCTTATATCGACTAATCTTCTATGAATATGTTCATCTTGCTGTCAAATGATTTCTTGATTTCAAAATTTGCAGAACTGGGCAGACGTTAGCGGACTGGGGCAAAGCCTCGTGACGACTCTTGGAGATAGCTGAGGTCTGTTGATGTTAAAATGATAGGAGTTGATGGCCTATTCGAGAAGAAGCCTATGTAGACTTGAGTAGATGGTATCGGGCTTGAGCAGATTATAAATGATTCGAACAATCAATTTCTTGAAGGCCATTAGAGATAGCTGTGGCCGATTGACATTGCTAAAAAGTAACAAGTGAAGATGGAGATTGTCGTGCCTTTTTTTCTTTCTCTTGGTTTAATATGAAAAGAGAATAAAAATGAGAATGAGGAAAAACTTTTAAACCGAAACGCCAATTTAATTTTTTTATGTGAAATTGTATTGTTTTTTCAAAAATTATAAAACTTCTATGCTCGTTCTTGATAGTAATATGATTCATTCTTTTAATAATTTTTTTTTGTCAACTTAAAAAATAATCATATTTTTAAATTTATTTGATTTATAATGATTTTGATATTTTATCATATGAATCAGATTAATAGCACTAGTAAACTAAAATTCGTAAAGAATATCATAATTTGACATTTTCATAAAAATATTGGAATGCATGTAATAAAATTATGAAATTCCTATATTATTGTATATCTTATTTATTAATTATTGGATACGGGTTTTAGTCTGCCCATTGAGGCCCAATCCTAAATCACCATAAACCCAAACAGAAAAAACCCTAGTATCCTTCACATCCCCATCTGTATAAATTCAGTACGAAACGCACCTGTTCTCCTCTAAGCAAAGTCGCCTCTCAGCTCTAAAACCCTAGTTACCTTCCATCTCCGCCGGCGAAAATGGCAGAAGGACTCGTTCTCAAAGGCACATTGCGTGCCCACACCGATATTGTCACCGCTATCGCAACGCCGATCGACAACTCTGACATGATCGTCTCCTCCTCCCGAGACAAATCTCTCATCTACTGGAAGCTCAACAAGGGAGACAAAGCCGGTGGCCAACCCTACCGTAGACTTACCGGTCACTCTCATTTCGTTCAAGACGTTGTTCTCTCCTCCGACGGACAGTTCGCTCTCTCCGGTTCATGGGACGGTGAGCTCCGTCTTTGGGATCTCAACACCGGTGACTCTGCCCGCAGATTCGTTGGCCACACCAAAGACGTGCTCTCCGTCGCGTTCTCGATCGATAACCGTCAGATCGTCTCCGCCTCTCGCGATCGCACAATCAGGCTATGGAATACTCTCGGTGAGTGCAAATACACCATCAGCGACGGAGGTGAGGGACACAACGATTGGGTTAGCTGCGTTAGGTTTAGCCCCAACACTTTGCAGCCAACCATCGTCTCTGCATCTTGGGATAAGACCATCAAGGTGTGGAATCTCACCAATTGTAAGCTCAGAAGCACTCTGACTGGTCACAAGGGTTATGTGAACACTGTAGCTGTTTCACCCGATGGTTCACTATGCGCCAGTGGTGGCAAAGACGGTGTTATTCTCTTGTGGGATTTGGCTGAGGGAAAGATGCTGTATTCGCTTGAAGCAGGTTCAGTGATCAATGCTCTTTGCTTTAGCCCTAACAGGTACTGGCTATGCGCTGCTACTGAGACAAGCATTAAGATTTGGGATCTGGAAAGCAAGAGTGTTGTTGAGGATTTGAAGGTCGATCTCAAAGCTGAGGCTGCACCAGAGGAGGGAAGCACCGGGACTGGTAACAAAAAGAAGGTATATTACTCTCTTGTGTATATAATATTTTCTAGTCTTTTTGTTAATATTCACCATTAGCGTTTCGTGTGTGGTAGATTATTCATTTCCTTTGTCAGTTGTCCTTGCTAGTTTTATAGGTCATTGTAATTGAATTGTATTCATAAACATGTAGACATAGATATGTTGTATTCAGAAACATGTAAACATATGGATAATGTGTATTTTCAAACTATGTTGTGTGGACAGGTCTTCCTTATAGTTCTAGGTTCATTTCATTTGCATTTATGTATCAGTTTTAGTTTACACTTTTATGTTTGACACCTTTGCAGGATATCTACTGTGCTTGCTTGAACTGGAGTGCTGATGGAAGTACCTTGTTCAGTGGTTACACAGATGGTGTTATCAGAATTTGGGGTGTTAGCCGGTACTAAGTAAGGCATGGTGTGTAATTCTGATGTGCGCTATGTTTCCAGATGACCATTAGTTTATTCTGTAGTTGCTTAGTTCCAAAGGGATGTTTTGTTTTCTTTATCTGAATGTTCTCGGATCTTGTAAGGTTGTTTTGGATTTGTTTTAGTCCATTCAAATACTTGCGACATATTATCACAATTTTGTTTTTGTTCCATATGGAATTACTACTTATATTTCTACTTTAATTATAAGTAATCGTCACTACAGTTTAATGAATTTGGTAATTGTTAATCGGAGAAGTTAATAATTTGAATTGATTTTCGTGTTTGAACGAAAGTCTATTTAAAACTCGGGTGCGATTCAAATAGTGCTGATGCGTTCTGTTTTCAAAACTCAAGCGGACGACACCGTATTTAAAGCATCCGTCCTTAAATTATAAGTAATGTTACCTTTTTTAAAGCACCATCTCCGCTCATGCGTTATTCAGACGTATAAACAAACTTTCTGTCTCATTAATTATAGAGACGTTTAAACAAGCGTCCCCGCTCATCCACATGGGTGTTCTTACACGTGTCGAATTTCTATTCGCCTGATTTGATATATGGTTGTAAGCGTTCTATATTAATTTATTTTGATAGCTGAATTTTGTTGATAAGGGAAGGGAGATTCTACTATGATTGATGACCCTGACCCATACATCACTCTCGGACTCTCTTTCTTCTCCATTCTCAACATGACACCATTAACATCTTGTGTGTGTTTATTTAGAAAAAAAACATTTGTATATTGAAAAACAGAGAGTAGTACTAGTTTTCATTTTTTCATCAAATTTGAGTGACACATGATGAGGTTCTTCTTCTCTTTCATCAACCCTCAGCTTCACCATATTGTCACAAGGATGACCTTCTTTGATACTCTGCTCTTCTCTGTTAGTTCTCTCTCTCTCTACAAAATACAATAGATGCAGTATGTAATCTTTTTGTTTAGTACACATTCTTTTGCTTCAATTTTAGTTAGATTTGGACATGTATAAATAAATAAATTATGTTTTCTTTTGGAAAAAATGTATAAAATATAGTACCCAGATATATTTGGCTAACATTTTTTACATCCACACAAACAAATAGCAAAAAAAAAAAAAAAAAATCCAGATCCTGTCTGATTGTGATATCTGATGCAGTTTAAGCAGTGTCTTAGATTGAATTGATTATAGTAAATCAATTCTGGATAGTTAGAAACTGAGATTTAGTATTATCGGATGGAAGACATAAACTTCTGCAGACACTTAGGCCTGTTACAAAATAGGGAACTGTAATATAATAGAAAACATAACAACAAGAGTTCTAAGCATCATGTACCGCATCTAGCCAAGTTATTGAACAGCTCATAGTTCGAGTTCTGGCTAATTGATTTGAGTATCAGGTGATTCATTTGATTGACAAGCTAGACCTATGGCATCGATTGCCTGTGTTGTTAGGACTTGCTTACCTTGGAATCAGACGTTATTTGCACCAACGTTACAATCTCTTACACGTCGGAAGACTCAACACCAACAAATATGATTTGGAAGCATTTACTTATCGGACGGCTGACGGTAAATGCAATGACCCCAGAGACCATAACGCTGGCAGCCAAGGCACTTTTATTGGTCGAAACATGCCTCCCGCAACTTCGCATTATGATGTAAGTTGTAACTATGTTGAAATATGAGCTAACATGAACTTTTTTACTCATTATAGTCCGTATAGTCGATAATTTATTATCTCATTTTCAGTTGTTGGATCCTCATCCGAGTTTAGTAGCGACAAAGCTACTTGGAAGAAGAAAGTATAAAGAGAATGGGAAGCAGTTTAATATGATAGCCTGTGCTTGGGTACAGTTCATGATTCATGACTGGGTTGATCATCTCGAGGACGAAAACCAGGTTCTAATTAAGATAAACTACGTGATGTATATCTTAGTCTCGGAAGAGGAAAAAAATGTTATTTTTATGATTGTATGTTTCAGGTAGATCTTAGAGCTCCTGAGGAAATAGCAAGTGGTTGTCCATTAAAGTCGTTCAAGTTTTTTAGGACAAAGAAGGTACCGACAGGTCAAACTCACATCAAAACTGCCTCCTCCAATACCAGAACTCCATGGTGGTATGTTATATAAATAAGCAATTCAGTTTCTTCTATCCACTTCTGTTTCTGAATTTCTACTGTTTTTTTTTAAAATTTGAAACGCGTAGGGATGGAAGTGTGATATATGGTAATAACGAAGACGGAATGAGGAGAGTAAGGACATTCAAGGAAGGTAAGCTGAAAATAAAAGAAAACGAGGAAACGTTTGAGCTCGAGCATGATGAGCAAGGGATAGCCGTATCAGGCGACATAAGAAATGGATGGGCTGGATTTTCAGTCCTACAAGCTTTATTCATCAAAGAGCATAATGCGGTCTGCGATATGCTTAAGGTACGGTTTAAATATTCTACGATTACAGATCCTTTCTTTCAGAAGCCGAGTTATACTGTAAATGTCTTTTGAAGAATGAGTACCCGGATTTGGAGGACGAGGGGCTCTACAGACATGCCAGGTTGGTGACTTCAGCTGTAATTGCTAAAATTCACACCATTGAATGGACTGTACAACTACTAAAGACCGACACTCTTTTAGCCGCAATGAGAGTCAACTGGTATGGACTATTGCTATTGGTATTGTTAAAGTTGTTACATCTTTTTGCAAAAACTGACATTATTTGGTGCTTGCAGGTATGGACTTTTTGGAAAGAGAATTAAAGATTTATATGGAAATGTTTTTGGTCCTTCACTTAGCGGTCTCGTTGGCTTCAAGAAACCAAGAAATCACGGTGTTCCTTATTCGATTACTGAAGAATTCGCTAGCGTCTACAGAATGCATTCTCTTCTACCCGATAAACTAGTCCTTAAAGACATCGAATCCACTTCTCTGGATTATCAAGACGAGTATGTATCCCTTCTCACACCAATGTAATTGTTTACTTGACGAATCATTGCAGGCAAATTTAAATAAAGAACTGCCAAGAAAGAATTTTTACTTCTTTAAAGTGTTGGTTCAACTTTTGTATAGATGATGTTAATTTCTCTTATTTTTTTACACAAACTATATAAGTATAGATTTGTGTATGTAAGCGATATGATATTGCAGGATTTGCATGACTAAAATGATAGGAAAAGAAGGAGAGAGAAGTGTGTCGCAAATAGGAATCGAAAGGATGTTGGTGTCAATGGGCAGTCAATCTACTGGTCATCTTTGTTTATGGAACTACCCGAACTGGATGAGGAACCTTGTCCCCCACGACGTTAATGGAGAAGACAGACCGGATCCTGTCGATATGGCTGCATTGGAAAGTAATCCACAACACTTTTATTTTTATTTTCCTTGTACTTACAACATTATAAATATCAACAATTTTAACCGATGATTTGTATAAGTAGTTTATAGAGACCGCGAAAGAGGAGTGGCCCGGTACAATGAATTCAGAAGGAATTTGCTTATGAGTCCTATAAGCAAATGGGAAGATTTGACAGATGACCAAGAAGTGGTTGATGCATTATATCAAGTTTATGGAAATGATGTGGAAAAACTTGATTTGCTCGTTGGCTTGCACGCAGAGAACAAGATCAAAGGGTTTGCTATTAGCGAAACTGCTTTCTTCATTTTCGTTCTCATGGCCTCAAGGTATATTTTATAAACAAAACATATTAACTCTCTTGGACAAATGATTTTAAGCATTTTTTTTGTACCAAAGAGTATCCACTCATTGCCATTGTTTTTTTTTTAAAATTGCAAAAAGGTTATGCTTATAACTCGACTGGTTCGCAGGAGATTAGAAGCTGATAGGTTCTTTACTACAAATTTCAATGCAAGAACATACACAGAAAAAGGCCTAGAGTGGGTTAACAAGACTGAGACCTTGAAAGATGTCATTGACAGGCATTTCCCCGTCATGACCATGAAATGGATGAGATGTTCGAGTGCTTTCGCAGTTTGGGATTCGGAGCCGGATGAATCTAACTGGCTTCCTCTCTATCTACGTTGAGCTACTTGAGATTCATGTTACATATGAATAAGAACAATTTTGTGTATCACAACATAAAACTTAACCAGAACTAATAAATTATGTACCAAGTTGTTCCTATCCCTAATGCTATCGGTCTATCCAGTGATTTTTACTACCAAAATCTTTGTTGGAACTTGACTGAATTAAGGAAAACGGAATCCAAAAACGAGTTTGAAACGGAAAATTGAAAATCGGAGGAATGATGCTCTCAAGCGTGTAGCACAAGTTTGAAAGGCATTTCAGCCATCAGATGTGTGGCAAAACGAGACTGTCTTGTGCTATATGTTGCAAGACATAGGACAGCATGATGCTTATTTGCTGCATCAACTCATGCCGCAACCAACATAACTCATGTCCATATTACTGCCTAGTTCGTTCCAGTGAAGTCTCCGTGGCAAACCATTTCACGGTGGCAATGGACCAATTGCCACGCGATGGGTGTCAAACGGTTGCTCTAATAAATACAGTCATTCATACAATCCTTCTATAAGGTATCTTAATTCTGAAAAGTTGCCAAGCTGTAGAGTATCAAGAGACATTGTTTGGTGCTACAGTTCATCCAGAAGAATATATTCTAAACTTTAAGATGTTTTGCTCACCATTTAATTTTTATTCACAAAGTTTATCGATAAATTATTGGAGAAATATAAATCTTTTATGTCTATGTTTCTAAGGAAACCAAAATAGTAATACCATGAAAATAGTTTACAAGGTTTTTTAAAAGGTTAAATATTACATGTATAAAGTGAATCATATCCAAATTTCGGCTGACACTATTAGAACTGTTCTATCATGCTACGTTTTTCGCACAAATCTTAATTTTTTATATATTCCTTCCACTCTAAAATATATGTTTTAAAAAACAATTTGTACAAATATTAGAATTATTAATTATTAATTTTGATTTTGTAATTTTTTAATATATTTAAATATCTAATTTTTATTAAAAAGTGTTATATAACTAAAGTAGCTAAAAGACAAAGAATAAGACTGGAGACTATATAGTAAAGCTGTATTATGATTTTAAAATGAAATTCATTTTAAACGAAAGTAATTTTTAAACGACTGTGTACTAAAGTACATTCTTACTTTACCATTTGGTCTCTATACTTTATAAGTTCTGTTTTTCTTATTGAATTTGAAGCCATGTCCATTTAAATAGTCTATGACAATCTCTAAAAGGCTTAAAGCCTGTAGGCCTTTACATGTCCAAATGAAGTTAAACAGTCCCTATTCAAATGTTGTTCAAGGTGGTGTGCTGTAAATCTTGCCATGTGTTTATGTTTGCACGTGATTCTTATTTATTTTAAGGGGCGAAGCTAATTTTTTTAGAGGTAGCAATGCTGGGTTTGTCGGATCCGATCAAGTCCGAAAATAAAAACGGATTGGATATGGGTATATAAAAGTGAATTTGATTGGGTTTGAGTTTTAAAATTATCCAACCCGGTCCAGTTCGGAAATTATAAGATATATAAAAATATTATATTTTAAATAAATAATAATAATATATATATATATATATAATATCTTTAAAATAAAATACAAAATAAATATTAAAATTGATATCTATGGATCGCGTGTTGATCCACGAACATGAACAGATAGTTTAGGTTTACAAATATTATGTTCGGAATGAGTCGGATTCGGTTCAGATCCGAGTATAAAAAACGGATTCGTACGGACCGTGCAAACCCGACTTACAAATGCTCAATTGTCATCCATCCGTAGTATTTCTTTCATAAAATATATTATTTTTTTTTTTTATTTTTCAAAAAACACACTTCATATTTGCTTTTATTTCCTTCTTTTTTATTTACTTTCTAATTTATGATTGGATGTCATTATCCACTATCAAACCCTTATTCCAATAAACACACCATTAAAATAAATTACAACTAACATATATGATTTAACTTCTACAACTAAATCCCAAAAAAAATTAAATTTCTTAAAAGTTACTCGTGGAAGAGGAAAACACCCAACCAAAGATTCAACACCGCCAAACATCATCCAATCAACCAATAAATTAGTTTAATCTTGCACTTTAGTTTTATATGCATACGACATGAAAATTTGTTTAAAAAAACTATTTCAAAAATCCGATTTTGCAAGTTAAATTCCGAAACACCATTTGATAATCAGTATTTTTTCACAAAGTGGGCATCTCATAATCAGTTGTTTTCTGCTTAGAGTCCTACCCTTGGATTCATGTGCAAGAGTGCCCATCCATTCAAATCAATCTGGATAAGGAAGAAGAAAGTTTGAATATACAAGTAAAACAACCCCAAGATTGGAGATTTCCTCTCCTCCAATATCTCTCAGATGACATCTTGCCTCCAGAAAAAGTTGTAGCAAGAAAGGTAAAATACAAGGCTCTTGGTTTTGTCATCTTAAGAGACGTTCTTTATAAAAAAAATCCTTTAGTAAACCTCTCTTACGATGTTTGGGGATCGAAGAGTCCCAAATAGTGCTCTCCGAATTGCACGATGGCGAGGGATCAGCACACTGTGGATTTAGGGCTCTAACTAGAAGAGTTTTGTTAGCTGGGTACTACTGGCCCTCCATAATGCAAGATGCCAAGGAATTGGTGAAGAAGTGTGATCCATGCCAAAGATACAACAATGAAATTTATGTTTCAGCAGTCCCTTTAGAGTCAATTTCTGAGCCAATACCTTTTGCTCGTTGGGGGTTGGATTTAGTGGGACCTCTACCCATGACATCCGGAGGGTGCAGAACTATAATTGTTGCTATTGATTACTTCTCGAAGTGGATCGAAGCAGCCCCATTGGCAGGAACTACTTCGAAATCTGTTATAAAATTCATTATGTCTAACATTTGTTGCAGATTTGGGGTTCCACTAAAGATAACTACCGACAATGGGCCATAATTCGATAACAAGGAGATGGAGAATTTATGTGCTACTAGAGGCATTCAACACTGCTTCTCTTCTCCTTTCCACCCATAGGAAAATGGTCAAGTTGAAGTGGCTAACAGGACCATCATGTCCGGTCTTAAAAAGAATCTAGAGGGAGCTACTGGAAAATGGCCAAGTTATCTACAAGAAGTATTATGGGCCTACCAGACCACTCTTGGGGCTACAACACAAGAGTCTCCTTTTGCCTTGGTACATGTGATGGATGCAATAGCTCCCATAGAGGCCACTCTCCCTTCATTTCGAGTCCACAATTTTTCTTAACAAGCTAACGAAGTGGCAATCAGAAGCCAACTTGACTTGATGGAAGAAAGAAGAGTTAAAGCTCACCTCAGAGCCACACACTATCAGGGTTTGATGAGAAGCAGGTTTGCTTCTAAAATCAAAAGGAGGGATTTTCAACCAGGGGATAAAGTACTGAGAAAAGTCTTCCTGCATACCAAGGAGAAACAGTTCGGCAAGCTAGCTCCACCCTGGGAAGGACCCTATATGGTCAGTGAAAATCTTAAGCCTGGGACATACAAGCTCCAAGATAAAGATGAAAGGATTCTGAATCACCCATGGAACATTGAACACCTCCATTTGTATTTAGGATGAAAACTATGTAAATATTTACTTGTTTAAAGTTCATGTAAATATTAGGGGGCATACTCTTTCCTACCCTGGTGGCGCGGGGAGGTTTTCATGAGGTGTCCGGGATTTTCAATAAAATGTGATGCCTTCTTGAAAAATTTGGAGTGTCTCAATTGATAGTCTCTTTGAATTTTTTTATAAAAAAAACAGACTGGATTGAATTGGTAGAGTGATGACTACTTAAACATTTGTCATCGGAGAATTTAAACACTCTCACTTTAGAATACTTGTGAAATAACTAAGGGTTGTTTGAACATTAGCCACCAAGGTTGGGAAATTATAAAACAATGCAAGAGTTGTGAAAAATAAAGCTTCTCATTAAAATATGTGAAATGCCTTGGCCACCCAAGGGCTTTGAAGTTTCAAAGAAAAATATTTGTCTGAACGAGGGCCGAACACGATTACAAAAATGCCTTGGCCATCCAAGGACTTTAGTTCAAACACGAAAATTGAAAGATAATTGATACTTTAAGACTGGGCTTTCTTAGATGGCCCAGCATCACTTGGTTTCTTCTTAGGATCATCATTTTCCTCATCTGGACTCTCCCCGGTCTGTTCATCTTCATCGGTTGTGTCATCCTAACCACTGGAGTAGTTCTTATTATCACCATCCGCCATCGTATGGAATAGGATGTCTTCATACTCCACAAATCGCCATAGATCTCCTAATATCCTCTTCGGAAATTTCTCATGGAAGAGCAAGACCATATCTGACTTGACTTCAGCATACCTTTCCTCTTGGGAGTCTATCACTTGTTGGTGTATACATCAATCCTGGCTTGGATTGTCTTCTCTTGCTCCTTTACCAAGTTATTTTTTTCTTGCTTGGCCTTGGACACAGCATCCTCAAGCAAAATTTTGTCGCTGGTTAGGGTCTGAATGATGTTGTCTTTGACCTTCACCTCCTTTTTTGAAGTAGAAAGATTCTTCTCCAAGTCAGAATTGTTGGATTGAAGTTCTTTCACAACCCCCTCCGAAGTGGCCAACTTGGTGGCCAAGTCCTCCTTCCCCTTTTTCAACTCCTCATTTTCTCTCTTTAATGCCTTAAGGCTCTGGTTGACGGTAAGGAGGTCGTTAGACAAACTCTCCTTGTCAGAATTGAGTGTGTTGATGATGGCTGACTGGTTTCGCACTTGCTTCTCCAAGTTGAGCACTGGCTGAAGGTTGCTCAACAAGGAGTGAGTGACAATGTCTCTCTCACCTGAAACAGAAAACGATTTACCGTTGAAAGTGACGATGTTCGAGGAGCTTGGGGGGAGGTAAGGGCCAGCAAAGTCATCCTTATCAAGGTATTCAAAGTAAAGACCAATCCCTTGAAGCCCACTGATGTCTACCCCATCGATGTTGATGTCCCCTTCGGTGCCCTCTCCAGTGTGAAAGTCACTTGGGATTTCCTCTGCTTGAGTTGGGTATGTTGGGTCAACCGGAGGAAGAGACTCCGCAGGCCGGAGATCAACTTCATCTCCCTTGGAGGTTTTCTTCTTCTTGGCCTCCCTATCTCCACCTTCTGCTCCCCGTTTTCTGTCTTTCTTTGGAGCCTTTGGGGGATTTGGAGATCCAACCACCTCTTTGGTACTCTCGTTTTCCACCACTTGTAGCAAAGCAGCATCAATCCTTCCTTGGTCCTGCCCCTCCGGGTTTGCTGGGACAGCTTCCTCAACACTACCTGGGTTGACCTCAACCACGCCTTGTATAGCCTTGCCTTTCTTGCTATTCATTTTGCTTGGGGCTTTGGCTCTGCCCGACAATGATAGATTTCCATCCTTTGCATCTATCTTCTTGAGAATTACCTCAGGAGGTGGTGGAGTGGTTAACTCCTACCAAGACAAGTCTCTCCGGCCGGTTGTATTCCAGAGATGGGATCTTTAGGGTTGTCTCCGGTAAAACAGTTATGGAAACGATTTCCCTATTTCTCAGCAGCCCAAGCATTTAGCTTGGTGCAAGTAGTCTGCCCTTCTTCTAAGTAATCATTAAACTCCTTCGGTAGCACTACCAAAGAACAAAGGAAGAAAAGTCAAACAAACAAACTTGTTATAAGAAAAGGTAGAAATATGTGATAAAATATTTACATGTGTTCTTCCATTTACTGATAAGCATGCTTGGGTTGTCACCAACTTTAATCTTCCTCCCATTCTCCCAAACACAACTAATAAACAAAAATTGAGTCTTCCAGTTCTTCTCCGACTCAAGCAAGTCATCCACCGTTTTGTAATTATCACCCATGTTAAAATGGTAGAATGGGATGATGTGGTTCTTGCAAAGGCTGGCCACAGCAGAAAACTGCTCTATCGGAAGTGGGATTCCGGAGAGCCTGGAGGCCATGATGCGGGCCATAAGTGTATACCAAGTGTTGGGGCTCAGTTGGCTTGGGTAGAGCTTTATCAGATGGAAATATCTGACGATCTCTGGGTCCAACGGAAACCTAAGCCCCGAGTTGAATAACTCAGTGTAGAAAACTATCTCATTGAGCTTGCAATCCATCAGCATCTCCGGATCAACCGGTATCCTCACTTTAACATTTTATGGGATCCCCCACTTCGTCTGGATCTGGCCCAATTCATCTGTGTGAATAAAAGTATTATTGGTCTTTTGTATGGCTAGCAGGTACTTTACACTCACGTTGTGGAAGCAAGGTCCCACTTTTCCTACAAGGCACTCCGGCAGCTCCGGGTGTTTTAAACATAGCTTATCTTTGCCCTTGTTCTTCTTATCAATGGAAGCCTCACTCGTCTGCCCGGAGACGTCGGTCTCAAAAGGGGCTTCTTCAACACTGTCCTCCATTACGTCTTCCATTACCATAGAAGGATTATCAGTTGTTTTGGGGGGAGAAGTGCTAGTGGTTGGCTCAGTAAGCCCTCCAGATGGCTGAGCATTGTTTTCCTCTTGTGGTATGGAGTCCGGCTGGGGCTCAGATCCGGAGGGTTCGTTTTGAAGGCTTTAACTGGTCGCCTCCAGACCGGACAGTTTGTCCTTAGGAACCTTTATGGGTGCTTCTGACCCTGTAGTTTTATCTTTGGCCCCTGACTTAGAAGGAATGGATTTTGGAGATTTAAACTGTGGAGCGACAGCCTGGCCTTTTACTAGACGACCTCTTCGTTGATTTATCAGCTTTTCTAGGGAGATGTCAACATCCAATCCCATGGCAATAAATGGGGATGGTCTCTTGGTACTTGTAACTGCTTGTTCTGTTTTAACAATAGGCTCTGATTCCTAGACCGATGAGCTTGAGACGATTGGTGAAAGACTAGGTTGGAATAACCTTCTGGGTTTAGAACTTCTGGCAGAAGACGAACCTCGATCGGGCTCTGAACTTGGTGTTTCAGATTTATCGATGGGAGAAACTGGGAGACCTGCAGCAATGCGCCTTTCTCGTTCGACTTTTTGAGCTTTCTCTAACTCCGACAAGTTAAGCCACCCATCTTTTACAAGTGCGTTTCTTGTTGTAAACATAAACTTACACCAAAAAGGGTTTTTTTGAAAAAATAAAGATAAAAGCTTTGAAGATTAAAAGTGAAAAGATGATGAAGATGGTAAAACAGTGAAAAATGGGTTAAGTTATACTAAAGAGACAAAAGATGCCTTGAAACCTAGGAGAATACGAAAAGATGGGAGTAATGATTAAAGACGACACTGTTGTCACCAACATTAATTGAAGAGGTTACTTTATGAAATGAGTGGGAACGACATTCTAGGAGAAAAACGGTTGGTGAGACAAATCAGAAAAGGACACGTGTCCCCCAATCTCTGGCAAAACCGTTAAGCTTCTGGGAGTTTTTTTGCCACTCCGGATAAATCCTTTACACAAATCGAAATCTGTCCAGACATTGTTACAAGTACTCATGAGCTATTTTTTAGGTCTTGTCAAAGGCCTTCGAACATCACCTAAAAAATGGGCTACTGAAGAGTCCAGATTTTCTCACCACTCACTGTAGAAACCGGACAGGGGCAATTTGGACAAAGACCACCCACTGAACCATCCGAACAGGACTAATGTATTAAATACTAATCACTTTATGACTAAGCTCATTGCTTATCTGCTTAATAACTAATGAGTTTTTAAACTCGACCCGGTTTCATAAGTATGACCCGAAAAGCCCATGTGGCCCATAATTAAAGGTATAAATACCCAACCACTTTCATTAATGAGGGTAATGAACATTTAATACAACCAGGCAACTCAAATCTCTCACTACAAACCACTTAAACATTAAATACCTTTGAAAGACCACAAAACATCTGACAGATTTACCCTCAGTTGAAAATAATCCACACCAGTGTTAAATGTATGTGTCTTAGTAGTCTATTTGGACACACTTTAGTTGGATTTTTGTTATATGTGCCTGTAACTAGACCAAGTTTTCTAAATTTTATATTTGTTGTAAGAGATACTTCAACAACATCCTCTAGTTCATTTGGCATGACATCAACGACCTGCAATGCAAACATTTCTTTGAATGCAATTCCAATACAAGACGAAATTAATAAAGAGAGTGACAAAGAAGATGGACAACCTGAAAAAAGCAAAATGGACTAAGGTCGGTTGTTTGGACACAATTTAGTTGTATTGAAAGCACAACCAAACAAGGTTTTTAATTTATTAAAATTGTTGGCGTTATTTGCATTATTGCCATGGTAAATTTAACGAGGGGGTGATAAAGGAACCACTCATTTGAAAAATCACACTGAAAAGTGTCAAATGAGATTAATAAAAGTATATGTGAATCAAATTCTCTTAGGAAAACAAGTTAGTACCATAAATCCTCAAGCTAAATTAGGAGTTTATAAATCTGATCCCGCTATTGCGAGAGAGTTGTATGCTAAAATTAGTTTTCAAACATGATTTGTATTTTCTTATAATGGAATATGATTACTTTTGTCTTTAGATGTCTTATATAATGTTTTTTTACAAGTATCGATCAAGAAATATTGTTAAATCTAATTTGTTAGTTGTGCATGCAACCAAGAAATGAATGATTTATAAAGAACTTGAACATCTAACATCTTGAGTTAGTCTCACTATAGATGGGTAGAAACCGAAACATCAAAATTTATCTTACTTTTGTGTACTTTGTCATTATATTGATGATGATTGAGTATTGCACAAGCGTATTATTTATTTTCGTGATGTTCCATATCCATATTATGGTGTTAATTTGAGTGAGTGGTTCAAATATAGAATATTATAATAGAATATCAACAAAAAACTATCTTCGGTTGTTGTTGACAATGCTTCTAAGAATTTAGGGATGCTTCGAGGTATTAAGACGTGACTAAATTGGAAAATGGCATTTGTTCATAATAGTGACATGTTTTACATGCATTGTGTACCAAATATTCTGAATTTAATTGTTAATATTGGGTTAGAAATGCTAGATTCTTTAATATAAAAAAATCAATTAACTGCAAGATATATTGAGTCGTCTATGCAAAGGGTTTAAGAGTTTAGCCTAGCCTTGTCTCAAACTAAACTCAACACTAGAATGTGTATTCATTTAGATGTAGATACCGGTTGGAACTCGACTTATGATATGGTTGTTGCATCTCTTGAAATTTGTTTGGTCATGGAATGTCTAATATAATTAGACATTTATTACAAACACGTGACTACAGGAATTGAGTGGGGCACTGTGAAGAAAGTCTATGAGTATTTAAAGATATTTTCATAAATAACAAAGAAATATTCAGGTGTGAAATATCCAACCGCGAACTTGTATTTTATTTATGTGATTCAAATTAGAATGAGTATTAAAATTTGGGCTGATTCTAAAGATGATTGGGTTACTTTGATGACAACTAAAATGAAACTTAAATTTGAAAAGTATTGGAAAGAATAAAACAAGGTGTTAACTGCCGCCGTTATTCTCGATCCTAGATACAAGTTGGCTATTCTGTCATATGCTTATAATGATATGTATAATATCCATTCCAACATGCATATAGATAAATATGTGAATTTATACATGAGATTTTTTATGAATATGGAAATATTGGTGAGTTTGATGAAAGTACAGATTTTTATTCTTGTGGTGAGTGCATAGTTCAGCTGGTGGAGAAGGGTTGTAAGCCTTCTAAGAGTTTGTTGAAAGTGGTAATGTATGGGATAAAAATATAAAGAAAGTGAATTAGATGAATACTTGAAAGAGGGTTTTTTTCCAACGAATATCGATATGAATTTTGATATTCTTAATTGGTGTAAGAATAATGATCCGAAATTTTCAATGCTTGCAAGGATGGCTCGTGATATATTAGCAATACCAACTTATTCGGTTGCGTCAGAGAGTTATTTTAGTAAGTGTAGTAGAATTATCACTGATACTCGTTCTTCATTACTTAGAGAATATGTTGAAAAGTTGTTGTGTGTTAAATATTGGATTCCGGACATCAAGAATGGTATGTGTTACATATTATTTTAAAATTAAGTGAAGTTGTACTAATAAAATATTAATTATTATTTTTGATATTGTGCAGGTAAATCTAAAAAAATAGACGAGGATAATTAATCAATTTCTTATGATTTAAACTATGCTCAGTGAGATTTAGATTTTTAATCTCTGGTATGCCCATTATCCTAAATTCTGCATGTAGTGTAACTAGTGTTATATGCTCTTTGATGTCCAATATCTTTAGGATGATTCATCAACTATTTTTATATGCAGTGTTATATGGTTCCAGTGTTATATACTAATTAGAATTATATTTTAATTTTCTATAGATGGAATTGTCTCTTGACTTAGTGTATATACTTAGGTTTATACATGGAATTGTCTCTTAACTTTTAAATTGTTGCATGCTTTAGCTCTAGGATCCAGGATATGGTGTTCCATTTAGCTAGATTTTGGTCTTACTTTATTTATGGTGTTCCATGTTGAAGGTTCTACTTCAGACTCAATGATAATTACATGTTATTTCCTTTAATCAATATTTTATTTTGAATGTGTATTATATATTTTTGAATCAGAATTTCTGATTTCTAAATTTATGGTGTTGTGCTTGGACTTGTGTTTTAGATTTACATTTTGTGTTTGTAATGGGGTGTAAAAATTTGTGTTTACTCTTTTTTACTATGTTTGAATGAAAATTATTGGTTTTAAAATTTTAAATTGATTATAATAAACTTAAAAAAAATACTAAAAATCAGATATTTGGATTACAGATAATATCCGTCAAATTCAAATTCATATATATATATATATATATATATTAAAAAAATTGGATTCAGATTCAGATAATGATTTCATATATTGGATTCAGATTTAGATATATGCAAATTCGTATCCGAAATATCCGTTTGACAATCCTAAATGTCAGCATGTATAAGTATAAAAACTATGACAAGAAGAGTTCAGGGTTTAACTGCATAAAGTTCAACTTCAATTGCAGTTGCCGATTCAGGTTTTAAAGGCCCAACTCAAAAAGTAAAATATTGTTTCTATTAAGAGAATTATTGACACATAAAACGCGATTATGATGAGCTTAAGACCAAACGCGATAAGCTCACATTTGTAATATCTTCGGAAGTTAAGTTAGTTTTAGTACTAATAAATACTTGGTGGATTGATATAAACGCTATAACTCTTGTTTATGTTTCTTTGTAAGACAGACTTCATGCATATGGAATATGTGCCAAGTTAAATTCATATTCAATTTCAAGTTAACTCTAACTAGTGAAAACCTTTTTTCCACAACATGCTATATTTACAAATTCATTTATAATTAATTGAATTTCTTTTTTATTATTAGACAAAGTCGGTTATATTTGTTCGTTTTCGAATTATTTTTCGTATAAATGATATGTTGGCACAACATTTTAGAACGTATTGGTATTTTATATAATATAGATAACATAACTAACTAGAATATAATAGTGCATGCTGTTACTAAATCAATATAGAAAACACAATATATATTTGGCACAAAAGTGTGTCATATCCCAAATAAAAAATATTCACAAGCTTGTTATTGATGATTTTAACCTCATTTGACTACACGATTCTAAGTTATATGTTGAGTATATCAAAGAAATTATGATTTATATCGTATGAATGAAATCTTAAAACTAATTCATACAAATATATATGGCATATTTCTCTCAATGTCATGGAATGTTCTAATATACTTCATTTTATTTATAAATGACTTTGTGTACTATAAATTAGAAATCATAAGTCCTTGAGAAACTCAAGTTAATTAAGTCCAAGTTGGAGTTACAACTTGATAAAATAATTAAAGTTGTTAGATTTTACTATAATGGTGAATATTGTGGGTGGTGACATGGACAGAGAACAACATCATAAACTTTTTGTTCTATTATTAGAAGAGTGATATATTGTTCCTCAATACATGCCGGGTTTTCCCCGATGAATGATGTATTCCAGAGAAGTAAATCATACATTGTAATAAATGGTTTAGAGTATGATTACTCATACATTCCTACGTAATTTGCTATTGCGAAGACATCATTAAACGCACACCATATATTTTAATCGAGTACATGATATAACACTAAATAAGACACTATATGATTTGTTTTACATGGTGAAAACTTAATTTGAACACCTATACATTTGGGGGATACCCAACTCAAATTAAATATCAAAACAATATATTATTACTTTATAAGGTACTACGTACTTAAAACGTTACACGTTTTACTCTCTCCGTAAGCATATAATTTTTAGACGAGAATAGTAATTTTTGATGATGTTGAGTTTGGAAAGAATAATTTAGATAACTATAATGTATTTGATAAAAAATAAATTTAATTAAAGGCTTATAAAACTGGCACTTTAATAACTATTAATGTACCACTCATCGCTCGCTATCTAGAGAATTCAATATCTTATAAAATTATAGCACCTTCCAATCAAGAATAAAAGGTTAATGTTATTTATGATGAACCAATTTAACTTCTTTAATAAATAATACAAACTGATTAGCCTACAATAGGTACATCCATAAAATAAAAAATGATATAATTTAAAATTACATATTATGAGATTTATAGTTTTCCAAAATAAGAACCGATCAAATTTTAGGATGTTATGAAAATCTTTAACTTTAAAATATGGATATAAGGGCAATAAGTTAAAAATATAAATCAATGCATGCAATTTAGTTTTATTATCTAGTTGTCTAAAAGGGAACCAATATTGGTTGCAAATGGATATTTAAAAAGTAAATCCAAACATGAAAGTAATGTGAAAAGATAAGCAATAAATATTGTAATAAAATATTATACTAAACATGAAGATATTAACTATTATGTGACCATTTTTTCTAGTTTATGAAAAAGAGTCACATACGGAGATTGTGGCTCTAGTTGCGCATTTTGATTTTGACCTTCACAAATGGATATTAAGATAATTTTTCTTCATTACGATATTGAGGAAATAATATATATGACGCAATATAAAAACTTTTTTTTTCATAAGATCCAAATTCAATGGTTTACAAACTTAAAAAAATCTATATATAGACTCAAACATGCATCTCCTTAACTGCATCACAAGTTTTTAAATATTATCACCTCGTTCAGTTTTGCTACGAGATATGTAAAATATTGAATGTATCATAAATTTAATATGAGAAAAGTAATATATTTATTATTGTATGGGGACGATGTAGGCTTATTGAATACCAGTAAAACTTTTATAGGAGATAAATTCGATATGAAGTATCTCGGTAAATCATCTTTTGTGTTAGCAATCCAAATTACTTAGGTATCACATTGTATTTATGAATGTGTCAGAAAATACCGATATTAAGAACATGAAAATCATCATAACACGATAAAGTATCAAACTTTAGGATACCTTTATAACTAAACCCAATAAATTAATATTTAGTTAGTGTCCCAAAATAAAATAAGAAATTTAAAAATGCAAACTATATTATACGCTTGCATATTAGAAGTTTTAAGTATGCTCAAGTAGGTATCAAACCAAATATAACATTTATAATAAGAATATTGGATAAATACTTGAATAATTCAGAAAGTGACCATTAGATAGCAGCAAAAGTTGTTATTTGATACTTAAATAAAAACATATGGATTGACATACATGAGGTCATATAGTTTAGAGATCAATTGTGATTCTAATGTTAGATATGTATTTTTTTTTTTGCACGAGACATAATTGTATATAAAATTACAAAACATCTTTATGTTGCAAATATGTTTTATAATTTTAAGCCATGTTTTATGGCTTAATAACTTTGTTACATGACTATATATAGTAAAATGAACAAGATCATTCATTTTTTTATTATGATATAAGTTCAACAATAACGTTCTCCAACAACAATAGTAGCTCGAACAAATCCAAGCACATAAATATTAAGTTTTTATTTATTAAAAAGTATAGATAATGGTTAGATTAGGTTATAGCATATCGATATAATTCCATGGTTGTAAATACCTTTATTAAGTTATTATTTTTACAAACATATCGTTCGCATTTTTATCCTTGGTCTAGAGGGTATTAAGGTTTAATGAGAGTTTTGTTTTTTATTTTCAAGTAAAATTCAGTTTTTTTGTAGTTATATATATATATATATATATATATATATATATATATATATATATATATATATATATCGTATCATTTCATTATGCATGCATATCAACGGAAGTCTAAATTCATTTAAGTTATAACGGACAATGTGATTATTTATGGAATTTTCAACCATTAAATGTTTACTTTTTAGTGATTAATTTTTAAAATAATAACATATTTTAGATTATTTATATGTACAATGTCATATTTCAAATCTCGTTTTAATGAACTTACTGTATAAACGTGAATCCAAAAAGGATACATTAAAGGTATTGTAGTTTGGAATGTTTAGTATATTATAAATTTAAAATATCCAAGTTTAACTAAATAGTCGTCCAATAATATAATAAGGTTTTATATGATTTGTGTATATAATAAATCAAGTTATGTAGTTTATTACGATGTAAAATATATAATCTGAACTGTTAAAATTTTGAACCAAGATTATATCTCAAAATGATATAAAGCAATATTACGTGGACCTCATATTAAAAATTTGATTTACATGCTAATAACATATAAGATTTCATATGTCTTAAAGATAACCATTAATTTGTCAATTCCAAAATCAATGACCTTTGTCACAAATAAGTCATGTTCATGTGTGTTTCATGATATTAGACCCTAGTGGAGAAATGCTAGATCTTTGGCTATTCCTAACTCAATTTTGTGTCATCGTGCAAAGTACAAAACAGAATTCCAAAATCAATGACCTTTGTCACAAATAAGTCATGTTCATGTGTGTTTCATGATATTAGACCCTAGTGGAGAAATGCTAGATCTTTGGCTATTCCTAACTCAATTTTGTGTCATCGTGCAAAGTACAAAACAGAGTTGTCTGCTGATTTATCAAGTGTAAGAGAGATAAATTTTTTTGGTTAGAGGTTGAGTTCCATGAATTTAAGAGACTACTAAAAAACTTTTTTTTGTCACAATAGAGTAGTACACCAACTGTTGCACTAAAAGCTTATCAACAATTGAGTCATAAACCAAACTTTCAATACATTCTTCATATAGTCAAATACTTCTTAATTTGATTTCTATCAAAAAATCAGACTAGAAGATACATTCTTTAATTAAGTATCATCATTGAATCGCCATTTGAAGACCTTATACTTACCTGCTGTTATCATTTTGGTATTACAAGATAACTTGAAAACATGATAATAATGGTTTTAAAAAACTAGTCTTTTAAGGCAACAACAGGTTATCAATCATCTTGACATTTCCATTTTCACTAATGAAGTTTAGTTTGGATGTTTTAAAAATTATCGAATATCGATTGAATAAAGTCTTTATATAGCATTGGTTTGAGTATTTTGTCATATTTCCCCTTTTCAAGACCCTCAATATAACCTTAAATAATCTATATTTCTCCAATCTTAAAATCTTCGACTTCTAAGCTTTCGAGTAACATTATTTAGTTTGATGGCGTGGCGGAAAATTCGAAGAAAGAAACAACGATAAAACCTTAACCATAGGTTATAGAATAAAAGAGACTCAGAGAAATAATCTCAAAACTCTATAATCAAAGTCTAACGGTAAAATATGGTATACGATGTTTTATATAGCACTACCTAAAACCCTAATTTCAAATAAGAAAAATTACATAAATGTTTTAAAATAAAATAAATATATAAAATTAATGCTAAAATATTAAAACTGGTTTTTGAAGGCGTTTCGTGTCGAATTTGGGTATCAAACTTTATGACATGTCACGGTTTTGAAAGAAATCTGATAGACTCGTCTAAATGTTCGATCTGAGTACCTGTTTGACCCAAATCCGATACCTGAGCGAGAAATCAGTTTGTCCGCACTCTTCGCTACATCATCGTTGATGAAGAGCTCGATCGTGAGTAAAATCTAATCTCTTTCTGCTCTCTAAAGTAAGTTTCATCATACAATTTGCAGCTTGATTTTGTTCCATAAATATATCAATAATACTCGTACTATTTAATAGATACTTCATGCATCATTCAATTTAAAGAGTTAAAAACCAAAAAAACATTTTTTGTATCATTTCAATAAATTCGAAAAAGTCAGTTTCAATGATAAGAAGATTGTTTAAGGTTTTTTTTCTTGGAGATTAGAAAACCATCTAATAGTGCCATGCATCGAACTAATATAGAAGGTCAAATTCTAAAACAATATTTTTTGGTATCTTCTACTATCACATCAGATTAACTGATTTTCTAAATCACAAATAATTGTATTTTTTGATTTTTTTATATAAATTACATGACTTCTCCGAAAACAAAATTACTGCTAATCTATTTTTTTCCCTCGTATATTTAAGATAACATGTATGCACCTTTCGAATTAATTTAAATTTTCATTCACAATTTTTTTTTAAGATAAGCTGTTTTAGAAAAAAGAGTGTTTGCATCTTTATTACCTATTATTTTTTATTTACTAGTTTGGTAGCGTAGTTAAAAAGGCGTGAGTTACTTATTATTGGTAAAGCTTTGAACAGTAAATCATCCCTCGACTATCGCGTTTGGTGGCAGATTGTCCCTTGACTTTCAAATGTCCGTTGATACTCCCTAGACTATCGCGTTTGGATAAAGTTAGTCCACCAGATCCTCTGATCCATGAGAGGCTGCCACCTGTCACAATAGTCCCCAAATTTTTGTATCACCACTAGTCCCTTGAGTTTAGTTAACCGTAATATTCTAAATTCTGGGTTTGACCTAAACTCAAGGGATTAGTGGTGATACAAAAATATGAGGACTATGATGACAGATAGCAACCTCTCATGGATCAGAAGATCTGGTGGACTAACTTTATCCAAACGCGATAGTCCAGGGACTGTCAACGAACATTTGAAAGTCAAGAGACTATCTGCCACCAAACACAATAGTCGAAGAACGATTTACTGTTCAATGCTTTATTGGTAACATCTTTAGGAGATCAGAAAATTAACAGGTAGATCGAAAATGAGAAATAGTACATATATTCACTAACTTATCGCACAAAGGACCTGACAAGTGATATCCTCACTTTATGCTTTCTGTCGTCCATAATGAGTGACGTGTCAACAGATAATTCGTCTGTATAGACTACGTTATCACAGCCCTATTAGCTCATCTAAACCCGCCCCTTATTTTCATGATTTTGCTATTCTTCCCGCCATTCTCTCAATCCAAATAATAAAATTCAAAATATTTATACATATAAAAAAACAAAACAACACATAGACAGTTCAGGGAAAGAGTCAAACAAAAAGCATAAAGAAATGGGCATTCAAAATCTGCTTAAATTCATGAAACCCTATGTCGAACCGATTCACGTCAACAAATACGCCGGCAAACGAGTAAATATCTAACCCTTTTGTATTGAATATTGTTTGTTCGGTTTGGTTTTTTCATCCGATTGACGATTTATCTCACCTTTTCAGGTGGGCATTGATGCTTATTCATGGTTACACAAAGGAGGTACCTTTTGTGTCTTCTTCTTTTAGCGATTTAATTTAATCTGTTTTTAGATTTTCGATTTTGTTTTTGGGTTTCAAAGAAACTAAAGTAGGATTGATATAATTTTTTCATCTTTGCAGCTTATTCTTGTAGTATGGAGTTGTGTTTGGATTCAGATAGCGAAAAGAAATTTAGATACATCGCTTATTTTATGCATAGAATCAATCTGCTTCGGTTTCATAAGATAACCCCTGTAGTTGTTTTTGATGGTGGAAGTATTCCTTGCAAGGCTGCCACTGAACAAGAAAGGCACTTGTACGTTCTTTTTCTTTCTATACTGTGTTTGTGTTTTCATCCATAATCGATTAAAAGTCATGTTCTTATTCGTATCCGTTTGATTCATTGTTTAGGAAAAGAAAAACTAATAGGGACTTAGCTCTTGCACGTCTTAACGACGGAAATGTTGCTGCCGCTACTGAGCTTTTTCAGGTATTCCTTATAGTTTATTGCTACTTTCAAGTTTTAGTATATATCTTGAGCTGACGTTCTAAATGTGGTACGTGTTTGTGATTAGAGTTCGTGTTTTGACATCGATTTTTCTCGTTTTGGTCGTATGTAGAGAGCAATTAGTGTCACTCCAGTCATGGCTCATCAACTTATCCAGGTACGCAAGGATTATGTACTGAATCTGTAGAAATGATATCTGGGAAATATAGTTTGTCTGAACTACTTTTTAGGTTTTGATATCAGAAAACATTGAATTCGTGGTAGCTCCATATGAGGCTGATGCTCAGTTAGCCTATCTATCTAGCCTTGAAACAGAAAAAGGTGGAATTGCGGCAGTTATTACAGAAGATAGCGATTTGCTTGTATACGGTTGCCAAGCTGTAAGAACTTTCTCAAACATTTTTATAAAAGATTTGCAAATAAAGTGTATGATACTGAAGTCTTGGGTTGTTATATTCGCATTGGAATGCTAGGTTATCTTTAAGATGGATCGGTTTGGTAAAGGTGACGAAATAGCCCTGGACAATGTTTTCAAGTCGGTGTCTCAAAAACCTTCGTTTCAAAATTTTGATAAGGAAATGTTTATAGGTGAGTGAATGAGTATTTCTATAGATCTGGTTTCATTTGATATAGATATTTGCAAGATCATTAGACATTCTTCACAAATTTCGCAGGTATGTGTGTATTATCTGGGTGTGATTTCTTGCCATCTATTCTCGGTATAGGAATTGTGAAGGCCTATTCCTTGGTAGTAAAGTACCGTAGTTTGGATCGTGTAAGTACTCCTCTCTCTCTCTCTCTGTCTGTTTTTTGAAGAACAAGCTATGTCAATTTTTTTGAAAAACTAACCTAACTTCTATGGTTTCAGATTCTATCAGTCTTAAAGTTTGAAAAGAGCAAACAAATGCCTGAAGATTACTTCAAGTCTTTCAAGGAAGCAGTTGCTGTTTTCCAGCATGCTCGAGTGTATGTTCATTGTGAAAATTAGCTAATCTCTTATTTTTTGTCATCAGGCAGATTCATTACTATGCATTTCATTTTGCAGATATGATTCTGAAACAAAGAAGCTAAAGCACATGAAACCTCTCCCAGAAAAGCTGCTGGACTCATTCGATGGAGATATTGATTTCTTAGGCCCGTATCCTTTCGTTTAGTGGCATGTTAGATTGCAGGTGTAGATTTTATTACATGTATTTGTTTATACTATAGTTTAACCTTGACCAATTACGGCTCATTCCAGAGAGCTCCCACCTTCCATAGCTACTGCAATTGCCGAAGGAAAGTTAGACCCAACAGATATGGTGGCTTTCGATACTTGTACAAGGCCGTATAAGCCAAAAGCATCTCCTTTGGTTTCCACTACAGCGAGCATACGACATAGGGTACTGCCACCTTCAGTAGCCTCAGGCAAGTCCTTGACTCATAAGTCTAAATTGGCCGCAAAGATGGTTATAGAGGAACAGACTATCACGAAAAGAAAGCATGTGATGGAACTAGAAGATGCAGGGTTATATAAACTAGTTTTACCACTAGAAACTCATATCAATGCAAATGTAGTTCGCGATATTGCGTCAAAGACTCCAGACAACAACCCATTCAAAAAACGAAATACCGATACTAAATCCAAAGGACTAGTCTCTGATGACAAGTCTCAAGTTTCTTGTGTGTCATTTGAAGAAAGTATCAACGATGGCAATTCCTTACATAACGACAGGGCAAGTGAAGATCATATGGCGGGTCAACATATAGATTGCACAAGCGAACAAGTTTCGGTTGTGACTGATTGTGAAATCTCATTATGCGTTAACACCGAGTCTCAACAAAGTGTCAGTTCGAAGCCTAGAGAAAAGGCGTCGGATAAAAAGTCTAGAATTAAAAAGGATAAGTTGAAGAGCATTGGTAGCATTAGTTCAGAGAAGAAGAAATCTTCTATCTTGAATTTCTTTTCTCGTGTGTAATAATTTTATTGGCTTGTATTTTTATCGAAATTACTGGGTAAATATACCCATACCATGTCTGTTGATTGTGATATCTATCCACATTGTAATCCAAATATCACCTGATGCATAATAAAACAGAACTAATTTCCTAAACTAGTGGTTCCTTATGCAAGATGTTGACAGACCACAGGATAACTGGATTTTTTTGGCTAGCTACACAACTGGCTTTTTGGCTGGTTTAGGGCCATGCCACCAAACAACTTGTAAATTGTCCCACCTTCGTTAGACATAACTGCTCCTTCACATGTGAATTATTATTTCATAAAAATGACATCAATTGAACTATAATACTATTAATAGTTCATGGATATACATGTGTATAAACTAATGAAAATATATTCGATTGAAAAATGTTGACATTAGAGTCTATGATCTACTCAAAATTAACGAGACTAAGATCTGATTTGCCTAACCAAACAAAACAGATTACTTTGGCATACTAAAATACATATAAGAGCACAGTGGTATAGTTTCAAAATACTTACACAGCTAAGCTAAGCTAAGGTTTCAGTAGCTTTATGATCGAGGCACATAAATACGAGAGCAACAAGATAGATAAGTAAGTTGAAGCTTGAAGAGTAACCGATGATGATTGATCGGAGAATTCGGAAGAATCAACAGCCAATGGCATTCCGTCACTGGAAAGCGTACACGATTGAGGATCGGACCCGTCCTTGCTCGCCATGATGGCTCGTAAAACCCATGTAACCGTGTGAATGTAGGCTGGCCGGTTTTTGGCAAGTAGCCATGTTAGACCCATGAGCTGACAATCTTTATTGTGCATTTTGGTGGTTCTGTTTTCTGATTTGCTTGAATGCAAAGCTTTCTTGTGGTTAAGCTGAATCAAACCATTATAAAATTAGTTCCAGTTAATAAATGTTTAAAATAATTAATTTAACATTAACAGCATAAATGTATATATTTATAACTTAATTTAAGTAATAAATGTCATATCATCCACCAATTAAATAGATATAGGACTTGTCACACTTTTGAGGTTATGTTTTAAATTACAAGTTTTGTAATAAAGGAAACAGGACCACAACACTACTTCACTAGTGTCACTTATTTAGCAATAAAACTATATTATTGACTTCTTTGATCAACAATTAAATAAAGAGGAGCTTTACCAAAAGAACAATGGAGAACGAAGAAGAAGAAGAAGAAAGGTGAAATTACGAAATTACCATTTGGAGGGTGCTCATGCACTTAGAACAAGCACCGAGACCAGGAAACCGACTTGTATCGGTACTACTACTCAAGCAATCCTTCTCGAGCTTGACGACATTATCGTTCCCAACAAGCTTGCCATGATGATCCACTGAAAAAGCTCGAGGACAGCTTAATGGATGCAATCTGATCCCGCAATAACAGTACACCAAATCGCAAGTCTCGTTAGGTTTCGCAAACCTAATTCCTCTGTCTCTCATCTTTCTCCCCAAATCATCCACGCAGGTTTCTGAATCGTCGGGGAGCAACGGCATGTCGTACGCCGTAGCCGATTCGGCTCTCCTCGTACCGAGCGCGGTGGATGAGTAAGCGGAGTAGAGCCACGATGCTAGAACGGGACAGCATCTCCCGCGGCGGAGCTCTCCGGTGGCGGGGCAAGCGGAGCTCACGCGGTGAAAAAGCTCATCGGGGAGGTCGAGTGGACATGCGGCGACATTTGCTTGCTCGGGGAAAGCGGGAATAGTTGCTGGCGGTGATGGCGGGAGTTCTAACGGTTGGATAGTTGCTGGATCGGGATTCGGGTCGGGTATTATTGATAATGCAGGTGTCACTATGAGGAAGAGGAAGAAGATAGAGAGAAGAGCTGGCGTATTTGGGGGCATTGGTGAAATGAAGAGAGAGAAAGTGGAGAGAGAGAGAGAGAGTTAAGGGAGAGAATGTTTTGTGGGGTTTAGGTCTTCGAGAACCTCTCATGCTTATAGGGTTGCTTTTTGGCTTTTTCTTTATCGACATTGATCAAATCTACTACTACTAGTATACCCTAATACTAAGATTATCATCTAATCATTCGTTCTATTAATGTACTCCCTCCGTCCCAAAATACTTGTCGTTCTAGGAAATATTTTTTGTCCCACAATACATGTAGTTCTCATTTGCCAATGCAAATTTTAATATTATTTATAATCATCTACCAATTAGACTCTTTCTTTTTTCTATTTTTTATGAAAAAGATGTGTAATTATGACATTCCTTAAAACCCGTGCATAACCTTAAAACGACATGTATTTTGGGACAGAGGGAGTACTAATCTGACATGTTAACTCACTTGTGTATGTAATGTAGTGATGAAAAAAGCTGTCGGATACACTCCACCCGGAGCCGACCTTGTTTGGGTTTCAGGGGTTCCGAAGCAATTTTGGATCGAGTCCGAGTTATAAAATATTTATCTGTATTAACGGATTGAATATGGTAGAATTCCGGGGCATTCGGAACGGATTCGGGTTTTATAAATCTTGAGTCGAACCTGAGACGGGTCGAGTCCCGTTTTAAACATAAAGTCGGGTCGGGTCGGGACCCACGATTACCTCCGGCGGTAGTTGATTAGGTGTTTAAAAGTAATAAAGTGAGTGATTTTGTAAAATAACATGCTGAATGAGATCTTGTTTCTATATTGTGAATCCCAATTAACAATACTGTAAAATAATATGTTTACCACGTATGTCCTAGATTACACCATATCTTTTGAAGTGTTAGACAAAAACAAAATTTTCCCGACCAATCCAAACCCAATGTACGAACACTGTAAACATTATTACCAGGAGTGAGATGCAGGAGCGAGATGCAGATCCTATCACGGGTTGTAGGAATATGCTTTAACAATGTCTTTAATAATTTCGTGAACATATTAAATACTATTTGATGAATAGATTTTAACAATGTCTTTAATAATTTGGTGAACATATTAAATACTATTTGATCAACAGATTTAAAATGCTTGGAAATGCAGTCTAAATATTAAACAAATCATACTATTTTTTTTGTGTTGACTTTAAACTTTCCTTATATATTAGTTATATTAATGTAATTGGACCTATTAGCTCCGACAAGTCATAATATTTTAATAAACGGTGAAACTATTTTTTTCATTATTATTTTTTACTTTTTTATAAATAAAAAAATCACATTTTAATATTTTTATGTAAATAAAATACCAAATTAATCGTTTTTTTAGTTTTACATCAAAAACCATTACATCCAGCAACTTCATTAAATTCCACTACCATCAGAACAATTTACAGCAAAAACTCATTTGTTCAGCTACTCCATAAATTTCTACCACCATACCAATCGATCTTATGTTGAATATTTTAGTCTAATTGAATCGACTGGTCGGCGAATGTAGTCATAATATATTATCGAACAAGTCGGAGAGTGTGGAGTACACGCTTGTTAGAATATATTATGATTAGGGCCAAGGGGCGGAGCCCGGTTGTGGTTAAATTTATTTGAATGATAAAGTTATTATGAAAATTCATAGAAATTTGAATTGGGAAAATAATTCGAATTCGAATTTGAATTTTGGTCGGCTTTATCATTTGAAATTTTAACCGTTTTTGGACATCAAACTGTTTTACAGTTGGAGTATTTTGGTTGAATAAATTAGTATGGTTCTGTGAAAAAAATCGATCACAATAACAATAATATTAATTTTGATTGTTCAAAACGAAAAGGTCTGATTTTATCTGGTTGAAAATTTTGGAGAACCACCAAAATAAATTCAATCTGAAATTGTTAAAACAAAACTTTATAGTTTATCCAGAAATCTCTAAACAATATTCTCAACAAAAGATTGAAATTATCTGTTCTTGTTTTATGAATAAATTTGTATGAAGGTGTTCTTGTTTTATGAAAAGATTTGTTTGAAGATTGAAATGAAAAGATTTGTTGTCATCTTTATGAGAATCCAGAATCAACTATTAAAGCATGGGAACTATGGTATCATAATCTTGTTGGATAAGTGTTCTTAATTGTTTGGATATGGCATGGATTTTGCATGCAATTCAAGTATTAAAGGTCATTTATATGCATATCTATAATAATAGGCTATAAAGTTTTATGCATGCAACTGTAATATGGCACATGCGGTAACCGAAGATATTCGTATATGTGCTGTAGCAAATGCTATTTAAGGCATGTATTTTTATATTTATTTATGGCCTAATGACATGTAAAAGTACATGTACATAGATGAATTTATAAAAAAAATAACTTCAAATATTAGGCTATGCATGTTTATATATAATTACGAAATTATATAGATCTAACATGGATACGTGGTTGTATATAAATTTTAAAAATAATTAGCATAATGTGAATTATCCATGATATCGTATTCGGGTTTGAAAGGTTTTTGGGACGAGACTATGTTAAAAACCAGATATAAAAAGCCTCAAAATTGAGTTTTTTTTAGAGTCAATGGTTATAGAGCAGTTGTAAGACTCACTCAATCCAAAAAGAAAAACAAACCCAACGTGAAAGAGGTATATATTGTATCTTCATTGGGTATCCTAAGTATTTTGCTGCGTATAGATTCTACGTGTTAGAATCTAATGAATATAAGTCTGTGAATGTGGTTATAGAGTCAAGAGATGCAATATTTAACGAAGAAAAAATTACGTCTATACCAAGACATAGAGACACAATTCAAAACTCAATGAACATGAACTCAGTTCAAGCTAAAGATGGATAAAATGGTATTATTTTTGTACCTAAATCTTCTAAACCAAGAAGAATCCTAGAGGTAGAAAAGGTTATTTGGATGCGAGTTATATTTCCAATATAGAAGATCATTCTTTTACGAGTGAATGAGTGTTCCTTCTTGGGGAATGTGTTATAACCTGGGCATCCAAGAAACAATTATGTATAACTTGGTGAGGATAATTATCGCCTGGGGGTAGGCTTGTAATTTGTTTGGTGTTTAATAGTAGTATGTGGGTGTTATATATTTAGTGTAGAGAGTAGAGAGATAATTAAGCTGGCTGGTTGCAATTAATTCTCATTACCCACACTTAATGCAGGTGGTTGGGTATTTATACCCTTATGTTTGGGCCCTTATGGGCTTTCGGGTCATGTTTAATGGACCCGGGTCATGTTCAAAGACCCATGAGCTCTAAGTAGGAGAGCAAGTAGCTTAGTCAAGAAGTGTTTAGGTTTTTTAGTACTTTTGTCATAGTTCGAACAGTCCTTTGGGCTAAGTGTTCGAAGTGATCTGTCTGGTCCGGAGGCCTTTGACCCATCTGTCCTTGTCCGGGGAGCATGCAGAATTCGGAATCATCAGGAGCCCCTTTTTTAGGTGTTTGTGCAAATACTCTTGTTAAAGACCTGAAAAACAGTCCGACATCAGGGGTAGTTTTAATCCGGACAGGTCTGTCAATTTGGGCTATGGGTTTATCCGGACAGATAAAGCTTCACGAATTCAAAAACGGTTTTTGCCAGAGTTCGTGGGACACGTGTCACTCTTTGATTGGTTGCTTTAGCCGTTTTTTCACCTTGAATTTCGAACCCACCTTCTTCGAAAAACAACCTCTAAACTAAAGGTGGTGACATCAGCACCGTCTTTAATCATTACCAATCTTTTCGAATTCTCCTAGGAATCAACTTCCTTTTTCAGATTTACTATAAATTCAAAATCACTTTCTACTGTTTTACCATCTCTTTCATATTTACTCTGTAAAATCTCTCAAAGCTTTCTCTCTCTAAAGCAAAAACTTGCTCAATAGTTTATGTTTACAGCGAGGAACGCTCTGATCAAAGGCGGGTGGCTCAAACTTTCTGAGTTAGAGAAGGCTCTAAAAGTCGAAAGAGAAAGACGAATTGCGGCAGGGTTACCCACTTCACCTGTTGATAGACCAATCACCTCTGCCACAGAGTCAGATCAAGGCTCTTCTTCTTCTAAATGCACCAAGCCTAGAAAACTATTTCAAACTAACCTCTCCCCCATTAACTCTGGTTCCTCAGTTCAGGAATCGGAACTTGCTGTCGAGCCAGGAGTAACGGTTACTAGCCTAAAAAAACCCTCACCCTTTATAGCAATGGGGTCGGATACGGAGCACTCCCCTCAGAAGCTAGTCAATAGGAGGAAAGGCCGGTTAGTTAAAGGCCAAGGGTCTTAAAACACTCCCTCAAAGTCGGGGGCAAAAGACAGCAACACCGGGTCAGAGGTGCCTATTAGAGCCCCCAAGGACAGACTGTCCGGTCCGGAGGGCACCAGTCCAAGTCTTCAAAGAGAAGCATCTGCTCCAGGAACTCTACCGGAGAGCAGAAGCCAAAAGAACACTGAGGCCCAGCATTGCGGAGACAAGGCTGAGTCAAGTTTGAACCCTCCCCCTACTACTGCTGCTGAAAACCCTTCAACCATTATGGAGGATGTAATGGAGGACTCTGTCGAAGAGGCCCCATTTGAGTCTGAGCCCTCCGGTCAGACCAGTAGTGCTGCAGTTGCCAAAAAAGACAAAGGCAAGGAGAAGCTGTGTTTGAAGCATCCGGATCTGCCGGAGAGTCTTGAAGGAAAGGTGGGGCCTTGTTTTCACAAGGTCAATGTCAAGTACCTCCTTGCCCTGCAGAAAATCAACTATGCATTCATTCACACAGCTGAGCTGGGCCGGATGCGTACGAAGTGGGGAATACCGGAGAACGTGAAGATCAGGATCCCCATACACCCGGAGACTCCTATGGACTGCAAACTGAGTGAAGTTGTCATCTTCACTGAGCTGTTCAATTGGGGACTTAGACTCCCCTTAGACCCTGAAATTGTCAGATACTTCCATCTGATAAAGCTTTGCCCGAGCCAACTGAGCCCTAATGCCTGGTATACCCTCATGGCCTGCATCATGGATTCAAGGCTCTCCGGGATTCCTCTACTAATGGAGGAGTTTGCTGCTGTGGCCAGCCTTTGCAGAAACCATCACATCCCCTTCTACCATTTCAACATGGGGGATAACTTCAAGGCTGTGGATGATTTGTTAGAGGCGAAGAGGAATTGGAGGACTCAGTTCCTGTTCGTAAGTGGAGCTTGGGAAAATGGAAGGAGAATCAAGTCCGGAGAGAACCCAAGTCTCCTCAGAAGCAGGTGGAGGAGTGATCGTAAGTCTTCCGCTTTATACTTTTGTTTTTTTTAGAAGTAGTTTGAACTAATAGGTCTCACTTTTGCCTTAGCAGTACTGCCCAAGGAGTTCAGTGACTACCAGAAAACCGGGCAGGCTACTTGTACCAAGATCAATGCTTGGGCTGCTGAGAGGTGGGGGAACCGGTTCCACGCTGCTTTTACCGGAGGCAACTTGACAAGGTCTCACTTGTGGAACACCACAGGTCGGAGAGACTTGAATTGGGAGGAGCTCACCACTCAGCCTCCTCCGGATGTTGTGCTTAAGAGGACCCATGAGCCAGATGAGACACTTTACTTGCCAGGCCGGGCCAAAGCTCCAAGCAAGATGAAAGGCAAGAAAGTGGCCAACCCTGGAGAGGTGGAGGAGGATGCTCTCATACAACCGGAGGGGTCAGTCCCCGATCAAATTGATGTTGCACTCCTGGAAGCAGTGGAGCAGGAGGCTGAAAAGCAAGAAGTGCACTCCCCAGTCCCTCCAAGGGATCCCAAAAGAGATCGTAAACGGGGAGGTGAAGGCAAAGATAGGGAGGCCAAGAAGAAAAAGACCTCTAAGGGTGACGAGCTCTCTCTCCGGGCCCCGGAGCCTCCTTCCCAAGCTGATCCTACTGACCCGACACTAGCGGAGGAGATACCGGGCGACTTCCATACCGATGAGGTCGAAGGAAGAGGTATCAATATTGACGGGATAGACATCTCCGGACTTGGTGGGCTTGGTGAGTACTTCATCAATCTTCCCAGAGACGATTTTACCGGACCTTACCTCCCTCAAAGTACCTCAAACACGGTCACTTTCAATGGTAAGACCTTTATCGTTTCTAGTGAAAGGGACGCTATAGCCCACTCTTTATTAAGCAATGTTCAGCCCGTACTTGCGTTGGAGAAACAAGTTCGGAGTCAGGAAGACATCATCAAGGATCTTAAGTCTGACAAAGAGAGGCTGTCCGACGACCTTCGCACTGCCACTTCAAATGTTGACATTCTAAAAGAAGAGAACGGGGAGTTGAAGAGAAACCAAGAGGCAAGTACCACCAAGGTTACCACATTAGAGGACACCATCACAGAGCTCCGGGGGAAGCTGTCCGAGCTGGAAAAAGATCTTGCCACCTCAAAAGGGGAATCTAAAGCCAAAGACCAGATCATCACCAACTTGACCAATGACAAAGTTTCTCTTGAGAATACAGTGTCTAAGGCTGCCGAGGAGAAAGCAATTTTGCTAAAAGAGCAGGAGGCCAAGATTCAAGCCAAGATTGATGCTTATGCCAATAATGTGATCGACACTCAGGAGGAGATGTACGCCAAGGTGAAGTCTGACATGGTCCTACTCTTCCATGAGAAGTTTCCGAAGAGGAACCTGGGGGATTTATAGCTTTATGTTGAGCCTGAAGACATCCCGTATCATACAATGGATGAAGGTGACAGGTATGGCTACTCCAGTGCTTCCTCAGATGACGAAGAACACACCGGGGAGAAACCTGGCGAAGAGAAAAATGATCTCAAAGGGAAGGAAAAGACAGATGAAGGTGAGCCATCTTCAAAGACTCACCCTTAATTCATGATTTAGTTTTTACTTGTTTATCCAAACTAAAGTCCTTGGAAGGCAAAGGCATTCTTTTTTGTAATTGTGTTCGGTATCTGACCGGAGAGGTTTTTGTTCTGTTTTGACCATTCAAAAGTCCTTCGAAGGCTAAGGCACTTTAAGTTATTTCAATGAATATTTCTGTTTTGTACAAATCTCATCTTCTTTCATTGTTTGTTTCAATTTTGATGGCTAGAGTTTAAATAGCCCTTAGTTAATTCATAGTGAGAGTGTTTAAATTCTCCGGCTAGAGTTTAAATAGCCCTTAGTTATTTCAGTCCGGATAGTATGACAAAGGACAAAACTTAAAATACTTTAGAAATTTTTTTAAGAAGGCATCAAGTTTTATTAAAATCCCGGATACCTCGTTAAAACCTCCCCGTGCCACCAGGGAGGAAAGAGTATGCCCCCAAATATTTACATGGATGTTTAAACAAGTAAATATTTACACAAATGCTATTTCAAGTACATCCGTAGATGCTCGATATTCAAAGGATGAGTCAAAACTCTTCCATCCTTATCTTCTAACCAATATGTTCCAGGTTTAATTCTTTCAACAACCATATACGGACCTTCCCAAGTTGGGGCCAGCTTTCCGAACAGCTTTTCTTTAGTGTGTAAGAAGACTTTCCTTAATACCTTGTCCCCCGGTTGGAAATCTCTTCTTTTAACTTTGGAAGCAAACATGCTTCTATCAAACCCTGATAGTGTGCAACTCTAAGGTGAGCTTTAACTCGTCTTTCTTCTATTAAATCAAGTTGACCTCTGATTGCCACCTCGTTAGCGTGTTCGGAGAAGTTGTGAACACGAAATGATTGAAGAGTTGCTTCTATGGGAGCTACTGCATCCATCCCATAGACCAAAGCAAATGGTGATTCTTGTGTTGCAGCCCCAGGTGTTGTCCGGTAGGCCCACAAGACCTCTTGTAAATAACTAGGCCACTTCCCAGCAGCCCCTTCCAAATTCTTCTTTAAACCGGACAATATAGTTCTATTAGCCACTTCAACTTGGCCATTTGCTTGTGGGTGGAAAGGTGAAGAGAAACAATGTTGTATACCCCTTGAGGCACAAAAGCTCTCCATTTCCCTATTGTCGAACTGTGGCCCATTGTCTGTTGTTATCTTTTGTGGGACACCAAATCTGCAACAGATGTTGGATAGAATGAATTTTATAACAGGTTTTGAAGTTGTTCCTGCTAAAGGGGCTGCTTCAATCCACTTCGAAAAGTAGTCTATGGCAACAATTATAGTTTTGCGTCCTCCGGACGCCACATGGAGAGGTCCTACTAAATCCAACCCCCATCGAGCAAAATGAATAGGTTTAGAAATTGACTCTAAAGGAATGGCTGGGACATGAATTTCATTGCTGTACCCCTGGCATGGGTCACACCTTCTTACCAATTCCTTAGCATCTTTCATGATAGATGGCCAATAGTATCCGGCCAGTAAAACTCTTCTTGTTAAAGCTCTGAATCCACAATGGGCTGATCCCTCACCATCATGCAATTCGGAGAGGACTACTTGAGACTCTTCATCCCCCAAACAGCGCAAGAGAGGTTTACTGTAAGATTTTTTATACATCACTTCTCTCAATATGATGAAACCACGAGCCTTGTGTTTCAATGTTCTGGCTAGTGACTTATCCGGAGGCACGATACCATCGGAGAGATATTGCAGGAGAGAAAACCTCCAGTCTTGAGGTTGTTTCACTTGCACTTCAAAAATTTCCTCTTCTTTACCCTTACTAAGTTGAATGGAGGGGCTTTCCAGCACATGGATCTATGGATATGACTCCGTATATGCTATGGTTGCTAACGAGTCTGCTAGCTCATTTTCTGCCCGGGGTATGTGCTCATAAACAATACCTTTAAACTTGAGTGCTTCATTTTTAAGGAGGAGTAAATATTTCACAAGCTGCTCCTTTTTAGCCTCAGACTGGCCTTGAGCATGGTGGATAAGAAGCTGAGAGTCACTTAGTAGCCTGACCCTCTTAGCCCCACAAATGTAGGATAACTTTAAACCAGCTATAGCTGCTTCGTATTCGGACTCATTATTAGATGCTCTGAAAGCAAAACAAATAGCCTGGTACATCTTGTCTCCATATGGAGAAGTTAAACACACCCCTGCACCACATCCCATAGTGCTAGATCCACCATCTGTTCGGACGACCCATACTTTTTTATCTTTTATGTCAGTAGTTTGCTCCGAATCCCTGTCGAAGTGAAATTCAACCAAAAAGTCTGCCACAGCTTGGGCCTTGACTACTGTTCGAGGAGCAAAGTCTATGTCGAAGTCCCCCAACTCTACTGACCACTTAGTCATCCTGCTTGAAATGTCTGCCTTTTGGAGGACATTCTTCAGGGGAAAAGAAGTCCGGACGATGATGGGATGAGCCTGGAAATAAGGCCTCATCTTCCTGGCAGCTATCACCAGGGCTAATGCTAATTTTTCGAGTTTCAAGTAACGCCTTTCTGCATATATCAAACTTTTGCTGATGTAGTATATTGGATGGGGATGACCATCGACCTCCCTCACCAATACAACACTGATGGCACAACTTGAAACTGCCAAATATACGAAGAGTGTCTGCCCATCAACTGGTTTAAACAAAGTTTTAGGGGAGGACAGGTGCTTCTTGATCTCATTGAAAGCCTCATCACACTGTGGGGTCCAATCGAATCCCTTTGCACCCTTCAAGGTTTGAAAGAAGGGGGCACACCTGTCCGAAGACCTTGAGATAAATCTGTTTAAGGCAGATAATCTCCCCGTTAACCGCTGTACTTCTTTAATATTTCTAGGTGGCTCCATCTGGAATAGAGCATTGAGCTGGTCCGGATCGGGCTGTATCCCATGCTCACTTATAATATAGCCTAGAAACTTTCCGGACTGCACTCCGAACACACATTTTCTGGGTTTAACTTTAAATTCACTTTTACCAAGTTGGCAAAAGTTTCTTGGAGATCAGACAAGTGCAATTGCTCGTCCACACTCTTCACCATCATGTCATCAATGTATACTTCCATATTTCTTCCAATCTGATCAGCAAAAGCCTTGTTTACTAACCTCTGATAAGTAGCCCCAACATTTTTCAACCCAAACGACATTACCTTATAGCAATGGAGACCTCTGTCAGTGACAAATGTGGTATGCTCTTGATCCTTCAGATCCACTTGAATCTGATTGTATCCGGAGAAGGCGTCCATAAAGGACAACAGCTTGTTCCCAGAGGTGGAATCTACTAACTGATCAATCCGGGGGACCGGATACAAATCTTTTGGGCAAGCCCTATTGAGATCTGTGAAGTCAATGCACATGCGCCACTTGTCATTTTTCTTTTTTACCAGAACCGGATCGGCAGTCCACAAAGGATACTGAGACTCCTTGATATGCCCCATCTTTGTGAGCTTGTCAACCTCTTGCATAATGACATCAGCCTTCTCCTTAGAAAAAAACTATTCTCTTTTGAACCACTGGTGCTACGTCTCTCCAGACAGATAGGTGATGTGATATCACTTCTGCTGGAACCCCAGTAACATCAGCATTGCACCAAGCAAAAACGTGCTGATGATTCTTCAAAAACTTTAACATTTCATTTTTCAGATTGGGTGGCATTTTGGAGCCTATCTTGACACTTCTTCCTTCTTCCAAACAGTGTGTCTCTACCTCTTCGACCGGTATCAACACTCCAGGGGTCTCTCTGGGGTCATCAAGTTCACCCTCACCCCTAGAAAGCCCCTCAAACTTCTATTTCTCGTTGATGCGAACTTCCCCCAGTGTCCGGGGTGCCAGAGCAGTAGCATAACACTCTCTTGCAATCTTTTGACTGCTCCGGACGACTCCAACCTGTCCCTGAACAACATATTTCAAGCACTGGTGGACTGTCGAAGCAACTGCATGCATCCTAGAGAGCCAAGACCTCCCTAGAATAGCATTATAGCAAGTGGGACAATCCACCACAATAAAGAGTATTCTGACCATTTTCTTGAAAGGGCCCTTGCCCAATAGAACTTCCTCTTCGAACTCTCTGATCACATCTGCTGAGCTGCCTATAAAGCCCACAATTGATCTGTCCGAACTCTGAATTACAGCTGGATTTTTCATTCTCTTGTATGTGGTTAAGAAAATGATAGTGGCTGAGCTTCCAGTATCCACCAAAATTCGTCTTATGTCGTTGCCCCCAATAGATGCTCCTATGGCAACAATATCCTCATGAGGACCAACAATATCTCTTAAATCATCTTCATCAAAAACAATGAAGGGGAATGAATTTTGTGACTGATATGAAGTCATGCCTCCTTCTAGCTGGGAGGCTAAAGTATGAACGTGCCTGTTCCTCGAAGAAGCAGTAGGAGCTGTCATAGTGTCCCCTCCGAAAATTGTAAGTGACTCAAAAAACTTAATGAGTCCGGAGACCGACCTAGAACATTCCTCAATTGTACCCACTATGTTTCGACTTGGATCAGGATCCAAGTACTCAGATTCCACATCAAACCTCTCAATTATAACCATGGCTCCCTCCGGAGCAGCATTACTTGGACCAACCCGGTGAGTGTAGTCAGACCTGTTACCTCGTCTTCTTTTGACGTAAGCTCCCAGCTTTCCCCTCTCAATCAAGTTCTGAACTTCTTGTTTTAATGCTATGCAATCATCAGTGGTATGACCAATATCATTGTGATATTGGCAAAAAAAGTTATTGCGATGTTCTTCGGGAGACTGCAATGTGGTTGGTCTCCGATAATGCACCTCTTCCTTTGTTTTATAAAAAATGGTGGCCACACTTTCTTTTAATTCTGCGAACCACTCCGGTAGGACCCATGACCCTCTCTTGTTTCTGGATTGCTGACTCTGAGCAGGAGCAACTGGCTAAGACTGAGCTTTTGCCCTGCCATGCCCCTGTCCGGTCTCTCTTGTTTTATTTCCGGACTGATTCTGATTGGGATTTGGTGCCACTGGGGTAGACCTCACCTGCCTGTGCACCCTGGTTTTCTTTGTTTCATCGACGTTTATTTGTTTTCCAACCTGATTCAGCAACCCTCCCCATGTCATGGCCTTCTTCCTGGTCACTGAGTCAGCCAACTTGCCAGGGTTCAAGCCCTGTCTTAGGGATGCTATTGCTACCTGTTCGAAGCAATCAGCCAACCCATTCTTGGTGTTCACAAAACGGCTTATATATTCTTTCAAGGACTCATTTGGTTCCTGGACACAATGGATTATTGTGTCTCCATTGCCCTTTAGCTCTTTACTCCCTACAAACTGCCTTCGAAAGGCTACCCAAAAAGTATCGAAATATTTAATACAGCCTTGAGGCAGGATGTTGTACCATTTTATAGCACTCCCCGTAAATGATTGGGAGAATGCCCTACAAAGTAGTTTATCATCGTCGTCAAAGTTCATCATGAAGTTTTTAAATTGTTCCAAATGGTTGTCCGGATCAGTACTGCCATCGTACTTTTCTATTTTGGTGCTGTCAAACCTCTTAGGGAGGTTTCCAGACAGAATTTTAGAAGATAATGGAGATTGCCTCCAATTTCTTTCACGACTAAACACAGTATCCTCATTGGGAGTTGCAAAGATACCTGGTTCATCGTGAAAAGCGAAGGGATCCATCAGCATCCGGTCCACATGCCTCCGGCTGTGAGATGACCCTTTACCAATATTCTTCTTCATCCTTCCATGTCTATCCCTTTTTCTTGAATATTTTTTGATCTGCTTTTGCTTCTTTCTAGTTCGACCCTCATCGCTGCTAGAGGATAAGGATTTTTCAACTCCTTCATTGTCCGAAGAGCTATCAGAAGATTCTGAGCTTGAGTCAGAACTCTCCACTGGCTTAGACCGGTGAGACTTTTTGGAGCTGGCATGAGTCTTTTTGGTGCTCACATGAGTCTTTGAAGACTCATGCTCTCTGGGGTTGTCGGTGTGATGAGCAACTGATGCTTTGGACTTTTCTTTCATGCCCATCTTAGCCTTTTCTGCCCTCAGAGCTTCTATTTCACCCTTTAGCCTATCGCGCTTTTTGATAGTGTACTCATCGTTCTCTCCCACCACTTCGAGCAGAGCCGGTGGTACTTCTGGATTGTCCAGATTCATTCGGACAGACTTTCTTTGCTGGTTTTGAATGCTTGATTCAGGCACCTTATTCTCCCACTGTGGTCGCCAATTTGGTGAGGATAATTATCGCCTGAGGGTAGGCTTGTAATTTGTTTGGTGTTTAATAGTAGTATGTGGGTGTTATATATTTAGTGTAGAGAGTAGAGAGATAATTAAGCTGGCTGGTTGCAGTTAATTCTCATTACCCACACTTAATGCAGGTGGTTGGGTATTTATACCCTTATGTTTGGGCCCTTATGGGCTTTCAGGTCATGTTTAATGGACCCGAGTCATGTTCAAAGACCCATGAGCTCTAAGTAGGAGAGCAAGTAGCTTAGTCAAAAAGTGCTTAGGTTTTTTAGTACTTTTGTCATAGTTCGAACAGTCCTATGGGCTAAGTGTTCGAAGTGATCTGTCCGGTCCGGAGGCCTTGGACCCATCTGTCCTTGTCCGGGGAGCATGCAGAATTCGGACTCATCATAACTGATTCAACAATAGAATATGAATTTTGTGGCATTAGCCACAACTAGTAAATAAGCTGAGTGGCTTAGAGATCTGATATATGCGATTTCGTTGTGGCATAAACCGATATTACTTATATTTTTTAGGTGTGATAATGAAGCTGACTTGGCCAATGTCTATAGATAATTTTACAAAGGCTGGTCTAGACACTTAGGTGTTAGACACAGTAGCATCACTCATGATGTTATTTCAGTAGAGTTTGTGAGAACTCAATATAATTTAGCCGATAATTAAACAAAGGGTTAAGTAGAGATTTTGTGACACAAATCGGTTATTGGGATGTGATTAAATTCCATTTGAAATCTCTCATGTTGAGATACCCAATTCCCATCTAATATGACATTAGATGTTGAATTCAATGTGGAAAGCTTAATATCTAGAGATTGGAACACATTAGTAGTATTACCTCATAGTATGTGTTCAGACATGCAAGTTGCGGAGGTTGAAGTTTATCTTCTTAATAGTTCTTTTGAAGGATAAGGACACAAGGGTAGTAAAATATAGTGTCAAGTGAGAACATTTGAGAATGTAAATTTATATGTATATTATCCACGAGTATTCATTATGGATAGTAAATGTTCAATCCTTAGTGATACCTTGATATTCGAATATTTGAAATATGTAATATACTAATATGAAATTCAATCGTCACGATATTTCATTTATGCAAAAAATTGTTATTTGTTGTGATTTTGTTTTAGTTAATCATGAATTGCACTAAAATGGGGGAAGATTGTTGGATATTTTAGTGTAATTAGATTGACTAGTCGACCAATGTAGTCGTAATATATTATCGAACAAGTCGGAGAGTGTGGAGTACACGCTTGTTAGAATATATTATGATTAGTGGGTCCAAGGGGCGGAGCCTGACTGTGGTTAAATTTATTTGAATGATAAAGCTATTATGAAAATTTATAGAAATTTGATTTTGGAAAATTAATTCAAATTTGAATTTTGGTCGGTTTTATCATTTGAAATTTTAACCGTTTTTGGACATCAAACTGTTTACAGTTGGAGTATTTTGGTTGAATAAATTAGTATCGTTCGTAAAAAAAATCGATCGCAATAACAATAGTATTCATTTTGATTTTTCAAAACGAAAAGCTCTCATTTTATCCGGTTGAAAATTTTGGAGAACCACCAAAATAATTTCAATATGAAATTGTTAAAACAAGACTTCAGAGTTTAGCCAGAAATCTCTAAACAATATTCCCACCAACATCTTATTTTGAAAATTCTGATTTGTGCAGGTTTTAACAGAAACAACTAATTTCAAGATAATATCTCGGAACCCGATGTCTTTGCACATAACAATTGATTTCGAGATAGTAAAACTAAGAACAAGATTAATTTAACTTGTTGGTTGATTGGATGATGTTCTCGGATGTAAAATATTTTGTTTGGCTTTTCCAATGAAAAATCTTTAAAAAATTTAAAGATTTTTTCAGGGTTTAATTTTAGAAGTTAAACAGTATATGATGGATTTAATTTGAGTTAATGGTGTTTTTTGATATAAAGTTTTATGGTAGTAAATGACATCAAATCATAAAATAAAAAATAAAACGAGAGCAATATAAAAAAACAAATGATAATTGTTTTATTATTATTTTAAATTAGGGAAGACATATAAAATGCCGAGCAAATGAACAAATTGCATTAGTGATAATTGTTTTTATTATTATTTTGAATTATGGAAGAAATATAAAATGCAGAGGAAACGAAAGAGTGGAGTTAGAAGACTAGAGTTTTAAGCCGAAAAGTCTCTGGATTGTTTTATATTATGAAAATGTGTTTTAAGATTTGTATTTCTAAAAATAATTAATTTTGAATTCAAACTCAAACCAATTGTTTATTGGTCCAAAACTTGTTCTAACGTTGAAAAACCGTTTTGTTGGTGCGTGGAAATTTTATATCCATAGTTGAAAAAATAAAACAAACCAATTTTCGTTCTCTGGTTAGAAAAAATATTCTGATTTTATACCGTTGGAAGTCTAATGAACCATCAAAATATTTTAATCCAAAATTATTCTCAAAGACATAAACAATTATCCAAAAATAAAACACAAAATTCCCTATATCGATTAATTTAAAATCGGTGATACACATATAAAGATCGATAACCCGAACAAGATGAAAATATATGATGCAATCAAAAAATTGTTACATAAGTAACTCAGACTTTAACATTGAGGAAGATCTTTAGGAGGAGGAAGCAAACTTTGTGACGGTAAAGGACCATTTTGAACTACAAACCCCATGGCAAGACCCCAAGAAGTATGTTCTTCAAGATGACAATGTATGAACCAGACCCCTGGATTATCCGCATTTATACGTACCGCGGCCCATCCACCGCTTGGCACCGCTACCGTGTTCCTCTCTGGAGGATCGACGAGATTATACTTTGCCGGATCTTTCTTCACATCAAAGTTTCCAAAACCACTACCCACTATAAAGAAATTGTGACCGTGGACATGAATTGGATGATTCTCTACGTTTAAAAAACTCGTACCTTGCAATACAATCTCCAAGCTTGCGCCATAAGGCACCACAAAAAGTTTAGTACCAAATTTTGCGTTCATGTTTTCACTTACGGAATCAACACCTGAAAAATCAAACTTTTCCGGTGGATTGTCGGGGAAGTCTAGCGAGAAAACACCTTCGGTTTGGTTTGTGTAATAGCTTTGTAATATAGAAACATCAGGCCGGACAAAAGAAATGTTATTCATGGATGCGAAGAATCTCTTTCCTTTAAAGCCTGGGCAAATTTGATTTTTGGGACAATCTTGTAGGTTAAGGCTAATCGTAGAGATCACACGCTTACTAATCTTTTTTGGTACTTTACATGGATATTGAGCTGAACCGAGGCTCTTAAGATTGTTAGAGAATTGCGTGGCGAATTTAGTGTCTAGCATATCAGGAAGGTTGTTTACTTCAAGGCTTGTAGGTGAGTCTAGTTGGGGGTTCGAACCTAAATTCTTTCTTCTTCTTGTATTCTTGTATTGTAGGAATCCGATTGAGGTCGAGTTATTAAATGGGAAAACTGACGTCACATAAGGGGTTGCAGCCATCGCAAATGTGAGGGTGGTATCAGGGACTTGATTTGCATGTAGAAGAACTGTGGTTGTTTGGCCTGGTGCTATCATAATGGCCGTGGTCACTAATGGCTTGGTGTACACGGCATCAACCTCGACAACAGTTAGTGTATGGTTTGCAATCGCAAAGAAAAGCTCGTCGTTAAGGGCCGCGTTAATTATCCGAAGCAAGTAGGTTTTTCCGCGCTCGACTGTCTGGGTAAAAGTATCTGCTCATTAAAATTACAAGCTTTTTACGTTATGTTTATTTGGAAAAGAAATGAAAGTTATATGGCCAACATTGGTGCTTAAGTCCAATGTGAATAAAAATGGATCATTGAAAAACCGAACTAACAAGACTGAGTCTAGTACTCAATTCGGTAAGATAAAATTCGAATGGCATTCGAATTCAAATTCAAACCTTATCTTAGATTCGAGCCTATCTCGAGCCTTATGTATTCGGCCTGGTTCGATTCCAGGCGTAATCTCGAATGCGATTACTATATTTTGGCATAATGAAAAATTGTTCTGATGTGGAAAAATAATACCAAGTAGATTAAGTACCTTTAAGAGAGCAAGGATAAAGAGGACCCGGAAAGCCGTTAATAGTATAGGCATCAGAAGAGTTAGGTCCTGCTCCGGTCTTAACCATATCAGCCTCGACAGCCTCTACAGGACTATTCCACCATTCTCCGAAAATAATGGGGATTTCGGATCGAATGGGATGGGAAAATGGATAAGGCATCTTAGGGTAAATGATAAAGGCACCATAAACAGAAGCTCTTTGCCAAGAGTAATGAGCATGCCAAAGAAGAGTTCCTCTTTGGTCCTCCACGGTGAATTTGTAAGTGAATGTATTCCCTCCTCTGATTGGACATTGTGTTATGTAAGCTGGTCCATCTGCCCATCCTGTTCTGTACTGCCTTAGTCCATGCCTGTGTTTTAAACCACAATCTTAAGTTCTGCCATAATCAAACTGAGTTCCTCAAACTAAACGCAGCCTTCTTTATAAAAAGTATTTGCACAAGATGATCTAAAAAATGAAACTGAAAATGCTCACCAATGAATTGTGGTGTTTTCGGCGATACGATTCGTGACCTTAATTTCAACTTTATCACCTTCATGAACAGCTATGGTTGGCCCTGGAAACTCTCCATTCACTGTCAGGAGTTGCTTTGTGTGACACAACCTACTTACTTGCTTCCACTCAACCTGCACACATACAAACTCATATAAGCATAATTATTCCTAAAAGTCACACACCTTACTATTTTAGAATTTTACATTAAGACTTTCAATTGAAAAATATTAACAACATCAAAAACAAGTTCATAACATATATATACTGAACTACGCGATCATAACTTGAAATTATAACGTTAACAAAATTGTTTCGATACGAATTAGAATAGGCTTACATTGAAGTTGAAGCGTCTAGTTCTTGCTAAAGCATAAGAAGGAAGACAGGCTGCTATGAATACAGCAAGTGATAGCACTAAAAAACCAAAACGATTGTATAAGCTATTCTTCATCATCTGTTTCTATAAGACTATAGTGCTCTTAACTTTAAGGCTGTCTTTAAATTTTAATATGCTATGTTTTTCTTTCTTCGAAGAACTGTCCAGCATCTCTTATATATACTAAGATTTTTTCACTTTTTTCATAATATTATTTTAATTAGATGGTTAGGTGACATTATTCTTTTTCTTTTTGCAATTTCCTAGCCAGTTATAGAATTACACTCAGTGGACTGGTGTGCTTGGACTTAAAAGTTGATGGGTGAGTGTTACGCTATTTTCCATTTTCTTTGTGTGTGTCAAAGTGAGAACGGGGAATTATTAAACATGCAGTCACTTACTCTTACTCACCTAGTGGTAGTTAAAAGTTCCCTAATCAATTTTAATATAGAAGCATGTTTTATGAATGGCTAAAAACAAATATTTTATTTTATTTTTGTTTTTTATTTTTATTTCTTAATCCATGTAGTTTTTATTATTCCCGACGTATTCGAACTGTTTTATAACGGATGATTAAAATAAATTATATTTAAAATACAAAATAAATTTAACTTTTTTTTTTTAAATTGATAAAAGTTAAATTCGTTGGTTTATAATTATTTGGTAGGTTAGAAAATTAAATGCTCTGATTTGGTGGTTAAATAGATAGAAAATAGGGAATTGCTAAAAAAAAAGTCATTTTTACTCCATGAAGTCGGTTGTTTTTAATTTTAAAAATTATTGCGTGAAGTTATTTTTTTTGACAATTTTGTCCTTCACGAAATCGTATAAATAGAAGAAATTACTCCGTGAAGTTATCATAATTTCCAAAAAAATACAATTTCTCTACCTTCTCTCTACTTTCTCTCTCTAAACATAAAGAACTAAAACTAAAAAAAAGTTAACACTATCATTATCAATTAAAATGTTTACATCTTAGTTGCCTTCAAAACCACTTAATCATATATCCTAACACTTAAATGACTTATTTGACAAAAAAAAAAATTTACATCTTAGTTATTCGAAAGGTTTCTCAAACCATAATGGGTATTTTGTTTTACTGTAAATTGATATTGTTTTTAGTTAGTATAAGTCTTTAGTAAGTGATAACCTACTAAAAAATTTACAAAAATGGACAAAATTAAAAGATAAATGTTAAAAAATTAGAAAAAATGATACATGTCTGTCCGCCAATGCAATGGCGTCAGCACCATCGTGTGCGTCATTTGCCCGACGGAAAGTATCATCTTCTTCGACAAGATGATCTTTTTCGACAGGATGATGACGAAAAACACCACCTGGACGCCATCGTCTGGCGGGGAAACAGATTTTTTTTATTTTTTTTTAAATCATATTTTGAAAAAAACAGAAAGATAGAATGGTCAATGTTCATGTTGGTTTGTAGAAAAAGAAGTTTTGTTAACTTATCGGCAAGTTTTGTTAACATTTTATTAAATTTTACAAAGTTAAAAAAAAAGAGTTTTGGTTAGTTTGAGTTTTGAGTTTTTACGATTTTAGTGAGTTTTAGGAAGTAAAATGTTAGGATATGGTAGGTTTTCTTTTTTTCAACTTCATGGAGTAAATAATGGCATAAAAACGTAATTAAATGAACTTTTAAGGATTTTTTTGTGTTTTTTGCCTAGTGACAATTTTGTAAAGGGTAAGGCTATATCTAGACCCCATTTGGCTATAATGAGACCTTAAATCAAACTTTTTATTTTATTTGATGCAGGAGACGGTTACAATGCCTAATCTATTCTAGATATTTTTAGATATCTTCTAGATATTTCTAGATATCTCTTTTTTTTAGATATTTCTTTTTTTAGTGTTTTCCTTTCCTAGATAAGATTCCCTAGATAAGATTCTAGTAATTTTCCTTATTTCTAGGAACTTCCTATTTTATGCTTTAGGGTTTCTAGGGTTTTCTCTATATAAAGAACCTTAGGTGCTATGTTTTAAAACACTTTTATCATCAATATCAATCAAAGTCTTCGAGTTTTCGAGATTTGTTTTTTTCTGGTGGATTCCAGAGTTTTTTTCTTCAAGTTTGACACCCGCAAACTTGAACCTTCAATTCTAAGACCAACGATTGTTGTCTTAGTGCATCCGACTGCGTCAAGTGGTATCAGAGCAGGCAATCTCCTACTCTTTTCAAAGCTTGAACAGCTATGGGTGATCAACCAGTAACCAGGGCCGACATGGAGGGTTTCACAGCGAGTTTGAACGAATCAACCACGAACCTGGAAAATCTGGTGGCAGCGTTAACTAATCAGATTGCAACATTAACCAATCAGATTGCTAACGCAGGACAAGGAGGAGGAGAAGGAGTGGGACGAAATTAGAATCGACAAGGCAGACACATACCAGTTGTTGAGGAGCCGCCCCGAGTCCGACATGGTGGAAACAACCGACTGCCTGTTAGAAACAATCAACAACAAGGCATGCATAACCGTGTCGCTGTTGATGATTCTAGCTCGGAGGAGGAATTGGAAGAGGAAGAGGTAGAAAAATGGAATCAAAATAATCAGGATTACAAAGTGAAAGCTGATATTCCATTGTTCTATGGTACTATGGGTGTCGAGGACTTTCTCGATTGGAAAATTGATGTCGATCGGTTCTTTGATGTTATAGAAGTCCCGGAGAGTAAACAGGTTAAGATGGTGGCTATCCGGTTAAAGAAGACTGCAGCTGTTTGGTGGGACAAATTGGCTATTCAAAGGCAAAGACAGAGGAAGGGTCCAGTTAGAACATGGCGCCAAATGAAGCAGCTAATGACTGAGCGGTTCTTACCGGAGGACTACGAGCAGATTCTTTACAAGATGTACATTGATTGTGTACAAGGAAGCAGGACCGTGACTGATTATACAACAGAGTTTTTACGTTTCTCTGAACGTAGTGACTTAAACGAAACAGAGAATCAGAAGGTGGCTAGATACATCAGTGGTTTAAAGGGCTCTCTTCAAGGGAAAATAGGGTTACAAACTGTGTGGATAGTTCAAGAAGCATCCAGCCTAGCCTTGAAAGCGGAATTGATGGAGAAATCATCTCGGGGTTTCACAAATTTCAGGAGACCCTCGATCCAGAACAACATCAAACCAGCTAGAGAAACGGACAAAGGCGTGGTTAACAGAGATTCCAACTCTCACAACAAAGGAGCAAGTAGTTCCATTAGTGGCATTCAGAAGGACAAAGCACCCAATCCGAAACAGAACATTCCTTATGCTAGGCCAACCATCGATAAGTGTTTCCGTTGTCAAGGAATAGGTCACAAGTCGAATGTTTGTCCCAGTAGAAAGACGGTTGCATTGCTAGAAGAAGAGGAAGACGACTTTATGGAGAATGAGGAGTATGAGGGAGTTGAATTTGCGGAAGAGGAATCTGCGGACAGAATCAGCATTGTTTTACAACGACTGTTGCTATCATCCAAAGAAGAGGGACAACGCAAGAATCTGTTTAGAACGTCTTGTTCTATTCAGAACAAGGTGTGCAATGTGATTGTTGACAATGGGAGCTCCGAGAATTTAGTTTCTCGAAAATTGGTGGCATATTTGAAACTACCCACGACTCGTCATGAGAAACCGTATGGTCTCGGATGGGTGAAGAAAGGATCTACAGTAGGGGTTAGTGAAACTTGCAAAATTCCTCTATCAATCGGTAAGCATTACAAAGAGGAGATAATTTGTGACGTTTTGGATATGGATGTTTGCCATATTCTCCTTGGGCGACCATGGCAGTACGATAACGACATTACGTACCAAGGACGAGACAATGTGGTCATGTTTACATGGGGAAATCATAAGATTGCAATGGCTCATGTCAAGGATTTTGGTAGCATTGCAACAGAGAAGAAGTCAAACTTCCTCATCATGTCGCATGATGATAAAGAACTTGACAAGGCTGTTAAGGAATCACAGTGTTTTTATCCGGTTGTGGTCAAGGGGTTGGTGAGTGCCGTGACGGAGGAGACAACAACTCCACGTGAGGTGTTAGAAATTTTGGAAGATTACAAGGAGTTAGTTGCTGAGGAACTACCTGACAACCTGCCTCCTATGCGTGATATACAGCATCACATTGACTTGATCCCGGGTTCTAGTCTACCTAATCTTCCCCACTATCGAATGAGCCCTAAAAAGAATGAAATTGTACGGGAATAGATTGAAGATTTGCTGAAGAAAGGGTTAATCCGCGAGAGTATGAGCCCCTGTGCTGTACCAGTTCTTCTCGTTCCAAAGAAAGGTAATCAGTGGCGAATGTGTGTTGATTCTAGATCCATCAACAAGATCACAATCAAATACCGGTTTCCTATTCCTCGGTTGGAAGACATGCTTGATGAGTTGAATGGATCAAAGGTGTTTTCCAAAATAGATCTTCGAAGTGGGTACCATCAGATTCGAATCAGGCATGGGGATGAATGGAAGACTGCTTTTAAGAGTAAAGACGGATTGTACGAGTGGTTAGTGATGCCTTTTGGTTTGTCAAACGCACCTAGTACTTTCATGAGATTGATGAATCAGGTTCTCCGTCCTTTCATTGGGTCCTTTGTAGTAGTTTACTTCGATGATATTTTGATCTATAGAAAAGCCAAGGACGACCATTTAGAGCATGTACGACAGGTGTTACAAGTCCTCCAAGAAAATCAGCTGTACGTGAATTTAAAGAAATGCACATTCTGCACAAACCAGCTGTTGTTTTTAGGGTTTGTCGTTGGTGAAGATGGGATTCAAGTAGACGAAGCCAAAGTGCGTGCAATAAAAGACTGGCCCGTTCCCAAAACCATAACTGAAGTACGCAGTTTTCATGGTTTGGCTACTTTCTACCGGAGATTTGTAAGAGACTTCAGTACTCTTACTGCACCTATTACCGAATGCTTGAAGAAAGGGAAGTTTCATTGGGGACCAGAACATGACGAGAGTTTTGCATTGATTAAGGAGAAGCTTTGTACTGCTCCTGTGTTAGCATTGCCGAATTTTGATAAGATATTTCAAGTGGAATGCGATGCTGGTGGTGTAGGAATTGGTGCTGTGTTATCTCAGGAGAAAAGACTAATAGCTTTCTTTAGTGAAAAGCTAAGCGAAGCACGACAGAAATGGAGTACTTATGATCAAGAGTTTTATGCGGTATTTCGAGCTCTTCGACAATGGGAGCATTATCTGATTCAGCGAGAGTTTATTCTGTTCACTGACCACCAAGCTTTGAAGTTTCTTCACAGCCAGAAAGTGATAAATAAGATGCATGCTCGTTGGGTAAGTTTTCTGCAAAAATTTCCTTTCATTATTCAGCATAAGTCTGGAGCTCTTAACAAGGTAGCTGATGCTTTGAGTAGAAGGGCTTCCTTGCTAACTACCTTAGCACATGAGATTGTGGGTTTCGAATATTTGAAAGAGTTATATGAAAGTGATGCTGAATTCAAGGAATTATGGGACAAGTGTAACGGTAAGCATCCTTCTGCAGACTTCCATATTCGCGATGGCTATCTTTTTAAATGAGACAGACTGTGCATTCCTTGCTCGTCGTTACGAGAGAAGTTGATCCGAGAATTGCACAGTGGTGGTTTTAGTGGTCATTTGGGACGGGATAAGACAATTGCAAGCTTGGAGGAAAGGTACTATTGGTCGCACCTTAGGAAAGACGCTGGAGCTATTGTTCGGAGGTGTTTTGTTTGTCAGGTTTCTAAGGGACAATCTCAGAATACAGGTCTTTACATGCCGTTACCTGTTCCTGAAGATATCTGGCAGGACCTATCTATGGATTTTGTGTTGGGGTTGCCGAGGACGCAACGAGGTGTGGATTCTGTGTTTGTTGTTGTCGACAGGTTTTCCAAAATGACACACTTCATTGCCTGCAGAAAGACCGCAGATGCAACCAACATAGCCAAATTGTTTTTTCGGGAAGTTGTGCGTCTCCATGGGGTTCCGAAGTCAATAGTTTCCGACAGGGATACTAAGTTTCTCAGTCACTTCTGGATTACATTATGGAGAATGTTTGGAACAAGTTTAAAACGAAGCTCTACAGCTCATCCCCAGAGTGATGGGCAAACCGAAGTCACAAAAAGGACACTGGGTAACATGATTAGAAGTATTTGTGGTGATAAACCGAAACAGTGGGATTTAGCTCTACCGCAGGTCGAGTTCGCTTACAATAGTGCCGTACATTCCGCAACAGGGAAATCACCATTTGCGTTGGTATATACCTCTGTCCCGAAGCATGTGGTTGATTTAGTTCCACTACCGAAAGCTCCTGGAGTTAGTGCATCAGCTGAAGCTATGGCTAAAGAAATTTTGGACACTAAAGAAGCAGTCCGAGCTAGATTGGAAGCAACTGGGCAAAAATCCAAAAGGGCAGCAGATAAAAAACGGAGGCTCAAGGTTTTCAACGAAGGTGATGAAGTAATGGTGTTTCTCAAGAAAGAAAGGTTTCCAGTCGGTACTTATCGTAAGCTTCAGCCTCGCAAGTATGGTCCATTCAAGATTTTACGAAAGCTTAATGACAATGCTTATGTGGTGGATCTACCAGACGACATGAGCATCTCTCATACGTTCAATGTAGCGGACATCTATGAGTATCATGCCGATGGTGTTCTTTATCCAGATAAGAACTCGGGGACGAGTTCTTTGGAGGTGGAGGAGACTGATGCAGGAGACGGTTACAATGCCTAATCTATTCTAGATATTTTTAGATATCTTCTAGATATTTCTAGATATCTTTTTTTTAGATATTTCTTTTTTTAGTGTTTTCCTTTTCTAGATAAGATTCCCTAGATAAGATTCTAGTAATTTTCCTTATTTCTAGGAACTTCCTATTTTATGCTTTAGGGTTTCTAGGGTTTTCTCTATATAAAGAACCTTAGGTGCTATGTTTTAAAACACTTTTATCATCAATATCAATCAAAGTCTTCGAGTTTTCGAGATTTGTTTTTTCTGGTGGATTCCAGAGTTTTTTTTCTTCAAGTGTGACACCCACAAACTTGAACCTTCAATTCTAAGACCAACGATTGTTGTCTTAGTGCATCCGACTGCGTCATTATTTTATGTAAAATGACCATTTTACCCATCATATAAAACCAAGACTAAAAATCTAAACATTTTTCTTCCTCTTCTGATCTTCTCTGACCAAACTTCTCTCTAAAACTAATCTAATACCCAAAGAATGAATTACATTAAAATCTAACTATTTTCTTCCTTTCTTTAACAAAACTTCTCTTTACTTTTTAATTATATTTTAATATCGCCTTGTGGAACTTTTCGACTTTTTATTAGCGTAAAAAGAATGAATCACACTAGTCGAAGAGCCATTTTTTACAGAATTATATTACAATGAAGTAATCTGTGGACCCAATAATTTGTATAATTTTCTATTAAGAAATAAACTGGTAACTGTGAAAATATTTCCCAGCTTGATGGTAATGGAGATCTTGTTCGAAACCAGATCATCTTGATGGCAAAATAAGACGCGAGTTGTAATTTTTTTTAAAAAAATCAAAGAAACCAATATTTAAAATCAAGATCTTTGATTAATAGCGAAATCAGAAACATCAATCAGATAACAAAACCACAAGAAAGAAAACAACACATCGATTTCTAAGTTTGAATTAAATTTACAACCAGAAACCCTAAATCCCCAAATTCCATAACCTAAGAACTTGTAAACTTTGTAACAACCTTCGTTCCTTCAGATACAACATGTTTAGCCAATTCACTAGACAACACCAACCTCATCGCAGTATGGATTTCCCTTGAAGTGATAGTCGGTTTCTTGTTGTACCTCACAAGCTTCGCAGACTCACCATCCAATTTCTAGAAGATATCGTTGATGAAACTGTCTATGATTCCCATAGCTTTGCTAGAAATACCGATATCGGGATGAACCTTCTTCAAGATCTTGAAGATGTAGATCTTGTAGGTCTCGACGCTTTTCTTGGATCGTTTCTTCTTTTTATCAGCTCCGGCGCCAACTTCTTTTGGTAACTTCTTTCTGGATTTTGGTTTCTTCTCAGCTGCTACAACGGCCAAAGGATATTTCTCAGTGACCTTCTTCTCAGTCGGCTTCTTTTTTGCTTGGGGTGCTATTGTTGATTTTGATTAGGAAATGAGTTCTCTTGATTGGTGAGATGCGAGCTGCAACTTGAATTTGATAAAAAATAAAAAATAAAATAAAAGAGAAAAGAGAAAAAAAAGAAAAGAGAAAAGCGAAAAGAGAAAACAGAGAAGAGATAGTCGACTGAAAAAAGTTTATATATTAAGGATAGTTTAGTAAAATTTGGTGTCTCATTATAGCTGAAGAAGGTCTCATTATAACGGGGTCTCATTATAACCAAAATGGGTCTCGGTTTAGCGTTTCCCTTTTGTAAATATTGAAAAACAGAAACGGCGACTTCACGGAGTAGTTTTAGCTTTTTTAGCAATTCCCTAGAAAATAAGATAATACCTGATGCATTAGTTTATTTAGATCGTATTGAAAGAGTTATATTAATTTTTTAAAATATAAATAGTACCTTTAATTTATAACCAAAAGGTTTATGTTTAAAAAAAAAATACTTTTATGCATAAACGAGCTTTTGAATAGTAAATTTATTGTTCGTTTTTATTCATTGTTTTTAAATTAAACAAAAAGAAGTTGTTATCAAAATTGAATATAGATCATGGTATACCCGTGAATGAATATCTAGAAATAAAGAATTCGAATGTTCGACTATCGGCTCCGACTATTCCGTTTACGGAATTCTACTAACTAACACATGACTGTGTGAGGAAGAGACTAATAATTTTAACATTTTTAGGATATATTGATCACTCTAGCCCGATGAGTAAATTAACGATCGATGACGTGATGAGCTTCATGATAACGAACCACCACCAAAATGTGAACGACAATCTCTTCAAAAGCTAGAGTCCATAAACAAATCAAGCTATTAGAGTCGAGGATTTACCGACCAAATTGGAAGACGCCGACGCAAGAAGATGAACAAGAGAATGAACAAAGTGAAAAGGATAAGTCCTTGAAAAGTACAGGTAATGATTGAAAGACTAAACAAGTCAAAAAAGCAATAAACATTTAGTCTCTTATTAGATTTATCTCTCAATTACAATTAGTAAAATCCTTTACAATGAGGCAAAATGACTTATTTATAATAATATTGTAGGTTTAATCCTAAATCTATGCATGAATGTCACGTGGCATTCATCTAAAAAATAATTAGTTATAAACATTACAATATTACCCTTTAAATCCCTAGGGTACTTTGGGAAGACTTAAGTATTTATTTAACACATTAGCTTTAATCTGCTTGGCTCAATTGAGATTGCATATAGGTTTCCATGTCAATTGCATGTTTTGATAAATTCATATTCTATACTAGAATCGTAATTTTTTATTTTTGTGGTCGTTGTAATTATTTGGAGATTCTATTCTCTAGGGTATTGTTTCTTACGTGATCAACTTAAATCCCTATGGAAGTCATCCAATTAAATTTTCTATTGGTTCTCTATATCATTTACTTGATCTGATCAGCGTAGCCTTATTTTATAATCGTCATAATATTTTGGTAAATTTCAGGTCATAATATTAATATAACTTTATTCTAAGGTCGTTATTGGGAATACGAGTCCATGTGTTCGGTGAAACCTACTTTTGGTGACCTTTATTTATTGACTAATGACATATAATTCGCAAAAGAATATACTTTTATCAGCCCCTTAATCTTTAAGATTAAATTTATACTTAAGGACAACTAGTATATGTAAAAGTTGTGTTATTATTAAATTAATAACTTAATCCTCCATTGATTTTCAAACATATATAGTATTCTTGTTGTAAATAGTGAATTTATATTTTTATCAAAATTTAAAAAAATTAAACTCTTCACGTTCCAAACTCGTTTTCCGTGATCATCAAATCGTATCCCTTCATTCTTATTTAAATCCAACGGTTCTTATTTTGTAACAATTGTTTATATAAAGGCTTAAGGATTTTCCTTTAAAATTTTATTCACGACTTTCTCTTTTTGTAATTTATTTACAAAAAATAGTTTACATCCCTCTCTCCACCATTCGTATACAGTTCCAGATTGTGTTATTAAAAATTAAAATTAAAATCAAAGGTAAAATCATTATTTTTTATAGTCGTAGTCTCTTTTAATTTAAAGGGTTGATAGAAAATCACACAACTACTATATCCCTTAATGCATATATAATGTTTGAGAGTATAGACAAGTCTAATTCCAAAAATGATCAACAAAATGTATCGTTTAGATTCGAGTAATACATTCGTATATTGATACTAAAATTTTAAATGGAAGGAAAATTAATATTCTTACCCCGTCAGAAAAGTTAGAACTAAACAACAAAATATGAAAATGTTGTTCTCTTGAAAACCTTAAAGACCACATACGATTCGTCATTTAATCAACCTACCATTCAATTTACTTCAACAATTGATCTCGATAATATTGTTAAGATGCATATTTTCTAGACAATTTTTATCTTCACTATGTCATCCTATTACTTATGTTGGCAAAATCAAGGAGTATGAGCTTCACTAAGATTAAGGTATTCATAAATCCGTTTGCATTAGACTCTCCAAGAAAGAAGAAATTCATTATCACAAGAAAAATGATGAAATATGCTTTTTTCTACAATCTTTTAAATTAGGGCTTTAGGTTTCAACTTCACCCACTAATCACTAAGTTTTTTAACTAACTCCAAATTTATCATACTGAACTCAACCCAAATGGCTGAAATTTAGTTAGTGTCATATTAGCTTCTAATATTCTTAAGATATCAATAACTATCAAAGATGTTTCGTTCCACTGTAAAATTAAAAAATCCAAGACGAGCTATTTTTTTCCACTTGATCTGGGTCAATCTTGATCGGGTTATTAAGCATACATATTTGAATCATGTGTGGAAGTCAAAATTCTTTTTTGTAAATAGACTTTGGAACCATAATGAGAAACTTTACAAATTGAAAGACGTTGGATACAAATATATAAGATGTGGGGTAAACTTTAATCACAATAATGTTTAGTTTATTTTTTTAGAATATTACTAATATTTATTCTTCTCTTGATTTTCGGTTGTTGCTCGTCTAACCAAAATATTCTCGACTCTTGATTATAATCCTTGTGCACTAAAAGAATTTTCACAAGCTTCGTACGAGCATTAAAGAGACGATCATTACCTTTTTTTTTCATTAAAAACAATTTGGTTTTATTTGGCATTTGGCTATTGGAAGGTTTCGAGATGCATGCTCAATAAAATATTTAGATTTGGAAAGCTAGAGCTGAAGCCATTGAAGATGATATTGGAAAAGATTTGTTCAAATAAATAGATGGTGAAGAATTGTTAGATTAAATCTTGCGGTTCCTAACAAGAAATAAAATAAAAAGTATAGAAGTGAAAATTACAATGCCACTCCGTCACCAGAAGTGAAATAACCCATCAAATGGAAAACAAAAATTTAGTCACTTTCGGTACTACATTATCTTCAAGATGACTTGTTTTAGGGCTGTATTATACATTGAATCCTTATTATTTCTCCATTCGCTGTCTTGATCTATGCCCTGATGGACCCACCAACTCCTCAACCTCTTTTGCGGATATCTTAAAGCGACAAGCAAAATTTTTCTTGAAGGTGTTTTTTAACGATTCTTAGATTATAAATTTTCTAAATAACTTGTTATGATGAGTGCAGAGTTACTAAAATTAATCTTTCGTTTCTGATAATTATAAGTCCTCTTCTAATATAAAATCTTTAAATACTCGTTTCAACTGCCCAATTACTTTTGGAGACAATGTTTTTACTTTGCAAAATCTGCTTGATAAAATTAAAGGTAGATATGATGAACTGAAGACAAAGTATAATGGTCTGCTTACAGAGAATAACAAGTAGACGAAATGTGCTATTAACATGAAGAGTCCGAAGTCGGAGATAACTAATCTAAAAAAGTATGAAAGACCTTGATAAGGAAAGAGACAATGCAAGTAGTCTAGCCCCACATAAGATTTTCCGAATATGCCAATATTGCTTGTGATAAGTATCAAAATGAGTTAATATTGAGCACATGAAAACATAGCTTTGTCATTCATTTGGGTCTTTTAAAAAATATTCTTAAGAAAGAATGACTTCATCAAGAAATTTATGAAATCTTTTATACGAAGATGAGGAGATCATGAGTTGAGTGATGATGAACAAGAGGACGACCCAATAGCTGAAGACGACACATATACAATCACTAAATATGGCGTTGATACAACTACTAAATATGACGAGAGTGGTGAAAAAAATGAGAATTTTAATGAAATTATTCATTAACAAGAAATAAATCCTACTGATATCCAAGAAAAAGTACCTATGCTGAAGTAAGTTAATTTGTTCCCAATGGTTTATGAAATTTCGTAACTTATGTAACAAATGTTTTTGTCTTTTTAAACCGCTGATTATGTTTGTTGGATGACATACAATTTATAATCATTATTTTAACTTTGCGTTTGGTACAGTGGTCAAGCCATAACACAAGAAATTGTGTACCCCATAGGGCATATCTTGTAGCCAGATTCACATTTTACACAATGGTCATGCCAAAATATGGGAAATTATGTACCATGTATGGCGTGGCTTAAAGCCAAATTCGTTTGCGTAACCTTTTATTCTTTTAAAGACGACGTTGGTTGTAAACCATGTTCTATTTTTCATTTTTTCATTTTATTTTGAATTAAGGGAAATGACATACTAAGTACCTATTGGCCAAACATATTAGTATCTAGTACCCAAAAATGGGTTAATGCTCACTTAATACCCATCTCAATAAAACAATTCCCTTTTAGGACCTAATTTTTTTAATGTCACAACTACCCTCAACCTAGTATATAAGCCTTATTTTGTGAAAAATGAGGTATTTTCACCCAATCAACAAATTTGAATTTTCAATTTATGACCAATCACCACTCTCTCTTAACCTACCAAAATACCTGTTTTCCAAGGAGGGTCTGTTTATTTGAAAAATTGTTACAACCAGGTTATTACCGGCAACCACCTTCAACCACCGGCGATCCTAACCAAAAGCCGTCCAGCGTTTTAAACCACCATTCATCGGCGATAACCTGTTAAGAAATCTACCACCGTTTATCAACACCCCGACGATAACCTGTTCTCCACAATCAGCCACCTTGCAGCTCAACCCGAGATTGAATCCCCGACGATAACTTGAGATTTTAATCCTCGATGACGACATTACTTTCCGACTCCGAGATTTCTTTCTTGTTAGGTTTGTGTACGTGTTCCTTTCCTTCATCTTCAGTATATGCTTCAATGTTTGAAATGTAGATAGGTTACTACGTGTTTTCTATGTTTGTGTTCGGTTTACCAGGAGTGACAGTATCGATGTTTGATTATATGCTGTTTCGTATACAATCGACTCTCAGTTACGAGGGAATTTAGCTATAGTTTTGTTGAATTTCTTCAACTGTTAGTTGATGATCGTGTCTTTAAGAGTGCAGATGTGGTGACTGAGTTTATTGAAGGTCTTGTGGAAACTTATCCTGTACTGCAGCAGTTGGATGGTTTTCCAGATTTAGGTTTCTTTATCTCCTAATCGGATCATACATAAAGGTAGTATTATTAAGTAGTACAGCTGATATTGATATTGTAAAATTATTGGATGGACAAGTGAAGGTTGTCTTATGGGCTGATGTCTCAGGTGCTACATATGACAAGATTGCGGTTATATCATATTGGAATAAATCTTCAACAATATAGCTTTTGACTGGAATTCGTATTATTATTGATTTTGTTTCAGTTGTGCGGATCGTCGCTAGCTTTTAGTGCCGGTTTTATGTCTAATTTAATAATATTCACTCAATCAAAGCTTAGAAGAAAGTAAACCAATGTTGTATTCTTAGCTGCATTCTGAATGAAAGAAATCATATATCCATGTATCTCATTGTGATTCAGGAGGTGGAAGTGGACATGAGCCTGCACATGCTGGATTTGTTGGAGAATGAATGTTGACAGCTACTATCTGTGGGGATGGCCGAGAAAAAAATGTATTCCATCAAGAGGAGAGGTAACCACCAGCCAGTCCCAGTGTGGTCATTGTTTCAAATCAGGACACAACAAGAGGTCCTGCGATGCTCCGTTCTAAACTTAAGTTCATTTTTTTGTTCTTTTTGATATCATTGGATAAGCACTCATTATCTTTCGATTTGTATGTTTTGAAATTGTTAATATTACTTCGTACAACGTCTGGTTGTATCGTTAATTCTATTTTTTAACAGTGTTTGACATTGCTAGATAGGATATGATTACATTGTTAGATACTTGTTATATCATTTGTAGTTGCATTGAAATTAAGTTTCTGATGCCACATTGCTAGATAAAGTGTAATACCTCTGCGATTATAAGTCTACAATGAGATTTCTAGATACGTGTAAATGAAGTTGCTAGATACAACATTTTCCAGACATGAATATTCCACTAACATGAAGTATATGGACGTCCTAATCAGCATCAAAACAATGGTAGATGGGTTGTAACGAGGTTGATAGATACATTAGCATATCGTTGCTAGATACCCTATAACGATATTGCTAGATACAACATCTGAACATTGCTAGATATATTATAACGAATTTGATAGATATAACATCAAAAGATTGCTAGATGGGTTGTAACGAGGTTGTTAGATACAACATGTGAAAATTGCTAGATACAGTATAACGAATTTGATAGATTCAACATCAAAACAATGGTAGATGGGTTGTAACGAGGTTGATAGATACAACCGCATAACAGTGCTAGACATGTTGTATAGACATTTCTAGATACATTATAAGGAGATTGATAGATACAACAATGTAACATTGCTAGACACGATATAAAGACATTGCTAGATACAACAATATAGGGTTGCTAGCTATGTTGAATTTATTCATACAATAAAAATGGCAGGATCTCCCTATAAACTTTAGAAAAACATAACATTGGTAGAAATACTATAAAAATTGATAGTATTACTAAAGTTGGTAGAAATGACATTAGTAGAATGATTTACATAACATTTTCGACATCCTTAACACAATCAGACACGTTGCAATTGTTACTAAAGTTTCGAGTAATCGTCTTATACTGGCATCCGATTTTAAATGAATCACACAACCCTTATCTAAAAATATGAATTACATAAAAACATTTCTCCCAACACTACCATCGTCGGTTTGTGTTTAAATCATTGAGGAAATGCTTAAATATTTCAGCTCTTGTTTTGTCTTGCATATCCTTTCCATATTCTTTAGGAACATACCCTTTATGAATGATGTCTTTCGCGTACTTACAAAAAAAATCCCACAGTCAAGGCTGTCCTTCTCCTGTTGTGGGATATCTCTCATTGTCTTGATTTTGTATCCACCTTTCACAACAGGTATGTATTTTTTCTTCATGCAATAGGCCAACTGAAAAATCAAGGAACGCCTTGTTATAATACGATTTAAGAGACTACTTCATTGCTAGATACGACTTCTGGCATTTCTGGATACAGCAAGAGACATTGCTAGATACAGTAAAATAACAGTTTGACTGTAATTCTAATATCACATTGCTAGATACATGGATATGAGATTGCTAGATACACTAAAAAAACTTAGCCACAAACACTAGCAATATAACAATGTTTTCAGAAACGTATAGAAGGTTGATTATGCGTTCCTTACCTCAAACAACAACATCAACTAACTTCTTACACATTGCTAGACATAAACCGGATTCACTACTACATTGCTAGACGTGTTGTATGTTACTGTAAACACACTACTGACATTGCTAGACATGGCAACACAGATTGCATACATTGCTAATTATGTACAACATTTCATGCATATGCTGCAAATACTTCCTGAAACAGATACATTGCTAGACATGGCTACTAATTCACAGCGACGTTGCGATTATTGACAAAAAAACAACTAACCACTACCTGCTCCATCGGAATTCTCCGATATCAACATCGACACTAACTTAACAAGTATACTATCACCCAGGCATCTTTAAATCTTAACTAACACACAAACTGTTAGGATAAAACAACGACATCTCAATAGCAAGAACTACAAAAATTAAGAAAAAGTGTCGCCGGAGAACTTGGTACTGTCCATGTCAATACTAAGAAACATGTTGCTAGATACAGTGCCTAGTCCGGCTAAAATAAGACTCGACAGACTATTCTAGGACGTTACATTGCGAAGTCCGGCGACAAAAAAACCACCGTGAAATCAAAACTAACCTCTTGGAGTATAACCACGCCGGGAACTGTATCGAAACCACCGTGTGTCGCCGGTAACCTCTACTTCTAACCGTTGATCGAACTCGGAAGTTAAAACAACAAATGGCTGCACTGATCGACGTCGGGTTATTCTATCCGACCAAAATAACGACTGCTGATGGTGGGTTACTTACAGTTTTAGGTTCGACGACGTCGGTATGTTGCTTCAGCGTAGTTTATGCCGGTGTCGACCTACACTCGTTGATGATTGGAGACGAAGTCGGTTTTCTTTCCCGGTAAAGTGATAAACCCAGTGATGTCGTTTTTTGGATTTTGCTTTTGTATCGGGTCCCGTGTTTCTCTCTCTTGAAATTTAGAAATATGCAATTGGAGGGAATTGGAAACCCAAAAGTCAGCCTTATGAGATCCAAAAAGTGGGTTCTAACAAAGTTGGCCCCTTTTATACCCTAGAGGGTATTTTTGTCCAACTTTATTTTTAGGTACTTTATGAAACTAGACTAAAAATAGGTACCACTTTGGTATTACATACTTAAGTGGGTAATTATGGGTACTTTTCTCTTGAATTAATTCGTACGTTCTTATGAAAAAATTAGCATACTGATTAAATTTTGGATGAGTTAAGGTCGTCAAATATTATTATATAAAACTGTTTATTTTTCATATTTTAAACTCATATTTTATATTTATTGAGGTGATAACAAGATATTAGACGATCCAAATATTTTTTAAAACTATAAAATAAAGAACTTGTATTAACAATGATCTCGATGAATCAAACTTGTTTATAATGATAATATGTGAAGTTTTAAACGTGCTAAGTCCCCAAAATCATCTTGTTTGTTTCATAAAAAAACTCCTCTTACTATTATATTACATTCGTACAACTAATTCAAAATCAATAAATTTTCATCTACCATCTAGTGGTTTATCGACATAAACCACTTTCGTTGAACCATTAACATTTTTTTTTATCTTTTTCCATGAATATATTATAAGGTTCAACTTGTTCATCACTCTTTAACGGGGAGCATGATTGCGATGTGATGACATTTCTCGAAGATAAAGCAATTGAATAACATTCCCTTGATACTATCTAACTTCTTTTTACTACTCCACTATTTCTTTCAATAAAATATGTCAAACATTGATGGTAAGATGAAGTTACTGCCTCCATTTTATGTAGCCAATGATGACTTATAATTTCATTATATAAACTCGGCGATCAACCGCAATAATCAAAACTCTCACTACTGTCTTTATGTTGTCATGATCCACAACAAATAGAAACTCCATTTTCCCAATGCGATTAGTTTGTTGCCTAACAAAACTATGCTTTCTTATACGGTTCTGCCCTGATCATCTTATCATACCTTCATTGAACAATAACATTAAATGAGTTGTCGGTATCAACCATTACTCTTCTCATGCTTACAACAACAATCTCAATTGTTGGTTTCTTCCGTTTTTCTGACAAACTCAATCAAATTCACACTATAAATTAATCTTTGAGTATCATCTTTGAATTGATTTTTTTTTCATGTAGCTGGACCATGATCATGAAGATAATGATAATAAAATCTCTAGGATCTCTCATTGTTTGGTATTAACATATCTTGTGGAGCTATATAGTTAACTTTATCCTACATCTTATCAATTATAATCTTTATTGATGCATCTAAATGAGTAAATATTCTATTTGGATTTTCATAGTATGAATAACTAATACTGCTTGGCACTTTGACGGCATCTCTTGGTCATAGTTCTTCAATACGTCTTCTATCAGACGAATCATTTTTTTTGCTCTAGAGACTTAATCAATTCAATCTCCTCCTTTTAAGTTTCTTCTACCTTGATAAACATATCAAATCTTCTTAACAAGCTTCTCATACTATCCACTGGAAACTTTTATCAAATCTTTAGGTAACTTGCTATGTGATGGAAGATATCTTTGAAAAGTTATCAAAACCACTCGTTCAAAATAACTGTCTAATCCATTCATTTCTTGAGTAAATCTTTACACATAGTTTCTCAAATACTCACCTTTATTTTGGTACAAATTCATAATATAATATCTATCATTTTATTGACTTATTTCTAATGAATTAACTTCCAAAAGAAGAATATAATTCTTCACAGATTTTAATCTATCACGAAGGTAGATGATTAAACCATACCAATTCATTTCCCATAAGTGTAACGTAAAATACTATGCATAAGAAGGTATAATCAGGATTAAATCCAAGCCTGGAATTTCCAAATTTCTCAAGGTGATTCTCAAGATCCTCAGATCTATCATACTTATCCATCATGTAGGGAAAATTTCTTAGTAAATTATCATGAAGTATTCGTTAGGAAAATTGACATCGTGCAAGAGTATAATAAACTATCATTGGTCTTTTAAGATTTTTATTATATTCATAGTTACTTTCCCGTTGCCTTTTTAAATTGCTTCATTACTTGAACATTGGTTATTTTAGTCGTTCTTTAATTTTCTCCGTTTAAAATTTATGAGCAACTACCTTATTTTGTTTTCAAATTTGATTTTTTTTTTCAGTCATTTTTTCAATTAGTAATTGTAAATTTTAAGATAGATGATTAAATTTTATTCTTCCCTCCTCCTCTCTCAAATTTGTTCAACATTAAAGTAATATTGTTTTTTCTTTACTTATTTCATTCACAATTATAAAGCATTGAAAACAAAATACTTACCTTCACAAGTAGTTCGTTTCTTTCTTAAAGAATCCGATTGAAAAAATCTTGTTGGATAGGTGAGTTATTTGTTACATCAACAATTGCAACTCTCATATTTTCAGCTTTAAGGTTGACTATAACAACATAAGATGAACTAAAATTATTCACGACAGCTTTGTTCATAATAAAGGGAGAAATACTCTTGAAATATATCGTATTTCTCATTTTTTCATGTAACAATAAGATTTCACTTGTTCTTTCGTGCATTAGTTCGTTCTTAGTAATCAAAACCACAAACATCAGAAGATCCCTGAACAAACTCTGTGAAACTATGCACCGAGAAATCTGAAGACAAATTACTTTCAATTTCCGAGCGAGTCAACATCATTGGTTCAACGATTATTTTACTAAGAGTTTCTCATATAAAACGCTAAACATAATAACGTGAAATCCTCAACATATACTTTTAGTGTATAACAGATTAAACAAGTCAAAATAATAATGAATATTAGTTTCTTATAGATTTATCTCTCAATTACAATTTGCATGACCGTTTATAATGAGGCCAAATGACTTATTTATGATACTATACTAGCCTTAATCTTAAATCTGTGTATGGATGTCACGTGTCTTTTTGTCCATGTGGTATTCATCTAAGAAGAATTAATTACAAACATTACAGTTTTACCCTCTAACTACCTAGGGTATTCTATTAAAATTGAATAGTATCTTAGAAGGTGCGAAAGATTTGGGAAGGATCCTAAATATTTTTATTAACATGTGAGCTTTTATATGTTTGGCTCGATTGAGATTGTATCTAGGTCTTCATGCCAGTTCTATGTCGTGACTAATTTATCTTTTATAATGTGGTCGTCATTCTTTATTCTTGGGGTTGTAATAACACTTATGAGATTTACATATCTTGAGTCTTCATGCTCTTTACTTGATCAAATGAAATCCTTATCCAGGTCATCCAATAAAATTCTCCATAGGTTCTTCATATAATTGATTTGATCTGATCAACATAATCTTATTTTAAGATCGTCATAATACTTTGATAGATTTTAGTTTTTTATATTATTATAACCTTATTCCAGGGTCGTCATTGGGAATATGAGTCATTGTGTTTGGTGAAGCCTAGTCTTGGTGAAGGAAATTTACCTCTTGAAGAAGGACGTATGAGTTGCAAGGAAAATATAACTTTATCACAAAACACATAGGTCAAAACATGTTGGTAAAGGCAGAGATGAGCAAGTCTGAGAGCAAGGGCTCTCTAGACATGAGCTTGGTGAAAGATAGGTCAAACATCCAACGAGCGCTTCACTCTAGCTGAATGGTCAACAACTCTACCAGTAGAATTGAGACTCCAACCAAATTACTAACAAGCTCTTCTGGCGTTCCAACCGAACACCTAACAAGCTTCCTAACTTTCTAGACTGCGACCGAACCTCCAACAAGCTTCTCAAGGGTTATTTTCAAATATCTAACATTATTTTCTATTTTTTGGATTGCAACCCGATGGCTCAAAAAACTTCTAAAAGGTGTTTCATAATATGAATAATAAATTGAACTTTGGATAGTGTTTAGAGAGATAATAGAGCTTCTTGGATATTAACTGTAGAGAGAGAAGGCCTGACAAAAAAGTGGAAAGTAAATGTAGTAATTCATTTCCTAAAGCCTAAAACAAGGCTTTATATAGACTTTTGGGCCCAGTGGGCTTACATGGGCCGATTTGGATATTCCAAGCCCATATAATCCAAGACTATTATTATATAAAATACTCTTAATATTACATCTTTATTATATTATTACCATAAAGTAAATTTTGGTATAGTAACTTATTGGTCCGAAACACGGTTTAGAGAATTTGATCCTTATTAGTAGCCCCACAGTCCTTGCGAAGGTCCTTATGAACGACTATTTCAGATTAAATTGTGAAAACACTTTGCATTTTCACTTGAAACTACTTTGGATTAAACCTCACAGACATTGAAATTTAACCATCCTGGTTAATCCGAACACCTCATGGTTGGATATCCTTGACTAATTATGGGATCAGTTTGGATATAACTTCTCACATGCTGTGAATATTTGCTAGCAACAATTATCTCAAATAGTCTTGGGTTGGATAACTTTACTTCTAATTATTATTGCCTCAGAAATTACTACGTGTAGTTCCACCATGGTACACGTATTATAGAAGAATTCGACCCACGACCTACTTTCTGAGTGGCGAAGCGTGATATATTTCTTAAAACGGTTCCACTTACCTATGCAAATATAATTTGGATGAGACATTTCTTATTCTCTACGCTTTCATTCATTGAGCATGCAAAAAGTAACTGTTAGGCCTCTCCCACTATTTCTTTCATTTGTTATCATTTCTAGGGTTAGAGAGATAAATTATCATTTTTAGCCACCGTAAACCCTTAGTTTTCAGTCTGATAGCCACTCCAAAACATTTTTTCGGTGATAGTCTAAACCTTTTTTTCAGAGTTATATGTTTCGTATTGGGAACACCGTAACTGATTGGTTGTGTCTCTCAAATAAAGCTGAAGCAAATAAAGAAGCCATAAAAGTTGTTGGGCTTCCAGATGCAAAAGGCCTAAACTGATCCTTCAAATTTTGAGTACAATGACAAGTATCCTTACAATATGAATTCCATAACAGCTGATCCCCTATTCTTTACACTCAGCCTTCAATGGAGAAAACTCATTTTCCTAGGCTAACCCATTCCCAGGAAGACACTAGTAATACAAACCATCCCACTTTATCACAATGGGGTGTTTGGATACCAAAGACAGACCATCTGCAAAGAAATCTATAAAAGCCGCTGTGACAAAAAGAAAAACATATTTCTAAGCATCACGCAGAGAAATATGAACATGCCAACCATGCTAAAACATGCCTAAATATTTATTCAGAGAAATCAGTTAGTGAATATGTTGATATTTTTGAAAGGGTTATTGTCTCTCAAGTAACAAAAATGGAGGGGTCGCTGAACAGGACGTTAAAATCTGGATTCAACTCGATGCGGTTAGTCGACGATGCAGTAAAGCATACTGATGTGAGGTCATCATTTGGTCCATCAGGTCAGTCTAAGAAGATGCTGAGAGGGAATAAAAAATCCAAAAATAAGGGGAATGGAAGGCTCCGAGGGTAAAAAATAGTAAAAGCAAAGGAGCATATGCTAAATTACACCATTTGGTAGCTTAGTGTGTTGGGCCCAATTTTCATAACGTCAGTAATAAATACTTGATTTCTCTCTGCAAAATATCGTATACATATTATTATGAAAATAAGGTAGATGAGATATGAACTAGATAAGGAATCTCAGAAGAGGTAGAAATACAATGACGAAGCCCGAAAGACACCATTGAATGTTGCACGTAAAGAATTGGTCATCTACCTCGACGTGGTGAATTAGGGGCTCCGCTTTCTTTTGGACCCATAAGTAGTTTGGTACTTTGATATGGTTGAATTATTTACTAGTCAAGAGAATTCCAATACATGGTTTACTTTGATATCGTGTATAATGGCATCCAGACTATCAAAGATCAAGATGCCGATGAAACAATTTGTAGCGATCACTAGGTTATCAAGGAATCCTTAGATCCATTCTACTTTAGGCTCACAATAAATAAATTGTTAGAGGCTCACAAAGTGTGAAAGATGCAACTCTTCTTCATAAGTGGTTTATAGGAGAATGGTAAAAATATCTTCAGGAAAAGAAATCCAAGCAGAGTATAGAGAGTGGCAAAACACGTGTAATTTCACCTTGTTTTTTGATTAACACTTCAATTGGACTTAAACCTCAATGCTCAAAGCTTATTTTCATTCTTTTTGCAAATATACCTAAGGCTCACCAGGAACATTTATAATTTACCTAAGAGACTTTCATAAAGCTATACCAGTGGGTTGCATAAAACTGGTCGAACAGGTTCCATAATTGCTTGATACCTTCTGGCAGACTCAATCAAAGCTTAAATTTATAATGGAAGAGAACTCATAACTCCACCCGGTGTATCAAAATCCTCAATAAAATAAAATCTATCGATGGAAAGGTATATCTTCCAACTAGAATTAGTGCTCCAAGACACAGGGTCAATAAATATCACGTAACTATTGGTATCGTGGAGGTGAGTCAATCTGATGAACCACTGAAAGAAGATGTTGAGGCTGAAGTGAGCCAAGTACGTGAAGAAACTCCAACCCTGAAAAGGAAGAAAACATTAAGCGCATCAAAATATCACAATGGGGAAACACAAATTAGTGAAAAAAAAGAATACAGGCTTGGAGATCGTTTGTGTCTTGGATAACGCAACAATTCCTCCAATGTTTGAATGCCACACTTCTTAAATGTTAGACAATCATTTGTCCTTTCTTATGGAGGTAGATTAAAAATCAAGCGAAGGTGAAAGTACAGTAGGTAGCCTGAAGGAGTTGGGTATTGAAAACCTAGGAGAAAAGTCTCTCAATTCGAACAGTTTTGTTGAAGCTGCGCCATTCCAACTTGAGGAAGGGGCAACCGTTCTTTTCCTCTTCTTAACTGCATCATAACCATTTTTAAACTAGAAAGGAAAGCAGTAAAGTACAAAGATACCATTACCTCTCTTCAAGATGACTGTAAGCTTCATAAGAAAGCTTCTGAGATGGAAAATGAACCGTGCTGAAAATATGGAAAGCCGAGTCGCACAGGCTAAGAGGAGCTTAGGAAGCGAAAATTCGCTCATGAAGCTAATATTGATGAATTAAAGAAATCTTGGAAAAAAGAAGCTCGGAAGTACAGAGAAGAGGAAAATGAGCATAATATTAAAATAGACCTCATGCAGAAGACGTTAGATGAGCATAAGGCTGCTACTAAGAAAGTCGGGGATGATCTAGCAACATTCAATGAATAAGCTACAAAGAATCAAAAGGATGCGATCGACGCATATGCTAAGAAATACTTAAGCTCCTTAGATAAGCGAGATGCTAAGAATAAATCTAACTTGGTTATTAGCTTTTACAAAACGTTTCCGGATCTTAATCTCGGATCTTTTTGGGACATGGTACCTCAAAAAGATCGGCATGTTGACCTTTCGTTTGTAGATGAGCTGGAAACAACACTAAACACAAAGGGAAAAAATATTGCCTCTGAGAATGAAAACAAAGAATCTGAATGTGAAAGCTCCAAAAAAGATCAACAACTAAAAAGTACCAAAGAACAAAGTAAGACAACTCGTGGTCAAGTCGATGGAAACTAATCCGAGGGCAATTGAACTATGTTCGTTTCACATCTTTTTTGTATTATCATATTTTTCTAAGTCCTGGTATGGAAATAACGTTTTTAATCGTTTTTGGAATTTATCAATATGAATTGGTTCCATTTTTTACTTCTCATCTTTATAAAAATTTAGTATGAGTAATAGTATAGTTAAATTCTTCCTCGTTTAGGATAATCAATCCCCAAACATTCACAAAAATAAAATTCATACCAAACCATAAATCCTTCGAACCTGACCAACTAATGTTGAAATATTTTAGGTGTGGCCAACTAATGCTGGATCCTTTACACTTGACCAACTGATGTTGGAACCTTTTAGGTGTGACTAAGTAATGTTGGATCATTTACACTTGGCAAATTAATTTTGGAACCTTTTAACTGTGACCAAATAATTTTGGATCCTTTACACTTGACCAACTATTGTTGGAACCTTTCAATTGCGACCAACTAATGTTGGATTCTTTACATTTGACTTAATAGTGTTGGAACCTTTTAGTATATTTAAATTAACGGGTAATAATATATGAATAAATCAACAACAATATAGGAATATATAAGGCAAAATGATTTATAAAATATAAGTTGTTTAAACACCTCATTATAACTTTCATGCACAACGAGATCCGTTTTAATATTTTTGACTCCTCCACTTTGATTTTCTTATGAACCTGAGCTAGCAAACCTTCGAATGTTAAGGATTTTTCCCTAGTTATATCATTAGCCAATTCTCTGGGGTGAAGAATTTTCCTGAAAGAAGCTACAACCACTTGCGCATGACAATCATCCATGATATTATTTGTAAGTACAAATAGTTTGGTGTCACCTTTCAAACTCTTCATAATCAACTAGAGGCACTGAATTATTGTGTCTTCATTCCATATTATCTTCTTACTTCCCACAAATTTCCTTCGGAATACTATCAAGAGCATATCAAAATTCTTGATAGAACTTTACAGAAGCCGATTGTACCATTTTAGAGAACTATCTTTGAAAGTTTGACAGAATGCTCGACACAACAACTTAGCATCATCATCATCATCATCATCATAATTCATCATAAATTTTATAAACGGCTCTAAATGGTTATCTTGATCTCTATCCTGTTCCAACGTTTACATTTTAGATATATCAGACCACTTCGGTAGATGCCATGATAGAACTTCTGTAAAACAATGAAGATTTCCTCTAATTATATCCCTGGCTATACTTATAGATTTAATTGGTTATCATATAAAGACCTTTCTCGGACTGAACCGCAAACTGAATATTATTTTGGTAGGCAAAACTCTGGTTCCCTGAGCTCCTCTGCATTAGAGCTGGACTTCAATGGATTGAATGTTGTTGTTGTTCGATCATTCCTTCAACTTCAATTTTATATTTTCCTTTTAGAGGCTCTTGTTTATCCGATGAGGTACATTGTTTGTTCAACCTCTGCTCCCGTTCCCGGTTTTGATACCGATATGTGTGTCTCTTCGAGTAATATTTGCAAATATGATTTTTTTATGAAAATGATCCTTACTCGAAGAAGATGAACATTCCTCAGAATCAGACACATAATACTCACTAGAATCTAAAGGACTGTAGTGACACGAGGCGTTTTGTTCTATTTTCAAAGAATGATGGCTTCTATTTGATCGACATATTTGATATTTTTTCCGATTACATTGGAAATCAGAGTTAGCAGCTTTCCTTTTGAGACCCTCTTGCTCTCCAAGGTTTTAGACTTCAGAACGAACCTTTCTTGGTTGATTCGTCATTGCTTCTCTTTTGGATTTCAACATCTCGATTTGATCCCGTAATTGATCCTGATTCTCTTTTATGATAAACAGTTTTTGTTTCTCTTTATTTATGCGGTGGTTGAGCTTCTCAAGCGTAATGCTCGCACCTTTCATTCTCTGATGGTGACTCTCTTAGTAGCTAGCGAATGATCCGCCTGCATCTCAAAATTTATTCATTGGTAGATTCCAAAGATAAATTTAAAAAACCGTAGGTTTTGGATGTTTGTTATCAGGGTACCTTTCTAGGCTCCTATTGTAGTCTCCATTAGTGGTTTTAAAAACTTCCGAAAGGTGTTTTCATAATATGGATAATAAATTAAATTTGGATAGTGTTCAGAGATAATTGAGCTGCTTGGATATTAACTATAGAGAAAGATAATCTGAAAAAATAGTTGAGAGTAAAAGTAATTCATTTCTTAAAGCCTAAAACAAGGTATATATAGAATTTTAGGCCTAATGAGCTTACATGGTCCATGGAACTATTTGGATAATCCAAGCCCATATAAACCAAGACCATTATTACATAAAATACCCTTAATATTATATCTTCATTATATTAGTACCATAAAGTAAATTCCGGTTTAGTAACTTATTGGTCCGACTCGCGGTTCAGATAATTTGGTCCTTATCACAACCGAACCTCCAACAAGATTCTTAGGGTCCCAAATGAACAACCAGAGGATCCTCTATTTTTATTGAGTGTAACCGAACCTTCAACAAACTTCTTTGTGATTCCAACCAAGAAATGAACAGGCTCATCCATATTTTATAGTGCAACCAAACTATTAACAACCTTATCTGGTGTTCGAGCTAAACCATAAACAAGTTTCTGTAGCACCACATGAATCCAACATGGATATAAATATGTTCTGTACCACAACTAGGAGTTCAACATGATTATTACCGATTAATTTCACCGCTGAATCAAACTCAACATAACTATGCACAAATATATCTCAACATGAATTAAGATTAAACACTTGCCCCAATCATAATAGACATAAATGAGCAGAATCTACAAGTCTATGTCTACCGGGTTTACCCAAACCTTCTAGGGAGCCACCCTTCAGCTCAACCAAACCTTACTATGCCTAATACCCCTAGGTTACCAACCGATATTTCAAAACAAAAACAATACGACACATTTGATTGAGAATGAAAAGAGGCATGACACCAACATACTTATCCATTTATTAGACAAACAAACAACAAGAAGGTAAATATGAACCACTTTATTGGTTCCTAGGTGATAAAACTAAATATAAAAAACATCGACCGTTGAAGAAAACGTTAAGAAAATATACTCAGAGGTTTATGGATGCAAAGACTGAATTGCTGGGATGTCATTCTAGTGGTGGTTGCATCATACATAATATATATATATATATATATATATATATTACCAAGACCTCTATTAGATTTCATAATAAAAAAATATGCATCATATGATGCCAAGACCTCTATTAGATTTCATAATAAAAAAATAAGTTCACTAAAATGAGAATATTTTAATATAAATATGTATGATTATATATGTTATAGTATTCAAATTTTGTACACTATAATAAATTAATGCGAATCTGTTTATGAAACTTAATATGAATATATATAAATTATTTAATTATTTTTTAGGATAATTCTTTTTTGTTAATTATTATTTAATACTTTTATTGTTTTTATGAATTAATAGTTTACTATTTTAAATAAGACATATAGCTATAATATTTTTTAAAATATTTTATATTAAATGTATTCCTAATGATGAAATGTAATTTATTTAATATAAATAAAATTTACAAAATTTTAAAGCTTGATTATAGAGATTTTATTTTTTTTTCTAAACATAAAGTAAAAGAGATAATAAAAATATACTTAAAAGGCTAGGTTATATTGTGTTGCGAGATTCTTGAATCATTAAATTTTTTTATTTTTTTATTTTTTAATCTTTTAAATTTATTTAAAGTTGTTTTTGGTGTGATTGTTTTCTGTTTGAGGGTAAGTTTGTAATTTTTGTTTAGTCTTTTGTGGAATTTTGAGAGTATTTAATACTTGGATAAAATGTAGAGGGAGAATTGAGATGTCTCGCTGTATTTAATTTTCATTACCCTCATTTAATGGTGGTGGTTGGATGTTTATACCCTTATATTTGGGCCTCATGGGCTTTCGGGTTGTGTTTAACGGATTTGGGTCGAGTTTAAAGACCCATTAGTTTTAAGTAAGTAAATAGGCAGCTTAGTCAAAAAGTGATTAGGTTTTAAGTACTTTAGTTCTGTTCGGATAGTTCAGTGGATGATAGCTGTCCGAACTGCCCCTGTCCGATGAGGTGGACATTGTCCGAATTGACCCTATCCGGTTCCCATAAAGTGTGGAACATAATCCGGACTCATCAGTAGCCCCTTTTTTAGGTGGTGTTCAAAAACCTATAGCAAGACCTAAAAAACAGTCTGTTGCTGGTGACAGTTACATCCGAACAGGTCCTTCGAACTGTGTTATAACTTTATCCGAACTGAAAAACCTCTTGAAAACTAAACGGTTTCTTGCCAGAGTTCGTGGGACACATGTCTCACTCTGGTTCGTCACATCAGCTGTTTTTTCACATTGGAAATAGCGCTCCCACCTTCTTCAAAAAGTAACCTCTCCATTTAATGAAGATGACATCAGCGCCGTCTTTAATCATTGTAATCCTTTCGAATTCTCCTAGGTACTAAAGCACTTGTTGCACATTTGCTATAAATTAGTTACTCCTTTACTGTTTTATTATCTTTTTCATTCTTACTTTGCTAGTCTTCAGAGCTTTCTCGCTCAAAAAACAAACACTTCTTTTCGGTGTAAGTTTATGTTCACAGCTAGGAACTCTTTAATCAAAGGCGGGTGGCTTAATCTATCAGAGTTAGAAAATGAACAAAAATTTGAACGGGAAAGGGGCATTGCTGCAGGACTCCCTACTTCCCCTGTCGACAAACCAGAAATCCCAAACCCAGAGCCTAACCAGGGCTCTTCTTTAACTAGAAGTGTTAAACCGAGGAGATTGTTTCAAACCAACCTTTCACCTATTGTTTCAGGCTCGTCGGTTCAAGAATCGGAGCCCACTATTGAACCAGGGCAAGCAGTTACCAGTTTCAAGAGGCCTTCCCCATTTATCGCCATGGGATCAGATGCAGATGTCTCTCCCAATAAACTAGTTGATCGGAGAAGAGGTCGCCTGGTAAAAGGGCAGGCTTCAAAAGGTACACCTTCAAAATCAGGGGCCAAAGACAGCAGCACGAGGTGAGAGGCACCCATAAAAGTTCCTAAGGACAAGCTGTCCGGACCGGAGGCATCTAGCTCAAGCCTCTAAAAAGAAACCACCGCATCTGAGCCCCAGCCGGAGGTCAGAGTTCAGGAGAGCATTGAAGCCCAACAGTCCGGGGGTCAGACTGAACCAACTCCTAACTCCCCTTACCCAGAAACAACTGAAAACCCCTCCTTGGTAATGGAGGAAGTAATGGAGGATTCTATTGAAGAGGCTCCGTTTGAGTCCAAAGTCTCCAGACAAACAAGTGATGCTGGTGCTGCCAAGAAGGATAAAAGCAAAGAAAAGCTATGGCTAAGGCATCCGGATCTGCCGGAGATCCTTAAGGGAAAAGTTGGACCTTGTTTCCACAAGGTCAATGTTAAGTATTTACTTGCTTTGCAAAAAATTAATTATGCCTTCATCCACACAGCCGAACTGGGTCAGATGCAAACGAAGTGGGGGATTCCGGAGAATGTAAAAATAAGGATCCCAATAGACCCTGAAACACCGATGGACTGCAAGCTTAGTGAAGTGGTCATCTTCACTGAACTTTTTAACTGGGGACTAAGGTTTCCCTTAGATCCGGAGATAGTCAAATATTTCCACCTCATCAAGCTCTGCCCAAGCCAACTGAGCCCTAATGCCTGGTACACTCTCATGGCCTGTATCATGGCTTCCAAGCTCTCCGGAATTCCTCTTCCAATGGAGGAATTCGCAGCTGTGGCCAGCCTCTGCAGAAATCCCCATATTCCCTTCTATCACTTCAACATGGGTGATAACTACAAAACAGTAGATGACCTGCTCGAGTCGGAGAGAAATTGGAGGACTAAATTCTTGTTCGTGAGTGGCACTTGGGAGAATGGGAAGAAGATCAAAGCCGGAGTCAACCCGAGTCTCCTCACCAGCAGGTGGCAAAGTGATAGTAAGAATCCCACCTTACATTCTCATTTTTATTTTTATCAAATTTGTTTAACTGATTTGTCTTGTCTCTTTTCTTTTTTAATTTATTTCTTGACAGTGCTGCCTAAAGACTTCAATGATTACTTAAAGGCAGGGTAGATTACTTGCACCAAGATAAACACTTGGGCTGCTGAAAAGTGGGATAATCGCTTCCACAACGCCTTTACTGGAGGCAATCTTGCAAGGTCTCACCTCTGGAACACTACTGACCGGAGGGACTTAACTTGGGAGGAACTTACCACTCCACCCCCTCCGGATGTAATCCTTAAAAGAACACACGCACCGGACGGGTCACTGTACTTGCCTGGTCGAGCCAAGGCCCCAAGTAAGATAAAAGGCAAAAAAGGGAAGGGCAAGAAGAATGTGGTTGAAGCTAATCCCACCGAAGCGGAGGAAACTGCTCCAACAAACCAAGAGGGGCCAGTTTCAAGTCAGATTGATGCTGCTCTTCTAGAAGTTGTGGAGCACGAGAGTACTAGGGAAGAGGCAGGATCTCCAAAGCCTCCAAGGGTTCCTAAGAGAGATAGGAAACGGGGAGCAGAAAGCAAGGACATGAAGGCCAAGAAGAAAAAGACCTTTAAGGGTGATGAACTTTCTCTCCGGCCTCCGGAGCCCCTCCCTTCTGTTGACCCTACTGATCCAACAAGAGCCGAAAAGATCCCCGGTGACTTTCAAACCGATGAGGTTGGAGGATGAGACATCAGTATCGACGGTGTCGACATTTCTGGGCTTGAGGGACTTGGTGACTATTTTGAAAACCTCCCTAGAGATGACTTTGTTGGGCCCTACCTCCCTCCGAGAACTTCGAACACCGTTACCTTCAATGGTAAAACTTTCACCGTTTCAAGTGAAAGAGATGTTATAACTCACTCTATACTGAGAAATATTCAGCCAGTGCTGGTTCTGGAGAAACAAGTGCGAGGTCAGTCAGCAATCATTATTGCCCTTAACTCTGACAAGGAGACACTGTCCAATGACCTCCCCACTTCCACCCAAAATGCTGATGTTTTGAAGAGAGAAAATGAGGAGTTAAAGAAGAACCAGGAGGGTTGGGCCATAAAGGTAGCTACCCTAGAAGATACTATCAAAGACCTCCAGGTGAAGGAGTCCGGGTTGGAGAAATATCTCTCCTCTTCGAAAGAGGAGATAAAGGCCAAGAACCAAGTCATTCATACTTTGACCAATAACAAGATCGCACTCGAGGACTCGGTGTCCAAGCCTGCAGAGGAAAAAGCTGATCTTCTAAGGGAGCAAGAGGCAAAAATCCAAGCCAAGATTGATGCTTATGCCAACAATGTGATAAATACTCAGGAGGAAATGTATGCCAATGTGAAGTCGGACATGGTTTACTCTTTCATGAGAAGTTTCCGAAGAGGAATCTGGGGGACTTATGAACTTTTGTAGAGTATCCCAACCTTCCCTTCAACACAATGGCTGATGGAGACAAGCATGATTATTATTCTAGTGCTGACTCATCCGATGAAGAGGAGAACACCGGAGAGAGTCGAGATGAAGAAAATTATGATCTTAAGAAGAAAAAGACGAGCGAGGCTGAGCCATTTTCAAAGGCTCAGTCTTAGAATATCAAATATTTTTTCACCTTTTGTTTTGATTGAACTAAAGTCCTTGGAAGGCCAAGGAATTTTTGTAACTGTGTCCGGTGTTTGACCGGATAGATCTTTTTGTTTTGATTGAAAATTTAAAGTCCTTGGATGGCCAAGGCACTTCGGTTGTTTCAATGGATATATTTACTTTGCACAATTCTTGCATTCTTTTATAGTTTTTCAATTTTGGTGGCTAATGTTTAAATAGCCCTTAGTTATTTCATAAACATTCTAAAGCGAGAGTGTTTAAATTCTCCGATGACAAATGTTTAAGTAGTCATCACTCCTTTAATTTAAGCCGGCCTGTGTTTAAATAAAAATTTGACAATGAACTATTAAGTAAAAACACTCCAAATTTTTAAGAAGGCATCAAATTTAATAAAAAAAGCCCGGACACCTCATTAAAACCTTCCCATGCCACTAGGGTAGGAAAGAGTATGCCCCCAAATATTTACATGGATTTTTAAACAAGTAAATATTTATATAGTTTCTATTCCAAGTACAATCGGAGGTGTTCAATATTCCAAGGGTGATTCAAAACCCTTCCATCCTTGTCTTCTAGCCAGTATGTCCCAGATTTAAGCCTTTCAATGACCATATAGAGTCCTTCCTAAGTTGGGGCTAGTTTGCCGAGCAGCTTCTCTTTAGTGTGTAGGAAGACTTTCCTTAACACCTTATCCCCCGGCTGAAAATCTCTTCTTTTAACTTTGGAAGCAAACCTGCTTCTCATCAAACCTTGATAGTGCACAGCTCTAAGGTGTGCCTTAACTCTTCTTTCCTCTATCAAATCAAGTTGACCTCGGATAGCCCCCTCATTAGCGTGTTTGGAGAAATTATGAACTCGATATGAAGGGAGAGTTGCTTCTATAGGAGCTATGGCATCCATCCCATAGACCAAGGCAAAAGGTGACTCTTGTGTTGCAGCCCCAGGTGTAGTCTGGTAAGCCCACAAAACCTCTTGTAAATAACTAGGCCATTTTCCAACAGCCCCTTCTAATTTTTTCTTCAAACCGGACAGTATAGTTCTGTTAGCCACTTCAACCTGACCATTTGCTTGCATGTGAAAATGTGAAGAGAAACAATGTTGTATACCTCTAGAGGCTCATAAACTCTCCATTTCCTTGTTGTCGAACTGTGGCCCATTGTCTGTTGTTATTTTCCGTGGAATTCCAAATCTGCAACAGATATTAGATAAAATGAATTTTATGACAGCTTTTGATGTTGTACCCGCTAATGGAGCTGCTTCGATCCACTTCGAAAAATAGTCAATAGCCACAATTATTGTTCTGCGTCCTCCAGATGCCATAGGTAGAGGTCCCACCAAGTCCAGCCCCCATCGAGCAAAAGGTATAGGCTCAAAAATTGACAATAACGGGGTGGCTGGAACATGAATTTCGTTGCTATATCTCTGGCATGGATCACACCTTCTTACCAGCTCCTTAGCATCTTGCATTATAGAGGGCCAATAATACCCAGCCAACAAAACTCTCCTTGTTAGAGCCCTGAATCCACAGTGAGCTGATCCCTCACCATCATGCAATTCGGAGAGCACCATTTGAGATTCATCATCCCCCAAACACCGTAAGAGGGGTTTACTGTAAGAATTCTTATAAAGAACATCTCTTAGTATGATAAAACCACGAGCCTTGTACTTTACTTTTCTTGCTATTGACTTATCCGGAGGCAAAATGCCATCAGAGAGATATTGAAGGAGAGGAAACCTCCAATCTTGGGGCTGTTTCATCTGTATACCGAAGCTTTCTTCCTCCTTACCCATATTGAGTTGAATGGAAGGGCACTCCAGCACATAGATCCAAGGATATGATTCAGTATAGGCTATGGTTGCCAAGGAGTCTGCTAGTTCATTTTCTGTTTGGCGTATGTGCTCATAAACAATAATCTTGAACTTAAGTGTCACATCTTGAACTTATTAGCTGCTCCTTTTTGGCTTCAAATTGACCTTGCGCATGATGGATAAGAAGCAAGGAATCACTCATCAACTTGACCCTTTTGGCTCCACAAATAAGAGCTAATTTTAAACCAGCTATAGCAGCTTCATATTCAGACTCATTATTAGAAGCCCTAAAAGCAAAACATATAGCTTGGTACATTTTGTCACCATACGGAGAGGTCAAGCATACCCCTGCACCACACCCCATAGTACTTGATCCACCATCAGTCCAGACGACCCATACCTTTTTATCTTTCACATCAGTCGTTTGCTCTGTATCCCTATCTGGAATTCAACTAAGAAATCAGCCACGGCCTAGGCTTTGATTGCTGTTCGAGGAGCAAAATCAATATCGAAGTCCCCAGTTACACTGACAACTTAGTCATTCTACTCAAAATATCCGCCTTTTGAACACTGTTTTTCAAAGGAAAAGACGTTCGGACAATAATAAGATGAGCCTGGAAATATGGCCTCATCTTCCTGGCAGCAATCACCAGAGCTAATGTTAATTTTTTAAGCTTCAGATAACGTTTTTCTGCATCTAACAAGCTTCTGCTGATGTAATACACCGGACAGGGATAATTATCTACCTCCCTCACCAATACGGCACTTATGGCACAACTGGAAACTGCCAAGTATATGAAGAGTGTCTCTCCATCAACAGGTTTAAATAAAGTCTTGGGGGAGGACAAATGTCTTTTAATTTCATTAAAAGCCTCATCACATTATGAAGTCCAGTCGAATCCCTTTGTACCTTTTAAAGTTTGAAAGAACGGGGCACACCTGTCCGAAGACCTTGAAATGAATCGATTTAACGCAGCAACCTCCCAATCAACCTTTGTACTTCTTTAATATTTCGGGGAGGCTCCATTTGGAGTAAAGCATTTTGCTGGTCCGGATCAGGCTGTATCCCTTGCTCACTTATGATATATCCCAGAAATTTACCGGACTGTACTCCGAACACACACTTCTCTGGATTTAGCTTCAAATTAACTTTTACTAAGTTAGCAAAAGTTTCTTGGAGATCTGTTAAGTGTAACTCTTCGTCCATACTTTTTACCATCAGGTCGTCGATGTATACTTCCATATTTCTTCCAATTTGATTAGCAAAAGCTTTGTTTACTAACCTCTGATAAGTAGCCCCAACATTGTTTAACCCAAATGGCATCACCTTGTAACAATGAAGGCCCCTATCAGTAGCAAAAGTAGTGTGCTCCTGATCCTTCAGATCTACTTGAATCTGATTCTACCCGGAGAAGGCATCCATGAAAGACAACAACTTGTTCCTAGATGTGGAATCCACCAATTGATCAATCCGGGGAACCGGGTACAAATCCTTTGGGCAAGCTCTGTTGAGGTCTGTAAAATAAATACACATACGCCACTTGCCATTTTTATTCTTTACCAAGACCGGATTGGCAGTCCATAAAGGATACTGAGACTTCTTTATGTGCCCCATTTTAGTAAGCCTGTCGACTTCTTAAACGATAGCATCAGCCTTTTCCTTGGAAAAATCTCTTCTCTTTTGTACCACAGGTGCTATGTCTCTTTGGACAGACAGGTGGAGTGATATAACATCTGCTGGTACCCCGGTAACATCAGCATTGCACCAAGCAAAAACATGCCGATGGTCTTTTAAGAACTTCAACATCTTACCCTTTAGTTCGGATGTCATTTTGGACCCTATCTTAACATTTTTTCCTTCTTCCAAAGAATGTGTTTCGACTTCTTCGATTGGTATTAAAACTCCAGAGGTCTCTATGGGGTTATCAATTTCACCCTCACCCCCAGAAAGCCCCTCAAACTGCTATTCTTCATTCATGCGAACTGCCCCAAACGTCCGAGGGGCCAGTGCTGTTGCATAACACTCTCTTGCTATCTTTTGGCTGCTCTGAACAACTCCCACTTGTCCTTGCACAGCATATTTCAAACATTGATGGACTGTTAAGGCCACTGCATGCATCCTAGAGAGCCAAGACCTCCCTAGAATAGCATTATAGAAAGTGGGACAGTCCACTATGACAAACAGTATTCTAACCATCTTCTTGAAAGGGCCCCTGCCCAACAAAACTTCCTCTTCGAACTCCCCAATCACATCTGCTGAGCTTCCAGTGAAACCCACAATTGATCTGTTCGAACGCTGAATTACCGCAGGATTTTTCGTCTTTTTGTAGGAAGTTAAAAAGAGGATATTGGCCGAACTCCCAGTATCAACCAAAATTTGTCTTATGTCATTGCCCCCAATGGATGCTCCTATGACAACAACATCTTCATGAGGACCCACTATATCCCTTAAGTCATCCTCATCGAAAACAATGAAAGGGAATGGAATCTACGACTGATAGGAAGTCATGCCTCCCTCCAGTTGGGTAGCTAAAGTATGAACATGCCTCTTCATTGAAGAAGCAGTAGATGCTGTTATGGTATCCCCTCTGAAAATTGTGAGTGACTCAAAATAGTTAATAAGCCAGACACTGTTTTGCAATGTTCCTCAATGGCACCCACTCTGTTTCGAGTTGGATCAGGGTCCAAGTATTCTGACTCTACATCGAATCTCTCGATTATCACCATGGCTCTCTCGGGAGCGGATGTGCCTACATTGTTTGGGGCAGCCCGATGAGCATTATCAAGCATATTTCCTCATCTTCTTTTAACATATGCTCCCAACTTTCTTCTATCAATTAAATTCTGGACTTCTTGCTTTAAAGCAATACAATCATCAGCGGTATGGCCAGTATCATTATGATACTGACGGAAGCAATTGTTACGATGCTCCCTAGGAGATTGTAGCGCAACCGGCCTTCTATAGTGTACTTCTTCCTTTGTTTTGTCATAAATAGTGGCTACACTTTCTTTTAACTAAGCAAACCACTCCGGTTGAACCCAAGGCCCTCTTTTATTTCTAGATTGCTGACTCTGGGCAGGCGCAGCTGGCTGAGACTGAGCTTTAGCTCTGTTATGACCCTGCCCGGCCTCCCTTGCCTTGTTCCCGGACTGATTTTGGTTGGGGTTTGGTGCAGCTGGGGTAGAACTCACCTGCCTGTGCACCCTAGTTTTCTTTGTTTCATCCACGTTAATTTGCTTTCCAACCTGATTCAGTAGACCTCCCCATGTCATGGCCTTCTTTCTGGTCACTAAATTAGCCAAATTTCCACGGTTCAAACCCTGCCTTAGAGAAGCTATTGCTACTTGTTCGAAGCAATCAGCCAACCCATTTTTGGTGTTTACAAAGCGACTTATATATTCCTTCAGAGATTCATTCGGTTCTTGGGCACAATGGATAATTTTGTCTCCATTACCCTTCACCTCTTTACTTCCAACAAACTGCCTCCGGAAGGCCACCCAAAAGGTATCAAAATTTCTGATGTAACCTTGTGGTAGACTGTTGTACCACTTCAGGGAACTCCCCGTAAAACACTGAGAGAAGGCTCTACAAAGCAACTTATCGTCATCATCGAAATTAATCATGAAATTCTTGAATTGTTCCAAGTGATTGTCCGGGTCTTTACTGCCATCGTATTTTTCCATCTTCGTACTATCGAACCTCTTGGGGAGGTTCCCCGATAGGATCTTGGATGACAATGGAGAATGTCTCCAATTCCGGCCACGGCTGAAAACAGAATCCTCGTTAGGAGTTGCAAAGATACCTGGTTCATCATGGAAGGCAAAAGGATCCACCAGCATCCGGTCAATGTGTCTCCGGCTATGAGATGACCCTTTGCCTATATGCCTCTTTAACTTTCCATGTCTGTCCCTTTTTCTTGAGTACTTCTTAACCAACTTCTGTTTCTTTTTAGATCGGCCCTCATCACTGCTGGATGACAAAGACTCTTCAACTCCATCTTTTCCCGATGAGCTACTGGAAGATTCTGAGTCTGAATCAGAGCTCTCCACTGGCCTAAACCGGTGAGACTTTTTAGAGCTAGCATGAGTCTTCTTCGTACTCACATGGGTTTTCGAAGGCTCATGCTCCCTAAGGTTGTCAGTATGATGAGTAACTGATGCCTTTGACTTTTCTTTCATGCCTATCTTTGCCCTTTCTGCCCTCAGGGCTTCTATCTCACCTTTTAATCTATCACGCTCCTCGATGGTATATTCATCATTTTCTCCCACCACTTCAAGCAAAGCTGGTGGTACTTTGGGGGCGTCCAGATTCATTCGGACTGGTTTTTCTGAAGGTTTTGAATGCTAGATTCAGGCACCGTCTGTCCTCCTACTGTGGTCGCCAATTTGGTGTGATTGTTTTCTGTTTGAGGGTAAGTTTGTAATTTTTGTTTAGTCTTTTGTGGAATTTTGAGAGTATTTAATACTTGGGTAAAATGTAGAGGGAGAATTGAGCTGCCTGGTTGTATTTAATTTTCATTACCGTCATTTAATGTTGGTGGTTGGGTATTTATACCCTTATATTTGGGCCTCATGGGCTTTCGGGTTGTGTTTAACGGATTTGGGTCGAGTTTAAATACCCATTAGTTCTAAGTAAGTAAATAGGCAGCTTAGTCAAAAAGTGATTAAGTTTTAAGTACTTTAGTTCTGTTCGGATAGTTCAGTGGATGATAGCTGTCCGAACTGCCCCTGTCCGGTGAGGTGGACATTGTCCGAATTGACCCTGTCCGGTTCCCATAAAGTGTGCTAACAGAATCCGGACTCATCATTTTTCATCATTATTTTATATATAGTTTTAATCATTATTTTTAATTTAATTATCACTGATATAACAATAATAGTTTATATTGGAAAAATAATCTAAATTTAAGTTATTACTGAAGTAATCTTAAAATTTAAGATTTAATAGTGATCAAAACTAAAAATGTATTAGTCTAAATTTTACAATTTCCATTTGAACATATGTTTAGAGGTGATTTATGCATCAAAAAACAAAAAACATATAAGTTTCGAATATGTACTATTTTATACTGTAAAAAAAACGATAGGTAAAACTAATCGCATATTATATATTTAATATGGTTTAGATTGTGAAAAAAATCTACATCCGCGGACAACATACACAAATTTTATATAAAAGTAGGTTAAATGAATATTAACTCAAACATTACTAACTCAACTAGTTTTTTATTATTATAAAGCACATCCAGCTTACAAGAGAAACCATAACTATTTAGAGTTATCTCAATGTTTGTCTTCTACATCATTTCTTTTGTTAAAAAAACAGACAAGCGAGATACTTTACTTTCTCTTTCTATCAAATGATTCGTTTCACACTCATATTCAATATTCTATTTCAATATATATATATATAATATATGATGCTCACATTAGCAATTGTACGTACACAACTAAAATGGTAATCAACTAAAATGGTAATGATAACAACCACCATGACACAAGTACAGACTGTCAAGTAGTGACACAATTTTTTGAAGCCTATTATGTGCACTATATTGCCTCATTTGAATACACACTCCAGATTAATCCTATTAATTAAAAATATAGACCTTACATTTATTTTAAAATATTCCTATAAAAGTGATAAAGTTCATTTTGGAAACAAAGAAGCATATCCGAAATGTTTCGGTAACATGTTCCCGTTTGGTCTAGCAGATGATCAACCTGCACAGTCAGTTCTAACAATAATATTACACTTGTTTTTCTAGCTAAGATCACCCTTAGGTTTCAACAGATGTATCTCCACCTAAGTCTTTAGTTGAGCTTCAACCATATAGAGAATCAATACAACTACCCTTAATTTCTTGTCTTACTCAAGCCTTCAACCCTTAAGTCTTTAGTTGAGTTTTAACATTCACTTTCTACCAACATTAAAAATTATCCACCTAGGATTATAGTAACTCAAATATTTCGATTGCCCTGATGTTCCAACTACTCTTTAGACATCGGGTTTATATGTGTTTCAGACTTATACAAACCTTATGAAGTTTGTGAACTTTAAAACCGATAATGCCTTTAAGATTCGCACAAACCTCGTTAATTTTTTCACTTTCAATATTTACCACATTCATTTTCTCTTTCTCCACCATGTCTTAGATGAAGTGAAAATTGATATCTAAGTGCTTAGTTCTCTCATGGAGTTTCAGATTCCCCATTAAATGAAGATAATTAATAGTATAACCGAACATAATCACATCTTATTCTATACCCCTGATATCACTTAAAAACCCCTTTAGCCATTTAATTTTTACATTTCTTCAGTAACAGCTATATATTCGGCTTTCATAAATGACGATGTAATAAATTTTTACATATATAAACTCTAGTTAACCACTCATCCATGCAGAATAAAAAGATAACCCGAAGTCAACTTTATTGTATCGAGAAAGAAAATCCACATACCCATCAGATCTTGCCACCTTTATACTTCTGGTTATATCACAACGTAACTTCACATAAACCTTTAAGTACCTTATGAGCCATTTGATGGATTTCGAGTGAGGTTTCCTCGGATTTGACATAAAGTTTTTCAAATTACTAATAGTAAGAAAAATCAAGCCTCGTGTATATCACTGTGTACATTATTCTTATAATGATATATTAAAATTTCTAAGTGCACTACCTCAACGAGTGTTTCAACCTATATAGAGTTCCGTTCAACAGACACATACCCTATTTCTTCCCTTATTTAAAACTCGTTATGTGACATATGTAGATGGTATCTTCCAATTATCAACACAGAAATACAGTAATAATATCCATTTTATCTAACTCAAGATCAAATCTAGCAAAAGGTTAATAGGAAAATCCTTATTGACGTTTGTTTCACAATGGTGATATTTTTGTTTATTAAAATCAACACTCTCATTTTTTGTGGATCCTTTAGTCGCCAATCTAGCTTTATATCTGGATAACTCAAATCCAATAATTCCTTGATTCTTCTTGTATATCTAGTTGCTCTAACAAGCTTCTAATTTTCAGTTATTTCACAAGAATCTAAGTGCCCATAATATAGATCGAGTATGAATTTGCAGTATATGTTTGTCAAAATTAAAATGTTAAATTATATCGAGTATTATAACTCATCGAAGATAAAATAAAATTACTTAAAAAAATTCAAACATAAGTAATATCAATTTGTTATGAACATTTTCAAAACTACTAATAATTAATAACACCTACAAGATAATAAGGTACATAATGCTTTTGTTTGAAGTTGTTAGAGTAACCTCAACTCGATTGAGATTTTATGTTGGACTTACGTTTATCTCCAACAAAAAATTTAAACAATTTCAAGTGGATGTTATATTGTTTGTGATCAGTTCAGATATTGCTGGAAGCATATCTCCTGTAATAATGATAATATGGGAAGGGAATTTCGGACAGACCAGATAAAAGACAATGGATTAACAATATCTTGAGTAGAAAAATGACTCAACCATGTGCCTAGTAGCTCATTATTTAGGCATGAGGGCTCATATGGATGATCCAATTATAAGGTTCGACCCACACAACCCATAGGTCAAGAAGAAACACTATAAATACCCCACCCAATATCATTAAGAGGGTTAAACTTTTTCCAAAGACATTTAATGGAAGCACACACCTCTTTTCTCTCGCAACCCTTTATAAAAATAATTAGGATCCACCAATTATAGTCTTTTCCCTTTTTTCCCTAAAGCAAATTTCACTATCAATAAATTGACGACCACAGTGGGAGCTATAGGTACCTGAATAGCTCTATTCAAAACCTTACCTATAATACAAAGTTCGAAAATCCTTGAGATATGGGTCTCAATATGCAAGAGGTGTTGCCTCAGGAAAATGAAATAATAAAAGAGAAAAATGAGCATGCTACGGTGTCTCATGTCAATCAAAATACCGAGGAAAGTCCGTTCATTCAAGAGGAACGTGATCAACTGAGGGCTGAAATTGAAGCTTTGAGGCCGGAAAGACAGGCTAAAGTTTCGTTGAAAGAAAAATCCATTGTCAGAGTAGTATCTATAGATGAGCCTCCGAATAATAACAAACAAGGGGAAACTGATCAGTCTCCAAATGTTCAAATTAATCCTAAAAAGACACATCTGGCCAAACAAGTAAAGAGTACATCAAAATCTTCTGATAGTTCCGCTACTGCTTCTGACTCTGATGGATCTTCCTCATCTAATATTGATCAGGGCCGTTAGAATATAAAAATTAGGTTAACTAAAAAACATTAGAGGAAAAAGGATAGGAAAGGCAAAATAAAAAAAAGAATAAGTATCATGGAAAAATAAAGGGATCGACAGATCACTGTATTGATCATCTACTGAGTGATCAGTTTGCTACCCTATCCGAACAAGACATATATGCCACTCATGATGAAGATACAATCGTCAGACATAGCCATAATTCGAGGCAATCACCCATATCCTCAAAAATACTCTCCGGACATCTTCATAGAAGGTTTGATAGTTCCAAGATGGAGAAGTATGATGGGAGTAAAAACCCTGATAATCATCTCGAGAATTTCAAGAATTTTATGATGAATTTTGATGATGATAACAAACTTTATGTTAGGAAATCTCACAAAAGTTTAAAGGAAGTGCTTTAATATGTTATGGATGGCATTTTAGAGACAGTTTGTGGGGACTGGGAGTAAAGAGCTTAAAGGGAATGGTGACACTATCATCGACTGTTCCTACGAATTAAATGAATCTTTGAATGAATACATCAGCCGTTTTATGAATACAAAGAACGGGTTAGCCGATTGTTTTGAGCAAGTGACAGTTGCTTTACTAAGGCAAGGTTTAAATCTGGGTCAATTGGCTAATTTAGTAACTTGGGAAAAAGTGATGACCTGGGAGGGAAGACTCTTAAATCAGGTCAGAAAACAAATTGCAGTGGAAGAGACTAAGAAGTCTAGAGTACCACGTCAAAATAAACCTGCTCCAACAACACCAATCCCACAAGCTAGTACTCAACTCAGGCCACAGTTAATTACAGACCTAAAGATTAAGGAAAAGGGTCACATCAGCCAAAACAGAATCAATCATGTCAATGGGTTCAACCTGAGTGGTTTGCTGAATTAGGAGAGAGTGTGGCAACCATTTATGATAAAACAAAGAATGTTGTGCACTTTAGGAGATCAACGCCAATTCGGTTTCCTAGAGAGACCCGAAACACTCATTTTCGTAAATACCACAATGATGCGGGTGATGATACCTGCATTGCACTAAAATAGGAAGTGCAAAACTTAATTGAGAGGGGGAAGTTAGCAGATTTTTAAAAAAAAACAACAAGGGGGAATAGGTCAGTCAAAACCCAATCTAATACAAACACAGTCCGAGCTGCATCCCCAACCGGCCAATGAGAAAGTATAGAAGCATCTAGACAAGAAGATACAATGATAATTATAGAAATATTTGATGTGGACTCGGAGTATCTAGATCCTGATCTGGATTAGAACCAGGTTCGAGTAATAACATAAAAGGTTTCTAACGTATTTGAACTGCGTAACTTGTTTAAATCCCTTACTATTTTTGAGGGAGATACTATGACGGAACCATCAAGTTGTTCAAGGAAAAGACATGTCAATAGCCTAACAACTCAGATAAAGGAAAAATTGTCTACTCATATTTATCGAAGCCCTTTTCATTCATTGTCTTTGACGAAGATGATTTTAGAGACATTGCCGGGCCACATGAAGATGTTGTACGAAGGATTTTAATTGATACTGACATTTCGGCAAACATTTTGTTCCTATCAGCTTACAAGCAGATGACTAACCCCTCAGTTATTCAACGTTTGAATAAGACCATAGTGGGGTAACTGGAAGTACGGCTGATGAAATTGGGGAATTCGAAGAAGAGATTTTATTGGGCATAGGGCTATTAAGAAAGTTGGTAAGAGTTTTGTTTGTGGTAGTTGATTGCCCGACATCCTACAGTGCTATATTTGGTAGGTTTTTGCTATCCATTATGGATGCAGTAGCTCCACTATCAGTGTTTAAAATATGTGTGGCAGGGTAAGTAGGCATCGTCCGAAGTAGCCAAAAAATAGCCCGTGAATGTTATGTCTATTCTCTTGCTTCCAAATCAATAGTAGCAGTGAAGATTAACAAAGAATAGAAGTCAGTGGAGCCTTCTGCCAATCAAAACAAGATAAATGATCAGAGGGAGGCTCCTGGTAGAGTAATCCTAGTGGAAAAAGTAGAAATTCATTACTTGGCAGAAGGTAAAAGTGTCCGGGTCGGATCTAAACTGCTTTCAGAGGTAAAAAAATTTGTTATCTTTTTTATGTAATAATTTACACGTGTTTGCATGGTGTAACAAGGATGTAACTGGAGTACCAAATATGGTGATTAGTCACATATTATCTATCTAATCTGATACTAGGCCAGTGGTGCAAAGAAGAAGATCTTTTTCAAAAGAAAAATCTGAAGCGATTGTCCATGGAGTAGATTGGTTGACCAGGTTGAGGCATATCAAAGAATCTCAATACCCCCTTTGGATAACTAATCCTGTTTTGGTCAAGAAAAAGAATGGAAAATGGCGTATGTGTATTGACTTCACAGACCTCAGTAAAGGTTGCCCTAAAGATCCTTTACTAGTGTCCCAGATAGATCAGCTTATGGACTGTACATCAGGGACCAAGTTGTTGTCTTCCATGGATGCTTTCTTCGGGTATAATCAAATACAAATGAATCCTGATGATCAAGACCATACCAAATTCATCACTGATATGGGGCTATACTGTTACAAGATAATGACTTTTGGGTTAAAGAATGCATGGGCTACTTACCAACATTTGGTAAATAAAGTTTTTATTAATCGGATCAGAAGAAATATGAAGTCTATATTAATAATATGATGGTCAAGAGTTAGAGAAGAGGATCATATCTAAGATCTCTAGGAAAATTTCTCCAACTTATAAGCCATCAATCTAAAATTAAATCAGGAGAAGTGCACATTTGGTGTCCGATGAGGTAAATTTTTAGGTTATATAATAAGTGAGAAAGAGATTCACGATAACCTAGACCAGTTGAATGCATTGTTGGCTATAGATCCAACTCGAAATACTAAATAAGTCTAAAGTTTAACTAGGAGATAAGCAGCCTTAAACCGATCCATTTCGAGATCATCAGACAAATATGCTCCATGTTTCCAAGTCTTGAGAAATGTAAAATATTTTAATTGGTCTTCTAATTGTGATCAAGCTTTCCTTGAAATTAAGAGTTATTAATCTTCATCCACGACATTGACCAAACCTGTTGATGGAGAAAGACTCTACATGTATTTGGCTGTATCAGAGTATGTTGTAAGTGCAGCACTAGTACGAGAAGTGGATAATTACCCACGTCCGGTTTAGTATATAAGCAAGAGTTTATTGGAAGCTGAGAAAAGGTATTTAAAATTAGAAAAGCTGGCTTTGGCATTGGTGATAGCTGCTAGAAATATGAGGTCTTACTTTCAAGCACATTCCGTCACAGTTTGAACTTCTTCCCAACTAAATAATGTGCTACAAAAGACCGACATATCGAGAAGAATAACTAAATGGTTAGTTGAACTTGGAGATTATGACATTGATTTTGCCTCAAACAACAATCAAAGCTCAAGTTGTGGCTGATTTCTTAGTAGAATTCCACTATAAACGGCCTCATGAAGAAGCATAAGTTACTAAATTTAAAAAAGAATGGGTAGTCTGAATATATGGTGGGTCTAGTACGATGGGTTGCGGAGTTGGAATTTTCTTAACTTCTCCTTATGGTGATAGCTATGCTACAGGGCGGCCTCGTTGGCTGAGTACATCGCCAATGCCCAATCTGAACGCATCACAATGCAGTTTAAATCCTATAGAGAAGTCAGGTAAAACCAGAATCGGTGTAGTGGTCAGTCTTACCTTGATTTCCTCAAACGCCTTCGCTGCTTCAGGGGTCCAGCAGAATGTCTTGCCCTTCATAAACTCTATAATAGGAGCCATACCAGTGATGAAGTTATGTATGCACCGTCTGTAAAAGGAGACCAATCCGTGAAAGGAGCGGACTTCAGTGACGGAAGTAGGATTATTTTCCTTTCTAAGCATAGTGTAAAATTGTACACCTTCGACCTTTGGCCATTAATATATTGTAACACTTGGTAGGAAATGAGGCAAAAATATATTTGGTTTCATTTGTGTCTCCTCCTCATTTATCTTGTGGTGGGATTAAAAATCACCTAAACTTATGACGCTTGAGAAATTTTGACAAGTAAAGACTAACAACAACATATTGGATGAACTTAAAAATGAGTGTGTGAAGAACACTTGTATTTTATTTATGATATGAATTACAAAATAATATCTTTTTCTGTTGTTACTATTCTCTCTCACTTTCATCTAAATGATAAATGAGAGCTTCAAAGCATCCAACAATGCGTTAGAATATGAAGCGACCATAGCTGGGTTAAAGTTAGCTTATATATGTGGGGCTAAAAGAGTCCAACTAATAAGTGATTCCCAATTGCTTATTCATCAGGCTCAAGGGAAATCAGAAAACGCCATGGAAGATTCCCTAGCCACTATAGCCTACTCCGAAGCGTATCCCTGGATTCTTATGCAAGAATGTCCATCTATAAATGCAACTACAAATGGTAGAATTGAGGCTGGAGAAAATTTACACATATCTGATGCACCCTCTAAGGACTGAAGGGCTGAAATCTAAGAGTTTATTACTAAAAACGTTTTGCCTCCAGATAAGGGTGTGGTTAAAAAAGTGAGATATAAGGCTCATGGTTTCCTTTCCTTGAGGAGGGTACTTTATAAGAAACCTTTCAACAAAACTCTACTATGATACCTCAGATTAAATGAGTCCCAGAGTGTTATATCAGAATTGCATGATAGAGAAGGGTCAACATATTTTGGTTATAAGGTTTTAACTAGAAAAATCTTACTAGTGGGATATTATTGGCCTACCATCATGGCAAATGCTAAAAATATGGTGAAGAGATATGATCCTTATCAAAGGTATAGAAATTCCATTCATGTGACAGCAATCCCCATGGAATCAATATCTGAACTTATACCATTTGATAGATGGGGACTTAATCTGGTTGGGCTACTCCCCATGGCTTTATGAGGTTGTCGTACTATAATTGTGACAATAGACTACTTCTCTAAATGGATAGAGGCTGCACATTTCTCAGGGACAACTTCCAAGGCAGTCATTAAATTTATTCTCTCCAATATATGCTGCCGATTTGGAATTCCAAAACGCATCACTACGGATACTGGATCTCAGTTTGATAATAAAGATATGGATGATTTTTATGCATCTATAGGAATTTATCATTGCTTTTCTTCTCCTTTTAATCCATAATCCAATGGGCAAGTTGAAGTAGCGAATCAGAAATTTTATCAAGTTTAAAGAATAATTTAGAAGGATTTACTGGGGAATGGCCAAGTTACTTACAAGAAGTACTGTGGGCATAACGAACTACTCCCGAAAGCCAGAGTGAGATAGCTATGAGGGCTCAGTTAGATTTGGTTGAAGAAAAGAGGGTGAAGGAACATTTTAGAACTACACATTATAAAAGATTGATGAGGAGCACGTTTGTCTTTAAGGTAAAAAGAAGAGATTTTTAGGTTGGAGACAACGTATTGAGAAAAATATTCACGCACACCAAGGAAAAATAGTTCGGAAAGTTAGCTCCGAATCGGGAAGGACCATATATCATATGTGAAAGAGTTAAACAAGGAACATACAAAATCCAAGATAAATAAGGCAATTTGTTGAGGCATACTTGGAATGTTGAGTATCTCAGGTTATTATTTTGAGTGGACCAAAGGTATTAAAGACTTATTAAACACATGGTGGATTAAAGGCTTATTAAATACATTTAGCCCTCGAATAGATCACCTTTGAGTAGATCAGAAGTATTAAAGACTCATTAAACACCTGATGGATTAAAGGCTTATTAAACACTTGTTGCCCTCAAATGGATTATCTTTGAGTGGATAAGATGTGTTAAAAACTGATTAAACAACTGATAGATTAAAATATTATTGAACACATGTTATTTTTATATAAATGTTATATATATATATACTCAGATATTAAGGGAAGTATAGAAGAAGACAAAATAAAAATACTAAGTGAAAGTTGAAGTAACATAAAATACGAGTACGATCATAAAAGAATCCGATCCACATTAAAAAATGCCTTGTAAACCACAAAGACTTATCGATTAGAGTTTCAAAAACTCTGATATCAAAACAACAAAATTCCTTGCATGGTCCAAAGATTTCGATTTAGAATACCATTATAGTAAAAATAATTAACCTTAGGGCTCGTTCCCTTCGGTTTTCTTCTAAACATTACCTTATTTCTTCTCCTCTCTATCATCACTTGAGCCCTCCTCAGCCTCCTCATCAGATTTGATCCGAAGTCATGTTGTATTTGTCACTTTGTGCAAAAGTATGAAAGGGAACTTTATCATCCGGCACAAATTCCCACAGTTTCCCAATAGACTATTTGAGAAAAGTTTCATGGAATAAAATGACCATATCGGCTTTAACAGATTCTTATCTTTGTTCCATGGACTTCAACACTCCTTCAATATATTCATTCTTGGAAGCAGTTATATCTTGGCCCCTTGTGTCATTTAAAGTGGTGATTTCATCATACATTTTCTTGAGAAGATCTTGTATCCTTCCTCTTTTGGACAATTGTTCATTGGTAGCCTTTTCCTTGGCCAATGCTTTATTCAAGTTAGTGGAAGTTTGTAATTCTGTATAGCTGGTTTGTGTTTTTTCTCGATCATCCTTGCCATGTTTCAGCTCAACACTCATTTTTTCTTTTCCTTTGACTAAAGTCTCAAGATTTTTCTGTTCGGATGCGAGGGAGGCCTTCAAGCCTTGATTGTCAGTTTGAAGGGAAGTGAGATATTTTGTTTGAGCTCTGACTTGTCTTTCTATGTCAACTACGGGCCAGATGTAGCCTAAGACTGCATAGCCCAAAGTGTCATAATCATCGGACACTTCAAAAGATTCACCATCATGAATCACTGCATTGGCTATGTTAGTTGATTGAGGGAAGGTTCGATCAAAGTCATATTTGTCGAATTCGCTAAAGTACAAGTTCCCTATATCATCTAGGTTAACCTCACATTCAACAGGAGGTTGGTCAGTAGTAGGAAACACTGGAGATGAATGATATTTTTCTTCAGTCCGCTTAACAATTTCAGCAACTTTATGAGGATATGGGGAACTGTTCCCTGGAAAGCTCCCTAGTTGAGCTTGTTCCTCATAGATAGGCCCTTACCATGTTAGTTGCACTAAAACAATAGTGGAAACTAGTTTCCCAATTTTTTGTGACCCATTGATTCAGTTTTGTAAAAGTGGTCTGTCCCTCTTCCAAATGTTCTGAGAACATCTTGGAAAACACTGAAAGACAACTCTGAAGTAAGAGTTAATATCAACATTATCCGATGTAGAAATCAGTATTAATACATATTGAAAAGAATTATTAAATGTTTACCTGAGATTTTCCAATATCTTGTTAGCAAGCTTGGATTCTCCTTGTTTCTGATTTTCCTACCATTCTCCCAAGCACCACTGATGTAGGGGAATGGGCTCCTTCTAAGCTTTTCAGCTTCTAGCAGGCTATTAACCACCTTGTAATAATTACCCATGTTGAAATTATAGAAAGGGATATGATGGTTTCGACATAAGCCAACCATTGCTGCAAACTGTTCGATAAGCATTGGGATCTTGGAAAGCTTGAAGAAATGATGCTGGATAATAAAGTATACCAAACATTGAGGCTTAACTGACTCAGACATAGCTTTATTAGGTTAAAGTATCTAACTATCTCTGGGTCCAAAGGGAACCGAAGGCCCCAGTTGACCACTTAGGTGTATACCACTAGCTCTCTGATTTTACTGTCTGTTGGAGTCTCATCATGGTTAAGAATTCTTACCTTGATGGACTCCAGAAAGCCTCACTTCTTCCTTATCATATCCAACTCAGCAGTGTGAGTATACACATAAGAACTTCTTTGACGTGCTATCAAGTACTTGACATTGACCTTGGAGAAGTTGTGGCCCGGTCGCTCAACAAGGCACTTCAGAAGCGGTTCGACATCAGGCTTTGCTATTACCTTTTCCTTTTCTCGAACTGTACTAGTATCCCCAGAATGTCCGGAGGTATCTAATGGGGTATCTCGCCCACTATCTTCCATTGTCTCCTCCATTATTTATGGTGCCTAATCAGCCAACGTGTGCCCAATATCTTATTTCTCAATATGAGAAGTTTTGATGCGAGAAGTGAATGGGCTTTGATCCAAAATTGACAATATTGAAGAGTTTACCTTTGGAGGACCTTCTTTGGGCTCCTTTGCCTCTTTGACAAGTGGAGTTGCAGTTTTGGTTTTAGATAGTCTAGTAACCCTTCGAGGTGGGCTCTCTCTTATACCGAACCCATAGAAATGAAAAGGGATGGAGTTTGGCGACTAGTAACGACTCTAGCTCTGTGACAAAGGTTTTCGTATAGTTGAACTGGTGGTTCTGGTTGTTCTGGTTGGTGAACTGGTGGTTCTAGTTGCTCTGGTTGTTCAAGATTTATTAAACGTGTAGCATGGAAAGTTTTCTTGGGAACTATTATTGGTTTGTAAGACGATGAACTCTAGTCCGGTTCTGATACCTCTTCAATGATCAATCCACTAGGAGAGGCAGGTAGTCCTGCCGTGATTCTAGCCTCTCTTTTCTCTCTGTCTAACTCAGAAAAGTTGAGCCAACCTCCTTTGATTAAGGAAATTCTTTCCGTGAACATAAAATATTGGGAAATATTGAAGGAGTTAAACGCTTATGAGATTTCTAAGTTTCTATCTCTAGATTTAAGATTTGAATTTTTTACTTACTTTAAGAAATAGAAACTGTAAAAAAGCATACTTATATACTAAAGGAGTCTACGTGAGTGTTTCACCTAAGGGAAGTAAATCGACTAGGTAATAATTAAAGACTATTAACTATAGTCCCCTTAATTTCTGAAGTTTAGCTGCAAGCCGTAGGAAAAATGGTTTGTAGGTTCAACTCGAAGCTGACACGTGTAACAGAAGACTAATAATAAAGTAGTGAACTTTGAGCTGATCAATCGACCCTTCAAATTCACTTCAAATACAGATCATATATTATTAGATACAGTTAGCTCTTCCAAAGGTTTTTTGAAAACTCTAACGGGGCTATATGATCAGTTCGGATATTGCTGGAAGCATATCTCTAGTAATTCTGATAATATCAGAAGGGTATTTTGGACATACCAGATATAAGAAAATGGATAAACAGTAGTTTGAGTTGAACAATGACTCAACTATGTGCCTAGTAGCTTATTTCTTGGGCATAGGAGCTCATATGGATGACCTAATTATAAGGTTCGACCTGCATGGCCCATAGGTCAAGAAAAAACACTATCAATACCCCAACCAACATCATTAAGAGGGTTGGACTTTTTCCAAAAACATTTAATAGAATCACACACCTCTTTTCTGTAACAATCGCTTATAAAAATATTTAAGATCCACCAGCTATAATCTTTTCCCTTTTTTACCCTGAACCAAATTTCACCATTACCATTTTCCACTCTTTGATGGAAGATAAATTGATCGAACAACCGACCGTGGTTCCGACAGATAAAGATTAGTATTTATAAATGCTCTTAAACAAGTTTCTTGAAAACAACACATGCTATGTTAATAGTGCATTAACAAGAACATTCTTGCGAATAAGAAGAAGTAATATTTTTATCTCTTTATTGGTTTCTTGAGTGAATAATAAATTAGGAGAAAATTCATGAATCCAAAAACAGTTGGATTTAGATGCAGTGTATGTTCAAAGATTATCCTCAAGCAATCAAATACACTAAAAGTTATTGGCTAAGTTTTTACATTAATAAGTTTGTTGCGTTGAAAACTAAAAAAAATTAATTTAAAAAAGACGACCACTAACAGAGTGAAAAACACTCGTTACATACTAAAGCTTTATATTGGCACGAGGCATGCTTATTTTTGAGTTGTTTTTGGTTAAAGTGTATATATTAGTTGAGATGAAACATGAATCCATTCAAAGATTATTAAAAAAGATTCACTTAATATCACAACAAATATATGAACACATGTTGTTCCATTAAATCAAAATTAATGTTGCAACACTGCTTTAGAAATCATTTTTGAATCTTTAAAAAATGATTGTAATATTGAATTAAATGCCACAAATGACATGTATATTACGAGCTACACACATTTTATCGTGTTGGTACGAGATTCACGAGTTATGAAAAATGACCAATTGTATATTTAAATTCGTTAGACGATCATTGTAAAATATTAGATATACTCATACATATAAATCTAACAGAGACCAAGCTCTTGAAATAAAAGTTGGATAAAATTATTCAAGTTGTCATGGACAACAGTGATGGGTGTACATAATATTTTTATAATAATAGTTTGAAATTGGTTATTTCGAAACATATACTATTATAGAGCCTACAAATAAATTTAGCATATGGTAGTCAACTACTCAAATGTAAATTTTCAGTTATGTCATCCACCAAACGAGATAAATTTCATTTTGAACAAGTACATGAATCATAAAAATGAAGTGTACTTTAATTAGGTGTAATTTTTTGAACTCACGTGAGATAAATTGGAACTCTGCCGGGTTGTACAAATATGAACTTTTAATGGGTGCAACTTCTATAACACAATCAAAGTGCAGAGATAAAGTGAAAATCTTCCGATTCCTTTTGAGATGACATCACACACTAGTGAAACGATTAGCCAGTGAACCCTTAATAATTGTTGAAACTAGACCCAAAATATAATGGGAACAACCAGTTATTGATCAAACGCATAAATTGAACAATTTATGGTGTGCTAGCAACCTTTTATAATTGGGGTTAACAACGAACGTATCATTGGTCATTGCGGATGCAAGTGGTTTTGTATGACTTGTATGGTCATTCAGATGAGATGAGGATTATTAGACAGTTTCGTTACAACAAGCTTATGTAGAATATTTCAGTTTATATGAGCTTATATAACGGTCTTAATGATTTAGAAAAAATCAGTACAAGTCTTGACTGTTCTATATAAAATGAATTTATCTAATATTCGATGACAATATCGTCTATCAGAGTGACTATCACATCAAATTTATATGCATCATCACTTTGTTACCATTATAAAATGCAACAGCTCTGATGTCTGTTATGAAGGAAACTAGGGTTGGTTTTGCTGACGACAATAATTTTATCTACGTAGGCAATTTTGTATTTGTATTTAAAATATGTTTTTAAATTAAGGTGACTTAAACACCCTAATTTATTAAGTTTTTTATATAACTTCTCATTACGAAATATGCATTATACATACTGATATATAAATCTTGTATCGTAGTGCGTAAAAAAGAAGTCGCATATTGGAAACTACCGATTATACTTCGTTACAATAAAATATATTAGGAGACTAAAAATTGACTGTATTCGAGAAACATCGACCAAGTGACTAATTTAGACAAATTTCTTTAATCATTTCGTTTATTCTATTTTGGACTATTTGTCATTGTAATTTGTTTTTGCTAGAGATCAAATTTAAAATAATATCATTAAACATCTACAAAAATACATAAAAAATGAAACACAACATAATTGAAATAACATAATTGAATTCAAACAACTTACCAAATTCGATTAATACAACGAGTCTAAAGAAATAAACTGAAAACAATAACATAACATTTCTCAAACTAAAGAGATATCTCACCATTATTCCATACTACCATTCTTCATACACTGACGACTCAGCATAGAGCTTGTTGTCTATCAAATAACTCAAAATTTTCTTGTACTGATATTCACACATAACATCTGTTGTATCCATCCCAAAAAGTTCATTTGTGCATGTCCCATGTTCATAAGGAAGATAATTTTATTTTATAGAAAACTAGAAACTCCACATTATTATATGTAACTTCAACTTCTTCTCATGAACGTAAAGCCAAAAGTATGGTGATTCCCCAACTATGATATAGCTCGTAAATTGTTATACAACAATACATCAAAGAACGACGACCAATTTCCATCACTGGAGGCGTCGTAGTATTTCTTAAGTAAATAAAATATATTCCTCAAAATATTAGCTTTCATATTCATCCACATCATTTTTATATATGAGCTTTGGTTTTAAATATGATCGTTAATGCAAGTTTGATGTATGAAATATGAATGTTCTATATATATATAGACCGGAAGCTAAAGATAAAGACATTTAGAAAACGTAATTAAATAATGATGGATAAAATATGAGCAAAGCTCATTCTTTTTAGGTTTGTTATATTGGGAGGCAGGATAACAATCAATGACCAATTATAGCTCTTTGACTGAATACAACAGAACTTGTCAAATTTTAAAATAAACTCTGACAGTTCCGGTAGAGCTTAAATACGTTTTGTTGGGATTATGTCCAATTTTGACGAAACAAGAAGCAATATTGTCGAAACTAGGAGCATTTTTTATGGTAACCTTTCTAGAAAATTGTTTTAATTCTGGTCCATTCTACCAGAATTGATTCTAGTTCCTATTGGATTGTTTCTAGTTCCACCACAACTAATACTAATTCCACCAAAACTTCTTTTAGTTCTACAATTTTAGAAGCCATAAATGCATAAATAAGCCTCAAAAATTACAATTTGATGATCTTTAAGTAAAATGAGTTACATTATACGTAAATATGCATCTATTTACTCAAACATACATATCATATAGTCGTATAATGAAATTTCTAGAACTTAAAAACGACATTAAATACCATCTATAATAAATACACTAACAAAATAGATGATAAGAAACGATAAATAATTAACCAAAATTTATTAACAATATACAATTAAATTATACTAACATTCATATATGTCATATTTAAAAGAGTTTCCCAATTGAACTTTTTTCTTGTTGCACCTCCGTCAATGTCAATATACGAGGAAATGAGCTAGTCATCTTCGACATGTTCGAATTATAAGATGGGTTTTACGAATGTCAAAAACATGGAAAATGGTCGTAAATCTAACAGTCCAGCAAACCGACAACATCGACCAAAATCTTCCCCTTATGCCTTATAGTTTTCCCATTTATGGTATAAATATGCCAATACGGAGGTCGTCTAAGCATACTTGACAAGTAATCTAAATAAAACAGATAATATGTCTTGACGCACGAATCGCTAATATTAACAGATAACATTCATTCGAAAGTACATATTTGATGATTTAGGCTCTCATTCTATCCGATTTTGAATGAAGATACTTATCAGCAATAAACACTTTATACAACTATTTCAGACTGAAACCCGACCCTCGATGATAATCAATCTCCTGACGAATTGTAAACGTATTAATGTCTAACAAATAAAACCCATACAAATCCTGATTGTTCTTTTACTACCCCTACTCTAATATATCACCATCCATCGATAGATCTTGATAACAAAAACATAATTTAACATAATTGATATTTTTCCAAAAACTAAATTAGAAAGTGTTAATCTCGTATCTCTCGGTAAAAAATATCGGTCGTCATTTGATTTATATTGAACTACTATTTGTAATTATTCAAATGATAAAAAAAAAATATCGGCCAAAAATCAAAACATATTTTATGTCGAGATATATCTTATAACTTTAACAAAAGCAAAGATGAAAACTTGTACGGAAAAGACTAATATTAACAGAACAAATTTAATAATTTAAAAACTATAAATAAAAATAAAATATTATTTAAATATAAATAATAAAATAATAATCTCCTCTCCATGTATGTGTGAAACACCGGGTGCATATCACAAGAAGGAAGTATTCGGATGTCGTCGAACTTAGCTCGATAGTCTATATATTTATCCAAAAATAGTGCATCGGTCAGTGACCGAATTTTTGTCAATATATCTACCGCGTCGACATCTATTCAGTTTAGTTTCTTTTGCTTTTGTCATGTCCATCACTTTTTTATATTTAAAACATTATTCTCTACCTGGAAAAAAAAAACTGATGTATTAAATGATTTAAAAAATATACTAAACAATAATATATATTACTAACAAAAGAATACATATACAAAACAAATCGAGTAATATAACTACAAATTATCACAATTAGGTCATAAACCACCGAAACAAAATCCAGTCGCGAGCATATAAAGACGTTAATCGCATTCAATTTAGTCGTGAATAAGTTATTTTTATGTTCGAACTCAGTTTGAAATGGGTTTGGAGAAAAAATATAGGCTCCGATTCCAGTTCGGACAGCTAGCTCGATAATCAGCTAAGCTTTAATTAATTTTGGAAAAATTAGTAAACTTGTAAGACAATATAATGATGTTTATATTGTAAGGTTGGTCCTAGTGGTTAGGTGGAAGGTAAATTTGTAGATGGAACATGTTATTTGACTTCTGAATAAATTTTATTAGGAGTTAGCCTGTGTCATATTATAAGTAGCCTATTTATTTCAAACTAAAAGGATATCATGACCCTTCACTTTCTCTTCCATTCAAAAAGTTCGAGTATTATTGAGCTTTGTCACCTTCTTATCCACTGACTCTAAACTTTAAGTTGATGAATAGGATTCGGAGTCTAAAAGCAAAAGTGGGTTGGTGTGAGTTTTATATCATCAAAAGAAAGAAGAAAATTAAACTCAGGTCAATTCTGCGCAGTTTCCTTATCACTTGCAAAGCTTTTCCATCCAGGTTAGTGTCATTACATCACCCGTTATACCAAACAACCGCGACTAAGCTTTTCTCTTTTTACAATTTATTTTATAAAGCAATTTGTAAATGATTTATCAATTCTTTTGCATTAACTTTTCCTTAGGTTTCTATCCCAAGTCTGTCTAAATCAGTAGATTTTTCTTAAACCAACAACTAAGTTGTTACTGGTCCGGTGGACTGAATTAGATTAGTATGTGTTATATGTCAAATTGTTTGGAAGAGTTAAATAGAGATGTCCAAATTGGTTAGAAAAAGTATAGTAATATTGATTCTCTTTTGACTAACAATCACTAAACACTAGGATCTCTTTAGTGGTTGAGCATAGTAAGCCAATCTTAACTTGTACACGTTCTCGAATTCAATTTTTTAGAATTTCTATTTAAGAGTGTAGCAGAAAGTTTATTGTAAACATTAGAGCCGTTAGGGGAACTCCCAACCCGTTAACCCGCCCGGGATCGGACCGGTAAGGCTCGCCCGAGACCAGTCCGGACACCTTAGGGAGCGGGTTGGGAGCCAAAATTTTGGACCGATTCTCTTACCGGTCTGGACCGGTCCGCCCGGTAACCAGCCCGGTAAGAGAGATATATAATTTTTTTTCTTAATCTATGTATATTTTTTACTAAAACCCTAAACAAATTATGATAAACTAACAAACCTGCCCGTTAAGAGTCGGACCGGACCGACTCGACTCTTAACGAGCCGGTCCTGGTCCATCATATTTGGCTCTCTTCGCTTAGCGGTCTGGCTCGACCCACCCGGTAACTTAACGAATCAGTCTCGGTCCCGTCCAAACCCGGACCAACCCGACCCGATAACAGGTCTAAGTAAACATAAGTGAAGTTTTTTTAGTCCGCTGTGATGGAATTATATCATCTTTGATATCAGCAATACTTATTTTCATTCTAATATTAATTCTTCCAAATTAATGTGTATATGGTCAGAAAACTAGGGATAAAACAAGTTTTTTTTATTTAAAAAATAATAATAATAAAATAATAATATTAATACGATAGAAGATAAAAGATAACATAAAAACAATGGTTGTCCGTGATTGGAGATGATAGACAAGAATGACGGACAATTTCAAACATTAAATAGTAGTCCGTAATTAGGGATGATAATTCAACGAAATAATTTTCAACGAAATGTATTACAATACAATATAACTATGAAAATCAATACGGTAAATTTTAGGGTCGGATTAAAAGACGAATATTGTCTCACGGACTAGGAGAAGAGTGTAAAATGTTTGGGTGAAAAAGTTAGTTATCGAAAATCAGATTTCTTATAAGAAAATCGAGATCTTCATTTTCAATATTTTGATTTCTTCTCTAAGATTCTTTCTCACATCAGCGTTCTCTGTTGGGTTGATGGAATAAAGTGAAATCCTTTCAGCTAGTAATTCTACCTGGCTGAACAGGACTGCGATCAATCTGGATTAGGAATTTCCCCGGTTAAAACAAAAAAAGAAAGTAAGGTTATAATTCAAACTTTCACATGGACGAATCTCATCTTCATTCAAAATTAAGGAATACCAAAAGGCTTAGAAGCAATTCAATATATCAAGCAACATCAAACAAACAGAAAGAATCCAATTTCAAGAATTTGATGACTACTAAAAACCATATTAAATATTTTGTTGACCGTCTTAAACCTAAAACCCAGGGTCTATATCATGAGAATGTCTCCATTTCTTGTGATTCTGACCATTCTATTATTAAATTCGATCGTGAGGACAAATATAAACTTTTGGGTATCAATTTTGTTTTTTAATTTTTCAGGTTTTGGTCATAGAAAGAGAGAAAGAAGTAGTGATGGAGGCAAAAAAGATTAGTTTTCTATGAAATCTATGGTTCACTGAAGCTTTGAAGAAGAAGGTCGAGAATCAGAAATTTTGACGCTCAAGTTTCAAATTGAAGAGTCATTCTGAATCTCAGATGCATATTTTACTTTCTAATTGGTGTAGTTTCATTTAAGCCCTCAGTTGTACTCAATTTCGCAATTTACGCTCAAATTAGATAAAAATTTCATTTTGCCAAAAACAAACATACAATTGTGGGAAAATTCTATAAAAGCTTTTCCTCGAAGTTTCAAGTTTAAAAGTGATTTCAATATCACTAAGTTAGATTACAAACATGTATTTATTGAGTTTGAGTTGAATGAAGATTTGAGTAGATTGTGGTGCGGAAATGTATGAGCTGTTAGTAACAAAACTATGAGAATCCAAAATGGGGGCCTTTCTTTAATCTTAATCGTGAAAAATCCTATTACCCTTGTTTATCTTAATCTTCCTATCTTTCCAGAATATATGTTTCATGAAAATACTATAGTTGAAATAGCAAACAGTATTGTCTCTCCTTTGAGTGTTTGGGTTCCATCTAAGAATCGTACAAGGCATAACTACTACAGAGTCTGGGTTGAAATGGATGTTTCTAAACCTATGCCTAAGAAATTATGGATATGTTTTGGTGATGAAAAAGGTTTTTGGTAAGAATTGGTATATGATTTTTACTATGATTATTGCGACCATTGTTATCATCTTGGCCATAATGAAAATGCTTGTAGGAAACCCAACTTGTACAAAATCTAAGTCAACATCCTTGTCTGCAATGAATTAAAGTCATCATCTCAATTATATTAGTATTAAAGATCAAGAAGCAATTTCAAAGCTGGAATAAAAAATTGATATATCTAGTGAACTTTCCCAAGATAACTCTGTGGAAATTAACATAATGAGAATTAATCCTATATCTTCTAATGATACCATATCTGCTAATAGTGAACAACATGTCTTACCTCTGGTTTGGATAGTCTTGAAATTATTGGAGTCCTTCACACTATTGAGTTGGGATCTTTACTCCATCTCAACAATCCTCAACAAGAATCATCTTCTCCAATAAAAAAACCCTCTGGTAGCCTCCCTTGTTCCCCTGTATCAAAGACAGATGTTATGAGAAATATTTTAGACAAAGAATACAAAAATGTTGATCACAGGAAGACCCGTAAACTGAAAGTATTGAATTCAAAGGGTTTAATTTATACCAAGTTATTACAACACAAAAAAGCTGCAAAATTATCTAATTCTAAATGACTATTTTAATTTTGAATTGGAATGTTCGGGGGATTGGGAACAAGGAAACTATACAAAGGATAAAATTTATTAAAATATCTAAAAATTCTATTTTTATGCCCCTTCAGGAACCTATGGTTGACAAATCTAAAATGGTTGTTATTGCTAAAAATATGGGATTTCAAGGTTATATATGTAACATCAGCAATAAAGTATGGGTTTTGTGGAAGCATGATTTTCTTGTGGATGTTTTGGCTAACGAGTATCAATTTATCCATCTTAATGTAAAGCATTGTGGCTTAAACAAGGACTTTAGAGTCATTGTGGTGTATGCTAAGTGTAAAAGGGTTCGTAAAAATACTTTATGGGAAAGTCTAAGGACTATTGAAGATGGAAGAAAGGAATTTATCATTTTGGAGGACTTCAACACCATTTCAACAACTGATGAAAAATTACACTACTCTTTTACTTGTCTAAAAAGTATCGATGACTTTAACAATTTTATATCTTATTGTAATTTAACTGATGTAGGATATTCAGGTCCTAAATTCACATGAACAAATGGTAAAAAATAGAGAAGGCTTGATCGAGTATTATTCAACAACAGCTGGCTTAATTATTTTGATGACACCATGGTTGTTCATCTAACTAAGACCTGTTCAATTCATTCTCTTATCAGGCTATCTATATCATCTAATCAGGAAAGGTTTAAATCCTCGTTTAAATTCCTGAATATGTGGGTATTACATGATGACTTCTACAAGGCAGTAAATACTAGTTGATCTATTGAGCTATTGGCTAATCATATTCAAAAAATTTGGTTCAAACTTAAGAGATTGAAATTTGATGTTAAAGTTTGGAACAAAACTATTTTTGGGAACATCTTTGATTCTATTAGACAAATTGAAGAGAAGATTTCTTGTAAGGATATAAACTATCAAACTACTAATTTAATTGAAGATAAGAGATGTCTGGACATAACAAATGATACTTTATAATAAGCTGCTTGCTAGGGAGGAAGCCTTCTGGAGTAGAAATCTCATGTTAATTGGGTTAAGAACGGGGACATGAATAATGCATTCTTTCATAATTTTATTAAAATAGGCCAAAATAAATCGAATTATTAGGATTTAGAATAAGGAGAAGTGGATTGTTGAGCAAAAATTTATTGGGGATTCAACAGTAGATTACTTTAAGGAATTACTTACTCGCAGTCCTAATCCTTGGAACTCTAATGTGATTCTTGATTACATTCCTAAAATCATTAATGAGGAAGAGAATAGTAGACTAATGTCTATTCTTACTGAAATTGAGATCTATAGTATCATCAAAGCCCTAAATCCTAACTCAACTACTGGACCTGATGGTTTTAATGGAAAGTTCTTCCAAGTCTGTTGGCCTATCCTTTCTAAAGATATGTGTGAGGCAACTGAGGATGTTTTTAGGGATCAATTTATTACTAATAGGGTCTACGCAAATACTATATGCCTTCTCCCTAAAACTATTTCTTCTAATTCTTAGAAGGACTTCAGGCCTATTATCATCTGTACTATGTTTAATAGAATCATTTCTAAGGTTCTAAATAATAGAATTTCTAATATTCTACCTTTTCCAATTTCAGAAGAGCAAGGAGCATTTGTGAAGGGGAGGAACATTCATGAAAATATCATGATTACCCAGGAACTCTCTTATGATCTTAATCTAAAGACTAGAGGGGGTAATCTCATTTTGAGATTAGATATAACTAAGGCCTTTGATATGCTAGATCATACTTTTCTTTTGAGTATTCTGTCTGTTTTTGGCTTTGGTCAGGGTTTTCTAAAGTTAATTGAAAAGAGCTTTGTGAATATATCATTTTCTATTATAATCAGTGGGGATATGGATGAAATTTTAAGTCTAAAAAAGGCTTGAGACTTGGAGACCCCTTGTCTCCCAGTCTGTTCATATTGGCTGAAGAATATTTTGTTAGGGGGCTAAAGAAGATAGCTATGGATTATCCTGATTCCTAATACAAGAACATAGGGAGTATTAATATACCTTGCCTGGATTTTGCGGATGATCTCCTCATTTTTTTGCAATGGTTCTAAATCTTCAATCTCCAAAATAAGTAGCTTTCTATCACATTATGAAGAGAAGTCACGAAAACTTGTTAATAAGGATAAGTCTAATCTAATTGTGGCCTCAAAGATGTTACATCGCATTACTTTAAGCCTAGGAAGTCTGATTGGATTTAAGCATAACTTCTTGCCTTTTAAGTACATGGGAGTGACAATTAACAACAAAAAAAAGGTTAGCAATTTTGGTGATTTGGTCCTCAAAATCAGAAACAAAGTTTCTGAATATGATAAAACTGTTTTTTTTATTTTGGTGGTAGACTCACCTTTATAGACTCTATCCTCATCACATATCCTACTTATATAATCCAAAATATCATTATCCCTAAAGTTGTAAAGGATTGAGAACATATATAATAATTTTTTATGGGGTTCTAAGGAAAGACAGAATACTATCAATTGGTCAAAGTGGGCTAATGTCTGTAAAACTTATGAGGAAGGTGGATTAAATGTAAGGGGTATTGAAGATCTTCAATAGGTATTTTCACAAAAGTTTGGGTTGATTTTCAGAACTCAAATATCTCTTTGGGCTAAAATGGGTTTCTCCATTTATTGTAAGGAGGATCATCCTATCATTGCTCATAAATCTATTAAAAGTTCTAAAATCTGGATTAGACTATTGAAAGTTAAGAATAATGTTGAGAGATTCATTCTTTGGCATCTTGGTATTGGTATGGTGGACTTTTGGTTAAATAAATGTGTTCATCTCAACCATTTATTACTTTAATGAGGTTGATGACATACTGGCTATGAAAGAACTGTGGTGAAGGAATTATGGGTCAATGGCATTTGGAACATGAAGATGATAGAAGATTCTGTTTCGTATTTTGATCTGCTAAATATTCAGAAGGTAACTCTCAGCAATATCCATTGGAAAGTCTGCAGAATCTTTCTTCAAAAATGTCCTTACAACTGACCCTTATAGCAACAGAGAAGAGGAGTTCAACTTGGTCAACAATGAGATCTTTAACTCCATCCCAAGCCTGGTAAGAAGTGAATAAAATATTTCTTTAATGAAAATTTTTACTGAAAAAGAGATATGGGATATTATCCTGAACATGAATAAAGATATCGCAACAGGAATTGATGGATTTAACATCCAATTTTACATTTCCTGCTGGAAAATCATAAAATCTGACTTATGTAACTTTATCAACTCTATTATTGAGGGGAATGCCATTCCAAGGGGTATTTTTGCCACTGGTTTGTTCCTTATCCCTAAGACAATCAATCATATTGCATGGAATGAATTCAGACCAATTGGTCTTGTACCATGATTAATAGGATCTTGTCCAAATTAATCAACTTAAGGCTTTCTAAAATTCTCCCTAACATTATCTCCCAATACCAGGGACCCTTTGTTGAGGGCAGAATATTCAAGACTATATTTTAATTACTAAGGAGCTTTTTTTCTTAAGAAAAAGCCTAGCACTGGATATATTATTATCCAGCTTGATATGGCCAAGGAATTCGATATAATGTATTTCCTTTTTCTTAACATTGTACTAATCACGTTTGGTTTTAATAATGGTTTTTATTAAGCTTGTTAACAGGTTCATAAAGGATGTTAATAATTCTATGTTGATCAATGGTGGCACTTATGGGTATTTCAATACCAAAAGAGGCCTGAGACAGGGTGATCCCCTGTCTCCAAGTCTTTTCATAATTGTAGAAGAGGTTCTCCTTCGAGGGCTTCAAAATCTTTACTTGAACAACAAGAAAATGCATTATAATGCTAGAATTCACATGTCTATTCCTTGTCTGGCCTTTGCAGACGACATTTTAATCTTTTCAAATAGCCTGCAGGACTCCATCTCAAAGCTTTGTGACTTCCTGGACTCCCATCAGAAGTCTTCTGGCCAAGCTATCAACAAAAATAAAACCAAGATTATCTCCCACAATAAGAATAACATCAATCATGTGGTGCTTAAGACTAGTTTTGGGTTTGAGTATCTTCCTAATGATTATTTAAGGATTACCCTAAGTAACAAAAATAACATTTCAAATTACAATAAAATCATTGACAAGATAAATGACAAAATTGGGGATTGGGACTCTAAAAGCCTATCTTTTGGAGGGAGGATGGTCCTTATTTCTAGTGTCCTTATGTCAATTCCTAGTTACTGGCTCAAGAATAGCACATTGCCTAGCAGTATCATTAACAGAATCGAGAAAACTTTGAATAAGTTTCTTTGGAGTTCAAACTTTAAAGAAAGATCTATTCATTGGTCTGAGTGGAAATCCATTTGCAAGCCCTTTAATGAGAGTGGGCTAGGAATCAGAAGACTTACTGACATTCATAATGTCTACTCTCACAAACTTTGGTTCAATTTTAGAATTAGTAAGTCTCTCTGGGCCCGTATGATGCATATCATTTATTCTCATAATAGTTACCCTCTTTATACTAACTATAATAAAATTGGTTCTCTCATTTGGAAAAGAATTACAGTTATAAGAAGAGAGGCAGAGCAAAATATTCATTGGCTACTAGGCAAATGCGAGATTGACTTTTGGAGAGATGCTTGGTTAAATAATCAGCCTATTTCCAAGGACCACTCTAACGTTCTTCAGGCTAAGGTATTCTTTTTGGAGACATGATGAATAGAACACAGACTCTCTAGCTTCATTCATTACTCCAGAAAATATAAATCTTATTAAAGCCATCAAAATAGACAGAAGTAAATATGACACTATAATTTGGAAATGTTCTAATAGTGTTACCTTCAACTCGAAGAAAACTTGGGAAATGATAAGATTGAAAGCTCCTTATTCTACCATATTCAAAAAAATCTAGAATGGCTTCATCCCTAAGAAATTTTCCTTCTTGCTTTGGAGAATTGTCATGAAATTTATCCCTGTTGATTCCATTATGCAGAAGAGATACCTGCAAATGGCATCCAAATGCCAGTTCTGTCAGAATTTTGAAGACATGAATCATTTTTTCGTTAATTTCAATCATGCATGGCAAATTTGGTCATATTTTGCTGTTATCTTCAAGATTCATATTGATAAGCATATGGTGATTAATCATATCATTAAAATCTGGCAAAAATTCCTTGTAAGTAAGTCTCACATTACTCATTTAATGTCGGCTTTGATTTGTTGGACCATTTTGAGTAATAGAAACAAGTCTAAATTCTATGGTATTTTCAGAAATAACTTTGATTCTATAAACTATATCAAAAAGGTGATAGTTTCTCTAGATGTTTCTAATGTTTTGAACAAAAAACATTGGTTCAATTCAATTAAAGTGAGTATTACCTTAGGTTTCTTTAATCGAAAGTGTAAACCTCTCTACAATGCCTGGAAAGCCCCTGCTAATGGCAGGATTAAGCTCAACGTCGACGCTTCTGTTCTAGGTAATGCTGAATCGAGTGGTAGTTATATCTTCGGAAACTCTCAGGGCCTCTTGATTAAGTGTTGTGGTAACACTTATGGGAAGTTTTCCCCCCTTCTCGCTGAGGCTCATGCCTTATTGGAAGGGCTTCTCATTTTTAAGCAAAACCAGTGGAAGGAGGTGGATATCGAGTCGGATTGCCAAACTCTGATAAATCACCTGGCTTTCGGTGGCGAGCCTTTGTCTTTAGAGCATGTCCTTAAAATTTACATGAAAGCTTTATCTGCTTCGATGCATTTCAATTACATCTCATGAGTCCAAAATCAAGCCGCGCATTGGCTTGCAAAATAGACTCTGAGATGTAAAATGAAACCGGATTTTTTGAATTTTGAAATTCCAATCAGTCTCCAATCAATTATTTTCGTGGAAAGTTTGGGATTGGGGTATATTTCTTTATCAGAATGTTAAAAGGAATGGATAATACCATTTTTCTATCTTATTTTGCAGGTTTAGAAGAGAAAAGATTGGAGGTTTTCATGAAAAAAGAACGGAGAAGGAATTTTGGCTTTAGGAGCTTAGTGAAGAAGAGTAATTTGAAGAAGACGATGAATAGTTGTAATTTTAGTCTTCTGCGGAGAATGGGTCTTTGTTTTAGGATTCCTTGCTCTGTAACCCTTGTGGTTTTTGTACTTTTTAAAGAGGCCCTCCTCTGATTTTCCAATTTAATAAGAAATATTACTTTGCTTAAAAAAAGTAGAAAGATTTGTAAACGGTGACGTAAAGAATAAAGACTTATAATAAACAAAAGTAAACAACGTCATTTATAGGGTTAGTCTAATTCAAGACCCGTTTTTTCTATAGCGAGACCCGGTTGTAGTGAGATCCGGCTTGGTTATAACGAGACCCATGTTAATTACAAAATTATCACCCATATAAATAGAAAAAAATCCTAAATTTCATAATTTTCTCTCCTTCCAAACCCTAAACCTCTCTAAACCCGCGATTTTGAAAGTGAATTTTTTTCAAATCCAACACCTAATACTTGTTAAGGTAAGAATTCTTTACATGTTGGTGTAATTTTTATTTAATTTCTATGTTTTGTTTAGAGATATTTAGAGTTTAAATTTCGGAGAAAAAATTGAATTTTCATGTACTTGTAGTTGTTTTCTTGATGTTTGAATGCATGTAGGTGTTTAGTTAGACGAATAGGTTTGATTTGGGGTGATTGGTTTTTAGATTTGGGGTAGTATAGGGTAGATTTAGGATTTTGGGTGGTTTTCGGATCTTGGTATTTCCCAGCACGGTTTGTGCTTGGAAATACCCAATCCACGTAACATGGATTTCCCAAATCCATGCAATTGAATGCATGGATCAGCATTTTCTAATTTTTAACCCCGTTTTTAATTCCGATGAATTGTATTGCGTGTTTCGATGCATTTTTTTATCCTACATCGATGATTTCATAATTGTTTTTATTCATTTTAGATCAGTTTTAGTAAATTATGCTTGTTTAACGGAAAATATTTATTAAATTGTTTGCGTGATTGTAGGATGCCTCCACGCTCCCGTTCTTCCAATATGGTGGAGCGAGATACCGATGATGATATCGAGACGATGGTAGTAGGCGATACATCTCGGAGCGCACGCGTCCGTGCTAGACGGGACAATATAAAATTTCCTCTTCACTTTAATCGAATCATATTTTAGTTTACATACCATTGTAACAAGTAATTTATTTATTTATTTATTTATATACCAATACACTAAGGGTTAGATTCTAAACATGTAAAGTTAGAGGTATATATGTATGTTTATTTAAACATATTTATGAATAATGCATGCAGGTAAGCATTGAACTACGAATCCGGTTTATCTAAAAGCAAGATTGATCATTATGGATAGTTAGATTTTGATTGGTATTAAATACTATTTCTCAAAATAAATTATTGTTATTATACTTATTCTGGTGTATAAGAAACTTGTGAGAATATGATACATATAATTATAAATCAATTTTTAATCCAATAAACTTAATCACAATAAAATAATGATAAATGGTGAACGTATATTAAAATTATAATATATATTTTTAATAAAAACATATATTTTATTATATTGATCTGTTTAATAAATTTATTACGACAAAGAATTGTTTTTTTTCATCTATCCGTCATATTATTAGATTAAAATATATAATAAATTTCTCAGTGAGCTGTTCCTCTGAACACTGACTTAATTATTCTACAAATAGTTTTCTTATTCATATTCTTGATCATGTCCGGTTGAGACAGTTGGATCTACTGATAGATTGAGTCCATTTTGTTACGTGCTAAGAATGCATTTATAATTTTCGATTTTTATAATTGATTTATCTATAAGTGAAACCTTTGTACAAGAGAAGACACGATTTGATTATAATCGGTCATGTTACATGGTGCTTCTCCCGGTTCCTACCCAAAGCAATGTCATCTAAATTAATACAATATCACCATTCATTCAATAATCAACTAAAATAACTCATTTTATAACTAAGTAACTCATTCAATTGTAAACACATGTATTTAGATTTGAAATGAGATCACAGACGCAAAATTCGACAATAAACGGGCATCTAAAACAAATAAAAGCATAAATCGCGCATATTGGTTCCAATATTTGACAAATCTTTGCACGATTGTGTCAAGATTTGTCAATTCGTGGCACAGAATTGTGCCAAGATTTAACAAAATTGCGTGATTTTGTATCTTCCACACATGTTCTTGCGTGGAAGTGTACAATTCAAAGCACGATTTTGTGCGAGGATACGTTCTGCTAAAAAAAATAAACTTTTACCTCAAACCCGCTATTGAGATGGTTAGTAAGCGGTTCTTCCTCGTCCGGAAAAAAAAAATCATCAATATTGCCACTGAATTCGTTGTTTTAGTCACTCAAATCCATAGTATAGGTTGATTTAAGTTGATTTAAACCATTTTGGGGTTTTTATGTCTTGGATTTAGAGTTGATTTTATGTATTTTTGGATATTTGGATTTATGGGATTTTGGGTTTTTCTTGAATGTTAGAGAGAAAAATGGTAGGGAAAAAGATAGAAATAGAAAATGAGGTTGTTAAAAAAGTTAAAAATTTTATATCTAAAAGTATTTTCATAATTACAAAATCAATAAAAAAAAGAGAATTGAGGTCTCACTATTAAAAAACGGGATCTTAAGTTAATCGTACTCTCTTAGTTATTGTCATTTACTAGTTCTATGGTCACTGATTTTGGTTATTTTAATCTAGAGTTAAAAAATCAAACAACCCTAAATTTCTCTATGGTTATTAATGGTGATCTCCCAGCATTGTCTACAAAGGGCATTATTATTATTTTTTGTTTTAAACTCGGGTATGGTAGGCGGTATAAAATAGTGAACAACATACATGATAGAGAGTTGCTAAAAATAACGGTAGAAAATATTTCGCAAAGTCGTATGTATTTAAACTATTATGTGTAATTTATTTTGTTTGATGATTTTATTTTTGAGAAATCTTATAATTAGTTAAATTTATTTCATGAAGATATTATAATTTTAAAAAAAATCAAATTCTCTATCAGATTTCTTAAAAATCAATTTTTTTAATTTTTTTTATAAAAAACCTAAATAAAAATTATACCTAAACCTAAACTAAATTATAACTAAATTACTAATAAATTAAAGTAAATTAAAACTATATCTAAAGTTACCAACTTGTAGCCCACCCCAATTTTGAAACCCGTCAAACTAACCCGTTCTCCATCATACTCACAGACGGCCAAACTCGTCGACCGAAATCCATTTTTCAGCCAAATCCAAATTAGAAGCCCGTCGAAATCCGACATAACCCACAACCAAACTGAGGCCGATAGCCACCAAGAGAAGTCTGAACCAAAAGCCCGAATTGGAAGCCTCGTCGATTTGCCTACAAACAATATTAAGTTGAATATTTTGAATGATTTAGATTGTAGAGTGTCTATTAAGATGTCGATTAGGTTATAGGGTGTCGATTTAGACCGTTACAGAAGCTTGGAGCTTCGTTAATGGGTTTTGTGTTCTTCGCCATACGGGGCGTCGAACATCATGTGTACGCCACACGTATGTCATATGTTTCAAATCCCACACCATAACGATGGCGTTGGTTCATGTGTGTACGCCATCCGTATAGCCGTCACATCTGAACGCACACCATCGTTGTGGTGTGGGCCGCTCCGGTCATCGGAGTAACCCGGGACCGGTATATTCTTATTGTTTGGTGTGTAAGTTATGCGTTTATATTATTTATTTCTTTATTGGCGCTTCCGAATTGACATTGTTGTTTTGAACCATTCTTGATATTTTATACTTTTTTTTATTTCAGGTTATGGATCTCGGTGACACTTCTGCGTCCGACGATGGCTCTCAGACAAAGAGATTAAAGAATCGGACTAGGGTACACAAAACTGACCAACCCGGTTTAGTAGCCGACTCAGCGGTTCTGATGAAGGAGCTTACGGACTGTATGCTTCCGGATCTAGTTCCGCTTCCGCTTCCGGCGGAGGACGTCATCCTCCCCCACCTAGTGGGCAGCCTAGAGCCCCCCTACAGACTTCCATCGCTATTCGATGAGGCGTTCATCGTCCATGCTGCATATATCTTTGGATGGTTGAGGTAATATTTACATTTGCAGTTCATATTTTTCTTCGGTTGATTTTTAATATATACTAATATATTAAACGAATATTTTGAGGAGCGCGAGATGCGGCTATCCGCCAATTAACCCAGCCATAGAGGTTGGAGTTTGGCCTCACAAAGTAGGGTGTGCGCCGTAGTTGATGGGTCTCTTTTCGGTAGACTCATCAAACCGTTCTTTTACATGCACATGCACTCCAACATGGTGGAGGTTTTTCTTGGAGTGGTGGCATATGGAAACAAATAGTTTCCATTTTTTGTTCGCTATAATGATGATCACTCTCGACGACGTCTACACCATTTTGGGACTCCCAGTTTGGGGTTAGCTTGCTATTTTTCCCGTTATATCGAACAAGTCTATGGCACTAAACTACTTTTGGTGGATGAGGTATCATTCGTGAAGGAGGTTGAGAAATGCAAGGGCGTTGGTTTGGGGTTTAAATGGTTTCGGAGTAGGTTTAGTGGGCCAGAGTTCTGCGACGAGAACCCTGATCTCACTGATCTTATGATACATGCAGCTGCGCGCGCCTATATATTACATGTGTTGGGCACCGTTCTATTCCCGTACAAGAGTAACATGTACGTTAATTTTAAATATTTGTTTATGTTGCACAATTTGACTGAGAAAGGTGTCAGATGTTACTAATGGGGCAGTGCTGTGATTGCTTACTTGTACCACGATCTGGGTGAGGCCTCGCTTCACGACACCAAGAGTATGGCCGGATGTATCAGTTTGCTGGACACGATGATATAGGATCATTTTTTCATGCTCCGCTCTGTTACTCGTTCTACTTACACTGAGCGTGAGTGCACTATTCCGAGATGCGATATAGTTGTCGCAGATCTGACTCCCGGACGAAGTTGAACCTTCGGATCACCGTAAAAAACCTACAAGAGACAGACGTAAGTCTTATTATTGAGTAATTCCAAAACGTTTTATAGTTTAACCTAAAACAATAGTTGAATAAGGTAGAATTGTTTTATGGTTTAACCTAGACCGATAGTTGAATACGGTAGAACTGTTTTATATGTGTTTGTGTACGTATTGGTTTGTATTGCAGATACTGTTCGATCCTTATCGTGCAATACGCGATCATTTTCCGTTCGAACGTATAGCAAGGTTTGGAGATGTCATATGCGGTGTAGAGCACTCACATGCATTCTATCCAGAGCGGGTGTTGAGGCAGTTTGGCCATGTCAGAGGGTTATCCTGTATCTTGTTGAATGTGCAATCGAATTCAAAAAGAAAACCGAAGACGATGACCTATGCATTCGAGGAGGATAGTTTGGAGAACTGGCAAAGTAACTGTTTGGATGATGTTTTTAGGGGAGTATTGATGAGAGACGAGATAAAGTTTTTTTGTACTCCTAATTACCTTATGCTCCATCATAAGTTTAGTTGGTTCAACCTCATCAATACTGGAATCTACTCGCGCGATGACCATGTTTACGAGGATCGGAAGGAGCTATCATTCGATATTTTCCTGCCGATATGCGTAGGATCTTGTTATTTCTCAGAGTTGGTGAATTTGACCATGATTTGGATCGTTTGGCTGTGGCTTACGAAGATGTAGTGTCTACTGCCAAGAGACTTGCTTAGACATTATGTTTTATGTTTTGGGTTTTATGATACTATTTACGATATTTTGGTGTTGTAGTGTTCATTATTTTGGCATGATACTTTATGATTGTTGTTAGTTACTTTGATGGTTCGGTTGTCGTTAGATATTTTAATGTCTTATTTTGGTATCTTACTAGAGTTATTTTGGTATTTTTTTTACGATTCTTGTGATCCTCCTTACCACCAATACTATAAAAAATTACAGAATAGAATAAAAACAATTATCCTCAAATCACGTCTAATTACAATTTAATAGTACCTTAAGGCTGATAAAAAGTGGAGCATAACTGATAAAATTTAAAACAACATTCTAGGAAAACGTCAACTACAACATGAACTAAAGAAAATGTAAATTCAAACATAAACTCAATAATAAACTCAAAAAACAATTCAAACATAAACTCAAACGTAAACTCAAACATTTGCAATTACTTGTAGTAATCATAATTTATCTATCAGACTAGTTCTATTTCATCAACTTCCTTTCTTATTTTTCAATCTGGTAGGCACACATTTCCTCTTCCTTGATGATAACAATGTTGGAACGGATATCTCGAGTCCGGCACATTCGGTAACTTTTCAGTAATTTATTTAACTGAGAATGACGGTATAGCGGTAATGTTGTTTGATGCATCCAAAGTTCTGAAACCTGTTTTTGTTTACACATGCAACCTGTTTTTGTTTATTTTTTTGCGGTTTTGTTCCAGAATTACTAAGAGTATTTGCGAAGACCATTCGTGTGGTGCTACCAAAAGTGCCGACCGGGGTTACTAAACTTGGGGCGGGTGTTAGTATTTTTGGAGTTTCGGCACTATCATGAGACTCGAACATTTCTTGTTCGGTGTATTCGTGATATAAAGGATCTCTTTTCGTAGAATAATCACATTGGATTTTGCTATCTTTACCGCAACTACGAACGCATCCACGGCCGCGACCTCCGATATGTATGAGAGCTCTACAGCGGGTTTTAACCTTCTCGAGGGTTCGCAAAGAAGTATCGTTTACGGATCCAAAATTTAATGAAATTGTTTTAGCCAATGACTATGTTTGTAAACATAAAACTCTTTGAGTTTAGCATTTAGATTTGCAAAATTAAATTTCACCTCTTCTTCGCCGGTGAGTTTAACTCGAGGAAGGATGTCTATTCTCTTTTAATGCTCGTCTATAATCCGAGTAGGTATATTACCGTTCACCATTCGATTTGCCTCAAGTTCGTGGGTACACGGTAAACCATGGATCATACGATCGGTGCAAACACACAAAGATTTATCACCGCCGCTTTGATCAACAAATTTATCTTATACTATCGTCAATCCAATAGGTGATACGCACCCCCGTAAATTCTGAACGGTTTAAAATTTTTAAAGTAGACGACACTTGCTAAGCTCCATCGATTCTTTAATGGTCGAATGTTTCATCGCTAACAAACCATGTACTTTATCCCAAAACCCATTGAAATCCAATCGGCTTGACCCGATCTAGTTTTTTAAAGTAGCATGCAAGCTTTCTGCCATATCATAGGTGTGATTATTGAAATGCATGATTTTGTTAGTATAGGCGTGAATAAACCTCTCTTTATAAAGCGTAATCCACGAGTCTACGACATAATCCACCGTCTTATTTTTCTGTTTGAACACCGACCCCATCTTAGCCAATGTCTCGTTCATCACATCAACGGTAGTGGATGAAACAACGCCGTTCCAAGCCGCCAAAAAATTGTTAGCCACCGTCCCGTCTTCAAACATTTTTTTGTTTTCCCGCTAATATTTTTGTTGATATGCCACTCGCATAACATGTGACTAGCGCTAGGAAATATTTTGTCGATGCTATTTATCAAGGCTAGTTCACGGTCTTTAATTATAACAAAAGGAAATTCACAATCATTCTCCTCCATTACCGTTTTCAAGCATCCCAGTGACCATTCGTAGTTGTTTTGTTTTTCACTCACCATAAACGTGAAACTAATGCAAAGCATTTTGTTGGTCGATGTTACCCTGACTACTTCGAATAAAAGCATCCCTTAACGAATAAATTTATACGTGTTATCCATGATTAGCAAGTGTGGGAAGGTCCGTAGTAAATCAATACTAACCGGGTGTGCGAAAAACAATTGGTTATAACGTTAGAGCCATCATTACCCGATTGTACCCAATACTTGTACTTGTGAAATTATAATTTTGCTAACAAACATTGAATTTGGGATCGACCCCCATTTTCAACCATCTTCGTTCTTTGACGGTGATTGTAAACGTGATGGATATTTGAAGAATTATCCGGATCGGCCTTCTTCAAAGCACCGAATATTTGTTGCGGACTTGTTCCGTTCACCGTTAAAAGACCAACAAGTTCTTTTTTCTTCTGTTTTAACTTGACCATTTCAAATGTCCTTGGACATACTTAATCGGTTTGTGGCTGTGCTTGCCGGAAAGGACACTAAGAGCCCACTTATTGTCTCCTTTTACTGGATTTCCTACCAAATGAAAAGGGCAATTTATTTTTTTGCTATCGGTATCCTTACGCTTACGGTCGCATTCTTTAACGGCCGACTTCAAAATCTCGGATCGCTCACACCGATAATCTACTCTCAATGTTCTCCCTCTTTTCCCAATCTCCTTAAATGCTATGTTAATCGAAAAACCTAACAACTTTCCCGTAGTTTTTACCCACTCAGCCATCGAGTCTAAGCTATACTCGTTGTAAGTGGTGAAATGGTGAGCGTAGTCCGAAAAAAGTGAAATTTCGTGTTGGGATACCTTCTGTAATATATAAGAAGTAGAAAAGTCATTTAAACCGACAATCTAGATTTTTCTAAACAATTTCGTCATGAGTATGGCGAAGAACACAATCCCTACGCCACCCACTGGTGTATTCAACCCACTTGACGCCACACGTGTGGCGAACTAAAGGGTCCATTGCAAGTCTCATGCTCATTGCTGAAAGAAAAACAACAACAAGCCATTCAGCAGAAACTACTTCAACAATGACCCTCTCAGCAACAATCGCTTCAGCAACAATCGCTTCGTCCTCCTTAGCATTTTTGTCCTCCATTTCATCTCTCACAGTTTATTGTTGTTGTTGCATTATTGGGAGATTAAATGTTAGATGAGGGTCATAAAAAATTTGTTGGACCATACCCCCGTCTGCGTTGGACCCCCGTATTGTGGAATCATTTAAATAGTTTTAACGATAACGGATTATGAATTGGAGACATGTTCACTAATTAAACTAAATCTACTCTTATTAAGATAGAAGAATACAATTTGGAGGTGTTTCAACTTGGAAGAGATGATAAACATGGTGGAGCCTTTAATGGGAAGGTTATAGTTTTCAACAATAATAGAGAGGTAGTCGGGGTAATATTGCCACATATTAAAAAATATGAAAGGTTTTTTGATAAAGTAATGTGGGGTAATCAAATACAAGGTAATATGAGTGTGGTCAGGCTTGTGCGAGTAGTTATAGTGTACAAAATAAAACGAGAAGAGATAATCTCAATGGTTAGTTGAAATGGGGTTAGAATCTTGCTTATTGAACCAAAAGAACTGAATATTGATGGCCCAAAGGTCGTAAAGCTCATTATTGCAGCAATAGTTATTTAAATTGTTAATGAACGAGGTCCATAAGTCCAAATTTCTTGTTTGATCTTCTTGTTTACGGATGGAGTTAAAATCGCCTAAAGCAATCCAATGAGTGCCTTGGCAACAAGAAGAGATGAACAATTTGATGGCCCAAAGGTCGTAAAGCTCATTATTGCAGCAATAGTTATTTAAATTGTTAATGAACGAGGTCCATAAGTCCAAATTTCTTGTTTGATCTTCTTGTTTACGGATGGAGTTAAAATCGCCTAAAGCAATCCAATGAGTGCCTTGGCAACAAGAAGAGATGATAGAAATTTCATGTCAAAGTGGGTAGCATTCGGAGAGGTCATTAAAGCCATAAATATCGGGAAACAAAGGATATGCTAGTCGAGATGTAGGTAACAAAATAATCAATAATCTCGAGGAATGCATATCTTATGTTGACTTTAAAAACACTTAAATTCCATGCAATCTAAATTATACCAAACAGTGCATACTGTTATTGGTAATAAGCATATAAGTGTAATATGGTTTGATAAAATGTATTTACTAACGTCCTTTTAATGGACAAGGTCATTAAGACCATGTAAAGTCACTTTGTGATCTATGCAAACACAAACATGTATACCATTTGTAAACGATGAAGAGGAGAACCTCTTATAGCCGTTGTTTAGGCTGAAACAATAGTTGATAAATAAACATGTATAATTACCTACAAAACGAAGAAAACCTCTGATGGATGTGGTAAAGTAGGTGGCTAAAGACACACCGGTGATTCCAAAAGCGACTAAGTTATGCAAAACTAGAAAAAAACATGATGTCATTGAAGTTTGAAGCTTCTCCAAAGTTTTGATAGAAATTCGAAAAAGTATATTTAGAGTAACATAAAATAAAACTATAATTCTCTCTTTATTCAAGCAGAAATGCTCAAAAGGGGGAAGATAGATAGTTGCTCGTAGTAATCAGAGAAGGGTTTTGAAGTATCAATGGTAGTTTGAGAAAGGATTTAAAAATTGAAAAGCTTGTAAAGAGATGGAGGAGTCTACATAATTTTGATTCATTCCTATGAAGTAATTACCCTTAATGTTGTTCCATAAAGACCTCTTTGTCGAAATCTTATTTTTGAAATGTTATTTTCGTATCCATTTAATTAACCTTGAAATCTTGTATTGATGCAATAGCAAATAATGTTTTTACGATGTTCTTGCAATTTAACCATATGTGTTAAAGTAATGTATTTTTTATTTTTGTCAAAACAACTGGAAACCAGTCTACCTTTGAATGTTTGTATGGTTCCATATTTGTGTATCATTTTTTCAAAACAACCACTTACACATAATTACATTTGGACTCAACGATAAATCAACCAATTTTCAATGATAAGTATATATCATTGAATCTATTTAATTGTTTATGACCTTTTGTCGTACTGTAGAATTTATAAAACGACTACCTCTTTGTGAGTTTAAGAATGATTTACCAAAAAAATTACCACTAGAATTTTATATACAATTTCTTCACAACTTCTTTTTATTATGTGTAAAATTATCTTCTGAAAATTTGTCTCACTGAATCATCGTATTCTACAATTTTTTATCTTTTTTTCTCATACCATACTCACGTTATAACTTTTTTACCATAAGTATTGTACAAAGTAAAATATTATTGATATAAATCGTTTGAAGAACCATTATTCTTACACTTGTATGAGAACCAAATACCTATTGAATAGAAAAATTAAATCCTAGTTATAAATAGAAACATTACCTATTAATAATTATCTTATTTGTTATTTTTTTCTTGATTTTTTTACTTTAACAATATCCTTTAAATTTTCCAAAAGGTTGGAGAATACTATAGTTGAAAATATGGTAAGAATATCAACCACTTTATCTGCATAACAAATTTTAAGCTATTCGATAATTTTCTTATCCAAATTCTCTTTAATAAAGAATTTGTCTACCTCCACATGATTTGTATGATTATTTTGTTCGAGATTATAAGCAATATCACATGCTTCTTTATTATCACAATAAAGTTACTTTGGTTTTCTAGACAGAATATCCAAATCCATTTAGAGAAATCTTATCCAAAATGCTTCGTATATCCCAAGTGGCATGCCTCTAAGTTCAACCTTTGATCTTGAAAGCAAAAAACCAATTTGTTTCTTGTTTCTCAACATAATAAGATTACCAGTTAAAATATAAAATATCTCAAAGTCGATCTTCAACCATCTATTGTTTTAGCCTACTCAATATCAATATATGCATTCATATTTTGACAATTATATTTTTTTTAAACAAAATCCATTTTCTATGAACAAGTTTCAGATATTTTAACATGTGCATAAAATATATTCACATATTTTTGTCCGGGGTTATGTATAAACTAGCTAACATTACTTAATGTACAGTAGAAACTTTATAAAATAATACACTTGGGACCACCAAAAGGTCCAATTTGAAAGAAACCTTCAATCTTCAACCTAGAAAAATCTCTCTATGAGAAAACAACACCAGAAGTTCTTACCATGCTAAGAAAATTTTGAGACGAGATTCAAGGGAAAATTGATTTAAACAAAAAACAAAAGACAATGAGTCATTTTTCAAGAAACCTTCATAAATCATTCATGTAATATGCTATATATAAGGAATTATTCATTTATATTTTATATGGGGTCTAAAGAAATTATCAAAAATGTATTATCTTATAATTTTAGCGAATTTATTAAGATAGACCTAAAGAAACATAACGAACAAGATTTGTTGGATGATGATAAGTTTCGGAAGCTAAAATATTTGTGAGAACTGTGTGTTGGGTAAAAGTAAAAATTAATTATGACTAACATTAACACAACTCATTTGAATTCCAAAGTTTTACGAGTAATTGTTTGCCAATGTTGCGCATTTACTTATCCAAATTTCAATAAGGGATACATACATGCCCCGACATGAACAATTGCAAACCAACCAAACTTTCAAGGGCTATAGTAAGCGCAATCGAACCAATAATTTCAAGTTTTTCAACCTAAAGTTCTAAATATGAAGAATACAAATCTTTTAAATAAAAAGTGGCAGGGACCGGGGTACCAGCCAACATACCCCTTTATTATAATGCTAATAATTCCAATGATAATAATGATGCTTTACTATATGAAGAATCTTTATTGGCCTCAAATATCGTGTCTGAACTTCTATCGCCGAACTTCAACAATCATAAAATGGGTAAGTACTGCGCCAACGGAAACCTCAAACATCACATTTGAAAATTTAACAATGAGATGTTACAGTATGCAGTCGATGACAAAATAAAGTATAGAGCACTCTCTATTTTTTTTGAAGAAGCATCATAAGTGGCATAATAATCTTTTAACAAGATGCATCAAGAGCTAAAAAATAATTCAGACAACCTTCGGGAACCATTTTATAGATTTTAAAATGGTAAAAAGAGACAAGGAATACATAATTCATTTCAAAAAAAATCCCAATAAAAGTCTGAGGTAATGCACCAAGAGGTTCGTAGATACTAAAAATGAACTACAAAACTGCCACGACCTGGTAGGAGCAACTGCATACATGCAAGGATTTTTATAATGTGTACTCTCGGATAATAAAGAAAAAGACAATAAATTTCGGTTACCTACTGGCTCATCATACATCAAAGTAGATGAGGTTACTAGAGCTAAAAATAATGGAGATATTTTAACTCCATGATTTTATCCACCAAATCATCTTCTTGCTACCCAAAATTAAATAGTGGTTTAAGTTAATACAAAAAAAATCCAGGAACAACAACGCGATGACTTTGGCCAAGTCAAGGAACAATCAATGGAAATGTGACAAAATAAAATCTAGAAATGGCTACGATAAAAATGGTAGAAGAAGGGTCGATTACCCACCGGGAGGGAAATTCACAAAGTTAACCGAGAACCTAAGATCAATTTATAAAAATACCAAATATGTTCTTAAGTATCAGCGGTCAGGAAAGTTACATGGGGCACGTGAGCATAGAGACAAGAGAAAGTATTTTAAATTCCACAATGACAACGGGCACTTTTCCATATACTGTTGGGCTTTGTAAGATCAAGTCTAAATTATAGTGAATGGTGAAAATGCACAGAGTTTGTTTGGGAAATGAAAGGAATGAACAAATACAATATTTGGATGAAACCCCACCCAAACAAGTCTCAAAACTAGCCAAAACCCCAAAAAATGTTGGAAAAAAATACTATTATAATAGTGGAGGAAGAAGAATATCTAGACCCGGACACCAATAACCAAACAACATGAGTAATTGTAGAAAGAGACCTATATTCGAGAATCTCCAAAAAAATCAAACAAAAATATGCTGAAAATTTAGAAGTTTATTATCAAGGACAAACATCTTCACATTTATACTGAAAATCATATCATATGCTAGCATTCATAAATGATGACTTGAGAAGAGTGGTAACACCACATAGTGATGTCGTACTAATAAAAGTGGATTTAGTCAGAGTTGAAGTCAAGAAGGTAATTATAAACGTTTGGAGATAGGAAAACATATTGTATAAAGGTACTAAAGACTGAATGAGAGAAGTTCCAATGCTAACCTCAACTCAACGAATTTTGACTGGCTTCACAAGGGAAAATAAAAATGTACAAGAATAACTAAAGTTTGACGTTGTCCTTGAAAATAAAAAATACAAGAATAACTCCAATGTTTATTCATGGTAGCATAGGCACACATTTCCTATAATGTTATATTGGAAAGATATTGGTTCGACCAAATATATGGTGTAGTTTCTATGATCTATCAATGCCTTAGGTACCCAATCAATGGAAAAGTACTGATAAGAAGAAATTATAAGCCTTACAATAAATGTTACATAACATCCCTGGTACTTAAAGCGTACCTAGCTTAGATCGTGTGTATACAATAGTGCCTGGTCAGACTACGTTTTCACCACTAAAGTCCTTTATATGGCCAGAACATGTTATGACCATACTCCTCTATGTATCTCTATATCCATGGATATGAAGTTCTTAAACATATGGTCTCTAAATAATGACTTCTTAAGATAAAGATGATTGAATACAAGAATGGAGGGATACCCTGGATAAAGCTGAAAAGACTCAAAGGTGCTCTCAAAACTTAGAATAGACAAGGTTTTGGTAATATATTTGAGAATGTTTTGGAAGCAAGAGAAGCTGCCAAATATTAGATAAAAAGCTTCAAGACAATGTAAAATAAAACCAATTTCTCTAAAGCTAATGCACATTATCTTCGGGCCCTGTTTATTGAAGAGTCTTTTTTGCAGCAAAAATGTTACTCCTTGTGGATTAAGGATGGAGATAAGAATACGAAAACCTCCTATAATTTTTTTAAAAAAATAAAAGAAAAAGAAACAACATTCAAAACATAAAGGAAGGCAGAGATTGAATAACTGATAGTCACATATTAGGTTTATCAGTTGAAAACTACTTTGAAAACAAAATATACGAATCTCCCTACTGTAACAAAGATAGAGAGAATAGTAGATTGAATGATAATGTTTTTTTTCCTAATTTAATCGCAGAATAAGATAACAACTTGACGTGGTTTATTTTTATTTGAGGGTAAGTTTGTAATTTTGATCTAGTGTTTTGTGGAATTTTGAGAGTATTTAATGTTTAGGTAGAATGTAGAGGGAGAATTGAGCTGCATGGTTGTATTTAATTTTCATTACCCTCATTTAATGTTGGTGGTTGGGTATTTATACCATTATATTTGGGCCATATGGGCTTTCGGGTCGTGTTTAATGAATTCAGGTCGAGTTTAAAGACCCATTAGTTCTAAGTAAGTAAATAAGCAGCTTAGTCAAAAAGTGATTATGTTTTAAGTACTTTAGTTCTGTTCGGATAGTTCAGTGGATGATAGTTTTTCGAACTGCCCCTGTCCAGTGAAATGGACATTGTCCGAATTGAACCTGTCCGGTTCCCATAAAGTGTGGTGACAGAATCCGGACTCATCACAACTTACTCATGGTTTTCCAACTGAAGTTTAAATCTTCTCTACCATCAAAGACCTAAACTCTTTATCTACTGCAGGTATTGATGGATTCAACAACTTCTTCAATATCACTTGTTGGCACATCATTAAGGCAGAATTTTGTAAATCCATGGTATCATTTCTTCAGGGCTAGAACGTCTCTCATGAAATCCTTTCCGCTAGTATTTGCCTCATTCCAAAGTCTTGTAGCTCAACAACCTATAAGGATTATAAACCTATCATTTATGTACTCAGATGAACAAAATTATGTCAAACATTATCAACAATAGGCTGGTAAAAATTATTTTTAAAATTATATCTGATACTCATGGTGCTTATGTAGCTGGCAGGTATATTCAAGACAAATTTTTATTGTTAAGGAGCTCATCCACGACTTATACAGAAAAATTAAAGTTGGAAACATCATGGTCAAGATGGACATGTTCAAGGCCTTTGACAAGATGTCTCATAGCTTCATTTTCGGAGTTCTTCAGGTCTTTAATTTCTACTATAGTTTCATCAACATAATTGATAAGATGATTAGCAATGTATATGTTTATATCCTATTAAATGGTGATCCCAAAGGTTATTCTAAAATCAAAAGACGGATTCGACAAATGGACCTTTTGCCCCTTAGTCTCTTTGTAATTGTGGAAACAATCTTAATTATGGGCCTTAGTAAGCTTATTGGAACCTACAAAACTATGGAATTCTCTTCTAAAAACAATATTACTATCATTTTCCTGGATTTGGCGGATGACATCCTTCTTTTTACTAATTGTATAAACTTTAGTATCACTAACATAGGTGATTTCCTCCAGAGATACCAAGATATCTCTGGCCAAACCAGCAATAAGGAGAAAATAAAGATTATTACTTCCTATAATCTTCCTTTCTCTAAAATTTCAACTATTATCAATCTATCTGGTTTTAATAATAGTGTCCTTCGTATTACCTACTCATAAATAACCCTTAACACCAGTAATAGAAACAATAATTGTGATCATTTGCTAACCAAAATAAAAAAGATTAAAAACTGGGATCGAAAAAATCTATCCTTTTGGAGGAGGTCCACTCTTATAAGCTTTGTTTTAATGTTTATTCCTATATACTTGATGGAAAGTTATACCCTTTTAAAGGTATAATTTTCATAATTGAATTTTTCTTAACAAATTTCTATGGATCTCAATGCATGATAATCAAAGAATTCATTGGTCAAGTTGGACTAATGTATGCAAGCCCTATGGTGAGGGGGATTAAATATAAAGCAGCTAATTGACATTCAGAACAATCTCTCCTGCAAACTGTGGCTTTGGGCTAAATACATTCACAACATGTATTATAAAGATGTTCATCCTCTCTAAGTAAATTACTCTACTAAAGGCTCTCAAATCTGGTAAATACTATAGAAGATCAGGACTATTGATGAAGGTAACCTAAAATGGAATCTTTGCAGAGGATACATGGACTTTGGGCTAGACAATTGGTATAGAAATTCTCCTCTTATTATACTTGATTCTAAAAGCTTAAATCTTTTTGGGTCAACAATGCATGGAATTTCAACATGCTCAATGGTGCATTCTCTTAAAGTGAAATTCAAAAAAATTCAAAAGCTATCAATTAATGATCATAAAGATGACACTATGAATTGGCTCCCCTCTAAAGATGGAAAATTTAATATCAAAGAAACTTGAAATTTTCTTAGAGTCAAACATAACTACTCTAGTCTATTTAACAGAATTTGGAACATAATAACCCCTGCTAAGTGCTCCTTCTTGCACTGGAGAGTCCTTCACAATTAGGGATATGTTTATACTAATTTTTTTAAAAAGGCATATTGTATTTGCTTTTAAATGTCATTTATGTAATAACCATGAATCTACTAATCACCTATTTGTTGCTTGTCATTACTCCTGGTCTATATGGTCTTATTTTGTATCTATTTTTAATATCTTAATTAGGAGACACATGACTAAAGCCTGGTTTTGATCTTCTGATCGAGAGATTCACATTCACTTTATCTTGTCCCCTATCATTTGTTGGGCCATTTGGCAGGGTAGAAACAAAGCTAAGTCGAAAGACACTCATATCACTTCTAGCTATACTATTAAATATAACATGCATATTAACTAACCTTGATCATTTGAATCTCCTAAAAAATAAGCACTTGTCTAAAGATGATAATGCTACTTATGAGCTAGGATGCTACAATCACTTAAGAAATAAACAGAATCCTACCTTACTTAGATGGTCTCTTCCAAGCTCTGACAGACTCAAGCTTAATGTAGACGTTTTTTATCTTGCGAATGGTGAATCGAGTGAGGGAGAAATCATCACGGACAACAATGATAATATAATGTTAGGCTTAGGGAATCTCTACAGCAAGCTATCTCCAATCATGGCTGAAGCAAGGGCTCTGCTAGATGTTTTTCAAGCCTGCAAAGGAAACAATTTAACCAAGATTTATATGGAGTTAAATTCTCAAATATTGGTTAACTTTCTCTCCAAATGTATCCATATCTGGCCTCTGGATCCTATACTAACATATAACAGGAAGCTAATTCACCCTACTATGAAGATTATACACATATTTATAGTCTAAAATAAAGTAGCTGATTGGTTTGTCAACTGGACTCTAAAGTAAAAAATGAAGACTGAATTCAACAATTTTGAGGCTTCAAATCAGCTTAGTGCAATTACTTTACTAGAGAGTATTGGCCTGAATTATTTAAGATGGATTTCTTAAATCCAGTTTTTTCTTTTCATAGAATTTATCTCTAATTATATCTTTTCTAACCTACTTACTATTGATTTGAATTGATATCAATTTTTTGTATTTCCTTAGCCTTCTTTTGTAGGATCTTATCCATGCTTGGATTCCCCAATTTTGTTTTTGTGAAGTTTCAATCATCTGGTCTTATTTAAGAAGATAAGTCTTCAAATTTCATCTTCAGTCTCCCCTGTTTTATCATAATAGTCCCATTTGTAAAATCGAAAATTTATTATTCCCCAGTCAGTATAGCTTTTATTTTATATCACGAGCTATATCCTTGATTTTTGCCTCTTCCAAATAACTAGGGTTTTACAGGGTAATAATTGTTTAAAATCAGCTTTTGTATTCGTTTTCATGTTCGATTACCAGTTTCTATCTTTGGTGTTCGTAGGTTATTCTTCAATAACTATTGTTTTTCATTGAAAGCCTCGTATCTTCTCTTTCTCTTTTTAATTCCTCAATCATCTTCTTCCATAATCTTCTATGTGCAACCTATTGCTTGACAAGCTCATTCTTTTTTGTTTTTTTGGCAGGAATCAGGAAACTAATCTGAGGATTCTTCGACTATTTCAAACATATGGATATGAGTTCGTAGAGAAAAACTGGATGCAGAATTTGGAAAATTGCCCTGGCTGAAGATGATTTGCTTCTACATTAATGGTTTGCTGCTATCTCTTGCTTTCGCGGTGAAAGTTAGACACCAACACCATAAAATTCATTAGAATTCTCTCTCAAAATTTAGATTTAGATCTACCCCTATATTAATTTAAGTTGGATCTTTTTTTGGCTAACAATTGTATTCTCCATTTCATTAATTAATCATGAACCTTTCAAAATATTAATAAATATTTTTTTATTATCAAGTTTTAAACTTTAATTTAAAAAAATTACATTCCATGTAGCTAAATTTAGCGAAAATTTATATATATATATATATATATATATCTTTAGTTTTTTAGTTTTTTTATTAAAAAAATTTCACTATATATATATATATATATTTAAACTTAAGTTATATTTTACCATATATATATATATATATATCTTTAGTTTTTTAGTTTTTTCATTAAAAAAATTTCACTCTCAATATATTCAAACTTAAGTTACATTTTACCAATTGCAAGGAATCTACTATTCTTAATCTATGCAACTTTCTTCAAAGATATCAAACTATTTCTGGTCAAGTAATTAATAAAAAAAACTAAGATTGTGATGGCTGCTGGGATTAACTGCTCTAGGATTAATATTATCACTAAAAATTCTAGATTATCTTCTAGCTACTTGCCTACAGACTATTTAGGTGTGACAATCAGCACCAGTAATAAAGTCAGCAATTACAACAACTTGATATGCAAAATTAAGAACAAAATCAATTATTGGGATGTTTCTCACCTATCCTTTGCTGGCAAGCTTACTTTAATCAAATATGTCTTGATGAATATCACTTTATATTAGATGCAAAGTAATTTCCTTCCTAAAGCAATTGTTACTAAGATATAAACTATCTTTAATAGATTTCTTTGGGGTTTCAACAATGCTGAAAATAAAGTTCATTGGTGTAGATGGAAGAGTATGTGTAAAACTTATAATGAGGGAGGTTTAAATGTTAGAAATATTGAAGATATTCAAACTGCTATCTCTTATAATCTTTGGACAACTTTCAGAGAAAAAAAAACTTATTGGTCTAACTTTATGCATAGCATATACTGTCATACTTATCATCCTTTACAGATCAATCCTTCTAAAGTTGGATCAATGGTTTGGAAGAGAATGATGAAAATTCGTGATGCTGCTGAAAAGTATATCAGCGGGAGCTTGGGCAGTGGTTAAGTTGACTTTTGGCTTGATAATTGGAACAATAATCAACTTATTTTGAAGTTAAATGTTGATGATAACAACTTTTGGTTTTCTGGTGAAAAGGTTAACAAGTATTGGTCCAACAATGGCTGGGAATTGTCTAGCATTATTAATTTTATCCAACCTAAGGTTATAGAGAAAATTAATCAGCTCTCTATCAAGGTGGATAAGGATGATTTTATGATTTGGAATCTGGCCAAAAATGGTAAGTATAACATGAAAGAAACTTGGGAATGAGTCAGGACTAAATATAATTAATCTCCTGTTTAAAAAAAGGAATAATCTAACTCCTACTAAGTGTTCTTTCATGCATTGGAAGCTCCTTCACAATTACATATCAGTTGATTCTATTATTCAGAAGAGTGGAATTTTCTTGGCATAAAAATGCCAATTCTGCAATAATAGTGAGACTCCTAATCATGTTTTTGTTTCTTGTAAGTTTGCTTGGTCAATTTGGTTGTATTATGCAAACATTTTCAACATTCACATCTCGCTCCATATGAATGTTATCCATATAAGTAGAGTCTGGTACTGGTCGAATGCAAAGAAGGTTCAGGTCAGACATATCTTACCCTCTATAATCTTTTATACTGTATGGAAAGCTAGGAATTTATCAAAAATTAAAGGTGTTAACACCTCCTTTATCATTGTTATCTGATGAGTCCAGAAATTTTCACCACTCACTGTAGAAACCGGATAAGGGCAATTCGGACAAAAACCACCCACTGAACCATCCGAACTGGACAAAAGTATTAAAAGCTAATCACCTTTTGACTAAGCTAATTGCTAATCTGCTTAATAAACTAATAGGTTTTTGAACTCGACCCGGTTTCATAAGTTTGACCCGAAAGCCCATGTGGCCCATAATTAAGGGTATAAATACCCAACCACTTTCATTAATGAGGGTAATGAACATTTAATACAACCAAGCAGCTCAAATCTCTCACTACAAAACACTCAAACATTAAATACCTTTGAAACACCATAAAACACCTGACAAAATTACCCTCAGTCAAAAATAATCCCCACCAAATTGGCGACCGCAGTGGGAGAAGAAGGTGCCTGAATTTAGAATTTGAAACCATCAAGAAAAGTCAGTTCGGATGAATCCGGACGAGTAGGCAGTGCCACCAACTTTGGCAGAAGTGGTGGGAGAAAATAATGAATACACAATTGAAGAGTGAGATAGATTGAAAGCTGAGATAGAAGCCTTGAGGGCTGCAAAAAGGGTGGAGATGGGCTTAAAAGAAAATTCAAAAGTGTCAGCCGTTCACCACACTGACAATCCTAGGGAGCATGACCCATCAGCAAAAACCCATATAAGTACTAAAAAGACTCATGCTAGCTCAAAGAAGTCTCACCGGTCCAAACCGGTGGAGAGCTCAGATTCAGATTCAGAATCCTCTAGTAGCTCCTCGAACAAAGATGAAGTAGATGATTCCTTGTCATCCAGCAGTGATGAAGGTCGTTCTAAAAAGAAGCAGAAGTTGGTTAAAAAGTATTCAAGAAAGAGGGACAGATATGGAAGGTTGAAAAGCCATCTAGGAAAAGGGTCATCTCATGGTCACAGCCATGGGCGGAGACATGTAGACCGATTGTTGATGGATCATTTCGCCTTTCATAATGAACCAGGTATCTTTGCAACTCCCAATGAAGATACTGTGTTTAGTCGTGGCCAGAATTGGAGACAATCTCCATTTTCTTTCAAGATACTGTCCGGAAACCTTCCTAAGAGGGTTGACAGCACAAAGATGGAAAAATACGATGGGAGTAAAGATCCAGATAATCATCTGGAGCAATTCAAAAAAATTATGATGAATTTTGATAATGCTAATAAGTTGCTTTGTCGAGCGTTCTCCCAGTATTTTAGGGGGAGTGCTCTGAAGTGGTACAATAGTCTGTCACAGGGTTGCATCGGGAATTTTGATACTTTTTGGGTGGCCTTCCGGAGGCAGTTCGTTGGAAGTAAGGAAGTGAAGGACAATGGAGACACTATTATCCATTGTGCCCAAGAGCCAAATAAATCCTTGAAATAATATATAAGTCGCTTTGTGAACACCAAGAATGGATTAGCTGATTGCTTTGAACAAGTAGCAATACCTTCTATGAGGCAGGGTTTGAACCCTGGAAATTTGGCTGATTTGGTAACTAGAAAGAAGGCCATGACGTGGGGCGGTTTACTGAATCAGGTTGGGAAACAAATCAATGTAGATGAAACAAAGAAGACCATGGTGCATAGGCAGGTGAGATCGGCCCTAGTTGCACCAAACCAGAACCAGAATCAATCCGGGTATAAGGCTAAAGAAGCCGGACAGGGTCCCAACAAGGCCAAGGCTCAATCCCACCCAGCACCAGCTCAGAGTCAACAATCCAGAAATAAGCGAGGGCCTTGGGTTCAACCGGAGTGGTTTGCTGAGTTAAAAGAGAATGTGGCAACCATCTATGACAAAACAAAAGACAAAGTGCACTTCAGGAAGCCAGCTGCGCTTCAATCTCCCAGGGAAAGTCGTAATAATTGTTTATGCCAATATTATAAAGATATTGGTCATAACACATAAGATTTCATCGCTTTGAAGCAAGAGGTGTAAAATTTGATCGAAAGAGGAATATTGGGTGCTTATGTTAAAAGAAGAAGTGGAAATATGCCTGATAATGCTTATAGGACTGGCCCAAACAATGCAGGGACATCGGCTCCGGATGGGGCTATGGTAATAAATGAAAGATTTGATGTAGAGTCATAATATTTGGATCCTGATCCAACCCGAAATAAGGTGGGTGTTATCACAGAACACAACAAGACGGTGTCCGGACTCATTAGCTTTTTTGAGTCACTCACAATATTTGGGGGAGACATCATGACTGCACCAACTGCTTATTCGAGAAAGAGGCATGTTCATACTCTAGCTACTCAACTGGAATGAGGCATGACTTCCTATCAATCACAAATTCCTTTCCCTTTCATTATTTTTGATAAAGATGATTTGAGGGGCATAGCTGGTCCCCATGAAGATGATGTGGTGATAGGAGCATCCATTGGGGGAATAAGATCAGACGAATTTTTGTGGAGACCGGTAGTTCAGCCAATATCCTCTTTTTGACTTCCTAAAAACAAATAAAGAATCCAACAGTGATTCAGCGTTCAAACAGGTCAATTGTGGGTTTTACTGGAAGCTCAGTAGACGTGATCGGGGAGTTTGAGGAGGAGGTTTTATTGGGCAAGGTCCCTTTTAAGAAGATGTTTATAGTACTTTTTATTATGGTGGATTGTCCCAACTTGTTACAATGCCATTTTGGGAAGATCTTGGCTTTCCAGGATGCATGATGTGGCTTCAATAGTCCACCAATGTTTAAAATACGTTGTGCAACGACAAGTGGGAGTAGTCCGAAGTAGTCAAAAGATATCCAGAGAGTGTTATGCAACAGCATTGGCCCCTCGTATTTTGGGAGCAGTTCGGATCAGTGAGGATTAGCAATTGGAGGGGTCCTCTGGGGGAGAGGGTGAAATTGATGACCCCAGAGAGACCCCTGGTGTTTTAATACCAATTGAAGAGGTTGAAAATTACTCTCTGGTTGAAGGAAGAAATTTCAAGATCGGATCTAAGATGACATCGGAACTAAAGAGTAAAATGTTGTCTTTTTTAACAAACCATCAGCATGTTTTTGCTTGGTGTAATGCTGATGTGACCGGAGTGCCTGCAATTATCATATCACACCAGCTATCCATCCGAAGAGATATAGCACTTGTTGTACAAAAGAGGAGAGCTTTTTCTAAGGAGAAAGTTGATGTCATAGTTCAAGAGGTCGACCGACTTACTAAGATGGGGTACATAAAAGAATCCTAGTACCCTTTATGGATAGCCAATCCGGTGTTAGTAAAAAAGAAAAATGGGAAGTGGCGAATGTGCATTGACTTTACAGACCTTAATAGGGCTTGCCCAAAAGACCTATATCCGGTCCCTCAGATAGATCAGTTGGTGGACTCCACATCTGGGAACAAGTTGTTGTCCTTTATGGATGCATTCTCCGGGTATAACCAAATTTAAGTGGATCCAAAGGATCAAGAACACACTACTTTTGTTACTGATATGGGCCTTCATTGTTATAAGGTAATGCCTTTTGGGTTAAAAAATGCTGGGGCTACTTATCAGAGGTTGGTAAACAAAGCCTTTGCTAATCAGATTGGAAGAAACATGGAAGTCTACATTGATGATATGATGGTAAAGAGTGTGGAAAAAGAGCTACACTTGGCAGATCTGCAAGAAACTTTTGCCAACTTGATGAAAGTAAATTTAAAGTTGAATCCAGAAAAGTGTGTTTTCGGAGTGCAGTCCGGTAAGTTCTTGGGGTATGTGATAACTGAGAAAGGGATACAGCCTGATCTTGACCAGCTTAGTGCTTTATTGCAGATGGAGCCTCCTCGGAATATTAAATAAGTGCAAAGATTGACAGGGAGAAGTTTCTGATTATGCCATAAGTGCGGTGTTAGTTAGAGAAGTGGACAATTATCCTCGTCCGGTGTATTACATCAGCAAAAGCCTGATGGATGCTGAAAAGAGATATTTAAAGCTTGAAAAGCTAGCACTGGCATTAGTAATTGCTGCTAGAAAGATGAGGCCTTATTTTCAATCTCATTTTATCGTTGTCCGGACATCTTTTCCCTTGAAAAATGTTCTTCAAAAAGCGGACATATCAAGAAGAATGACCAAGTGGTCAGTGGAGTTGGGAGACTATGATATTGATTTTTCCCCTCAAACTGCAGTCAAGGCTCAGGCTATTACTGACTTCCTAGTTGAATTTCATTCGGACAGAGATACTAAGCAAGCATCAGGTGAAAAGACTAAGAAAGTATGGGTTGTCTGCACTGATGGTGGATCAAGACCATGGGATGTGGTGCTGGGATATGTTTAACCTCTCCGTATGGCGACAGGATGTACCATGCTATATGTTTTGCTTTCAAGGCTTCCAATAATGAGTCCGAATATGAAGCTGACATAGCGGGTTTAAAGTTAGCCTTAATTTGTGGAGCCAAAAGAATCAGGTTAATGAGCGATTCTCAGCTTCTTATCCATCATGCACAAGGTCAATCCGAGGCCAAAAAAGAGCAATTGATTAAATTTTGTTTGTTCTTAAAGAAATGGCACTTAACTTCAAAGATATTACCTATGAGCACATAACCTGAACAAAAAATACTCTAGCAGACTCCTTGGAACCATAGCATATTCTGAGTCCTACCCATGGATTCACGTGCAGGAATGCCCATCCATTCACCTCAATCAGAGCAAGGAAGGGAGGAAATTTTAAACATACAAGTAAGTCAGCCTCAAGATTGGAGAAGTCCTGTCTTTCAATCTATCTCAGATGGTGTCTTGCCTCCGGAGAAAGTAGTGGCAAGGAAAGTAAAGTATAAGGCTCGTGGATTTGTAATCCTAAGAGACGTTCTTTACAAGAAGTCTTTTAGAAAACCTCTATTGCGATATTTGGGGATTGAAGAGTCCCACGTAGTGTTGTCCGAACTACATGATGGTGAGGGGTCAGTGCACTGTGGTTATAGAGCTTTAACCTGAAGAGTTTTGGTGGTCGGATACTACTGGCCCTCTATAATGGAAGATGCTAAGGAATTGGTAAAAAAGTGTGATTCATGCCAAAGATACAGTAATGAAATTCATATCCCAGTTGTCCCTTTAGAGTCAATTTCTGAGCCAATACTTTTGCTCGTTGGGGGCTGGATCTGGTGGGACCTCTACCTATGGTGTCCGGGGGAAGCAGAACTATCATAGTTGCCATCGATTATTTCTTAAAGTTGATAGAAGCAGCCTCATTGGCAGGAACTACTTCGAAAGCTGTCATAAAATTTATCTTATCTAATATTTGCTGCAGGTTTGGGGTTCCATAAAAGATAACCACAGACAATGGGCCACAATTCGATAATAAGGATATGGAGAGCTTCTGCGCCTTTAGAGGCATTCGGCATTTCTTTTCTTATTCTTTCCACCCACAGGCGAATGGTCAGGTTGAAGTGGCAAACAGAACCATTCTGTCCGGTCTTAAAAAGAATTTAGAAGGGACTGCTGGAAAGTGGCCAAGTTATCTACAAGAAGTAATATGGGCCTATCGGACTACTCCTGGGGCTACTACACAGGAATCCCCATTTACCTTGGTATATGGTATGGATGCAATAGCTCCTATAGAAGCAACTTTACCTTCATTCAGAGTCCACAATTTTTCCGAACAGGCTAATGAAGGGGCAGTCAGAAGTCAACTTGACCTGATAGAAGAAAAAAGGGTTAAGGCTCATCTTAGAGCCACACACTATCAGGGTTTGATGAGAAGCAGGTTTGCTTCCAAACTCAGAAGGAGGGATTTTCAACCAGGGGATAAAGTGTTGAGAAAAGTCTTCCTACATACTAAGGAGAAGCAGTTCGGCAAGCTAGCTCCAACTTGGGAAGGACCCTATGTGGTCAGTGAAAAGCTTAAGCCTGGCACATACAGGCTTCAAGATAAAGATGGAAGGACCTTGAATCACCCCTGGAACATTGAACACCTACGGTTGTATCTAGAATGAAATTATGTAAATATTTACTTGTTTAAAGTCCATGTAAATATTAGGGGGCATACTCTTTCCTACCCTGGTGGCGCGGGGAGGTTTTAATGAGGTGTCTGGGATTTTTAATGAAATTCGATGCCTTCTTGAAAAATGCGGAGTGTTTCGATTGATGGCTTCTTTGAAAAATTTTAAAGTATCGCTGGCAGACCGGATTGAATTGGTAGAATGATGACCATTTAAACATTTTTCATCGGAGAATTTAAACACTCTCACCTTAAAATGCTTGAAAAATAACTAAGGGTTATTTAAACATTAGCCATCAAAATTGGGTAACTATAAGACAATTCAAGAATTGTGTAAGATAAAATTGTTCGGCTAACACCGGGGGGTGATATTAAAATAGGTAAAGTGCCTTGGCCATCCAAGGACTTTGAAGTTTTAAAAGAAAGGCTTTATCCGGACAAGAGCCGGACACGGTTACAAAAATTCCTTGGCCATCCAAGGACTTTAGTCTAACACAAAAATTAAAGAAAAATAAAAAAGATAGTTAAAACTTCAAGGCTGAGCTTCCTTAGATGGTCCAGCCTCATCTGGAATCTTCTTGGGGTCTTTAGGTTCCTCGGTGGGGCTCTCTCCGGCCCCTTCATTTTCATCGGTAGTATCATCCCAACCACTGGAGTAGCAGTGCTTTTTACCATCGGCCATAGTATGGTGAGGAAGGTCTTTGTATTCCACAAATCGCCATAAATCTCCTAGTGTCCTCTTCGGAAATGTTTGGTGAAAGAGCAAGACCATATCTGATTTGACTTCAGCATACCTTTCCTCTTGGGAATCTATCACCTTGTTGGTGTATGCATTGATCCTGGCTTGGATTGTCTTCTCCTGCTCCTTTATCAAGTCATTTTTCTCTTTGTTAACCCTAGACACAGCATATTCGAGCAAAATTTTGTCGTTGGTTAGGGTCTGAATAATGTTGTCTTTGGCCTTCACCTCCTCTTTTTAAGTGGAAAGATCCTTCTCCAAGCCAAAACACTTGGATTTGAGTTCTTTGTTAACCCCCTCCGAAGTGGCCAGCTTGGTGGCCAAATCATGTTTCCCCTTCTTCAATTTCTTGATCTCTCTCCTTAGTACCTCAGCATTCTGGTTGGCGGTAAGGAGGTCGTTAGACAAACTTTCTTTATCTGAGTTGAGTATGTTGATGAGGGCTGATTGATTTCGCACTTGCATCTCCAAGTTGAGCATCGGTTGAATATTGCTCAACAATGAGTGGGTCACCATGTCCTTCTCTCCTAAAACAGAAAAAGATTTACCATTGAAAGTGACAATGTTCGAAGAGCTTGCGGGGAGGTAAGGGCCAGCAAAGTCTTCAAAGTAAAGGCCAATCCCTTGAAGGTCACTGATGTCTACTCCATCAATGTTGATATCCCCTCTGGCGCCCTCTCCGGTGTGAAAGTCACTTGGGATTTTCTCTGCCAGTGTTGGGTCTGTTGGGTCGGCCGGAGGAAGAGACTCCGGAGGCTAGAGAGCAACTTTATCTCCCTTTGAGGTTTTCTTCTTCTTGGCTTCCCTATCTCCACCTTCTGCTCCCCGTTCTCGGTCTTTCTTGGGAGCCTTTGAGGGTTTTGGAAGTCCAACTGTCTCTTTGGTACTCTCATTTTCCACCACTTGAAGCAGATCAGCATCAATCCCTCCTTGGTCCTGCACCTCTTGATTTGCTGGGACAGTCTACTCAACACCACCTTGGTTGACCTCAGCTACATCTGTCTTTTTCTTGCCTTTCTTGCCCTTCATTTCACTTGGGGCTTTAGCTCTGTCCGGCAAGGCCAGCTTCCCATCCTTTTTATATGTCCTCTGTAAAATGACACCCGAAGGAGGTGGTGTGGTTAATTCCTCCCAAGACAAGTCTCTCCGGCCGGTTGTGTTCCAGGGATGGGATCTCACAAGATTACCAGCAGTAAAACAATTGTGGAAGCGATTTCCCCATTTGTCAGCAGCCCAAGCATTCAGATTGGCACAAGTAGTCTGCCCCTCCTCCAAGTAGTCAGTGAACTCCTTTGGCAACACTACCAAAAGAAGAAGAAGAATATTTAAGTAAACAAACTTTTTATAAGGAAGGAAAAACTAACATGGTGAAATATTTACCCGTGCTTTTCCATCTACTAGTAAGCATGCTTGGGTTGTCACCAGCCTTGATATTTTTCCCATTTTCTCAAGCTCCACTGATGAACAAGAATTGAGTCTTCTAGTTCTTCTCCGACTCAAGCAGATCATCCACCACTTTATAGTTGTCACCATGTTGAAATGATAGAAGGGGATGATGTGATTCTTGCAAAGGCTGGCCACAGCAGCAAATTGCTCCATCGGAAGCGGAATTCTGGAGAGCCTAGAGGCCATGATGCAGGCCATGAGGGTGTACCAAGCATTGGGGCTCAGTTGGCTTGGGCAGAACTTTATCAGATGGAAATATCTGACGATCTCTGGGTCCAAGGGAAATCTAAGCCCCCAGTTGAACAACTATGTGTAGAAGACTATCTCACTTAGCTTGCAATCCATTGGCGTCTCCGGATCGACCGGAATCCTCACATTAACAGAATTTTCTGGGATCCCCCACTTCGTCCGGATCCGGCCTAATTCAGCAGTATGAATGAAAGCGTAGTTAAGGTTCTGCGTGGCTAGCGGATACTTCACACTCACCTTGTGGAAGCAAGGTCCCACTCTACCTTCAAGGGACTCTGGCAGGTCCGGATGTTTTAAACACAGCTTCTCTTTATCCTTGCTTTTCTTAACAATGGCAGCCTCCCCCGTCTGCCCGGATACGTCAGTCTCAAAAAGGGCTTCTTCAACACTATCCTCCATCACATCTTCCATCACCATGGAAGGGTTTTCAGTTTTCTTTGGTGGAGGAGTGCTGGTAGTTGGCTCAGTGAGCTGTCCGGATGACTGAGCATCACTTTCCCTTTATGGTCTGGTGTCCGGCTGGGGCTCATATCCGGAGGGTTCATTTCGAAGGCTTGTTCTGGTAGCCTCCGGACCAGACAATTTGTCCTTAGGAACTTTGATGGGTGCCTCTGGCCCTGCAGCTTTGTCCTTGGCCCCAGACGTAGAGGGCCCTGATTTCGGAGACTTATACTGTGGAACAACAGCCTGGCCGTTTACTAAGCGGCCTCTTCGTCTAAGTGTCAGCTTTTCTGGGGAATTTTCAACATCTGATCCCATAGCTATGAACGGAGAAGGTCTCTTTGTGCTTGTAACAGCTTTTTCCCGTTCAACAGTAGGCTGTGAATCTTGAACCGATAAGCCTGAGACGATTGGTGAAAGACTAGGTTGAAATAACCTTCTGGGTTTGGAGCTTTTAGCAGAAGATGAACCTCGACCAGGCTCTGATCTTGGTGTTTCAGATTTGTCGATTGGAGAAACTGGAAGGCCTGCAGCAATGCGCATTTCTCGTTCGACTCTTTGTGCTTTCTCTAACTCCAAAATATTAAGCCACCCACCTTTTACAAGTGCGTTTCTTGCTGTAAACATAAACTTACCCAAAAAATAGTTTTGAAAAGAGAGATGAAAGCTTTGAAGAAAATGAGTGAAAGAGTGATGAAGATGGTAAAACATTGAAAAATGAGGTAATTTATACTAAAGAGACAAAAACATACCCAGAAATATAAGAGTATACGAAAAGATGGAAGTAATGATTAAAGACCGCGCTGATGTCACAAGCATTAATTGAAGAGGTTACTTTTTTGGATCGTTCTAGGAGAAAAACGGCTGGTGAGGCGAATCACAAGGAGACACGTGTCCCACGATCCATGGCAAAACCTTTGAACTTCTGAAGAGTTTTTCAGTCTGGATAAGTCCTTTACTGAATCCTGAAACCGTCCGGAAAATGTCACAAGTTCCCAAAAGCCATTTTTTAGGTCTTGCCAAAGGCCTTCGAACAAAACCTAAAAAAAGGGCTATTGATGAGTCCGGAAATTTTCACCACTCACTGTAGAAACCGGACAGGGGCAATTCGGACAAAAACCACCCACTGAACCATCTGAACTGGACAAAAGTATTAAAAGCTAATCACCTTTTGACTAAGCTAATTGCTAATCTGCTTAATAAACTAATGGGTTTTTAAACTCGACTCGGTTTCATAAGTTTGACCCGAAAGCCCATGTGGCCCATAATTAAGGGTATAAATACCCAACCACTTTCATTAATGAGGGTAATGAACATTTAATACAACCAAGCAGCTCAAATCTCTCACTACAAAACACGCAAACATTAAATACCTTTGAAACACCATAAAACACCTGACAAAATTACCCTCAGTCAAAAATAATCCACACCATTATCAATCAAATACATGATGTGCTTCATACTTTAGATCAAAGAATGATGTTGAATAAGTCTCATTGGAATGGTAATACTAATGCTTCATATAGTTTAGGTTGTTATAATCATCTTAGCTCTAAGAGTAGGCATGTTTACCTCAAATGGATTCTTCCTCGTACTGGGAGACTGAAGCTGAATATTGATGCTTCCTGCCTTGGCAATGGTGAATCTAGTGGTTCTGTTGTTATTAGAGATAGTAATGGCAACCTATTACTTGGTTCCATGTATCTTTATGGCAAGACGAGCCCGCTTATTGCTGAGACGAGGGCGCTGTTAGATGGTCTGCTCATTTGTAGAGCTAATAAATGGTATTTGATTGATGTTGAGTCTGATTCTCTAACTCTTGTGAACCTGTTGCATAATCAAAACCTGAATGTTCATTGGTATTTAAAGCCTATTCTTGAGTGTATAATTAATTTGATTCATCCGAAGTTGTCTTTAAATCCTATTTTCAGAGAACAAAACCAGGCAGCAGATTGGCTTGCCCGGTGTTCTCTGAAATCCAAGAAAACATTCAGCATTCTCCCTAATAATATTCCTAATAATCTGAAAGCCATTATTATTCTCGAGGCTCTTGGGCTGGGATATATCACTTCTCAGCAACATTAGTGATGATTTTTTCAATGGTTGAATGTTTACCTTAGTTTTCAGCTTGCTAGTGAATAATGTTATTTTTGCATGACTGTTCTTGATGTTGATTTGATTAGTTGCGATTATGAGCTGCAGTCTTGCTCCTGGACCTGTATTGCCTTATACTCAAGTCGATAGTAGAGCTGGTCTGGAGACAAATTCTGCGTTTCAAGAATGGGGTTGATTTGGTCGTCTCAAGGCAGATATTGGAGCTGGTTTTTGCTAATGAAAATGGTCGCCTCAAGATTGGAGTTGATTTGGTTTAAGTGTATCGTTGAAAAGGTTTTGCATGGAGTCTAGTTTTTTTGTCTAAAAAAATAAAGAGCTGTATTTGGTTGAAGTTTCTTCAGCTTTAAGTTTGAAACTAAATGCTGTTGGTAGCTTCATATGAACTTAAATTCAATATTCTATTTGGCGCAATTTTTTTGAATTTTTTCGGTGAAAATTTGGCGCCTCAATTTGTAAACTTTTTTATTAATAAAAGTCTCATTTTAATTTTAAAAAAAAAAAAGGTTTGCATTCTACCAAATAACACTCTTCCTTCGTATTTTCTATTCTAATCTCGTCCAGATATATTAACATCAACTCACTTCAACAAAATTCCAGCTGTAAAACAAAATGAAAAAGAAATATTATATACAGGCCACCAAAGCTACCTACTTACCTTTATCATTTTTCTTCTAACTATAGTTTTGTAATTGCGAAAAGGTTAACTAACCAAATAAAAAGCACCTCTTTCTGCATGGTTACTTATCAAGAAAAAAGTGGCTTTAATCTTTATATCACGTGGTATATATCATATCAGACATTTTCTTATTATTTATTCAATTCCAAAGGTAGAAGTCAATTATATGCAGCGTTCATAGGGAAAAAGTCAGTGGGTGGATATTCTATATATAATGTGTAATTACAATCCTAAATTAATGGAGCAGTGAAGAAAGCTAGAGTCCAGTAAGTATAAAGCCTGCTTTAATGTAATAACAAAACTAAAGTTCAAACAGAACAAGGCAATCTCAAATAAAACTTTGGTAATTCTATAAATTTGTATACATAATAAATAAGGAATGTTAGTAAAAGTATCAAACAAGATCTACAAATGAAGACAACATCTCTTCTCTTCTGTCCAAACTAATAGTACAACAAATGGTTACAGTCCTAATATCTTCGGTCTGAAAGGCACATCCCTCCGAAAATATTATCAGAAGAATACCACCCTTTTTCAAACCAATTCAATACCGAATCATACGTGAAGAGATGAAACATTTTGAGATAAACCTTCAAGTGCCTCCTCTAGAATTGATTCCTCTGACTGCGCATCAAATACAGAATACATATACACACTTTAACATTCTCCACTTTCAGATATAGCAGCCGCGAGTTATATAGCGATAAAAAAACGTTTATAAGCACCCGAATCGTAAGTAGGACAGAAGAAATATATGACAATTAGACAGCATACTGAAGTATGTTCGAATCGAAAGGTCCTGTTGATTTGATTATTTTTTAACTGAAGCTCTATATAGGCTTGAATTTATTGTAAAGCCTCTAATATCTCTACATCACTCATGAACTATGTGCCAGCTGCTCGAGTTTGTATTGGATCCAGCTCCAATAATATTATAAATAAGTTAAATTTAATATTAGGAATAGTCAAAATCTTAATATGATTTTTAATACTCCGGTTCCTCTCATATTCAGCTCGATCGAGCTCGGGTATTTAAAAAAGTTACCGAGGGGAGCCTAAACAATAAAAATCGAGCTCAAAGCTAAGCTCGAATAACCAGATATATGGTTCGGTTTGGCTCAGTTCAAATCCAACCCTATTGAATAATTACCTCTGGCTCCTTCCTTTGTTTAACAACGACGCACTTGGAAGCGCTGATACTAGCACTCTTCAATAGAATGCGAGTGCTGTGGGGCGTTTTAGGTCCGATTTGTATATACTCTGAACCATCCTTTTCAGGACTTTCCAGAGTTGTAGCAACAGAAGCCATACTTCTTCCTTCAAGTTGTTCGTTCTGTTCACCATTCTCATCCTTGGGGCCACAAACTCTCTCTCTGATACAAAACATAACATCAATTTATTCGCATGTGGAGGTTAGTAGAACCGATAAGACAAAGCGTTGCCTATTAATTAATACAACAAACCTAGGCAAAGAAGCATGCTGTCTTTGAAGCGGGGGAATTTTTTCTGTGTTAGTTCTTTCTCCATTCCCGTAATGCTCTTCAAGATGTGCAAATTGTCTCTTAAATCTATCAACACCGCTGTATTTTTTCATGACATATAATTGAGTTATGACATGAGACTCTTCCTTTTCCAAGTGTAAAAGTAAAATAATCTAAGATAATATGGATTCATATGCCATTATAAACTCAGTAGAAGAGTTAGGTGTTAAATCCCCACCTTGGATACATGAAGCTAGTCTGATCTCCACCACGAAGATACTCCTGTAGCATTTGGGGATGATACTCCAGAATCTTGTTTATTCAATATCAAAATTTACATTTAATTTAGGATAAGGAACGAAATCCTTAGATGGAGACACAAAGCAGTAACAAGTGAAAATGTCCTACCTCTCGGTATATCAACTCTCTGACATCATCTTTCCCCAGTTTCCTTCTCTCAAACTCAAACTCGAGTTTCGAAATCGGTTGAGTTGATGGTTCTCGATCCACATTTGCCAACCCATTAAAATAAGGGTCTGCTAAAGCCTGAGAGCATTAATATATAAAAAAAATTGAAGTGATTAATGTTTTTGACTCTGGTCAGTCTTACGTACATAAACATCCAGTATAATTGATATGAGGTCAAAAGAATGCAACAACAGAGATATCAAGTGAGATTTTTTATTTTCTTGATAATGTTGAGAAAGAGTTTCTTAACGAAAAGCTTTATACTATATATATTGTGCATTAATTCCACTGCATCTTACTTCTTCAGCTGTTGGACGGTCCTTAGGATCAAATGCGAGAAGGCGCTGAAGTAGGCGAAGGGCTAAAGGATCTGCATTAGGGAATTTATTAGAGAATGGGACGGGCTGCTTTTTACGCATGCTATTAAGGTACCTCCTTGCTTTCTCATTCCGAATCTATAAAATTGAAGAAAGATTCAACAAAACTAAAAAACCAAAGAAACTAGTTTAGACAGAGAACTAAGTGTGATTAACTAACCCTAGCAATGCCTTCAGGCGAAGGAGTGCCAAGAAAGTCTGTCATGATATCCAATTGGTGTACCACATTTTTCCCAGGAAACAGTGGCTTTCCCGTAAGCATTTCAGCAAATATGCACCCTATGCTCCATATATCAATCGCAGGGGTGTACTGTCACCATAATAATAAATAAGAGACATAGTTCCTGCATGTTTTGTCGAGTGAACTAGGTGTGATACAAACATTACAGACCAAAAGAAGAAACAGTCAACTATGCACAAGGGACACGGCCGAGAACAGAAGACTAACACTCCATGAAATGGATATAATCAAGACCAACTGATATATGAAAAACACTTATTCAAAGCAAATGCAATATATGAAAAACACTTATTCAAAGCAAATGCAAACAATTAAGCTCTACAATTGCACTACTGATTCTACACTTCAATTTAGGTTGTCAACCGCCCCAATTTTATATCAGGCCAGTAAAAATTAAAAGGACCATGTTTAAGCTAGTTCTTCTACATTCTTGTATAATTTATGAGATCTCCTAGGACAGATAGCTGGTGAGGTTTGTAACCATTGTGCCTGTTATAGGGCAGAGTTTTTCGTATACCATGTAGTACGTTTTGAAACCCCCATGCATTTAATAACAAATCAGCCAAGATACACATAAGTGAATATTGTAAAAATCATGCTTGTCACTATCACTCTACCAGTGAAATAATAAGATGCATGAAAGGCCTTTTGATGAGCTTATCCACTTTTCAGGTTCTTCAAGTTCATGGGATTAGAACCGAATTGGATAATTCAGTGTTTGATGCAACACAACATAAGACACTGATCCTGTACTAAAATGATTCTAACAGCTCATTAAACTATGTCTGGAATGCACTAATTAGCCTCACGCGAGGAATGTGGATTGGATACGACAAATAATTCACATCATTACAATTTAGTCCTATAGCCGGTGTACCACATGATAGTGTAGTTATATACTAGACAATGGACAAGCAATCACTTCAGATGGTATTATCCAGGCCTTTACTTTAGAAATAGGTCATATGGTCTTGTTGCTACGATGAATAATGAATCTTCTGAAATTTGAATTCCAATCCAAACAAGGGTAGAAAAATTCACTAAGACTAGTAATTCAGTAAGGCAAGATCGACCGAAAATATCATTTTATTGTACTGACTCTAAAACAAAGTGTATATACTTACGATTTGGAAGAAAGAAGCATCAGGTAAACAAGAGGAGATGCACAGCTATAAATGAAGTTTTTTTCTCATGTAAGATAGGACTGGCGAAACTTATCTAACTACAAGTTACTTCTAAATATTCAACATACTCGCAGATTATCGTGTTTGTGAGTAGTTTTTTGAGATGTAAGTGTATACTTCAGTACCAATGTGTCATTCAATTTTTAACCACTTTGATTTTTAATGGAATATGCTCTACCAAGCAAGGACAATGGCCAAACTTAACAATGCTTTGGGAAAATAAATACGGAAAGTTTAACATACTCGCAGATCACCATGTTTGTGAGGAAAGTTTAAGAGATTCAAGTGTATGCAGTACTAATGTGTCATTCAAGTTGTAACCACTGATTTTTTATTGAATATGCTCTACCAACAACGAGCAATGGCCAAATTTAACAATGCTTTAGAAGAATATATTTGGAAATAAAGTAGCACATTCAAACAATTCCAGAATTGGCAACCAATACTCAAGAGAGAAATTCGAGAGCATTTAAACATACTAACCAATCTCATAAGCTACAAGCAGGAAACTAACAGTCTAAATTGGAGTTAGATACAAGCTTACTTTGGAGAAAAAAGAGCCACATAGTTCGGGTGCACGATACCAGCGAGTAGCCACATAGTCCTGTATAAACAAACCATGTTTGTTAGTGAATATAAAATTGGGAAGGGTTGAGATAACTTGAATAAAATTAAAGCCTTTAAACAATTCTCTGTTAAGATATCAAGAAAGAACTTACAGTCCAGAAGATAGCTGATGGGGCATCATTAAAAGCTACCCGAGCTAGCCCAAAGTCACATATCTTCAATTTGCAATCCGCATTTGCAAGAATATTTTTCGGTTTCAAATCTCGATGAAACACATTTGCTGCAAAAAATAAAACTTATTCAATGAGCAATGAAAGCAGAAAAAAAAAAGAAAAAAACCAAAAAACCAAAAAACCCACCAACCTGTATGTATATATTTTAGACCACGAAGAAGTTGGTACAAAAAGAACTGATGATGCTCGGGAGTAAGATCATCATTTGCCTTTATTACTTGGTGAAGGTCAGATTCCATCAGCTCAAAAACAACATAAATATCTCTAAATTCTCGTCTTGAAGGAGGAAGCATGATATGCTTGATCTCTACGATATCGGGATGGCGTATCAAACGAAGTAGCTTAATTTCTCTAAGAATCCGAGTGGCATCTGAGACATGCTCAAAAACATCATTAATTTTCTTTATGGCAACCTTTTCACCGGTTTTAGTATCTACGGCAGAACCCACAACACCATAACTTCCTTTTCCCACCACTTCTTGAATAATGTACCTGTTAGCTTCTCCATACTCCGTGAAGAATTCTCTCTCTAACTGACTCTACATCATGATTAGAAACCATCCATACAAATTAAAATCGAACCTAGAGCGTAAACAGAAACCCAAACTTTAAAACATTAAGCAGATAAATCCTAGTCTTCTTCCCTACTATGCAACCTATGTGCCAATCAATAGAAAGACTGTTTTTAATATGGGAGATTCAAGTTCTTCAAGCCTTGACAACTTGGAACCCTGCAAACCATTAGATACTAGCATACAAAATTCAGTTCTGCAAACAAGTACATATAATTTGAATGATTTAAAATTTCCAAAATACCCAGTTGATTATATCAGGTGATGGGTGATTCATTAAGAACATGATTACAAAGCAATGATGATGTAAGAAGGAAAAAAAACCAAACTTTATGAAGATACATCTTCTTCCATCCACACAAACAAATTCAATCCAAACCCGTAACTTTGCCTACTGAGAAAGAATTAGAATTCTCTCCAACTCTCATACACACATTATAAGCAAAACAACAAAACAAAACAAAACCAAAAATCCCCCAAAATGAAGAAAAAAAACACCAAAAAAAGAACAGTTTTTTAGAGAATATAAATTAAATGAACAAAGAGATAGAGAAAAAAAGAGAACCTTTTTATGAGGATCCATGGGAACGTGAAGACGTTTGGGTACCCTAAGAAGTTTGAATCGAGATAGATCAAAATCTTTGTCTGTGTCTGTGTCTGTGTGTTGTTGGTCGAAATGGTTATGGTTGGTGTCGTAAATAGTTGTCAACTGAGCGCGATAATCGCTCGACGAGACGTGGGCACCATTACTAAGATGATTATTGTTATTAATATTATTTAGGTGATTAGTGTCAGTGACTGTAGAGGAAGAAGAAGGAGGAGAAGGAGGAGGATTGGTAATGGGAATGGAGGTTGAAGAAGAAAGACGTTGAAACCAGTTAAGAACGTCGTCCACGAAAGACCCAGCAGCTCTACCTCCACCCATCACATGAAACCCGCTTTTTGTGGCATTTGGCCGATTTTCTCTCTTCGGTCTTCTTTTTTTCTCTTCCTTCGATTTCTCCTTGTCTCTTTTTTTTTTTTTTCTCTTAAAATTTATTGTTTTGTTTTTTCTCAATCATATATGAGAACTAGTACAATTTTCATAGACCAATGGAATTGCAAGAGCACATGGTAAACAAAAAGACAAAGTATTTTTGTACATACTCAAAAGCATGATATGATATGAGTTTAACTTAAAGATTTTATCGGGTTAGTATATAATAAAGGGACGCCACTTTGTCATTGGCCACGGCTCCAACCTCAAAAGGTCTATGGATATTTTCTTTTCAAACTTCAAACATTTAATTAATACAAATTTAAATTTGAGTTAAAAGTTTGATTTTATCTAAAGTGATTTATTTATATATATTTATTTATTTATTTATAATAAATTATATTAATATCATTCTTTCTGAAATTTAAATAACGGTTAACTTAATATATAATTTAAAATAGGGAAATTGTCCCGTAAATACCTTCTCACCAAACATATTTATATTTAGCATCCGAAAATGGGATAATACCAATTTAATACCCATCTCAACAAAATAAATCCTTCTCAATACCCAATTTTTTTAATACCATAACTACCATCAACCTAGTATCCTTGTTTTGAGATTTAATGGATATTTTCACCCAATCAACTTGAATTTTGAATTTGTGATCAGCGGCCACTCCCTCTCTTAACTTAACAAAATACCCGTTTCCAAGGTGGGGCTGTATTTTTGAAAAATTGTGACTGTGATCACTCGATCGCCGGCAACCACCGTCAACCTTCCGGCGATCCTTCTGAACGATGTCGACCACCTTAAACCATCGTCGGTGACCTGATAACCACCATAAATCACTGTTTTCAACAAACAGCCACCAATAACCGAGTTTCATTCTCACCGGCGAGCATCTTCGATGAACGGTTTCAATCGTTTGATTTCGTTGAATCTTTAAGCACCGGTCCTGGTAGAACAGCTTATTTCTTTCTGAACTTCAACGTCGAACAGCAAGGTGAGTTACCTACGAGCTTGATGTCGTCTTTTCGTTCGTGTGGAACCAGCTCAACCTTAATCTGATTAGTACGAAATCATGTGTGTTACTCTATTTTCTTGTTTAGAAGTTGTTTAGGTCACATTTGTGGTTGAGTGTGTTACTCTGTAACGAAGTCGGTAAATTTTTACAGTTTCTGGTGATTTAGGGAAAAGGATGTGATTTTATGTGGAGAGGATGCAATTTTGGTGTCTATAAATAACGATGCTAGATACACATATTGGGTAATGTTGTGATTTTGGTGTTTATTAAGGTCATTGCTAGATTAAGGTTAATATCTTTATAGTTGTTGCGAGTTTACTTGTGTCTTATATTGTCGCTGCGTTTTGAGGTTGAATAAAGACATTCGTAGATACGTCAATATATGTACAGTCGTTGCGAGTTTAATAATATTGACACAACTTGCGCTTTATTTTGCAACCACATTGCTAGATAAGGGTACTTATTTTTGTGAGATTGCGATTGTTTACATAAAACATTTCTAGATTGTTTTAGTAATTGATAGACCTATTTGTTCCCTAACGCGTTAATTCTTTCTAGCTTTCACTACAACAAACTAACCCAATTTTCTACAATGTAGTGTGTTATATGTCGAAGCCCAAGGTTTGTATTTTCAAATTTGGACCCCAAACAGCTATTGTTTCGTTGTCCAAGTTTGAAAATTTTGAAAGCCTTCAAGAGTACGCTGAAACCAGATGGCAAAATTTGGTTAGAGGTAACTACACCATTAGCTATTCATGTGGTGCTCACAAAAATTTTTTGTTTAATAACGAGCAAGATTTTATTGGTTTGGAAGTATATCTTGATGTCGAGCGTCTCAAGACCGTTAATTTTGTTATTGAAGAACAAGTGGTCGATAAAGGGTCTGCAGTTAAACGTAAACAGCCAAGTCAAATTTTTGAAGAAGCCAATAAAAACCAACGAACGAGCGCGGATAGTAGTAATTGTTTAGTCAGTTCAACCCAGAAAAAAAAGACATCTTGCTACAACTGGATGGGCAGAGGCTATCGTCGGTGTTGGTCAGTCATTTTTTGAGGGAGCTGCAGGTTTACGGTTATCGTTGTGTCGATATGCATTAGAGAACGGTTTTGCCTTTAAGTACATGCGTAATATATTTCGAAAGATCACAGTTTACTGTGTCAATAAAGATTCTGACAGGTGCAAATGGGGGCTCTATGCATCGGTTTATTCCAGCACCAGTTTCATGACCATAAAGAAGTATGTTGATACTCATACATGTAGTCCTAGATTCACCAAAAAAAACAGGCATTTGACATCTGATCTGATTGCAGATGAAATTCATGATTCGATTAGAACCTTTCACAATATGACAGCGAAATGTATACATTCATCTATGAAACAAGACTACGGTTTAGATATTTCTTATCATCTATCATGGAATGCTTTAGAAAAGACAAGGCGTGCAGTATTTGGAGATAGCAATACTTCTTTCGATTTGCTAAAAGGATACTTTAAAAGATTAAAGAGTCGTGATATTACAACAAACTGCCATTTGGATTTGGCTGCCGACAACGTTTTCCGACGCTATTTTATAGCGTTCGGCGCCTGCCTCCTGATTTTTCATTCGTGCCAAACTTTGTTGTACGTCGACTGAACACATCTAAATGGGAAGCATGGTGGCGTGTTTCTCTCAGCAGTGGTAAAGGATGGCAACAACGGTTAATCCCACTGTATCCAGTGTGACATTGTTAGATATATTAAAATACTATTGCTAGATACGCATAATATTACATTAGTATCTGCACTAATATGATAATTGCCAGATACATGAATGTGTAATTGCTAGATACGCCTATTATGACATTGCTAGATAGCCTACAATAACATTGTTGGATACATGTCGTAAAATTTCAGTACACACTTAACTCACATGGTTATATACCTTACATTGAGTCTACTAGATATGTTGTATCTACTACAATTGTCCCATGCGATTTATGTTGATTCGTTCTTTGCGTTTTACCTTATAATTACTAGGTAAATGCACGTCTTTTTCACGTTGCGTTCGGCATTTTCGGGAGTGAAGACTCAAACAACTTGTTTTGGTTTCTTCAAAGCCTTAAACCTCATTTGTTAGGGAGTCAAATAACATTTATTTCAAAACGTCACGCTGGTATTATTAACGTTGTAGTTGTTCTCAAACCCAATGACTTCCATGCTTATTGTATCTTAAATCTAGTTTAGAATTTGAATAAAGCTCTTGAAAAAACAAACAGAGAGTATAAGAAGAATATGCTAGTGATGTTTAAGAGTTGTGCTTATGCCCCAACGGTCGACCTTTTTAACCAAAGACTATCACAGTTTTAGCACCGAGGGGGTGATCGTATTGCCAGTTTCCTAAATAATTGCCCCCCAAAAAGTACGCTCAAGCCTACGTCAAAGGCAAACGGTATGGGGAAATGGCATCAACAGCTATCGCATCATTCAACGCACAGATAAAAAAATTGTGCAATCTACTTATAGTGGAATTGATCGACAGGATTAGAGTGCTGCTTATGACTCAGATTCCTAGACGTTTATCAGAGGGTCTAAGCTGGAACACTCATTTATGTCCCGAGTTTGACAAGAAGTTTAAACATAATGTAGAATATGGTCGAACCTGGGTAGTACGTAAGTCTACTACAGCTTTTTTTTAGATTTTATTAGACTCGATAATGGTGGTAAACATGCTCGATTTCAAATGTACATGTTGTTCTTGACATCAGAAATGTTTCTCATGCTCACACGCATTGGCTGCAATAGCATCTTTATGCGAGGATCCTATGACTTTAGTAGAACCCTTTTTCACTTCTGCAAATTTCAGGTCTAGTTATTTTTTTAACATACCGGCTATAACAGATTTCAGAGAAGTTTTTATCTCTGACCAGTATGCCGAGCCAGAAGTTCAACCACCAAACGTTAAAAAACGATCGGGACGGCCCAAAAAAAACGTATTCCATCAAGAGGAGAAGTAACCAGCAGCCGTTCAAGGTGTGGCCGTTGTTTCAAATCAAGACACAATAGGAGGTCATGCGATGCATCATTCTAAATTTAACAAACTTGTGTTTTTATGTTCACTTTTTTTTCTCGATATTCGTGGAGAAGTGCTTCTTATCTTACGATTTATATGTTATTTTGACTGGCTACATTGCTAGATATGTTGTGTGACTGGCTGGTTAATTCAAAGCTTTACTTTAATTTCACATTGTTAGATACGTTATCATGACATTGCTAGACACAGTCTGCATAACATTGGTAGCTGAACTAACATGAAATTGCTAGATACATGTAATGTCATTCGTATATACATTAAAAAGATATGGTCATACACATTTATATAACATTGAGATGACTTTTCAAGATATGCTTTATATCACTTTGTTAGATACACTCACAGTATCATATGTTGACACTGCTAGACACGGTTTATGTGAAATCTCTAGATAACCTAATAAACATTGCTATATAGCCTAATTTGACATTGGTAGATAGTCTAATATGACATTTCTTGATACCCTTAAATAACATTGCGATATAGGCTACTTTGATATATCTAGAAACATTAAAAAATATTTCCATATATGCCTGGTATGAGATTGCTAGATAAGGCATATTTTGGTTAATACATTGTGATTGTCTGTTTGTAACTACTTTTATAACTTCCTTGGTATACAACTTCCTCTCTAATGTTTAGAAAAAACTGTAAATATGTCATTGCTACTGTAAACAGACATAAAACATACAAATAACAAAACAACTAAAAACATAATTATAAATTAGATTAAAGGTTCATCATGAAATGTATTACAGCAACCAAGATACTCAACCCTCACAAAAAATACAACACCTTTGAGGGTTGGTACATTTAACTCCATAAAACAACAACAAACATACTAAATAAAAACACAGCCTGCATAAACTACAATAATATCAATGAGAATCATCCTCGTCGTCCTCTTCTTCTTCCTCTTCATCTTCCTCCTCTTCCTCATATGTTTCCTCCTCGTCCTCGTCCTCCTTCTCATCATCTGCTTCATCATCATCAGTATCCTCTGGTTCCTCGAATGAGTTATTGTCCTAACTATCCCTCCTGCGCTTGAGTTTGGGAAGTTCGTTAGGGTCAGAATCATAACCATCGAAAGACCAAGAGTCCCCTGGTTGGTACTCGTCCTCAAACTCAAACGACTAAACAGAGTAGTTATCGGATTTGTCGGATGAGTACTAAGAGGTCGTTGTCCTCTTGTACGGAGAACAGTCCCAAGAATAGTCGGATAACCAGTCGTCCGATGATGAGTAACTAGGGGAAATGAGAGCCGAATGGGCCATTTCTTAGAGAATGTAGGGAGTTTTAAAAAATGCAGTGAGTTTTAGATGAGTGGTGTAAATTGAATAGCCTAAAATCTCAGTCCCTACTTATAGCCAAACGCAATACCCAATGATACGTCTAATCTAGCAAACTGTAATTAATTCTAAACGTATAGTTAATGCATTTGTAATAATTCAATATCTACCTTTGTCTTGTCAAGTAATAAATTAAACAATAAGATAAATAACCATTGTTTAATTACTCACTTAGATAGTTAGCAGTCAGTTCGACATTATTTAATGAACGCGTAAGTCAATAAATCATTCTCCAATACATTAATATAGTTAACGCGATTTATGCACGTTGGTACAAATTTATATCATTGCGAGTTACGTTTATATCACATTGCTAGATACGCTTTAAACAAAATTCCTAGATACAATAGCAAAACATTGCTAGATACGTTATTAAGACAGTGCTAGATGTGTTATTCTGACGTTGCTAGATACGTTACTTTGACAAGTTGATAAGTTACAATTGGTTATATAGTTTAGCACACGTTCTACAATTGTTAGCTATGACATTAAAAATGTTCACCCAATATTAAAGTCTGACCAAGAACATTACAAAAGCTACACCAATTTCAAATGAATTACATACTTAAACAATTTTCCCAAATGAACAAATTTAACATTGATATTAACTACCATCCTCGGTTTGTGTTCGAGTTAGCAAATGCTTAAAGATTTCAACTCTGATTTTTGCGGGCATATCATCTTCATAATTTCAAATGAACATACCCTTTTTGAAGGATATCTTTCGCATACTCACAAACAAAAATCCCATAGTGAAGGCTCTCCTTTTTTTGTTGTAGGATATTTCTCATCGTTTAGATTTTGTATCCACCTTTCACGGTAGGTACGTATTTTTTATTCATGTAACTCAATGTGATTGCTCAAAAGCGTATGAGTTTGCGACTGTTATGGAACTAATTAGTCGTATCTATTAATTACCCCATATCACACCTGCGATACGTTCACATACTAATGCTGATGCAAAACACTTCCATTGATAAAAGACCAACTAAAACCATAGAACTACTAACCAAGTCACCGGTAGTGTTCCTAGTCTTATCTCAAATGTGTTTGCCTCATGGCAGCAGTGGGTTGTAGCTACTAGCAGTCCCATTCTTGATGCCAATGACCAACAACGTCCAGTGGTTTATTCCATCCTTGTTAACGGTGCAGAGAGGAACAAGTCCAATGTATGTGTCCGGTCTCATTGTCTCAAAAACTTCATCCACAATGTGTGACATGTCTCATTTGATGGCCAACATTTGCTGCGTTTTGTAACATTACTATAGTTAGTATATTGTTTTGAGTAACATAAATAATACCAAATGCACTTACAGTTGCAACTGCAGAAAGTTGAATGGCGCTGACCATACATGTAAACTTATCATCCAACCCTTTAACCAGTACTTTCCAATTGGCATCCTGGAGCAGCTTATATATCCAAGCATCTATGATCTATCAACGTACAATTATATTTTAAAAACATGTAGATGATAATGATTAGAAAACAAACAATGTTGTCTACGTAGAAATACAATATGTTGGTTATCTATGACATTGCTAGATACCCTATTATAACATTGCTAGATACGTCTAAAACGAAATTGCTAGATAACCTACAATAACATTGCTAACTACGTCTAAATGACATTGCTAGATACCCTATAATAACATTGATAGATACGTCTAAAATGACATTGACCGATTGACTAATTAGATATTACCTGATATATTAACTATACATTGCTATATACGCCTAGTTTGACATTGTGATTGCAATAAATGAGTTAATATTGCCTTGAACTCCTTCCCGTCACTCTCGTGAGATCTCACTTCATGTCCCTGTTCCACTACCACCACTTTATTTTCTACACCGATAATATGAGTTAGGGGTGCAAACGTGCCACTACCAACATTATCCGCCTCATCATCCTCTTTCTCCCTATCAGCATCACATTCAAGTACGGTAGGGACTATCTCAATCACATGGAAATCTACAACTGTCGTTGTTGGCGCAACATCTGACCTCACAACAGCTTCATCCTCTAACGTAGGATCTTGCCTAGGTTCAACATGTATTTTATTATCATGTTCACCTGCAACTTCTTGTAAGTTCACCTCTTCAAATCCTTCATTTTCACTTTTTTCGCATATCTCATTCTCTTCTTCCACTGTTTCCTCCACCTCAACATGCTCTACTACGACAATTTTTAGGATCTGTACAACATCGTGGCTCTTTTTTTTTCTAAATTCATGCCTGCGAGATTGGTAAACAATTTTTTCTTAATTACCTTCTCGCTAGTATTTGCAGCCACACGTTTCGTATCCTCCTTATCTTCACAGCAAAACGACAGTGATAAGGTTCAGCATTATCAGCATCTATGGTGTCCTCTACTATCTTTGGTGTGGATAATAACTGTCTGAGGGTAGGCTGGTAATTTCAAGTGGAGTTTTAAGGCGGTGTATGGGTGTTTAACAGTGGTGTGTAGGTGTTTAACAGTTAGAGTAGAGAGTAGAGAGATGATTAAGCAGCTTGGTAGCAGTTAATTCTCATTACCCATAGTTAATGCGGGTGGTTGGGTATTTATAGTGTAATGTTTGGGCCCTTATGGGCTTTCGGGTCATGTTTAATGGACCCGGGTCATGTTCAAAGACCCATGAGCTCTTAAGTAGGAGAGCAAGTAGCTTAGTCAAGAAGTTTTTAGGTTTTTTAGTACTTTTGTCATAGTTCGAACTGCTTTAAGTTCATAGTGTTCACAGAAATCTGTCCGGTCCAAGCGACCTGTTTGATCCCTATCCCTGTAACCTGTCCGGTTTTCGGAGAGACTTGACCGATCTGCCCTTGTTCGGGGAGCATGCTGAATTCGGACTCATCAACCTTGAGCTTTGCTTTTAACTGTTTTACCTCTATCTGCAATGCTTTGACCTGTGTCAAACAAGCATGTTAAATATTATTTCAAATTTGTATACTTGTTGTCTCCCAAAAAATCATACCAATACTCACCTCTTTATTTTTCCTTTTAAGCGACGTCTTCAACCATTTATTATCAACTTCCAAGCGGTACATCCTGATTCTTGTTTTCACCACCACCCTATCACGTAACACCAACCGTGATAGTCCAGCAAAACTAGACCTACGGTGTCTTTTCTTTTTCTTTCTGTTCGCTTTCATATGCGTCGAATTCTTCTTGGCCATGAATTCATGCAGCGTAACTTCATAATCCTCCCCTGTCGGTGGCGGTGTTGTGTTATCCTCGAGCTTAATGTCTGATCTCCTTCTACGACTTGTTCCAGCCTTATCATGGAACAATTTCTTCTGCCTTTTGATTGTACTGTTTGCAACAGACTTCTTCCTTTTCCGACTTCTTACCTCACTTGTTTGTGCTCCACGTTCAGAGCTCCACCCTAATTTCCCCCTTTTAAAAGCTTCCCATCCAGCCTCTGTTAAAGATAGCTCTTCATCCATAACCTAACAAATCAACAAATATAAATTCTCAATTTATTAGTTGACAGAATCGCAATTACGATTGCCTCACAATTTTGTAATACTGTTTGTGATTTATGTTTAATTATAATTGCTAGATAGGGTTGGCCATATGGTTGCGACTTACATTTTATGTGACATTACTAGATATTTTATATTCTGATACATTGCTAGACCAATTCATCTCTAACATTGTTGGATACATTGTATTATACCATCAGCTATGCATTCATATTTATCTTACCTGCGAGTCTTTAAGTTGGCAGACCATCTGGATCATTTCCATAGTTGACTCCTCCCCCTCTAATCCCCACCACTTATAACACCTAAGGATTATACCGGGCCTTGGTATTTCAACCTCCATAAAACTGTGCTCCATCAAAAAGGGTTGCATACAAAATAACAAAACATTAAAATATGCTTTTAATAACTAACGTAATAACATAAGGCATCGTTCTTACAAATAGAACAACAACGCATCTGATAACTCTGCCGGGCTTCCCGATCTTACTACATTTATCCAGTGACGTGTGCAGCTTCATAATTATAGCTCTAGATAAGTCGTAGGCGCTTATTTTCTCCAGATTCTCCACGTAGAATACAGTGGTCCAACCCATTATATCGCCTGAAACTGAAAAGAACAGTGTCGAGCATATGAAAAGTATGAGTAGACGAGCAACATTTTTTGCCTCGTCCTCTCCTCCGTCCCTAATTGCTTATTGTATTGATTCCCGCAGACCAAAGAACATCATACTCTGTTACTGCAACAATAAATCAAAACAAATACAAATTTTGCGTTTTCATTTACCTTTATCAATGAATTCAACACTGATTTGTCTTTCGTCGGCCCGCTCTTCCTTGCGCGGGGACTCAAAAAAAATCTGCATTAAAACAGAATCGTTATAATCCCCGTCAACGTACCAAATGATAAAGTCCCCTGATTTACTGATAGGCATCTCCTCATCACTTTGTTTCAGGCCAAATATCGCCTTCACATCCTTCATAATTATTCACATACTTACGCCTTATTTTGAAACCCTGCTTTCGCACATCGTACAACTTGCAAATCTCCTCGATCAACTTGTGGTACTTCTTTAGCTTCAAATTCTTGTTCCTTACATCGAAAGATGTTTTGAGAATCGTATAGAACAAAGTATCTCTAGCAGCTTCGATGTGTTCTGTCGTAATTATATTTCTCCTCAGAAGGTTAATTAGACTCACTAACCCAGACCTATAGAATACGCATGTCGCAGTCATGTTTGCATGCATACATCGCAATTGCTAGTTAAGAATAAACAAACAAATCAGTAAAGAATATCCCACGTTGCGATTGTAGTGCCCCTTCCTTCTAAATTATTTGGTAGACATTACCCAGCCAACTATCATTGTGTTTTACCAACAAACAAAAACACCACAAGACTTACAGACATTGCTAGAAATAGTGTGCCATACTACAGCACTTGCAAACATTGCTAGATAAGGGAAAAAATATTAAACAGGATACGATTTCAGATAAAAAGACAGTCCACGAGCTTCTTCTCTGATTTCCTGTCCCGATATCAACACAAACACTGGCGTAACATCTGTCAGCAACCATTTATATGCATCAAACCTCTTCAACCCTAAACCACCATGAACTCAGACACAGGAAATTTCAAAAAAAAATAACGAAAAACAACAATACGTACGAAATCAGATACATAACACTAATGAAATCAATACAAAATGCACACATAAACTGTCTCCTTCAACTATTCGAAACCAACGAAGGTAAACAACGACGTTACCGACTATTTTCCGGCCAACACAACATCAAACGGAGAGAAAAACTAACTTATTACAGTAAAAAGATGTCGGAAAATAACTCGATACGTTGTTGATGTCAGAATGGTGTTTGTCTCACCGTTAAAGAGAGATGGCGATGGTTACGTTCACCGGAAAGGTTCGGACTAAAAGTTGTGTTCACGGTGGCTTTTTTCTTTAGTATTGGGTCTTGTGTCTCTCTCTCTCTTCAAAATTGGAAAAGTAAAATTGGAGAGAATAGTAACCCAAAAATCAGGTTTAGGAGACAAAAAAGTGGGTTCTAACAAAAAAAGTGGGTTCTAACCAAAATGGCCCCTTATTTATACAATAATTTTATTTCTAATTCCGCAAAACGTTAATGTGTAATTTTATAAACATTTTATCATATCTAAAATTGTATTTTCATAACAGAATTTTACGTAATTCCGCAACCAGACTTTGACAAAAAGAATTTCTATAATTTCACATTTAAAAGATATGGGCCTAGATGACAACATCAACAACCTGATTAAACAATTGGAAACAACAAAAATTATTAATCGAACAAATTAAAAGAACTGCAAGAATAAAATACTAGACTTAAAGATCATGTAGAAAAAATAGAACAAGAAAATCAATATAATATACACAACCAATTGAATGAGATATTGAGTCAACTACAAAAATATAGTGTGTTAAACATAATAGCACAAAATGTTTTGTTTATTTCTTAACAATAAACATACAATCATATATTAGTAAATGTTCATCTGTTAGAGTCACAACTTTGTTTTTTTTGTTAAAGTTTCATGTCTTTAAACTACATTTTTTTTGTTTAGAGTTTGGAGTATTAGTTTTCCTTTATATTCCTATTATATATATATATATATTGTTATTTAACAACTGCAACATTATTTTGGCACACAATTTTCCCTTAATTTAGCAAACCAATAATATTTTCGCAACTCAAAATTTTATTCCGTAACCATTTAAAAATGATTATGCAATCAATTAAACCATAAATTCACACCCAATTAGAATTATATTTTTAATAACAATAGTCTTTTTTCCTAACTTAAATGTTATTCCGCAATAAATGATAACGTAATTCTATAACCCATTAAAACATAATTTCACAACCAATTAGACTTGTATTTGTTCACAATATCACACTTTTTCTTCGACCAAAATGAACATAATTCCTCAATCAACTAACCGTGGTTATTTTTATAACTAAAAAATAGACATTTGTTTGTCTAATTCTAAATTGTTTAAGAAATAATAGTAGAAAAGGAATATGAAAAGAACATATTTAATTAAAAAAAACTTGCACATAATTTCGCAACCAAAACGTAAGAGCACTAACTAATTCTAGATTTGCACCCAACTTTCATATATTTTCGCAACCAAAATATAACATAGGAAAAACAAGTATTTATGCAACAAACTTGCACATAATTTCTCAACAAAAAAACACTAACTAATTCTATAACTAAAGTGAATGTAATTCCACAACCTACCAACACTAACTAATTTTGCAACCAAAATAAACGTAATTCCGCAACCACACCCGCAAACGATCAAAAATTCATAAATATGTTTTCTTAAAATTACTCTTCTCAAATATTTATAAAAAAATATGAATGTAGGAAATCAAAGAATCAATATGACTACAATAATCATATATATCAAGAAAAAATTTCATAATAATTTAAAGCAAAAAAAAACATAAAATAATATATACATGGATTGATAAACGAGTTCGAAAACACAAATCTGATTAGAGAAAGGCAAAGAAAACAATAATTGATAGTCAATTACAAAAGAAATTGGTCGCACAAAAAAGAAACTTTTAATCCAGCAACACGTAGAATTCATGATCAAAATAAATAAGTGAAGAATCAACCATATGCAATGGTATTAAGCGTTTAAAAAAATCTATGTGGTTATTAGTAAATACTAATTTAATACCATGTGATTATCCGTATTTTATTAAACTTTGGGTGGTTATTAGTAAATAAATTTAACGTTGGATGATTATTGGTAGATTACCTATTTTAAAATTGACATAATCGTTAATTATCTATCAAAATTATTTTATTATTTTTTTAACATTAAATATACATTTGTTAAACTTATTTTTTTTAAATTAAATATTTAATTGATTTAATTGATACTATTTTAAAAATTAAGTATAATTTTTTTTATAATAATTTGAAGAACATATTTAACATATTAGTTTGATTTATTAATTATAGTGTGTTATTTAATTTTGAAAACACTTTTATTTCATATACGATTAATCTTATTAAGAAAAATAATTACAATGAAAAAGTTATAATTTAGTTTGAATCTCATAATAAATTATATATTTTACAAAATACTATTTTAAAAGTAGAAACAAAACTTAAGACTACACTATCAATGATAGATTCAGATTACGTTGGAGGTCAAAAGTAGTAAATAAGGTCGGATCAAAAGGTTAAACTTGATGAATAAGTAGCATGCTTAGTGACTCAGTTGGGTGTCTAGTTCGTTTATTTGTGGGACTGGGGGTTTGTGAGATTGACTCGAACGTATGACCTGAGCCGAATGGCCCATGAATCAAAAAGACTATAAATAGTTCGACAAACAACATTAAATGGGTTGGACATTCTCTCTCTAGTTATTAAATACAGACATCTGAATTCTCTCTCTACCCCACCTTAAAATTAATACCCAACTGAAATATATTCCAAATATAACCTCTGATCAGTTTTCAGAACTACTGCGTAGTTAGATCTGATTGAGGAAAGGAGAATAAAATATCACTTAAGAACCGTTCACTACTAACGCCTTTTGAGAGGCAAGTATGCATCCAAAGTTAGAATAAGAAACTTTTAAGTAGGAGATAAATTTCTAAGAAAAGTATTTTTACATACCAAGGAAAAGAAGTTCGGAAAACTAGCTTCGAACTGGGAGGGTCCATACATTTTTTTATGAAAGGATCAAGCAATGAACATAAAATCTCTTGGACAAAAAGGAAACCTTTTAAAGCACTCTTGGAATGTTGAGCATTTAAGGTTATATTTAGAATAAGCTAATCTTGTAAATATTTACTTTTTTCTAGTCCAATATAAATATTAAGGGGCATACTCTTTCCTACCATGGTGCGCGATGAGGTTTTTAATGAGGTGTCTGAATCAAAATCAATTTATCATCTTTTGTATTTAAAAAAGTATATTTGCTATAAGTGGTTGGATTAAAAGTTATGTCTTCGAATAGATTACCGTCGAATTGTTTGGTTGGATTAAAAGTTATTGCCTTCTAATGAATTAACTTTGAATGGCTTGGTTGGATTGAAATTTATTTCCTTCGAATGGATTACCTTCGAATGACATGGTTGGATTAAAAGTTATTACTTTCGAATGGATTACCTTCGAATGGCTTGGTCAGGTTAAAAGTTATTGTCTTCGAATGGCTTGGTTGGATTAAAATTTATTGTCTATTAATGGATTACCTTTGAATGGCTTGGTTAGATTGAAAGTTATTGCTTTCGAATGGATTACCTTATAATGGCTTGGTTGGATTAAAAGTTAGTTCCTTCGAATGGATTACTTTCGAATGGCTTGGTTGAGTTAAAGTTTATTGCATTCCAATTGATTATCTTCGAATGGTTTGTTTGGATTAAAATTTATTCCAAATTTAGATCATCTTTAATTAAAACATACTTAATTAGGGTCGGACATTATTGAAAGTGAAAATGTATTGAAACATGCAACTGATAAAAATAAAGATTTCATTAACTACCTTGGGTGATCCAAAGGAAACATAAAACAAATCCAAAATTAGGTTACAAAATGCCTTTGGCCTGCCAATGAGTTGCATAAAATTATCTGATCTACGTGCAACAAAATGATTTGTATGTATTAAGGACTTCAATTTGAACATACATACATATAAAACTTGTTAACCTTAGGGTTCGTTCCCATTAGTTTTATTTCCTTTTTCTCTTGTGGATTCTCACCATCAGAATCCTCTTCATTCTCTTTATCAAAGTCATACTCATCGAAGTCATCAGAAGAAACGTTAAATTTATCACCTATCGACAGACTGTGATAAGGCATATGTTCATCTGGCACATGTTTTCATAGATCCTTAAGAGATAATTTGAGGAACTTTTAATGAAATAACATCACCATATCCGACTTAATAAATTAATCCCTCTCTTCCATAGAAACCAATACTTTATCAACATATGCATCCACAATATTAGCTATCGTTTGATCAGTATTTTCCATGAGGACTGCGGATACTGATTCCATGAGGACTGCGGGCACATGGATTGCATATCTATATTTTTTACAAGGATCATATCCTTTCACCAAATCTTCAGCATATGCCATAATAGCATGCCAATAATATCATGCCAACAAGAATCTTCTATTCAAAACTGTATTGCCACAATGTACTGATCCTTCTCCATAATATAACTCTGATAGAATATTTTGAGACTCATTGATCTGAGGCAATGCAATATAGGCCTCCTGAAAGATTTTTTTTATAAAGAACCCCCATCAGGACTAGAAAACCACGAGCTTTGTATTTTATTTTCTTGGCCAAAGCCTTGTCTGAAGGTAGAACTCCATTAGTGATAAATTCTTGGATTTCATTCCTCCAATATTTAGAGAGTACATCAGATAAGTGCATGCTTTATCCTATTTCACCCTCTCTTCATGTGGTTGCATCTATAGAAGGACAATCTTGCATAAGGATCCAAGGGTATGTTTAGAGTATGCTATATGGGCTAAAGAATATGGCATGGCGTTTTCCGATCTGGCGCATGCTCATATTTGATGCATTTAAAACCAATGATGACTTCCTTTAGCACTTGTAAATGTTTTATCAAGAGTTCATTCATGGTTTCAGACTGTCCTTTAGCTTGATGAATAAGTAGTTGCGAATCACTTATCAATTAAACTCTTTTTAGCCCCACATATTTGAGCTAACCTTAAACCAGCTATGACCGGTCCATATTTTGACTCATTGTTAGACGCTCTGAAGCCAAAACATATAGCCTGATAGATGATATCACCGTCAGGAGACGTTAGGTAAATTCAAGCTCTACACCCTATGGTATTAGATCCACCATTAGTTCGGATCACCCATTCCTTCTTAAATTTACTAAATTTAGCCTATTCACGAGGCCTCTTAGAATGAAACTCTACTAAAACATCAGCCACAACTTGAGTTTTTATCACAATCCAAGGTGCAAAGTCAATATTATAATCTTCAAGCTCCATCGACCATTTTCTCATTCTCCCCATATCAGCCTTATGTAGCACATTTTTCAGTGGAAATGAAGTTTGAATTGTGATAGAGTGTGCTTGAAAGTAAGGTCTCATCTTTCTAGCTGTTATTACCAATGCTAAAGCTAATTTTTCTAGTTTCAAGTACTTTTCCTCAGCTTCCAGCAAACTTTTGCTTACATAGTAAACCGGTCGGGGGTAATTATCCACTTCTCGAACTAATACAACACTTACCGCATACTCCGATACTGTTAAGTACATATAAATCTTTTATCCTTAACATGTTTGAACAACATTTTGGATGAAGATAAGTTTTTTTTTATTTCAAGGAAATCTTGATCACCAGTTAGGAGACCAATTGAAGTCTTTAGCATTTCTTAAAACTTGGAAGAATTATAGACATTTGTCCGATGATCTTGAATAAAACGGTTCAATGCAGTCAATCTTCTAGTTAATCTCTGAACTTCTTTAGTATTTCGAGGTGTATCTATGGATAACAAAGTATTTAACTGATCCAGATCAGTTTGAATCCCTTTCTCACTTATAATATACCCCGAAAAATTACCAGATCGGACTCCGTAGGTACATTTCTCTGGGTTTAACTTCAAATTGATGGCTTACAAGTTAGAAAATGTTTATTGGAGAATTAGATATGTGATCTCCTTCCTTATGTATTTTTACCATCATATCATCAATATAAACTTCTATATTCCTGCCGATTTGATTGGCAACTTCCTTATTCACTAGTCGTTGATAAATAGCTCTAACATTTTTCAACCCGAATGACATTACTTTATAATAATGAATCCATTTGTCGGTAATAAACAGTGTGTGGTCTTGATCATTCGAATTCATCTGTATTTGATTATACCCAGAAAAAAGCATCCATAAAGGACAACAAATTGTTTCCAGATGTAGAGTCCACTAACTGATCTATCTGGGGCACCGGAGAGGGGTCTTTAGAGAAAGCTCTATTAAGATATGTGAAGTCAATGCACATACGCCATTTTCCATTATTTTTCTTGACTAAAATTAGGTTAGTTGTTCAAGGAGGGTATTGATTTTCTTTGATATGCCCCATTTTTGTTAACCAATTTACTGCTTGAACAATCTATTAAGATTTTTCCCTTGAAAAAGCTCTTCTTTCTGCACTACCGACCCAAACATCAGATTTCACAGATAGCTTGTGATTAATTATGGTGTGCTTAATTTTTGTCTGAGGGTAATTTTGTAATTTTTTTAGAGTTTGTGAAGGTTGGTAAATGTTTTATGTTTTGAGTAGAGAGTAGAGGGAGAATTAAGCAGCCTGGTTGTAGTTAATTTTCATTACCCATATTTAATGCGGGTGGTTGGGTATTTATACCCTTGTATTTGGGTTTTATGGGCTTTCGGGTCATGTTCAAGGACCCACGAGCTCTTAATAGAAGAGCAAGCAGCTTAGTCAAGAAGTGTTTAGGTTTTTAAGTACTTTAGTCATAGTTCGAACAGTTCAATGGGCTAGGTGTTCGAACTGCCCTGTCCGGTCTGGTGATCTTAGTCCCAACTGTCCCCGTCCGGAGAGGTAGCAACATTCGGACTCATCAGGAGCCCTTTTTTTAGGTGTTTGTTCAAATACCTTTGCTAAAAACCTGAAAAACAGTCCGATGTCAGGGGAAGTTTTACCCGGACAGGTCTTTCGACTTGTGCTATGGCTTTATCCGGACTGAAAAAGCTCTGTGAACCCAAACGGTTTTTTGCCAGAGTTCATGGGACACGTGTCACTTTTTGGTTGGTTGCTTCAACCGTTTTTTCACCTTGAATTTCGCACCCACCTTCTTCGAAAAGCAACCTCTTCATTAATGAGGGTGACATCAGCGCCGTCTTTTAATCATTACTAATCTTTTTGAATTCTCCTAGGAATCAAGACTCTTTTTTTAGATTTACTATAAATTGAAATACTTTCTACTGTTTCACCATCACTTTCGTTTTCACTCTGCAAATCCTCAAAGCTTTTTCTCCCCAAAACAAATTTTTACTCAGGTTGTTTATGTTCACGGCTAGGAACGCTCTGATCAAAGGCGGGTGGCTCAACCTCTCTGAATTAGAAAAAGCGCAAAAGGTTGAAAGGGAAAGGCGCATTGCAGCAGGCTTACCCGCTTCCTCTATCGACAAACCAGCAACTTCACCCACAGAGTCAGACCAGGGTTCTTCCTCCATGAAGGGTGTCAAATCGAGGAGGTTGTTCCAATCCAGTCTTTCCCCTATCATCTCAGGTTCTTCGGTTCAAGAGTCGGAACCCGTCGTTGAACCAGGTTTAACGGTCATCAGCCTTAAAAAACCCTCCCCATTTTTAGCCATGGGGTCTGATGCTGAAACCTCTCCTCACAAACTAGTTGATCGGAGAAAAGGCCGACTGGTCAAAGGGCAGGCTTCTAAGGGCACCCCTGTATCAGGTGCCAATGATAGTAGTACTGGGTCAGAAGTACCCATTAGGGCACCCAGGGATAGGTTGTCCGGTCCGGAGGGCACTGGCTCAAGTCCTTGAAGAGAAACGTCCACAACAGAGCCCCAACCAGAGGCTAAAAATCATGAGAGTACTGGAACTCATCAGGCCGGAAGTCAGGCTGAGCCAAATCCAAACCTTCCTCTCACCACTGCGACTGAAAACCCTTCCTCAATCATGGAGGAAATAATGGAGGATTCTATCGAAGAGGCTCCATTTGAGTCCGAACCTTCCGGACAGACTGGCAGTGCTGTTGCTGCCCAAAAAGATAAAGGCAAGGAAAAGTTGTGCTTGAGGCATCCGGATCTGCCGGAGTGTCTCGAAGGAAGGGTGGGGCCTTGTTTCCACAAGGTCAATGTTAAGTATCTCCTTGCCCTGCAAAAGATCAACTACACTTTCATCCACACAGCTGAGCTGGGCCGGATGCGTACGAAGTGGGGAATTCCGGAGAATGTGAAGATAAGAATCCCTATAAACCCCAAAACTCCCATGGACTGCAAGCTGAGCGAGATAGTTATCTTCACGGAGCTGTTTAACTGGGGGCTCAGATTTCTCTTGGACCCAAAGATTGTCAGATACTTTCATCTGATAAAGCTTTGTCCAAGCCAACTGAGTCCCAATGCTTGTTACACCCTCATGGCCTGCATTATGGCCTCTAGGCTCTCCGGGATTCCTCTACCAATGGAGGAGTTTGCTGCTGTGGCCAGTCTCTGCAGAAACCACCACATCCCCTTTTATCACTTCAACATGGGGGATAACTTCAAAGCAGTGGATGACCTGCTAGAGTCGGAGAGGAATTGGAGGACTCAATTCCTGTTCGTAAGTGGTGCTTGAGAGAACGGGAAGAAAATCAAGGCCGGAGTCAACCCAAGTCTCCTCACCAGCAGATGGAGGAGTGATCGTAAGGCTCTTACTTTATATTTTTATCTCTTCTTTTATCAAATTTGTTTAAACTGATTGACTTTGTCTTTTTCTTAGCATAACTGCCCAAGGACTTCAATGACTATCTAAAGTCCGGGCAGACCACTTGCACCAAGATCAACACTTGGGCTGCTGAAAGGTGGGGAAATCGGTTCCACGATGCTTTTACGGGGGGAAACTTAGCAAGGTCTCACCTTTGGAACACTACTGGCCGGAGGGACTTAACCTGGGAAGAGCTCACCACTCAACCCCCTCTGGATGTAGTGCTCAAGAGGACACACGAACCAGATGGGACACTTTACTTGTCATGCCGGGCCAAGGCCCCGAGTAAGATGAAAGGCAAAAAGAAGAAGGGCAAGAAAGTGGTAGGTGGAGCGGACCCTGCCGAGGTGGAGGAAGATGTTTTAACAAATTCGGAGGGGCCAGCCCCAAGCCAGATTGATGCTGCTCTCTTGGAAGTGGTAGAGCAGGAGAGTGTTAGGCAAGAAGTTCACTCCCCAAATCCCCCAAGGGCTTCCAAAAGAGACCGTAAACGGGGAGCTGAAAGCAAGGACAGGGAGGCCAAGAAGAAGAAGACCTCTAAGGGTGATGAACTTTCTCTCCGGCCTCCGGAGCCTCTCCCCCATGTTGATCCCACTGACCCAACACAAGCAGAGGAGATACTTGGTGACTTTCAAACCGATGAGGTCGAAGGGGGAGGTCTTAGCATTGATGGGGTAGACATCACTGGTCTTGGTGGGCTTGGTGAGTACTTTATCAACCTCCCCATAGACTATTTTGCTAGGCCTTACCTCCCTCCGAGTACTTCAAACACCGTCACTTTTAATGGTAAGACTTTTACTGTTTCAAGTGAAAGGGACATTATAGCTTACTTTTTATTAAGTAATGTTCAGTCGGTGCTTGTGTTGGAGAAGCAAGTTCGAAGTCAGGCAGACATTATCAAAGACCTCAAGTCCGATAAGGAGAGGCTATCCGATGACCTTCTTACTGCTACTCAACATGCTAACATTCTAAAGGGGGGAAACGAAGAGCTGAAGAAGAGCCAAGAGGGGTGGACCACAAAAGTTGCCACTCTAGAAGACACCATCAAGGATCTCTGAGAGAAGTTGTCCGGAGCAGAGAAAGATCTCAACTCTTCAAAAGAGGAGACCAAGGCCAAGGATCAAGTTATTCACAACTTGACAAGTGACAAGATTGCGCTTGAGAACACAGTGTCCAAGGCTGCAGAGGAGAAAGCTGATCTGCTAAGGGAGCATGAGGCCATAATTCAAGCCAAGATCGACGCTTATGCCAACAACGTGATCGACACTCAAGAGCAAATGTATGCCAAGGTGAGATCGGACATGGTACTGCTCTTCCACGAGAAGTTCCCGAAGAGGAACTTGGGAGACTTGTGGCTTCATGTAGAGTACCCAGATCTACCCTTCCACACCATGGCTGATGGGGACTTACACGATTACTCCAGCGCTTCCTCATCTGATGAAGAAGAAGAAAATACCGGGGAGGGCCCTCTCGAAGAGAAAGACGATCCCAAGGGGAAGAAGAAAATGGATGAGGCTGAGCCATCTTCAAAGGCTCAGTCTTGAATTATGAATTATTTTTTCACTTTTCATGTTATCTAAACTAAAGTCCTTGGAAGGCCAAGGCACTCTTTTTGTTAGTGTGTCCGGTATCTGTCTGGATAGATCCTTTACTTCTTTTGACAATTTAAAAGTCCTTGGAAGGCCAAGGCACTTAAGTTATTTTAATGAATATTCTTGTTTTGCACAATTCTCGCATCCTTTCATAGTTTGTTTCAGTTTTGGTGGCTAGTGTTTAAATAGCCCTTAGTTATCATAAATAGTCTAAAGTGAGAGTGTTTAAGTTCTCCGATGACAAATGTTTAAGTGATCATCATTCTTTTACTTCAATCCGGATGGTGTGGCAAAAAACAAAGTAGGAACACTTCGGAATTTTTTTTAAGAAGGCATCGAATTTCATTAAAAAGCCCGGACACCTCATTAAAACCTCCCCGCGCCACCAGGGTAGGAAAGAGTATGCCCCCAAATATTTACATGGATGTTTAAACAAGTAAATATTTACACAGATGCTACTCCAAGTACATCCGGAGATGTTCGATATTCCAAGGGTGGGTCAAAATTCTTCCATCCTTGTCTTCTAGCTAATACGTTCCAGGTTTAAGCCTTTCAACAACCATATAAGGTCCTTCCCAAGTTGGGGCCAGTTTTCCGAACAGCTTCTCTTTAGTGTGTAAGAAGACTTTCCTCAATACCTTGTCCCCCGGCTGGAAATCTCTTCTTTTAACTCTAGAAGCAAGTCTGCTTCTCATCAAACCCTGATAGTGTGCAGCTCTAAGGTGAGCTTTAACTCGTCTTTCCTCTACCAGGTCAAGCTGACCTCTGATCGCCACTTCGTTAGCGCATTCGGAGAAGTTGTGAACCCGAAATGATGGGAGAGTTGCTTCTATGGGAGCTATTGCATCCATCCCATAGACCAAGGCAAAGGGTGACTCCTGTGTTGCAGCCCCAGGTGTTGTCCGGTAAGCCCACAAGACTTCTTGTAAATAGCTAGGCCACTTCCCAGTAGCTCCTTCCAGATTATTCTTTAAACCGGACAGTATAGTTCTGTTAGCCACTTCAACCTGACCATTTTCTTGTGGGTGGAAAGGTGAAGAGAAACAATGTTGTATACCCCTTGAGGCACATAAACTCTCCATTTCTCTATTGTTGAACTGTGGCCCATTGTCTGTTGTTATCTTTTGTGGAACACCAAATCTGCAACAGATGTTGGATAAAATGAATTTTATGACAGCTTTTGATGTTGTTCCTGCCAGGGGGGCTGCTTCAATCCACTTCGAAAAGTAATCTATAGCAACAATTATAGTTTTGCGCCCTCCGGACGCCATAGGGAGAGGGCCCACTAAATCCAACCCCCATCGAGCAAAAGGTATAGGCTCAGAAATTGACTCTAAAGGGATGGCTGGGACATGAATTTCATTGCTATATCTCTGGCATGGGTCACACCTTCTTACCAGCACTTTAGCATTCTGCATGATAGATGGCCAATAATAGCCGGCCAGTAAAACCCTCCTTGTTAGAGCTCTGAACCCACAGTGAGTTGATCTGTCACCATCATGCAATTCAGAGAGGACTACTTGAGACTCATCATCTCCCAAACACCGCAGAAGAGGTTTACTGTAAGATTTCTTATACAGAACATTTCTTAGTATGATAAAACCACGAGCCTTGTGTTTCATTTTTCTTGCTAGTGCTTTATCTAGAGGCAGAATGCCACCGGAGAGGTACTGCAGGAGAGGAAATCTCCAATCCTGAGGTTGCTTCACCTGTACTTCAAAAATTTCTTCCTCTTTACCCACATTAAGTTGAATGGAGGGGCTCTCCAATACATGGATCCATGGATATGACTCTGTGTAAGCTATAGTTGCCAATGAATCTGCTAATTTATTCTCTGTCCGGGGTATATGCTCATAAACAACGCTTTTAAACTTGAGTGCTTCATTTTTAAGAAGAAGTAAATACTTCACTAATTGTTCTTTTTTAGCCTCAAATTGACCTTGAGCATGGTGGATAAGAAGCTGGGAGTCACTCATTAGCTTGACCTTTTTAGCCCCACAAATATAAGCTAACTTTAAACCAGCTATAGCTGCTTCGTATTCGGACTCATTATTGGAAGCCCTGAAAGCAAAACATATAGCATGGTACATTTTGTCACCATACGAAGAAGTCAAGCACACCCCTGCACCACATCCCATAGTGCTGGATCCACCATCCGTCCGGACGACCCAGACCTTTTTGTCTTTCATCTCAGTAGTCTGCTCCGAATCTCTATCAGAGTGGAATTCAACTAAAAAATCAGCCACATCTTGGGCCTTGACTGCTGTTCGGGGAGCAAAATCTATATCGAAATCCCCCAATTCTACCGAGCACTTAGTCATTATACTTGAAATGTCTGCTTTTTGGAGAACATTCTTCAAGGGAAAAGATGTCCGGACGATAATAGGATGAGCCTGTAAATAAGGTCTCATCTTTCTTGCAGCTATTACCAGGGCTAACGCTAACTTTTCGAGTTTCAAATAACGCTTTTCTGCATCTATCAAGCTCTTGCTGATGTAGTACACTGGATGGGGGTAGTTATCCACCTCTCTCACCAACACAGCACTGATGGTACAACCTGAAACTGCCAAATATACGAAGAGTGTCTCTCCATCAATTGGTTTAAATATGGTTTTAGGGGAGGACATATGTTTCTTAATCTCATTGAAGGCCTCATCACACTGTGAGGTCCAGTCGAATTCCCTTGCACCCTACAGAGTTTGAAAAAACGGGGTGCATCTGTCTGATGACCTTGAGATAAATCGGTTTAAAGCAGCTAACCTCCTCGTCAATCATTGTACTTCTTTAATATTCTGAGGAGGCTCCATTTGGAATAGAGCATTAAGCTAGTCCGGATCGGGCTGTATTCCTTGATCGCTTATTATATAACCTATGAACTTTCCGGATTGCACTCCGAACACACATTTTTATGGATTTAACTTCAAATAAACTTTTACCAAGTTGGTAAAAGTTTCTTGGAGGTCAGCCAAGTGAAATTTCTCATCCACACTTTTCACCATCATGTCATCGATGTATACTTCCATATTCCTTCCAATTTGATCAACAAAGGCTTTGTTCACCAATCTCTGATAAGTAGCCCCAGCATTTTTCAACCCAAATGGCATTACCTTGTAGCAATGAAGACCCCTGTCAGTGGAAAATATGGTATGCTCTTGATCCTTCGGATCTACTTGGATCTGATTGTATCCAGAGAAAGCATCCATAAAGGATAGCAGCTTATTCCCAGAGGTGGAGTCTACTAGCTGGTCAATCCGGGGAACTGGATACAAATATTTTGGGCAAGCCCTATTGAGATCTGTGAAGTCAATGCACATACGCCACTTGCCATTTTTATTTTTTACCAAGACCGGATTGGCAGTCCACAAAGGATATTGAGACTCCTTGATATGCCCCATCTTTGTGAGCATGTCAACCTCTTGCACAATAACATCAGCCTTTTCCTTGGAAAAAGCCCTTCTCTTTTGAACCACTGGTGATATGTCTTTCCGGACAGATAGGTGATGTGATATCACATCTGCTGGAACCCCAGTAACATCAGGATTGCACCAAGCAAAAACATGCTGATGGCTTTTCAAAAACTTTAACATCTCATTTTTCAGGTCGGGTGGCATTTTAGACCCTATCTTGACACTTTTCCCTTATTCTAAACAATGCGTTTCTACTTCTTCAACTGGTATCAATACTCCAGGGGTCTATCTGGGGTCATCAATTTCACCCTCACCCCCAGAAAGCCCCTCAAATTGCTATTACTCGTTGATACGAACTGCCCCCAACGTCCGGGGAGCCAGGGCTGTAGCATAACATTCTCTTGCAACCTTTTGACTGCTTCGGACAACTCCCACCTGTCCTTGAACATCATATTTCAAACATTGGTGGACTGTCGAAGCCACTACATGCATCCTAGAGAGCCAAAACCTCCCTAAAATAGCATTATATCAAGTGGGACAATCTACCATAATAAAAAGTATCCTGACCATTTTCTTGAAAGGGCCCTTGCCCAACAAAACTTCCTCTTCGAACTCCCCGATCACATCTGCTGAGCTGCCAGTAAAGCCCATAATTGATCTGTCCGAACGCTGAATTATGGCTGGAATTTTCATTTTCTTGTAAGTGTTTAAGAAGAGGATATTGGCTGAGCTTCCAGTATCCATCAAGATTTGTCTTATGTCATTGCCCCCAATGGATGCTCCTATGACAACAGCATCTTCATGAGGGCCAGCTATATCTCTTAAGTCATCTTCATCAAAAAAAATGAAGGGGAAAGGAATTTGCGATTGATAGGAGGTCATGCCTCCTTCTAGCTGGGTAGCTAAAGTATGAACGTGCCTCTTCCTCGAAGAAGCAGTAAGAGCTGTCATAGTATCCCCTCCGAAAATTGTAAGTGACTCAGAAAACTTAATGAGCCCGGAGACTGTTCTAGAACATTCTTCAATGGCACCCACTCTATTTCGAGTTGGATCCGGATCCAAGTATTCTGATTCCACATCAAACCTTTCGATTATAACCATAGCTCCCTCCGGAGCAGCATTGCTTGGAGCAACCCGGTGAGTATTATCAGGCCTATTACCTCCTCTTCTTTTGACATATGCCCTCAGCTTTCCCCTTTCAATCAAGTTCTGAACTTCTTGTTTTAAGGCTATACAATCATCGGTAGTATGGCCAGTATCATTGTGATACTGGCAGAAAGAGTTATTACGATGTTCTCTAGGAGATTGCAGTGTGGCCGGTCTTCTATAGTGTACCTCTTCCTTTGTTTTATCATAAATGGTGGCCACGATTTCTTTCAATTCTGCAAACCACTCCGGTTGAACCCAAGGCCCTCTCTTATTTCTGGATTGTTGACTCTGAGCAGGTGCAGCTGGCTGAGATTGAGCTTTAGCCCTGCCATGCCCCTGTCCGGTCTCCTTTGCCTTGTTCCCGGACTGATTCTGATTGGGGTTTGGTGCCACCGGGGTAGACCTCACCTGCCTGTGCACCCTAGTTTTCTTTGTTTCATCAATGTTAATCTGCTTTCCAACCTGATTCAGCAACCCTCCCCAAGTCATGGCTTTCTTTCTGGTCACCGAATCAGCCAAATTCCCAGGGTTTAAGCCCTCTCTCAAGGATGCTATTGCTACTTGCTCGAAGCAATCAGTCAACCCATTCTTTATGTTCACAAAACGACTTATGTATTCTTTCAATGATTCGTTCGGTTCCTGGGCACAATGGATTATTGTGTCCACGTTGCCCTTCAACTCTTTACTCCCAACAAACTGCCTTCGAAAGGCCACCCAAAAGGTATCGAAATTCTTGATGCAGCCTTGTGGTAGGCTGTTATACCATTTTAGAGCACTCCCCGTAAAAGATTGGGAGAATGCTCTACAAAGTAGCTTGTCATCATCATCAAAGTTCATCATGAAGTTTTTAAATTGCTCCAAAATGGTTGTCTGGATCAGTACTGCCATCGTACTTTTCCATTTTAGTGCTATCAAACCTCTTAGGGAGGTTTCCGGACAGAATTTTAGAAGACAATGGAGATTGTATCCAATTTCGGTCACGACTGAACACAGTATCCTCATTGGGAGTTGCAAAGATACCTGGTTCATCGTGGAAGGCAAAAGGATCCATCAGCATCTTATCTACATGCCTCCGGCTGTGTGACGACCCTTTGCCAATATTCTTCTTCAATTTCCCATGTCTATCCCTTTTCCTTGAATACTTTTTGATCAACTTTTGCTTCTTTTTAGTTCGGCCCTCATCGCTGCTAGAGGACAAGGACTCTTCAACTCCTTCCTCATCCGAGGAGCTATCAGAAGACTCTGAGTCTGAGTCAGAACTCTCCAATGGCTTAGACCGGTGAGACTTTTTGGAGCTGGCATGAGTCTTTTTGGTACTCACATGAGTCTTTGAAGGCTCATGCTCTCTATGGTTATCAGTGTGATGAGCAATTGATGCTTTTGACTTTTCTTTCATGCCCATCTTTGCCTTTTCTTCCCTTAGAGCTTCTATCTCGCCTTTTAACCTATCGCGCTCCTCGATAGTGTATTCATCGTTTTCACCTACCACTTCAAGAAAAGCTGGTGGTACCTCCGGGACGTCCGGATTCATTCAGACTGATTTTTCTGGTTGGTTTTGAATGCTCGATTCAGGCACTTTCGTGCTCCTACTGTGGTCGCCAATTTGGTGTGGTTAATTTTCGTCTGAGGGTAATTTTGTAATTTGTTTAGAGTTTGTGAAGGTTGGTAAATGTTTTATGTTTTGAGTAGAGAGTAGAGGGAGAATTAAGCAACCTGGTTGTATTTAATTTTCATTACCCATATTTAATGCGGGTGGTTGGGTATTTATACCCTTGTATTTGGGTTTTATGGGCTTTCGGGTCATGTTTAATGGACCCGGGTCATGTTCAAGGACCAATGAGCTCTTAGTAGAAGAGAAAGTAGCTTAGTCAAGAAGTGTTTAGGTTTTTAAGTACTTTAGTCATAGTTCGAACAGTCCAATGGGCTAGGTGTTCGAATTGCCCTGTCCGGTCTGGTGATCTTAGTCCGAACTGTCCCCATCCGGAGAGGTAGCAACATTAGGACTCATCAAATTATACTAGCCAGTACTCCGGTTACATACTTGTTACACCAAGAAAATACATGTAGATTATGATATAAAAGGGACAGTAATTTTTATTTTAGCCCTAAAGACAATTTAGATCCAACCCGGACATGTTTACCTTCTGCTAACAAACGAATCTCAACTTCTTCAACTGGGATTATTGCACTAGAAACCTCCGTTGGATCATCTATCTCATTTAGTTTTGCAGAAGGCTCCACTGATTGCTATTCTTTATCAGCCTTCAACTTTGGACAAGAGAAATGAGATAACATTCATGAGCTACCTTTTGGCTACTTTGGACAAAGCCCACTTGTCCTCCCACAACATACTTCAAACATTGATGGACAGTGGAAGCTATTGTATGCATCATAGATAACCAAAATCTACGAATATGGCGTTGTAAGATGTTGGACAACTAACTATTATAAACAAAACCCTTACCATTTTTTAAATGGCCATTTCCCCAACAGGACCTTTTCTTTGAATTCTCCAATTATATCGGATGAACTCCCACTAAATCCTATTATGGTCCTATTCAAACGTTGGATGAGTAAGGGGTTTTTTATTTGTTTATAAGTCGATAAAAACAATATATTCGTCAAACTGCCAGTATCAATTAAAATCCGGCATATATCATTGCCTCCAATGGATGCCTCTATCACCACATCATCTTCATGTGGGCCTGCAATATCCTGTAAATCATCTTCATAAAAAAAATGACTAGATTAGGGCTTTGATAAAGATGTGTAGATATTTTTCTCTCTAACTGAGTTGTTAGACTATTTACATGTCTCTTTCTTGAATAGCTTGAGGGTGCAGTCATAGTGTTTCCCCAAAAATGGTTAAAAATTCGACAAAGTTACATAGAAACTGTTGAAGTATTTTTCACAAGCATCCCAACTTGATTCTGATCCGGATCAGGTTCTAGATATTCTGAACCCACATCAAACCTATTTCTAATGACCATAATATCTTCTTGTCTAGATGCACCCATACTTTACCCTATACCAGTAGTTGACGTTGCTCGTGTTGTGTTCGCATTAGACTGAGAGTGAGTATTAATTTTTTGGTTGCTTACTTGTTTTTTTACAGAAGCTGACAGTTTCTCTCTCTCAATCAAATTCTATCTTTTTTGTTTTAAAGCGATACAATCATGGGTATCGTGGCTCACATCATTGTGGTACTTACAAAAACGTGTATTAATATTCTCTCTAGGAGATTGAATTGGTGCTGATCTTCTAAAATGCACAACATTCTTAGTTTTATCATAAATAGTAGCCACACTTTCACCTAGTTCAGCAAACTATTCAGGTTGAATCCATGAACCCTTTTTCGATTTAAAGTTTTGGGCTTGACTTGATGATTATGTCTTGGCCGATGTGATCCTTGTCTGGAATCTTTATGCCTATAATTAAATGTGATTTGGGATTGAGTACTAGCTTGTGGAATTATCGTTATAGGAGCAGAACTATTCTAGCGCGATACTCTAGATTTCTTAGTTTCTTCCACCATAATCTATTTTCCGACTTGATTTTATAATCCACCCATGTCATTGCTTTTTTTCAGAGTCACCAAATCAGTCAATTCACCTAGATTCATTCATTGTCTCATGGAAACAATGGCTACATGTTCAAAACAATCGGCCAATCCGTTCTTAGTATTCACAAAATGGTTGATATATTCTTTCAAAGACTCGTTCAGCTCTTGGGTGCAATGGATGATAGTATCACCATTCCCTTTAAGCTCCTTACTTTCCACGAATTATCTCCGAGACGCCATCCAAAAAACATCAAAGTTTTTTTATAGATCCATGTGGTAAAATATTATACCAGTTTAAAGCACTTCGTTTGAAAGGCCCGACATAAAAATTCATCATAAAATTCTTGAACTGCTCGAGGTGGTTATCAGGATCTTTGCTGCCATCGTATTTTTCTATTTTGGAGCTATCAAACCGCCTTCGCAGATGTCTAGATAGTATATTTGAGGACAAAGGTGATTAGATCCAATTATGGTTACGACTAAACATATTGTCTTCATCACGAGTGACAAACATACCTGGTTCGGACTGGATAACAAATTGATCACTTAGTATATGATCAATATCGTGATCCGTCAATCCCTTTTATTTTTAATGGATATTTATTCTTCTTCATTTTACATTTCTTATCTTTTTTTCCTATTATGTTTCTTAGTTAACCTCGCTTTCTTTTTCTGATGGCCATGGTCACTATTTGATAAACAAAACCCATCAGAGTCAGATGTTGTAGTTGAATTTTCAGTAGAATCTGACGTGCTCATCACCTGTTTATTTTGATGCTCCATTTTAGAGTTAATATGAGCCTTTGGGGAGTGATCATTTTCACCTTGTTTGTTATTATCACCAGGCGCATTTGTAGATATACCTCTGGCATCATAATTTTGTTTCAATGCTCTTTTAGCTTGCATTTCGACTCTCATAGCTTCAATATCTGCCCTCAAATGATCACGTTCATCTTGCATAAATGGTCTATCCTCTGTGTTGTGATTGACATGAGATACAATAACATGCTCATTATCATCTCTTATTCTTTCATTTTCATGAGGCAGAATTTCTTGAATATTGAGATCCATATCTCAAAGATTTCCGAATTTTGAATTATAAGCAAGGTTTTGAATGAATATATTCAGGCACCTCAAGTTCTCATTATGGTATCCATTTTTGATGAGGGTAAAAAAAGAAGATCTTCAGATAATTTAGTGTTTATGATTTTTGTAGAGAGTAGTAATGGAGAAAAAAATGCTTGTATTTAATATTTTTGAAAAAGATTAACCCATTTAATGTCGTTGGTTGGGGTATTTATACTTTTTTCTATGACCCATGGGTCATACGGGTCAGATCTTATATTCGGGTCAATCATATTCGCCTTTTAGCCCAAGAACTAATATGTTAGGCACACAGTTGATTCATTGTTCCACTTTGGTTATTGTTTGTTCATTCAATTTTACTTATCCATCCCAAGCTGTCCCTTCGGATAAAATTAAAATTACTATAATACTCCTCCAATGATATCTGATTTAACTCCATAGACCCTTCTATGGTTGAATGTTTCATCATAACCAAACTATGAACCTTCTCCCGAAATCCTTTGAAATTCAATTCTAAAAATATTTTTTCAAATCAGCTTGTGAGCTTTCTTCTCTATTGCTAAAATGTATGATCTTGGTAGTGTATGTATGAACAAAATTCTCTTTATATGGTGTAATCTATGTGTCTATGATATAATCACCGCATGCTCTTGGTTTTTGAACACCCCCCGTATTTTTTAAACTCTCGTTCATTCGGTTAATGGTATTCAATGCGACAACATCATTCCAACCGACCATAAAATTGCTAGCATATTTGCCATCTTCAAACAAGTTTTTTTCCCATTTACATTATTGAAGATATATCATTCGTATAATATTTCCCTCGTGGACGAAAATAAATTTTCTAGGGTATTCATCAAAGTAAGTTCACGATCTGTGATTATAACACAAAGAAACTCACAATCATTCTATTCTATAAGCATTTTCAAACATCCTAAATCTCATTCATAGTTGTCTTACTTCAGGTGGACCATGAATGAGAATACAATGCAAAACGTTTTGTTAGTCGATGTAACCATGAATACTTCCAACAAAGACATCCCATATCTAATCGTTTTGTAAGTGATATCCATGATTAGCAACCAGTGGAAGGTCCATAACAAATTAATTTTAACCGGGTGTGCAAAAAAATAATCGGTCATGACATCGGATCCTTCATCGGTCGTCTGATACCATTGAATCTATTTGTACATTTGTAATTTTCCTAACAAGCGTTACATGTAAACCCGACCATCTTTTTCAACCAACATTGTTCTTTGACAATGATTGTATGCATGACGGATGTTGAAAGCATTCTCTGGATTGACTTTCTTTAATACGCCAAATATGTGATGCAGAGTTGTTTTGTTTACCTTTAAAACTCTGAGAAGCTCTTTTTCGTTTTAACTTCGCAAATTACTCATATCTTTGTAAATACACAATATTATCATGGTTGTGGTTGCCGAAAGTCACACTTAAAATTCACTTATCATCAGCTTTAACCGGATTACCAATTAAATGAAAAGGACAATTAATTTTTTTTATACCGCACACCTTCTTTTATGATCACACTATTTGACCATATACCTAAATATACTAAATCTTGTGCATACGTACTATATTTAAGTGTTTTTTTATTTTTCTCTTTTTCCTAAATTCTATTTTAAGCGAGAACCCGAGTATCTTGTCGAACTATTTGACCCACTCGGTCGTCGAGTCGAAACTATACTCGTCATGAGTTACAAAGTGGCGAGAATAGTCCACAATAACTTATATTTTTCTTTGAATAACCTCATGCGGTGTATATAAAGCAAACGAATTAATCAAAACCAAAAATTAGATTACGGACAACCATTCTAACATTGTCATAGCGGAATTGTGTTATTTTTTGCCATCGTTTTGACGAAGACTGTCATCTTTTTTTTATAAGGACGATGCGAAGAACACCAGATGGATGTCATTGACAAACGAAATATAGACTTTTTGGATTTTTTATAAACATAAGAGAGATAAAAAAAATAGTGTATACCTTTTCTATATCTATGCAGGTTTGTAGATGAACAAGTTCTTCAGTTATTTCAGTCAAATGTTTTAGTTTAAAAAAAATAAAGAATTTGTGCTTTAAGTTTTGTTGATTTTAATAAGTTTAAAAAAAATAAAATATTAACTTTTACTTCAATTTTGTGTTATATAATTTTATGAAATAAATGGTATTATAAAATATAAATAAATAAAATTAAAAAAAAAATTAAAAATATGTTAATCAAATAGAGTTTCGTAAATATTAGAAAATAAAATACCATTTTCAACCAAAAAAAATTACAAAATAAAAATATACCATTTTTCGGATAATTTTGACTTCCTATGACCGATTCCCTTTATTAGAAAATAAAAATCTTATTACATGTGGACCCACGTGATAGCATTATGGCCCTTAGGCCATCTCTAATCGTAGGTCTCCCCGGAGACCTGGTCTAGCCCTGGAGACCTCTATTTATTTACAGATCTGCCACACAGCTTCTAACCGTTGTTTTACTATTCCGGAGACTTTTAATATAAAAAATACAATTCAAACAATTCCACTATCTTTTAACTATTCATCTCACTCTCTTTATTTCTCCCTCCATCTCACTCTCTCAATATTTACATTATCATCCTACATTTACTAATTCTATAATAAATAATTTAACATATATTGTTAATTAGTAATTGATATTAATATTTAACAAAATTATTTATTTTAAATTTATGTTATAAATTCTCTTGTATTTTTATTTATTTCGCATATGTGTTTTCAAGTTTCGGTTTGTATTTTTTCGAAAATTTATTTTCGAACAAATTAATACCACTATATATTTGATTTTCGCAATTTATGAATTAAGTTTTTATTATAAATGAATTTGTAGAGACTATTTACAAATTTAAATTTAATTTCTAAATTTAAATATTTATTATAAAATTAACACTTAAGTGATATTAACTTAAAAATATCTAATTAATAAATTTCTTAATTTCTAAATGAATTAAGTTAAGTGACATTATAAACCACTATTAAATGGTTTATAAAACATTAATATAATATTAAGTGACAAGTAAGTAACATTAACTTAAGTTAATATAAATTTAAACATCTATATTAGCTTAAAATAAAATTATATTTTATATTAATTAGATTAATATAAATTAATTAGATTAATATAAATTAATTATATTTTATTCAATTACATTGCGAAATTACATTACGACATCAATTACGTTTGACATTATATTTTATTCCATGACATTAAGTAGGTATTTTTTCTTTTCTCTCTCTTTCTTTCCTTTTCTGGCTTTCTCTCTTCCTTTTCTCCTTCTTCTTCTTTTCTCGTTTTCTCTCTCCTCTGCGACTGGCCTTGTTTTTCTCTTTCCTCTGTCTTCACCCATTTTCTCTTTCTTTGGGTCTCGAGACCGGGATCGCCAGAACCGGAGATCGAGCGGTCTCCCGTTTTGGAGACCGAACCCGACGGTTAGAAACCGTTTTCGCCCTTCGGTCGAGACCGAGACCGAGGGTTAGAGATGGCCTTATCTCTTTATGCATGTTTTGTTTTGCTTTACATTTATAAATCATACGAATCTTTTATTATATGAAAGAAAAGTTCATATCCATATTGTCTACTTCTTTTATTTGATTTTATATCTTTTTCCGATTCAATTTTATGTATCAAGTAGTAATAAATATTAACGATATATATGAACTTACCAAACGTTTTTTCTTATATTTTAACTCTTTTTTCCTTTTAAACTATAATATAATATAATATAATATTATATATATAATCTTATAAGTCACTCTCCTGTCGTGTCCCGACGAAGATAATCGAAGGAGACACATACACATCTCAATACCATTCTACATATCTATTTTCCTTTATTTAGATTCCATCGGCCACCAAATTCTCCCACCCAACATTAGGACTAAAAAAACTATGATCTAGCTTCAACTCTGATAATACCCATGATAATTTCAATTCTAAGATAAATTAAGAATCCACTCTAACTAAAAATACTCATAGTCTTTATCTCTCTCCATTTTTGACAAAAAAACTAACCAACAACGACAACAAAGCCCTCAAATTATTAGATTTTATGCTGAAAGTCAAAAATAATAATTATATAGCACCCAAAACAAGAAATATATTGTTTCATCAGAGAGATAACTAGCCAACAATTACATTTTCCTCAAAATAAAAATAAAGATTAATATCCAAGTCAAAACATACCTTGGTATGCAAGTTTTCACATAGAAGACCTGACATGAAAACAATACATAATTTTTTATACAACATTGGCTTTGTTGGAGGATTTTAATATCTCGATTTGGGACTCAAGACATATTTTGATAGAATTCTACAATGTCAATGACTAGTCTAAAATTTGAAAAAGATCAATCTGGTCTATTGATCAGTTTCCCATGAGAATTCTCAAATGGAATCCATATTTTTACTCAAGAATTGAAAACTCTCATTTGCTTAGTTTAGATCTCCTTCCCTAACTTACTTGAATACATATATAACGAAGATATCATTAAATCAATTGAAAAAGTCATTGGTGAATCTTAAAATTCTAGGTTTTATAGAATAACAGAGTTAGATTTAATGCCTGCAAAGTCTCGGTTTTGATGTCTCAAAAGACCCAACCTTTAAAGTATGGATAGGATTTGGAAATATATTAGACATTTTTAATGAACAAGATCTCTGATAACAAAATTCTTTATGATGACATACCTTACTATTGTAAAGAATGTCACCGCATAGGCCATAACTCAATTATCCATCATTTCTACATAGCAAACTTGGGTTCCAAAAATAATATATATCATCACTAAAGAATCAAACCTCAAGGAGTCTACTCAAAACAACCATACACCAATTGAATCAAGCCTATTTAGTTTAAAAAGACATAATTTATACTAAGATTTACTTACTATACATGAAGAAGTAACAAGAACTAAAACAATAAATGCACTTACCTTAATAGACTCTGCAGACTTAATACTTTTATCTGATGGAATTTAATATTCTGAAATAGAGTTGTCATCTCCATAAAAATACACAATTACTAGTATCGCATCATCTCATTCTCATATGGGTTCAGCACATTGTCAAAATTTTAGAGAGGTCCTAAAAATAAGAAAAAAGAAAATATTTTCTAGGCTAAAAAAACATTTCAAAGCACCTAACACTAAAAGGTCTTCAAGACCCTCTCAAAGTTATAATAAATGACACTCGCAATTCTTTTTTTGGAATGTCTGAGAAGTCAGGAACAAATAAACTATTATAAGACTCTAAGTATTGAAAATAGTGAAAAAAATAGACTTCACTGTAATACAAGAACCTAATATATTAGTAGAAAATCTAGAATACACTACTAGAAAGCTAAAATTTCAAAACAATCAAGCCAATGATACTAACAAGATCTGGATTTTTTGGAAAGACTATTTAATGTATAAACTATCATAAATTATGATCTAAATTCCACCCACTCCTCATTTGACAAGACCTTCTTAGTAACAATTGTATATGCTAAAAATATTAAGAGTTAAGTATAGAACTTTGGGATGGTCTAAGAGAAATAACAGATTATAAAAAGTATTGGGTTCTAATGAGAAATTTTAACGGTATTAAAAATTCATAGGAACAATTATCTTATTATAATTTCTGCATGAGAAGCATGAAAGATTTCAACAATGTTATTTATGACTATTCTCCAGTTGGTGGTGGTTTTATATGTTTTTGATTTATATGGTCTAATAATCATAAATGGAGAAGATTGGACAAAGTCATATACAACACAACCTGACTAAGTTAATATGAAAATACTAAAGTTAAACACTTAGCAAGGACTAGTTCAGATCACTCCTCATTGAGCATCAATATCTCAGTTAAAAATAATCAAAACAAAATCTAATTTAAGTTTTATAATATTTGGATTAAACACCTAGGTTTCCTAAATGTGGTAGAACAAAGTTGGAAAAAATACTTGTATGGTTCTCCCTTATTTTTCGTTTTAAATAAAATTAAGAGGCTTAAACACAAACTAAAAGAATGAAATTAGAATATATTTGGGAACATATGACGTTATAACTAAGTATGAAGAAGAAGTGTAATAAAAAACATTGTTTTGACGCTAATCAAAATACAGATGATAAAATTAACCTATCCAAAGCTAAGCTAGACATTTATAAATGTTATCTAGAGAAGAAACTTACTGGGAACAAAGTTATCCAAAGCAGAGTTCTTTCACAACTATGTAAAACAAATACATGGTATCATAGAATGAGACCAATGGATCACATATCAAGATACTATGGGAACATCAGCAGAACACAATTCTAAAACTCTGTTAAATGCTCAACCTCAACTATTGGAGTCGGAAAACCTACAAGATATCAACCCTAAACCGGTATCTGACCATGAAAATATAAAAATGGTATCTCATTCATCAAAGGAAGAAATCCGTACCTCTTTGAAAGGCTTGAATACCAAAAATGTTGATGGTATTGATAGTTTCAATTCAATTTTTTTTATTGGTCTATCATTCACGAAGACCTTTGTTCTCTCATAATCTCATTCTTTTAAGATTCCAAGTCCCTCAAGGTGTCTATGCCATAACTATCTACTTGATCATTAAAGTAGAACTACCTAAATTATAGGGAAAATACAGACATATAAGTTTATGTCTTTATTCAATAGAAGTATCTAAAAGCTACTTAGTGATAGATTAGCTACTATTCTTCATGAACTAATTTCAAAAGAACAAATAAAATTTGTAGAAAGAATAAATATTCAATATAACATCTTATTAACAAAAGAACTTTCCTAGAAGATCAAGTGGAAATTTAAAGGTGGAAATGTTATGGTTAAAATAGACATGGCTAAGGCATCTGATATAATCTTTTTTTACTTCATCTTTCAAATCATGAAGGCTTTTGGATTTGATAATAGATGGATAGGCTGGATTAGAAAAAGTGTCAACTCAGTAAAGTTCTCTATCATTTTTAATGGTCAACTAGATAGATACTTTAAATCTTCAAATAGTGTAAGACAAGGAGAACCTATATCCCATTGCATATTCATTTTAGCTGAAGAATACCTTGTAAGGGCTTATAAATATTTTTTTTAAATGATAGTGAACTGCACCATAAAACTAAAAGTAACATGATTATACCTTGAATTGCCTATGCTGACGACTTCTTTATCTTTACTAATGGTTCTTCAAACAAACTCAGCAAAATTTGCAACTTCTTGAATCAATACGAAGCCTATCCTAGACAGATTATCAACAATGAGAAATCAATTATTATTACTCATGTAAAAATGTCACAAAAAATAGTCAATACCCTCATTAGACTGAGTGGATTCAGACATGAAAAGCTTCATTTTAAATACATTGGGATCCCAATTCACTCAAATAATAAAGTCCATATATATGATAAACTAGTGGATAAGGTCAAATCAAAAATCCGAGAATGGGATGGCAAAATATTATTATTTGGGGTAGAATTATCCTAATTCAAATAGTGGTAATGGAAATTCTAATATATTATCTCCAAAGTTGTATTATACCTAAGACAATTATTATCAGATTTGAAAAATATTTAATAGGTATTTTCGGGTATCTATTAAGGACAAGATTGCTATGAATTGGGCTAAATGGAATTTCTTGTGTAAACCATATAATGAAGGTGATATTAACATTAGAAACATTGAAGATCTATAAAATGTTTTCTCTTGTAAAGTTCAATGATAACACCTCTTTTTGGGCCAAATTTAAATTCTCTCTTTATGTCTTTAATGTATGCTATTTATTAGCCCAACCTTCTATGATCAGTTCCAGAATATGGAAAAGATTAACAAGAATCATAAAAATAATAGAAAAATACACATATATGAAAGTATGCAGAGGAAGTATATATATATTTGGATGAAAACTTGTGTGATAAACAATCCTTTGTCCAATCCCCCTCATCACAAGCAAACTTTAAAGAATATATTGACCACTTTTGGATTAATGAAGAATGGGTTCTAGAAAATCTAAGATTTACAGTTTTACCTTTAAATACTATAAAAATATCCAAGGTTAAACTAAAACTACAAATAGTAGATGAAATCAAATAGATTCTCTCCAACATGGAGAGCCAAAATATATAGGGGTTCTTACTACTCCTCAAGCACTTATAAATTAAATCATCTACCGAATCTACAAGATATATAGTGCTAACCTTTTCAAACCTTTTTAGTGGAAATGAGATAAAAACATTGTCTAAGAGCTTTGCTGCTATCTGCAATCAAAGAAACCAAACGTTTGTAAATTAGTTTTATGGAACCAACCTAAAGATAATAAAGTTAAACTAAATACAAATGGTTCAATTATATAAACTGGCAAATCAAGTGGAGGTGAGATCTTAAGAGATAACTAATGAGATGTCATTTTGGCTTTTGGAATAATCTATGGCAAACGATATGCTTTACTAGTTGAATGTTGATCGCTATTAGATGGTCTAATCATATATAAAGATTAAAAGTTAACTAATATTGACATTGAAATACACTCGATGATCCGGACATAATTACAAATAAGAAAGATATTTGGTTCATGATTACATTAATTGAAAACTGTAAAAAGCTACTCAGAACTAGGATGACATTCACACATATTTTTAAATAGTATAACCAAGCTGTAGACGGGCCTGCTAAATAATCACTTAAGCAAGCCAGTAGGTTAGACTTTTGCAAGAACTCGAATATGGCCAACTTCGGGAAAATGGTTTTTTTAGAAAGTCTAGGAACATGTAACCTCAAACTCGAAGACTAAAGTTCCATTTACTATATTTTGAGACTTCAAAAGCTATAAATTGAAAGTTGAAGAACATGACGATAAATCTAAAGTAAAAATAATGAAATTGATATATTAAGAAGAGAAAATAATAATAATAATAATAATAATAATAATAATTGATTAGCTCCCAATAATCATTGATATTTTTTTCTTCATAAATGAGACCTAATTTTTTGTATCAAGACCAAGAAGCATTAAAATAATCATATGGATATGGTAATAGCTTGAAAATATAGAGGTGACAAAACTAAGATGTTACTCAAAAATTAATTTGCGCAGCAGTGAAATTGGCAACACGCCAAATTTTAATTTGATCTGAATAGTATACATGGATTCGCGTTTGAAGTATATATATATATATATATATATATATATATATATATATGTTTTGGAATTTTGAATTTTGAAATAAAATAAAGGTAATTGCATTTTTAATTAATTTAATCCTATTAAATATATATGTATCCATAATATTTTTAAATGATAAAAATTTATAAATTGAGATTTTAAAATTATAATTTTTGAACAATTGCGAAATCACATAAAAATTATATATAAAAGTAAAGACAACAAATAAAAAGAATAAATATTATGATATATACTAACAATTTAGAAGATATATTGTTTAAAAATACATGTGATAAGATATATAGAGTGCTGGTTCTTATACCATCCAAAATAATGTTAACTAAATTGTTAAATACATCCAAGCATATGCATTTGAAGACCCACATGAGATCATCAAGATGCCAATTGTTGGAATTTGAGTTGTATTGATGCAATAGATATAATTGATTTTTTATTCTTATAAAATTGTGAGTCGAGCAATTTTAAACTATCCTACATATGATAATGAGTTGCTATTATACGAGCATTGTGGACATGATATTACTATCTATGACCTAAAAATTTCATGATCCACTTATCATGGTCCTTGAAACACTTAACGACCAACATACATTAAACAAACGAAATACACGTTGGGTGGAGTTTAGTAAGATATTTTATATATCATTCGAAAGGAAGCGAGATTTTATGATTCAAGAATCACATGGAGGAAGACTAAAGAGACATTTTGGAGTTGCAAAAACATTAATAGAAAACGTTAACAGGAAACAAAAGTCCACTCCTGAGAATTATATGATTCAATTATCATATTCTTATGTGATAATGAGAAACACTGTTGAGAAAAATGACGTATTACACATACATGTTGGTCCAATTTCAAGATCTTGTGTTGTACAAATTGAATATGCACTAAATGAGTTAACTATTAAGATTATGGATAAGGAGAACATTAACGAGTCCATTGCTTGTAATACTTATCAAGTTCAGCCAATAGTCTACATTTTAATGCCCAATATAGCACTAAAAATGATTTTAAAAGATCGGGCTAAACGAAAATAAAGCTCACATCATTAAACTTCGTAGTTTGTTATATTCTTTAATTTATCATATATTAGATAGTTTGTTAGAATATTTTTTAATATATTATATGTTAGTTAGTTTTTAGGATATATTTTAATTTGTTATATGTTAGTTTGTTATGATATCTTTAATACGTCATATTCTAATTTGTTGTCTTTTTAGTTTGATATCTTTCTAGTTCTTAGAATTTTGAATTATATTTTTTATTTTAAATAGTTTTAATATCCATTGGATATATAAGATATAACAACGTGATAAAATATAAATAAAAAATGAGTTTATACTCAAAATATTTGTCTGGGATAAATCTATCATTAAACAAAAACAATTTTGAGTAACGAGTTTATTTGATCATGTATTGTGTTTTTATCTAGTGATAAACTCAATTTTGAGTTTTTTTTATCAAAGACTTTCCGTCACCTTTATGATGTAGCTTGATCCATCATATATTTATCATCATCTTCCATGTGATTTTGTTTGTTAATTTTCCAAACAACAACGAGTCAAATTACCACTCCATCTACCATCATGCATATCATCTGACATTGTTCAAGTTGTGAGTGTTCTTTGAACAATAACTTCTGATGAGTCCGAATTCGGAGTGCTCCCCGGAAGGGCATCCCAAGGTAAATATCTCCGTAAACCGGACAGACTCCAAGAGCTTAATTCGGACAAGACTTTTGAATCGGACAGATGACTTCGAACACTGTAAATCTAAAGCAGTTCGAACTATGACTAAAGTACTAAAATACCTAAACACTATCTGACTAAGCTACCTGCTCATCTACTTAAAACTCATGGGTCTTTAAACATGACCCGGGTCCATTAAACTTGACCCGAAAGCCCATAAGGGCCCAAACTACATACTATAAATACCCAACCACCAACATTAACTATGGGTAACAAAAATTTACCGCTGCCAAGCTACTCAATTCTCTCTCCACCTTGAAATATCTTGAAACACCTTCACACCACCCTGAAACACCCTCACGCCGCCTTAAAACTCAACTTGAAATTACCAGCATACCCTCAGGCTACTTTTATCCTCACCAACTTCTACAACCAAACTGCTTATGTGGCTACACTACCGGGTATCAGAGCTGAAAGGTCGTTATCAATGTTGTATCATCTTTACACACAATCCGTTACAATGACAAAAAATGCAGAATTTTATTGAATTGATGTCTGATGTGCAATAACAAATGGAAATACAAAGTAAAATGTTGAACAAACTTGGAGAATATATTGGTCGAATTGAACAGTTCACAAGGAGACTTGAATACAAAAAAATGTATGAACTTTACAAATAACAACAAGGTGTGGAAACAAAAAATGAAGATAATTACATATATAAAACATATCATCTTGGAAGAGTAAGAGCAAGAGATGAATGACCAACAAGGCCTAGAAATATAGAGGTAAAGCTAACATCTCATGTGTTTGTTGGGAAATGAGAGCCTAGTACCTACATGAATTAGGAAAAGCATATGAAGTATATTTTTGAGTAATATTAAATATATTGAGCAAATGAATATTGCCCTAATTGCTACAGAAATTTCAAAGAGTGCTCTTATTTAGTGGGACAAATAAGTGACAGAAAGAAGAAGGTAACATTTCAAACTCATAGATAATTGGGAAGACATGAATTTTATTGTAAGACGGAGGTATGTAACTACCATTACCATCATGACTTACAAAAACGTTTTAGGGAGTTGTCACAAAGAACCAAGACTATTGAGGAGTATTTTCTTGAGTTTGAACATCTAAAAAATCGTTTGATACCATAAGAGTCTGAGTAGTCACTAATGGCATAATTTATAGATGGTTTGCAATAACGAATTGTTAGAGAGGTGGAAAGATTATAATACACTGAGATGTATGAATTATTCCATATTAACGACCAGATTGATGAACAAATAAAGTGCAAAAAAACCACCTCTAATCACAATCGTGAACTTCAGACAACAACAAATCGTTGGATAACAGAGAATTAGTGGATACTAATGCAAAAATAAAGGAAAATACAATTAAAGTCTCGTAGATGACGAAATAGAAAATGTGGTAAGTAAATCAAGCCTTTATTTATCTTTTAATGTTATTTATTTGGAGAGTGTAACATAATCTATCAATAATGAATTGACGAAATTGTTGAGGATCTTCTTGGTTGTTCCAAAACAGTTCTACCTATTGAAATGTCTTTTACACCCAATAAAGAGAATGGTTATGATGATTTAGTTCCAGAAAAAAAATCCCTTATGAGTTACCACAATTTTATTGGATTAAACATAGGATTGACTTTGTACCATGAACATTCATTCCTACTTGGCCAACTTACGGAATGAATCTAGAGAAGACAAATAACATGCAAATGCAATTTAGTGAGTTGATAGAAAATAGGCACATCCATGAAATTTGATCCAATGTGATGTTCCAGTTTTTCTAATTCTTAATAAAGACGAGACTTGGAGAATTTGTGTTAGCCATAGCGCCATTAATAATATAACAGCAAACTACTAACATTAAATTCATCGTTTTTGATGATATGCATGGTTCTTATATGTTTTCAAATATTGAAAACACGGTTCATGGGAGTGGTTACTGATACATTTTCGATTAACTAATGGACCTAGAACTTTAATAAAATTATTGTATCATATTTTGAGATCATTTGTTATAATATTTATTGTATTCTACCTTGATATCTATAATATAAGCTTAAATGATCACGTTGAGCATTCGAAACTTGTTTTAGATGTTCTAAGAAGCGAGAAATTATTTACTAATATGAAAAAGTGTACCTTTTGCACGGATAATCTTATGTTTCCTAGATTTACTGTGAGTTATCAATGTCTACAAGTTAATCAAGAAAGATTAATGCAATATAAGAGTAGCCAACACCAGCGACAGTTAGACATGTGTGAATTTTTCATGCATTGCCTAATTTTTATAGGAGATTTGTGAATGATTTCAAAACCTTAGCAGTTTCTCTAGTTGTTGTGATTAAGAAAAAAATTTGGATTTCAATTAGGAAAAAGCATAAGAGAAGGTTTTCCAAACCTTTATAGATAATCTTACACAAGAAGTGGATTTGGTTCTTCATGATTTTGACAAAACATATGAAGTAGAACGTGATGTTTCAAGTCTGGATATTTAACGTATATTTACTCAACGAGGTCATCATATAACCTATTTGAATAAGAAATTCAGTTGAGCAACATTTAATTATCCAACATAAAATAAAGAGCTCTATGCATTGGTAAGATCGTCAGAAACATGACAACATTATTTATTGTGTAAAATTTTGTTATTCATACAAATAATGAGACTCTTAAGCATATATGATGCCAAACCAAACATAAAAGAAGCCATGATAAGTGGATGGAGTTCATTGAGACATTCTTTTGCATCATCAAATACAAAAGGGGAAAATAGAACATTATTGCATACACATTATCAAAGAGACGTGCATTAATATCTACAATGAAGGAAAATTTTCGAAGAATTGAACACATGAAAGGGTTGTACGAGATGATCCATAGTTTGCACATATTTACAAGGAGTGTTCTAAAGGGGAATTTGGCTTGTTCTTCAAACATAATGGGATCTTGTTTAGAGACAAGTGTCTGTGTATTCCATAAAGTTCTATGCATGATTTTAATATAAGAGAAACACATGGAGAAGGTCTTATGGGTCATTTTGTAAGACATAAAACCTTATTTTTTGTTGGTGAGCATTTTTACTGGCCTCACTTGAAGAAATATGTGGTAAGTGAGCCAATTTTAAAGAAAAAACCTTTTTAATGGGAGTGTGAGAGATGATGAAGACAGCCAGACAAATTCGATTGAAGACTAGCATAAGATCGTCAAAGTACCAATTATTAGAATTAGAGTTGTGCTGATGCAAGAGAGAAAGTTAATTTCATATTCTCCTGACAAGGTAAGTGAAACAACCTTGAACTATTGTAAATATGATAAGGAGTTGTATGCTCTTCTCCATGCATTACAAACATGACATTACTATTTATAGCCTAACTAGTTCGTCATCTATACTTATCATTAGTTATTGAAACATTTAAAATGCCAACATAAATTGAAAAGAATGTAATACACACTGGATGGAGTATAATAATATATTTCCTTATGTAATTCGATACGAGCAACATTTTATGATGCATGAATCACATGGAGGAAGACTAAGGTGACATTTTGGAGTTACAAAACGTTAATATAGAAGATTAATAGGAAACCAAAGTCCACTGTTGATATTCAACGTAGAATTAAAATCATAATGTGCGCATTAAAGCTTGAAGACAAGATATTTGAAGACTGGGAGAATGATATGAATCTTGTATCATATTCTTATATGATAAGGAGAAATAATTATGAGCAAAAGAAACTCTTTAAAAATACATGTTGGTCCAATTATAAGATCTTATACTATACAAATCGAATATGCACTAATGGGTTAATTATTAAAATTATTGACAAGGAAAACATTAACAAGTCCATTGGTTGAAATACTTATCAAGTCCATCCCATGTTCTACATATTAAAATCCCAATAGAGCACTTTAAATGCTTTTAGAAGATCTGGTAAAAAAGAAGATAGAAAAATAAACCTCAGTTCATTAAAATAGTTAGTTTGTCAAGATATCTTTTAATTTCCTATCTATTAACTAGTTTGTTTGGATATATTTTAATTTAATTTATGTTAGATAGTTATATTTTCAAATTTGGTTAAAAACCTTGGTTAGTCAGCGGAATTGGTCATGTGTATAAAAAACCACTTATGTTTTTTGTATCAAAATGACCACTTTTGTTTGCTTTGTTTTGCATCCGTAGTCACTCACGGATGATCATATATACAAAACGTAACAAAAAAAACTAACTAAACATGCAAAATAAGACCAATAAAAGTGACAGTTTTGATACAGAAAAAACACCAGTGGCTTTTCAGATACACATAATTAGAGCCGTTATCGGTCGGGTTCGGTCCGGGTTTTGACGGAACCGGATCAGACCGCTAAGCTTATCGGTTCGGACCGGACCGGACCGCTAAGCTTTCGGTTATAAGTTTTGGAACCGGACCGAATCGCTAAGTTTTCGCTTCGGTTCGGTTCCGGTTCGGTCCGAGTTCGGTCCAGTTTCGTTTCGGTCCGGTTCCGATTCGGTTCGTTATCGGTCCGGTTTGGTCCACTTAAAAAAATTAAATCCAATTAAAATTTGATTTTTAATTTTTTTATTCAAGTAAATGATATAAAAACTAAAGTTTATAAGTTAATCTTTTGATTTTGTTAAAAAATTGGTAATTAACTATTAATTTTGGTATTACAATTTATAAAAGAATAAATAATAATAATAAATAATCGGTTCTAACAGTTTTATTGGTCCGATTTCCTATCGGTCCCACTGTTTATCGGTTCGATTCCGTATTGGTTCTATCGGTTTATCAGTTTTATCGGTTCGATTCCATATTGGTCCTATCGGTTTATCGGTTTTATCGATTCAGTTCCTAACCGGTTTTTTGCTTTGGAAGCTTATCGGTTTTCGGTTTTTAGAATGGAACCACGAACCAAACCGTTAAGGTTCGGTCAAGTTCTCGGTCCGGTCCTTATCGGTTTGGTCCCGGTCCGGTTCTCGATTCTGGAGAACCGTTGACAGCCCTACACATAATCAACTTCGGTGAATAACCAGGATTCTTTCTCCTTTTAATTTGCTATATGTTAGTTAGTTTGTTATGATATCTTTAATTTATTATATATTAGTTTGTTTGTTAGGATATCTTTTCATTTGTTACATTTTTTACTTTGATATTTTTAAAGATATCTACTTCGAGTACTTATGACTTTAATTTATATTTTTTTATTAAATAGTTGTAATTTCTATTGGAGAAATAAGATATAATTTATCATTCCAGAAATATTTGAGTTGAGCCGCGCAAAAGTTAGAGAGATAAACTACATTTATAATATATATAGAGATTATATTAAAATTAGTTAATATCATTAAATCATTTTCTTTCACTACAAGAAAAGTTGTTTTTTATATAGTAAATGATAATTGGCTCTTGGACCTATATTGTTAACTTGTTTTAGAATATTATCTTCCTTTACTTACTAACATTAAATATATTTATTCTTTATTAAATAAGATACCATCAATATTACATACTTATTATATTGGTACTATAAAGTAAATTTTGGTCTAGTATTTTATCGTTTTGACACGCAGATCGGATAATTTGGTCCTTAATAGTAGCTCTTTTATTCCTTGCAAATATTATTCGGGATGACTAAATTGGGAACCCCTTTATGCTTCACTCATACCCTCACCGCGTGGAGACTAATTCAGGCTTCATTTCAGACTTTATCCATACCATCAATTTGGGAAGACTAATTCAGACACCGTTTGGGACTTCATTCGTAACCTCAATCTGGATTGTAACTAACACCAATTGATCTTATTCGATTTTGGTTTAGTAGCTTTGCTTTTGATTATCATCGCTTCAGAGATTACTAGTCTCGTGTACATCACGCGTGATATCACTTTTGTACACATTTCACGAAAGTATTAGACCCATACATTAGACTTTTAGTGTGAAGTGTCCGAAGTGGTGAAGAAATCGTTCCACTTCCCTATGCAAGTTTCGGTTGAAAGTGTGAAAAGATAGGCATGAAATCTTTCCATTCCTCTACATACGTATCCGTTGATCCTAAAAAACTTCTCTGCTGGGCTTCCATATATTTCTTTATAAATTAACAATCCTATTCTCTCATCATTCATATTTCATATTGATTATATAGATATAAATAAAAGCTCTTGCAGTTTTATCACCACATAAACATATATTTGCTCAGCCGCCATCGTAAACACGTTTCTGGCACAAATATTGATTTTGTGTTTTATGACACCACGTCTATCTTTTCAGAGTTTTTATGTTTCGTATCGGTAGTGCTCAATACGATTGGTTGTGTACCTTGAGTAAGCTGAAGCAAAATAAATTGTTGGGATAAAAAGTTTAATGTTGATTCACATTACTCACGTATTCGACTACAGAGGCAACACATCCAGGAAAAGAGAATCAAAATCGGTTGATCCGCAATACTCTAACATTCTTTTAATTCAGCCTTCAACAACAAAAGCCTACCATTTCAGACCAACTCTCTTAAGGAAACGAGAGAATTGATCGTCAATCACGTTTCATTCAGATGGTTTATTCGGATAATGAAGAGAGTTCTTCTTTGAATATATCCTCAATGCCTCAGGATAAAATAAAATAATCTCCGACCATTATGAAAAGAAAAGGAAAGGGTAAAAAATGATTCATGCATCCCAAATTACACCCCGAAGCAATTGACTGGATGCAGTGTTGGTATTTTCTCTAGATCCCAAGGGACTTTTTCCCCTCAAGCTACTCTCCTTAAGAGCTTGCAAAACAAACTACTAGCTTCCGGAGATAATCTGATGTAATTCATTGATAACCCAGAGAGGGAGGCAAAAATTTGTACCAATATGGGATCAAAGGTTGGTGTCTCAAGAAAGGCAGAATGTGGCGCTGAGAGAGAGAGATAGAAAATACAAAAGAGAAACAAGGGAAGACTTTGAATCCTAAAATCTGTAAAAAAAAATTGAAATTAAAGGATATATGTCTCAAAGAAATGAGAGGTGTCGATCTCTGTCAAAAATAAAGAGTTAATGGTCTACACAGATGTGTTGAGCTAGGGGTTTCGGTTCCCACGAGTTTAAACACTTAGTTCACACTTATGTCGTGTATCACCGCATCCAGACTGTCTCAGATTGAGATTCCTATGAAGAATTTTATGGTGATAACTTTATTGGTTATTAATCCATGTATCCCTTTTACCTTAATCACTTTAGGGAACAAATATAAAGTGGTAGTCGACCTGCTTGGAAGTTGAGAAGACTTGAAAGAAAAAATTATTCTTTTTCAGTGATGGTTGCAAGAATGACAAGGAGATCTCAAGGAAGACTAATCCAAATCGAGTTTATAGGGAATATAAAAGCATAAGTAAGTTTGTTTTTCTGTCGATTTAAATCGTAATTGTTATTAACTCTTCAATCCTCAAACATGTGTGCTCTTTTATTTTTATTTTTATGTACTTATCTATGAGTCATAATAGTAACACTTGAAAGATTCTGAATAGAATTTCCAGAAGTTAAACCAATGGGCCAGAAAAAAACTGGTCCAAATTGTTCCATAAATGCTTCATAACAACCAATTTGATCCGGATTAATCTTTGGTGCACAAAATCCGAGCTCGCCATATCCTGGTAGCAGTTGACGATTCGCTTCTCGCGGTGGAGGTTGTTGAGATACTGGAAGCTTCTGACACTCAAGCTCTTCTGACTATGAAAGAAGCCCCAAGTCATAAGTCATAGGGTTAAGAAACGAAATGATGAGGCAACAAATAAGGTTGCCAAGAGAAAACGTTTCGCACTTAAAAATAAAAAGGTGAGATAAAAAAAAGGTCTGAAACTATCGACGAAGTTATTCCTGCCACGAATCAATCCATCATCCCTCGAATATACGAGCACTATGGTGCTCAAGCACAAGACAACCATTTATCACATCTTCCACATGTGCAACAACGAGTGTTTGAGGCTCAAATTTTAGAGGATTCATCATCCAGTTCTTAGGCGGGGAGTCTACAAGAGCTTGGCATTCAAACTAAAAGAGTTCATTCTCCAGCTCCGGAGGGCTTTGTCAGTTCTGAATCCTTTTAGTTTGTTGAAATAGAGTCATATGTCGTTATTTTACACTAGTTTATCAAATCTATTGCTCGATTGGAAAGGAAAGCATCAATAATGGAAAAGGATTATAGCATTTATTCGAGAGAAATATAAGCGTCATTAGAAAGTCACCTCTTAGAAAAAATATCGTGCTTATCACCAAAAATGTCAGGTCCAATATGTTAAAAAAAAGCTCGAGGAATAAAAATCTGATTTTGAGTTAGAGTCCTCATTAAATAATCAGGATTAAAAACATCATGAGAATCTTAATGAACATGAGCTTCACATAGATGCATTCTAGAAAACAGTGGACGAGTAAACGATGTTTATTGAAAAATTCGAAGAAGATAACGTAAAAAACCTCGAGTATCTGGTTTCAGCCAAAAACCTAGCTGCAAAGGACGAGGACATCACGGTTTTAGTTTATGCTGAGAAATGTATAAGTTCTATAGATCAACAAAACGCCAGGGTCAAATCCACTCTAGTTTTAAGCTTTCAATGATCTTTCTCGGATCTAAACCTTGATTTTTTGGCATGATTGTTGATGGGGAACGACTTACTCATCTCTCGTTTGCAGATGAACTGGAAGAAACATTAGATTCGTAGAGTGGGGATGGTGAGTATAAGGACAAGTGCAAAGATAAGGAGTCCAAAAAATAAAACTTCTAGGGAGGATCAACTGTCAGAGAACCCTACAGATGAAACTGAAGTGAATAGGGGTAAAACAACCAGCGATCAACCCAATGAAGATAAATTTGAAGGTGCTAAATAATTTCCCTTTGTTTTCAATGTTGTAACTTTTTTGTGTTTTTCAAAATCCCTAGTTGGTCACAGTGTTTTGTACTTACATTCAAAATTTATAATTATCAGTTCTTGTTATTCAGTTTGTTTTATCTCATCATATAAATTTGTTATTTGAAATTTTGTCTTTGATTTCTTCCAAGTTTACGGTGATCAATCCCTAACCGGTCACCGAAGTACTCTTCAAGAATGACCAACTAATGTTGGAACCTTTTGCACTTGATCAACTAGTATTGAAACCTTTTAGATATGACCAACTAATGTTAGAACCTTTTACACTTGACCAACTAGTGTTGGAACCTAATTACACTTGACCAACTAAAGTTGGAACCTATTACACTTGACCAACTAGTGTTGGAACCTTTTAAAGTTAAATTTTGGATGGAAATATTTGGACCAACTAATAGTGTGACAGGAATACAGAAGGAAAAAATATTTATAGAAGCCGGCTATGTGGACACCTCATTAAAACCTTACCGTGCCACCAGGGTAGGAAAGAGCATGTCACCAGATATTACATCATCAATTAAATTATTTATTCACATTTTTTTTTATCATAACTCTATATACAATTTCAAGTTCTCGATGTTCCAAATGGTGTTGAAGTGCCTTACATTCTTGATCTTTTGGTCAGCAAATTCCAGGTTTAACCATTTCCGTAAGTGAACTTACCCAGTCGTTTATCTTCAGTGTGCAAGCAGATCTTTTTTAGAAATTTATCCACCACTTTGAATTCTCTCTGGCGAACTGGTGATGCATACCTACTTCTCATTATAGTTTGATAATGAATGGATCTTAAATGTGTCTTCATTTTTTTCCTCAATTTAATCAAGCTTGGTTGTTCGACCTTCATCGTTACCCACCTCAAAGTAGTTTGTTATTCTAATAGATGGGATGATCGGCTTAGGCTGGGGTTACCACATCCATTTCATAAACCAATGCAAAAGGAGATTCTTGGATCGCCAACCGAGGTGTATTTTAATAAACTTACATTAATGTTTGTAGATAATTTGGTCATTTCCCAACGGCCACCTCTAAATTATTTCTCAAGCCATCAAACATAGTTATGTTAGTAACCTCTACTTTTCCATTAGCATGTGGATGAAAAATGATGAAAAAAGTGGTGAATACCTCAGGAGGAACATAAAGCTTCCATTTTCTTATTCTCAAACTTAGGAACATTATATGTTGTTATTGTTTTTGGGACACCGAATCTGTAGCATATGTTAGATGAAATAAATTTGATAACGTCTTTTGCTTTAGCTCCAGACAAAGGATCAACTTCCACCCACTTAAATAAATTATCAACAACTTCTATGATGGTTTGACATCCCCCAGAGGCCATAGGTAACGGTCTGATTAAGTCCAAGCCTCATCTGTAAAAAAAAAATGATTCTAAAATAGATTTGAGTGGCATCCGCTAATAAATGTACTACATTTGCAAATCACTGGCAGGTATCACACTATTTAACTAATTCGTTAGCATCGGCCATGATGGAAGGCTAATAATTCCCGACCATGAAACCCTTCTTGTTAACTTTTTAGAGCCACAATTGATGATGGAAAGAAAATATGGTAATAAACAAGCCTTGGTATAGCAAATATAATGGTTAAATAGATGAAATTAACTGTTAAGGACTAACCTAAAGAAAATATAATGACTAAGGGGGTTAAATGTAATAACTAGTAAACTTGTTTATGAACAACAAATCAGTAGGGTGAGAAACCCACTTTAGTAGTGGTAATTATATAATTTTATTATTCACCTCTTGTACTATATAAAGGACATTCCCTTTTGGGAAAACGGGCCAATGATTAGTCAATTATTACTACATTTATTCTTTTTGTCTCTTTCTTTCTCTATTAAATACTATTCTCTCACTAAAATTACCTGATACGAACATTTCTTAGACAGACGTTGTCCTACAAACATTTTTGCATTTGAACTTACCTAAGAATTACTTGAGCTCATCAACAATGAACCGAACCCTCTTCATCATGGAATTTAGTTTCATTATATGTTATTCATGAGATTTAAGACATCGCAATATTTATCGGATTAATTTTTTTGTGTAACGTATGTCTCCAAAGATAGGGAAAACATGTTCTTTGAAACTTAGTTTTTTAGCCAACGCTTTATCGACTAAGAAAGTCCCTCTGATTAGAATTATTTAAGCTCGTGCCTCCAATATTTCTCCGAGCTTGTCAAAAATTAGATGCTTCTTTTGTGTTTAATTTCTGTTTGGAAGTGGGTATTATCGATGAGTTTTTTTCTTCAAGTATGTATACCCTTATGTGTATGCAATAATTGTTAGGCAATCACTAACATAATTTTTTGCCCGCTGAATGTTTTCATACTTAATGCATCAGAAGAAGGTTGTAAATTCCTTCAACGCTTTTAGGTAGTTTAGCAAATGATCTTTCCATACTTCAGCTTTCCTGATGCATGCTTATCAGACGAACTTTCTTGGCACCAAATATTTATGCAAGTCTTAATCATGCCAAGGCTACTTCGTATTCTGTTTCTTTATTAGATGCTCTAAAGCCAAAGTGTATCGCTTGATACGTTGATCTCTAGCTGGAGCAACCAACTGAACCTTCACTTTACAACCCGAAATGTTAAAACCTCAATCATTTTGAATTACCCACTCGTCCAAAGAGGTATCAATATATGGCTTCGGCTCAGGTCGTTCGAAATGAAACTCGACCAGAAAATATGTCAAGGCTTGTGCTTTAATTATCGTCTAAGGTTCAAAATCAATATCGTAGTCTTCTAATTCTACTAGCCATTTAGTCATCCGACCCGACACATCCGGATTTTGTAACACATTTTTAAGTAGAAAAGAGGTTCAAACCATAATATAATGGGCTTGGAAATATTGCCTTATTTTTTGTACTACCACAATTAGAGCCAATGATAGTTTTTCTAATTTGAAGTACCTTTTTTCAACATCCAACAAAACTTTACTCATATACTAAACCGGGCGCGGATAATTTGTAACCTCTCTGACTGACACTACACTTGGTGTATAATCCAACACGAAAATGTACATAAATAACTTTTCTCTTACAAATGACTTAGTGAAAATACCCAGAGAGGATAATTGTTCTTCTATTTTGACAAAAGCTTCGTCACACTCCGGAGTCCAATTGAAATGATTCTCTTTTCTCAAAAATTTGAAAAAATATTGCACATTTGTCTGAAGATCTCGATATAAACCTATTTAAACCAGTCAATCTTCCAGTTAAGATTTGAACCTCTATTATGAATCTAAGGGGATCCATGGCAATTAAATCATGCAACTATAATTGGTCGGTTTAATACATTTTTGCTCACAATATTGCCCAAAATATTTTTGGATTGCACCCTAAAAATGCACTTTTCTGGATTCATTTTCAAGTTATAGCCTTCAATTTACGAAATGTTTCCTCCAAATCGGAAAAATAATCTTCATCTCTCATGTTTTTTACCAACATGTCGTCAATATAAAATTCAAAATCTTATTCTGATCTAGCTAGCGAAAGTTTTACTGACTAGTCGTTGATAACTAACCCCGATATTCTTCAACCCAAACGTCATCATTTTATAGCAATGTAGTCCTTCTATCAGTTACGATATAGTGTTGTCTTGGTCCATCGTATCCATTTTTATATGATTATACATAACAAATAAATCTATAAATGATAAAAATTTATTACCCGAAGTCAAGTCTATCAGTTGGTCAATTCTAAAGACAAATGATCATTTGAACACACCATGTTCAAATATATAAAATCAACATTCATTTGCCATTTCTCCTTTTTTTCACGAGAAATACCCTAATGAGCCCTATTATTGTACAATTGGATCAGAGTATAACTGGAATACTCTTCATTTTCTTTTAAGTGGACATGAACATGATGTTTTTCAAACTTCCCGTATCAATTAGGATCCTTCAAACTTCAGTTCCCTTAATAGTCGCTCTGATTACTACAACATTCATGTGAGGTCCATTATACTCTCTTAAGTCATCATCATCAAAAACGATAAAAAGTAGTTGATTTTGGTAAAATTAAATTGATATTCTTCCCTCTAACTGTGTTGTTAAACTCACAACATGCCTTTTAAACAATTTTTTATGATAATCCCTTGTATGACAGAAACAATAGAAAATTCCTCATAACAATCCTTCAGGTTATTCTTTGTAAGCACGAACCATTTTGTATGATATTTTAAACTCTTCCAACTAACTTTTATCATTGGATTATTGTGTTTCCATTCCCCAAATCCCCTTATTTCCCATAAATTATCATCTAAACGCTGTCTATAACATATCAATTTTTTTATAGAACCTTACAGAAGCCGATTATACCACTTTAAAGCACTACATCTGAAGGTTTGCGAGAAGGCTCGACATAATAATTTATCACCATCTTCATAATTCATCATAAAGTTTTAAAATTTATCTAGATGATTAACTAGATTCCTGTTCTCATAAAACATTCCATTCTTGATATGTCAAATCGCTTTAGTAAGTATTCAAAGAGAATTTCCATAGATAGTGGAGACTATCTCCAGTTGTGTCCCTGACTTTACTAGTGGTCATAATTAGTTATTGTATAAAGACCATGTTCAGACTAATTCATAAATTGAATGTTTACTTGGTAATCAAAGCTATGGTTTCCTATATCTCATTCGAGCCTACATTGTTAACGCATTTTAAGTTATTATACCCTCTTAACTTGATAATATTAAACATATTTATTCCCTATTATATAAGATGCCATCAATATTACGTAGTTATTAGATTGGTATTACAAAGCAAATTCTTGTACACGATTCGACACGCAAATCATAGAATTCGGTCCTTATCAGTAATCAAGTGATAAAATATCAATAAAAACGAGTTTACACTTAGAATATATGTCTGAGAAAAATGTATCTTCAAATTATTTTTATGAGAAATGAGTTTACAGATCATTCATTTTGTTTTTTATCTGAGATAAACTCAGTTTATAGTTATGCTTATCAAAAAAATTCCATCACCTTAATGGCGTAACTCGATCCATCATCTATCGATCATCACCTTTTATTTGATTTAGTTTGTGAGTGTTCTCCAAACAAAAACGAGTCAAAGTAACACTGCATCGATAGCCACACATATCATCTGAAATTGTTCAAGTTGTGAGTGTTCTCCAAACAACAGCTTCTACAACCAAACCGCTTATGTGCCTACGTTATATATTCACTAAAACAAACACCACAATTTAGAAGAATTGAAATTGGATGTGTTTTTAGGCTAGTAGGAGTACATACAGCGGGTTCAATATCTATTCATGCTAGTGAATGCATATTTTCCATATATGAATTTTTTTATAGGTCCTGGTTGAGCCATATGCATGCCACAGTGTCAATAGTGCATCAATGCCTCTACTATATAATCAGTGAAAGAATTGGTATGATCAGAAGCAACCATATAATTATAGAAAAGTGATACTTAGCCTCTCTAACAGTTACAAAATATCAATTACCAGGGATCTCAACAATTCTTGATGATACAGATGACTCCTAAGAGCCCTCTCACCTAGTCGAGCACGAGGAAGACATATTTTCTATCAAATTAGAATAAAAAATCCTTCGTTTATCTAGATATACAAACTAACTATGTACCTGATGTATTGATTTTTTTTGTTAAAGAACTTGGATATATTGCATGGACTTCTCATGATACAATAAGAATCCTTCCAAAATAATATGTCATAAACTATCCATAGATAAGAATTTCCGTCCTACCAACATGGATATCAGGCTATTCTCTCATAGAAGATCGAAGCAATAGTAGATGAATAAGACATGCTTAGCAAACTAGTTGAGACACATTTTCCAATAATTGAAAAAAACAATAGTACATAATACAATAGAAGATGAACTTTTGAGTAAAAAACATAGTCAAAACAATGGTTTCATAATCGAAATATTCTGCATAAGTATATGTTTCCGTGAGGAGTCTAATAACCATAAATTATGGTAGGTTCCATTATGTTCATAACTAATGTAATTATTCTTGTTTAAAAATATCATTTTATTTAGTAAAAATATATTTCGAGATATTGAATTATGATAAAACAACATTTCTCTTGCTAGCAAGTAATGTGGGATTTAAAAAACGAGATTTGAGTTATTGATGACATCGTAAGAAACGTTATAGATAACATAGAAGATGCAAGCACAAATAGGTTCATAAGATTGGCTAGCAGAGCATCACGATAACAATTATTAATTAGACTCATTGTAACCGAGTAATTTGAAAAGCTCTTTCCCTAATCGATATGTAAACAACCCTTTCATTGTTTGATACCTTGGAGTTCAAGTGCACACCTTGGTCATGGACCATAATTCCACAAACATAACTAAAGAATATTTTTTTTACTAAAATGGATTGGGATAAATTTCCAAAGACTAAAAACGATGGAAAGAAAAAGAAAAGTGGTTATAATACACTCAAATTTGGAATTTATTATAAAAGCGAAACTCGTATGAGACGTGTATGTGTTAATGACCAAACAATAGGCGAAATTGTCTAACTGGTAAATAAGAAGCAACCCAATATGTGATACTGCGAATCGGACACATGTAATCAGATGCTCTGTTTTATCCGTTGTTCGAGCCTACAACTTTCTCTATGTGTAATTATAATATTAATGTCTATTTTGATACTCTTATCAATCTTTATATCCATCAATGGTTTTTCTCCCAACCCATTTTCATTCACGAGCTCGGATAAACCATAAATCTTTGTATAAACATATTATTCTTAAAATTTATACTAATATCTCTTTTTATGTTATCAATTTGAAGTAATTGATGGACTACCATCTAGGTAAAAGTACTAGTAATATTTTTACTTTAGAAAAATATGGTAATTACACTAGCAATATACTATTTACTTATGTACTTTTTTTTCATTTGACAAAATTGAGATTTTTGCCTCAACCAGTAAATGGCTTTTAACGTGGCATGAGTAGAGTTAGTATTGAACTGAGCTTTCCAAAGTTATTATACTTCAAATAGAGTTAACTGGGCCCAAAAAATTTCATAAGGAGAAAAGCATGAATATTCACTTTATTCAAAATCCCACAAATCTATTGTTCATGCAAAAAAGTTCAAAACACTTCACATATCAGATGTTCCTTCACACCGAACCCTGAAAGCTCGAACCTTCATTCTAATTAATATAAATTTAGAAGTCCGGTTGCATAGCCGAATCTCAAACCAAATTTATTAAAATCGGGATGATAAAATAAACACAAGCCAACAAAAAGTTAAACAACCAGATTTCAAAAAGTAATAGTTTGGCTTTACATGAGCTGTTAGACATAATTTTGTAGTATTCTCTCAATTTATTTGCAAGACTATGGTGACTATTGATAAGGGCTAAAAATATAAATTAACTAAAACTTAATCAATAAAATAAAAGGCTAGTCAATGACACATAACAATATCAATTACGCATAAGTTTAAATTATAGAAAAGATCTTTCGTCGAAGAGTTAATAAAAGAACACATCAAACCATAATATTCTTAACCATAGTTTTGAAAATAAAATATTTATATCTTATTTTTTTTTCACTAATTCATGGATCAATGCTCCATGCAATAAGACTATATACATAAAAGCTCCAACCTAGGAGCTTAATGTTGTATTTTAACTACCAAATTTTTAGAAATTATCTTTTAGTTATCTTTTACTCTTTAAAAATATTATAATATTTATCAATCTACTATTCATATAATTGGAATTAAACATTTCAACATCGTTAACACCAAAATAATAGGTTTACACAATAAAAATCATGAAAACTAACTATCAAAAACTCATGTGAGTCAATGTTGTTAATTTGCATTGATAGATTGACAAATCATCATTCTAACATAAATATATTAGTAATGCATCAAATTTAATAAGAAAATTGAGCATTTACAAATTATATTTCTAATCCATTTTAGTTTCTGATTTTTTAATTTTCAAACGAAAAATATACTCATAGTATAAAATAGGTAGAGATGCTTAATTTTAGCTTGTTGATTGTGAAATTATCGGAAAAAAATACGATACTTTAGTTTTTTCAATGTTGAAGTTTGAGGATTTGTAAATTTTTGACATGGTTTTTTAAAATTATAAAATACGTGTGATAAAAATGAGTTTTGATTTTTATTTGGAAGAATAATTCTTCTTCTTACAAAAATATCTATAGTAAAAAGTAAAGTTTTACTATACTAGATCTCTGTAATACGTTTAAGGTTGGTAGCATTCGATCTCATGCAATTAAATAGAATATTGTAATTTTAGATTGATTAGTTCTATTTCATGTGTTTTAGTTATGGATTATGTAAAATCGTTATTAGCGGTGGGTGATCATAGTCTGTATTATATTGTATTATATACATGGTTGGTTATCAAAATTTATATTATATAATATAATATAATATTAAATATATTTAATCCTCATTTTATATTATGTTTTTTATGAAAGTGGAATAATTATTTTTCTAAGATGCATAATACAAAATAATATGTTGATATCATTTTGTAAAAATTATATCGTTAAACAATATTTTTACGTACAAAATCATAAAATATAAACAATATTTCTTACTTAAAAAAAAATAGATTATAAAGTTGATAAATTGTGAAGGCATACCAATTATAATTTAATATTCTATTTTGTTTATTGCTACACGAGTTGAATTTTAATATTTAATCTTTTTTTAAATTGTTGACAACAATTCACTACAATTGGGTTGTAGCTAATTAACAGATAGAGATTAAATAAATAACTTAGATTACATCTATATGATAACTTAATGACTATAAAACTATTATAATAGTATTTTCATACACTATATAATTCATATATACTAAAGTTTTTAATTCGATGATATTTTTTTATTCATTTTAACTGAAAACAATTACAATCGCGAATAAATATGTTCACAACTGATATAGTTGGATTTTCTTGATTGTGAACGTTAGCAAGAGGGTCAGATTTATTCGAGAGAGAAATTTAGACCCAAAACAAATATCAAATCATGATTCAGCATCTTGACATTTTGACTAAGCTGTATGGTAGATATAGTTGTATGCTTGGTACATCTTTAGTGAATGAGTTTATTTGATTCATGGGTTTAGCCCATATTCGTAACCCGGTCTGATTGGTCCATTAACACAAAATCAGATTATAAAAGCTGTGACCCACATCATTTAAGGGGATTGGACTTGATCTCACTAAACAATAAATACAATTACCTCAATTATCTTTCTACCTTCCACCTTGCATTAAATATATCATGTAAACACTTACAAAAATATCATCTCATCAAGTTTTTACCCTATCAAATTTGCGACCACAGTGGGAGTAGTATTTACCCATATATCACTATCTAGAACACAATATACGACTTTACCTTCAAATTTATTTGAGATATGGATCATTATATGAAAATGAAGAGGTCATATTCGAAGAGGAGCATGTGCACACGTTTCATGTGAATCATGATATCGAGGAAAGGCTTTTTATGCAGGAAGAACATGATTCGTTAAGAGCATAAATTGAGGCATTGAGAGATTAGAGGCAGGATGAAAATGATCTAGGAGAAAAACATCCATCAGAGTATCATAAATCTTATGTGGCAGATAATAATCCCCAACATAATATGAAGCAATGTGTGAATGACCAGTTTCTCAACGCCCAACAATAATCTAAAAAGAAGCATAAGGCTAAAAATTATTCAATACATCGGAATCCGTTAAGGGCTCAACAACAAAATTAAAGTTAAAAATTTCCTCTTCCTCTAAGAGTAATGAGCATGATCATAGAAATAAGAAAATAAAATTAATAAAGAAACATTCAAAAAAGCACCGTAGATCGAGTAAAAAAGATTCGTCAGGGAAGAAAAGTGATCGAAAGGGTAAATGAAAAAAATATAGTATCATGGAAAGATGAAGGGTTAGTAGACCATAGTATATATCACTTGTTAAGTGATCAATTTGCTGTGCAATCTGAGCCTGAGATTTTTGCCACTTCTAACGAGGATCACATGTTTAGTCAAAGGTAAAAATTAGAGGCAGCCATCATTTTATTCAAAAAATATTTCTGGATATCTTCCCAAGCATTTTGAAAATTTGAATATGGAGAAATACGATGGGAGCCAGAACCCTGATAATCATCTCGAGCAATTTAGAATTTTCATGATGAGCTTTGATAATGATGACAAGCTATTGTGCATAGATGTTTCTCAGACTTTTTAAGGGTAGTGCCTTGAAGTGGTATAATATATTGCCATAGGGATAAATCAAGAATTTTAATAGGCCTTCGAAAGGCAATTTATGGGAAGTAAATAACTTAGAGGGAATGAAGATACGATAATCCATTGTCGGCAATATCCAAATGAATCTTTAAAAGATTACATCAACTATTTTGTGAATACTAAGGATGGATTGGCAGATTGTTTCGAACAGGTGGACATAACTTCACTTCAATAAGGGTTGCTAGTTGGTGATTTAACTGATTTAGTGACTTGAAAAAAGGCAATGACTTGGGATGGCTTGTTAAATGAGGTCGGAAAGCAAATTATTGTAGAGTAAACTAAGAGACTAAGACAGTTTCATCAATATAGACTTGTCCCTTCATCCCATATCCCATAAGCTAGTAGCCAATCACAAGCTACAGTTAGCTATCGTCCGAAGAACTCCATGCAAGGTTCTCATCAGTCAAGATAGAGCAAATCTAATCAGGGTAAAAAATCTAAGCCAATGGGGAATCAATGGGTCCAACCCGGTTATTTTACAGAACTGAATGAAAAGGTGACAACCATTTATAATAGGGCCAAGAACACGGTACAATTTCGAAGGCCAGTACCTATCCAAAATCCGAGAGAAAATCGGAACACGAGGTTCTGAAAATACCACGATAATGTGGGATGACACTAAGGATTGTATTGCTCTAAAATATAAGATACAATCGTTGATCAAGAATGAAATATTAACTATTTTTGTAAAATTATAGGGGGATACTAGGCCATTAACAGCTAGTCACAACCAAGTACAAGTGGGGATCAAACTATGTCACTTGGCGTTCGATTGTTATCAGTGTTAAAGAAGAAATCATTATTTTTCCTGTCTGAAAATTTGCATGTATTTTTGTAATGCAATGAAGATATGATTGCGATACCAACTAGTGTTATTTCTCACAAGCTATATGTGATATCTGATGCGGGTCCTGTAATCCAAAAAAGAAATGTTTTTTTAAAGAAAAATTTGAATTCATTGTTAAAGAGGTGGATAGATCGACTAAGGTGGGACACATTTAGAAATCTCATTATCCAATATGAACAGAAAATCCAGTACTTGTAAAAAAGAAAAAAATGGTTAACGACGGATGTGTATAGATTTCACAGATTTCAACAGAGCATGTCCCAAAGATCCTTTCCTAGTTCATCGAATAGATCAATTAGTGGATTCTACTTTGAGAAATAAATTGTTGTCTTTTATGGATGCCTTTGCTGGATATAATTAGATACAAATGGATCCAAAAAATCGGGATCACACTACGTTTATCACTGATATGGGGTTTCATTGTTACAAGGTAATGTTGTTCGTTCTAAATAATGTTGGGGTTACTTACCAATGTCTACTTAATAAAGCATCTGTCAATCAAATTGGAAGGAATGTAGAAGTTTATATATTGATGATATAATGGTAAAAAGTCCAAAAGAGGATGAGCACTTACTTGATCTCAGATAAACTTTCTCTAATTTGGAAGTCATTAATCTAAAGTTAAATCCATAAAGTATACTTTTACGGTATATCATCAATGAAAAAGGGATGCAGGCTGACCAGCCCAATTAGAGGCATTGTTGACTATGGATCATCCTCAGACCACCAAATAAGTCCAACTATTGACGGGAAGGTTGGTAGCTTTAAATAGATTTATTTTGAGATCATTGAATAATTGCGCAAAGTTCTCCAAAATATTGAGAAGTGCCAAAGAATTTAAATGGTCCCCAAATTGTGATAAGATATTCCTAGAAATCAAGAAGCATTTATCTTCTTTGAAAACTTTATTCAAACTCATCATCGAGGAAATATTCTACATGTATTTAGTTGTATCAGATTATGTTATGAGTGCGGTACCGGTCTAGTAGGTTGATAATTATCCTCGTCAAGTTTATTAAGTTAGAAAAAGTTTGTTAGATGTTGAGAAAAGATACCTTAAATTGGAAAATTTAGCCTTGGCCTTCGTAATATCAGCTAGGAAAATAATGCCTTATTTTCAATCATATTTCATCACGTTTCAGACTTCATTTCCACTTAAAAACGTATTGCAAAAGCCAAATATAACAGGTCAGATGAACAAATAATCGATTGAGTTGTGAGATTATGATATTGGCTTTACTCCTCGAATAACAATAAAACCCAGGATATCGCAAACTTCTTAGTTGAATTTGATTCGAAGAGACCCTATGAAGAGTCTTCTATGTATAACCATGGTAAAGAATGGTTAATTCAAACAGATGGAAAGTCTAGCATAATGGGTTGTGAGGCACGAATTTTCTTACTTTCCCATTTTGGAGATTCGATGTACCAAGCTATATGTTTTGGATTTAAGATATCAAACAATGAAGCAGATTCCAAAGCAACTATAGATGGTTTGAGGCTTGCTTATTATGCGGTGCCAAAAAATCCGATTGTTAAGTGATTCGCAACTACTCGTACGTCAAGTGCATGGACAATCTTAAATGAGAAAAGAACAATTGGTGAAATATTTACGACTATTAAAATAAATTTATGTCGACTTTGAATATGTAAAATATGAACACGTGCCAAGATAAAAATAATTGATGGCTGACTCGTTAGCTACTATTGCATATTTTAAGGCATACCATTGGATTTTGGTGCAATAGTGACCCTCAATAACCACAACTTCTGAAATGAAAATCGAAAACGAAGACAATTTCCAAATATCAGCCACCGTCAGTCAAGATTATAGGTATGCTATCCAAGAATTTATTACTAAAATAAGTTTTCACGAGGACAAAATCCTAAGTAAAAAACTAAAGTTTAAAGCGCAAGGTTTTTGGTTTTAAGAAGGATTCTTTATAAGAAATCTTTTAGTAAGCATCAGGTTCGAAGGGTCAAACCATTATGGATACAAGGCTTTGACTAGAAGGGTTTTAGTAGTAGGGTATTATTGGCCATCTATCATGGTACACGCTAAAGAGTTAGCTAAAAGATGTGAGCTTTGTCAAAGATGTGGCCATCTATCATGCTTCAACTCATGGATTACCTTCTTTTTTCTTGAACACCCATTTGCTGCCTAATATCTTCTATCCTTTAGGAAACTCAACAAGCTCTCATGTTTTATTCTTATGTAGAAATTTAATATCTTCCTTCATAGATACAATCTACCAATCTGCCTCTGAACTCGCTATAACTTCTCTATAGCTACTAGGTTCCTGTATCTCAACTTATTCTGTAACTGACAGAGCATATGCAACTAGATTCACATACCTTTTTGGTAGTCTAATATATATTCTTTCTCTGCCCAATGTTATGTTATAAGATTGTCATTCTGGTTTGGGCGCATCATTGTCACTATCATTCGATGCTGACGCTTCACCTCTTGATTCTGGATTCACCTTAGAACCACTCGAATTATTGGACCTACATGGAACTAATTATACTTCAAGCTTCACGTATTTACTCATAATCAATCATGATTTGACCATTTTTCCTACTTAATTCTGACTGTTTATCAAAGTAAACTCGTTAAAAGTCACACCTCTACTGATGAGAAAACCTGGAGACTTTGGAAAGGTACACCATAAGTTATAATCTTTAACTCTAGTAGCACATCATAGAAATATGCACCTCTTTTCCCTCGACTTAAGCTTACCATCTCTCACATGAGCATACGCACGACAGCTAAACACCCTCAACTGTTCGTAATCAGCCGACGATCCATACCAAATTTAAAAAAGACTTTCACAATCAATAGTCATTGATGAAGATTGATTTACCAAGTAACATGTTGTATTGATAGCTTTAGGCCAAAAATCCTTTCCCACACTTGAATACAAGAACATGCTTCGTGTCTTATCATAAAGCATTCTGTTCATTTTTTCTGTGACCCCGTTCTGTTGTGGTATTCTAGAATAAGTGCGATGACACACTATTCCCTCAGCTTCGCACAACTTGTTGAATTTAAGACTGCAATAATCCAACCCATTATATGTCTTAAAACGTTTAATTTTTCTTTATGTTTACTTCTCAATCATCATCTACCATTTACATATGATTGAATATGCCTCATTTTTCGTTTTTAATAAAGTAAACCCACACCATCCTTGAATAACCATCGATCAAATTCATGTAGTATATGGATCCGTTCTTCAATGAAATTCTATTTGCGCCCTAAATATTTGAGTGAATGTAGTCCATTGTCCCTTTAATATTTCTTAGCTGAATTTGACTCTAGTTTGTTTACCAAACACATAGTGTTCACAAAATCCCAATGGTTCTGCTTTATACCATTTTAACAACTCTCTTTTTCCCCAAAACAACTAATCCTCTTTCACTCATGTGACCAAGATGCCAATGCCACAACTGATTATGATCCTGTTGACTTTGGTTATTATTCCCTTATGATGTTACTGCAACATCACCCATAACAACACTCCATTGGAGAATATAAAACCCCTTATGCAAACTGTCTTTCACACACACCATTGAGCCTTTTGTCACTTTGATTACAATGTCTTCTGTACGGGACTTATAACCCTGATAGTCTAATATCTCAAGATATATTAGGTTTCTCTTTAACCCAGAAACATGCTAACATATCACGATTCTAACAACCCCATCAAATATTCTGATTCTGACGTTACCGATACCACCAACAAGCAACGAATGACTGTATTGGCTTGTAAGTATCGAACTACTACTTAAACTGACACATGTGATATGTAATCCCAGTATCGAGTATGTAATATTTTTGCCCACAGTTTGAACTCACAGACAATACATCCCCTCTACCACTATTTACATTGTCGTCAGAATCGTTCACATCTTCAGCAATGTTTGCTGCATTTTCCTTTTGATTTCCTTTCTTACAATTCAGTTTCGGACAATCTCTCTTATAATGACCATGCTTACTGCATTCATAACAGTTTAAGTTCTTTACTTTTTATTTGGATCTCTATTTTTTCATTTTTAAAGAACTTTATTTACTTTTAAATCTTCTCCTAGTCATAAGACCTTCCATTTTTGACTGATTATCTGGCTGAAACTATCTCAACTCTTTTGATTTCAATTCCCCTTTAACATCTACTAGCGATAACATATCCTTACCATATGTTATGGTATCTAAGAAGTTTTCATAGGGAGCTAGTAACGATCTCAAGACAAATAAAGCTTGATCCTCATCCTCAATGTTTTCCAAGTCTATTATAATTGATTTGATATTATTTAAGTGTTCAGTTATGGACATATATTTTTTCAATCTGAAATCGTACAAGCACTTCTTCAAGTATAATCGAGTTACTACTAATTTCTTTGAGTAAATATCTCATAGTTTCTTCCATGTGTAGGCAGTAGTATTTTCACCAATAATCTCGCGAAGAACATTGTCTTTCAAACTTATCAAAATCCAGCATAAAACCTTTTCTTAAAGATCTTGCTTCTCCTCTTCTTTCATCTATTCTGGTAACTTATTCTCCACAGCCTTCCACAACCCTTGCAATACCAATAAAGATTTCAGCTTAATCTTCCATAATGCAAAATTGGATCCCATATCAATTTTTTAATCATGTATTTTGTTGGTGTAGACGCCATTATGAAACCCTAATTGCAAAACGAAATTTCACAACTTAGGTTATGATACCAATTTATTAGGATTTATTATGCAATGTATCACCAATACTCAAGCACAAAACAAAACAAAGTATAAAATAAAAAAAACATATGATTGAACGTGGTTCGGCAATTGTCTACGTCCACGGGCGCCGCCAGAGAAAAGTGTTTCATTCTGATAGAAAAGGGTTACAAATTTTCAGTTTACTTTTTGCGTAATGCTATTAATATATTTATAGGAAATAAATAGAATTACTAGACAATTAGCCTAATGGGTTCATATACACAAAAATGTACCAACAAGCACTATACAGTGTGAAGACATTATTCAACTCATTCTCAACATACAAAGTAGTTAACACTTTAATAAAAAAGTGTATATTGCCAACGAAATATGTTGAATGTTAAATGTGAAATATTCTTTCTTCGCTATCAACACTTTATTCTTTGGCTCGTATCTATGACAAGTTGACTATCTGATACACACCTTTAAGTTGGGGATTAACTTCCCAAACCGTGTTTTATGCAACTCTAACTCTTAAATTATAAATCATATCCTTAATGGATGTAGTTCCACTTAAAGCATTTAGAGTTATATGAGCTCCAAATTTGGGTTTTCTTAAATTTATAAAAATAAAAGTAATAATTGACTTTTCAGAATTTGTGAAACATTTAACTAACCTTCCTTCCGATTACATCATTTTTAGCGATTATTTCATTCGTAAAGCTGTGGTTGTTTGGATTGTTCATTGGAAAATGAAATATATCGTCTTTATTTGTATGAATCATTAATTTCATTTAATGCATTTGTTGATAAAAGTTAATATTAATAGGATATTTATTAAATTATTATTAGATATTTCTATATTAAAACTTTTTTATTAGTTCAAATCTATTATTATAAAACATTTAAAAAGTATTTAAAATAGGTTTATTAAATATTTTATTAACATTTTTAACGCAAAAAATACTGACGGATGCCCATAATCACTAATTAAAGAATCCATTTATTATCTATTATTATTATAAGAAAGTTCTGGTGTTACATAAATTAAACATAATTAAATTTAAACGATAAAATGTTAAATAACTTGTTTTCTTAATATAATCTATAAATCAACAACATGATTATGAATGATTATCCATTATACACCGGATGAACTTATTACATAAACCAACACTTAAATAGAAATAGACTCAACTATTGATTAACTGCAATACAACAAATGCATAAACTTGCATCATCTTTTACTTTTGAGTTCTTTTAGTTACAAACTCTAGCGTCGGTAGAAATGTTTAATGGTTCTGGAACCACCGTTTAAAGCTGACAACCTCTTTAAGAACTGGCGGTTTACCTGCGAAACTGGTTCATTAGGACCGCAACCCGCAAGGACCGCAACCCGATAGGACCGCAACCCGCCAGAACCGCATAAGGAGCAACCCGGTAGGACCGCAACCCGCCAGGACCGCATAAGGAGCAACCCGGCAGGACTGCAACCCGACATGACTGCAACCCGGCAGGACTGCGAAACCACGGTTTATTTGTAAAAAACCGCGGTTTATGGTAAATATTATGCTGATTTTATTTATTTTATAACCAAAATGTTATATTTAAAAAATATTGAGATTAAAATATTTTAAGGATTGGTTATTAATATTTTAAGTGTTCTATCCAAAATTTTAAATATTACTTATGTTATTATCACATTTTGAATATTATTATTATTATGTTTTTAGATCTAATACAAACCAAAACTATATCTTATCATGTTAAAATATTACAAATTTTATGGTTATAATTTTAATAATACATTTTTTATTACTATTATGATTTGGTTTTAAATTTTACAAGTGTTTGTTATTATTTTTTAAACCAAAATTAGATCTTATGAAGTTATAAGTATTTCATAATACAGTTGTTGTTATTATAATAAAAGGTAAAGTCATTTTTGGATAATTTAGCCGTTCACAGTTTATACTCGTGCGGGCCAGGAGTTGTACAAATGTTTTCAAATTACAATACAAAATAGCAAAAAACTATTACAAACATCATTCATCTCCAGCTTCGTCTTCTTCGTAAGTAAAATCTTCGTCGTCATCTTCGTTTTCTTCCGCAATTTCTTGTTCAAGTGTATCTTCGTAATCATCCGGATAATCTTCGAAGATGTCGTCTACGTTCACTTCGTCTCTAAACTCTATGTCTTGCATCCTTTTATCCGTCGCTGTCCAATCCTTAACTGCCACAAGCACTCCAAGTGTTTTGCCCGTCAATCTTGTTCTCTTAGTCGTGTATTGCAACCTCGCTTGGCTGAAAGCACACTCACTTGCAACTGTAGACATAGGTATAACATAAATCTCTTTAACAATCCTGCAAAGAATAGGAAACTCTTCAATTTTGGTACCCCACCATCTTATGATATCTTCAATACCTTGGTCGGGAAAATTCGTAAAATCAAACCTAGTGCTCCAATATCTATACAACTCATTATCAGATTCAGGGGTTTCTGTAACATTGTTTTGTAACATTGCTAATTGAACATAGTTAGTAGGTCTCCCTCTACCCCTATTGTTACTACTCCTTACGTTTATAGATGTATTTGATCTATATCTTGCAGCATACTTATCATAGATATTATACAAACGATCATATATACCGCTAATATACCCTTTAGGGTCAATTGGTTCAGTCGGTGGTTTATCTATAGAAAACCGTACAGATTTATAAAAGCATCTAACTAGCAATTCAAATTTTTATTTTCGTGAAAATGATCTAAAAGGCAAGCAAATGAATAACTATCAGGGATTGGATGAAAATACTTTGTGAACTTATATTCCATTCCGGGCACCATGTCTGCGCATACATAATTTGATCTAAATTCATCCATATGCATGGCAAGATTAGTAATCGTGAAAAGGGCCAAATGAGCATTAGGTTGATTTTGTGAAGAAAAGGTTAGGGTGTTTTCTTTAAAAAGTCTTAAAAATCTTAACATGTGTGCATAATATTTCCAATGATCTGGTTCAATTGGTGTTTCACGATATGCATTATAAAGTGTCGTAATCTCTTCTTTAAAAACATGCGCACGTGCAAGCATTGTGTAAGTAGAATTCCATCTAGTTTCGACATCTAATATAAGTTTCTTATATTTTTTCCCATTTGAAGTAACAAGTGTTTTAAAAGCTCTTTTTTTAGCAGCGAATGTCGAGAAAAATAGGATCCCATTTTTTATAGGGGTAATATAATCACCCTGAACCATACGTATTCCTTCTTTCGCAATTAATTGAAGTACGTGGCATAAACATTTGGTGTGAAACAATTTTGGAAAAGGGGGATTGCAATCTTGTATAAGCAATGTTATAGCACTAATATTAGAAGATGCATTATCCAACGAAATAGACATAATCTTGTTTTTAATGCCATAAACATTCATGCATTCAATACTCTCCCTAATTATTTGTGCGTTATGCTTCCCAATTGATTCAAACCATATAATTCTCCTTTGGAGGACCCATTGGGCGTCCATCCAATGGAGGGTAACACATATCATATCTAAATCAGTAAAAGTAGCTATGTCACTAGTAATCGAAACATTCCATGGCAAAGTCTGCATAGTTTGAATAATCTCTTTTTTTTCTTTGGAAATAAAATTTAAAGGCTAGCGATCGCAAAGAGGTACGTGGAATGCGTGTTGCCTGTGGGTTTACCCCAGTTTGCATCCAATTTTCGTATCTCCAAGAATCCCCAAAACTAAATGGTTGTAAACTACCGACTGCATAAATCATTGTTTCTTCCCTATACGTATCGTGGTTAAACTCAAAAGGAAGACCTGTTTGAGGGTTCGTGCAAACATTAGTTGGGTTAGGTTTTGTAGGATCATATATTGAATGTTTTATTAAATGTTTTACCATAGTGCTAGTGCCCATATTTCTAGTTCCACTTACGTGAAGATAACTTATTTTGCACACGTTACAAATACAATTCAAACCATCTTCTGATAGAGTATAATGTTTCCAAATCCAAGATGTTTTCTTACGAGATCTCGACCCACTAGTACTTCCACCACCACTTTCGTGGGAGGAGAGTGTGTCAACGTGAGGGAATTCTGTAGAAAATTCATCTATGGTATTGAGATCCACATTAGATGGTGGGTTTATCCCAGTATTTCTATGTTTTGAATTTATTTTAAAACTAATAACAGTTTTTTTAAAATATGCAATAAAATACTAATAATAAAATCTAAATTTAGACTAATAACAAGATAGAACAACTAAATTTAGACTAATAACAAGATAGAACAACTAAATTTAGACTAATAACAACTAAGAAACAATTTGCGGAAAAACAAAAATCAAACAATTTCGAACGTAGGAGTAGAATATGTAAAATAAGTAATTATAGTTTTCTAGAACTTTTTGAACAAGTAGATAGATTTAGAGAGAAGTAGAGAGTTGTTTGAGAGGTGTGAGTATTGGTGTTGGGGTCTCCTCTATGTATAGGGGAGACCCATAAAAAAAACGAAAAAATAAATAAAAAATATTCGCGCGGACCATCCGGATGGGCGTCCGGATGGTCCAGGCACACGGTCCGGGGCATCCGGACGAAATGTCCGGACGGCCGGACAGACAAATCGGACCATCCGGATATCGATCCGGATGCCCCGGTTCATCCAACGGCTATTTGGTTTCCAAATAGCCGTTGTCAATTTGAAGGCGCGGACCATCCGGACGCCTGGCCGGATGGTCCGCTTGATGACGTCATCATGACGTCATCAAACGGCTAGTATGAATTAAAAAAAAAACCCTATAAATACAACCTACCTCCTCCTATATTTTTCACTCCAACTCCACTACAAATCTCTCCCCTCTCTCCCTCTCCACTACAAATCTATCCCCTCTCTCCCTCTTCACTACAAATCTATCCCCTCTCTCTACTACACTTCTCTAATTTTTTTTTATATTTTTCAAACTCTATTTAAATTTCAAGTTTCGCTAAATGTCTTCGAAAAGAACAAAGCATGCTCGTAAAGGTAGATGTAGTGAACCAACCGCTTCCCAAGTGAGAGAGATGGAAAATATGTTGTTTGAAGAGATGGAGGTAACAGAGAGCGAGACTATCGAACATCGCGGCGAGGGGGAGCTTCGCATCCGTAATCAGCAAGGAGGTCGAAATGTAACAAAAATTTGGTCCGGTATGTTTCTGGACTATGAGGAACTGATCCAAATAGAGGGTATGCAAAAAAATTTTAAACTTATTGAACCTAATAATGGCATAGGTTGGATGACACTAGCTAAATTCAAATGTGATTGGTATATAGAACTAGTGCGAAGGTTTTATGCCACAGGAAGATTAATCGAAAATGATCCAAGAGGTTTAGGAATGAATTGTTTGATTGATGGTAAAAACTATAGTTTTTTTGAAACTGATTTCGAAGATCTTTTTTCCGTTCCAACCCATGATATGTATACCGGTAATAAATTACCTCCCATTAGTTATCGCCCTACGATCTGGAGTGATGATTGGCCTTTGTCTTACGAAGAAGCAGTAGAGCTTCTTACTTGTCCTGGTGCGGAAGCTACGAAAATTAGCGGTAAATTTCGAGCCATGTGGGGTAATTTGGATGGTAATGGGAAATTAGCTTTGAAATTGGTAAATAGTATATTTATCCCCCCTAGTAACAATGATTCACAGCTTTCATATATTCAAACATTTGTTACTGCTTTTATCATTCGAAATCAGGGAATAATTAATTTACCTAGCTTGATGATTCGAAATATGGTTACGAGGTGTGGTACGGATAAACTACCTTATGTGATGATATTGAGTAAATTGCTTGTTTCGAAAGGAGCTGATGTGAGTATGTACACTCCGGTGAAGGTGAGGCCGACTAGTGCTATAGGTAGAAACTCTTTGCGTTTGCAGGAAATATACTTTTGGGATGGAGAGTTGATTTCGAAATTGGAGGCATGGAACCACCATAGACAATACTTGAATGAGATATATACTGCGAACGGTCTTACAAAACCGCCAAATCAACCTACTCAGTATCGAGTTGAGGCTGAAGCGTCTTTCGATCCAAATGCTAGTGGTTCTTCTGGAGTACCGCCACAACAAAGACGAACCGATCGCGAATTTGCTGAGTTTTCGCATCAGCATCATATGGATTATATGCAATTTGCGCATACTCAACAAAAGAAATGGCATGATGATTTTACAAAATGGCAAAGTGAATTTCAAAATTGGCAGGGGGGGGGTAAATGACCAGCTTAGCCAGATACAGCAGTGGCAAGTAGGGGTGAATGATCAACTTGGTCACCTCCAACAGTGGCATGGTCAATACGAGCAGTGGCATGGTCAATACGAGCAGTGGCATCATGGACAAGATCAATGGAATGAGCGATTTGCAAACTCTCAAGCCCAACAGTCGGAGTATATGCGACAGATGATGGAGAACATGCATTTGCAAGGTCAACCACCTAACAACAACAACAACGATGAAGCTCCTTAGTTTTTTGCATTTGATTTTCATTATCGTTGTAATGTTTTTCTTTTTTATTTGATTGAACAACTATGTTACTTGTTTGGTTTTTATTTTTAATGAATTGTTTGTTTTGCTTCTATTTTTTTATTAAATGTTATTTAAATCACTTTCGCTTTCAATTTTTATTTTGTTCTTTACAACTTACAAGTAATTTATGTTTATGCATATAAACTTCTAATATTGAATAGTTCGAAAATACAATAAACTATATAATTCATCTAACCATAAACACTTCAAGCTTGAAAGAATCTAAAGAATCGCCTAATAATTTAAAATTAGAATACAATTATATGTCTAATAGGTATATATTATTTAATAGGTATATATTATTCAAACGTATCAAAATCAAATTACAATTATTATTTTAGAATGTAACTGATGATTATAAAATTTCGATTAAAATGATAATATATTTAAATTAAAATACATGAAATAGAGTAATTAACTCGTGTATATCATACATATCTCAATTAGTGAGATTAGATTCAATTAACACTTACAAATTAATTTTAAATAACATTATAAAATATTATGATAAACAGGTCGTAAATGGTTTGGCTTATGGTTTGAACTGATAAACGGTTTTTAAATGGTTCGTCGGACTGCAATCTGGCAGGACCGTCAGACCGTCAGAACCGCATAAGAACAACCCGGCAGGACCGTAACCCGGCAGGACCGCAACCCGTGGTTCTGATTTAAACTGTGCGGGTTGGTGCTGGTTCAACACCCCTAACTGTGGGTGACATCAAAAAACACATACTCATTTTAAGTGAGTCAGCTTAAAAATGATAAAATGTTAAAAATTGATTAAGAGATATTTATTGGGAAAAGAAATTCCAAACTTTTAGGCTTAATGACACCCACCGTGCACTCTATCCATGCTTTCCCAAAGCTTAAAAAGACTAGTTTTACACGTGAGATTTAAGAGAAAGTACAAAGTAACCAAGTACTTGAGAGGCAAGAGACGTATTTTTCTACTTTTGTCCGTAAGAGAATACCAACTTGAGCCGTGTAAATCGTATATAGCCGATTTCTTGGACCACGATATCCAACTTACATTAAAGAAAATCACAACTTGTTAACCAATTGTCCAAAAATCCAATCACAATAAATTCTTGCATTCCCCAATCCAACCCAAAAAAAACACGTCTTAAATCAAAAAATGAATATTATATTCGAAATCCTCCATTTTTAACGGTATTTGGGATTTCCAAAGGTTACAACTTGAAAATAAATAAATATAAAATACTAAAAATGAGATTTTTATGATTCACAGACGACGTTTTCTTTTGTTGAGATCACTGGTTGACAGTAAACTTTTTTCTACTGGTGGTACACGCACTTTGGGAATCGTGACTCCCAAGATAGAAGAGAGAGAAACTCGAGCAAAGGTTAGTGTTTTATTTCTGGAATTTGTAGAGAGAGATAGAGGAATTGTAGAGGGAGAAAGAGAGAGGGTTGGTTGAAGTTTAGCTTGAAAGGGCCTACTCATCCCACTCATAGTTGGTCTTTGCTGTCCTCTGCCTCTCTGTTTTTCGGCTGTACTTTCTGAGCTACTAGTAGTACCACTCTCTCTTAATATTCTTAAGGGAAGATCCAAACCCTTTCCAATCTGGGCTCTACTGAAGGTACTCGTAGCAAAAACAGAATTTCTTAAGAATAAAGGTTATACCTTTCACGTGCTAGGATTCTTATGCTTCTTTGGATTTGGCTGTTCTATTCTATGATATCTATCTAGTTCAAGCTTAAACGGGTCTTGCTTGAACCGACTTTTTTTATTTGATAGGTTGATTTTGGATTGTGATTTAGGGTCATGTTTGTCAAGTAGAAATGGAGAGATTCACTATTGGTAGCTCTTTAGTATTAAAAACCTTAGATTTTTAGGTGTAACATGAAGAATCTTCTTAAGAAACTACAAGTAATGTCTAATCAAGAAGAGAATGGTAAAGGGTCAACTTCATCACCCACAAAGAGTGGTTCTTTTGAGCAGAAACCCTTATCTGCTTTTTCAAGCTTTATGCATTTAGTGACGAATAGAAAAAGTCAAACGTTTTTATCACCGTCATCATCAACCAATCAGAAAGACAGAATGGAAGATGGTGATTCAGTTTGTGATACTAATTCTAGAGATGCTGATGCTGATGTTGAGGAAGAATATCAGATTCAGTTGGCTTTGGAGTTGAGTGCAAGGGAGGATCCTGAGGCTGCCCAGATTGAGGCTATTAAGCAAATCAGTTTAGGCACATGTGCTCCTGATAATTCCCCAGCTGAAGTTGTCGCTTTTCGATATTGGGTATGCAACCTTCAACTCTTCTTTGTTTTCAAGTTTCTGTTTAGTAAAAGTTATTGAGTTCTACTTTTTCACAATAATTTCATGTTTTATCTTTTGCTGAATTAGGAAAGATAACTGAACATGATCTATCTTTTGGGAAAGGTTGAATCTCGGTAATGAAATTATCAAAGATTGACATTAATAGCGATTCTGTGATTTCAAGTCCATTTCTCTTTTACTTTTAGTTTCTCCAATTGATGTTCAAGATTTTCTGACATAACTTACTAGGACAATGCATGGTTCTTCCCTATGTGTCAACTTTTTGTTACTGAAGCACTAATAACAGCAAAAATTAGCCAACAAGCTCTTACTTTTAGGTTATTGTTTTAGCTTTATTCATTGTCTACATCCTAACTACTTCATACTAGGCTCAATTCTTCATGTGACATTCCGATATGTGTGCCACATGTTGACTCATCTCTAACCTATATCTCATACGATAGATTTGTCCGTAATTGACAGAACTACAATTCTCTCAGTTTTGGCGACAAGATTCTGGATGGATTCTATGACCTGTATGGCATATCTAATGAAACTAGCTCGGATAGAATGCCTTCCCTTATTGATCTACAAGGAACATCAATGTCCGAGAATGTCACATGGGAAGCAGTTTTAGTGGACAGGACCGGTGATCGTAATTTGTCAAAACTTGAAAAGACGGCCCTGGATATGGCAGCGGAGTCAAGGTCACTTTCTCAAAGTGAGTTGGCACAGAAGCTTGCGCTTTTAGTTGCTGACTACATGGGCGGACCCGTTGTTGATCCAGAAAGCATGTTACGAGCATGGCGAAGTCTTAGTTACAGTTTGAAAGCGACTCTTGGCAGCATGGTTTTGCCGCTCGGTTCCCTAACAATCGGACTGGCTCGTCATCGTGCACTGCTATTCAAGGTAGTTTTCAAAGTTTCAATTTATTATTATTATTATAAGTTGAGAGTTTCCAACGGAGCATGCACGTTATTGACATGTATAAGTTTATAGTTGTGTATGTTTCACCTAGACTTAATTATATTTTTTTTTCCGTTTTCTTGTCGAGTCCCTGAATTTATTTGACTATTGGACTATTGTACTTTTGTGGGTTTGGCTTTCCTTCAGCTTAGTAAATCTACAATATCAGTATTTTGGTCATCTTTCGTGGTTGTCTTTGTAATGTGTTGGTTTTGGGTATCCATAATTGAAGACTAGCAAGTATGATTAAAAACTTATATATACGCATGATGTCATTCTTGTATATTCATATGTAGGTTTTGGCTGATAGTTTGGAAATCCCTTGCCGGTTGGTAAAAGGACAGCAATACACTAGTTCAGATGATGTTGCAATTAACCTCATCAAGACCGATGATGGAAGGTAATTGCTACTGTATATTCGGTTTCATATTCCTTAACGACAGATGCTTCATTATCTTTCCTTTAGCTTAAACAGCCAGTATATTAGCCGTGTTTGCACTAGCTTAGTTTGGTTCCTTAAGGATGCATCATGGAAGCTTAGTAACTTTGTCTTTATGAGGGTACAAATTATTTGAATTTCAGAGAGCACATTGTGGACCTGATGGCAGCTCCGGGCACACTGATTCCATCAGACGCAGCTGGGTCACATATAGAATATGATGACTCTCCCTTTTCTGGCAGTCCTCTCTCCAGGGATACTGGCTCGTCTCGCGCGGCTTCATATAACAGCAGAGTTGGAAGTTCCAGTGATGAACATTTGGAAATTGGAAGATTAGATAAAACTAGTCGGAAAGAGGCAGCTGAACGACAAGCTCATTATTCGAATGCTGCCTTTGGTAAGGCTGTTGGAGAATCAACGAAATCGGCTGATGAAGCTAAAAACAACCCCAAAACAGATGAATTTTTGACACGAGATATTCCCAGCAAACCTAATTACAATCATGGTCACGCGAGATCTCCTTCGTGGACAGAAGGTGTTACCTCTCCTGCTGCACGTAGAATGAAAGTGAAAAATGTGTCACAATACATGATTGATGCTGCCAAAGAGAATCCACAATTAGCTCAAAAGCTTCATGATGTGTTACTTGAAAGCGGTGTTGTTGCTCCTCCAAATTTATTTACCGAAATGCATCAGGAGTTAAATGCAAAAGATGAACTCAGATCCCCAGTCGAAGCCAGAGACAAAGATGCAAGTAAAAAGCAAGATATTGTTGCTGCTCCAGCTAATTTCTTGCCTCCTTTACCTCATCGAGCGAAAGCGAACCCGCCTTTGCACGAACCTAAGAATCATAAATTTGTTGGCGTTATAAGTGGACAATCTAAAGCAGTTCCCGTAGCCGCAGCAGTAGCCGCCGCAGCTGTTGTTGCATCTACAATGGTAGTTGCGGCTGGCAAGGCAAATGCTGACACGAATATTGAACTTCCTGTAGCAGCTGCAGCTACGGCTACAGCAGCAGCTGTTGTAGCAACAAGGGCAGCTGTGAGAAAGCAGCAAAATCAAGGTGATGGAGGCGCTGCCGAATCCGACGGAGAACATGATACAGAAGTCGAGAACAAATCAGATAGGTCAGTTGGTGGAGAGAGTACGAAATCTGACATTACTCTTGATGATGACGTTGCCGAGTGTGAAATTTTGTGGGACGAAATTAGATTGGGCGAGCGTATTGGGCTGGGTATTCACTTTCGCTTTATGTTATGTCTTTTACGTACATTTTTACAAAATATGTCCTTAGTGAATTTCTGTGCAATGCAGGGTCATACGGGGAGGTATATCGTGGATACTGGCATGGAACAGTGAGTTTACTTAAAGTCCGAATTTGTATTTTAGGTTCGCATTAATTCTTATATAGAGGCCTTTGATTGGACCACAGATAACTGGTTATGCTTGTACAGAAATATAACACACTTCATCACTTCTGATAAAATTACTCAAAATTTAATCTTTATCAGTATTTGTTCCCTGATTTCTCTTTACTATCCACAACACATTGTAACGGAATCTTTAATGATAATTTCACCTGAAGGTTCTTTAAAAATATAGTGTTTAAGTCATGGAAAATGATCGACTCACCAATTTCAGACAACGATTTTCATACTAACACGGATGAACTGCTAACTATGTTCCATGTAATGATAAGAACCTTAGTTGATGGCAAAGAACTATGTTCATGTTGTCTTGATGTACAAATATAGTATGACTCCTAGAAGAGGAGTGGATTGACCTTGTTCTTGGCAGGATGTTGCTGTGAAGAAGTTCATAGACCAAGATGTTGCTGGCGATTCACTTGAAGAGTTTTTAAGCGAGGTACAAAGGTTTCCTTGTCTCAAAATTTATCTATTACATGTATCATGTATGCCAGTTAGTATTCCAAAAACTTTATGATGTTATATCATTAATATACAGTATCCGGCAGGATGCAAAAGCCCAAGCTATATCTTTTCACATTCAAAACTATTTCTACTTATAATGACTGACTATGGTCATATCTTAACTTGTACAATATCGAAATGCAAGATACGGATCATGAAAAGATGCAGGCATCCTAATGTCGTTCTCTTCATGGGAGCTGTAACTCGTCCACCGAATCTTTCGATAGTTACAGAATTTCTCCCTAGGTACGTGGGCATTTGGTAAATCATCTTATTTTACAATGATAGTTATATGTAGCTTGCTTTAATTCGTGTCTTGGACTTGCTTGTCTAATCACTCAAACAAAAATTGATCAAACGGTTGAACACTGTGCAGGGGTAGTCTTTATAGGCTACTTCACCGGCCTAACAATCAATTGGATGAGCGGAGGCGTTTCAAAATGGCTCTGGATGCTGTATGCTGCTTTTATATCCCTCTTTTAATTATGTGCTTAGTTAGTTACGACATCCGAGATAACCTTTGTCTTGTAAATATTTGAACTTTCAGGCTAGAGGAATGAACTATCTACACACTTGCAATCCAGTAATTGTACATCGTGATTTAAAATCCCCCAATCTTCTAGTTGATAGAAACTGGGTTGTGAAGGTTTGATTTTTGCTTGTCCTTCTGATGAGAAATCAAAAGTCACTTTAGAATATGTCACATGCAAAACGCATAATATATTAACTTGCTGGTCTACTATTCAGGTATGTGATTTTGGATTATCGAAGATGAAACACAGTACGTATCTTTCTACAAGATCTACTGCAGGAACGGTGAGTTAGAATAAAAATTGTCTTAATTCTTGATTTAATTTCGGTTTCTCTCGGCAAAACTCTATTTACGTGTTTATTAATAAGTTTATCTTAAGTTGGTTTTCAGGCTGAATGGATGGCTCCAGAAGTGCTGAGAAATGAACTTTCAAATGAGAAGTATATCCTCTTTCTTTCTTCCTGGGTTAGTAATAATTTAATTACTTCTTTTTTAACTTAAAAGAATGGTTTCGTTGCACAGGAGTGATGTTTATAGTTACGGGGTGATCCTGTGGGAGCTGTTTACGTTGCAACAGCCATGGGGAGGAATGAACGCGATGCAAGTAGTTGGTGCTGTTGGATTTCAGCATCGCCGCCTCGACGTTCCAGATGATATTGATCCCTCCATCTCCGATCTTATTAGAAAATGCTGGCTCACGTGAGTATACTTTTGGTTCTCTCCCTTTTACTCATTGTTCATCTTTTCTTTTTCTTGTGTTCGGCTTAATAAGGAAAATCTATATACATTTGTACTCAACGGAAGATAAACTACGTCACTAATGTTTCCTACATTATTTGACATTTTAGCGACCCAAACTTGAGGCCGTCATTTGCAGAAATCATGGCTGTACTGAAGCCGTTGCAGAAGCCTATAACTGGACCACAAATTCCTAAACCACATTCATAAGGAGGTAGCCGAAAACAGTCATTTTACTACACAAGCAGAAGTCTCTCACCATTTTAGATCTACGACTCAGAAAGTCATCAATTGAAATATATTGTAATTTTATTATTAACCTTGGTGTTCTGTTTTCTCTGAGTTCCATTCTTCTTAGCACAACCATCCTTAATACAGTGCATGTTTTTGTACAAAGATATATGTATTATATATTTATATGAGGCTATATCAACTTGTGTTTATAAATTTATTAAATAGATAGTTTGCATGAACAACTGTATATAGTAAGGGCAAATCTTATCCTTTTAATGTCTCATTGTTAATCAGTCAAGGCAATATTCATTTTAACACATAAATTTGATTAAACTATAGGGGAGACTCAGTTGAGTAATTGTAAAATGATAAGCTAAATTTGAGACACAAAACAGTTAAAGGTTGAAATCTTAACAACAAAAATCTAGGTGGTTTTGAGATTTTGCACCAGCTGGCACAAAGCAATACATATGATCCTCTACATTAGGATAAGGCAGGATGGGACCTTCTATTCTTTGTTTCACATTATCTAAAAATACAAAACTTTTTAGTCTTAAATCACAAAAATGGCTTCCCTTTTCACTTCTCCACCATGTCTGCCTCAGACATTGAGATTAACAAGAATTCACAATGTAACCACGTCGTCAACGCAAACACCGCCACCTCCTCCTTCTATTCCTCCACTGCCGAAAGAAAGCAAGGTTCCATCTAAGGTAGCACCTAGAAATGCCGAAAGCACGGACTGGGTAGCTTCCTCTTTGACGAGACGATTCGGTCTAGGTGCTGGCCTTGCCTGGGCTGCCTTTCTTGCTGTTGGTGTAGTCTCTGAGCAGCTCAAGACCCGTTTCGAGATCTCTCAACAAGAGGCCAATACAAGGTTATTACTTTCTGATCTCCACCTAGTGTTAAGTAATATGTGGTTTTATATTTTCCGAAAAATAGGACAGCTGTTTTGAAAATGTAGTTTCAAGTTAGTATTTAGATCATTAAAGATTCAGTTTTTCTGCAAGATTTTTTGGCTTCACCAAACGGCCAGGTAAATGACGGATACAGCTCAAGCTATCTGTTTAATTCGCGCTGATTGAGCTATAAGCTAACCAGTCATTTGATATCTGAAAATATTAATATTTTGCAGGGATGTTGAGAACCAAGAAGAGGTCGTACTGCCTAATGGCATAAGGTATACAGTTCTCAAGCATTTGATTCTGTGCAAGTTTATTTTATATCTCTTTTGTGTCTGTCTGATAGTTACACAACTCTTATCCATTAGCAAGCGGTAATAGCAAAATAGCCATAAAAAATGATATATTTCAGGTACTACGACCTGAGAGTTGGTGGAGGTGCAACTCCGAGAACAGGAGATTTGGTGGTGATTGATCTAAAAGGACAAATTTTAGGAAGCGATCAAGTGTTTGTGGACACATTCGGCGGTGACAAGAGGCCACTGGCTTTAGTGATGAGTTCAAGACCTTACACCAAAGGCATGTGTGAAGGGATAGAGAGTGTGTTGAGATCAATGAAAGCAGGAGGCCGAAGAAAAGTCATCATTCCTCCGAGTTTAGGATTCGGAGAACAAGGTGCTGATTTGGGTTATCCCCCACACCACATTCCTCCTAATGCAACTCTTGAGTACATTGTTGAGGTTGATAGGGTCTCTATTGCTCCAGCTTGATATTTTTCCAACTGATATTTGTAAACAAACAAGTACTAGAAATACGAGTGTATAGCAATATCAAGCTTACTAAAATGTTTTAGTGCATCTATCTACGTTCAGCCAAATTGACATGTATACTTCAATAAAACTGGCTATTTAGCTATTCCGATAATATTTTTAAATGTTTCTTGGGTTTATACCGATTTTTTTAAATTAAACTCTGTAATCTTTTTCTAATCTTAGACTATTATTTTTCCTATATTATAATATCGATAGTGATTTTTTTTTTTTTTAATTTTATACTATCTTTTTTTTGCTATTATAATATTAATATTGATGAAGTTAAAAGTCTAATTAAACATAAAAGAAACTTTCTATAAAGAGAACTTAAAGAATAAAAGAACAATTGAGAGCATAATATTGGTTTTTGGGTATATCATTTTATATTTGGTCCAGAATATGACGTTGCTATCATTCAAATGAAACTAAATCCGTGTCGCGCGTGCTAATATCTTACTAGTATGTGAGACATATTTCACATCTACCCATCTATTCTAACATCGTATTAGAGCCGGTTCGAAGCAATGTGTTGAATATCCAGAGACGTTCATACCGTTCAAGGGGTTGTTGAAGAGTAAACTTCATCCCATACTTGTTTAAGAACATCACATTTGCTAACACTGAAAAATACATTTTGTAAGTATTCAAAAACAAATCCGTACCGACTTTCAAACCTAAAACGGACAATATCTTGATAGTCCATAAGACACATTTCACACTTATTCTAACGATATTAAACTAATTTCTGTTTTGTTTATTTATATTAGTTATAAATGTTCTCTATCGATATATATTTGAGATAATAAACGTATAATAACGTTTTGGACATCTGAATCTTTCTACGAAGATGAGAGCGCAGATGAAGTCACGAAAATGTAGTGCTGAAGATAAGATTGTAAAAATGTGTGCTGAAGATGAAGCTGAATATAACTGGTCGTTGAGCATGATCAAATTAAACATAACGATGCTGAATATAACAAGCCGTTGAGCATGATCAAATTAAATATAACAATGCGAGGTTGATTATGACTAGCTGAACTGGGTATGACTAACCTAGTTGAAAACAGAATGATCAAATTAAACATAACGATGCGAGGTTGGTTATGACTAGCTGAAATGGATATGACTAACCGAGTAGAAAACATAATGATCAAATTAAACATAACGATGAGAGGTTGATTATGACTAGCTGAACTGGATATAACTAACCGAGTTGAAAACAGAATGATCAAATTAAATATAACGAGGTTGATCATGACTAGCTGAACTGGATATAACTAACCGAATTGAAAACAGAATGATCAAATTAAACATAACGATACGAGGTTGATTATGACTAGCTGAACTAGGTATGACTAATCGAGTTGAAAACCGATTATGATTAGCCGAACTGAATATGACCAATCGAATTTAATATAAGAGTCTAGCTAAATATATCAAAACGATTCAAATTATATATGCCCAGACTGAGAATTGACCGAATATACCGAAATGAAACTGAATATAACTAACCGAACTAAACATGAAAACGTTTTATCTGGCGTTATACCACTGTCCGGATATTATATACTTTCATATGTGTGTATTATATATCTACTAAATAGTAGTAAAAAGCTAGTGTTTATTTTTCATCTAATAATATTGATTCGTTTGGTAGCTCAGATAAAACAGCGTTTGTAATGACCAAATGAGGCATTCTATATATATCTTTTGCTAATAAATACGTAACTGAAAATTAGACCATTAAATGAATGTCCATACAACTCGACAAAGAAAACTTCCAAACCAAGAATATTCAGATTCCTAATGTCTAATTTCCAAAAATGTCTCGCGCAACGGTGTTCGAATCCCGACCACACACTCAAAATTCAACTAATAAAGAGTGCGATAATATGAACTTGAAGAGTGAAGACTAATCAAGCACGCCATTCTCTCTTTCATCTTCATTTGTCATCTTCAACAATCGTTTCGTTTGAACAAAGAAAATGGGAACAGTTATCGACTCCAATTTCTTAGCCCTCACAGCTATCGTCACGGTAAATCTTCAATCCCCAGCTTCCCATCTCCAAAATTATTACTTTCATTGTTTTTTTACTCTCTCTCATGAAATTGTATATTGGGTTTTTTTATTTTATTTTCCGGAAATCCTGTAGGTCGGTTATCAGCTTTTGTTCTTTATCATCACAGCTCTTCTCAAGTTTGATAAAGTTACTGACTTTGCTGGTAAAATTCTATTCTTTGATGTGTTACTTTTGACCTTCTGTGTGGTTTTGGGTAAAATTTTGTTGTTTGGGAGATAAGAAATGGTAAGAATGAGGAGATATATTGTTAATGTTGAGAGTTATACTATACAGTATATGAATATAGTTAGGTGTTTATGTGTGGGACTATTCGTGAACGAGTTCTTCTTGGCCTTATCAGGAAGCACGAACTTTATCATTATTGCCGTTTTGACCCTGATTCTCAAAGGAACATGGTATTTTAGACAGGTGAGGTGATCTCTCTTTCTGATATTGAATGATGATTTTGTAAGGTACAAACATATGAATTCTGTTGTATATAGGGGTAGAGGATGAGGCTTGTATTATTGTCAGCTTCCTTCTGTATAAACCTCTAGGTAAAATTGTTAATTTGAGAGTATCAACGGTATACGAATATTGTTTGGCCTATGTTCAAGCTGAATCAACAACAGTGTGTACAGAGCAGCGAATTTAGTTAAATGAATGGCGAACAGTTTTTTTAAGACTTTTGAGCAAAAAGGATCTTGTATTAATATGATCTCTTTCGTAACACATGAAGCTCGGTTATGTACCAATCATTTTGGCTCTTTATGTACTTGATCTGGCAGATTCTTTGTTTTTCAGGTGGTCTTGACTCTGCTTGTTGCAATATGGGGACTTCGTCTGGCATTATTTCTGCTATTCAGGTATGCTGGTGCACCTTTCCATTTCTATGTCTCGTATAGCTCTATTATTTATGATTGTTAGAGACATATACTTGTACTTGTGTATCAAACTTCTCACATCTAACTAAATCCGTAGCTTGATTTTCGACAGACAGTTTTAAAAATTCAAACTTTTTGAACCAGGATTCTGCAGTGGGGGGAAGATCACCGTTTTGATGAAATGCGTAGTAATTTGGGGAAGCTAGCAGTTTTCTGGGTATTTCAGGTAACTTATAAATTTGACTTTTAACTTCGCTTAGGTGTGATTTGCTATTTTTAAATCCAAGCACCTAAGGTTCCTTCTATACGACAGGCCGTATGGGTGTGGACTGTGACTCTACCTGTAACAGTGGTTAATGCAAGTGACAAGAATCCCTCTCTTCATCCTGCAGACGTAATCGGCTGGGTTATGTGGTGTATAGGTATTCTGATCGAAGCCACATCTGATCAGCAGAAACTTTTTTTCAAAAATGCTCCAGAAAATAGAGGAAAATGGTGCGACGTTGGACTATGGAATTACTCTCGACATCCAAACTACTTTGGTGAGGTAAATACCACAGTTTTTATTTTTACGATCTTTGGTACAAGACAAAAATATCTAGAGCTTAAATGAACGGTTGTGATCAGATTTTGCTTTGGTGGGGTATTTTTGTGGCGTCCACACCAATACTAGATGGTGCTCAGTGGGCTGTGATTCTGGGGCCGATCTTCCTTGCATCGTTGCTTCTCTTTCTTAGTGGAATTCCATTGCTTGAGGTTTGTATGTTTCTAATTAATGCAAAACTAAAACATTTTAACTTCTATTATTTGTATTTTGCTTATTTCGCATTATGGTCATAGGAGTCGGCTGACAAGAAATTCGGCAACATAGCTACATATAAGCATTACAAAAGAACAACAAGGTAAGGCTCTTAATCCTTATATATCCCATTTGTAGACTTCCTTGTTTGGTGCCCATAGAATTTTTGGCTTTTAGCCTTATAAGCAAAAAAACTTGTTTGTTTGGTCTCGTTTTGTCGGCCTAGAAAACTATTTTTTATTACGTGTTTTAACTTATCAACGATAAATGAAAAAATGAACATACAAAGCACAAGGACTAAAATTGCTCCAAGTCTCTTACGTTAAATTGTATTGTTTTTCAGTCCTCTAATTCTATTACCCCGGGGAGTGTACGGGAACTTACCATCGTGGTTCAAAGCTACTTTTCTCTTCGAGTTTCCTTTCTACAGCCGTACTCTTCCACAAGAAGGACTGAACTGGTAAGTTAACGATCTCCTCGGCTTGAACGTAATGTTTTCTGTACTATATGTCAATATGCGTTTTCCGATATATCATAAGAAAATTGTTGAATAGTGAACTTATGGTTCAATGTTCCTTTTCCCATGACATTTGTGCAAGGTGTAGAACAAGCTCCAACGATAAAGCACGGATTGAATGACTGTCGATAATTCTTTGAATTGGCTGGCTAGCCTATGTATGTATTCAAGATGGAAACTTATTTGTTTATTGTTGGCAACCAAAAAAATTGAGATAAATTCATACGTTTTAGATTCTTATGTTTAAAGACAATTTTCTTACTAAAAATATCCTTACTCCCATAAATGGACCATAGTATATATTTCAGTGTAAATATGATAACTCTGCTTGACAGCAACATGGGCCAATAAACTAGCAGGTGTTTCCTAGAGCAAATGAGCTTGGAGCTTTATAAACATCTTTAGCGTAGTTCATTTTATAAGTTGGGTATTTTTTCATTTTCGTTATGGATTCTTTTCAGTTCTTTAAAATTGTTAACGATGATTGTCTTTTGAGAATTAAAAAATAGACGTGCTACAGTTGTAATGAAAACTTTATATGTTCTTTATATTTTTTCTATTTACGAGTTCTGTCACTGTCCTTAAATAAATACTTTTCTTTTACAAACACTAAATCAATTTCATTTTTAACCACAATTTTCAATAACAACTAAACAATTTTTTTCCTTCTCAAAACTTATAGCCGAAATTTCATAGAGATGGACAACAGGGCTAATATTAAAAAAATAAAATTTATCAATAAAACTGAAAGAATTGATTTCAGAATCTATTATCAGCTCTAACAGATTACCTAAAGTTATCAAATCACTTTGGTTGTTCAAATATAATTAACAAAATTTGGAAAGAGGACTTCCAAGATTAGATCTTTCACCTCTCTGTTAACCATCATCTGATTAATAGACAATGAATGGTCTATAATTTATGCAAAATGCTTAAGAACTTTATTATTTGATCTTTGCGATTAACATAAAGATGTATTTAATACTAACCAGTTAATATTAGGTGACTTCAATGTTATTGCTTCAAATGATGAACAATTAACATGTTTATTTTTGTGCCAAAACAACATCGCTCACTTTAATGATACTATCTTAAACTGTCAGTTGGAAGATGCTGGTTTTTTAGGCTCAAAATTCACTTGGACCAACAATATAGTTTGTAAAAGGCTATATAAGGCATTATATAATGCCCCTTTGCATGACTACTTTGATATCACAATGGTGAAGCATCTAACCAATACTAGCTCAAATCACCACCATTGTGTTTATCAATCTCAAACAACACAAACAAACCTAAACCAAGTTTTAAGCTCCTGAATATGTGGATCCGTCATCCTGATTTTTCACAAACTATTGAAGAGAACTGATCGATCAATATAGCTGGAACTCCTCTTCAGATTTTATGGTCCAAACTTAAAAGATTAAAACAAAAATTTAAGCAATGGAATTGAGACATATTTGGAAACATTTTTGATAGCGTTGCCAATGCTGAAGATGAAGTCAAATATCTTGAATTATCTTGAAACTTATTTTCAAAATACTAAATTAATTGAGGATAAGATAAAACTCTCTAAGAATAAAGCAAACCACCGTAGCGTTTTAGTCAAAGAAAAAACTTTATGGGAACATAAAGCTTCTACATCCTGGACAAAAAATAGAGACAAGACCACTTGTTGTTTCTACAATTTTGTTAAAAAATAGAGAGTTAAAAATAAGATCCATGATGTATAGAACAATGATACATGGATTGAAGACTAAAACTCTCTGGCTAATCTTGTTTGATCGCTTTAAAGACATTTTGAATTCACAAACTTTCCCAAAAAGCTTTCTGATTTCCAAAACATCATTTCAAAATTAGTAACTAATCAAGACAATTAATTTTTAACCTCCCCTCAATCTGAATATGAAATTTTAAAAACCATTCAATATCTCGGCCCTAATAGTGTGGCTGGTAATGGTGGTTTCAACATAAAGTTTTACACTATATGCTGGAACATAATTAAAAAAGATCTTTACAATGCCTTGATAGACTATTTCAATGGAAATTATCCCCCTAAAGGAATATATGCTAATGCTCTATGTTTGATACTTTAAAAAGAATCTCCTAGGATTTGGAGTGACTATAGGCCATTTAGCCTATGCAATGTTTTGAATAGAATAATTTCCAAACTGATCAATGATATACTGACCTCTTTTCTCCCAAAAATCATATCAGATGATCAAGGAGGTTTTGTGTCTAATAGAAACATTCATGATCATATCTTAATTGCTCATGAATTGATTCATGACTTAGATAAAAAGATCAGAGGTAGTAATCTTATCTTCAAGCTTGACATGGATAAAGTCTTTGATAGGCTTTCAATTAATTTTCTATTAAAAATAATTTCTTGTTTGATTTTAACAACAAGTTCGTTGATTTTATTAACAAATGGCTAATCTATCCTTAATTGTAAATGGTATCATTCATGGATTTTTTAGCTCTACCAATGGTGTAAGACATGGTGACCCACTGTCACACAGTCTCTTCATCATTGATGAAGAGTATTTCATAAGAGGTTTAAAAAATGTTTTCTCTGAAAATCAAACTATGAACTATCATTCAAGAAGCAAAATATCAATTCCATGCTTAGCTTGCGCTGATGATATCATAATCTTTATGAATGGATCTATAAATAACATTCAAAGATTTTGGGAGTTCCTTATTCACTATCAACAGGCTTCTGGTCAGAAAATAAATCCATCTTCATAACATCTAAGTATATGGATAGATCTGTCTTTAATGCTATCAATAACATCACTGGTTTTAAACATTCATTTCTTCCCATCAAATACATGGGAACCAACATTTATCTTAGTAACAAAAGTTGTTACTTGGATGATATTACATCTAAAATCAGAAATAAAATCCTTGAGTGGGATTGCGGAAGGATAGTATTAATACAGTATGTGTTAATGGCCATTCATTCTTATTATATCCAAATTTATTTCCTTCCTAAATTAATAATTTATAGAATATACAAACTATTAAATAACTTCTTTTGGGTATCAAAGGAAGATAAGAATGCTATGATTTGGTCAAACTGGACTAAACTTTGTAGTACTTATGAAGAAACTGGATTAAACTTTAGAAACCTTGTTGATGTTCAAAACATTTATTCTTGTAAACTATGGTTTACTTTTAGAAATCACCAAACCCTTTGGGCTAGGATAATGCACTCAATATACTGTCCTAAAAACCATCCTTTACAGATTAACAAAAAACCTAAGGACTCTAAAACCTGAAAAAAAATTCACAATTAGGCAGATTGTTGAACATTTCATTTATTAGAAAATAAGCAATGACAATTCTGATTTTTGGCTTGAGAGATGGTGTCACACCAAATATCTCATTATCCTTAATCATACATAAGATAATATATGATACAAAAGTGACAAAATTAATCATTTTTGGGAGAAAATAATTGCAATATAAAAAAGCTTAAGAAAAATGTTACTCTAAATGATATTGACAGAATCACAAAGTTTGCACTTCATGTTGATAAATCAGATACTATCAAATGGAAAGCATCTCTTTCCGTCCTATTTAAATTTATATATACTTTTGAAAAATTAAGAACAAAAGAACTTCTTTCACCAATTCATAAAAATATATGGAACTCTATAACTCTTAAAAGTGTTCTTTTACCCTATGGGGAATACTAAAAGGCCTAATCTCTGTTGATATTATCCTTCAACACAATTTTTTTACATTAGTATCAAAATGAAAATTCTGTAATAATACATAATCCATTGATCACTTCTTTGTTAACTGCCAAACATCCTTTAAATTATGGAAACACTCCGCAAGATTGTTTGGTACATTGTTTGGTAATCATATGTTTATTAAACACTTAATTAGCATATGGTTTTCATTAACAGACAAACAAACACACATAAGAACTATTTTCCATCAATTATCCGTTGGAGTATTTGGAATGCCAAAACTAAATTAAAGTACAATAACACTTTAATATCTTCTTATGATATTAAGAAAAAGATTATTCACATGTTATTCAAAATTGGATTACGCTAATCTTCTATCTAAGAAAATTTGAAGTGATGATTATAAAATTGTTTATCATAAAAAACTACTTTAATCACCACTTTACTAAAAGGACACCCCTTTATGTTAAATGGCACCCCCTACAAGTAATAGATTAAATCTTAACACTGATGATGCTTGTACTCAAAGGGGTGAGTCAAGTGGTGGCTTTTTAATCAGAAACTCAAATGGTATTATGCTTGCTTCTAGTAGTAGACTCTATGGGAAACAATCTCCCATTATTGCTGAACCTAGAGCTTTGCTTGATGGCTTATCTTTGGGTAATAAGTTTGGTCAAAAACATGTTTGATGATGAAAAAATCTGGTTTAGGGGTAAAAAATGGAAGATCTTTTAGCTGGTTGATATTAAGTATCTTTGTAGAGAGTAGTGAGAGAAATGAGGTGTATGCTTGTATTTAGTGTTTCTAGAAAAAGTCCAACCCATTTAATGTTATTGGTTGGAGTATTTAAATTTTTTTCTCGGATTTATGGGCCATTCGGCTCAGATTTTATATTCGGGTCAATCCCATGCCTCCCCCAAGCCCAAGAATCAACGTGCTAGGCACATAAATGAGTTATTGGTCCACTCAAGTTATCGTTCAATCATTGAGTTTTATTCAACTTGTCCGAAATACCCTTCAGATAAAATCAGAATCACTATAATATTCCTCCAATGATATCCGATCTGATCATATAACCCCCTTATCTCTTTTAAAAAATCTTTGGAAGAGCTAACCATGATTGATAATGTATGACCTGCCTTCGAAGTGATTTTGAAGAGTCAATCGAACAACTCAAAGGTCGCGAATTTATAATCAGTTCTCTTTTACACGTGTCAAGTGGTAATTGGACCCATTAACCGTTTTTTCTAGGTACTTGTGCCTAAACATTAAAAAAGCTATATTTGCTAGCCCTTAATAATGGATAGAGGCTCATCTCCCCTAGGTAAAATACTAAAGTACTTTTTAAACTATATAAGTATGATTATTCACTAATCTATTTCTAGTGTGAGAAAAAATTTCAAACTCCGATTCTAGATAGAGAAAAACACCATAATCTTTCAACTTTTCTTAGTTTTTTATTTTCTTTAAAATTTGAATGTTCACGACAAGAATTGCATTGATCAAAGGAGGCTGGCTCAACTTGTCCGAGTTAGAGAAAGAGAAAAAAAAAGCCAAGAATCGTTGTCGGACTACCTGTTTCTCACGATGAATTGATCATACAAGAGATACCAGAACCGAACAGAGGTTCATTATCTCATAAACCATAAGTAGTTTCCAGAAAAACTTCTTTTGCTCTATCTTTAACAAATCCTGAACCACTAGTTCAGTTAATTGAAAAACTTTTCACCAAAACTAAAGCAGTTACCAGTCGTAGAGCTCTATCTCCTTTCATTAGTATGGGGTCGGATGCAGGAGAAAACATACCTCGAAAGATTACCAGGCTTTCTAAAGCCAAAACTGTAACTTTATCTGTCATGGATACAGAAAAACTCAATGAAGGTTTTATAGTGGCAGAGCCTCTAGTATTGCCTACTTCGGATCCAAATCCATCAATTGCACCCACCGAGTCTTCTCGTATTCAAAATGAGAATACTAGACTCAAGTTGGTCGATCAACGACCACAAATAATGAATGAGAAAATGGATGATAGTGGGGAAGATACCCCATTGGAGACATCTGGTCAAGCAGGTGAAAATAGCGCATTTCGGGAAAAGAAGGAGAATGATAGACTACCCGACTCTGAAGTGGGGAAGATACCCGATTGGAAACATCTGTTGGATCTTCAACCCATACAACTGAACTGGATAGAATCAGGAAAAAATGGGGTTTTCCAGAGTCTGTCAAAGTAAGAATTCCTATCCCTGAGGAGACTCCGATGGATAGTAAAATTGGGGAGTTAGTGGTATATACCAGATTGCTTAATTGGGGCATTTGGCTCCCTTTGGACCCATATATAGTGAGATAATTCCATTTGGTGAGGTAATTCCCAAGTCAGTTAAGTACCAATACATAGTATACATTATTACCCAACATCATAGCTTCAAGGCTATGTAAAATTCTGATGCCTATGGAGCAGTTTGCTACTGTGGCCAGTTTATGTCGAAACCATCATATCTTATTTTATTATTCCAAGATGGGGAATGATTATAAAGTTGTTGACAACCTACTGGAGGCCGAAAAGACTTGGAGGACCCAATTCCTCTACATCAATGATGCTTGGGAAAATGGCAAGAAAATCAGAGCTAAGGGAAACCCCAGTTTGCTGACCAGATATTGGAGAAGTGCATGTAATTTTTTTATGAGTCTCTTTCATTAAAGCTGTCTATAAATTTCACATCGGATTTTGACTTTAAATTTCACATCGGACTTTGACTTTAAATTTCATATCGAAGCTGCTGACATTTTCCATAGGACAGAAAAAACAAATGGTAAGCTTTATTTACCAGCCAGGAACAAGGCTCGTAGCCATCTTGACAAAATTAAGAAGAAAAAAAAAGAAAGGTGATGATCCATCTAAAGGGTTTCCCGATGTGGGTAGTTTGGGACTGCCAGTTGAGATTGATGTTGCATTGTTGGACGCTATTGCGGTTAGTTTAGGTGAGGCTAAAGAGCCACCACACTCTCCAAGGGTTAAGCGAGAAGGACAAAAGAGGATCATAGAGGGCAGTGATAAGAGAGCTGAAAAGAAGAAGAAAAATGCCATCGGTTTGAAGATCATACTCTGACTCGAAGTCTTTCCCTCCATTAATCCCATCAAAATTCCTTCTCAATAAGAGGTACATGTCGATCCTTCCTCTCTAGTGTTTCATAGTGCTGACCAACCTTCTACTGAAGCGAAGTAAATTTAGACAACATCAAAAATTTGTATTTAAGTGAGTTTGATAAAGATGATTTTGACAAGACTTTCCTCCAATCTACTACCAATGCCGTGACTTATAATGGTGAATCCTTTGAATTGTCCAGTGAGCACGATACTCTGGGCTATGTAGTTTTAAGTTATATAAGGCCAATTATTGATTTGGAGAGGCAAGTCAGATCTCAAGCTAGTGACATTTTTTTCTTTCGTACTGAAAATCAAGGCTTAAAAGATTTCATCACGGTCGAACATAGCAAGTTTAAGACTTTGGGCAAGGAAAAAAAACAGCTTAGTAATGATTTGGTACAAGCTAAGTCCGATCGTGAAAAATCATAGGCTAGCTACACCGAATTGCAATATACCACTTCCAATGAAATCGATTCCTTGAAGGAAAAACCGACCAATGAGAAGAGTGCCAACGGTAAATTATCCAATGAGAATTGTTTTTTGCAAGATTTTCTCAAGAAAAATGATGATGAGGTTACTTCTTTAAAAGAGACAAAATCACAAGACATAACTGATGTGAGGAACGAGTATGCTGAGGGTGTTAAAATCTATGGGTCGGAGGGAAAAGTCTGTTAAGTCGGATATGGTCTTATTATTCTATGAAACGTTTCCCAAACGGTCCCTTGGGGATTTGTGGAGATACGTGAAATCCATTTTCACACTCTGTCTTACGGTAATAAATATGACGTTTCTTTAGATGACTTTGAGTCTAGTAATGATTCTGAAAGAGATTAGGATAGTGACGAACCATCAAAAGAGAAGGAAGAAGAGAAAGTTGCAAAGAAGACCGAAGGGAATGAGCGCTAAAGTAAGTTAAGTTTGTGTTTGGAACTAAAGTCCTTGAATTGTGCAAGGTATTTTGTTGTTCTATTCAGAATTGTTTTTTTTTGAAAAAATCCTTTGATGGCCAAGGCATCTTGTTGTTTTTTGGATCCGATTTTTTAGAAACTCTATCTGCACAAGCCCTTGTATACAAGGAATATTTTACAATGTGGATTGGATATTCTTAATAACCCTATCAATATTTTACGCCATCTTTACTTTTATTCACTTTGTATTTGCCATTGTCTTCTTTTATACTTCCATTAATATCCGATCGTATTTAAAGATGATAAAACCATATACGTATATTAAATCCGATCAAAGCATTAAAAAGTATATTCTTTAAAGAAATTAAACTATTAATTTGTCTTACATTTTTCGAACCATTCAAAGGTAATCCATTTGAAGGCAATAAGAATTTAATAATTCTTTAATCCATCCGAGCAATTCAAAGGTAATCCATTTGAAGACAATATATGCTTAATAAATCGTTAATCCATCTGAGCCATTCAACGGTAATCCATTTGAAGGAAATAGGTGTTTAATGAGTCTTTAATCCATTTGAACCATTCAAAGGTAGTCCATTTGAAGGAAATATGTGTTTAATAAGTCTTTAATCCATATGATCCATTCAAAGGTAATCAATTTGGAAGAAATATCTGCTTAATAAGTCTTTAATCCATTCGATCGCAACCAAAAAATTTCTTTTAAATAGGAAAATAATAGTATATTGATTGAGATCCGAACACCTCATTAAAACCTCCCCGCGCCACCAAGGTAGGAAAAAGTATGCGCCCAAATATTTACATTGAAGTAATACAAAGTAAATATTTACAAGATGAGTTTATTCTAAGTATATCGTGAGATGCTCAACATTCCAAGGATGCTTCAAAAAGTTGCCTTCTTTGTCTTGGAGTTTGTACGTTCCTTGCTTAACTCTTTCACATACGATATATGGTCTCGCAATTCGTGGCCAGCTTTCTGAACTGCTTCTGCTTAGTATGCATAAACACTTGTCTCAACGCCTTATCTCCAACTTGAAATTGTCTTCTTTTTACTTTAGATGCAAACCTGCTCCTCATCAAGCATTGATAATGTAGTTCTTAAATGTGCCTTCACTTTTTTCTCTTCAACTAAATCCAACTGAGCCTTTATAGCAGCCTCATTTTCTCTTTTGGAATAATTTTGAACTCTGAAGGAAGGAAGAGTAACTTCTATAGGTGTGATCGCATACATCCCATAAACTAGAGGAAATTGATATTCTTATGTGGTTGTATGAGGAGTGGTTCGGTATGCTCATAATATTTCTTGTAAGTAACTCGACCATTTTCCAGTAGCTCCTTCTAAATTATTTTTTAAACCCAACAGAATTGTCCGATTTGCCACTTCAACCTGTCCACTGGTTTGGGGATGAAAAGGAAAAGAAAAACAATACTAAATTCCTCTTGATGCACAAATTACACCCATGTCTTTGTTATCAAACTAAAGACCGTTGTCTGTGGTAATGCGTTTGGGAATACCAAATTGACAACATATGTTGGAGAGAATAAATTTAATGACTACCTTATATGTTGTTCCAGATAAAGGTGCAACTTTTACCCATTTGAAGAAGTAATCTATTGCCACAATTATGGTACGACAACCCCCTAAAGCCATTAGAAGGGGTCTAACTAGATTAAGTCCCCACCTATCAAAAGGTATGGGTTCAGATATTGGTTCCATGGGAACTGCTGGCACATGAATTACATTTCCATATCTTTGACAAAGATCACATCTTTTTACCAAATCTTTAGCATCTGCCATAATTGTAGGCCAATAATATCCTGCTAATAAGACTATTCTAGTTGGACCCCTTATTTGTCATGTAATTCTGATAGGAAAATTTTGAGACTCATTAGATCTGAGGCAATGCACTAAAGGCCTGCTAAAATATTTTTTTTATAAAGAACTCTCCTTAGAACTAGAAAACCACGAACTTTGTACTTTGTTTTCTTGGCCACAACCTTGTTTGAAGGTAGCACTCTATTAGTGATAAATTCTTGGCTTTCATTTCTCTAATATTTAGAAAGTACATCAGATACGTACAAATTTTCTCCTACTTCATACTTGTTTACTGTGGTTGCATTTATGGAAGGATATTCTTGCATAAGAATCCAAGGGTATGCTTCGAAATATGCTATAGTAGCTAAAGAATCTGCCATGGAGTTTTCCGATCTGGGGATATGCTCATATCTGATGCATTTAAAATCAATGGTGAATTCCTTTAGCACTTGTAAATATTTTACCAAGTGATCTTTCGTGGTTTCAAATTTCCATTGAGCCTGATGAATGAGAAATTGGGAATCACTTATCAATCAGACTCTTTTAGCCCCCATATATTTGAGCTAACCTTAAATCAACTATGGCCGCTTCATATTTTGACTTATTTTTATATGCTCTAAAACCAAAACATATAGCTTGGTACATGGTATCACCATAAAGAGAGGTTAAGAAAATTCCAGCTCCACACCCCATTGTACAAGATCTACCATCAGTTTGGATCACCCATTCCTTTTTAAACTTACTGACTTGAGCTTCTTCACGAGACCTCTTAGAATGAAATTCCACTAAAACAATCAGCCACAATTTAAACTTTGCTTGCAGTCCGAGGTGCAAAGTCAGTATCATAGTCCCCAAGCTCAACTGACTATTTAGTCATCCTTCTCGATATATCAGCCTGTTGTAGAATATTTTTCAGGGGAAAAGAAGTTCGAACTGTGATAGAGTGTGCTTGAAAGTAAGGTCTCATTTTTCTAGCTACTATCACCAATGCTAAGGCTAATTTTTCTATTTTAAGGATATTTTATCATCTTCTAACAAACTCTTGCTTATATAGTAAACCGGACGAGGATAATTATCCACTTCTCGTACCAAAACAACACTCACCGCATCTTACACTGCTAGATACATATAAAGCCTTTGTCCTTGAACAGGTTTGAACAATGTCTTGGGTGAAGATAAGTATTTTTTGATTTCAAGGAATGCTTGATCACAGTGAGGAGACCAATTGAAGTCTTTAACATTCCATAAAACTTGGAAAAATTGAGCACATGTGTCCAATGTTCTCGAAATAATCCGATTCAATGCAACCAATCTTCTAGTTAATATCTGGACTTCTTTGGTATTTAAGGTGGATTTATGGCTAACAAAGCATTTAAATGATCCAAATCAGCCTAGATACCTTTATCACTTATAATGTACCCCATAAATTTACCAAATCAGACTCCGAAGGTACATTTTTCTTGATTTAACTTCAAGTTGACGATTTCCAAGTTAAAGAATTTTTCTTGGAGATCGGATATGTGATCTTCCTCTTTAGGGCGTTTCATCATCATATCATCAACGCAAAGTTCTATATTGCTGGCGATCTGACCAACAAATTCCTTATTCACCAGTCATTGATAAGTAGCTCCAATATTCTTCAACCCAAATGACATTACCTTATAACAATGAAACCCTCTATCAGTTATAAAGGTAGTGTGATATTGATCATTTAGATTCATCTGTCTTTAATTATACCCAGAAAAAGCATCCATGAAAGACAACAACTTGTTCCCTGATGTAGAGTCCACAAGCTCTATTGAGATCTGTGAAGTCAATACACATATACTATTTTCCATTCTTTTTCATGACTAAAATTGGGTTAGCTGTCCAAAGAGGGTGTTGAGATTCTTTGATATGCCCCATTTTACTTAACCGATCCACTTCTTGAACAATCACTTAAGATTTTTCTCTGGAAAAAGGTCTTCTTTTCTGCATCACTGGCCCAACATCAGATCGAATATATAATTTGTGACTAATCACACTGGCTGGCATTCCATTCATATCCTCATTGCACCATGCAAACACATGTAGATTATTAAATAAAAAAGACAGTAAGTTTTCTTTTAGCTTTAATGGTAGTTTAGATCCGACCTCGATGCCAAGAAATGAATTTCAACTTATTCAACTAGGATTACCGCACTAGGAGCCTCCCTTGGATGATTTATCTCATTTTAGCTGGGAGAAGGCTCCACTAACTGCTATTTTTTATCAGCCTTTACCGCTTCTAACAATTTCGAAGCAAAATCAGTGACATAACATACATGAGCTACCTTTTGGCTACTTCGAACGACACCCACTTGTCCTCCAACAACATATTTCAAACATTGGTGGATAGTGAAAGCTACCGCATGCATCCTAGATAACCAAGATCTACCAAACATGGCGTTGTAAAATGTTGGACAATCAACTATTACAAATGAAACTCTTACCATCTTTCTGAATGATTCTTTCCCCAACAAGACTTCTTCTTCAAATTCTCCAATTAAATCAGGTGTACTTCCAGTAAACCCTATTATGGTCCTATTTAAACGTTGGATGAATGAAGGATTCTTCATTTGCTTGTAAGTTGATAGGAACAATATATTTTTCAAACTGCTTGTATCAATTAAAATCCGACGTATTTCATTGTCTTCAATTGATGTCCCTATCACAACAACATCTTTGTATGGGCCCGCAATATCCCTTAAATCTGTTTTCCGACCTGATTTAATTATCCACCCCATGTCATTTTTTTTAGTTACCGATTCAACCAATTTACCCGTATTTTAACTTTGCCTTAGAGATGCAATCGCCACTTGTTCAAAATAATCAGCCAATCTGTTCTTTGTATTCACAAAATGGCTGATGTATTCTTTCAAAGATTCATTCGGCTCTTGGGAACAATGGATGATAGTGTCACCATTCCCTTTAAGCTCCTTACTCCCCATGAATTGTTTCTGAAATGCCATCCAGAACACATCAAAGTTCTTTACCATTTTAAGGCACCCCTTTTTGAAAGTTTGTGAGAAATCCCGATACAAAAGTTTATCATCATCATCATCGAAGTTCATCATAATTTTTTTGGAACTGCTAGAAGTGGTTATCAGGGTCTTTACTTCCATCGAACTTTTCTATTTTGGAGCTGTCAAACCGTCTGGGCAGATGTCCTGAGAATATTTTTGAGGACAAAGGTGATGGCCTCCAATTATAGTTACGGATAAACAGTGTATCTTCATCAGGAGTGGAAAATATACTTGGCTTGGACTAGGTAGCAAATTTATCACTTAGTTGATGATCAATATCGTGATCTGCCGACCCCTTTATTTTCCCTGATAGTTTTTTTTTTATTTTCTCTCCCTGTCCCTTTTCCTCAAACGTTTCTTAGTTAACCTTATTTTTTTTCTGGTGACCCTACACACTACTGGATGAAGAAGACCCATCAGAGTCGGAAGCAGTGGTTGAACTATTAGAGGAATCTGACACACGTATTACTTCTTTAGCTCGATGCACCTTTTTTGGAGTTAATATGAGCCTTTGGGGACTGATCATTTTCACATTGTTTGTTATTACCAGGATCATTTGTAAATATACTACCTGCATCAGATGTTTCTTTCAATTCCCTTTCAGCTTGTCTTTGGGATCTTAAAGCTTCAATCCCAGCTCTTAACTGATCACGCTCATCTTACATGAAAGGTATTTCCTCTGTATTATGATTGACATGAGATACAGTAGCATTCTCATTCTCATATCGTATTCTCTTATTTTCATAAGGTATCACTTCTTGCATATTGAGATCCATATCCCAAAGATTCACGAACTTTGAATTACAAGTAAAATTTTGAATAAATATATTCAGGTACCTTTAACTCCCACCGTGGTCGCCAATTTGATGATGGAAAAATCTGGTTTAAGGTAAAAAAGGGAAGATCTTTTAGCTGGTTGATCTTAAGTATCTTTGTAGAGAGTAGTGAGAGAAATGAGGTGTATGATTGTACTTAATGTTTCTAGAAAAAATCTAACCCATTTAATGTTGTTGGTTGGAGCATTTATACTTTTTTCTCTGATCCATTATATTCCGGTCAATCCTATGAGCCCCCAAACTCAAAAATCAACGTGCTAGGAAGATAATTTAGTCATTGGTCCACTAAAGTTAATGTTCAATCATTGATTTTTATTCAATCTGTCCCGAATTCCCTTCCGATAAAATCAGAATCACTTTGATATTTAATCTGATCAATGTTAACATTGATATTGATTCAAAAGTCCTCTTTGATTCTTTAGCTAATGCGATTTCTCCTCGGTTCTTATCTCCCCTACTATCATGTTGTCGGAAACTTTTAATATCTATCATGTCTTTGAAGCTCATTTATAGAGAGCGAAATTCTGCGGCCAATTAACTGGAAAAATACTCTCTTAGAGGCAACTCAAATTTTAATTTAACTCTAATTGGTGCCCCTTCTCAACTTAGAGCTATATTATTTCTGAAAAGCATTAACCTTAGTTATTTAAGAATGAACAATAATAATTTATATCAATATTTCATCTTAAGTTTTTTACAATCTTTATACCCTAACAATTGTAAGTAGGTTCAACCCCGACCTACTTCTTTTGGTCTAAATTGGAAGTATAAATCACCTAGAATCAAGGATTAGGACCAAAGTTGGGCTGAATCATGATGACATCAAAAATCTCTACATCAGATCAAGGAGTTGGCACCTGTCTTTTCAAATTGTTATACCACGAGGAGCAGTAAGGAACACTCTACCCCAAGGAACAAGATCACTTCATTTCTTGTTAAAGTTAAATTTTTTCAAGCACAAATGATCAATTTCATTTGTTTCTAATTTTAATATGTACTCAAATTATATCTTTATAATTCGTAGCTCAATTTGAGCCAGTTCTTTGTTCAAACTATGTCTTTTAGGCATATCAATAACAATTTTTATTTTGTTAAAAAAATATAAAGAGACGATGGAAGTTTTAAATTAATGTCGTATAACTTAGAAATCTTTAAATATTTTAGTTATTTTATATAAAATTTATTATATAAAATTTTAAATTCATGGAACACTTTTTGTTTGTATAAATCTTGGGTTTCTTTTTCCTACACCAACTGTTAAAGAATTGTTGAGAATATGGGTACCACATATTCTGACTCCGTATATAAGTAAGAACAATCCGACCTCCATACCCGTATGATATTATCCATTTTGGGTCTAGAGCTCTGATACCATTAGTTAGGAATATGGGTATCACATATTTTTCTCGGATATATAAGTAAGAACATATATCAACTAGTCCGAGGTATTTTGGAAGTGGATAAAATATAAAACTGTGCGATATCATAGTATCATGAAGATTGAATTGTTTTTACTTATATACAGATACAGAATATGCGAGACCCATATCTCCAATAAAATACAAAATCAAAAGATTTGATGGAGGATCCATCTTTACATTTTGGAAGATTAAGTTAAAATCTTCATTGGTACTGGAAAGATCGTGGAAGGATCTGGAGAATAAATTACGAGTAGAGATGAAAGAAGAGGAGAAATAAAATCTTTAAAAAAGGGCGTTATGTTGGATTCTAACAAGTGTAAATAACAACATTCTTCACGAGATTAGTAATGAGAAAACTAATGCCTTCACATGGAAGAAGTAGGGAGAACTTTACACAGAGAAATCAGTCGTGCACAGGTTATACTTGAAGAAATGCTTGTACAATTTCAGATTAAAAGAAGGTATGTCCATAATTAAACACCTTAATGTTTTAAATCAATTATTATGGGTTTAGAGAACATTGATATCATCATTGAGGATGAGGATAAAGTATTTGTCTTGAGATCATTACCAACTTCCTATAAGAAATTCTTGGATACCATAATGTATGGTAATGATTTGTTATCTCTAGAGGATGTCAAAGGGGGTTGAAATAAAAAAAGTTGAGACAGTTGCAGCCAGACAATCAGACAGAAGGGGAATGCCTTAAAAACTATGGAAGATCTATCAACAAGACAAGTTTTTTAAATATATAAGAAATAAAATTGTTATAAATGCGGTGAGCAGGGTCATCATAGGAAAGACTTTCCAAAACTGAAAGGTAGGAAGGGAAATCAAAACAAAAATGCTGGAAACCTAGCTAAAAATGTGAATGATTATGATGAGAGTGAAAGCACTGGTAAATGAGATGTGATGTTTATGAGTTCAAGTTGTGGAAAAAAGTCTTGGGTACTCGATATTGGTGTTATGTATCACATATGTTAATTTAAGCAATAGTTTGATTCTTACATAGCAATACAATGAACTGTTTATTTAGGGAATAATCATTCGTCGCCTATTGGTGGGATAAAAAACATAAGGATCAGAATATTTGATGAGGTTGTTAGAATCATTACGCATTGGCATATTTGTGGGCCGACGAGAATCAATATATCTTAGGACATTAAACTCTTGGGATTACAAGTATCATGCAAATGATGGTGTAATAAAAATGACAAAGGGCTTAATGTTGTGTATGAAAGGAAGTTTGCATAAGTGGTTTTACACTTTCCAGGGGAATGTTGTTGTGGGCCATGTTGCAGTAGCATTATCAAAGAGTAATGACCAAAGTCGGTAGTATCAAAATCAGTTGTGTCACTGGCATCTCGATGACATGAGTGATAGAGGATTAACTATTTTAGGAAAAAGAGTTTTGTTAAAATGGTATAAAGCAGAATCTTCGAGATTTTACGAATATTGTGTGTTTGGTAAACAAACTAGATTCAAATTCAACAAGTCGGTTGTAAGAAATACTAAATAGGCAGTTAGTCATATTCACTTAGATCTTTGGGGCCTAAAAATAATTTCATCAAAGAATAAAGCTAGATACTATATGAGTTTGATCGATGATTATTCAAGGATGGTATGGTTTTATTTTTTAAAAACCAAAGATGAGGCATATTTAACCTTTGTCAAATGGAAGGCGATGATTGACAAGCAGGCATGAAGAAAGATCAAGCGTTTTAGAGGCTAAAAATCATTCTTAGTCCCCTATGTTTACCCTTTGTATCAAACTAGTCCCTCACCTTCACTTTTGTCTCCCACACATCCCCTTCGTTTTAGAAATTTGCACGATTAGTCCCCCTGCACATTCTAGAGGACCAAAAGTGACACAAAACTTGGGATTTAAGGACCAAAAGTGATACAAAACTTGAGATTTAGGTGCCATGTGTCAGTTTTTAAATGGTTTACATGTGCGGGGGGACTAATCATACAAATTTCTAAAAGGAAGGGGATGGGTGGGAAACAAAAGTGAAAGCGAGGGACTAGTTTGATACAAGGGGTAAACATGGGAGACTAACAATGATTTTTAGCCCGTTTTAGGACATACAATGGGTTAGAATTTCATAGTCGTGAGTTCAACGATATACTGGAAGCTGAAGGAATAATGCTTCATCACAATTGTTCTAGACAACACAACTGAAGATGATCACATAAAGAATGAACATAATACTTTGTGACAAGGCACGAAGCATGCTCTCACATTCTGTTTTGGGAAAGGATTTTTAGGTTGAAGTTATCAATACAATGTGTTACTTGGTTAATCAGTCTCCATCAACGACTATTGATTATAAATATATTTTTGAGATATGGTTTGGATCGTCGGCTAATTATGAACAGTTCAGGTGTTCAATTTTCTAGCGTACGCTCATGTGAGAGGTGGTAAACTTGAGCTGAGGGAAAATAGGTGCACATTTCTAGGATATGCTACTGGAGTGACGAGATATATGTTATGATGTACCTTTCTAAATTCTCCAGGTTTCTTTATTAGTAGGAATGTAACTTTTAACGAGTATTCTTTGCTAGACAATAAGAGGAAGTAGGGGCATGGTCGAAACAAAATTAGTTGTGAGTAAACATGTGGAGCTTGAAGTAGAATCAAGTCCTAGTATGCCTAATAATTTGAATGGTTCTAAGGTGGATCCAGAATCAAGAGATGGTAAACTTGAGTTGATGAAAAGTAGGTGCATATTTATAAGATATGCTACTGGAGTGAAGGGATATATGTTATGGTGTACATTTCTAAATTTTCCCGGTTTCCTTATCAGTAGGAACGTAACTTTTAACGAGTCTGCTTTACTAGATAATCAAAAGGAGGTAGGGGAAATATTCGAATCCAAATTGGTTGTGAGTAAAGATATGAAGCTTGAAGTAAAATAAAGTCCTAGTATGTCTAATAATTTATATGGTTTACAAGGTGAATTCATAATCACGATGATGATGCGCCCAAACCAAAATAACAACCTTGTAGCATAGCATTGAGAAGAGAAGGAAGAGAGATTATACTACCAAAATGCTATACGAATCTAGTTGCATAAGCTTTATCAATTGCAGATATATTTTAGATGTAGGAACCTAGTAGCTAGGGAAGCTATAGCGAGTTCAGAAGCATATCGATGAATTGGTACTATGGGGGAATATATTAAATCTCTTTATAATAATCAGACATGGAAGCTTCCTGACTTGCATAAAAGACATAAGGTAGTAAGCTGCAAATGGATATTCAAGAAAAAAGGTAATCCATGCGTTGAGGCACCTCGATTCAAGACACGAGGGTTTTACGTAAAAGAAGGAATCAAATTCAATGAAGTATTTTCTCCAGTTTTGAAGAAATAGTTCGATTCCAGTTTTGTTAGCCGTGGTAGTTTTGAAATATTTAGAACTTGAGCAGTTGGAAGTGAAGACTGTGTTTCTACATGGTGAATTGGAGGAACGAATCTACATGAGACAACCAGAGGGATTTATTAAACCTAATAAGGATGACAAGGTTTATCTGCTAAAATATTCACCATATGGTTTGAAACAGTTATTTAGGAAATGATACAAACTTTTGATACATGCATGGTATCAGAAAGGTTTATGAAGAGTCCATATGATAGTTATGTATATCATCAAAAGATGTGAGATGATTTTTATGTTTACTTATTGTATGTATGTGGATGATATGCGTATTGCTACTTGTAGTATGTCAAACATTGTACAGATAAGAAGCAGCTTAGTGCCGAGTTTGAGATGAAGGATCTGGTAGGACAAAGAAGATTTTCGGGATGAATATTACCATGAACATAAGTTTAAGATCCTTACACTTGTCTCAACGAAACTATATTGAGAAATTGCTACGATGATTCAACAAGCTTGATGCTAAGGTAGTTAGCACCGCATTTGCTACTCACTTTAATTTATCGGTAGCAAGATCAGACAAGGACAATTCTGAGTTGGAACAAATTTTGAAAATTCCATATTCAAATGCAACTAGCAGTATTATGTATGTTATGCATTGCACATGTCCTGATATTTCACATGTGGTACATAGAATGCCATGGGAAAGAACATTGGCAGACAATACAATGGGTACTTAAATATCTTAAGTGTACTGCAAATGTTGGATTGATTTTCAATAAGACCAATATTGATGAATCGGTGAACGATATGGTAGGATTAATGGTTAGTTTAGTTGATTCTCATTTTGCAGATGATATGAATAAAAGGAGATATTTAATTGGATATGTGTTTACTTTAGCTGAGAGTGCGGTTAGTTAGAAATCATGGTTGTAATATGGTTACAAGGTTTGGTGGCAGATTTGGGCTTGGATATGACTAATATAAAAGTGTTATGTGACAGTCAGAGCGCCATACACCTTACATTGAACCATTATATACAACGAACATACAAAGCATATAAATGTCAGGTATCAATTTACTTGTGATATAATATCCAAAAGAATTGTTGTTATGAAGAAAATTTCTATACACGATATCTTAAACTGGATTGGTGAACACCAAGTGAATGCGTTAGGGGCATTTGGTGAGTCAGAAGAAGAGAAATTTCTTTGTTGATAATGAAGAAAGAATATGTCTCAAGGGGAAGATTTGTCGAGGATGAGTCAAATAATTTTGACAATATATATTGTGTCCACTGGTACAGTCTTGTGTTAATCAATAGTATGCGTTATAGTTATAAGCTTATGTATATGAGCTCATTAAGCCCACTATCTAGTAAGTCTATTTATACTATATAAATAGATTATTATAACTACAAAAAATGAGATATGAAAATCTGTAACCCTATTCTATCATAGTAAAACTCTTTTTTTGCGGCGCCCGTGGACGTAAGCATTTCTCAAACCATGTTAAAATCTTGTGTTCTTGTTTCATACTTTTTATTTTTTATGTATTTGAGCCATTTGTGATATATTGCATTCTGATTCATAAGAAATTGGCACACTACCACATTGCCTTGTTCCTTAGCACAACTCCAATCAAGTGGTGTGACTTGATTGGAGTGTGTTAAGACAAAATAACTTGATTAGAATGACACTAAAGAACAAGGGGGTATAATGTGGTAAGAATAAGAAACTGAATTTTTAGTGCCTTTATGGTTCAAGTATTTTCCGACCTGATTGTAGTGAGCGGATGAAAGTCAACTAAGAGAAGGCTAAAGTGATACTTTGTTCAAGAGGAGGATTTATTGGATGCAACCATAGTATCACATCCCACATCAGTTAAATATGGGAAGGATCAATAGTATATAAGTAAGATCACATCTTAACTAGTATGAGACATTTTTTGGAAATGAACAAAAGCAAAGTCGTGCGGCTCTTCGGGATCAGAACGAACAATAATATATTAGTGTGGAGATTGATAAGAAAGTAGAAATTTAGGGACTAAAGTGTAAATAATAGAAGTTTAATGGGACAATTCTGATTATTTATTTCTATTGAGGACTAATGGTAATTTATCCCTTTATGTAACCGTTTTCAGTTTTGAACTAATTCCTAGTGCCTCTAAGTAAAGGCTGAGGCTGAACCAATAAAGGGGTTGAGAACTTTTTGATTTAACTCAGTTAGGTTCTAACTTTATCTCTCTAAAATTCTCTTTTTCTCTCACTAAAACACATGTATTACTTTTTCCCGAGACAATTACCAAAAATTGAACTCACCAAATTGGCGACTCCACTTGGAAACAAACTAAGAATTAGTGTCTTACTTGTTCGAATTTAATTTAGCCTTCTTATTTTCTCGTTTGAATTCTTATAATGAATCCTGAAAACAATCCATGAGTTAGATCCGCGATGGAAACATTAAAAGACGATTTGCAAAGAAATGAAAACAGACTGGATGGATCTGTTCTGATCCAAATGCAATCAGATATTGAAATGCGCATGAACCAATTATTGGTCAAAATAAATACACTGAACAAAAAATACGAATAGAACAAGAAATTCACTCGACGAATCTTAAATCCAAGGTGAGGCAATTAAACAAGAAAACTGAGATGGTAAATGAGTCCGATCGATCTTGTACTAATAGACATGTTATGAGTGAGCAGAAAAAAGTACGATTCGAAGCTCCAAAAGAGCGTTATTCTTCTCGAAAAGGGAAAAAAGACAAAGAGAAGTATGTAGCCTCTAGTGACGAAGAGGTTGAAAATTTTGCTTCAGGATATAAGAGGTATAAGAGTTCTTTGAATGAGGAACCAGAAAGGGAACAGCCAAGGAAGCATAAGAAGGAACATAAATCTAAAAGGGAAAACATTCCTTGTTGCTTGAAGGAATCTACTTGGTGTGAGGGGAACACATCGAATCAATATGCTGAGACTGATCAAAATCTGTATGCAGTCATGGGGACTGAGGATCAGTATGTGCAAGGTGTCGATTGGAGAAACTCTCTGTTGACAAGTGAGATTCAATCTATAACACTTCCGAAGAATTTTGATATTACAATGGTGGAAAACTTCGATGGGATGAAAGATCCAGATGACCACATCGAACAGTTCAAGAACTATATGAAGAATTTCAAAGATGACGACCGACTGGTGGATCGTGCTTTTTCACAAACTTTCAAAGGAACAACATTAAAATGGTACAACCGGATTCTGAGGGGATCCGTTTCAAATTTCAGGGATTTCTACACTACTTTTCGAAGGCAGTTTATTGAAAGTAAGGAGACGGGAGCGAACGACGATACTATCATTCAATGCAAACACACGGTTGAAGAAAAATTAAAGGATTACACAAAGAGGTTTTTTTTAACTAAGACAAGTTCGGATAATTGCGAAGAAAATGTGGTAATGGCAGGTTTTCGCCAAGGTTTACTGCCAAGAGATCTGGCTAATGAAACGACGAAGAGGAGAGCTCTAACCTTTGGAGTATTGATGGCTCAGGTAGAGGATCAGATCAAGGTTGAAGATTCAACCAGGGTCCGAGGAGGACCATTTAGTACTCCAAATAATTCGAGTCAGGTAGCCAATAACCAAGGGCAACCCTCGAATGGTAATCAACAGTCACATTCAGAGAATAATAAATTTCCATCTCGAACTGGTGGATATTCAAATCATGCTCCATCCTATAATTACAACAGACCAAGGCCGAATCAGTGGATTAGGCCAGAGTACTATGCGGACTTGACAGAAAGCGTGGCTGTAATTTTTGACAAGAACAAGAGTTTCGTAAATTTTAGGAAGCCAACTATAAAAAAATAGGCCAATAGAGGAGCGAAATAACAAATATTGCAGGTATCACATCAGACATGATACTAATGATTGCATCGCGTTGAGAAAAAAGTTCAAATCTTGATTGAAAATGGGAAGCTCTTGACTTATGCGAATATACAAGGGAGCAAGTCGAAAACTCCAGCATCGACTTCATGGTTGGCTAACCCAACTGCACTAGCTGAGAATTTAATGATTTTTGATTCGAAGGCTAAGGAATTTGATGCCTTTTCAGAATATTTGGATAATGATCCAAACTGGTTAATCTTGATGGCTGTTGAAGAGCCGATAAAGAAAGGGTGTGTGCGAGACTTGTGTGATTTTTTTGAATCATTGGCTATTTCCAGAGGTGATTCAATGGCTGGAAATACTAATAGCTCGAAGAAGAGGCATATTGTCAATTTGACGACTCAAATTGAAGGAAAAATGTCTACTCACTTATATGAAAAAAAAACATTCCTTTCATCTTATTCGACGATGATGATTTGCGGGGCACGGCGGGGCCGCATGAAGATTATTTATTGGTGCAAAAGTGGCTGGTATTGAAATTCGACGTGTGCTTATAGACACCGACAGTTCTGCAAATGTCCTCTTCAAAACGACTTATGCCAGAATGCGGAACCGTCCTCGAATTTCTCAATCGGAGCGTACAATCATAGTGTTTACATGTGTGACAACTCGAGTGATTGGGGAATTTAAAGGGGAAGTGAGTTTGGGAAAAGGAACTTTCAAGAAGGTCCAAGTTCGTTTTATGGTAGTAGACTGTCCCACGAGCTACGATGCTATTTTTGGAAGGTCTTGGCTTTCTAAAATGTATGAGGTTGTGTCGACGGTACACCGATGTTTTAAATATGTGGTAGGAGATCGTATCGGGGTCGTTCGAAGCGACCAAAAAGTAGCAAGAGAGTGTTATGCCAATGCGCTTTAGATCTGATGATCCAGTAGTGGAGCCTTAATGAATGAATAGCAGTCAGAGGGGTGAACCTCAAATTTAGAAGAAAGAGTTGACGATCCGAGGGAAACCTAAGGGTCTTTAACAGTAAGCGAAGAAATATAGAAGTATACTTTTTCAGAAGGAAGAGTGCTTTGAATCGGAACCTTACGGACCCCACTTTTACTTCAACAATTGCTAGAATTTTTGTCTTTTAACTTGGACGTTTTTGCTTGGAAAATGGAGGATGTGACAGGGGTACCGATCGAGGTAATTTGTCATAGTTTGGCTATTGACCCGAAGGTAAAACCAGTAATTTGGAAAAGAAATACATTCTCTTCGGAGAAGGTGGAACCAATTGTTTCCGAGGTGGATCAGTTATCCAAGGCCAGACATATAAGGGAGTCATAGTATCCTTTACGGATAAAGAATCCAGTAGTGGTAAAAAAATAAGAATGTGAAGTGGAGAATGTGTGTGGATTTTACAGACTTTATTCGAGTATGTCCTAAAGATCCATTTCATGTTCCTTGAATAGATCAACTGATTGATTCTACCTCGGGAAATAAAATACTAACATTCATGGATACTTTTGCAGGATACAATCAGCTTCAGATGGATTCGAAGGACCAAGAATGTACGACCTTCATAACTGATAGAGGGTTGCATTGCTATAAGGTTATGCCCTTTGGATTGAACAATGTTGGAGCCACTTATCAAAGGTTGATGAACAAATATTTTTCCACTCAGTTTGGAAGAAATATTAAGGTATACCTAGATGATATGGTGGTAAAAAGTTTGAAGGATGATGCGCATTTGGAGGATTTGGAGGAAACATTTTTGAATTTAAGGGAAATCAGATTAAAGATTAATGCTGAAAAGTGCACCTTCGGAGTTCGATCATGGAAGTTTTGGGTTATATTATTAGTGAAAGAGGAATAGAAGCTGGTCTGGAACAATTGAAGGCTCTAATAACAATGAATTCGCCTCGATTTGTTAAAGAAGTGCAAATTCTGACAGAAAGGTTAGAAGCACTTAACCAATTTATTTCCAAATTTTCTGACAAACGCTTTCCTTTCTTTCAAGTCTTACAAGGACCAAATAGATTTGAATGGACATCAAAGTGTGAGGCAGTATTTATAAGTATAAAAAACTTGTTATCATCACCAGATATTTTGTCAAAACCTCGAAGTGGAGAAAAGCTCTTTTTGTACATTACGGTATCGGATCTTGCACTAAGTACGGTGTTGATAAGTGATGATTCAGGTACTCCGAAGCCAATGTACTATATCAGCAAAAGTTTAGTGGCAACGGAAAATAGGTATTTTAAGCTGGAGAAATTAGCATTAGCATTGGTGATTGCTGCTAGGAAAATGCACCCCTATTTCCAAGCACATACTAATGAAATCCAAACATCATTCCCTTTAAAAAAATATCTTGCAACGACCTGATACTTTGGAGAGGATGACCAAGTGGTCAGTGGAGTTAGGAGATTATGATATTTTGTTCACACCTCGAACTGCAATTAAAGCTCAAGCGTTGGCAAACTTTTTTGTTAAGTTTCATTCGAACATATCGGATATTGAAGAAAGTAAAGATGTTGCACCAGTAAATTCAAGATGCATCGTTTGAACATATGAAGGGTCTAATATTTCAGGATGCAGCGCTGGGGTTAAATTAATAGCTCCAACTGGAGAAACGATGATTCAATCCATCAAATTTGGTTTTCACTCTTTGAATAATGAAGCTGAATACGAACCTGCTTTGGAAGGTTTGAGGTTGGAAAAAATATATGGAGCAACTTCATTACGCTCAGAAACAGATTCTCAATTGGTAGAAAATTAAGTGCCAGGATTTTCCGAACCATGAAAGGATAGCTTGATTTTATATCTTCGGGAGCTTCAGAATTTAATGTTACTATTCGATCATGTTGTTGTTGAATATATTATTCGAGGAAGTAACATGGTGGCTGATTCTTTAGCAAATATTACTTACAAGGAGTATCCTTGGATTTTGTTACAAGAAAATCCTTCGATTTTGACTCAATCAGTTCAGTGTGAATGTGTAGAGGAACTTTTTATCATCTCCGATGCTGTCCGAGGAGATTGGCGAACATATATTGTTAATTTTTTGACTCAAGGAATTTTTCCAGATGATACAAAGTTGGCCAAACAATTGAGAGGTAAAGCCTTCGGATACATAATTTTAAATGGAATTTTGTATAAGAAGGCATTAAGCATGCCATTACTACGATGTCTAGATAGGCAGGAATTACAGGAGGTATTATCAGAGTTGCATGATGGAGAAGGTTCAGCTCATTGCGGGTTTAAGGTTTATCTCGTCGAGTTTTGCTTGCAGGATTTTATTGGCCTACAATCACGAACGATGCTGAAAATTTGGTTTGAAACTGTGACACTTGTCAAAGGTTTGCTAATTCTATACACAGGCCGACAGTTCCACTTATGTCTATAACTGAGGCCATACCATTCAATATATAGGGGATTGATTTGGTGGGACCTTTGCTGATGGCATCTGAGGGACGACAAATGATAATTGTAGCAATGGATTATTTTAGAAAATGGGCTGAGGCAGAACCACTATTTGGAACAAAAGCAAAAAATATAATCAAATTCATCATGAACAGTATTTGTTGTCGCTTTGCAGTACCTCAAAGAATTACTACGGATAATAGAACGCAGTTTAATAATAAAGAAATGACCTTATTTTGTGCATCAAAGGGAATTCAACAATATTTTTCGACACCTTTTCATCCTCGAGCCAATGGTCAAGTCGAGGTAACAAACAGAACTATTTTAGATGGTTTGAAGAAAAATTTGACAGGGGCAGCAGAGAAATGGCCGAACTATTTACAAAAAGTACTTTGGGCTTATCAGACAACACCCAGGGAAGCTACTAAAGAAAATCCTTTTGGCTTAACAAATGGAATGGATATTGTTAGCCCTGTGGATTCTAAGATGTCATTTTTTAGAATAACTCAATATTCTGACAGATCTAATAATGAAGCTGAAAAGGAAAATTTAGATCAAATTGAGGAGAAAAGAGTTCAAGCTCATTTAAACATAATCCATTACCAAAATCTTAGGAGGAAAAGATACGATTCAAAGGTAAAAAGGAGAGAGTTTAAAGCGGGTGACAAAGTGTTGAGAAAAATATTTTTGCATACAAAGGAGAAGAATCTCAGAAAAATGGCCCCGAATTCGGAAGGACCTTATATGGTTATTGAAAGGATAAAACCAGGGTCTTATCGCCTTTGTGATATTCAAGGGAGGATGCTTCAACAGCCGTGGAATATAAAACACTTGAATTTATATTGGGAATAGATCTATTGTATCTTGAATTTGTTACTATTGATTGAATGGCGCACTCTTTCCTACCCTGTTGGCTCAGGAAGGTTTTAATGAGGCGCAATGTATATGTTCAATTCTATCAATAAAATGTATTTTTAGCCAATGCTTGTTTAAAAGTGTTTATTTAAAACTATCTTAAGAACTTATCAAAGAATGATCATCTTTAAGGTTGGTCAAGATTAGAATGTTCCGAAGTGTTTATTATAATTTTCGAAGAAACAACCATATTCAAAGTGCTACGTTCAATAAATGCACTGTGTTATTCGAAGTGCTACGTTCAATAAATTCACTGTGTTATTCGAAGTGCTACATTCAAAATGCACTGTAAATTTCGAAGTGCTACGTTAAAAAAATGCACACTGTGTTACTCGAAGTGCTACGTTCAAAAAATGCACACTGTGTTATTCGAAGTGTTATGTATTGTAAAGTTCGAAGTACATTATTATATTTGAGGAGTTGTGTTTATACAAAAAATTATTTCAAATTGTTAACTTTGAATAATTAATATTGATAATAAAAATGAAACATAAACAAAGACATTTGTCAATTAGATTAATTCGATGAAGTACAGTGGGCATGCCACTAATTTGACTGATACAAAAAACATGGATAACATTTAATCAGAGAACAATAAAAAGTATTCAGATAACTCTTCTTCGGATGATTCTTCTTCCTCTGATGATGAGCTTGGGATATGATCGAAGGCTTCACTAGGGCGTCGTTTGACATGAATATCATTCCAAAAACTGGGTCGCATGAATTTCTCGAAGGTGGGTGATGGTTGTCTCTTCTTTACCATTGTTAATAGCAGCCAACATGTCCTTGGAACATTCAATTTCTGCAGCAACTTGTTTTTTCTTTCAAAATTAGCCTTCATTGTGGCGATCTCATCAGTCAATTTTTTCTTTTCTGCTTCGCTTGTAGTAAGAGAAGCTTGAAGACCCTTAGATTTATCCTTTTCAGCAGCCAAGTCTTCCGCATATTTAGTTTCGAGCTTATTCATCTCTTCTTGATGCGAGACGATCAGTTTTTCTTTGTCAACATTATGTCACTCTCGTAAATGGCCTTTGACGAAAAACATTCCTCGAATAAGCTCAGATCTTGCCACTTCGAAGGTGTTGAAATGATTGATTACGTGATTCTAAACGTTTTCCCTCAGTTGTTTCTCAACATCGGAAATTCCATTATAACGAACCATATCTTTGGTCAATCGTTCCAAGTGACCGTGGGAAGCCTCGACTTGTTGAGAGAGAGAGAGATTTTGCTATAGCATCGAGATCGAAAAATGGTTGGAGTGCAGCAAGGACAGTTGGATTGGGTGGAATAGGAGGAAAAACTAGGACGAGGAATCATGTTCAGAGATGTAGTTGGAGCAGAAGGTTCTAGAGGCGTTTCGATGGTAGGCCTTCTCCCAAAATTGTGTGACTCTAAATCTCTTGGATGACAGGATCTTCTTTCCCAACAAGTTCTTGTGACTCGTTGAAATTAATGAAGCTATCGGGATCGAAGTGGTCGTTGTCTTGATTATCATCATCTGCATTGTCCTCGATAATGATTGTAGCATCATTATTGGTTGGTTCCTTTTCGCGAGGAGGACTTTGTTGATTCCCAACAGTTATTACCTCATCCTCATCGAACAGTGTGTTGATTTTTTGATCTTCTTCCCATGAGAACTGATGGAACTTTTGATTTTTAAAGGCATGAATGTTTTTTAAGAAGGTTTTTCTTCTTCCCCTTCTTCAATGCTTGAAATAATTGTTTATGCTGCTTTTCTTCTCAGATGTTTGGGCTTCGGCGGTGTTGAAGGGCTAGCACCAGATGTGCTACTTTTTTTGTTTTTTTTATATTTTTTTTCTCATTTTTTGCCTTTTTCTTTTGAGGCAAGTGACCGTCTGACCTATTATGTACAGGGAGGAATACCTTATAGTCAGGTTGAACTAATATTGTGCAAGAGTGATAGGGGTTGGGTTGCTTCATCAAATATGGAGGAGGCAAGGCTCCAAGTGTGATGGGAAAGAGATGACTATTGAGGAAGTTGATTGGTTGGAAGGCGGTATGGAAAGCATTGTTCCACTCTGTTTTGGCCCAAGCTTTTTGAATATATCTTTGGCCTTTGTCCGACGAATAGCGTACAACCTCGAAATTTCTAAAAATGATTATACAAATAAATAATGAATAAGGGAAACAACAATGAATGCTATTCTATTTTAAAGTATATAATGATTCGAAGTACTCACAATTGCTTCTCCAGATGAGGTTTAGTTTCGAGGGGTTGGCATCAGAAATTTCTTTATCGTTCTCCCACGCCCCTGAGATGAAGATAAAGTTTTTCTTCGAAAATGTATCCACTTCCAGGAGATCATCGATGATTTTTAAATCATCCACTAGAGTAAGGTAGTAGAATGGAAGATTCAGTCCCTTTGATAATTTGTCAAAGATATGAAATCCTTGATGCTGATCGAAATCTTGGACAACCAAGAGGCCATGATCATAGACATAAGAGTGAACCATTGATTCAGTGTCACTTGAGTTGGGCACAGGTTTAAAAGTTCGAAGTACTCCACGATTATAGGATCCAGTGAGAACCGAAGTCCCCAATTGATGATTTCGGGGTAGACCACCGGTTCTTCATCTTTACAATCTAAGGGTGTTTCCCGTTTATTAGATAATCGAACGATAATGTTGTCTCCCATCCCCCATTGTCTCTTTAAATCCAATGCTTGATTCTCTTGATAGTATATATATGCAACTTTCTTCAGCTCAATAATATAATCAGCATCGAGATCGCTCAAGTTTCTGCCAATGGCTGCTCTTTCCTCATCAGAAATAGTAACTAGTGCCTTCTTTCTTGAGGCTTATGGAATTTCTTCTCTGTGGTAGTTTCCGAGTCTCCTTCATTGGAATCAGCCTCATTATCAGATCAGGTAGCTTCAGAATCAACTTCATCGGGTTCTGATGTTTCATCCCTTGATTGGGGAGGATCCTTTGAGGGATTTGGATGAGGTAATGAGGCTTCATCAATAATTTCCCTCAGAGGAGAAGACTGAGTAGGTGGATTTGACGAAGGGGAATTCGGAGCAGCATCGGAATCATCTCCTATGTCTATGAAAGTTTTTCTTGTACGACTTTGTGGAGGAAAATTTGAAGAATGAGTAGTTTCAGTTTGTTTCGAAGATGACTTTCTTGATTCCCCACTAATCAGAGGTGATGCTTTGACTCAAGAAGAAAAGGTTCGAGGTGTTCTGGGTGTTTGAATTCTAGAAGAACGACCCTCTTCAGTAGCAGGAGAAGGTGAAAATAGTCATACGCTCCGAAGATTCATATGTGAGCGTTGTTGATTAATCTGACACCTTTGTACTCCTCTGCTCTTTCACCTATGCAAAAATAATCGTACACTCCGAAGATTAGATTATCGTCAGGCTTCTGAGATTTTAGTTTTTTAGGTATCCTAGCTTTAGATATTCTGGATTTTTTATTTTTTTTATCATAAACTGGATGAAGACTAACCAAAAAGTATGGGTTTTCCAGCAAAGATAACTGAGAAATTTGAAGAAAACGTTGAAGGTAGCAAAGGGTTTGCTACTTCTCTCTCAATAAATTTGGGTTGTGAAGCAAATAATGAAGTTACTGATGAATTTATAAGAGGACGAGAAGGTGTGTAAAAGTGAAAAAGCCTTTGTGATGATTGGGCCGTATACGAAACGGTAATAGGGTTATGAGTTTGACATCTATCAGACTAGCTGTAAGCCTAGTAGCTAGATATTCACGATGAATCTGAACAATTTGATTTTATAGATCTACTTCGAAACAACTTCGCGGATTGGTTATTTTCTTGAGAGTTCCGATGTGTAGTCACATTTGGTAAAATTCGATGATGACGATATTGAATTTTAGATAATCAAAATTGCGTCTAAAAATATTCGAGGAGAAAAAAAGATATTATTGACTATAAACTGTGAGTTTCTGGTATGGCTTCTAGCAGGATTCGAAGATAGTTAGTTCTCATTCATTTACTAACATAAGAACTAGGGGGCTACTGATAATGAAGTAGAAATTTAGAGACTCAAGTTTAAATAACGGAAGTTTAATGGGACAATTCTGATTTTGTATTTCTATTAAGGACTAAGGGTACATTATCCCTTTATGTAACCGTTTTCAGTTTTGAACTAAGTCCCAGCGCATCTATATAAAGGCTGAGCCTGAACCAATAAAGGGGTTGAACATTTTTTTTGATTTAACTCAATTGTGCTTTGAGTTTCTCTCTCTAAAATTCTCTCTCTCTCTCTCTCTCACTCTCACTAAAACGTACGTATTACTTTTTCCTAAGATAATTAACAACAATTGAACTCACCAGAGATCAGTAGAGTATATCTTTGTGGCTCGAAGAAAAGAACTCTTAGATAAAATTGAAAAGTTGAATTCTAAAAAGAGATGTTGCATTAACCTTTAAAAATGTTCGATCAGGAATTTGAAGGGAATATGTGACCGAAAACCATAAATCGGATAACGACCATCAAACCATTGATGAACATGGTAAGTATTAAAGACATAATCGATATTCTTTGAGAAGAAAATAAACCCAGGCGCCATTATTAGTCATCTAAATCTAGTTATTGTTCACTTTATGACTCAAGTGAATTATCCTCCCCGTAAAGAGATAGTCGACGAGAAAGAAGTGATAAGAAAAAATATTCGAGGAAATATAGAAGAAATCATCGAGGGTCTAATCGGATTAAGGATTCGAAGAAGGATAAAATAATGCAAGGGTCCGAGGACCGCGCTAAAAAAGAAATGTTACAATGCACTTCCAAATTCCTTCGTGGAGTCAAAAATTTGAATACCGGGTGACTAACCAGTTCAAAATTCCATCCCAAGAAGGTCTTTATACAATGGAAAACAAAGATCTTAGAGGCAACATTTATAGGGCTGGTCATAATTGGAGATCTTCTCCTCTCTCATTGGAAATTCTCTCAAGCAATCTACCAAAACATTTTGACATCTCAAAGCTAGAAAAAATCGATGGAACTTAGGATCCAGACAGTCACATCGAACAGTTCAAAATTTTTATGATTAATTATGATGATGATGATAATTTGCTTTGCAGGTATTTCTCCTAAACTTTTAAAGATGATGTATAAAAGTGGTATAACCGACTTCTACAGGATTGTATTCAAAATTTTGACATGTTTTGGAATATCTTTTGTCAATACTTCGTTGGAAGTAATTTTTTTTGAGCTAATAACGATACGATAATATACTGTAGGCAAAATATTGGAGAAAGTTTGAAAGATTATACCAACCGGTTTATCAAAGTAAAAAATGATATAAAGTATTACGAAGATCATGTAGCTTTGGCAGCATTTCAAATGGAGCTTCTCCCATAAATCTTGAAAGATAGTGTGGCAAAAAGGAAAGCTATGAAATTTGGGGCTTTGTTAGACCAAGTGGAAAAAAGAATTTTCGGTACAAGATACATAAATAATTTATATGGCTCAGTTGGAACAGAATCAGCTCCAACGATCTCTTAATATGATTCATCTTCCGATGACGAGTGTTCAACCAAAAGGAACAACGCAAGTAACTCCGAAGCCTATTGTAAATCAACAAGCAACAAATACACAACAAAATAGTAGACCACTGCAAAACAAATGGATTCGACTGACCCATTATGCGGAATTAAGAAAATGCGTAGCAACTTTATTTGATAACGCTCAGAGTCTTGTACAATTTTGTAAACCTTTCCCAATTCAAACTCATCGAGAGAATACAAATAGTGGGTACCGTAAATATCATGATGATGTCAGACATGATACGAGGGAATGCGTGGCATTGAAAAAGGAAATACAAGATTTGATTGAGTATGTACAGTCAACCACATTTGTGAAGAAATACTTCTAGCGGGATCCGATGGCTAGGAAAGCTATTGGAACTTCAAAGCAAGAAAGCACACCAGTAATTTCCGAACATATGGATTCCTTTGATATCACTACAGAGTATTTGGATCCAGAAAAAGGTAGATATAATATTCATATATTAGAAGCGATCGCTTTAAAGGGAAAGGTTAATGAGTTATGTGCATTTTTTGAGTCAATGAAAATTTTCGAGGGAGATACAGTTGTAGAAATCTTGAACTATTCTCGGAAAATGCATATAGTGAGTTTATCTACTTAGTTTGAGGAAACTGCCTCGACATATCTATATAGAAACCTTTTTCATAGAATTTGTTTGAGGATGATGATTTGAGAGATATGGCATGACCACCACATTAAGACATTGTGGTTACTGCAGTTGAAATAGTTGGTGATGAAGTACAAAGAGTTTTGATTAACACAAGTAGTTATGTCAATATTTTATTCATGACTACTTATCAAAAGATTGCTAATCGTCCGATAATTTAACGATTGGATAGGACCATTGTGGATTCTACAAGAGTAATAGCGGAAGTCGTTGGAGAATTTGAAAGCATTGTGGAGTTGGGCCGAGGAAAATTTAGACAATTGTGGTAGACGCACCAACATCTTATAATGCTATTTTTGTAAGATCTTGGTTATCCAGAATGCATGCAATAATATCTATTGTCCATCAATGTTTAAAATTTGTTGTGGTAAATAATGTAGGGACGACAGGAGTAGTAAAAAAATGGCAAGGGAATGTTATCGTATCATACTTTCATCCAAGAAAATTTGAGGGAGTGGATTAAAAAGACATAGTAATTAATGGGGTTCTCCTTGGAATTTGACCCTATTGATGATCCGAGGGAGACCCTTGAGCTCTTAGTCAACGATGAGAATTTCGAGGATTATACTTTTCAAAACGGAAAAGTTTGAAAATTGGTATAAAATTATCCCCGAAAATAAGAGAAAAATTAATTCAGTTTTTATCCACGAAGTTAAACATATTTGCGTGGTGTACCAAAGACGTGAACGGTAAGCCAACAGAAATTATATGTCACAGATTGGAAATCAGAAGCAATGTACGCCCAATTATTCAAAAAAGAAGGCCTTTTCTGAGGAGAAATTTGAGGCTATCATGGCCGAGGTAGATCATATATCTAAGTTCGGGCACATAGGAGAATCTCAGTATCCACTATAGACGACTAATCCAGTTTTGGTAAAAACAAATGACAAGTGGTGAATGTGTGTAGATTTTACCGACCTAAATAGAGCTTGTTCAAAAGATCCTTTCTTAGTTCCTTAAATAGATCAATTAATGGATTCTACGTATATAAATCGTTTGCTTTCTTTTATGGATGCCTATGCAGGATATAATTAAATTAAAATAGATCCGAGGGATGAAGAAAGTACTTCGTTTATCACTGGAAGAGGTTTGCATTATTACAAAGTAATGTCTTTTGCACTAAAAATGTGGGTGCAACTTATCAACGTTTCGTAAATAAATTTTTTGAAGCTCAGATCAGGCGAAATGTTAAAGTATACATTGATAACATGTTAGTAAAGAGTGTGAAAGATGTTGATTACTTTAATGATTTAGAGGAAATGTATCCTAACTTAAAAAAGGTATACTTAAAGCTAAATCTAGAAAAATGCACGTTTGGAGTCTAATCTAAAATATTTCTTGGGTATATAGTCAGTGAACGAGGCATTGAAGCTGAACCTGGACAATGAAACGCTCTAAGTACCATGGCACCTCCTTGAACTATTAAAGAGGTTAAAATTTTGTGGGGGTGATTGACAACTTTGAATATATTCATAACTCGCTCCTCAAATAAATATGCTCATTTCTTCCAAGTGTCGAGACATGCAAGTTACTTTAACTGCAGCCAAGAGAGCACAAGAGCTTTTTAACATATTAAAAAGTATATTTCTTTCCCCGAAATTCTTTCGAAGCCTAATTCGGGAGACAAATTATTCATCTACTTAGCTGTATCAGAATGCGTTGTCAGTGCTGTATTAGTCCTAGAAGTGGATGATTATCCTCAGCCAATGTATTACATCAGCAAAAGCCTTTTGGATGCTGAAAAAGGTATTTGAAGTTAGAAAAATTGGCCTTAGCTTTGGTTACCGTAGCTAAAAAAACGAGATCTTATTTCCAAGCTTATATTGTTGTAATCTAAACTTCTTTTCCCTTAAAAATGTGTGGCAACGAACTGATATATCTGGAAGGATGACTAAATGGTCCATGAAGCTGGGTGATTTTGACATAGAATACGAGCCCAAAACAACAATTAAAGCTCAAGTTTTGGTAGATTTTTTTGGTGAAGCTTCATTCCGAATGACCACCTAATATGGAATCTCACGATAAAGTATCAAATGAATAATGGACAATTAGGACCGATAAAGGATCAAGTACTTTGGGCTGTTGGTGTGGTGTCTAATTAATATCTCCAAATTGAACAACAATGTATCAAGCAATACCTGTTGGTTTTAAGACATCAAACAATGAGGCCTAATACGAAGCAACTTTAGCAGGGTTAAGGCTTGCCAATATTTATGGGGCCAAAAAAGTCCGTCTGGTAAATGACTCACAATGTTTGATAAATTATGTATCAAGTACGAACATGTTCACATGGTTGATAATTCTATAGTAGATTCACTGATCATTACACGAGAAAATCCTTCAATCATAAGAGGCTCAGAAAGAACAATTGGAATGACAAATGAAGCTTTTTCAAATTTGAACCAGTAACAAAAACGATTGGAGGTTCGATATCAGGTTATTTTTAGTCAACAATGTGTTGCCAATTGATAAATTGTTGTTTAAGAAAATATTTTTCAAATCTCATGGTTATGTGGTCCTCGGAGGGGTCTTATAAAAAAATATATTTTACCAGACCTATACGTTGATGTCTGGGAAAAGATGAATCACATATGGTATTATCAGTATTACACGATCAAGAATGATTTGCATATTATGTGTATAAAACTCTGATACGAAGAGTCTTTTTAAAGAGGTATTATTAGCCTACGGTTTCTTTTGATGATAAAGAACTGGTTAAAAGTTGTGACACTTATCAAAAGTTTGCTAATATAACTCATAAACCAGAGGCACCCCTTAAATGTAAATCTGAGGCATTATCATTTGACCGATGGGGTATCGACCTTATCAGATTATTACAAATGGAATCGGGAGAACAACATACAATAATTGTAGCGGTAGATAATTTCTCAAAGTGGGTAGAGGCAGAAGCATTAGCTGGAAAAAAAGCCAAGGATGTGATTAAGTTTATCATTTTGAATATATGTTGTCGCTTTGGGGTTCCGATATGGATTACTACAGATAATGGACCACAAGATAATAAAAACATTAAATATTTTTGTCTTTCTCGAGGAATATTTTTTTTTTGTTTCGACTCATTTCCATCCTCAGGTGAATGGTCAAGTTGAGGTTACTAATTGAACAATCCTTGATGGATCAAAAAAGAATTTGGAATAAAAAACAAGGAAGTTACCAGATTATTTACAAGAAGTTCTTTGGGCATATCGAACTACTCCTTAGACAAAAACCTTAGAATATGCATTTATGTTAGTATATAGGATGGATGCCCTAGTACCATTTGAAGCTATTTTTCCATCTTATCGCGTTACTGAATACTCTAAGGACTCTAACGATGAAAAATGACTAACTGAATTGCATTGATTGAAGAAAAAAAGAAGGCGGATGCAATTAAATTTGTTATACTACCAAATATTGATGAGAAACAGATATGCCTCGAAGGTTAAACAAAGATAATTCAAAATAGGGGACTGAGTTTTAAGGAAGATATTTATCCACACTAAAAAAGCACCTCGGAAAGTTAAGACCTAATTGGGAAGGGCCATATGAAGTAACATAAAAAGTAAATCCGGGAACATATCAGATCAATGATAAAGAATAAAGAAATCTTCGACACCTGTGGAAAATTGAACATCTTAAGTTGTATCTAAAATGAATGTAAAACATATATTTTAACATGTAAAATATCGATGTCATACTCTTTCCTATCCTAATGGGGTAGGAAGGTTATAACGAGGTGTCATATTAGCCGATCCATACATATAAATTTATTTTTCCACTTTAGAGATTATCTAAGTTTGGACCTAAAGGGTCTTCCAACAAAAGTTGGTCTCTAACTATTAATTTTGTACTTAAAGGGTCTTCCAACAAAAGTTGGTCTTTAACTATTAATTTTGGACCTAAAGGGTTTTCCAACAAAGGTTGGTCTTAAACTATTAATTTTAGATCTAAAAGGTCTTCCAACAAAAGTTGGTCTTTAACTATTAATTTTGGACCTAAAGGGTCTTTCAACAAAAGTTGATCTTTAACTATTAATTTTGGACCTAAAGGGTCTTCCAACAAAGGTCGGTCTTCAACTATTAATTTTAGACGTAAAGGTTCTTCCAACAAAAGTTGGTCTTTAACTATAAATTTTGGACCTAAAGGGTCTTCCAAGAAACGTTGGTCTTTAAACTATTAGTTCTGAATAAAAAAGATCAACAAAATTAGAAATCCGATTTATTCACAAAATTGCCTCGAACGTAATGAGGGCTTTATAAAATTTCCTCGAACGTAATGAGGAGTTCACAAGATTGCCTCAAACATAATGAGGTCTTCATAAAATTGCTTTGAAACATAATGATGGTTTCACAAAATTGTCTGGAACAAAGTGAGGACTTCATATAACACAATTTGAATATAAACAACTTGAAACTTTTTATTCTGAAGAGGATCCAAGAGGATCATCATTTGAGGATTCAGAAGAACTTTCATCATCATCCAAAGAAACTCCAGTTTGACGATGTTCGACGAGAAAAATATCTAAAAAATTACATAGTTTCAAGTCAGGGTAATGTTTATGAATCTCCTAAATCAACCCAAGCTTAACTTTTCCATCCTTCACATCCATTCTAGAGACATATTTGGCAGCGTAAGCTTCAAGAGCATTTTTTATCAACTTTAATTTGGAACTTAAAGGGTTGGTTTTCTTGCACAACTCTCTCAAAATCTTTGAAAACTCGCTCAAAGTACGACGAGGCTTTATAATTTCCCTCATTGTAAGCTTTGATGAGCAAATCGTTCATGGTGTTTTGCTCGGCGTACATATCCTGCTCCTCGATCTTTGATTTCAATTTCAAAACCTTTAAAATATAATGGTTTTTTTATCTCTCAATTATTGCATTTTCTTTTTAAAGATAACCGAGAATCAAAGAAGTTTACGAATACGAAAATAAAAGACCTCAACAGAAGGGATTTCAAATGACTCAGATGAGGAACCAACTTCGAATGAAACAACCGTCGAAGAATTATCCCCTCGAGCAACATCGCCTTCAGGGTCTTGAATACACAGCTTGTCATTTGGAAGTTGAGAGGAATCAGATTTAGTGACAAATTTTTCTGTGGAGCGCAAGTCTTGATCAGCAGCCACATTTTCCAAGGAAATTATGTTTTCTATATCCTGTTGAACACCTTCCTTCGATTTCTGTTGACGCTTCTTTTAAGGAAGGTTTCCTTGGGTCGGTCTTTTTGAATATTTTTTCTCCACAGGATTTGTTCCATCAACAACAACATCAATATCTTGGGCTACCATGCCAGAAGCATATAAGGTTTCATCCTCCCCCAAATAATTACCAGTGTATTTTTTGCGATGGCTCAGAGCTCTAGCCATCGAAGGAAGATATACGAGTACATCCCGAGCTTCTAATCTATTTAATACATCGTCTTGAGTTGGAGGAATCATAATTTCTTGTAAAGATAAGAGTTTGAATGACTCAACCCTCCAAAAATGAATCTTACCGAGGTTTGTTAGAGTAAAGCAACGATGAAATTCTTTACCTTGGGGACATGATCCACAAATGGTTTGGACACCCCTTTCATCGTTTTTTTATAACAATAATTTTTTTTAGTTTGAAATGAAGAGAGAAAACAGTGGGGAATCTAATAAAAAGAAGGGTACCTCTGTTCGTCCATTTTAGGGACAGTTTGTATGGTCTACCAGGTGTCGCATTAGATATGGTCTCTCAAGAACTAGAAATAAAGAAAAACATATGCTTCCATTTCTTATCAGCTTTAAGAAGGTCGTAAATGTTTTTAAGTTTGTTCCCAAAATTTAAAGAATAGAATGGAAAGTAAGGATTATTCGCTAACCCAGTAAGACCTACGAACTGATCCAAAGAAAACTTTGTCCCCGAAATCTAAGAGGCCATTATACAAGCCATTAAGGTAAACCACATATTGGGTCCATCTTGGGTCGGACAAAAGTCGACCATCTTGAAATATTCGATTAATAAAGGGTCTAAAAGAAATCAGAGCCCCATTTCATAATTTTTGGATAAATAATCAGTTCAGGATCTTGAACTAATAGAGGCGTCTCCGTAGTAGTCAGAAATCAGATGGTAATTAAAGAAGGGATTCCCCATCAGACCCTCAACTTAGCCTCCTCAGATACATCATAGTATTTAAATTTTATCTTATACAAGGATAAAATATGTATGTTCTCAATGGCTCAGATATTATTTGAAACAAGAGCGTCGATATGTGGATAAAGTGGAGTAGAGTCTTTTTTCGATTTGGCTTTCCTTTTTAGATGAGAATTTTCCTCAGCAATTCGAGGGCTTGAGACTTCCAGGATTCACAAGAATTAACAAGGTTTGGATCTACATTTGTAGGGACATCAGTTGAAGCGCATGAATCCATCTCTTGAATAGGTTCGAGAGACCTTTTCACCGAAGGAGTCACAATTGTATTCTTTATCTTCCGAGGGGGAGCCTCGGGAGTAGGCCGTAAAGTAGTTTGCGGCGTAGCAGATGGAGTAGCAGGAATATCTGATGGGGCTTGAGTATGAGTTTGTTCTATAGGTTTAGGGGCTCATTTTTTCTTCGAAGCTTTACCTTTCGAGAAAGTAACGTCATTTCCCATAGGAATATTTTAGTCATCCTTGTCAAATTCCGAGCAAGGATGACTTGGGGGTAGAGAAGAAATATTTGTGAGGATTGTCGTGTCGGATGAATTGTTGGTTAGAGGCCAAATACCATAGTACGTGTTAACAATCGGTTGAGGTTCTAGTTCGACGTACAACCCAGCAGCTCATCTCTCCTTGGCCTTTTGACTAATAAAAAACCAATATAAGATACGAAAGCCTCTAGGTATAAACCACTTCTCTCTTTAAATAAATATTTGAAAACTCTCTCTCTAAATTTTTTTAGTGAGAATAATGGTAGGTGATGAAGTATATATAAGAAAATGTTGGGCCTCAATGCACTTCAAGCCCATGAGTCTCTAGAAGATGTTTTCATAGGGGCAAAATGCCTAGGAGAATAGACAATGAATGCCTATAGTAGGAATGCGTCGCTTCAGTTGCCTACATGTCAGACTAATAAGACAACATCGAGTATACTAATCGATAAGTGGTGTCATACTCAGAAAATGATACATTGATGTAATAGATAATTCTGACGTCACACTCAAACATTGTTGACACATGTAAGGCCACACAAATAATTCTTTGAGAAGTATACCAATGAAATCCGAGGAAAGTTTAGCAATAGTATCACAAATCCGAAAAGGAAAATAACATTAGATAAATCAAAGTGTTGGCCAGCTACCATCCTCGCTTAAATATCTTCACAAAGACTCATGGACTACTAATAAGGGAAAAATCTTAGGAATAGAAAGTGAGATAGGCAAACTAAAAGAGTAATTTATTATAAATAAAACTTCATAAGAGATATATGGCAACAATATAATCATAAATGATCTCTTTGTAATTAATTGTAATTTTGGGGAAAAGGACCACAATTAGTTATTTGTTAGACATGGGACATCCATTAAACGTGATATAAATAGACACCCCCTCTCATGGAGAATTTTGATTCATTTTTTGAAGATTAATACATTTGACATATTTGTCTCTCTAATTATCTTGTACTTTTCTCTCTAGAATTTACTCCTCCAAACTTCTCTTTACTATAAAGAACTATTCTCTAACTAATCTTTGAAACTATCAAGTTCGTCATTATTTTTACATAAAATATTGAAGACTACTTTTTTAAGTTATTGCAAAAAATATAAATCACACAAATGTTTTAAGGTTCGTAACAAAAACCAGTTTTTTGTTTTAAAATTCTATTTTAAGTGTAATTTGTAAATTTAACTCAAAATACACATAACTATAAATTTTTATAAATTACAACTAAAAACTGAAAAAAGTTACTAGCATAAAAACATTAGATGTTTTAGTTTGTTAATTTAGTTTTTAAAATTTTAATAAACAATTAAATTTATTACGCACAATAGAAACTAGGGAATAAATATTAATTTATATATTGGTTCCAACTTCATAATTTTATGAAAATATTAGTGGAGTTTAAAAAGTTGTAAAATTAGAAAAAAAAATATTCTATCATTTGTTATTTAAAATAAAAAATAAACCTCACATAACAGTTTCAATATAACCTAAATGGTCCCCAAGGGGTAGCCGAGTTGGTTGAGTAAGAAATACTTGTGACCAATGGTCATGAGTTCGAATCCCTTTACATACGATTTCTTGGTTGAGCCTGTCACCTTGTGTGGTTTACCTTCCGGCGTTGGTTTGCAGGCTATTGTGTCAGACTGAGGGTTTACCCTGTACATACTCGTTGTTGAGTAGCGGTTGTGGGTTCCGTCCAAAAAAAATATAACCTAAATGTCGTGAATGTATAATAACGATCAATATGCCAATAAAGATTAGAAGTAAATCAATGTACCAAAATCTAAAATATAGCATGAACAAACTGCAAAAATCGTTTTTAATTTTTTTTTTTCAATTTTTTCCCGAACAAAAACAAAAATCCATCTTTGAATATAGTATAATGGTTGGTTATATATATTTACATATTCATAAATATTATAACCGTTTTTGGAGTTTAAAAAACAAAAAACCACAAACAAACCAAACTCAATTTGGTTTAAAAAAAACTGAAATCAAAATAAATTTTAAAAGTCGATCAAACTAATTTATTGTTTGGTTCGATTTATTTTTTGTTTTTCTCACTACTAGAGGTCACTTTTATATTTTTATAGGTACAATTGTTTTAGTGTTTTCATCATATTTTAGAGACAGATGTCACATGTAAAGCGAGTTATATTAAAAGTTTTAGAATTATTCTTCCACGTATGCGACCAACATATAACACACACATCACATATGAAATTCATTTTTAATATGCTAAAATATTTCAAAAATAACTTATTATTACCCATTGAAAATTGATGCCTAGGTTCTTTATAGTTCAATTGGGTTTCCATTATGTGTAGTATATAAATTAAAGAGTTTTAGTCACATCCTTCTATATTTGTACTTCACAAATTCTCACTTAATATTTTGGTAAACGATCTATCAAGTTTTCACTTGAACACACATACACGACTGATATGATTCCATTTTGAATCCATTGTCTAATGTACCTATGTCTTAGACTTATATGTCTAAACTTTCTGATGTGGATGTCATTGTAAGGTCTATATAGAGTTGTTTGACCATCACAATGCATTTGGATTGACATATTTCCTGAAATTCAATCAATAGGTTTGTTAACCATTCAACCTAGTTTTTGTTGCGACCAACACTATAAACTCAAATTCCATAGTATAGTAAGATATATACGGTTGTTTCTTTGATCCCAAAAAGATAACACCTCCTGCAAAATTAAACACCCATCCCATAATCGATTTATTATCATCTAGACTGCTGATATAATTTTCATCAGTGTATCCATCATGTACTTTATGAACATTAGAGTATTCAAGGCATATGTTTTTTTTCTTCTTGAAGTACCATAAACCTTTCCACTCGCATTTTATTTTTATGTACTTAGATTACTCATAAATTGACTTAATTTATTCATTTCTCATGAAATATATATCGTAGTGGATAAAGTTGTATACATCAGAATTCCTATAAAACTATCGTGTTCCAATCGAGCCACTATTTGTCCTTCAATTTTTTTAACTTTTAAACTAGGATCATATGCCATTACTAAATATTAGTACTTTTATTGTACTATCAGATCTGGTAACTCGTCCATGACTGATCCGGTAAGACCTAACCGAGATTGACTCGATAATTTTATCAAACCGTCCACGAGTTAAGGTTTAGGCCTGATCTGATTACCGGACCGAACCGATAAAATCGGTAGTATCATATATATATATATATATATATATAAAGTTATACTAAAAATGATTTTGACATTAATGAATTATCAAACATAGTTGTTGCAAGTAGTGGTATTCAATCTCGATCTTCAAACTTGATTTAAGATTTGCTTGACAACTTTCCAAGTACTCAAGCTTATTTTAAATTCTTATTCGTATTGAACTCGAGCAACTCGAGTGGAGCCATTGTATTCATAAAACTACAAAAGACTCTGAAAATTTATATACTAAATAAAAGTATTCATTTGTTAGTTGCATGGTGGGTACTATTGTTTGTGCATAAATTGAAAACTCGATCTGTAACCCACTTTATCATAGTAGTTTTTGTAGTTGATCAATCCTTGTATCTAACAAGTATCTCACATCATAAAAAAGAGTTGCTAACAAAGATGGTTATAAATAGACATGATGGCTTGACTATAGTATATTTTGCTAAATATTTTGGCTAAGATTAAGTGTATTATATTTTTTCATCAGTTTAATATTTGATATGTAGATGGTTAGTTATCGGATAGTTCTTAGTCCAAACTTTTAGCTCGATTTACTTAAGGGTTTGGTTTGGTCCTCTCGATATCTTACATGTTCCGGTTCAAAAAATCTCAAACCCGGACAAGACCAACCTGATAACATCCCTACTTAATGTAAGAAAATCATCTAGCTACATACATACCATAACCATCATATTAACATATAGCGACGTATTCACATTATAAGTACTTTGTAAACTGCATGAAGTACTATATGTGGTGCTCCGTAATAATATCAAATCTCATAATGAATCTTATATATTGGAATTTGCTGGGAAAATAAAGAGTTTCATATCCTTTCTATATTAACGTATACATGAATAATTTTGATAAAATCAGTCATGTTACCTTCATAGTAGGTTTTTCTCCAACAAATCAAATGTGCATGACGTGGGTCAGTAACATCTCGATCTTAGTGGAAGCAACAAACGTTGATATAGTCTGTCTCCTCGTATCACCTAGTGAGATATTTTGGTTGATTATTTCATAGGCTGTATCGGCAAACCAGGTCCTTATTTTAGGTTTTGAGGGAATCAAATATCCTTTGTAGCGTTTTAAAACATTATAAGGTGTTCTTAGTCTTATCAGCGACAAAGCGGTCTAATCAGCCACGTCCTGGTGCCAATATATGTACGAAATGTGATATATAGATATGGTCTTGGTTTCAATGAGATCTTACATGAGGTGTGTCATGCCATAGAGATGTTATGTGAGGTTGTTCATGTAACAATTTAGAAGTACACATGTCTCACTTTCTTAAAAGGCAAATGGGCAAGTTTGGTTCTCATTTGGTGGAGATATTACCTTCGTCTTTGGGATGAAGATCATCGCTTGAATCTAGAACTATGGAGTATTCTCTAGTGTAAAATCATAAAAGCGATTAAACTGAAATGAAACGAATCCCAACAATGGAACCAAAATTATAAGGTAAAATTATGCATTGACTCAAAATGAGGATGTTATTTATTACACGATAAATAAAAAATATTGACTAAAAACAATTTTATATTATACGCAAACAAATATGAAAATTTTAACCACATTAATATGTAACACATAAAAAATTCATCTTTTTCATAAACTATGCAATAATTGTTATTATTTTTGCACAACACATGTAGAAAATGTTACTTATCATCGCAAGTTCATACGAAAACACGTACAATATAAGAAACAACAAGTAACGATACAATCTTAAGCAATGTATTTTCATTAAAAATATAGATTTATAACCCAACAACACAAAACCAACAAATATATGTTTAACTAAAAAAACTTAATTTTTTAAATTTAAAATTGGACAACACATTTTTCAGATCTTAAGTAATTAGTTTTTTCAGGTTATTTTCCATTTCTAGTGGTCGACGCAAACTCAAGCTGTTTCTTGTACGTGTCTTGTTCGTGTCATCCCAAATACTTTTTGGGTTGTAAGTATGTTGACCATAATTTTATTTTTTGCTTGAAATTTGGTACAACCCTGTTATTGATGCGATGAGGGATATATTAAGACCGCTAAAACCAATTCTCATTATTTGTAGAAGGTACACTAGAATGGGCCATAATGTATTGTAAGAGAGAACATACACGCTCGTATATTCTACTACATGTTATATCTTTGGGTACACCATAAACAAATATTTCCCAATCGGATTCCGATATGGTTCTAGTCATTATCGGTCGGTCTATGGATCCTTTGCGATGCAGCGGTTCTTTCTGCTTCATTTCGTTATTGAGATTGGATTTATACAATATTTATGGTACTAATTTTTGACAAACCTTCAAATCCGTTAAGAACATTCATATCGTTCCATGATGTTGGCTTCGTCTCCAAATTGAGATTCGATAAACTACGAGGAAAGAGTTGTTTCTCTTCGTCCATATTGGATATACCAAAAGTTCAAATATTTTATTTGTTTTATGAATTGCCTAATTCTATATCAAAAATTTATAGAACACTTTTATTTTGTAATACATACATTTGTATTAAAAAAAATACAACAGTACTTCAAAATTCACATCTGAATGTAATAAACTAACTCAACTGAAATCAACTTAGTACTTAAACATTCAAATTTACTCGCTGCACTACAAAATTTTATGTAAATCAATTGAAACTGAAACTTCATTTACATACTTTTGTTTGAATGCTCTGAAATTTACAACAATATGAAATATAGTTATATATTCTTAAATATTTTCAATTTATATAAAGCTGGATAGACTCAAAACAAGAATATATATATATATATATATATAAAATATCAAAAATCAAATAAAAATATAAAAATCGGAAAATTTAGTATTTGGTCCGCTGATTTGTAGATTTGAGTCGGTGATTGATAGGTTAAAGTCTCTCATCGAAATCAAATTTTGATTCGGTTCTATCATTGATTAGAATTTTTTTAATGGATTCCAAATTATAGATTTGTCATTGTTGCTGGCAACAACGTGAATTCATACTTAGACGATTTTTTTATTATGGTTTTTGAACTATAAAATTTTAGATAACCAATTCTCATATACAACGCGAGTTGATGAGGTAATTTTTTGTTAGATAGATTCGAGAATAAATTAAAAATAGAAAGAAAAATAAATAAAACAAAAAGAAAAGTTAAATAAATGTGTTATTTATTATTGATCCTATAAATGAATGAATGGTATATCATATCACTAGTTATGTTTGTTATATCTTCTTATATATATATTCAAGTAGTGGTTACAATAATAAAAGATATGACTTTAATTTAAAGCTATCGACTTTTATTTTCAGATTCGATTGAGTCTCCTGAATATGAAATGCTAATGAGCAAATATTTTTAAGCCAAACCATTTTACACCCTTATCGCCATTGATATCAATATTTCTTTGTCGTTAAGCGGAAGTTAGATTTATAGTGAAACATGCAACATGATTGTTGTAAAGTAAGAGTGAGAATAAATAATATGTTATCTGGTTATTGGATCATTCATTATAGATCTACTGTTATAAAAATATATATCTCATTTCTAATGATAATTCCTTATTTATATCTAAGTACAGTTAATTGTATTTTGATTGAGTTTCTTAGATATTTGATTACTTTGTTCGCTGAGGGGTAAATGTATTTGGACTAGACTAAATATACAGTTGATTAATTAACATATAATATATTAATGGTATAAAATAAATACTAATAATTATATAATTATATTAGTCACATATCTAATTAATATAATTAGACTATTCATTATTATATTCAATAGTAAAATATTATAACTTATGTAGTATATGTATTTGACAATCTTTGTGTATCTTGGCTTATATACATGGCTATAGTAGTTTGTACATTGTATGTAATATATTTCTATTTTAATTGACGAAATAGTAATGAAATAGTTTTGTTTACTACATATAAGAACCAGATCTAATCTTTTCGGGTTGATAACTTATGTCTTAAAATACCAACTAATTATGGTGAGACAGATACACTTGCAGATTTCATATAGATCCTAGCGATACAACTTTCATGTTAGACTACATGGTCAACGAAAAAGGTATTGAAACATATCCAACTTAACATTCAAATTTGGCTACAATGGATCCTCCATGTAACATTAAAAAAGTAAAAAATCTTAAAGATAACTTGGAATCCCTCAACAAATTCATATCCAAATCATCAAACAAATTTCATATTTTCCTTCAAGTACTAAAAGGGGCATATAGATTCAATTGGACTCTGATATGTGAAAAATCTTTCAATAATGTCAAGAAATTCCTCATTCCTCTGAAAATATTAACAAATTCGAACCCAAGAGAATCACTATTTTTATACCATATAGTCTCAGATTACGTTGCAAGTGTCGTTCTGAAAAAGAAAGAAAGGAACATTGTCTACACCAGTATATTGTGTAAGTAAAGTTTTATTAAGTGTTGAATCCATATACTTGTAATTGGCTCTATGATTGGTGGTATTCGCCAAAAAGATGAGTTCCTACTTCCAAGCTCACATGATCATTGTTGGAACGTCCTTCATATTAATAAATATTATGCAAAACAAATTGTGTTTAAAATGCTAACAAATGGTCAATAGAACTATAGAATTATAACATCCAATATTAACTGAGAACTACAATCACAACTCATACCCTAGCAGGCTTTCTAACATATTGTTAACTAGATAAACATATCCCTTCAAATGAGAATCTAAATCCAAATAGAAGATCCAATCATTCAAGTTTGACTTCCTAGTGTCAAATAATGAAGTACAGTATAAATTAACCATTTTCGACTAGCAAAAATTTATGCAGCCAAAAGAGTTAAAATTATTATAGACTCTTAATTGGTGGTCAATTAAGTATTTGGTCAAGCTGAAGCTAAGAAAGACAACATCATTCAATATTTTCTAAAAAAAACTTTGATGACAAGAATTATAACATGACCCACATTCCAAGATAAACCATCAAACATCGATGTTGATTTTCTACTATTATCGACCTTTACAACAACTAAAACAAGAGCCACTTTCCAAAATAAACCATCAATCACACTGCCCGAACAATTTATATCCACATTTTTTTCCTCAGGGGTTATGATAAATGAAAGAGAAGCAAAAGAGGAAGATTGGAGAATCCCAATAATGTAATCATAAGATTTGTATGAATAACAAAGCTTTCCACATTCACTCAAATATATTATTCTGGATGAAGCAACCTTTATAGTTGAAGAACTTCATGATGGAAAGAAAAATTCACATTATTGTTACAAGGCCTTAAAAAATATTCTCCAAATATATTAGTAGTCCACGATAATTGAGGATTAAAAAAATAAAGTCAAATATTATGACACCTATCAAATATTATCAAATTCTATCTAAGCCTAGTTGTTCTATTATAAACAATATCCAGAGCAATTACGTTTGATAAATGATGCCTTGCCATTAAGAACCTAATTTTCAAAACTTCGAGAGCGAAGAATTTTTTTCATAGTAGTATTAGATTACTTATCCAAATGGGTAATGACTCAATCATTTATAAATATCATAATAAAAGAAGTGGTAAACTTATTAATAAAAAACATCTGATATCGTTGATACCAATGGTCATCAAAATAAACATTGGAATCCAATTCTATAATGATAAGGTTACATGGTTTTGCGGAAATAAATGTATAAAAAATATTCTCCTTATATTTTCATCCACAAAAAATGATGACATATAAGTTACCAACCAAACCATATTCGTGAAATCAAGAAAATATTAAAAAAAAGTAACAAGAAAATGGATGGAATTAATAAAAGAATCAATATAGTCTTACAAAACCACTCAAAGGACAACAGTGGATAAAACACCATTTGTAGGTGTATGGCATGGAAGAAGTTTCCCAACCGAAATGTTTATACCCTCATATAAAATATTTTCCTATGAGGAATAAAAGAACCCATAAGCAAGACAAACCGAACATGACGTAATAGAAGAAAAATAAGGGTAAAAGTTCATCTTCGATCCTATCATAATAGATACAATTCTAAACTTTGATTCTGAAGTTTCGAGCTAGATGAAAAAGCTTTGAGAAGGGTATTCTTTCATACCAAATAAAAAAATCCTTAACAAGATAGCTCTAAACCGGGAAGACCCTTACACAATGGAGTATAAAGTAAACCGTTGAACATATTGATTACTCGACGAGGAAGGAAAATGTATCCATGGAGTATAAAGAATCTAAAATTACTGTATTCTATAAGTTATTTCTATATTTTTTATTAATTGTTCTAACAATTTGGTTAAAGTACATGGAGTGAATCTAAGAATCCAAATAAAGCTATAAGATTTAAATGATAAGTCTAAGATTAAATGAAGTCTTCAACACTTTAAGGGACTTAAGTTCCTTAAAACATAATCAAGTTGGAAAAGATAAAGCTGAGATGAAATATAGTATTTAACAACTTAAATGATCTCAGAACATATAAAAACAATCAAAATAAGGTAAGATTAACACTTTGGGAGCTTTGACATCCCTTACAAACAAAAATAAAAGATAAGACTAAGATGTAATGTAGTATTTGACCCTTAAAAGATTCCATGTATTCCTTGCAAAATTAAACAAAACAAAGTATAAAATGATTCTCTAAAGTAGTTGTAAATGGAGTCATGAACCCTTCTAAAAATAACGAACAAATTTGGATTACTATATATATAATCCAAACAAGGGCCTATGTGTTCTTTAGAATATATATGCCTATGAAGTTGACGACTTCAAATCTAACAATACAATATTGTACAAAATTATTAATAATAAATAAAAAAATCAAATTAAAACACTAGACACTTAAAAATAAGTGAATAAATTCACTTGATTATGAACACAGCATAAAGGTTAAATCTTTTAAATTTTTCATGTAGAAGTCACTTACTTCATAACATAACCATAAATATATTTACATGACTTTGCCTAATACAAGTACAAAAAATTCTAAGAGAAGTATCACTTAGACTTAAATGCCAAACCATCATATTTGTTTGCACGAGCATGCGATACATTTTCAACCAAATTAATTAAAAGAATATTTTATTCAACCAAATTAATTAAAAGAATATTTTAACCAAATGAGCGATCCCATCTTCAACAACTAAAGAATATGACATTATGAAGTTTTACCAACTTTAAGAGAGTTATCTTCTTCATTAGAATAATATTTAAAATTTGAAAACTTTTGCTATTCCTTTTCTTATAGAAGGTCAACAGATTTATAACATCCCTTAATTTATCTAGTGAGATGATAGAAATTAGGAAAATGAGTCCAATTATAAGTTGGTGGTCTATCATTTTTAGAAACATAATACTAAAACGGATTCATAAATGTATCATGATGCATCTCATGAAATTCAAGAACTACTCTTGACTCGACCTTAATCAATGAACTATAGACGTTATCAAGTATTTATACGTCAAATCCAACTAAAGTATCGACCCATATAAACTGTACCACATCCAAGTGTTGTTGCAAGATATCTCGCTCAACCAACACGTAAGCCATACATTTATAATGATCAGTTTATTAGGATTTATGAAGACTTCGTTTTTCTTTCAGTTAAATAATTGAATCCTTTAGTTCTTGACTATAAACATATAGTTTTATGCCAGAAAAGTAACATTAACATGTTGCTATTATGTCAACAGTAAAGACTTTGAAAGTGAGTCATTCTTCAACTAAATTTTGGATTTCTTCTAAGTTTGCAACCTATCGATTTATTAATCCTTAACAGTAATTTCGGCATGACATCTAAGCCTCAATTTACTTTCAGCAACAATATTCTCTTGTAACTCCTCATGTACATTTGTTTGTCTTCAACGTCATATTGAAGTGTGACTTTCATTTTTGAATTTTCCTCAGATGACTCTACAATTGTTTCAAGAAATGGCGACAGATCTCAAATTGACATTGAAATGAATAAAAATATTCAATACAGTATGCAAAGTCAACACACTTCAGCCAAGTATATGATATTTACAAATCAAATAAATAAAGCGATAACTAAATTACCTCTCTAATTTATTTATCTATTGGTTAATTCCAAGGTAGACATATGAATATGCACCTTCATTTTGCTAGTTGAAGCTAAGAAATGATTAAGTACTTCACGGATATGATCTAGAAATTTTTTTAAGTTGTAAAACTTAGTAAACCCTAAACCGACCCAACATCAGCATTAAATGGTCCATTAAATACATTTATATTAGATGTTCGACTTCATAAACACGAGGATTTTCATATATACCTAAGTAAGAACTTCTAAAGGGTTATTCTCGTATCACATATAAAGCCAAAATTAAGATTGTAACGAGAAATTACATCATATGAAGTTTTCAACTAATATGCACCATCCATAACCTTTACATGTACCATCCTTAGATTTTGATTGATCAGATTTATGGGAATATTTATGGGAAGAGTCATCCTCAATTATAAAAGTATTAGTACCCAAACTTGGATTAATTAAAATAATTTTTTCAACGGTCACTTTTATCGTATCAATAAAAGTAATTTCTCTGGACACAACCTTTAACATTGTAGCACTCAAGAATGCTATCTTCCCAAAATATGCATAAACCATTTTCATTGGTGTAAAAACAACTGCCATGTACATAATTGAATTAGGATACCGAATCCTCAAATATTAAAACAACAATATTTTTATCACCAATACTTTGAACACCTGAAGGCTTCGAATTCTTAACTATAATTGATAAGGACATAAATTATCAGGGACTTAAAATAATAACATTATATTTATTTTTAATATATTATAAAGTTATGAGAATAAATTTATATTATTTGTAAATATGAAGGACCACAAAGAATTTTTTCCTTTTTATGTAACAGATTCAATTAGTCTTCTTGCGTGCCTATAAATAGAGCAGAAGACTTTGAATAAAGGTTTCAACTTTTATGATCTGAGATAGACTTTGTTAAACTGTTTCTCTCTAGAATTTACACACTTTAATTTTCTCTCAATACTTTTATCTTCTTTTCCACATACACAAGTTTAATTCGTTTATTTCATCGAGATTTATCTTATACTTAACATTGGCGACCATAGTATGAGAGAATTAAGGTACCTAGATAATATATCTAAAATCAAAAAAGATAAAATTCATGGTTAATCGTGTTGCTCATAATGGAATCAAATGAGATGAGAGTTGATCCAACGGTTCATGAAGCAACTTAAGCTATTTGGTCAGATTTACACGGGGAAGTAAGTGCAAGGGAAAATGATCAAGTTAATTCTAAAATCCCTGAGCAGTGTAACAATCTGACATTGAGAGTCGAATGAATCAGCTGTTAGAAAAAATAACAGTTTTAAATGAAGAATATGCAAAGTATGTTCAGTTCAGGAACAACAAATTTGGTATAATATACTAAAATCTAAAGTAAGTTCAGTTGAGGAAAAATATTAGATGGAAAATCCATCTGATGAATCTTATACAACTCATCGGATTCGAAGAGATCATAAAAAAATCACATTTTCAATTAGACAAGGAACACCGCTCTTCGCGGAGAGATAAAAATGATAAACAACGATATATTTCTTCTAGTAATAGCGAATTTTACATTTTGAACTCTGAGGGTCGTTTGTTTAAACAAGCAAGACGTCGAAATGTTTTGAAGGGGGAGGGAGTCGGCATCAAAAGTTACATAATGAGTATAAGTCAAAAAAAGAAAGTAAGCCTCGACAAATAAGGGATGATTTTTTCTATGAGGCTAATACGACGAATCAATATGTAAATACACCAGATTAAAATATGTATGCGATAATGGGAACTAAGGGAGATGATAAGTATATGCAAGGAGAAGACTCGAGAAATTCTCTTTTATCTGCTGGGTCACTACCGCTTCTGAGGGTTTTTGACATTTCAAAGGTAGAAAATTTTGATGGAATACAAGATCCTCATGGTCACATTGAAAATTTCAAGAATTATATGATGAATTTCGAGGATGATGATAGGCTGGTTCATAGAGTTTTTTCTCAGACTTTTAAGGGTACTGCTAGAAGTGGTATAACCGGATATTGAGGGGATATATCACCAATTTTAGAATTTTTTATACGACATTTCTAATACAATTTTTAGGAAAGAAGGAAACGCGAGCCATTAGCGACACAATTATACAATGTAAACAATTTGTGGGAGAAAAATTAAAAGATTACACCAAGGGATTTGTGTTAACAAAAACAGAGTTAGAGAATTGTGAAGAACTTGTCGCTATGGAAGCTTTTAGACAAGGCTTACTTTCGAGGGATTTGGAAAATGAGACGACTAGAAGAAAGATTTTGACATTTGGAGCTTTGATGGCCTAAGTTGAGGAGAAAATTAAGGTTGAAGAATCTAAGAGGGTTCGAGGTAGTTTGAGTTCTACTATGAGGACTTCAGGACATGCATATACTGGTCAAGGGATTCAAGTACACACTTCGAATTTTCAAGCTTCACCTTGTCCGAGGATTAATACTAATATGCCTCCTCGAATAAGATAGGCTCCAACGCATGGGTATAATCATCAACCTCACCAGCCCAGACCAAAGGTAAAGTGAACTTTCGAAAGCTATCCCCAATAAATAGGCCAATGAAATATCACAACAATAGGTATTACGGGTATCACAATAACATTTGACATGATATTGTAGATTGTATAACATAAAAAACGAAATACATATTTTGATAGAATATGAAAAGTTAACAACTTTTGTCAAAGGTCAAAGCAGTGGGTCAAACAATCTGGTCACGACAACACATCAAATTGCCAATCCAAATTTGAAGAAGGAAAGTTCATTAATGATTTGAATTATAAATGGGACAAGTTTGATGCAAAAACAAAATATTTAGATGCATACCATGATGGATTAATTTTGTTAGCTGTTGACCGGTTCAAGGACGGGGTCAAAGTTTGTGCGATTTGTTTTGAGTCGTTAGCAATTTTTGGTGGAGAAACTATGACCGGTAACACTAATAGCTCTAGAATAAGACATGTAGTGAGTTCTGCTACTCAAATAAAGGGTAAAATGTCTACTCATTTGTATCAAAACGTGAATGCACCATTTATTTTGTTCAACGATGACGATCTTCAGAGGATAACATGACCTCATGAAAATGCGGTGGTTATAAGGATAAACATAGTTGGAGTTGAAATTTGACGTATTTCGATAGATAGAGCCAGTTCAACGAATGTTTTATTTAAATCTATGTATGATACGATGCGTAATCCACCTAAAATTCTTAGATCCGATCGCACCATAATTGGGTTTACAGGAGTAACAGCTCAAGTGATTGGAGAATTCGAGGGAGATTTATATTTAGGAAAAAGGTATTTTAAAAAGAGGATCCAAGTTTTGTTTATGGTGGTTGAATGCCCAATAAGTTACAATGCTATCTTTGGAATATCTTGGGTATAAAAAAATGTAGTCTCCACTGTATATCAGTGTGTGAAATATATCATTGAGGATTGTATTAGGGTGGTTCGAAGCGATCAGCAGGTAGCCCGAGAATGTTATACAAAGACCCTTCATCCTCTAATATCTAATTCTAATGACCAGATTTACAGAATAGCAATCAAGGGGGTTTATCTCAGATGAAGATGAAATGGATGATCTGAGGGAAACCTCGAGTCCTTTGGCAGTAAGTTAGAATATCTAAGAATATACGTTTACAAATAAGAAAACTCGTCGAATAGGAACACTAATGTCACCCACTTTATGTTTTATGTTGTTGCAATTTCTGTTTGATAATTTGGATGTTTTCTCTTGGAAAACAGAGGATGTAGTAGGAGTTCCACCTAAAATAATATGCCATAGCTTAACTTTAAATTATAAGGTCATGCCTATTATTCAGAAATTGCGAGCTTTCTCTGCTAAAAGTTTGAAGCTATTATGGCAGAAGTCTATCAATTATATAAGGTTGTACATATTCGGGAGGCGCAATGCCTACTTTGGACGGCTAACCCGATATTTGTTAAAATGAAGAATAGAAAATGGAGAATGTGTGTTGATTTTACAGATTTGAATCGAGTATGTCCTAAACATCAATTTCATGTTCCTCAAATAGATTATTTGATTGATTTTACTTCCGGAAATAAAATTATTTCTTTGATGGATTCATTTGCAGGGTATAACCAGATTCCAATGAATCCAAAAGATCAAGAGAGTACTATATTTATAACTCATCGAGGATTACATTGTTATAGATTCATGTCACTTGGTCTAAAACATGCAGGGGTGACGTATCAAAGACGGGTGAATAAGGCTTTTGCTTCTCATATTGGAAGAAACATGGAAGTTTACATTGATGACATGCTTGTTAAAAGTCCAACAGATGGTGAACACTTGAGAGATTTAGAGGACTTTTCTGAATTTAAAGGATATTCGACTAATGTTAAATCCTGAGAATTGTACTTTTGGCACGAGGTTAGGAAAGTTTCTAGGTTATATCATAAGCAAAAAAGGAATATAAGTTGAATCTAAACAATTAAAGGCTTTGGTATCAATGACATCACCTTGAACAATAAAGAAGGTGCAAATTTTGACAGGAAGGTTAGTTGCTCTTAATCGATTTATTTCCAGATTTTCTGATAAGTGTTCTCATTTTTTCCAAGTTTTACGAAGCCCCAAAGAGTTTATGTAGACACTAGAATATGCAACGATTTTTTCAAAGATTAAAGAACTCTTGTTATCCCCTGAAATCTTGTCTAAGCCTTGAATTGGAGAACATCTGTTTTTGTATATAGTAGTGTCCGATTTTGTTGTTAGTGTTGTTCTAATATGAGAAGAAAGGGGAGCCTTGAAGTCAGTTTATTATGTTAGTAAGAGTTTTATTGGCATCAGAGAAATATATTTGAGACTTTAAAAATTGGCCTTGACTTTAGTGGTGGCTGTTAGAAAGTTGCGCCCTTATTTTCAAGCTCACACAATTATTGTTCAAACTTCTTTTCAACTAAAAAATGTGTTACAACGACCAAAGGTAGAATGACAAAGTGGTCAGTAGAGTTGGGAGATTTTGATATACACTTTTCTCCTATAACAACCATTAAACCTTAAGTCTAGCAGATGTTTTGGTTGAATTTCATTCAAGTCGATCAAATGAGGGGACAATTAAAGAATCACATCCAGAAGTTCCAACATGGGTGGTTTGAACTGATGGTGCTTCTATAATGTTAGGATCGAGTGCAGGGGTCCAACTAATTCCTCCAGTTGAAGAAGCTATGTACCAGACCATTTGATTTGGGTTTCACTCGTCAAATAACGAGGCTGAATATGTGGTCAAATTGGCTGGGTTAAGGCTTGCAAGTATTTGTGGAGTGAAAACAATCCGTTTGAATACAAATTCATGATTAGTGGCAAATCATATGACAGGGATATCCGATGCTAAGAAAGACCAGCTAATTTTGTATATTCGTGAGCTTCGAAGTTTAACTATTTTGTTTGACAAAGTGATTGTTGAGCATATCAATCAAGAAGATAATACAATTGCTGATTCTTTAGCAACCATTTCTTACATAGAAGAGTATCCATGAATATTATTACAATAAAGTCCATCGATTTTGAGATGATTGGTGATCTGATATCCTTAATTTTTTACTTAGAGGTACGTTACCTTAAGATGTGAAGTTAGCTCAAATGTTACGACACAAGGCTCATAGTTATGTTGTTTTAGATAGAATTTTATACAAAAAGTATTTAAGTAGGCCAATATAGGTGTTTGAGTAAACAAGAATCTCAACATATTTTATCTGAGTTACATGATAGTGAGGGTTCAGGTCATTGTCGGTTCAAGTCTTTAATGCGAAGGTTTTTGTTGACAGGCTATTATTGGCCTTCGATTATGAGTGACGCTAAAATTTTAGTACGAGGTTGTGATACTTGTCAACATTTTGCCTATTCCACTCACAAACTTGCAGTTCCACTTACCTATATATAGGAAGATAATCCTTTTGATAGACAGGGAATGGATTTAGTAGGACCACTACCTATGGATTCTTGAGGGCATCAAATGATTATTGTGGCGAGGTATTATTTTTCAAAGTGGCTGAGGCTGAACCTTTACCCAGAACAAGAGTCAATGCAGTTATCAAATTCATTGTAATTGTTATTTGTTCTCGCTTTGGAGTTCCTAAAAAAACTACCACAGATAATAGCCCATAATTTAACAACACAGAGATGGATTATTTTTGCAATTTCAAGAGTATTACACAATGTTTTTCCACACCTCATTCACAAGCAAATGGTCAAGTGGAAGTAAGTAATAGGTCCATTTTGGAAGGTTTAAAGAATAATTTTACTGGTGCTGCAGGGAAATGGCCCAATTATTTGCAAGAGGTGTTATGGGTTTATCGAACAATTACCTTCTTATAAAGCAGTCCATTATTCCGAGAATTCAAATGGATAGCCAAGAAGAACAAATATTGACTTGATTGAAGAGAAAAGAGTTAGAGATTATTTGAATTTGACTCATTATCAAACTCTGATGCGGAGTAGTTATAATTTGAAGGTAACAATGAAGGACTTTAAGGTGGATGATAAAGTTTTGAGGAACTTATTTCTCCATACAAAGGACAAGCGGCTTGGAAAGATATCTCCGAATTGTGAAGGTCCTTATGTGGTAGTAGAGTGAGTAAAGTCGAATACATATCGCCCTCACGATGAACATGGCATAGTACTTCAACATCCTTAGAATATAGAACACTTAAAGCTATATTGAGAATGACTTTTTCTTTTGTCAGACGTTTTATTGATAAATGGATATTCCCCAAAATAAGTATGAGCACGAGCAGGAGCACTACGAACTTGGATTATGACAAGTAATGAAGAGAACAGGCTATACAGTGTTGACGAGCTCAAAGACAGTATTGACGAACTCAAAGGGAGATCGAGATCAAGGATAAATACGTCGTTGATGAGCTCAAAGGCATATCGAGCTCATCAGAAGACCGAGCTCGAAGACAAATACAGCGTTGATGAACTCAAGAACAGGTTGAGCTCGAAGAGATCAGGGAAAGAGTCGAGCGACTGGATTGGGAATGCGATGAACAGATGATCAAGATTGAGTGAGGACCTAAAGAGGATAGCTTGAGTTCTGCAAACCAGAGCAGACCTGATTGTGTTTAAGGTGTAGCTTAGCTCGGCTTAAAGTACAGATTAGACTTAGCGCTTTCTTACTTGTTATATAAACGCACGTTTTGACCCTTGAGTCAAGCCGTGTTAGTTATTTGTTCCACGACTATAGGGATGGTGATGTTAGTGGGATAGTGGCGCTTAAAGCGCAAACATCTGTAACTGTCCACTAATTTTTGTATTATAAATAGGTAAGACATATCTACGAATAAAGTGATCTTTTTTGGCTTATCTCTTTCTTGACTAAAATACTAAAGGCTTTACTCTGGTAGAACTTGTTATTCCCGTAATAAATTTGGCGCCGTCTGTGGGAACTCTTTAACCAATCACCATGGTATTCACTAGGTCAGGAATTGAGAGAGACAATCAGGAAACTAGCAAAACAACAACACACCAGAGAATTAATCCCATGATACCACAAACAACAGTGGTGACAGACGGACTACCAATTCAGCCAACTGTCGTTTCCAGGGAAGAGGTGCAGCTCCATCAGCCAGTGAATACATCACGGGCTCACAGAACTTCAAAAGCCATACCGGTGGATGACTCGGTGGTTCTCCAACTAGAACAAAGAATCCAGAACCTCTAGGAGGAATAGTTGAAAATAATGTTTGAACGAGACGCAAGGGAACATGCTATGCACGCCACGATGGCAGGTACGAACGACGCTATTCATGCTCTCACCACTAGGATAAAGGGAACGAGCAAGACCCTTCAACCGTTAGGACCAGAGGCGAGCCACGTCAATGAGACAGATTGTTCTTCCAAACGAGATGACAAACAGGAAGGTGAAGGCGAGAGTAGGGGAAATAATCGTAGCAAAGAACCGCGCGACGAGGTGAAACAAACGTCGACCAATCGAGCTCAGGAGAATGAGAACCTCATTTACAATCAGATCCGCCCGAAGTTGTCAGCCTACATACTGAAGGAATCGCCATTCTCGGAGAAGATCCTGGAAGCTCAACTCCTAAAAAAGTTTGACCTATTCAGGATGAAAGCCTATGATGGAACAGGGGATCTGGAGAAGCATTTGGAGCAGTTGAGAAACATGATGATGGCTTTCAACCTCGATGATGCGATGTTATGCCAAGCACTATCCATGACCCTCAAAGATAATGCCATGAATTGGTTCAGCAACTTGCAAAAGGGGTCAATCTGTGATTTTACAGGACTGTGGAAAGCATTCAGGGAAAGGTTCGTTGGTAACAAGGAGCTTAAGCGCGAGCGAGATTCGATCATGGATCTTTATCAACGCCGAGGTGAGTCTTTTAAAAGTTACGTTAGAAGATTTTTTCATGCTATAAATGCTTTGCCAGATTTAACCGAAACATGGTGGTGGCTTCCTTGAAACGGGGGCTCGACAAAAGAGGGGAACTGTATGCAGATCTCATCAAGTGCCCAACTGAGAACATGGGGAACCTACTCGCAAGAGCTGATACCTTTATCAGGGTTGATGATGCTAGAAGAGGGGAGGTCACCTGAGTGGCGCGAGTTGGATTTCAAAGATGGTGGATCAGAACGAAAAAAGACTAATGAGCAACCAATGAGGGATTATAACCAAAGACCCCAGCAACTCGATCAACGAAATAGGCGCTTCAGCCCGTTGACTGAGGCTATTTCAATGATTTATGATCGCATAAAGGGGCGTACGAGGTATCAAGCTCCACGTACAATGAGCGCGCCTGGATTTAAGCGATATAATCGGTATTAATGCGTATATCATCACGATCATGGATATTCAACGGATGAGTGCTAGAAATTAAGAGAAGAGATTCAACGTCTGATAGACAATGGCGAGCTGATTCAATATATCAAACGGTCTCAACCGGATCGACGTGAGGAAGTTCGTTCTTCGAACACTGACAAACCGGCAACTGGAGAAGATCAAGAAGCAAACAAACAACAGTGGCTACTGACCATATCAGGGGGGATTCGGTTGCAGGTTAAGGGTCTATTAAAAAAAACGAGCTAAAAATGAGTTTGACATTTATGAAATAGATGGAAATTCTTATCGAAACTACAAGGACCCAGTAGCCAACCTCACATTGAATGATGATGACCTTAGAGGTTTCAGTTTACCATATGAAGACGCTTTGACTATTCATTTAGATATTGGAGGGGTAATGGTAACACGAGTACTGGTTGATGGAGGAAGCTAGGCCAATATTATTTTCAAAAGTATCTTTGATCATATGCAGAACATGCCGCCATACCGACCTACTCAACGGAAATTGGTTGGTTACGAAGGAATATTCTCTCAATGTGTTGGGGAGGTGGAGCTGTTAGTCAAGGTCGGTCACGGAGTTACGAAGAAGGATCTAAAAACTCTATTCTTAATTTTTGATGCTTACCATGGAATTATTGGACGACCGTGGCTACATAAGATGGAAATGATGCCGCGCATATTTAACAATGTATTAAATATCCGGTAGGTAGCGCGACAGGAACAATACGGGGCAACCAAATGACTGTGCGTACTTGCTATGCAATCGCGTTAGATCCATCCAAACCTATCCAATAGCAATTAAATGACGAAGGAGGTATTACACCAACAACTTTAGATCTCACCTCACCATATCCAGTAGATGATCCACGAGAAAACAAGGATTCAGTTACTAGAGATGCTACAACAGTGGATACAGTCATAGTTGACAGTAGAATACTTCGATTGGGAAACGAGCTATCTCCGGACTCAAAGGTACGTTTTGTAGCTTTATTAGCGAAACATTTCGATGTTTTTTCTTGGGAGGCAGCTGATGTTTTAGGAGTAAGCCCTTCGATCATAAGCCATAAATTGGCTATCAACTCTTGTGCCAAACCCGTATGGGAGAAACGCAGGGCATTTTCAGCTGAGAAGCAGGCTGCTATATTAGCAGAGGTAAACAAGTTAAGTCGTTTGGGGAATATCCGAAAAGTAAGGTATCCGGTCTGGATAACCAACCCAGTTCTAGTAAAAAAAGGAATGGACAGTGGAGAATGTGCGTGGACTTTACTGATTTGAACCAAGCATGCCCCAATGATGCTTTCCCGTTACCAAGGATAGATCAGCTGGTCGACTCAGCTTCAGGTTGCCAATTCCTATCCTTCATGGATGCGTACTCAGGGTACAATCAGATCCGCATGCACCCGTCCGATCAGGAGCACACAGCCTTTCAAACCAAACGGGGTATGTATTATTATATAGTTATGCCTTTTAGGCTGAAGAATGCAGGATCAACATATCAACGGCTGATAAATCACATCTTCCAAGATCACATGGGGCAATATCTGGTGGCATATATTGACGATATGATCATTAAAACCCATGGCGAAGCGCAGTACCTCAATACATTACAGGTCGTTTTCGATTTATTACGCAACTTAGATCTTAAGCTTAGCCCGGATAAGTGTTCGTTTGGTGTTGCTAAAGGAAAGTTTCTGGGCTATGTGGTAACTCAACAAGATATTGAGCTAGATCCAGTTCAACTAAATGCAATTCTACAGATGGAACCACCGAAGAATGTCAGAGAAGTGCAGTGTCTTACAGGAAGATTAGCAACTCTTTCGAGGTTTATCTCCCATGCATCAGACAAGAGTCATCATTTTTTTGAAGTATTACGGGGTGCTAAGAAGTTCGCATGGACAGAAGAGTGTGACAAAGATTTTGTCGAGCTCAAGCAGTACCTTACATCCCCTGAGATTTTGTCTGCTCCTACTGCTGAAGAGTCATTATTTATGTATCTGGCAGTATCACCGTTTGTTGTTAGTTCGGTTCTCGTGCGCGATAAGAAAGGGAAAAACGCCCAATATATTACACGAGCAAAACACTAATGGATGCGGAGACGAGATATCTAAACCTTGAAAAGATCACTTTGAGTTTGGTTGTTGCAGCTCGACGAATGAGGCAGTACTTTCAAAGGCATATAATTACGGTACGAACATCGTATCCTTTACGAACAATATTGCAAAAGCCCGATGTTTCTGGAAGGTTAACCAAATAGAGCATCGAGCTCGGAGAGTATTGCATTCGTTACGAACCACGCGTAGCTATAAAGGGACAAGCAGTTGCAGATTTCTTAGCAGAGTTCAGCTCATCCAGGGAAGAAAAGGTTGAGGTAAACAACGGACAAGTGGTTGAGCTCGACCAATGGATCATTGATGTCGATGGTACATCTTCTACAACAGGAGGAGGTACATGCATTATACTCAGAACTCCAAGTGGGGAGGAGGTCAAACAAGCTGTACGGTATAATTTTCTGGTAACAAATAATGCTGCAGAATATGAGGTTGTCCTTTATGGCATGAAGCTAGCTTTGATATGTGGATCTCGAAGAAAAATCCCACTAATTTTTTCTTCTCATCTTCATTTTTGTTAAGAGATTCTTGCAAAGAAAAGTATTTATTTTATTCTTTGACCATTTCTTTTTCATGTTTTGATTTAAGCTTCTCTAGCTCATGCTGATGGGAAGACTTCAGTTCCATTGTCTCTTTCTCATGAACAACTCTTAAATGATGTTTGAGATGGACAATTTATTTGATGAATTTTGATCTATATGTTTGGAAATCGAATTGATCAAGGATATGACGACATAAATTTGTCTCATTTTTTTTTCTCTCTTACAACATCTTTTTTGTACCAAATCATGTTTTTAGCCATAACCTCCATTTTGTTTCGAGCAGATGTAATTTATGTGCATAAGTGATTTACTTCTTCTTCGAGGCTTGAGAATATTTAAGGAACATTTGATACCTCTTCAAAATTCTCTTAACGATATTCTACATGGGCACTAGAGTATTATATACGCTTCTAGTTGTCAGTAGAAAAAAATGGTTAAAAAAATCACGTGTACATTCAAGGCAAACACAAAGACGATTGTGTAAGCATAGAAACAAACTTTTCAGATATAAAGTTGAGAAGAATACATGAATATTCGAGGAAAATTGAAGTATAAAATTAAGAAGTTTAAATTTGAGGCGAGTTTAAAGATATTTTCATTCGAAGAGGTTAAGCTTTGAGATAAGCCATTTTAATACAATATTGACGAGTGATATTTGAAGCAACTTGAAGTATGGTAATTTTTAGTTTGTATTTGACATGGCTTCAAATATTTCTAGTTCTTACTCGTTATTCTTCATAAGAAGTAGGGGGAAACTGATAAGGACATAAATTATCACAGATTTAAAATAATAACATTAGGGTTACTTTCAATATGTTGTACAGTTATGAGAAGAGATTTATATTATTTGTAAATATACCACAAAGCAATTTGTCCTTAATATATAACGGATTCAGTTAGTCTTCTTGTGTGCCTATAAACAAAGCAGAAGACTTTGAATAAAAGGTTCGACTTTTATGGTCTGAGGTAGACTTTGTTAAACTATTTCTCTGTCTAGAATTTACACACTTTAATTTTCTCTCAATACTTTTATCTTATTTTCCACAGACACAAGTTTAATTCATTTAATTCATCGAGATTTTTCTTATACTTAACATTAATAACCTCTTTCTTTGTTGCTTCACTGCAACCTTTATTGTTTTTTCATAAAGTTATACTATTATTTTTATCATCCTAGTGCCTTTGGCCGAAACATTTTCAACAATAACAAAATTTTGGAGTTGCTTTTCTATTAGGAGAATGATTTACAATAGCTTTGAATACAAGATTCTTTATTTTTAGATTTGTTTTGTAATTGTCTCATTTTTATGATTTATTAACATGAGTTCCTTCACCATTCCTCTCTTGTTTACAAATGGAAAACCCTCAAGTTTAAGAAATATATGGCCACATACCATATTTATAAATTGTTCATGAACCATCATAAATTTTATTAGTAGTGAAAATTAACCGCTTCTTCCATAATTTTAACATATTAATCATTCACATATTCCATTCAAGAATTGTAATCAAGTTATGATTGGAAAATAAATATAAAAACAATACATATGAGTATATTATCTACAATATGAATTGAATAATAACAATATTACATTCCAATCGTCAAATATGAGAGGAAATCTGAATATATTCTTTAGCTTCTGATTCCTAACAACCTTATTATAGAAAAATATCATTCAAAATATTTACAACACCATCCATAAGAAACTAAAGTAAATAATTACCATTTTGACCTTTAATATCGTTCATAGCTAAAAAGTTGTAAAGGCTAAAGCCAACATAAAATTTATGACCAAACATAATGGTCGCCATCAGCATCTTCCACGCGTTTGATACTATATGACTTGGACAAATACCAGTTTTTTTTCAAAAAAAAACTTCAACATATCTGGACAAAATGAAAATTTAACACGGATAACAATAAAATATGTGAACAAAATTAATTTTTCATCCTCCGCGTGCAACGAGGATTCATCTATTTGTGGAAGCCGAACAATGTCGTTTTTTAGAATCGCCAAATCTTTTTCTTTTTATTATAATTAAAAACATAAATATATACATGTTCATAATTAATAACACTCACTATCTCCCACCCAACGAACTATTAACATATGTTACCTTTGGTTTACCAACAAATTCAGATATAATTATCACCATTGAAAAATTAACAGGATATTATTATCATCGAGAACAACATCGAAATGTAAAGTTGAGAGAGGATCTATGTTTAACACTCAGCTACACACTAGTTCCGAAGATGAACAATGGGCTTCACTACTTCATTAGGATCATTGAGAAAAAAGAGACACACAAAGAATATAACATGATTTCGTTTGTTATAAATATTTTATCCAAATTTAAATAAGATCTAATTTGTTATAGATACGATATTATCTTCAAACATTATAAATAATATATTTCATACCTATATAAATAAAATTCGAGAGATATGCGACATATTTTATATATAAAATTCAATTCAACTGAAAACATTTATTCATTATTATTTTGTGTTATTTGAATCTACATAAATCAAAGTATATTTGATAAGGGGGGATTCCCCCAAATAAGTAAGAGCACGATCACGAGGACCGCGAACTTGGATTAGGGTAAGAAATGAAGAAAAAGACGAGCACTGCAGCGTGACGAGCTCGAAGACAAATTGAGCTCGAAGACAAATCGAGCTCGAAAGAAATTGAGACGAGTGGGACATCGAGCTCGAAAACATCACGGGAAGAGTTGACCGACCAGATTAGGGACGGGCGATGAACATATTATTAAGATTGAGTACGAACCCAAAGAAGATAAGTTGAATACGTGATCAATGAGCTCGAGCTCTGGAAAACCAGAGCAAATTTAATCGCATTTAAAGAATAGCCCAACTTGGCTTAAAGTGTAGATCAGACTAGGCGTTTTCTCACTTATTATGTAAACGCACGTTTTGACTATTAAGTCAAACCGTTTTAGTTACTTGTTCTACAATTGTAGGGATAATGATGTTAGTAGGGTAGTGGCGCTTACGGACATATGTAACTTCCCACTAATTTGTACAGAATAAATAAGGAGAACCTATCTGTGAATGAATGGATCTCTTTTCGGCTTTATCTCGAGGTGGAACAGTTGAAAATAGTGTTTGATCAAGACGCAAAGGAACAAGACATGCACGCCACGATGGCAAGAATGAACGATGATATTCATGCTCTGACCGCTAAGATCAAGGGAACGAGCAACGCCCATCAATTGTCTGGTCTGGAGGCGAGCAAAGCTAACAGAACGGATCGTTCGTCCAAACGAGAAGAAAAGCAGGAAGGTGAAGGCGAGAGCGAGGGTAAGAATCATAGCAGAGGACTGCGAGACGAGGTGAAGCAGATGTCAACCAAACGCGGTTGGGAAAATGAAGATCTCAGTTAAAATCAGATCCGCCCGAAGTTTTCGGCCTACGTACTAAAGGAATCACCATTCTCTGAGAAAATCCTGAAAGCTCAGCTCCCTTGGAAGTTTGACCGATTCAGGATGGAAGCGTATGATGGAACGGGAGATCCAGAGAGGTATTTGGAGCAGTTAAGAAACATAATGATGGCCTTCAAACCCGAAGATGCGATGTTGTACCGAGCACTATCCATGACACTCAAAGGTAACGCCATGGATTAGTTCAGTAGCTTAACGAAATGATCCATCTATGACTTTACAGGACTGTGGAAAGCGTTGAGGGAAAAGTTTGTCGGCAACAAAGAGCTTAAGCGCGAGCGGGACTCAATCATGGAACTTTATCAGCGCCGAGGTGAGTCTATTAAAACTTATGTTAGATGATTTGCTCATGCTATGAATGCTTTGCCAGATTTGGCCGAAAATATTGCAGTGGCCTCCCTGAAACAGGGGCTCGACCGAAAAGGGTAGCTGTATGCAGATCTCATCAAGTTTCCAACTGAGAATATAGGGGACCTGCTCGCTAGGGTAGATACCTTTATCAGGGTCGACGACGCTAGAAGAGGAGGGTCACCCGAGCGGCGCAAATCGGATTTCAAAGAGGGTGGAATAGAACGGAAAAGGATTGAGGAGCAGCTAAGGAGGGATTATAATCAAATACCCCAACAGCTCGATCAACCGAATAGGTGTTTCACCTTGTTGACTGAGGCCATCTCAGTAATTTATGATCAAACAAAGTGGCGTACGAAGTACCAAGCTCCGCCCATAATGAGCGCGCCAGGATTTAAACGATCTAATCGGTACTACTGCGCATATCATCATGATCATGGACATTCCATGGATGAGTGCTGACAATTAAGAGAAGAGATTTAGCGCTTGATAGACAATGACAAGTTGATCCAGTATATCAAACGATCTCAACCACAACGCTGTAACAAAGCTCATTGTCCAAAAACTGAGAAACCGACCAATGGAGAAGAACCAGAAGCTAACAAGCAACAATGGCTACTCAACATATCAGGGGGGAATTCGGTTGCAGGTCAATGGTCTGCTTAAAACAAACGAGCTAAAAATGAGTTCGACGTGTATGAAATAGATGCAAATTCTTATCAAAACTACATGAACCTAGTAGCCGACCTCGCATTCAACGACGATGACATCAGACGTGTCAGTTTACCACATGAAGACGCTTTGACTATTCACTTAGATATTGGAAGGGTAATGGTAACCCGAGTGCTGGTTGATGGAGAAAGCTCAACAAATATTATTTTCAAAAGCAGGTTTGATCGTATGCAGAACGTACCCTCATACCGACCTACTCAGCGGACATTGGTCGGCTACAAAAGAAGAACCTCTCAATGTGTTGGGGAGGTGGAACTGTTAGTAAAGGTTGGTTACGGAGCTACGAAGAAGGAACTAAACACGCTGTTCTTAATTTCCAACACGCCGAGCCCTTACTATGCCATTATTGGACGACCATGGCTGCATAGGATGGAAGGGACGCCGTGTACATTTTAGTAATGCATCAAATATCCGGTAGGCAGGTTAGTACGAACAATACGGGGCAGCCAGAGAACTGCGCAAACATGCTATGCAATCGCGTCAGACCCATCCAAACCTCTCCATTAGTAATTAAATGATGAGGGAGATGTTACACCAGAAACATTAGATTTCACCTCGCCAGACCTAGTGGATGATCCACAAGAAAATGAGGATTCAGCTACTACAGATACTACAATGGTGGATACGATCATAATTGACAGTAGAGTGCTTCGATTGGGAAAAGAGGTGTCTCAGGACTCAAAGGTACGTTTCATAGATTTGTTAGTAAAAATATAGATGTCTTTTCATGGAAGAAGCTGATGTTTCGGGAGTAAGCCATTCGATTATAAGCCATGAATTAACTATCAACCCTTGTGCCAAACCGGTGCGACAGAAGTGCAAGGCTTTTTCAACAGAAAAACAAGCCGTTATATTGGCTGAAGTAATCAAGTTAAGCCGGTTGGGGCATATCCGAAAGGCAAGATACCCGGTCTGGATAGCCAATACGGTTTTGGTAAAAAAAAAGAGCGGAAAATAGAGAATGTGCGTGGACTTCACCAACTTAAACCAAACATGCCCTAAGGATGCTTTCCCGTTACCAATGATAGATCAGCTGGTTGATTCGGCCTCGGGTTGCGACTTTTTATCCTTTATGGATGCGTAATCGGGGTACAATCAGATCTGCATGCACTCGTCTGGTCAGGAGCACACAGCCTTTCAAATTGAGCGTGGTCTCTATTGTTATATATTTATGCCTTTTGGGTTGAAGAATGCAGGATCGACATATCAACGAGTGATAAATCACATCTTCCAAGACCATTTGGGACAACATTTAGAGTTGTACATTGACAATATGATCATTAAAACCCATGAAAAAGCTCATAATCTAAACACGTTACAGGTCGTTTTCGATTTATTACGCAAATTTAATCTCAAACTTAACCCGGATAAGCGTTCGTTTGGTGTTTCTAAGGGTACGTTTTTGGGATATGTGGTAAGTCAACAAGGTATTGAGGCAGATCCCGTCCAACTAAATGCGATTTTACAGATGGAACCACCAAAGAATGTTAGAGAAGTGCAGTGTCTTACAAGAAGGTTAACAACCCTTTTGAGGTTTATCTCCCGCGCATCAGACAATAGTCATCACTTTTTTGAAGTATTATGGGGTGATAAAAAGTTCGCCTGGACAGAAGAGTGTAACAAAGCTTTCGTTGAGCTCAAGTAATACCTTACCTCCCCTGACATTTTGTATGCTCCTGCTCCTAATAAGCCCATATTTATTTATCTGGAACTGTTATCCTTTGTTGTTAGCTCGGTTCTCGTGCGCAGCCAGAATGGGATACAACACCCGATATATTACACGAGAAAAACGCTAACAAATGCAGAGACAAGATATCTAAAACTTGAAAAACTTACTTTGAGTTTGGTTGTTGCAGCTCGACGAATGAGGCCATATTTCCAAGGGCATCTAATTACGGTGCGAACAATATTCCCTTTACGAACAGTGTTAGAGAAGCCAAATGTTTTTGGTAGACTAACCAAGTGGAGCATCGAGCTCGACGTGTATGACATCCGTTTCGAGCCGCACTTAGCTATAAAGGGGCAAGCAGTTGCGGATTTCTTGGCAGAGTTCACCTTATCTAGAAAAGAACAGATTGACAAAAATGACAGAAAAGCGATCGAAACCGAAGAGTGGATCATTGAGGTCGACAGTGCATCTTCTACGTCAGGAGGGGGCACAAACATTATACTTCGAACTCCAAGCGGGGATGAGATCAAGAAAGCTGTACGCTTTAATTTCCCGGTAATAAATAACACCGCAGAATATGAGGCCGCCCTTTGTGGCATGAAGCTGGCTTTGATATGTGGAGCTCGAAGCATCAAGATCAGATATGACTCTCAGTTGGTGGTTAATCAGGCACAAGGTATTTATGATGTCAGGCAGGACGGGATCAAAGAGTATCTTGTGATACTTAAGGAGTACGAGTCTAAACTCATCAGTGTGTTCTATGAGCAGATCCCACGAAGGGATAATTCGGCAGACGATACTTTAGCTAAGACCGCAGCTTCAGGAGATCATCCCACGATCTTACTCCAGCAACGCCCCACGACATAGCTCATATCAGCAACCGCAACTATCAATTCAATCACTAATGACGACGACTGGAGGATTCCGTACTTGAACCATGGAACATTACCCACAAGTAAGAATGAAGCTCGCGTGTTGCAGATCTGAGCAGCCAAATATTGTATCCTCGATAATACCATGTATAGAAAAAGTTCAACCCGACCTCTGCTCTGCTACCTTGACCGCGTGAAAGCCGGTTCGGTACTGGCTGATTTGCATTCAGGGGAAGCAGGGGCTCATTGTGAACACCGAACACTGATTCACCGTTTTCTCCTCGCTAGGTACTATTGGCCTGAGCTAGCGAGTGATGCATAAAATCTTGTATTGAAATATCACAAGTGTCAAGATTATTCGAATAATCAACATAGACCCAACGAGCCTATGCAGAACATCCCCGTCCCATGTCTGTTTGATAAATAGGGAACATATCTAGTGGGTTATTTGTCAATGGCCACAGGAAAACGACAATTCCTTATCGTCGCAGTGTATTACTTTTCAAAATGGGTTGAGGCTAAATACCTGTTCCGAACGCGTGCCCAGGAGGTATGTGATTTCATCCACAATCAAATTCTAACCCAATATGGAATTCCACGGATTCTAATGACAGATAACGACCCGCAATTCCAAAATTTAATTCTTACCAACTTCTGTAAACGATATGAGATTCTACAGGACTTTTCCACCCCCTACTATCCTCAAGCAAACGGTCAGGTCAAAGTAACTAACATGACACTACTCGAAGGGCTTAAGAAAAAGTTAGAGGGAGCTAAAGGTAAATGGCTGGACAAATTGGCAGAGGTCCTATGGGCGTACAAAAGAATCCCCCATTCCACAACAAGAGATACACCATTTTCTTTGGTATACGGTGCAGAGGCAGTTATTCCAGCAGAGGTCATAGTACCAAGCCATACCATTGAGCACTATGAAGAGGAGGCAAACCTTGTAGCTAGATCAACTTCCCTGGATCTATTACACAAACGACAAGATCATGCAAGAATCCGACCAGAACACTATCGGAGCCTTATGAGGGGACTCTTTAATGCTCGTTTAAAATTGTACTCTTTTAAAGTGGGAGGTTTAGTCTTGAATAAGGTGTTTCAGGGCTCCGGTGTGGAACAAGTGGTAAACTAGGACCAAATTGGGAAGGCCCATACTCAGTTATTTCAACAGGGCACCATGGCGCGTACAGACTAACAAATAAAGATGGTCAAGCACTCAAGCATCCTTGGAATGTCAATCACCTAAAGTTGTATCGCCATAATATTTAAGATGTATTGATGCGCTCTTTTCCTCCTTAATGGCCCGAGGAGGTTTTCTAATGAGACATCTAAGAACAGATCTTTGATTTTTTCAATATAAGTTATGCTTTCGCAAATATGAGTTTCATCCTTACAACCAGCGAATGGGCAATGACCACGCCATTTTTGGCTATGCAACGGACCACACTGAATCTAGACTAAGTGTCTATAAACAAGAATGCGCCGATTGGCCACGCCTACGGGCTACATAACGGCCATACTGTGCCTATACTTTGTACTGGGTATATTAGCAAACTGGTCAAAGAACAAGTTTGACCAGACTACGCAATAGGGTCCATGAGACCTCACCGCGAATATGGTATTATGGCACAAGTTGTCTAAGCTACCTAATGAGCCCTACTGAGCTCGAGGCTGTAAGGATCTCCAGAAAGCTCAGCAAACACATATTCCACATTTGACCACAAACGTTTATAGTGCTAACTAATTCACGGAAGGTAAATCATACATCAATTTAACCCATTATTTAGATAAATAAACCAAATTATTGCAGGTAGTACGAGGTGTTTCAATTTTAAACACAATAACAAGAAACTTTGTACAACAAAAAAACCAAAGAAAGTTTTCATTACTTAGCACTACTAGGTGGCAATAGCTCGGTAGGATCAACAAAAGTATTAGCTTCTGTGTTTGCTTGAGGAGCTAAGCTTGAGCTCGGTGCAGAGGATTCGACTAGAGGGGCCAAGGATCCCAGGTTCATACCAGGATTCAACGCTATTAACTCTGCTATAGCATTCCTGTTCTCCTTGGCAATCATCTTTGCAGCAACAATAAACACCTACATTTCCCTTTCTTCAACAACTGCTTCTACTTTCGTCTGCCACTGTTTCCGCTCTTGTTCGAGTTGCGCACTCCTCTACCTGGTTGCTAAACTTAATCACCTTAACAGTTAAACTTGCAATTCGCTCCACTTGTTCCTCCATCCTCTTGGCCCGACTGATGGTCCTGTCCAACAAGTTTACATTTTGCGCGTGCAGCTCATCATTCCTCTTTAATAAATTTTCGTTTTAGTTTAACACCAACTTGTGGCTCTCGAATACAGTCGCTAGCCTTTGGTCGCTGCATTTTACAGTCTCTTGCAAGGAGTCAACTACTTTCTCCATCTTGGATTTCGTATCAATGGCCTCATGCTTGAAGTTCTTGGCCGAGGTATAAGCATGCTTTAAGCGACTGACCTCCGCAGTGCTGTGTTTAGCTGAGTTAAAAACCATGGTTTCTGCTTTCCATTTCTCCATGGTTACCACTTCAGCATGGGAGATATTTCGATAACCCAACACAAAGGAGTTATGTTGCAGCTGCATATAAGCAAGAAAGTTAGACTTAAATCCTTAAATCTTTAACTTAACATGTTCAGATCCCATGGTTCTTACCTTGATCTCAGAAATCGAAATTTGTTTGTAATACAACAAATCAGGGATCCTGAATGTTGATCTTTGGTGGTCGTTCCTCTACAGGCGCCCTCTGATGGCTAAGCTCAGCTCCTTTGTCGCCATCATTGTTTTTCTCACTGAGGGTGGAATATTTTCCACAGTAGAGCTAAGTACCAGCTGCTTTGTTTTGTCGGTACGAGCTGAGGGCGCAGTTTGATTTTTTTGAGCAGCATTCTTATTTTCTGCTTCGTCCTCTACCAGATCAATCAGCTCCTCAACAACATGTTGATTTTGTTCCTTGCCAACTTGTGTTGTCGTTTGGTTGGGAGGACGTGTTCTTTCCTCAGAAGTAGCTTCAGCACCATCATCCTCTTTATCTCTAAGTTGTAATCTCCTCGTGCTTAAGGGAACAACGTCCACAATCATCTTTCACTTTTTGTTCCTCCGTGTATCTAGTGCACCAGAGTGGGTCTCCTTGTCATCATCTTCTCTTTCTGCTCAGACCTTATTGGGCTGGGCAGCTTCAGGCACCTCCGGTGCTTCTTTTTTTGTTTTCTCGACAATCTTTCCTTTGTTTTTTACGACATCGTTTCCTTGCTCGCAAGAGAGAGAATAAGAAGAGGAGGATGAATCCCTAGCTTCACCAACCTTTCAGATCACTTAAGGTACTTCCAGCCAGACGCCGGTATTGTTCTTATCCCGGAACTTCTGCTCTAAAAGCGACTTGATGCGATCCGTAGTAGCTTTTGAACCGTCTACCATTCTCACTTCTCCGTCTTTTGTGATTCTGAGCTCTGGAATCGACCACAACTCTGATTTCAAGTAACTGTAGCGTGTGAACAGTTGCTTAGGATCTTGTTGCCAAGCTTCAAAAGCTAAACTATTGACTCTGATCAAAGGGTTTATATAGTTCAACGGTCTCCCTTCTTTCCACCAGCTCTGATTTAACAGTTCCTCTGAAAGAAATATAGATATAATATTATACAAGAGGTCGTGCAAATTTTTATATCCTACAAACTAACAATATTTATAATATTTCTTCCATTTTCTTTCGATTTGAAGATTTAAGGTGGGGGTGCTATGTTCCCAGTTGCCCGACACAAAGTCGAAGGAGTTTTTCCAATTCCTATTAGAGGAAAGGAGTTCAAAAAAAAAAAAATTAACCCCTTTAAAGTGGGTGTAAAAGAAAGGGGTCTTGGCCATTTTGGTTACCTCCGTACCGGATAGCAGGTCTACCATGCATATTTCAGTACTAAGCAAGCGTGAGCTGAGCACCACGCTAAGCAATAGCCTCCAACCATTCCCAGACATTTGAGTAGGGCATATGCCAAACACACTAAAATAATCACGAATGAGTTCGGGCAGCGGTAACCTCAGCCCCCAGTCAAATAAGGTAGTAAAAAGGCAGGTCTCCGTATTTTGTGTATGATAGCAATGTTCGCCTAACCTGGGGCCCTAATAGTCACATCCTCACGGATGCTACATCTGTCCCTGAGGATGACAACTCCATCGTCGTCTAAGTTAGTGTACTTAGGGGATATTTGGGAGAGATAACTTTCTAAATCGCTACTTTCTTCATATAATGGCTCCGTAATTTTGTCGATTTTAGTCTTCGTTGCCCTTTTTGGTGCCATGGTTTTTCTACAAACTGCAATTAGGTTAGGATACGAATCAGAATGATTATCGCTGGCCAGGGCAAACGATTTGATTTTGGGGAAAGGCCTACTAATAGAAGTTAGAAACCTAAAATCTAGGGTTCTCTCAAGCGTTCAACGAGAAGTGTTTATTTGATAAAAAATAAGTTACCTGATTAATGTTGAAGAAGATGATAGCAAGCGCCTTGGTTAAAGATGAAGAGAGTTTTCCAGCAAAGTTGAAGCGAAAAATTTTTGAATTTGGTAATTTTTTCTAACAAAGGAATACAGTAAGTGTTTGAATAACTATATGCTTTTCCAAATAGGAGTGTGAGGTGTCATTAATTGTTTTAAAGTTGTGCCAAAAAACTGAATCGCGAGATGGTGTCTCCAAGAAACGGCGATGTCAGAACCGTCACAGTTACATCAACGACACGTGTCAACAGAAGCAGTAACTAGACGGTTCGAATCACCATGCGGATAAGTGAGGAAATTAATTAGTATTGTATTTTAATTTACAGGCTTATTAATATTTTTAATAAACCTATAAACTAGGGGAAGCCCTGATAAGGGTGGATTCCCACAAATAAGTACGAGCACGAGCAGGAGGACCGCGAACTTGGATTAGGGCAAGCACTGAAGAAAAGGACAAGCTTTACAGCGTGACGAGCTCGAAGACAAATCGAGCTCAAAGACAGATTGAGCTCGAAGACTGATTGAGCTCGAAGATAGATTGAGCTCGAAGACAAATCGATTTCGAAGGAAGATTGAGAAGAGAAGCAGATTGAGCTCGAACACGTTAGGGGAAGAGTTGATCGGCCAGATTAGGGACGCGATGAACATATGATTAAGATTGAGTGCAAACTCAAAGAAGATAAGTTGAACACGTGATCAATGAGCTCGAGCTCTGCAAAACGAGAGCATATTTGATCGTATTTAAAGAATGTCATAGCTCGGCTTAAAGTGTAGAACAGACTAGGTGTTTTCTCACTTATTATGTAAACGCACGTTTTGAATATTAAGTCAAACCGTTTTAGTTACTTGTTCTACAATTATAGGGATAATGATGTTCGTGGGTAGTGGCGCTTAAAACGCGAATATATGTAATTGCCCAGTAATTTGTACATTATAAATAGAGAGAACCTATTTGTGAATGAATAACTTTTTTCGGTTTTATCTCTTTCTTGACTAAAATATTAAAGACCGACGGTGGTAGAACTTGTTATTCCCGTAACAATATTAACTAATATTTAGTTTTTAATTGTTTTATATAGTATTTAGTTGTATTCAATATTTTTATCATATATGTTGTAAAATGGATTATTTAATTGTTTTGAAAACGTTGAAAATTAATTAAAATACAAAATATACAACAATTTATTAGAATCGATTTATGTTATTTTATATAAAGTGTTAATTGTTATGAAACAAAATATATATAAGCTCCAAAATAAATTACAACAAAAATAGAAGGATTTTCTACTGATCAATAAAATAAAAAACAAAATATAATCGGAAAGAAGACACAAACTTTTCGTATAAGCAGATATCTATCTGAACGGTTATCTGGGCCTTAGCTTATTAACGTGTGATGTACAGAAGAAACCCAAACAGTACAATTTTAGGGTTTCTTTTTCTTTGTTTTTTCCTACATATATTATTCGCCTCGTCCTCCATCGGAATACATCATGAAAATTGTTGATGAGTTCTATTTAGTTTTTCTTCGATTTATTTTCAGGTAGGCCAAAGATGCATTAGATTTAGATTTGTCCGATACCATCTGAGATTTATTCTCTATGCATAAAATCGTCTTACTTTTCCTTGCTATGCCGTTTTTGCTATTTTTTATTTATTTACTTGATGTTTTCCTTTATCATATTGAGTTTGGCAGATGCAGATTAGATCTGATTGTATGGTACTACCGGTTGGGATCGCGAGGCAACAAGTAGCATCCTGATGAACGTCCGGATGTAGTTCCTCTTACCGTGTAAGTTACTTTTATTGCTTTATTTTAATCTATGTGATTGATTTTGTTAGTTTACCATCAACTTTGAGATTGTTGGTTCATCTTATTGACTTATATGCTATATACCACTCTTTCTTATATTAGTTTATGAAGCCATAAAATTTGTGCATATAGATCTCCTAAATCATTCCTACTTATTCATTGTTATATTTATCTTACTTATTCTTTTAGTATTGACCCGGATTAGAAATTCAATGTATAAACTCCAATCTTACAAGACTAATAAAGTCGATTTCTAAAATTTAAGTACTATGGTATTATACCTACTTTTAATTCATGATATTCTTATTTATAGGTATAGGATGGGTGGACTATATATACTTTTTTACCTTATTACTTTCTTTCTTTCTCTACTACAACAAGTATTTATAGTAAAGTCATGATCTTCTTATTTATATTGGATTTGAGTAGTAACATCTATAAAAAAAATTCTTAGTCCAAACGTGTATCTCCCCGAGGTAAATTTTTGTGGTAAGCCAGTAGTTTTATTTGTCAAGATATTTTACCAACAAAATATTTTACAAACAAAATATTTTACAAATCATTTGTCGCGTATTTTTATTCTTTTTTAATTTTTAATCAATGGAATTTCCGTGTTGTATACATCAAATAAAAATAAAAATATAAAGATAAAAATAAAAAGATAAAAATAAAAAGTTAGACTCGTGTTAGTAGTCAAACACAGAGCGAATCTTTTGTTTCAGTATTGTCAGTTTTTATAGAGAATTTTTATTTATTTATTTTTCACTTATATTTTACTGTATCATTTGGTATTATAGTTTGTGTTTGTAATATCTAAAATGTAGTTAACATGTTTTTTAGAAAATGGTTCCTACATATTTTGATTATGAATTCAAGCTCTGATACCAATTGATACGGTGGAATATCAATGAGTAAAGAGATAAATGAAATTTTAAATAGAAAATAATAAAACTGACTAACCAATATCTATTCTCTAATGTGTTTAATCTCTAGTTAACTTCCTTAAGATGCTTTCTACTGTTCTCTTAAATGTCCAAGCTCAGCCATAACATTCTTAACTTTAACAAAACATTTTCTTATCTCTGGGAAAACCAAATCCATAGGACCTGCATATATCGCTCTGAATCTTGTATTAGTAAGTCACCACAAACTTCTCAAAAAATGTCATACGGTCCATGGTATTCGTCGTGGATATTGTGTATTATAAACATAATCATTATCTTTGAGTCTCACACTTAGTTGTTTTTAAAAACCACACCCTCTAGTTTAACGTGGTTATTTTTTTCATAAAACCCATTCTGAGATTGGGTATTATGAATAGGTTTCGTGTTTTTTTAAAATTTATTGTGAGTCATTTTTTGGGAAATAGCTACTTTATAAGAACTTTGTGATACTATATAATATTGTTTTGTTTTTATAATTTAGGAACTATAAATTGCTTTAGACACTGAAATTAATTCGCTTAAAGTGAAAAGAAAAAATTCGAGAAAAAAAGACTACATTTTTAAATTTAGAGCTTGTCATATCTACGGGAAACACTTACTGAACCGAGTCATTGTAAAAATGATCCATTTTCATTAAACTTGACCTAATCATTGGTTGTTCTTATCCACTATGATACAAAACATTAGTTGAACACGATCTTAACTCTCTTGATACGAACCCCAAATGTTTTGATAGTAATAAGAATAGTATTTTCATAAAGAGTAGTTGTACCTCATAGATCATCATCCCAAAATATCATAACTGATGTTAAGGTACTATTCACATGCATTATAGACTCATTTCTATAACGTGTATTGCCAAATATTTTTATGTCGATTTCTAGACGAGTGATGTATTACTTTTTAGTGTATATTCCCTAAATATTGGTAAAAGTTACTTCATTGTTTATTATTTTTATGCTTCTTTTGACCACCACTCTTATTTTTTTCTTGTCTTTCCATCTTTTTATTTTTAAGAGAATAAACCAATCTCCTTTAGCATGAACATTATCACAATGGTTCTTTAATTAGTATAGGGATCTCGTTTGACCTTTCATCGTAAGAAAAAATAGACTGGCTAGATTATTTCATGACGACCTCTTTAACTATTCGTGCATCACTACGCTTCTCTAAGAAACCTCAATCAATTGCTTTGATAACTTTTCTAGTATGATTACACTTCATTTTCTTCTAAACCTTAATAACCATATTCAAAATTTTTAATAGATCACCCATACGATCAACTGAAAATTTAATCAAATCCCTAACAGAAATACTCTCAATCAGAAGTCTTCTCTTGAACAAAATAAAAAACGATACTTGTTTTACATCATTTTAAACTGTTTATCTCTTGAACTAATCTTTGAATATAGTTTCATAATGACTCATCTTTTTTTTATAACTATCATAATGTAATTTCCCTCTTTTACTTTATTCCCAATAAACTCACTCCTAAATGAACTCCACAATTCTTCAAAGCTACTAATTTTTCCTAATGGTAGGTTATAAAATATAGCCAAATCAATATGGAGATGCAAGACACATGTACCTTAAGGTACATAACCTTAATCTATTATAAATATTACCAATTTATCCTATAACCGTATAAGATGAGTATGTAATATCAAATATGAATCTAAAAGCTTCTTAAATACCCTTTAAACCACATGAACCTCGCTTCTTCTTTAATCTATCCATTTTTGTTCGTCTAACTTGATTCTCTTTTAAGGTTATCAACTTTGATGTCCTTCTACTCGTAAAGCTTGTGATATTTTAATTTTTATTACGCCTTGTTATAATAGCTCGTCTAGCTTACATATCTTCCTTATCCATCCAAGTCGTCTAACTCTACCAATTCCTCACCTTGGTTTCGATAGGTCGATCCTTCGCTTTAGCTCATTTAATTGTCTTACCCTTTTATGTAGTCTACTATATTTCTTTATCCATATTAAATCATATATCTTGTCTTATGTAACTTATCAAATTAAGACTATATTTTGAACCTGTCTAACCTGTCACCATTGAAATATCTAGCAGCTTTAACTATTCTTATAGTTAATAGCATATTATGATGTTTATTATGAATCATTACCTCTTAAATAATGGTATATATGATCTAGCGGGATATACCTTTATCGAAAAGTACCATCATGGTGTGTTTAAGAGTAATCCTGAGCTCTCCAATCCGAGTTCTTATCTACATGTTGGTTACATTTATTTTATTTTATTTATTACATAGTAAATGACTATTATGTCAAATATTGACTGATAGTAATGGGTTGATAGTTGCTCAATTACGTTCTTAAGCACAGTATATACAAAAACGCTTATCCAATCCCTATATGATACTATGGTTCATGTAGTTTATACGCCGAGCTCAATAACAGCTAAGGTTTAGGCATGATACAAATCTAGCCCGTATCAGTCTTTTTTTCAGAGGGAACCCACAACCGCAACTCAACGAGTGCGCACATGATAAACCCTCAGTCTGACGTAATATCCTGTAAACCAACGCCCAAAGGTAAGACATACAAGGCTCCAAAAAATTACTCGAAGGTCGAAAATTTTACTCTTAAAAAATCTATACAAAATATTATGCCTCCAAAAAATTCAAGGTTGAAAAATATCTCGAAAAGAAGTTGTCGAAGTATTCGAAGCTAATAATATAATAAGATTAAGATCGAATAAGGAATCGTCAAATCGAATACAAATATCTGAGAGTGTTGAAATAAGGAACAAATGTGAGGTTCTGGTTCAAAATGAGCTAGCACCACAAGGTATCCATATTTATGCTGGTATGTTTGTAGATTACGAAGAACTTCGCGATATAGATAATATGAGAATGTTTTTTGATATGCTTAGTGCGGGGAATTGTATAGCATGGTTGTATTTTTGAAAATTTAGTTGTCCTTTGTATATTGAATTAATGCAACAATTTTATGAAACCAGAAGTTTTGAGAATGAAATGCCTAATAAATCATAGAGAATATATTTTTTTAAAACTAATTTCGTAGCATAGTCTTCGTTTGCATATGTTTAAATTGTGCGGTACTTGTTTCTCATCTCTTACCTATCTTAAAATGAAATAACCTCAAGATTGGACTCTAACGTTGGATGAAGTCGTATACATATTGAGTTATAATAGAGAATAACCAAAGGTTAACGCTTATCGCAAAGCTAGTAGAAATAATCTTAATGGGTACAACAAATTAGTTTTGAAATTAGTTAATTATTGTTTTGTTCCAAATAATAAAAATGATACAAAGTTGACGTTTATTCAGATATATGTAACTGTTATTATCGCGCAGACGTCTAAGATTAATTTACCTAGTTTGATAATTTGGCATATGAATAATAGATCTCAAAAAGAAGTTGTCGAAGTATTCGAAGCTAATAATATAATAAGATTAAGATCGAATAAGGAATCGTCAAATCGAATACAAATATCTGAGAGTGTTGAAATAAGGAGCAAGTGTGAGGTTCTGGTTCAAAATGAGCTAGCACCACAAGGTATCCATATTTATGCTGGTATGTTTGTAGATTACGAAGAACTTCGCGATATAGATAATATGATAATGTTTTTTGATATGCTTAGTGCGGGGAATTGTATAGGATGGTTGTATTTTTGAAAATTTAGTTGTCCTTTGTATATTGAATTAATGCAACAATTTTATGAAACCAGAAGTTTTGAGAATGAAATGCATAATAAATCATAGAGAATATATTTTTTTAAAACTAATTTCGTAGCATAGTCTTCGTTTGCATATGTTTAAATTGTGCGGTACTTGTTTCTCATCTCTTACCTATCTTAAAATGAAATAACCTCAAGATTGGACTCTAACGTTGGATGAAGCCGTATACATATTGAGTTATAATAGAGAATAACCAAAGGTTAACGCTTATCGCAAAGCTAGTAGAAATAATCTTAATGGGTACAACAAATTAGTTTTGAAATTAGTTAATTATTGTTTTGTTCCAAATAATAAAAATGATACAAAGTTGACGTTTATTCAGATATATGTAACTGTTATTATCGCGCAGACGTCTAAGATTAATTTACCTAGTTTGATAATTTGGCATATGAATAATAGATCTCAAAAAGAAGTTGTCGAAGTATTCGAAGCTAATAATATAATAAGATTAAGATCGAATAAGGAATCGTCAAATCGAATACAAATATCTGAGAGTGTTGAAATAAGGAACAAATGTGAGGTTCTGGTTCAAAATGAGCTAGCACCACAAGGTATCCATATTTATGCTGGTATGTTTGTAGATTACGAAGAACTTCGCGATATAGATAATATGAGAATGTTTTTTGATATGCTTAGTGCGGGGAATGGTATAGGATGGTTGTATTTTTGAAAATTTAGTTGTCCTTTGTATATTGAATTAATGCAACAATTTTATGAAACCAGAAGTTTTGAGAATGAAATGCATAATAAATCATAGAGAATATATTTTTTAAAAACTAATTTCGTAGCATAGTCTTCGTTTGCATATGTTTAAATTGTGCGGTACTTGTTTCTCATCTCTTACCTATCTTAAAATGAAATAACCTCAAGATTGGACTCTAACGTTGGATGAAGCCGTATACATATTGAGTTATAATAGAGAATAACCAAAGGTTAACGCTTATCGCAAAGCTAGTAGAAATAATCTTAATGGGTACAACAAATTAGTTTTGAAATTAGTTAATTATTGTTTTGTTCCAAATAATAAAAATGATACAAAGTTGACGTTTATTCAGATATATGTAACTGTTATTATCGCGCAGACGTCTAAGATTAATTTACCTAGTTTGATAATTTGGCATATGAATAATAGATCTCAAAAAGAAGTTGTCGAAGTATTCGAAGCTAATAATATAATAAGATTAAGATCGAATAAGGAATCGTCAAATCGAATACAAATATCTGAGAGTGTTGAAATAAGGAACAAATGTGAGGTTCTGGTTCAAAATGAGCTAGCACCACAAGGTATCCATATTTATGCTGGTATGTTTGTAGATTACGAAGAACTTCGCGATATAGATAATATGAGAATGTTTTTTGATATGCTTAGTGCGGGGAATGGTATAGGATGGTTGTATTTTTGAAAATTTAGTTGTCCTTTGTATATTGAATTAATGCAACAATTTTATGAAACCAGAAGTTTTGAGAATGAAATGCATAATAAATCATAGAGAATATATTTTTTAAAAACTAATTTCGTAGCATAGTCTTCGTTTGCATATGTTTAAATTGTGCGGTACTTGTTTCTCATCTCTTACCTATCTTAAAATGAAATAACCTCAAGATTGGACTCTAACGTTGGATGAAGCCGTATACATATTGAGTTATAATAGAGAGTTATAATAGAGAATAACCAAAGGTTAACGCTTATCGCAAAGCTAGTAGAAATAATCTTAATGGGTACAACAAATTAGTTTTGAAATTAGTTAATTATTGTTTTGTTCCAAATAATAAAAATGATACAAAGTTGACGTTTATTCAGATATATGTAACTGTTATTATCGCGCAGACGTCTAAGATTAATTTACCTAGTTTGATAATTTGGCATATGAGTAATAGATTTCGTGGTACGAGATTACATTATGAGATGATTCTTACTCAATTGCTTATGAAAAATGGGGTAGATGTTTCTAGATGGACTTTGCTTCCTGTTTTGACTGGTGCAACTATATGAAAGAACTCATTGAGACTACAAGAGCTATATATTTGGGAAGTAATGATTTGGTCGAGAATGGAAGTGTATGTCGGATACACGGATGTGTTGCCACAAATATGGATAGCTAATAACGTTAACAACCCACATGCTCGCCCTAATAGTTTTCAGATGTGGGTCACCCACACTATGATGCAGCCTCAAGCAGCCGCTTCCAATATGACTAGTTCTCTTCATCAACAACAAACGATGTCCGACCGACAATATATGGAATGGATGTATTCTGAGCATATGACCATGTATAATAAAAATGAGGAGCTTTGGGTTCGAAATGAGCAGAATTGGGAAGATGTCAACAACCGACTGAATTAATTATACACCACTCAAATGGAAAACAACAATGACATACAACTAATGTTAACAAAGATGAATTTGCAACGGTTAGTAGAGCATGGAGCATCGTTGTACATGGAAGTTACTGACTCCCGTTTACTATCTATTCCTATTTTTATCAGCGTGGAAATAAGTTAGGATTAGGTAGAAAAACATCCATAATTATGAATAGATTAGTAAGATGTCAATTTGACATTTAGTATATCCTTCAACTTTAATTCCAATTTCTTCAAATATTCCATTACCATCTAAAGAAGCTCCCTCTAGAAATATTCAGTCCACTACAAATAATGTAAATGGTTATAATATCAGAATTTTTTCAACTATGAGTGCAAGAAAGAAAAAAAAAAGAAGGTACCTAATGACTTCAGAGTTGAAGAAGACAATGATGCGTATAGTAGTTTTTCTTTTACGTTCTATTTGGTTTTTATTTTTTTAATATTTTAACAAGAGAAGAATGAGGAAAATTATAATATAGTTTTTAATTTTCAAATTGGTCAAAATATCTTAATTCTGTTTTTTTGAACCAGTTCTTTTTTGTTTGTAAAAATTATATTCGTAAAAATTCCAATATAATTTTTTATTATAGTGTAAACTAATTTTGTTTGTAAAAATTCTAATAAAATTTTAAAAAGTCTATTTGTCTATTCTTGATGTTTATTTTGTTTACTCTGGTTGATCTGTTCATTTGTTTTCTATTATACAACCCAAAAAGACGTAAAATCTACGACTTAAAATTTTGGTTTATCTTTATAAACTAGCTTTAGTGTATTTTTTATTTCTTTGTTAATATTTCTGAAAATTATTTTCCAATTTTACATCTGTATAAACAAACTTATTATAATGGTCTACAATTAAATTATGTTGTTATGAAGTTGGAAACAGTTTATTACTTGTTTTTCTCATTTTCAATTGTACAAGTCACCTCACATATGTTTCCCTTCTACACATGATAGTTGATTTTTTATATCTAAATTTATTTATACATCAGAATTGTGAACTAACAATGTTAATGAGAAGCTGTACTTTGTTTTGCCATCTTGGATTATGTTTTTAGAGTATGTATTCTGTTTTGTTTATTGGGAGTGGTCTGTTGATTTTATCTGTGGAGACATAATATTTGTGATTGTTCATAAGTGTATTTATAAATCAGAAATTGTGAAGAGGTTAACAAGAAGCTATTAGTATTTTTTTTTATTCTCAGTCTTTTGGTCTTGAACTAGGCGTCTAAAGAAAAATATTGTTTATTAAAATATTTAATTAAGTTTTATTCTTATTATTACATTTTAAGCATTGTATGTCATGTGTTTAATTTTTAATATTTAATATAGGTAAAAAAGAGAGGAAAACACCGGATGCTAGAAACAACAAATATGGTTGATGCGGCGGGGAAAATCAAAATTATATATTCAAATCTTTACAAGGATTCAGAGACACAAGAAATAGCTAGTTTGCTATCACACGATATTAGATATTAGAGCAGTAGTAAAAGATCATTGTCTAATGACTGTTTAAACATGGAAGCACCACGATCATCGTACAAAACTTTCAACAATCCAACATCTAACGCTTAGAATTTAATTATCTTTTGAAATATTTTTATAATCATTAAATTTATTTAGTCTTAAACTTTTATGATTTTCAGTGATACTTTAATATTGAATCTGATTGTGATAAAATAATGAGTACATTAGATGTACTATTTTCAAGATGATATGGAGTTTGGAAGTGTGATCCGGATGTTCACAACAAATCTTCCTCTTGAGGCGAATATCCGTTTTTCACTATAAACAAAGAAACTTCTCTCTTCTGACTCACCAAATTCCCAAAGGTAACAAATCCACCTTAAGAGCTTATTGAGAAGATGGACAGTAGGATTTTCTTATGCCATTAGTTTCGATATTGAAACATTCAAGGTTTTTAATTTTATTCTCATAGTATAAATTTTAACTTTTACATATTACACCTTTACAACATCAATCTTTGGTCCACGTAGGCAATAGAACAAAAAAAGTGCTTGAACACCATGGAGGCACGACTCAATTTTTTTATAAAATTGTGAAAAAACGAAAAGAAGGTTGTATGCTTCCAGAAATTGAAAACTTTAAAGAAACAAACGTACATCCCAACTAACCAACTAAGAAATTATACATAAGTTAATTATTTTATACATCTTATTTTTGTTTACAATTATATATATATATAATTTTTTTAACAGGTGACAATAAAAGAGAAGTTTGATGAAGCCAAAACTAAGTTATCATCAAATTCAGCACCAGAAGATTCGGGACCTGATGTCACTGAAAAAAAAATTACGGAAATAATGGCTTCCATATTTGGTAAAACGAAATGAAAACAAATTCGAGGATTGAGAAGAACGTACGAGCGTCCTTGTGGTTTTCAAGATGGTTTATCTTCTCAAGCATTAGTTTTATAAGCTGAATATTGGAAAATAAAGTACATAATTTGAAAATCCAGTTAAAAAAAACTCCCGAAGATCAAGCCAGGCAAGATGCTATTTACGCAGAAATAATAGATTATCTTATGTCGCAATTACCTTCTAGAAATATTTAGATTTAGATTTTAAATTTATTTAAAACTATTATTATTTATGTCTTGATTTGGTTTGTATTTGGTTTTAATTGTTGTTATTTTTTTTATTTTTTTATTTATTCTATATTTTTTTTTTGAAAATGTTTATTTAATTTGTGACAAACTAATAGGCCCACAGTTAACTATAAGGTCGTCATCTTGGAGACCATCAGTTTGAAGACCCTTGACTAACTAATAGGCTCTCATTTTGGAGAACTTTAGTTTGAAGACGCTCGACTAACAATGGGACCTTCAACTAACAATATCCCACTTAAAGAATGATTTTAATTTATCTTTACAACTTAATTTATGCAACATATGTTTCTGGTCTTGGTACTCTTGCAGACGAACAGAAGGTGAACACAACTTCAGTTTTTTTATAGCTAGTGTCTTTGTCAACATATCCGCTCAATTCTTACTATCTTTGTTTTATTATTAACACCTCATCTTCCAATAAATATCGAATGAAATGATAAGGAGGTCCAATATGTTTGGTTCTGGAATGAAATATTGAAACGTTTGCCAAGTGTATTGCACAATGACTATCAATGTGCAGAACATTCTTCTTCTGTTTGAATCCGAGCTCGGTTAATAAACCTTGAAGTCATATAATCTATTTACTCATTTCTGTCATTGCTACGTACTCAACTTCTGTAGTGGATAGAGCAACAATGTTTTGTAATTATGACATCCAACTAACATGTGTAGTTCCAAAATCATCATCTACGTGGCCTTAAACCTTTAACTCGCAATTAACAAGCAATAAACACTTCTTTGTGGTGACTTGTAGGTACCTCAAAATCCATTTCATTACTTCCGAATGAGCTTTCCCTAAAACTGCTAACAACTTCTGCTGCATGACCAATGTCTGGCCTCGTGCAAACCATTATAGATATATATAACTCCCAATAGCTGAAACATATAGAACTTAGGCATGGAATATTCGTCTTATTCCGTTTGAGGGGATTAATCCTTGGATACATGAAAATGACTTGCCAATATTATGTTTAATGGATTGGCATCACTCATGTTAAATCTCTGAAAAACATGATTGATGTACTCTTACTAAGATAACTGAAAAAACAATTATGCTTATCTTTTGTGATTTGCATTCCAAGAATCTTCTTTCATGGACCGAAATCCTTCACGTTAAATTCCTTTGACAACTTTTGCTTCAAAATTCTAATATCATCCATATATAAACCTGTTACTAATATATCATCCATAAAATAACAACGATGGTCAGCATTGAACTTATAGAAACTCTCTTTGTGTATAAAACTATCAAATTTCTTATACCACTATGTTGGGGCTTGTTTTAGGCCATACAAACTTTTCGTGAGTCTGCATACCGCCTGACTTAATTACACACCACTAAAATGGCAAGCAACAATGACATACAACTAATGTTAACGAAGATAAATTTGCAACGGTTAGTAGAGCGTGGAGCAAGTATAAACTGACTGTACAGATATTATTCACAATGAATTTGATAACATCCTTTGCTTTTGTACTTGATAGCGATTCTGCTTATGCCCACTTCGTAAAATACTTCACCGCCACAATTATCATTTGCCTTCCCTAGAGGCCATCAGCGGAGGTCCCACCAGATCAATTCCCCATCTATCAAACGGTATCGCCTCAGATATAGACATAAGCGACACTACTAGTTTGTGAATAGCATTAGCAGATCTTTGACAAGTATCAAAACCTCAGATTAAATTTTTAGCATCGTTCATGATTGTAGGCCAGTAAAACCCTACAAGTAAAACTCTACGAGATAAAGCTTTAAACCCACAATGAGCTGACCCTTCTCCATCATGCAACTCTGATAAACAGAGTTTAATTACACACCACTCAAATGGAAAACGACAATGACATACAACTAATGTTAACGAAGACGAATTTGCAACGGTTAATAGAGCATGGAGCAAGTAAAGACTGAAAGTGATTGATTAGGAAAAACTATTAAAAATATTAAGGTCCCCGAGATAAAAAAAAAAACACATGCTGCTCTAGAGGAAAAGGAAAAGACACGGGTCAGTCGTGAGAAAAATCGTTGTACATGGAAGTTACTGCCTCCCGTTTAATATTTATTCTTATTTTTATCAGTGTGGAAATAAGTTAGGATTGATAAGGTTTTGATTTTCTTAGGTAAATTGCTAGAGAGAAATTCTAGAGAGAGAAAGTGCTTTAGAGTTTTTAGAGAGAGAAAGTGCTTTAGAGTTTTTAGAGAGAGAAAGTGCTTTAGAGTTTTTAGAGAGAGAAAATGCTTTAGAGTTTTTAGAGAGAGAAAAAACAAGTACAATACGAGTTTCAAGTAAAAAGTGTTCAACCCCTTTATTAGATCTGTATGGTCCTTTATATAGATGAGCCAAGACTTAGTTGAATAACTGAATCTGTTACAAAAACGGATTAATTGCTATTTAGTCCTTACAAATTATGTAAAGTCAAAATAACTTTCTAAAACTTACATCATTCATATATTAAAAACAAAACTTACACTAATTACAATCAAGTCCCCAAATTTACATTGTTTATAAATTAATTCCTAAAAACTCATTTCCATATCAGAAGCCCCCCTAATTCTCATGTCAGTAAATGAATGAAAACTAAAAAGTCTTCAAAGTCGTTTATCTTCGAATCATCAACCTGCCATAAATCAAAACAAGCAAACTATTCGAAGCCTTTGTCTTTGAATAACAGATCTATGATCATAAAAATAACTATTCGAAGCCGTTAGCCTAAACTAATATTCGAAGCGTATATATGATATTAAAATTATGAACTCTTAAAACCAAACTAATCTTAATGATATATTCGAGGCCATAGCCAAATGAACTTTGAATAATAACCAAAAGATTCGATGTAATCACTTCGAATAATTTCCAAACAAAATTTTCCTTTAACATATTGCTTAGGTGTTCCCTCTTCGAATGTAACGGTTACATTCAATCGGTGAAGTAAATCTGACAAGTGTCGAACATCCAACCCACCCAGCGATTCGTATTCCAACCTATCATCAAAATGGTTTTGTCTATCTTGACACGTCTTCACCTACTTTAGTATAAATATCATTCATTTCTCATTTCAAATCTCTTTACACACAAACATTCTAGAAAGAAGTCAGAGCTTTTTTGGCTACCTTCAACTGCTCCTCCCCTATTCCCAGAATTCTCATTGCAAAACTCAAATCTTCCGATCAATATTCATCTTCTCCGATCAATTCATTCCTGGTTTATGAGAAAGAAACCGGTAACCAAAAAGTCGAACATTTGAACATCTTCAACTTAGAGCAAAGTTTCTCCTTTGAAACTGAAAACAAATAACCCTTCCTCACAGAAACCTTCTTCGTCCAAACCTAAAAAGACCTTCATTGCAATGAGAGATGAATCAAAAATAATTCGAACTCCATCTCCTTTGAAAATCACCACCAACGATCCTCCTCAAAGATAAATGACAGAAGAAGCAATTCGAACTGCAATTCCTCTACAAGAAGCAAACATTCCCTCTTCTCAAGATCCTCAAGAACGTACTTCGAAAGCCAATGAAGCTGATTCAGAGGCTACCAAATTCGATACTGGAGCTGAATCTCAAGATGAAGCTGATGTCTGTTCTGTTTTCGAGAAGGAAAGAGCAAAGATTGGGCGGAATCTAAGAAACCTCGAGAGCAAATATATTATCGCCTTGAAAAAGGTCTGATACATACATTACAAAGAAAGCCAAGCCTCTTTCCTCAAAAATCAATAGGGAATGGGAGAGAACATCACCCTTTGACTACAAAAGGAAGGAGAAACTCCCCTTGACTGCAAGGATAACGAATTGGTGGTTTACCCAGAAATCATCAACTGGGGTCTTTGATTTCCACTAGATCCGATGATCGTGGAGTACTTCGAAGTTCTCAGCTTATGCCTTACTCAAGTAACTCCAAACCAGTGGTTCACCCTTATGTCAGTGATCATGGCATCTAGCCTCTCCAAAATGCCGATTAGCATCAAGGACTTCATTTCACTTACTCAGCTCTCAAAAGGTCCGCAACTCCCATTCTATTATCTTACTTTGATGGATGACCTTAAAATCATCGACGATGTTTTGGAAGCTGATAAGTTTTGGAAACAAAAATTTATTTTCATCTCTGGAGCTTAGGAGAATAGCAAGCCGATTTCCAAAGACAATCCTTCGAAGTTACCTATGGTCTGGAGAAGCAATCGTAAGTTCTCTAAAAATTTCCTTTTTACCTTAATTTTTTTAAACATATTTCTTTTTCTTCACTTAATATTTTATTTTGTTTGTTTATACCAGAAATTTCGAAGCGCTACACCACTCGTCCAGAAGCAGCTAAGGTGACATTCCAAAAATTGGTTGCCTAGGCTGAAAAAGAGTGGAATAACGCCTTACATACAGCCTTCCAGCCCATTAACTTCCTTCAATGCCACATGTTTCCGATAACAGAAGGTGGGTTGCCTCCCAAAGATTTATCTTCTGACCCAGATCCGAAGCTCCTCATCCTACGAATTCCACAAGCTGATTGTAAAGTCTTCCTCCCAATCTGGAACAGATCAGACAACCATCTGTCTAAAAAGAAAAAGGAAAAAATCACCAAAGAGAAGAAGAAACTTGCTGAACATCCTCTCTCACCCATCGTAGAGGGAGAAAATCAAGAGAACTCGTCAAAAAAGAAGAAAAAATCCTCCGATTTCTTAGGAAAGAAGAAGAAACAAAGAAAAATCACTTCGTACAAATTGATTGATGAGCATGAAGACGATGCTGCTGAAAACCAACAACAACAACACCCCTCAAATCCTCTAACCAAAGATCATTCCTCACAAGAACATCCTGTGATTTTCATCGATGACTTCTCTCCTACTGTTTACCATCGTCCCACAAGCTTCGATCCACATATGTTCATTGATTTTGGAAACACATAAGCACTTGCTGGTGAAGAGGATCCTACCCTTCAAGTCATTCAGAATCACATGCTTGATTTTGCGAGGCCTACTCCAGAGAAAGAAATTCCAAGATCAACTCGTACCTTCGAACCTATTAGATTTATGGATATGATCGATAAGCCTACTACCTCGGAATACCGCAGCCCTCCTCCAAATCCTGCAATAGCTATCTCTCTTCAACCATTTTCCGGTCTTGATGCTGCTGCAAAAACTCTTGCCTCTCAAATTGAATCCTCTCAAGACCATCTCAAGCAGCTGGCAAGTATATGGTTTACTATAAGGAAGCTTATGAGGCTGAAAAGAAATTCAGAGAGACCTTGCATAACAAAGTATCCGAGCAGTTTTATGCCTATGAGATAGCTAGATCCAATCTGATAAAAGGCACTCTTTGTATAAAGGATCATCTTCGGATCAAGCATATGGCGACACAAAACTGCTGACAAAGTCTCACGAAGACAAAATAAAGAAACTCAAAACCGAGCACGTCGCTGAATTGAACATTGAAAAATCCAACTCTTCCACACTTCAAAATTCTCTAACTCTTTCTGAAGCAAAAAATAAAGAGTTGTCCGATGAGATAGAGAAATTGAAGAAAAATTTTGAAGCAGAAAAAGCTGCTGCTGTAACCAGTGCCGAACCTGAACTCTAAAAAAATATGCAGACAGCTATTCAGGTCGGAAAAGAAGATGCAACTATCCTTCTTCTTCGAGAACTCCATGCTACCTATTCAAAAATTAACCTCACAAATTTTTGGAATGACATTCCCGAATAACAACGTCCAAGTGAGGCATTCGACCCTGTTCTCAGTTCATCATCTTCAGAAGATGAATCATCCGAAGAAGAATCTTATGACTAACTACTCTTTTAATTTAGTCTTTTTTGTGCTTGTCTAATCAGAATACCTCTTTTTGTATTGTCACAACTCAATCTGGATGACAAAGTGTTCTTCCTTTTTATATCGTTGTTCCCTACACTATTCGATGCTAAATACCAAATAAATGCAAAATTTTAATAAAAAACAACAAATATTGTCTTCTTCGAAAATATATGAATGTATTGTTAAGCTTGATTAGCTCATCAAAATTCTCAGTGAGTTTTAAAACATTCACCTCGAAATTCCAAATGTAAAATTATTGTAAAACATGGCTATTTCTTCGAAAAGTGTTATAAACACTTCGGAATATACTTCCTTTAACTAATCTCAAAGATGATCAATCTTTGATGATTTGTTAAGATAGTATCCAAAGAAACGTAAAATAACTATGGGCCAAAACGAACTTTATTGATAAAGTTGAATATGTACAAGTACATGACGCCTTATTAAAACCTTCTTGGACCAACAGGGTAGGAAATAGTGCGCCATTAAAACAAACATTCCAAAGTATAAACACATTTTTATTCCAAATAAAGCTTCAAATGTTGAATATTCTATGGGTGCTGTTGCATCCTCCCCTCGAAATCACAAAGACGATAAGACCATGGCTTAACTCTTTCAACCACTGTATAAGGCCCTTCCCAATTTGGAGCCATTTTGCCAAAGCTCTTATTTTTTGTGTGTAGAAAAATGTTTCGCAACACTTTATCGCCTTCTTTAAATTCTCTTCTTTTTAGCTTCGAATCATATCTACTTCTCATGAGAGTTTGATAATGTATGATATTCAAATAAGCTCGAACCCTTTTTTCTTCGATCAAATCCACATTTGCCCTTCGAATTTCATCACTAAATCTTTCAGAATATTGAGATATTCTAAAAGATGATATCGCAGATTCAATAGGGCTAACTGCATCCATACCATATGCCAAAGCAAAAGGAGTTTCTTTGGTAGCCTCTATTGGAGTTGTTCGATAAGCCCAAAGCACCTCTTGCAAATAATTTGGCCATTTTCCTGCTGCCCCGATAGATAATTCTTGAAGCCATCTAAGATTGTTCTATTTGTCACTTCCACTTGTCCATTAGCTTGAGGATGAAAGGGCGTCGAAAACAATTGCTGAATCCCTTTAGAAATACAAAATGAAGCCATTTCCCTATTGTTAAATTGAGGGCCATTATCTGTTGTAATTCTCCGAGGAACCCCAAAATGACAACAGATATTATTGACAATGAATTTGATAACATCATTTGCTTTTGTACTTGATAGCAGTTCTGCTTATGCGCACTTCATAAAATACTCCACCGCCACAATTATCATTTGCCTTCCCTAGAGGCCATCGACAGAGGTCCCACCAGATCAATTCCCCATCTATCAAACGGTATCGCCTCAGATATAGACATAAGCGGCACTACTAGTTTGTGAATAGAATTAGCAAATCTTTGATAAGTATCACAACCTCAGACTAAATTTTTAGCATCGTTTATGATTGTAAGCCAATAAAACCCTACAAGTAAAACTCTACGAGATAAAGCTTTAGTAGAGCATGAAGCAAGTAAAGACTAACTATTGATTTTTTTTGATATATTTTAAGCTACTTAACTAACTTTGATTTTTTTTATTATTATCACATTCAACCAGACACACATTCTGAAAGTGATTGATTAGGAAAAACTATTAAAAATATTAAGGTCACCGAGATAAAAAAAAACACATGCTGCTCTAGAGGAAAAGGAAAAGACACGGGTCAGTCTTGAGAAAAATCGTTGTACATGGAAGTTACTGCCTCCCGTTTAATATATATTCTTATTTTTATCAGTGTTGAAATAAGTTAGGATTGATAAGGTTTTGATTTGCTTAGGTAAATTGCTAGAGAGAAATTCTAGAGGGAGAAAGTGCTTTAGAGTTTTTAGAGAGAGAAAACACAAGTACAAAACGAGTTTCAAGTAAAAAATGTTCAACCCCTTTATTAGATCTGTCTGGACCTTTATATAGTGGAGCCAAGACTTAGTTGAATAACTGAATCTGTTACAAAAACAGATTAATTGCTATTTAGTCCTTACAAATTATGTAAAGTCACAATAGCTTCCTAAAACTTCCATCATTCATAAATTAAAGACAAAACTTACACTAATTACAATCAAGTCCATGAATTTACATTGTTTATAAATTAATTCCTAAAAACTCATTTCCATATCAAGGATCGTGTAGAAAAACATATATAATTATGAACTGATTAATAATATGTCAATTCAACGTTTAGTGTATCATTCAACTTTAATTCCAACTTCTCCAAATATTCCTTTACTATCTAGAGAATCTCCGTCTAGAATTATTTAATCCACTAAAAATAATGTAAATGGTTCAACTATGAGTGCAAGAAAGAAAAAAAGAAGAAGACGCCCCTTACCAAAATCACCTAATGACTTCAGGGTTGAAGAAAAAAATGGTTCGTATAGTAGTTTTTTTTACATTCTATTTAGTTTTTGTTTTTTTAACATGTTGTGAGGAATTTTTTTTTTAGTTTTCAAATTGGAAAAAAATATCTTAATTCTGTATTTTTAGTACTAGTTCTTTTTGTTTGTAAAAATTATATACGTAAAATTCCAATATAATTTTTTATTCTACTGTAAACTAATTTTGTTTGTACAATTTTTAATAAAATTGTAAAAATTCTATTTTTCTATTCTTGATGTTTATTTTGTTTACTCTGGTTGATCTGTTTGTTTGTTTCCTATTGTACAACCCTAAATGACATAAAATCTACAACCTAAAATTTTGGTTTATCTTTATCAAGTGGCTTGAGTGTATTTTTTATTTCTTTGTTAATATTTATGAAATTATTTTCCAATTGTACATCTTTATAATCAATCTTCTTATAATGGTCTACAACTAAATTGTGTTCTTATTAAGTTTAAAACAGTTTATTACTTGTTTTTTGTGTGTTCAGTTATACAAGTCACCTCACGTATGTTTCCTTTCTACATGTGATATTTGATTTTTTATATATAAATTTATTTCTACATCAGAATTGTGAACTAATAATGTTAATGAGAAGTTGTACTTTGTTTTGCTATGTTGTTATGTTTTGTTCAAATTGGAAAAAAGAACTTAATTATGTTTTTGGAGTATGTATTATGTTTTGTTCAAATTAAAAAAAACTTAATTTTGTTTTCGGAGTCCTAGTTATTTTTTTTGTTTTTTCCAAATTATATTCTCCTAACTAATTTTGTTTGAAAAAATGTTAACATAATTGTTTATTGCTAGTGTTCTGTTGATTTTATTTGTGGACACATGAAATTTGTGATTTTTCATAACTGTATTTATAAATCAGAAATTGTGAACTAAAAATGTTAGCAAGAACTATTAATACTCTCTTTTGTTATTCTCATATGGGTTTTTAGTCTTAAAATAAATGTCCAAAGAAATTTTTGTTTTTATTAAAATATTTAGTTAAGCTTTTATTTTTATTATTACATTTTAAGCATTGTATGTCATGCGCTTAAATTTTTATATTTAATATAGGAAAATAGAGAGAGGAAAACACGGGATGCTGAAAACAACAAAGATGGTTGATGTGGCGGAGAATATTAAGATTATATATTCAGATCTTCACAAAGGTCCGGAAACACAAAAATAACTAGTTTGTTATCACGCGATATCAGAGCGATAGTAAAAGATCATTGTCTGATGACTGTTAAAACATGGATACACCAGGATCATCGTACAAAACTGTTAACAATCCAACTTCTAACAGTTAGAATTTAATTATTATTTTAAATATTTTTATAATCATTAAATTTAGTTAGGCTTTAATATATTTATTTAGTCTTTTAACTTTTACGATTTTCAACGATACTATAATATTGACTTTGACTGTGATAAAATAATGAGTACATTAGATGTACTATTTTCAAGACGATATGAAGATTGGAAGTGTGATTTGCACATTTACTATAAATTGTTTCGAGGTCGAGAGGAAGAGTTAGCGAATCCACCTTTAGAGTTCATTGAGAGGATGGAAAGTTGGACTTTCTTTTTGATACTGAAAAATTCAAAGTTTTTAATTTTATTTTCATATTATAAATTTTAACTTTTACATATTACATTTCTTATTTGTGTATGGCTAGTTTTATATTTTTATTTTTATAGTATCAATCTCTGGTCAACGTAGGAAATAGAAGAAAACAAATGCTTGAAAAACCATGGGAGCACGACTAAATTTTTTTATAAAATTGTGAACAAAACGAAAAGAAGGTTGTATGCCTCCAGAAATTGAATTTTTTAAAGAAACCTACATACATCCCAAACCAACCAATGACTTCGAAATTATACGTAAGTTAATCATTTTATATATTTTACTTTTGTTTACAATTATATATTAAAAAAATATAACTTATATATATTTATATGTAATTTTTTTAACAGGTGAGAATGAAAGAGAAGTTTGATGAAGCGATTACTAAGCTATCATCAAATTCAACACCAGAGGATCCGGGACCTGGTGTCACGGAAAAAGAATTTATGGAAATAATGGATTCCACACTTGATAAAACGAAAGGATAACAAAGGCGAGGATTGAGAAGAACGTACGGGTGTCTTTGTGGTTCTCATGATGGTTTATCTTCTCAAGCATTAGTTTTAGAAGCTGAATATTGGAAAACTAAAGTACACAATTTGGAAGTCCAGTTAAAAAAGCTCGCGAAGATCAAATCAAACAAGATGCTATTTATACAGAAATAATATATTATCTTATGTCGCATTTTACATCTAGAAATATTTAAATTTAAATTTTAAATTTGTTTAGAACTATTATTATTTATGTTTTGATTTGGTTTGTATTTGGTTTTAATTGTTGTTATTTTTTTAATTTATATATTCTATATTAAGTTTATGAACATATTAATTTAATTTACTATTATTTTTAATTAAATTATTATAATTAATTAATTATTTTTTAAATTTAGTATGCTTTTTGGAAAAATAATAATCAGATCTCACATTTATTTGACAAAATTAAAAATTGATTCTAGACAAATATCACTGACAAAACCAAATTCAATTTTTTCGTAAAAAAAATAGTAACGAAATAATGATTTTCTCACAAAAATAAAATAAATTTTGAAAAAATGATTTCGTTACAAAAATGTTTAGAATTTATTCTCAAAACGATGTTATCATAGAAAACAATCAGTTGTGAAAAAATGATTTCGTCACAAAAAAAAATAGTTGTGAAAAAATGATTCGTCACAAAATAAAATCAGCTGCAAAAAAATGATTTTGTCACAAAACAATTGAATGTGAAAAAATGGCATCATCACAAACAAAAATTCAGTTGCTAAATAATAATTTCGTCACAATTTTTCTTTTGTTGCAATACAATGATTTGGTACCAAAAAATATTTTTGTGCGACAAATATTTTTCTCAAAAATCAAGTCAGGTGCGACAAATTTTTTTGTTGCGACAAACAATGTTTGTCGCCTTATAGTATCTTTTGTGAAAAACATAGTTCATCACTTTAAATAACTTTTGTAGTGTTAAAATAACAAATTTGTCACATAACACCTACTGCGAGGGTGCTATTGTAGCGAATTGTTTGAGACAAACCAATAGGCCGACAATTAACTACAACGCCGTCATCTTGGAGACCCCCACTTTGAAGACCTTCGACTAACTAATAGGCCCTCATTTTGGAGACTTTGACCCTCAGCTAACAATATCTCACTTAAAGATTGATTTCAATTTGTCTTTACAACTTGATTTATGCAACATATTTTTAAGGTTTTGGTACTCTTGCAGACCAACTGAAGTTAAACACAACTTAAGTTTTTTATAGCTACTGTGTTTGTCAACATATCCGCTGAATTCTTACTTTCTTGGTTCTATTATTAACACCTCATCTTCCAATAAATATCCGATGAAATGATAACGAAGTCCAATATGCTTGGTTCTGGAATGAAATGCTAAAATATTTGCCAATTATATTGCACAATGACTATCACTGTACAGAACATTCTTCTTCTGTTTGAATCCGAGCTCGGTTAATAAACCTTGAAGCCATATTATCTACTGCCTTCTGTCATTACTATATAGTCAATTTCTGTAGTGGATAAAGCGGCAATCTTTTGTAATTATGACATCCAATTAACATTTGTAGTTCCAAAATAAGTGTCTACGTAGCGTTGTACCTTTAACTTGAAATTACCAAGCAATAAACACTTATTTTTGGTGACCCATAGGTACCTCAAACAAAACAAAAACAAAGCTCGTTCTTTCCTAATGATGCAAGATAACTGTGGATCATTTCAACTACATAACAACCTCACCAGGCCTAGCATAAGGTATTAAATGCTTCACATTAAAGACATCAACATTTTTCTATATGCATTTAGATTGATTTTATTTAGGATCTTATATTGACCAACCTTCGTACCTTCCAACTTATTATACTTATGTGCGAGATAAAAATCTTTGGTTAAGACAACCTACACAAGATCTTCGATTTTAAACTTAACCAACCAATATCTATTCTCTAATGTGTTTTACCTCTTGGTAACTTGCTTAAGTTGCTTTCTACTGCTCTCCTGAATGTCTCGTAGCTCAGCCATAATATTCTTAACTTTAACATGAGCTTTTCTTATCTCTGGAAAAACCAAATCCACGGGATCTACATATCCCGCCCTGAATCTTGTGTTAGTAAGTCACCACAAACTTCTCCAAAAATGTTATACGACCCTTGAATCTTGATCTGGTATGATATTGATTGGTACGCCATGTAAATGATAGATTTCTTTGAAGTATAAGGAAGCAACATCCATGGTATTCGCCGTCTTCTTGCAGATAACAAAGTGAGCCATCTTAGATTAACGATCAACCATCATTGAAACATAATCATTATCTCTTAATCTCACACTTAATTGTTTTTAAAAAATCACACTTTCTAGTTTGAAGTGGTTATTTTTATTTCATAAAATACATTCCGAGATTGGGTCTTGTGAATAGGTTTCGTGTTTTTTTTAAAATATCTATTTTTGAGCCATTGTTTGGAAAATAGCTACTTTATAAGAACTTTGTGATACTTTATTTTTCCTTATATGTTTTTATAATTTAAGAACTAGAAATCGCTTTGATCCTTGAAATAAATTCGCTTAAAGTGAAAAAAAGAAAGAGCAAAAATAAAAATTACCCTTTTAAATTCAGAGCTCGTCGTGTCTACGTTTGGAAACACTTTCTGAACTAGGTCATTGTAAAACTGATACCTTTTCATTAAACTTGTACATTTTCATTGATATTTTTATATTAGTATTATACATTGATTGTCCTTATCCATTATGGTACAAAACATTAGTTGATCAATCGTTGGCGATCTTAACTCTCTTGATAAGAACCCCAAACGTTTTTATAGTAATAAGAAGAGTATTTTCATGAGGAGTAGTTTTACCTCGTAGATCATCATCCTTAAAGATCATCACTGATTTTAGTATACTATACATGCATTGTAGACTCATTTGTATGACGTATATTTCCAAATATTTTTATGTCGGTTTATTGACAAGTGATGTATCATTGTTTGTGTATATTCCTGAAGGATAGTAAAACTCACTTGTTTATTATGTTTATGCTTATTTTGACCATCACTCTTTCTATTTTTCTCTCGTCTTTCCATCTCTCTATTTTTCTCAATCAGAAGTCTTCTCCTAAAAAAGTGGACAAAACATACGAAACTTGTTTGATATAGTTTTATTTAAATATAAAATTGATCACCTATTTGATATTCTTTCCTATATCGAGTATATAAAAAATTCAATGATAGATAAAATATGAAAATAGTTTAGTATATAAAATGGTTTTTTTAAGTGTACGAAATTATAACCGGAAACTAACTATATGAGATTAATCTATATTTATATATTTTCACCTCGGTGATTTAGGTCTAATATTCTCTCACGATTCATTCATACAGAGTTTTTCTTGAAATTAAAATCCACCATTGGCGTTGTTTCAAGTATTTTTTATATTTCTGTTCTTGGGAAAATACTTGGGTTTCTTATAAATAAATAAGTGAAAATTTTGAAAGACAACAGTGATCTGAAAAACACACAAATTATTAACGAGTTCAACCAACATGCTTACGTCTCCGGACCTGTTGTAGATCGTTTAATTAAAAAAAGATTATGTGACTATTTTTCTTGGTTACATTCACAAAAGAGAGCTAAGGTGTTTATTTCAATTTCAACACCAAAGAAGAAAAATAATTTCCAAGAGTCATTAACTCTAAATTAAGGCCAATGAATACAAAATCATTAACAAATCATTAAAGGACTACTTTTATTAGTTGGTATTTCAAAATTCAAAGACGTCTTAACACCATTCGTATAAAGACCCTCATCTAAACATTATCGTCTTGAGGATCCTCATCTATGAATTTTTTTAATGACCCTCATCTTAGGACCCTCGTCTTCAAGACCCTCGTTTTAGGAACCTCGTTTTAGGAGCCTCGTTTTAGGACCCTAGTCTTCAAGATCCTCATCTTTAAGACCCTCGTCTAAGGGCCCTTATCTTGAAGACAATCATCTAAGGATCCTCGGGTTGAAGACCCTCATCTAAGGGCCCTTATCTTCAAGACCATCATCTAAGGATCCTCGGGTTGAAGACCCTTGTTCCATAGATTAGACATAAACTTGCCATAGAACGTTTGAGGGGATTAATCATTGGATAAGTAAAAATAACTTGCCAATAGTGTGTTAAATAGATTGGCATCACTCACTTTCAACATCTGCGAAACACGATTGATACACTCTTACTAAGATAACTGCAAAAAAATATTATGCTTATCTTTTGTGATTTGCATTCAAAAAATCTTCTTTCGTGGACCTAAGTCCTTCATATTAAATTCCTTTGACATTTTTTTGCTTCAAACTTCTAATATCATCCATATATGAACAGAGTACTTATATATTATCAACATAAAATACTAAAATAATATAACTAGACTTACATATTTTGAAATAACAACGGTGGTCAGCATTGCACTTATAGAAACTCTTTTGTGTATAAAACCATCAAATTTCTTGTACCACTATCTTAGGGCTTGTTTTAGGTCGTTCAAACTTTTCTTGAGTCCGCACACCATGTTTCCATCATTTTTTAGAAACCTTATGGTTGATGCATGTATATCTCCATATCCAAGTCCCCGTGAAAATATAAAGTCTTCACGTCTAAATATTCAAGATAAAGGTCTTTAATGACAGTAATTCTCAACATTGTTTGCATAGGATCGAGCTTCACAACTATGGAAAAAAATCTTAGTTTAGTAAACTCAAGTTTTATTTTTTTCTTTGTTGAACAACACTTGATTTATTTTTTACTTAGAATACTGTTTATATTGTAAGTTTGGTTTATGCTAGACGAGCATATACGTGACACTTTCCCTGAATATGATATAGCTTGGATAGACCATACACTGAGGGCATGAGACATAGTGGAGGCATATTATCCGCTACGCCTTGCTCGATAGTTGGGGCATATTCAGGATATACTTTCTTCACTGCGACCTATTTTGGCGGCTGGCAGAGGTAGGCGTCTTAGCACGTGCTATTTGTGGGATGAGACTATCTAGGCTGTATGGCAGTCGCACACCATTGATCCCAGGATTCGTGGTGATAGTTACACTACAAGATATCCTAGTACGACCCATTTATACACATTTTGGGTCCAATCTCACCTATTACACATTTTCATCGATCCCGAGTGCGAGTCATCTGATGCATATGTTGGGGATAACCCAACATCGAGCACATACTAGGCTAGTTTATATGATTTATCGGATCATATTATCGAGGTACACTTGAGGTCACACGCGATGAGTTTGGAGGAGCTTCGTGAGTCGTTGGAGGAGTGTTCGACGGTGACGCGCCAGTACCACGAGTGTGATTGAGTGTACATTTTATATTCTATGACTAGTTGACTGTATTATCGGCATTTATCGCGACTATGTTATTTAGTCATGTTTATTGTCACATTTTGATTTTAGTTTTTATTGTACTCTATGTTATTTAGCCTTGTTTTTTCACATATTTTATATGTTGCATTTTGATATCGTTACTGATGTGCCTTAAGATTTTGTGTATACAACGTCGTTTACTATGACTATATAGTGTTAGCATTATGATGACACTATAACAAGACCCTCATATGTTATAACTGGACACCCAAATCTAATGTTAAAAAACCACATGGGTTTATCCTAACGAACATAAGGATATCTATTGTTTGTAAATTGTATCTATTATGTGTCACAAAATGATTAAGTTATGGGATTACGTTATCCACACCTTACACGTGTCAGGTAGTGATTGGTCTATTTGGATTACGTTAAACAAATACAAAATATTCAATAAATAGAGACTTCACTCTTGTAACAACACAACGTGAAAAATTCAAACACATAAAAAACTCTAAAAATATATCTTTGGAGTCAATTAGAAGATGATTATTTGACCAAAGCCTTCGTCCAATTGGGAACTCTATAGAGAACACACATCTGTGTTAGGCACCAATGGTAGTTACAAGATTCGGGATTGAAATACAGTCGTCCGAAAGAAATACCGTAATAGGAAACCTAATTCTGGTGCTAGAACAAACCGTAGGACCAAGCAACATTCCACCACCAACCGTGAACCTCCACGAAGGTTCATGGGAGCCAATAACCTTGTTGAAACCACTGAAGTTCAGCGTTTAGAGGAGCAAATCCAGCCCATGCAACAAGTTCAGTAAAAGGCCAAGGATCAGGCCGCCAAAGGAACATGAGCGGAGATAAACAATGTTATCCATACATTAACAGCCAAACTACACGATGGAGGCCAAATTCGACCACGGTCAGGGGTCGAGGCTAGTCAGGCAGCCAGATGAGAGAGATCTTCCAAACGCGATAAGTACGGTAAGAGGACCGACGAAAGAAGCGATAAAAACTTCTTAAAGAGAAAGAGCACCATCAAGATGAGAGACAAGCATCCCCCAAAAGAACCAAGGATGACGTGGCACAACATTATGACCAAATACGTCCAACCATGGCTGCATACGTACTCAAGGAGTCTCCGTTCATAGAGAAAATCCTCACCGCCGAGCTCCCGCAAAAGTTCAACTCGTTCTGTTTAGAGGATTATAAAGGCACATTATCCATGCTTGGTATGTGATATGGGTTTCAAAACCAGTATTAATTAAATAGAAGGGAGGAAAATGGTGCGTGTGCGTTAATTTTACCGGCCTGAACCAAGATTTTCCTAAGGATTCATTCATCTTACCTCACATTGATCATTTAATCGATTCTGTTTCAGGGTGTGATTATATATCCTTCATGGACGCTTATTCAAGTTATAAGTAGATTAAAATGTAACTAAACAATGAGGAGCATACTACTTCTTAAACAAAACGAGGGTTGTTTTGTTATCCGTCATACCTTTTGGTTTAGAAAATGCAGGTTCTACATATCAGTTCCTGATTGACCAGATATTTAAGGATCAATTAGGTCACAATATGGAAGCTTACATCGATAAAATGATCGTCAAAAGAAACATCACGGAGCACCAGCTAGAAGTGCTAAACAATGTCTTTACAATTCTACGTAAGTACAACCTAAAACTAAATCCGCTAAAATGTTCTTTTAGAGTCCAAACAGGAAAATTTTTGGGATAATTCGTTAGTAAGAGAGGGATTGAAGCGGAACCAGTGTAATTATAAGATTTAATACAAATGGATCCCCCCAAAAACATAAAAGAGATTCAGTGCCTAACTGGCCATCTCGCAACCTACTCTCGCTTCATTTCCAGGGCATCTGATAAGAGCCATCCATTCTTTGAAGTACTACGGGGAGACAAAATTTTTGATTGAAACAAAGACTGCAAAGGCGCTTTCATCATCTTGAAAACTTACCTCACATCACCTGAAATCATACATGCACAAGTGGTAGGTGAGCTCTTGTACCTTTACTTGTCTGTACCTCCTTTGGCTGTCAGTGTCTTCATTTTCTAAGAGACCGAGGGTAAGCAATGCCAATTATACTATATAAGCAAGACCTTGGTTGATGCAAATACCCGCCTCGACAATCCCATAACAAATGCTCTGGCTAAAACGATAGCCTCTGGAGACCACCCGTTAGTCATGTTGCATGCACATCCCCGAATTTCCACATCCTTTCAAAATCCACCATTTGCTCATTGGCGAAGCCCTTACTAACTTTACCTCAACCACGCCATGCTATCCTCCAATAAGGCGGCTGATCGGGAACTCCCGCTGCCAGCAGCTAAATATTATGTGTTGGATAACGTGCTCTACAGAGAAAGTGTTACTCGACCTTTATTACATTTCTTAAGTTAAGAAGAAGCTACCACAGTTCTTCACAACTTACATTCGGGCGATGCAGGAGCTCGCTGTGGCGACCGATGCCTCATTCGCCGTCTTCCCCCTTGCCTCTTCCGAGGTGTTTGTCTTATTCTTTTCTTCCTTTCTTTTCACATCTTCAACCACAACGACTTCAAGTTCTTTTCTCATATGTTTCACTTGAAGTGGTACTAAGAGCCCTCCTGCTTCAATATCTCCAAGACTTTCATCTACCTCGTCTTCATCTACTACCACCATATTTCGTTATAACAAAGGTACATAGTCCACAATTACCCTCGCCCTCTTCAATGGAGGATATTCATCCTCCATCTCTTCATCTTCCTTATCAAAGTGGCCAACCCTTTCGTTCAAGCTATCTTTTATCACCTCATCCTCCCTTCCAACTACATCACCCGGGTGTCGACTATTCTCTTCTCTAGCTCCAAGGGATAATATCCCCTATTTATTACTCTATTCTTCACGCGAAATGGATGATTCTGCCATATCTCGTGCCTTACGAATCTGTAGCACTAACAACGTAACACCAGCATTGTTCTGCTCTTCAGATATTTTATCCATCAACGTACACAACCTCTGCATGGTATCAACTTATCCAATCTCATCCATCGTAACCCGCCCATCACTAAAAACCTCTAGTTCTAGCACCTCTTACAAACCAGACTTTAAAACTTTTAATGGGGAAAACACACGCGATAACTCTAGTCCCCAAACTACGTTTGTTGCTGTTGCTAGCCTAACCAATCAATTAATTGCACCTTCTAGTTTCCCTTCTTTGCACCACTCTTGATGCTTGCCTTCACCTGGACAACCGAGCACTTCAATCATATTATATATCCTCATAACAATTACTAGTATATTATCTATACAAACACAAACAACTTACAATTTGGTTTCCATCGTCTTTCTAACTGCAAGTTCATGACAACAATTGTGTGCTCCCAATTCCCTAACACGTATATAAAAGTATTCTTCAAATTTTTATGCGAAGTGGGAAGGCCTACTAGACACCTAGCCCCGGTCAACTGAAGATAGAAGAAATGTGAGTGGACCAACTTAGATACATTTACAGTTGCTAAGAGGTCCGCCAAGCATACAGGTATGTTCAATAATTTTGAGCTCAACACTACGCTCATTAATGTCCTCCACCCATTAGCCATCAACTGAGTATGACATATTCCTAAAAAACTGAAAAAATATCGAATTAATGGAGGAAGGAAAAGGCGCAGACCCCAGTTAAATATCATCGTAAAAACGCAAGTTTCATCATCTTGGGTTTTAGAAGGTTGATTCCCAAATGCGAGAAACCTAATTTTCAAATCCTTAGGAATTTTGTATCCAACCCTAAACTCATGCAACCCTTTTTTGCATAAGATACCCTTACTTAAACGGTGTCTTAGAAAATTACTCATCTAGGAAATAAGCATTCTCTAACTCTGAATCTTTGCCATGAACAACCTTCTCTTTTCTCTTCGTATTTTTCTTTGGCACCATTATTGGACTAACTGCAATGATCCAACAACATTCATGAGAGGATAGTTTTAATCCTAGTTGTGATGGTTCATGAAGCGTTACCGGCAAGATACCCTCCCACAAACAAATTCCAAAAATACTACCCACAAATTTTGACACAAAACCTCACAATGTCTTTTAAAATAATCGACTACATATGATACCATTAATTATAGGTAATGAAAAAACACAAACATATCTTACACAATTTTGGAACTTCCAGCCGACAATGAAGCACGAGTTTTCTCAACTTAGAAGTACAAATTGAGGTTATTTTCTCTCGTTTAGACTCACTTAAAAAATTCGAATAAGCTATGATAAATCTGCTATTTCACTTGAAAGGTTTTTATTACATGCGTGATGGGACTTTACTTATCACCATTTGGTTAATTAATTCTCCGACACTTCACGAAAAGCGAAGTGCCATGATTTATTAAATATCCTTCTATAAAAAAATAAGATTACAAACAACACGTGTATAATCGCTGTCGTTTTGTTATACAGTTTCTCCCCGTCATCACAACCCATATATATGATTCAAATATTTTCTACCATTGGGTACTACTCCATTAAGTACCTTTCAACCAAGTTACTCAACAAACTAGGTGGGGCCCAGATGAGGTTGGTTATATCTGCATTAGGATCGTTGAGCAAGATGTGAATAAGACGAGCAACTAAAGATTGAAGACCGACGAATATTGGTTTATCTTCAAGGAAACATACAAGTTACTAAACAAAACTATTATAGTAACCGAATAGAGGGTCCCACAATAATAATGGAAATCATCTTACAAGGAATAATCGAGCTGATACAGAATGAAAGCAGACAAAGAGAGCATGATCGAGGCTCATACTATTGCTAAACGAATTTAGCAGAAATCTTAACTAAGCATATTATTTTGCCAAGCAAAAGCCTTTATCGTGCAGGTGTGAATCGACGAGCCCGGTTAAGAGTGCTTAAGCAGTTAAGAAAAAAGGTCTTAATGGGGTCAAAGCCCATAAATTGGTCAATCGACAAACACATTAACGACTAAATTAATGGTCGTATTCTTATAACACTTATCATCAATAGTGGTCTACGTGTAATAATAGAAATTATGAGTCATAACTTACTAACTATAACCGTTATGTAACAATATAAATAGTTTCAAGTAATATGTAAAAAATGATCTATCTTATCGTATAAATAAAACTCATTATCTTGGTAAATAATTATTATTTTTCCTTTAACAATTATCAGTCTTCGTGTAACATGTTAACCCCCGGCTATGCACGATCTCGTGAATGTTTTGGGCATACCATAATGATCACGGTCATACAACTTATATGATGGCAGTTATGCGGATAAATCTAGAGGCTAATTTAAAACGTTGAGCTTGTCTAGTTCATCAAACATAAATAAGCGGAGCAACGTGAAGAGAATAATAATGAAGGGCCGACAGACAAAGGCTAGAGAAAATGAAATATGAAAAGATGAAACAACAAACATTACACCCTGTCTCTGGTTAAGACATGATGTCTTATCAACTTATGATTGATTGTGTTTACTTTATATTCTCTATATTATTTATCATTATTGTTATAGAATGAATCGATATCTACTTTTTTATGCTTTTACAAACGAATAAATTTCTTATTTTATGTATTCTTACAAATGAGTTGATTTATATTCTACATCTCAAAACTTTTGATTTTGTCGTTCTGTACTTAATAGTTTGGTTTTTTAAATTTACTTGAAACGTCTTATTTTTTTTGAGTTTAGGTTTTTAGTTTTAAATTTAATTTTTATTAGCAGAAAAATGAGATAAGATTCTAATATAGTTAAGAAATTACACTTTAGGTTTATCTTACTATATTTTCTTTTGTATTTTAAAAAGTCGTAATATACCAATAACCACCAAGCATCAAACTTACATGCCTATAATATAATACATATAACCACATGGTTTTGAATTAAAAGTAGTGAAGACGACTATACCAATAACCATCCAACATCAAACTTGTACACATTTTTTATTCTTTATTTTGTTTTGGATTCCATGTTTATTTTTCCCTTTGAATCAATTTCTTATGCGATCGGTGATTACTTATTTATTTTATCTTAGATCGATTTCCTTCGTTATTATGCAATTACCAAATCGTTTATTAATTCATGTGATTTTTGTTTTTTAATTTTGTTTTTTTGTTTGTGTCAAATTATTGTGTGGTTCTCCTATGATTTATATGATGTGTTTAGTTATTTTGATTCTTTTATTTTATATATTCACGCAAATGTTTTGAAAATTATATAAAAATAATGATTTCAAAAAACATATTTGGAGATTTTTTGTGGTTTGTAGGTTTGGGTACATAATTATGTGTTGTTAACTTATGTAATTACTAAGTGTTGAATGGGTGTGAAATTACGTTCAGTATGGGTGCGTAACTAGTTAGTACTGTAAGATTGCATAGTTATGTCATATTGGTTGCATAATAACTATTTTTTGTGTGGTTTAGCTACAAATATATGTGAAAACTGGATGAAAAAATAGTCTCAACTTATATCGGGTCATGATATAGTTCAAGTTCATATAGCAAAATTTATTCTCGGACGAGACCAGGTTTAATGACTTTTGGTAAATCTCTTAGTTCAAATCAATCTCCTGGTGTTATTCCACCTAGCTTGAAAAGAGCGAGAGATGAAAGACCTAATATGAAACATATTCTATCCAATGTTGAAGAATTAGTTCATAACAGAAGATCATGTGAATAAAACATATACAATAATGTATGTTTGTTTCTTTTAATTGGATATGTTCTTTTAATTCCATTTATATATTTTTTAAACAATTTAGAATTTGATATTTTTTAGTTATAATAGTAACAATTTGTTGGTTATGTATGGAATTATGTTCATTTTTGTGGGAGAAAGATAAAGTTTTTATGAAAAATACTAGTATAATTTTGGTACAAAATCGGTTGAGAAATTACATTATAAGTGATTGCATAATAAAATTTGTGTTGCGTAAAAAGACGTGTGTTATGAAATATAAAAGTGTAATTGAGTTGCAAACTTATGTTATAATTGGTTGCTGAATTACCTTAAAAATGGTTTCAGTTGTGTAATTAAAAATATATAAATAAACGAGAAAATAAAATTACTCTAAACAAAAAATAGTGTAGTTTAGAGACATACAACTTTTATAAATAAATGATTATTGTGAATTTAACATACAAGCATCGACCAATATACTATTGCATGTTGATGGTTAAAAACTAAAACAAACATTTCACTTTTTCTCATTTTCGTAAAAATTGGTTTAAATGTGTTGATTATTTTTCTAGTTTGAATGAAGTACCTCACATACTCATACACAAAAGTCATACAATCAACATAACCATATTTATGTTGTGGAATGTTTAACGAGATATTAATATTCATTGATGGATCTGATATCATGAGTTCCATTTCAGCCAGTATTAGTGTTAACTCACCCTCCAAAACCTATGCACCGATAAACTACTCAATAAAGTATTTGTGACCAGGTCAAGTCAACATGGGAGATTAATACAGTCGAACATGCGAATTTACTGTAAACCATACGATTTTAATGTTACTGATCATATGATTATAGGGATACCGACCATGCGATTGGTGCTGACCATGCAATTCTAGTGTTACTGACCATGGGAGTCTACTGGTACTGACCATGTGATTGCTATTAACCATGTGATTCTAGTGGTACTTACCATGCGTTTCTAGTTCTACTGACCATGTGATTATACCATAATATACACCATACGAGACTAATGATTTTGACCATGTGTTTTTACTAGAAAAATAACATTCGAGACTTTAATACTTCATCATCTCTGAGCTGGTTTATCTTTTGAATTATTTAAAAGTTAATAATTTTGAATTTAATCCGTGCTATTTGTAGCATCTTGGGATCATTATGGCCCTTGAATCTGTTGGTGCAACAATTCTGTGACCCATGATCAATGGCTGCATCAAAACAATTATCAACATAACTGGATATTTTTAACTTGTTTAATTATATAATAATATGCTTACCATTAAAAGCGCAACCCATCCGATAACTCGATCGGTTTGTGAGAGACACAAGTTCTAATTGACCCACGTAACTTTCTATATACTTCTCTCGATTAATCATAGTTGGTTGTCTTTGAAGGTCTTCAACATTAAAGATCGATGTTGTATAAGGTATATCTCGTGATACCGAATTGAACAAGGTAAAACACATAAGAAAGGTCAATAAAATAACCACATCCTTCACAACATGATCTCCCCAAGACTAATGAGTTTATTTATTCCTTCCTGTAAAATACAACACAGCTAAACTTGAGATCTTGTTGATCAAAATACACAGGAGACTGGAACAAACAAACCATGTGATTTGTTGAAAAAAAACCCACATGTTTGTATTGATCAAACGAACCATGCAATTTTGGTGCAATAAAATATGCGATCCTGGTAAAAAATATTACATCCAAGTCCATTGCAGATTAACCATGCGATCTCTATGCATGTAAATATGCAATCTTGGTAAAAACGTATATGCAGGTCGAGTGCAGTTTAAGCATGCAATTTATGTGCATGTAAACATGCGATCCTGCTAAAAAAACTACATGTAAGTCTAGATCAAACAGACCATGTGATCTTGGTGAAAAAACTACAGGCAAGTCTAGTGTAGATTTATTATGCTATCATTTTGAAAAAACTACATGCAATATTCAAACATGCGCTACCAATGATAATTATATACCTTTATCAAATTATTTGATATTTTTTTATTTGCTTTTGCCAACGTTTTTGGATTTTTCATGCATAAAGTATATATTCATGATCCAGGACTCTATTTCATGACCATCAGTATAGTAGAATTTGAATCCTCCGGTTAGGTTTAAAGGTATTTCTAGTCGTCATGGTTCAACCCAAAAACATTCTTCACAAAATTGGTCGTTAGTTTTACAAGTTTGAACCCAATTCTTAAAATGTATTCTTCTACAGAGTATGTCTTTATGAAGTTGGTTATAATGTGATAATGTTTTTTCATCAAGGTCCTCTCATTTCGAAGCTTATAAGAATCGTGTTATCTTTTATAAAAATTCATTTTATTTACAACCTTTATGTGTTCATTTTTAATAATTTGACTATTCTCTTCCATTAAATTCAGTATTCTAAATAAACCCGGTCTGTAAAAGTAAGCTTTAAGAGACATTTTTTCGTGCAAAAACACCACGCAAGACGGGTTGATAAAACAAAACAGAATGTAGACTTAGATAGCATAACCTTGCGAGACCAGACATATTGGATTTTTATAACATGCGAGGCGTTTGAAAAATAAATATGTAATGCATAAGCACACGTGCAGCTTGTAAGTCGTTTGTAGGACTAAAGAAGATCCAGGACGTGTTTCATTTTAACATTCTCATTGAAAGAAACCGAAAACAAAGTTTCAAAACATCAAGCAATGGGATACCAAACAATACATTACATTACAATTACTAAAATGTAACACATTATATGCAAACACTGCGACCTTCCATACTCTGAAACCCTTCGTTTAACCAAAAATAAAATACAAAGGTGTGTTTTGATCAATGATGCCCTGTGTTTACCCTGAATTTTAACTAATAACCTATTTCATATCAATTCAACACTTCCAGCATTAGTTAACTAAACTTAAAGCATCTAAATACAAAACAAACGTAGAAATGACACCTAGTTCTTACCAATAATTTTAGATTTCTACAGTCTCTTGCTTCTAATGGAGGTCCAAACATAGATTGTAACTAAAAATCAATTTTCTCAGATGAAGAATCGCACCTCAAATGCGTGTTAGGGTTTGTCGGAATGTGTGTGATGGTTCATCGGAGTTCGCTGACGATTTCTAGGGGTTTCTGGGTAGGATGGGTTTTCTAGGTTAAATTTCAAGAGAGTCTAAAACACTATTTGTTTCTGAACGGAACCCGCAGGCGCTACTCAATGAGTGTACACAAAGTAAACCCTCAGTTTGACGCAACAACCTACAAACCAATGCCAGAAGGTAAACTACAAAAAGTGTCATGTTCAAACCAACAAAACGTTGGTAAAGGGGGTCGAACGCATGACCTTTTGGTCACGAGATCATCTACTCCACCATTTTGGCTACCCTTTCTGGGGCCGTCTATAAAACACCATATCTATACTAATGGGGGTATTTTATCCATTATTATGGTATATGCATCTACTGATAGTTTCTAATTTTTTTATATTAATTGGTAAATAGATACTTGTTTGGATATTCATGTATAGTTCAATATTTTAAAAATTATAAAAGTATAAAGGAAAAAAATGGTAATTTTTTTTTTTGTAATTTAAAAAAAAAATTGAAAATCACGTAAGAGTTTCAATATAACCTAAATATTATAATGTATAATAAGGATCAATATTCTTTAGTAAGTATTAGAAGTACATCCATATGTTAAACTCTTTATTACAAATTTAGTTTTTAAAATTATTTCAAAAATATATTTCTTACTCTTAAGATTTAAAAAATAAAATAAACCGCAATACAACACTCCACTTTTGAACATCATTTACTAGTTTGTTATATATATATATATATATATATATATATATATATATATATATATATATATATATATATATATATATATATATATATAAACTGGTCAAGTTTATTTATTTCGGCTCGGTTCAATTTATCTAAGTGTTTCTCACCGCTACAGACCACTTTTACATTTTTATAAATACAATTTTTGTAGTGTTTTAATCTTTTTTTAAAAGTACATGCCACACGTAGAGCGTGTTACATTAAATGTTTTTGACAAAATTATTCTTCCACGATAAAAACTAACATATAACACAAAGACACATCAAATATGAAATTCAATTTTTATATGCTGATATATTTCACAAATATCTTGTTGGTAACCACTAAAAAATTGATGTCTAAGTTCTTTGTAATTGAATTGAGTTTCTATTATGTATAAAATATTAATATAAGAGTTTTAGTGACATCCTTATAGATTTTTACTTAAAAAATTCTCAACTTAATGTTTTGGTAAACGAATTAATCAGGTTCTTATTAGCTTATTTCAGCTTTCATCATAGTCTAAAGTTTTACCTTCGGTTTCCCTCATCTTCAACCCTTGGTTGAAGTTTGGACTCCAATTTCTTCTCAACCTCCACTTTGGCTTGGAAATAAGACTTGACATCTGAATAATATTTAAAATGTTATATTGTAATCTCCAACAGTGACCAATGACCGAGAATGAAAAAAGTTGGATTCTCAAAAGTTTGGTGTAACATTATCTAGGCATTCTGTACAGTCTAGGACAAATTATATAAAAACAAAATCAATCAAACAATCATATAACATGCATCAAACATTAGAGTATTCATAACGAGCATTTTATGCCCCCAAGGGGTAGCCGAGTTGGTTGAGTATGGCATGCTTGTGACCAAAGGTCATGAGTTCGAGTCCCTCTACATACGATTTTTCGGCTGAGTCTGTCATCTTGTGTGGTTTACCCTCTGGTGTTGGTTTGCAGGCTATCGCGTCAGACTGAGGGTTTACCCTGTGCGCACTCATTGCACGAGTAGCGGCTGCGGGTTCCCTCCGAAAAATAAAATAAAATAACGAGCATCTTATCTTCAATACTAAGTTCAAATTCCTTTTATGCAACCTTACTGTTAAAAGATAGCTTGGTAGCTTTGGCCGAAAAAGTAAATCGACTGATCACCTCTAGTATTTGTTTCAAAGAAAAAACATTACCTCTTAGAATTGATAAATTCTTGAATGTGTTAGAATTAAAAATCATTAGACCCTCAAGATTGTCCATAAGTATTGAATTATTTTTAGTTGCATGAAGATTGTAAGAGTTATATATTTTTAGGACAAATCTAATACACAAGCGTGTCAGCCGCGTTTGTATTAACACAAAGATCATGAATACTATCAAAGATATTACGATTTTTTTAAATTTGGAGAAGCACAATAACTATTACACGTTCATAAAAAAATTTAGCACTCAAGACTGAATCATTTTTTGCCCTCGACTTCTAGGAACTTGATCTTTCATCAGCTAAAAAAAAAATATGAGTGGTCACTAGTGTTTGATACCTATTGCAAACCTGACACTAAGGTTCCTTCATTCTAAAACCGATCACCTATGTTTAAGAATGTTACATATATAGTCGTTGACGCATGATAATTAACCATACAGAGACATGTAAAACCCAAAATTATAATTATTTTGTTACAAATACGGCCATAAGACATTTCACACCCAAAATACCCCAAAAATTGATTTATTAATTTGGATTTAAAATGTTCAGTTTCCGTATTTGTAGTCGCGCTAGTGTTGATCTACGCTTTTTTTATCAACAAGAATGGGTATTTTGGGTGTGAAATATCAAATAAATGTATTTGTAACAAAACAACTATAACTTTGAGTGGCATATATTACCGTATGGTTAATTGGCACGCGACAGTGACAACATATGCAACATTCTTGAACAAAGATGACCCATTTTAGAGACGAAGGAACCTTAGTGGCAAGAATGCAACAAGTGCTAAAAATTGGTGACCAACCATGATATTTAGCCATCTTTCATCAAACCATCATTTCTTGTGTTTAAGACTCCCCATTTCATGAAGTGCCCAGGTATATTTAGAATTCACTTCACATATCACATTATCTCTCATTTATTTGTAGTCTAGCTTAAAGAATACATAAGACATTGAGCACTTGCATTCGTTAACAAAAATAGGAAGTTTCTTTACCTTATGAAGACACCTTCAGATATCATAACCCTTTTGTGGTAGCATAAGTGAAATCTGTTATATACTTTGACTCCTTCTCAATGAGTTCTTCGCCTAAAAAAAACTTGACTTTCGGTAATTTTCCATTTAGCAGGATCATATGAATTCGAAGGACGGCCAACCCGACCTTCAATAGTAGGTAGATTCGACTTAATTACCTTAACTCAAGGATTCAAAACAAATTTTGACTTTGAGTCATCGCTTTTATTTTGAAAACTAAATATTTTGACGATAAAGTATCATCAACCAAAACTATAACACCTTCGGAAAATGTTACTTCATCAGCTTGGGCTTCAAATCTACATCTTGTGCTATATCTAACACATATTTTCAACCTCCATCTAACAACCTTAGGCATTTTTAGTTTGGGCGTATATGGTTTGAAAGTAGTATTCTTAGTTGCAGAAAACTAAACATAACCATTGTTGAGTCTCTTCAAAAATCCTGATATATTATTGTTTAGTATCTGAAATCTCATAATTGAATACTTTATCAGTAATTGGAGATATTATCCACCAAATCTCTAAAAAAAGTTACACTCATTATAAACAAGTAAGAAAAAAATCACATACACACAAAATATTTACTTTGGGAAATCCAAACCAAAGGAAAGTATATTCTTTATGTCAAGTCTTCCAATTGCCCAAGACAAAAATAAATTTTATATTTCATTGCAATTTAAAAAAATATATGCTTCATTGTATATAAGAAATAAAAAGAAATGATTTTTCTTCCTAACTCATATATTCATAATTACTAATAAGTTTTTATCACTAAAATATTAATAAAGTCGTTTAGAAAGAATGATAGTTGCCATTTAAATCCTCAAAAAGTTCGACAGAAGCTAACTCAAACAAAATATATATGGGTCTCCAATTTCAAGTACCTTTTTTAGCATTTAGTAAACTTTTTCTCACGTAATATACCAGACATGAATAATTTCCGGAGAGGATAAACGATGTTTTATCTCGCCAAAATATTCGTTACATTTTGAAGTCCAATTAAAACGATTTGTTTTTCTTCGAAACTAAAATAATAGAGCACATTGGTCTGACGATCTCAATATTAAGATTCCATGATATGGATTACTTTTGTTAATAGTTTTACCGCCGCACAATTGCTTCAAAAATTTTAACAGAAAGTACTCTTCGTTTTTGAATTTTAAAGCACAAATAGGTTGTACAACAAGTTTATAACAAATAACATTCGCACTCTCGTTGCGTCCTTGGTACACCAGAAGAACATATAGAAATTTCTTAGCAAAAAAGCATCAGTTTCTCTTTTATAACAGGCGATAACTAGATATCCATCTTCAAACATTTTTCATTATGGAAGGTATAAATCTCAACAACCTCATCGAGTGTTATCGAACGAGGAGTCTCCCGATTTGGCCTACTTTTGTTAATCATTTTACCGCCGCACGATCACTTCAAATTTGATAACAGATATGCTATTCGTTTTTGAATTATGAGGGAAGAATTAGGGAGTACAACAAGTTTATAACAAATAACATTCGCATGTACTCTCGTTACATCATCGGTACACCAGAAGAACATATAAAACTTTTTAAGCAAAAAAACCTCAGTTGCTCTTATAACAGGCGATAAGTAGATATCGATCTTCAAACTTTTTTATTTATGGAAGGTATAAATCTCAACATCATCATCGAGTGTTATCAAACTAGGAGTCTCCCGTGGATTATCTACAACATCTCAATCCAAAGTAGACCCCGTTAACTGCTATTCTATCTTTGTTTCAACATTTTTAGTTGTATTTGGAGCCAATGCAATAGTATAGCACTCTCTTTACATTTTTTTGGCTATTACGAAAACTCCCACCTGACTTCCAACTATATACTTCAAATATTAATGAACAATAAACGCAATAACATGCATTCTTCACAAACAAGACCTGCTGAAAATTGCAATATACAATGTCAAACCATCCACCACTATGAAACATACTTGTACCATTTTCTTGAAAGACCCTCAACCTAGAAATACCTCCTATCAAACTCTCTAATGACATCACAGTTACCCTAGTGTATCTCACTATTGTTCTATCAGATCGGAGAATGACAAGAGGGTCTTCTATTTGTTCGTAAATGGACATGAATATGATGTTTTTTGAACTACCTGTATTGATGAAGATCCTTCAAATTTCAGTTCTTTCAATGTCTATTCAAAACCGAATAATCCTCGTGTGTTCAAAGAACCATCCATAAATCATCATCATCAAAAATGATAAAGACCAATAGTTAATGTGAAAATGGGCTGACTTCTTCATTCTAACTGTATCCGTAAACTTAAAATCTGCATTTTCGAGAGTAATTGGTAGTTATCGACACAATATCTTCACATAATATAATGAATGACTCAAACAACTTGCACAAATTTTTGACTTTCTCATTAGCTCCGAGCTCTTCAATTACCATAACACTCATTCGATTGAGATCGGGGTCTAGATACTCTACGTTCATATCAAAATAATTAAAAGGTCATGTTACAGTTATTGCATTATCCGGCTTTGGTGCAACCTCGACGTCCATAAACTTCTTAAATTTCTCAAGATGATTATATAGATCCTTGCTCCCATCAAGCTTCTTCATCGTAAATATATCAAATCACATTCTTAACCAACCATCGTATTCTTAACCTCAGAAGGTTTATGCTTATCCGATGAGTTATGTTTTTTTCGTTATTCACGTTCTCGCTTTGAACCCTGATATCGACTAGAATGCCTCATTATAAAACGCATACGACCAGAGTTTCTTTTTTTTCTCTCATGGATATCCATTTATGGAGAAGAAGAAGAAAATTCCTCTGAATCAGAGATACATCCTTCACCAGATTTTGAAGAACTGTAACGATATTTGACCTTTCGTTTATTTCTCAAAGAATAATAGATTTTGTCCATTAAAACCACTTTCTTAAAGAATCATAATCATTGTCATCTCCCTCAAAAATCCCTCCCCCTCCAACAAATTTATGAATTTCTGATCAGACCATTCTGGGTCGAGCTACCATTATTTTTTACGCATTCAATGCAACAATTTTACTGCGCAATTGATCTTAATCATCTACTAGGGTTAATTAATCTTGTTTATCTCCATACTGATGTTGCAATTGGGCCTCCCATACTAAGTCATAAGAACCATCTCCAATCGTTATTCCTTTTGTAACTATTGTAGGTTCCACATGCATCTCGATATTTATCTCCCTAAGAATCTAAAGATTAGTTTAGTATGTTAATAGGTTTGGATATTCATATTTGGTACATGTCAAGACTCTCACTATGGTCGCCACTGATGTCTCTAGAAATATATGAGGGGTAAAAACGTCTAAAATATTTTGAGAAGGGTCACGAATATGTTAGAAAAATGCTAAAATGAGATATCTAAAGAGATAAATTGCCAAAAGTAATAAATAATTTATAATTATTTCACTATTTCTAAGCAAATGTACATTGCTTTATATAGTAATGGTAGTGAGTCTTTAAGCCCACATGGTTAGCACTAATGTTAAACATATTTACTCTATTCCATAAAATACCTTCAAAGTTACACACTTATTGGGTTTGTATTACAAAATAAAATGTCGGTATAATATTTTACCTATCTGACATGTCGGTCGGTCAATATGGCCCTTATCACTCATATATGAAAAAGAAAAATAATAAATAAAAGAAAAGTATTTTCATAAACTTTTGTTGAGATTATAAACTTTTCATATTATTTAAGGTTCTTCATCACATAATTAGAGATTATAATTTTTTCCAAACCCACACACCCAACCTGATAGGTTAGGATACTCAATCTATATTTTTTTGGTAGGATGTGTTATGAGTTTGAAATTAAATACCTATCGGGTTCATGCCATGGATTTTAATAAATTTGTTGCTGAGTATCAGCTAATTTAATACTATTTAAAATGATATATTATTTATTATTATTAATAAAAACTAATTTTTTTTATAATGTCTTATCAAACTATCATCGCTTGTGTTTACTTTATATTTTTTATATTATTTCTCTACACTATTAGAAAACGAATCGATTCTACTTCTCTGTACTATTACAAATGAATCAATTTCTAATTCTCTATATTTTTACAAACAAATTGATTTATACTCTACATCTCAAAACTTATGATTTTATCTTATGTAAGTAATATTTTTGTTTTTCCAATTTATCGAAAACATCTCATTTTCTTTTATATTTAGGGTTTTAATTTTAAATTTTATTTTTATTAGCAGAAAAAATGAGATAAAATTCTAATATATGTTAAGAAATTACAATTTAGGTTTGTCTACTATTTTTCCTTGTATATGAAAAAAATCATAATATACCAATAAACACACAACATCATACTTACGTACCAATAACCACCCAAGGTTTGATCAAGTACAAATAACTACATGGTTTGAACTAATAGTACTGAAAACTAATATACCAATAACCACCCAACATCTATTTGTATACCTTTGTTTTTATACCTATGATCCATTCTTTGATATTCTTTATTCTTTGCTGGTTTCTAGGTTTATTTGTTTCCTTTCGATCAATTTCTTATACAATTGGTGATCATTTATTTTTTTTACCACGATTGATTTCCTTTACTATTATGCAATTATCGATCGTTTATTGATTCATCTGATTTTTCTTTTTCTGATTTTGTTATTTTGTTTGTGTTAAATTATTATATTGTTATCTCATGATTTTATGATTTTTTAGTCATTTTGAATATTTGATTTTATATATTCACGTAAATATTTTGACAACTATATAAAAATAGTGATTTTAGAAAAAAGATTCGGGGATTTTTCATAGTTTGTAGGTGTGGGTGCAGAATTACGTGTTGTTAAATTACGTAAATACTAAGTGTTAAATGGGTATGGAATTACGTTCAATATGGGTGTGTAACTAGTTAGTACGGTTAGATTCCATAGTTATGTCACTTTAACTATCTTTGTGTGTCGTTTGGCTACATAAATATGTGAAAATTGGGTGCAAAAATAGTTTCAACTTATATGGAGTCATGATATAGTTCAAGATTTTATAAGAAAACTTATTTTTGGACGATACCAAGTTTAAGTACTTTTGGTAAAGCTTTTAGTTCAAATCAATGTCACAGTGTTATTCCATCTAGCTTGAAAAGAGAGCGATGAAAGACCTAATAAGAAAGGTATTTTATCCAATGTTGAAGAATTAGTTCATAATAGAAGATCATGTGAAGAAAACATATAAAATTATGCACTTTTGTTTCTTTTAATTGGATATGTTCTTTTAATTCCATTAAAAGAAATTTCTTAAACAATTTAGAATTTGATATTTTTTTAGTTATGATAGTAACAACTATTGGTTTTGTGCGGAATTATGTTCATTTTGGCTGCAGAAAGATAAAGTTGTTACAAAAATAAAAGTCTAATTTTGATGCAAAATTATATAGTAATCAAGTGTGGAATTACATTACATGTGATTGCATAATAACATTTTGTTGCGTAAAAACACTTATGCTATGAAAAATATAAGTGTAATTGAATTGCAAACTTTTGCTTTAATTAGTTACGAAATTACCTTACAAATGGTTGCAGTTGTGAAATAACAATATATAAATAAACGATAAGATAAAATTACTCCAAACAAAAAATACTATAGTTTAAAGACATACAACTTTTACAAATGAAATATTGTTGTGAATTTAACATACATGCATCGAACAATACACTATTGTATGTTGATGCTTAAAAAATAAAACATTTCACCTCTTTTTATTGTCGTAAAATCTCGTTCTGATGTGTTGAGTATTTTTCCAATTGAATGAAGCACTTCGCATACTCGTACACAAAAGCCACATAATAAAAAAATCAGATTTATGTTGTGGAATGTTTAACGGGCTGTTAAAATATATTGATGGATCTGGTATCACGAGTTCCCTTTCTATAAAATATTTGCACTCTAAAATCAAATTGACACAAACATTTGTATATTGTTTAAGAAAATATAAATATAAATTCAATACTATTATATTTTGATAATCCTTACCATTTGTTTCGGCAACCTCAGTGTCGTGTGCGTTTTACATAGTATAGAGTTGTACTTATATATAATATTTTTTTCTAAATCAATTATAAATAATGTCCAATGATTTGATCCACCATTTACTCTAACATTTCTATAGATTGGAACAATGATATATCATATTTCTTTATGTCCCGTTTTGTATATATCGTCCAACATTAAGGTAACAATTTTTTATATCTTGGATTAATGTCTATAATAAGATATATAGAACCAAATTAATAGTAAAAAATAATGCATATGAATTTTTATTTCAACATAATAAATTATCTTATCAATGCATGACTTGATATGTATGTTGTTTTTCTAAAATTTGGTAGATTTAAACCATAGGTTGTGAAACAACGACATCATGATTCATCTCTTCAAATCAAATGAATATATATATATATATATATATATATATGCATCAATGACATGTAGATGATAAGATCTATGGAAATAAGGAAAAAATATTTACAAAATAATAAAAACAAAACTAGGGAATTAAGTGTTAACTAGTTGCGGAATAATGTATAAAATCGATGGACAAATAGGTTTTCCAATAATGAACAGATTAAAAGATAATTAGTTGCTTAATTACGAATAAATTGGGTGCGTAAATAATATTTTTGGGTGCAGAATTACCTTGTAGTCCAACTCATTATCATTTGTAATCTCCAATATGCGTGCGAATTAAACAAAACAACTTCTTTCTGGATATTGCCATAAACTTGATTTTTTAACGATCAAAGCTTCTTCTACCTTATTCAAAATGAACAAATATTCGAGATATTCATCTAATATGAATTTTTGTTCTTCGTTATGGATTGTGCAATCATATTTCACGTCTACAATTTTCTTATCATATGTTGCCATATCATATTATGCAAAATCATCTCCTACATGTTTTGCAACTTCTTAAGAATCTTAAACAACTGATTATACCTCTTTTATTTAGTTCAATGCGTAAAAGAGTTGTAATAAACAAAAAGAAAAAACAGCTCCAAATAGAAAAAATGTGTACTTATAAAAAAAATAAAAAATAGCCATAAACACTTATCACACTAAATTTCGAAATGTATCCTAGTGACAATATATTTAATTTGTTATAAATATTCTATCCAAATTAAGATAAAATTCTAATTTCTTGTAGATACTATATGATTTTTCATATATTATAAAAAATATATACTCCATATCTTTATAAATAAAATTTTAGCTCCAAAATTTAACTTTAAATGGTGTTACACTTTATTCACTATAAACTCTCATGTAAAGCTTATATTAATATTTAACATAATTATATTTAACATATTCATATCTAAAATTATATTTAAACTAATTTTTTAGTACTTAATTATATTTAAGATATTTAGCACTTATGTTTCAAGAGGATCATCTAAATAAAATAAAACGGTATAAAAATTTATTAAAATTGTTTTATTGATATAAATCATTGTATATCGTGTTAAGATTTAGAAAAGTATATGGGTTCTCTATCGATGAATACACCAAAAACCTAAATATAACTGGAAAGTAGGGCTGTTATCGGTCCGGTTCGGTCCGGGTTTTGAAGGAACCGGACCGGACTGCTAAGCTTATCGGTTCGGACCGGACCGGACCGCTAAGCTTTCGGTTCTAATTTTTGGAACCGGACCGAACCGCTAAGCTTTCGGTTCGGTTCGGTCCGGTCCGGTCCGGTTCGGTCCGGTTTGATTCGGTTCCGAGTTCGGTTCGGTCCGAGTTCGGTTCGGTCCGAGTTCGGTCCGGTCCCGTTTCGGTCCTGTTTCGGTCCGGTTTCGGTCCGGTTCCGGTCCGGTCCACTTAAAAAATAGAATCAATTAAAATTGATTTTTAATTATTTTTTTATTAAAACAAATGATATAAAAACTAAAGTTTATAAGTTTATCTTTCATTTTCTTAAAAAATTGGTAATTAACTATTAATTTTGGTACTCTAATTTATAAAAAAATATATAATAATAATAAATAATTGGTTTTAATGGTTTTATTGGTCCGATTTTTTATCGGTTCTACCGATTTATCGGTTTCATCGGTTCGATTCCGTATCGGTTCCTTCGATCCTATCGGTTTTATCGGTTCGGTTCCTTATCGGTTCTATCGGTTTATCGGTTCTATCGGTTCGGTTTTTAATCGGTTTTTTGTTTCGGTTCCTTATCGGTTTTCGGTTTTTAGAATGGAACCGCGAACCGGACCGTTAAAATTCGGTCCGGTTCTCGGTCCGGTCCTTATCGGTTCGGTCCCGGTCCGGTTCTCGGTTCCGGAGAACCGTTGACAGCCCTACTGGAAAGAAACCAAAATTCTTCTGAGTCCAGAAAAATGAAAGTGAAATTGAAAGTGGTTATCTGGGCCTTAGCCTATTAGCCTGTGAGGTAAAAAAAGCCCAAACATTACAATTTTAGGGTTTCTTTCTCTTTGTATTTTCCTATATGTATTCGTCCCGTCCATCATCAGTATATTTCATCAAAAGTGTGTATTTAGTTTCTCTTCGATTTTAGAATTTATTTTCAGGTAGGGCAACGATGTATTAGATTTGTCCGTACCATCTGAGATTTATTCTCAGATGCTATTTTTTATTTATTTACTTGCTGTTTTCCTTGATCAGATTGAGTTTGGCAGATGCAGATTAGATCGGTACTATCGATTGGGATCGCCAGGCAACAAGTAGCATCCTGATTAGCGTACGTATGTAGCTCCCTTTACCGTGTAAGTTACTATTATTGCCTCATTCTAATCTACTATTAGTGTATTTAGGGCCGTTGCCTACATGGTACTGGCCTGGGACTGAATTTCTAGCACTTGTTTCTTTTATTGCCATAAAACTTGTGCATATAGATCTCCCACATCATTCCTACTGATTCATTGTCCTATTTGTCTTACTTATTATTTTAGTATTGACCCGGATTAGAAATTCAATGTATAAACTCCAATCTTACAAGACTAAAAGAAATTTAAAAATCTAAGTATCTTGGTACTATACCAAGAAATTCTAAAATTTAAGTATTATGGCATTATACCTACTTTAAATTTGTGATATTCTTATTTATAGAATAGGTGTACTATATATACTTTTCTTTCACTACTACAACAAGTATGTACTGTAAAGTCGTGATCTTCTTATTTATACTGAATTTGAGTGTAACCTCTATAAAAAGGTTTCTCCATCAATCAATTGGTATTATACCAAGAGATATTTTCGTGTTGTTCAACAACACATCAAACAAAAAATAAAAAGTTATACTTTTGTTAGCAGTCAAACACAAGGACAAGTGAATCTTGTTGTTTCATTATCATTAGTTTCTATGGAGATTTTTTTTTTTATTTTTTTTTTCACTTATATTTTATTGTATCTTTTGGTATCATAGCTTGTGTTTGTAATGTCTAAAATATGGAAACATGCTTTTTTTAGAAATTTTGTTACATATTTTGATTATAAATTCAAGCTCTGATACCAATTGTTACAGTTGAATATCAATGAGTAAAGAGATAAATGAAATTTTAAATAGAAAATAATAATATTGAACTATATTTTTTACATTTTTTTAATAATTTGTTTAATTCCTAATAACACATGATAATTGTGGATCATTTCAAGTCTAAATGAACCAGATGTTTCACATTAAATTCGTGAGTTTTGTGTATGCATTTAGATTGATTTTCTTTATGATCTTATATTGATAAACTTTTTTGTACGTTCTAACTTATTATACTTAAGCAACCTACACAAGATCTTCGACTTTGAACATGACCAACCAATGTATTTTCTCTAATATATCATTTGTACCTCTGGGTAACTTTCTTAAGATGCTTTGTATTGCTCTCCTAAATGTCCCATAGCTTAGCTATAACATTCTCAACTTTAACCGGACCTTTCTTTATCTCTGGAAAAACCAACTCCATAAGACCCATATATACTGTATTTGTCTTCTTACAGACAACAAAGTGTGCCAACTTACATTGAGGATCAACCATCATGGAAACATACTTATTATCATTGTGTTTCACACTTAGTTTTTTTTTCAAAACAAATACTCAATGGTTGTTTTTATTTTTTACCCTTTATTTAGTTTCAAATTTATAATTTTATGCCATTATCCACTATCAAACCTCTATTCCAACAAACATATCATTAAGAAAAAATACAGGCAAAATATATGATTTAAATTCTAAAATTAAACCATGAAAATTAAAAAACTCAAATGGTTTAAAGACTATTCATGGAAGAAGAATACATTCGAATGAATACATTCAAACCAAAGATTCAATACCTGCGAACGATACCCAATAAATTAATAAGGTAATTTAATCTTGTATTTTAGTTTTACATTCATCAAACATGAAAATCCATTTTAAAAAAATCATGTCAAAAATCCCGAATTTGTAGGTTAAACTCATGTCGAAAATATTGTAATTTAATATTGTATTTTAGTTTTACATTCATTTAGGCTCATAATTAGATGCTTTTAAAAATACAAAAAAACCGCATTTAATTCCGAGCCATCATCTCAAAATTATATGCGTTTTTTAAGAAAACACCTAATTTTGAGATGCTCACTCGAAATTAGATGCATTTCTTATTGAATTCGATTTTTTTTGCGTCGAGTTCTAATAACTTGATATGCAGGAAAAATCGAGTTACATAAGAGTTTCAGAAACTCAATTATCTAAATTAAAAAACCAAGATTAAATCTAGATTTTTAACTTTGGAATTCGAGAGCACGCTTCAAGTGGTGGCTAGGGGTTTTTTGGGTTTGAAGAGAAGAGCTGAGTATAATTTTAACTTGAAGGTTGTCTACTTATATCGAATTTATGATGGCTATGGTTTATGGGTGAATTGATGATGGACATAAATTAGTTGGATGGATTGCTGGAAACAATTAAGGTAGATATGCTGTTTGGGTGGTTACTGAAAAAGAAGGTAAAAAAGATAGATATGGTATTGGGTGTAAAATTTAAAAATATGTAAATTAAATAATTCATTTAGGGAGGTAATAACAAAATGTGATATTTTTTGAAATATGAAGGGAATAATATATCTTACGGAGGAAATAGCTTCACCTCTTTTTGATTATTTATCAATATTTTTCTGTTTTTATAATTTAGGAACTAGAATTTACTTTAGACCCTGAAATTAATTCGCATAAAGTGAAAATAAGAAAGTCAAGCAAAAAAAAGATTACCCTTTTAAATTCAAAGTAAGTCATGTCTATGATGGGAAACTTATGAACTAGGTCATCGTAAAATTGATAGCTTTTCATTAAACTTGTACTTTTTCATTGATATTATTATATCAACATTATAATTTGGTACACAGTGTGGTGTACCATCGGTACACTAGACTGTGCACCATAGGTACCGTAGCCTGTGCACCATAGGTACACAGTAGACAGTACATATGGTGCACAATTGAATCTTGGAATTTTTTTCCCGGTTTTTTTCCTGCGTTTTCTGTTTTTGTGCTCTTAAATTCCCGCCAAAGTAAACTTTCATTCTTCTATATAAGGAAGTCTATCTTACAACACAAAACACACAAAACTCTCCTTCTAACATAGTTGAAGTCTTTCTTAATGGGTTGGAGTGTGTTTGATGATGCTCATCTGCTCAAGGCTGCTAGAGCTGTGAAGTTCAAACGGCCGGACGATAATGTTGATGAGTTCTTTGATGAAGTTTTGTGTATGATATATTTCATGTATGACGAAATGTCTACGTCTAGACAAATGCCTCGATCTCGTACTCGTGAGGAGGTAGCCACAAGGTACAAGTCTATAACTAGTGGACCGATGTTCTTGGTGTTTAACAAGCCCCAGAAGTTAGGAATGAAGCATTTGACTCTTTCGGTTTAATGATCACAGACTATTTGTCTTTGGAAATGGCACAATACGTTCATTCTCAAATTGCCATGAAGGAGGAAACAGTGCGTATTCTCAGCGACAATGGAGGCTACGATTTTGACTAATTGTATTCTCAATCCCAAGTTATGTACTAATGTTTATGCGATGTTGTTGTTGCTTGTTTGTGATGTTTGATATTAAGTTATGAAATGATTATTGGCGTATCGTTATAAGTTGGTAAATTTCATGAATTACTGTGATAAAAAGGAAGGACCAAAACGATGTAGTAAAATAAACAAAGTTCTAAACAACATAAATCCGTCCAAAAGACATAAAGCGACCAAAAGACACAAATGAGTTCGAAACATGAACATAAACCCGACCAAAACACATAAACCAACTAAACAAATTCATCAAGATTAGTTACTTCTGGGAATGAACAAACTGGATTTCTCCCTTCGAGTTCCGTGTATTTCTTGCAGCGACCAACTATTGGTAGCTCCCAATGCGTAGCCTCTTCACTCTTCAACTTCTGCCACGTAGGATGTATGCGTGCGCAAGGGCAAAGGGGCTTGATTGATAGCTGTTTAATACTACTTAAATTAGAACCAACAATTGAGTAATATAGTGGTGAGAAAAAACATAACCATATATCGAATGACTTACATTGACAAAGTGGTTAGTATCAACGAATCCAAACCCAATCTCACGTATTTGGGCCATAATGGGGGGTTTAACGCGCAGAGGTAAAAAAGTATGACTACAGTTGTGAGACCCCACGAGTGACACAAAATGAACAATGAATTCGAACTTGGTTGCAATCGTAATCCCCATTTCAGGCATTGTTATCCAAGATTTGGGTGATGCTCGTGTCTCGTAGTAGTTTATACTTTCTGCAACCTTCAGGTAATCCTCTTTATCGCTATAAATCTTGCTGTACGTGTCGTAGTTTTCCATTAGTTCATCGTATACTGCCTTCCGAACACCTCGCCAACCTTCTTCATGACCATACAACCCAAATGAAACTGCTCTATATCCATAATGTCCATCTGGCTTAACATCATTTATACCCGATATAAAAGGGTTGAAGTGAATCGGAAACCAACGCAAAAAACCTTTCGGGTCATGTATTAGTTCTGTGACTCGATCAATGGACGGTTGTACGATGTTGCTAGCGCGCGAGGCAATGGAAGAAGTACGAGTATGAGGTACTCTCGAAGTTTAATTTGCTTGTACGTATGTAACGCTTTAGGTTAGAATGAGCACTCTCGACGCGGTTAGTTGTGCAGTGTCCCAAATGCAAGTTATTGTTCGTCTTCCAAACAACAAATTTGTCCATATACTTATCGAGCCACGATTTTTCAGTGTATTCAATTGCAAGAGGGTAATCTTTGTACTCCAATAGCATGTCCCGTCGGGCGTGATCAAATTCAATCTCTGATGCTGCATACGCAATCTTCTTCCAAGCAGTAACAAATTTTGTATGATCACTTTTCTCGAGGAAGTGTTTTCTTGTTTGCCCTTGAACATTTTGGTTTATGTGCCAGCGACATAACATATGTGTTATCTCTGGGAATACCATTTCTATGGCGTTCATCAATGCTAAATCTCTGTCGGTTAGGATGACCCGAGGTTCTTGAATTCCGTGAATGGAAATCAACGACTTCAAACACTCTAACACCCATTTGAAGGCAAATACCGCACAGAAAGTCAATCCGGTACACGTCACACCCACTATCTCGAACAATGGCATACCATATCGTATGACTTTATATGTACTATCCATAATCAAAACTGTCGGAAATGTCCGCAAAAGGTCAACACTGACTGGATGGGCAAAAAACAAATCTGTAATGATTTGTCCATCGTCTTCACCAGATTTATGCCATTCATAATAATTATGTGACTTAAGCTCACCCAACAAGAACTGAAGTTGTGACCTACCCGCCTTCTTTAAAACCCGACTTTTCTGTCGTGCATTGTAGATCGTCCGCATGGTAGAAACATTATCTTCGTTCAACTTCTTGACATCATTCAGTATATCTCTGGGGTGAGTACCAATGAAGGTCGCTCGTTCAACATATTCCATCTCTTCATCATTCAAACGGCCAGCAAAAGAATGACCATCTAGATGTAAAGAAGTCTTATGTTTATGAATACCACATTTCACTTCTAACTTCCATTGATCTGGTTCAACCATTGACCCGAGAAGCTGAAATGGGCAGTCAATCTTTTTCATTCCTGTAGACTTCCGCTTACGGTCTTTTTCTGCAACTCTTGGAGTATATGCCCCCCCCTCTCACACTGGAAATAAACTCTCGGATTTTTTCTGTTGTTTACTTTGTCGCGCCGACTTATGTTGATAACCATACCATAGAGTTTTCCTATCTTTGTAACCCATTTCACCAATGCGTCGTGTGTGTAGAACTCGGTAGTGAAGAACAAATGACTGTAATCAGTAGCGGAAGGTGCCTCAGTCCCACTAGCGACATTCGTCCCCTATTACACAACAAAAAACCACAATAAGCATTCAGGTATAGTTAAAAACATAAAAAAACCTTGATTTTTTTTGAAAAACATGCGCGAATCCAAGGTTAAGAGGCCTAAAACCGGTGGTTCTAAGCCTCATAACCGGCCGGACATGACCATAAGCACCACCGGTGCTGAGGCCATGAACCGGTGATGCTGGGGCCTCAGAACCGATCGGACTGAGGCCCCTGCAGCACCGGTTCATGGCCTCAGAACCGGTGGTGCTAAGGCTTCGGGACCGACCGGCTGGTGGCCCATGCACCATCGATTCCAAGCCATAGAACCAGTGGTGCGTAGGTGACGCACGGCCGGTTCAAAGGCCAAGAACCGGCCGTGCGTCACCTACGCACCACCGGTTCCATGGCCTGGAACCGATGGTGCATGGGCCACCGGTTCCATGGCCTGGAACCGATGGTGCATGGGCCACCGGTGAAGTTTTTACCTTCTCCGGCGATGGTGGTGGATGCTCCGGCGACGATGGCTGCTTCTCCGGCGACTCCAACTCTTTTTCTGGCAAAATTTCATCATCCCTTTTTTTCCGGCGACATCAACTCCTCCACACTGATCCATAGTTCTGCTTCGGTCATGATCAATTTTGTGTTTTAGGTTGAATGTTCTTGATTTTGTTATGAAGTTTGAATTTGGTTTCAAAATTTTAAGAAAACTATACTATTTGGATACTAAATTCAGCAAAGAAGAATGTTTGTTTGGGTATAGATAGCGAAATAGGTCATTTGGTGAATTGGGTATACTCAGGATACACTTAGTAGTTTTTTTTACTTAATGACAGTTTGGATATTAATTATCTGATGGAGGGTAAAAATGTAAAAAAAAAGTCAAACGAAAGTCAAATGTTGATTTTGGGTATACTTAAACCTGAATTGGGTATGTATAGCCATACCCTTGTATTGCTCTCCTAAATGTCCCATAGCTTAGCCATAACATTCTCAACTTTAACCGGACATTTCTTTATCTCTGGAAAAACTAAATCTATAGGACCCATATATACTGCCATAGTAAGTCACCACAAACTTCTCTAAAAATATCATATGACCCTTGAATCTTGATCATATATGGTATTGATAGATAAGCCATGTAAATGATAGATTTCTTCAAAGTATAAGAAAGCAACATCCACTGTATTCTTCGTCTTCTTACAGACAACAAAGTGTGCCAACTTACATTGACGATCAACCATCATGGAAACATACTTATTATCATTGTGTCTCATACTTAGTTTTTTTTTAAACCATAAGTTATTTTTTTTTCCATAAAACACATTCCCAGATTGGGTCTCATGAATAGGTTTTTTTTAAATATCTATTTTTGAGCTATTTGCGAAATAGCTACTTTATAAGAGCGCTTTGATGGATGAAGCTATTTCCTCCATAAAATCTATTATTTCTCTGTCTCAAATTTTCAAAACAAATACTCAATGGTTGTTTTTATTTTTTACCCTTTATTTAGTTTCAAATTTATAATTTTATGCCATTATCCACTATCAAACCTCTATTCCAACAAACATATCATTAATAAAAATTACAGGCAAAATATATGATTTAAATTCTAAAATTAAACCATAAAAATTAAAAAAATCAAATGTTTTAAAGATTATTCATGGGAGAAGAAGACATTCAAACCAAAGATTCAATAGCTGAGAACGCTACCCAATAAATTAATAAGGTAATTTAATCTTGTATTTTAGTTTTACATTCATCAAACATGAAAATCCATTTTAAAAAAATCATGTCAAAAATCCCGAATTTGTAGGTTAAACTCATGTCGAAAATATTGTAATTTAATCTTGTATTTTAGTTTTACATTCATCTAGGCTCATAATTAGATGCTTTTAAAAATACAAAAAAACCGCATTTAATTCCGAGCCATCATCTCAAAATTATATGCATTTTTTAAGAAAACACCTAATTTTGAGATGCTCACTCGAAATTAGATGCATTTCTTATTGAATTCGATTTTTTTTGCGTCGAGTTCCAATAACTTGATATGCAGGAAAAATCGAGTTACATAAACTCGATGTGCAGGGAAAATAGAGTTTCAGAAACTCAATTATCTAAATTAAAAAACCAAGATTAAATCTAGATTTTTACCTTTGGAATTCGAGAGCACGCTTCAAGTGGTGGGTAGGGCTTTTTTGGGTTTGAAAAGAAGAGTTGAATATAATTTTAACATGAAGATTGTCTACTTGTATCAGATTTATGATGGCTATGGTTTATGGGTGGATTGATGGTGGACATAAATTAGTTGGATGGATTGCTGGAAACAATTAAGATAGATGTGGTTGGGGTAAAAAACACCGGTCATCCTCCACGTTTGCAGCTTGTAACAAGTTAGTCCCTGTCATTTGAGGCCGTAATAAAGGGGTCTTTATCGTTTTATTGGGTAGAATAAAACCATCCTTTTCGAGTCCAGCCCAACATTTGTCTCCATAATACCCTTTGACCAGCCACATCAGCGATCCACGTAGGACGCTGATGTGGCAACCCTAAAACTTAAACCCGGCCCAACAACCAACCCTAACCCAATAACCCATCCCAGTTTCTAACCCAAGAACCAACCCTGACCCAATAACCCAGCCCAGCCCTAACTAATAAACCGAAACACTCATCTGATGACTCGTACTCTCAATTTTAGGGAGGGAGAGAAAGGCAAAATTTAGAGAGAGAAAGTGCAGTATATTAAACGGGAAAAGGGGAGCCACACAAAAGAGAGCATGGTGAGCAACGTTTTACGGCGACGGACATCGGAAAAGATCAATGACGGTTCCCGTGCTTCACCGCCGGATTCCGAAGAAGAATTTCACGTTCTCGCCGTCGACGATAGTCTTGTAGATCGTAAACTCATCGAAAATTTTCTTAAACTATCCTCTTGCAAAGTGACAACAGTCGATAACGGAAGAAAAACTCTACAGTTGCTAGGGTTAGATGAGGAGAAGTCTGATTCTGGATTCAATGTTCCGAAGATTGATCTAATCATCACAGATTATTGTATGCCTGGAATGACAAGCTATGAACTTCTCAAGAAACTGAAGCAAGATTCATCTAATTTCTGAGATATTCCGGTAGTCATTTTGTCATCGGAGAACATATTATCTCGAATCAACAGATGTAAAGAAGAAGGAGCATATGATTTCATAACGAAGCCGATGAAACTACCCTACCCGACGTGAAGAAACTGAAAGATGAGATTATAAGACGATATAAAAACGTTAACGATGATGATATGGGGAACCAGATACAGTTAGGTGACTGTTTTGATCTATGGTCATCGTCGTCTATGTTAGATTGAGTGCACAACTATAAGTATAACTATAAAGTTTCCGTATCGGATTAGGATTAGTTAGCTTACTTTATCGGAATAATAATTCCAAGTATAACAGCAGCAACAACAACAATTACTATGAATATGAATATGATTAAGATTGTTGCTTGTAAAAAAAAAATCGAAACCCTCATTTTACTCCAAATCCCTAATCCCTTCCTCATGGGCCGGGGTGAACTGCGAGCTTAACCGTGTTACTGTGCTTTGCCTTCCCGGCGTTTCTCTATCGGGCCAAATTCCAAACGGTGTTTTTGGTAACCTGACCAAGCTCCGTACTCTCAGTCTCCGACGGTACCATCGCCAGTGATCCGGACCTCAACGGAAATGATAACAATCCCACCGACAATACAAAGAACACGAAGAAAAAACTCTCCGCTGGCGCGATTGCAGGGATTGTAATCGGATCGGTGGTTGTTTTAGCTTTGCTTCTCTTGATTTTAATTCTTCTATGTCGGAAGAAAGAGAAACGAAATCCAAGATCGTTAGGATAATTGGGAAAAGAGAAATGGATTAGGGATTTGGAGTAAATGAGGGTTTCGTTTTGATTTCGGGTTATTAGTTAGGGCTGAGTTGGGTTATTGGGTCAGGGTTGGTTCTTGGGCCGGGTTTAAGTTTTAGTTTTGCCACATCAGCGTCCTACGTGGATCGCTGATGTGGCTGGTCAAAGGGTATTATGGGGACAAATGTTGGACTGGACTCGAAAAGGATGGTTTTATTATACCCAATAAAACGATAAGGACCCCTTTATTATGGCCTCAAAGGACAGGGACTAACTTATTACAAGCTGCAAACGTGGAGGATGACTGGTGTTTTTTATCCGATATGGTTGATATGGTGTTTGGGTGGTTGCTGAAAAAAGAAGGTAAAAAATATAGATATGGTATTGGGTGTAAAATTTAAAAATATGTAAATTAAATAATTCATTTAGGGAGGTAATAACAAAATGAGATGTTTTTTGAAATATGAAGGGAATAATATATCTTACAGAGGAAATAACTTCACCTCTTTTTGATTATTTATCAATATTTTTCTGTTTTTATACTTTAGGAACTAGAAATTACTTCAGACCCTGAAATTAATTCGCATAAAGTGAAAATAAGAAAGTCAAGCAAAAAAAAGATTACCCTTTTAAATTCAAAGTAAGTCATGTCTATGATGGGAAACTTATGAACTAAATCATCGTAAAATTGATACCTTTTCATTAAACTTGTACTTTTTCATTGATATTATTATATCAACATTATAATTTGGTTGTTCTTATCTACAATGATAGTGAAACATTAGTTGAACAATCGCTGGCGATCTTACTTCTGTTGATAAGAACCTGGATTTTTTTTATAGTAATAAGGAAGGTATTTTTCATGAGAAGTAGTTGTACCTCATAGATCATCATCCCTAAAGATCATCACTGATGTTAGGGAATGTTTTTTATATGCTTAGTGACGGGAATGATATAGGATGGTTGTATTTTGAAAAATTTAGTTGTCTTTTGTATATTGAATTAGTGCATCAATTTTATGAAATTGGAAGTTTAATTGAGAATGATGTACAGGGTTTGGGAATGAAATGCATCATAAATCATAAAGAATAAAGTTTTCTTAAGTTCTAATAGAGAACAACCAAAGGTTAACCGTTATCGCAAAGCTTGGTAAAAATAATCTTAATGGGTACACCAAATTAGCTTTAAAATTAGTTAGTTATTATTTGTTCCAAATAATAGTAATGATACAAACTTGACGTTTCTTTAGACATATGTAACTGTTATTATCGCGCAGACGTCTAAGATTAATTTACCTAGTTTGATAATTGGGCATATGGATAATAGATTTCTTGGTACGAGGTTACCTTATGGGATGATCCTTACTCAATTGCTTATGAGAAAGAGGGTAGATGTTTCAAGATGGACTTTGCGTTATCTTTTGACTAGTACAACTATAGGAAAGAACTCACTGAGATTAGAAGAACTATATTCTTGGGAATGAATGATTTGGTCGAAAAGGGAGGTATATGACGGATACACGGATGTGTTGCCACAAAATTGTAGAGCTAATAACATTAACAACCCACCTGCTCTGTCTACTAGTTTTCAGATGCGGGTCACCCACACTATGATGCAGCCTCATGCAGCCGCTTCCAATACAGGTTGTTTATCTCGTCAATAACAAATGATGTCTGATCAACATTATATGGAATGGATGCATTCTGAGCATATCACCATGTATAATAGAAATGGGGAGCGTTGGGTTCGAAAGGAGTAGCGCTGGGAGGACGATAACAACCGACTGACTTAATTACGCATCACTCAAATGGCAAACAACAATGACATAAAACTAATGTTAACGAAGTTGAATTTGCAACGGTTAGTAGAGCATGGAGCATCGTTGTACATGGAAGTCACTGCCTCCCGTTTAATAGCTATTCCTATTTTTATGAGCGTAGATTTAAGTTTTGAGTATGTAGAAAAACATACAGAGTTATGAATTGATTAATAAGATGCCAATTCGACGTTTAGTGTATCCTTCAATTTTAATTCCAAGTTCTTTAAATATTCCATTAGCATCTAAAGAAGCTCCGTCATATTCAATTACTACAAATAATGTAAATGGTTATAATATTAGAATTTTCCAACTATGAGTGAAAGAAAGAAAAAAAAACAAGGTCTCCCTTACTAGAATCACCTAATGACTTCAGAGTTAAAGAAGACAATGTTACACATAGTAACTTTTTAACGTTCTATTTGGTTTTTGTTTTTTTAACATTCTAACAAGAGAAGAATGCGGAAAAAAATAATACAGTTTTCAATTTTCAAATTGGAAAAAATATCTTAATTCTGTTTTTTAGCACTAGTTCTTTTTTATTTGTAAAAATTATATTTATTGTGAAAATATGATTTCATCACAAAAAAAATCAATTATGAAAAAAATATTTTTGTGCGACAACTGTTTTTTCCTCAAAAAATCAACTGAGTTGCGACAATTTTTTTTTGTGACGAACAACGTTTGTGGCCTTATAGTACATTTTGTGGAAAATATAGTTCATCACGTTAAATAAATTGTGTAGCGTTAAAATGATAAATTTTTCGCATGACACCTACTGCGAGGGTGCTATTGCAGCGAATTGTTTGCGACAAACGTTTTATCGGAACGAACTTGCGGAGAAAAATTACTAGTTTTTACGGGAACAAAAATTATCGCATAAACTACTTATTGTACTAGTGTTGTTTTCAAGACCCTCGTTTAAGGGTCGTCGAGTTGAAGACCCTCGACTAACTACAAGGCCCTCATCTAGGAGACCATCAATTCGAAAACCCTTGACTAACTAATAGGCCCTCATTTTGGAGACCTTTAGTTTGAAGACCTTCGGCTAACAATGGGTCCCTCGACTAACAATATCCCACTTAAAGACTTATTTTAATTTGTCTTTACAGCTTGATTTATACAACAAATTTCTACGGTCTTGGTACTCTTACAGACCAACTGAAGTTGAACACAACTTCAGTTTTTTGTACCTACCGTCTTTGCCAACATATCCGCTGACTTCTTACTTTCTTGGTTCTATTATTAACACCCCATCTTCCAATAAAGATCTGATGGAATGATAACGAAGTCCAATAAAGAAAATCTTCTTTTTGAATCCGAGGTAGGTTTATAAACCTTGAAGCCATCATCTATTTATTGCCTTTTGTCATTGCTACATACTCAACTTTATAGTAGATCGAGCGATAATCGTTTGGAATTATGGCATCCAACTAACATTTGTAGTTCCAAAATCAGCATTGACATAGCATTGTACCTTTAAGTGCAATTACCAAGTAATAAACACTTATTTGTGGTGACTTGTAGGTACCCAAAAAAAAACAAAGCCTCATTTTCGCCTAATGATGCAAGATAATTGTGGATTATTTCAACTACATGACATCTTCAGCAGGCTAGCGAAAGGCACTAGATACTTCACATTAAAGACATCAACATTTTACTGTATGCATTCAGATTGATTTTCCTTACGATCTTATATTGACCAATCTTCGTACCTTCCAACTTATTATACTTATGTGCAGGATAATGATCCTTGGTTAAGACAACCTACACAAGATCTTCGACTTTAAAATTGACCAAGAAATGTCTCTTCTCTAATGTGTTTTAACTCTGGGTAACTTCCTTAAGATGCTTTTACTGCTCTCCTAAATGTCATATAGCTCAGTCATAACATTCTCAACTTTAACATAATCTTTTCTTATCTCTGGAAAAACCAAATCCATAGGACTTGCATATACCACCTTGAATCTTGTATTAGCAAGTCACAACAAACTTCTCCAAAAATATCATACGACCCTTGAATCTTGGTCTGATACGATATTGATAGGTAACCCATGTAATTTCCCTCTTTATTTGAAGTATAAGGAAGCAACATACATGATATTCGTCATTTTCTTGTAGATAACAAAGTTAGCCATCTTAGATTAATGATCAACCATCATATAGATAGAATCATTATATTTGCGTCTCACACTTAGTTATTTTTAAAAACAACACCTTCTAGTTTAAAATGGTTATTTTTTCATAAAACACATTCTGAGATTGGGTTTTATGAATATGTTTCGTGTTTTTTTCAATATCTATTTTTGAACCATTGTGTGGGAAATAATTACTTTATAAGAACTTTGTGATACTTTATCAATATTTTTGTGTTTTAATAATTTAAGAACTAGGTATTGATTCAGACCCGGAAATTAATTTTTTTGAAATGAAAAAAAGAAAGGTCGAGCAAAAAAAATATATTTCCATTTTAAATTCAGAGCTCTTCTTTTCTACGATGGGAAACGCTTTCGGAACTAGGTTATTGTAACACGAATACCTTTTCATTAAACTTGTACCTTTTCGTTGATATTAATTATAACACTATACATTGGTTGTTCTTATCCACTATGGTACAAAACATTAGTTGAACAATTGCTGACGATCCTAACTCTCTTGATAAGAACCCAAAACCTTTTGATAGTAATAAGAAGAGTATTTTCATGAGGAGTAGTTGTACCTCATAGATCATCAATCCTAAAGATCATCACTGATGTTAGTGTACTATTCACATGCATTGTAGACTCATTTCTATGACGTGTATTTCTAAATATTTTTATGTTGGTTTCTTGAAGAGTGATGTATCACTGTTTGTGTATATTCCCTAAGGATAGTAAAACTTACTTGTTTATTATGTTTATGCTTCTTTAGACCACCAGTTTTATCCTTTTTTCTCTCATCTTTCCATCTCTCTATTTTTAAGAAAATAAACCAACTCTCTATTATCAATTAACCTTTGAATTTTATCCATTAATTAAAAAGAATCTTTATTAACTTGGCCATTATAACAATGGTTCTTTAATTAGTATGCGGCTCGATTAAAATTCCATAGTAAGAAAAATAGGTTGCCTAGATTGTGTCATGACGACGTCTTTAACTCTTCGTCCATCAGCATGTTTTCTCTCACAGACCACCATCTACTGCTTTGATACCTTTGCTAGGATGATTCTACTTCGTTTTCTCTTAAACCTTAGTAAACATATTCAAAAAATTTAATAGATCTCTCATATTATCAACTGAAAATTTAAGCAAATATTTAAGTAATATACTCTAAATCAGAAGTCTTCTCTTGAAAAATAGACAAATAATACGAAACTTGATTATTATAGTTTTATTGAAAAATAAACTTGATCACTTATATGTTCTTATTTCCTATATCGAATATAAAAAAATGATATATAAAATATGAAATTTTTTTAGTATATAAAATGGTTTTTTTAAGTGTATGAAATTCTAACCGGAAACTGACAATAAGAGATTAATCTATATTTATATATTTTCAAAATTTTAATCGGCGATTCATGTCTAATATTCTCTCACGATTCATTCATCCAGAGTTTTGTTTGGAATATAAATCCACCATTGACGTTGCTTCAAGTATTTTTTTATATTTCTCTTCTTGGGATAAGTACTCGGGTTTCCTATAAACATCTAAGTGAAAAGTTCGAAAGACAACATTGAACTGAAAATACACAAATTACTAACGAGTTCATCCAACATGCTTACCGCTCCAGATCTGCTATAGATTATTTTATTTTAAAATAGAATATGTGACTATTTTTTTGTAACATTAAAAAAGCAGAGCTAAGGTGTTTATTCCAATTTCAACACCAAAGAAGAAAAATAATTTACAAGAGTCATTAAATCTCAATTAAGCCTCACAAATAAAAAATAATTACCAACTCGTTAAATGATTACTTTCATTAGCTAGTCTTTCAAAATTCAAAAAATGTCTCCACACCATTCGTATAAATACCCTCGTCTAAACATGGTCGTCTTTAGGACCCTTATCTATGAAAACTTCATCTAAAAACCCTCGTTTTAGGACCCTCGTCTAAGGGCCCTTATCTTCAAGACCATTGTCTAAGGGTCCTCGGGTTGAAGACCCTCGGCTAACTACAGTGCCCTCATCTTGGAGACCCTTAGTTTGAAAACCCTCGGCTAACAACTAGGCCCTCGTTTTGAAGGCTCTTAGTTTGAAGACCCTCGACTAACAATATCTCACTTAAAGACTGATTTCAATCTGTCTTTGCACCTTGACCTATGCAACAGATTTTTCTGGTTTTGGTACTATTGCAAACCAGCTGAAGTTGAACACAACTTCAGTTTTTTAATAATTATTGTCTTTGTCAACATATCCACTGAATTCTTACATTCATGGTTCCATTTTGAACACCTCATCTTCCAATAAAGATCTGATGAAATGATAACAATGCTCAATATGCATGGTTCTGGAATGAAATGCTAAATTTTGTGCAAAGTGTATTGTACTCTGACTATCACTCTGCAGAAGATTCTTCTTCTATTTTAATTCGAGCTCTTTTAATAAGCCTTGAAGCTATATCATCTATTTACTAGCTTTGGTCATTGCTACATACTCAACTTATGTAGTGGATAAAGCGACAATATTTTGTAATTATGACATCCAACTAACATTTATAGTTTTAAAATCAGCATCTATGTAGCCTTGTACCTTCAACTCGCAATTACCAAGAAATAAAAACTTATTTGTGATATCTTGTAGGTACCTCAAAATCCATTTTACTACTTCCCAATAAACTTTCCATAAATTAGGCATAAACCTGCTAACAACTCCTACCACATGACCAATGTTTGGTGTCGTGCACACCATCACACACATCAAACTCCTAATAGCTGAAACGTATAGAACTTAGCGATAGAATATTCTTCTTCTTTCGTCTGAGGGGATTAATCCTTGGATAACTAAAAGTGACTTGTCAATGGTGTGTTAACTGGATTGGCATCACTCATGTTATATCTCTGAGAAAAACGTTTGGTGTACTCTGACTAAGATAACTGCAAAAAAATATTATGCTTATCTTTTGTGATTTGCATTCAGAGAATCTTCTTTCACAGACGTAAGTATTTCATGTTAAATGTTTTTGACAATTTTTGCTTCAAGCTTTTAATATCATCCATATATGAATCTATTACTAATATCTCATCAACATAAAGTAGTAAAATAATATAAGTGGACTTACATCTTTTGAACTAACATCGGTGGTTAGTATTGCACTTATAGAAACTCTTTTGTGTATAAAAACCATCAAATTTCTTATACCACTATCTTGGGGCGTGTTTTAGGTCATTCAAACTTTTTTTGAGTCTGCATACCATGTTTTCCTTCCTTTTTTTAGAAACCTTCTGTCTGATGCATGTATATCTCCATATCCAAGTCTCAGTGAAGATGTATAATCTTCACGTCTAACTATTCAAAATAAAGGTCTTTAATGACAGCAATACTCAACACTGTTCGCATAGGATTGAGCTTCACAACCGTGGAAAAAATCTCAGTGTGATAAACTCATGTTTTATTTTTTACTTAGTATACTATTTATATTGTAGGTTTGGTTCATGCCATACGAGCATATACGCGACAGTTTCCCTTTATACGATGTAGCTTGGATAGACCATATGCTGAGGGCATGAGACATAGTGGAGGCATATTATCCGCTACACATTGCTCAATAGTTAGGGCATATTCAGGATATACTTCCTTCACTGTGACCTATTTTGGAGGCTGGCAGAGGTAGGTGTGTTAGCATGCGCTATTTGTGGGATAAGAATATATGGACTACATGGCAGTCGCACACCATTGATCTCAGGATTCATGGTGAGAGTTACACTATAAGATATCCTAGTACGAACTCTTTATACACGTTACGGGTCCAATCTTACCTATGGCACATTTTGATCAATCCCGAGTGTGAGTCATCTGATGCATATGTTGGGGACAACCCAACAATGAGCACATACCATGCTAGTTTATATGATTTTTTGGATCATATTATCGAGGTACACGTGAGGTCGCACACGATGAGTTTGGAGGAGCTTTGTGTCGTTGGAAGAGTGTTCGACGGTGACGCGCCAATACCGGGAGCGTGATTTAGTGTACATTTTATATTCTATGACTAGTTGACTGTATTTTTGCCATGTATCGTGACTATGTTATTTAATCATGTTTATTTTCACATTTTGGTTTTAGTTTTTATCGTACTCTATATTTTCTATATGTTATTTAGACTTGTTTATTTACATATTCTATATGTTGCATTCTGACATCGTTGCTGATGTGCCGTATGATTTTGTGTATACAACGCCGTTTACTATGACTATATATTGCTAACATTCTGATGACACTATAATAAGACCGTCATATGTTATAATTGGACACCCAAATTTAATGCTAAACCATATCCTGACGCACATAAGGATATGTGTTGTTTGTAAATTATATCTAATAGGTGTCACAAAATGATTAGATTATGGGATTACTTTATCCACACCTTATACGTGTCTAGTAGTGATTGGTCTATTTGGATGATTATTTGACGAAATCCTCCGTCAAAGTAGGTAGAACCTATAAGGATGAATGTGGTAAACACTACTGGGAGGCAATGGTACGTCAAATGTATTTCCTATACAGATGAATAAAGTATACACTAATGGGAGGAAAGTTCAATAATCACCTCATCAAGTAAGCTTTGTTAGACGCTGATGGCTTCGCATAAATACTGGAGAAACCTTTCATACGACCCGTCGTGGTTGTTTCTTCTACGATGTTGAAAACAATATCGCGAATAATATCAATCAGATGACTCCATGAGCTTGCCTATCAAGAAGATTCAATTATTCATCTTCCATTCTTTCTTGATTCTTTTCTGAGAGGGGTTGATGAAGTTTTTTCTGGTATAGATAGTCTTCAATCTGCATCTTCCAAAACCCAAAATTTGCACCATCGAACTTTTCGAGCCTCACATTTCTTTCATTTGTAGTCATTGCTCCCACTAAAATATGACATATTTTGGATTCTTACCAACCCGGATCTAATACCAATTGTTAGGCAAAGTACACGATTTTCCTATAAACAGATTAATGAAATTTCTGAAAGATAACAGTAAAATAAAAAACACACAAATTGTTAAAAAGTTCAGCTATATGTTTACGTCTCCGGACCTGCTGCATATTATTTTATTTAGAAAAGACTTTATGATTCTTTTCTTTGTTACAATTACAAAGAGAGCATAAAAAATTTCACGAATCTGATAAACAAATTACCATCGAGTAAGAAACGAGATCAAGAAGAATATACTTACAACAAGGGGAGATGTTAGTTGAGGGTTTTCAAATTGAGTGACGAAAACTTTATATTTAGCCGAGGGTTTTTAGACGAGGAAATATACTACGATGGTCCTTATACGAGGGGTTTGAATAGGTTATGGAAATTTGAGAAACCAACTAATGAATGAAGTTATTTAATGAGCTGTTAATGATTTTGTATTCATGATCCTTAAATTTAAGTTAACGACTTTTGTAAATTGTTCTTCTTTGGTAGCAGTTTCAATTTTAATGTATCTTATGAATGTTTGGATTTTGTTTAGATTGAGACTTGTCATCCTCTATTGTTGATAGTTGATTGCCGTGAAGTTTTCTCTATAAATATTAAATACTAGTGTTGTAAATGTTCTACTTGATCTGTTTTATATATGGGTTGAGTAAGATTATTACAATGTTTTGAGCTCAAAGTTCATTCGAAATTATGATATTATTAGCTATGATCCATGCTTTAAAACTATTTCAGATCCAATGTTTTGTTGCATGTGCTACTAATTTAGTTGTTTTACAGCTTTTAGGATGAATTTTAAGTGTGAGCTAAGCGGTTTAGATCTATATCAGCATTTTCAATCTTTTCGTAAATGTTTAGCTGAGCTTCCAAGAAATTTTAATAATCATAATGTAATTAGTGTTGAATATTTTTTTGTTGCACATATCTATTTTCTTTATTTGTCACCATTTAAATTTAGTTAAGGGTCAAGCTATATATACTCAAATTTGGTTTAAGTATACCTAATTTTGAATTTACCCAAAGGTGGTATAAGTTTACCCAAATTTTGACAAAAATACCCTTTTATGGGTATATAAGGTTTTTTTTACTAACCTTCATCCATCTCATTTTTTCTCTTACACTCTTTAACTTCTCTCTAAAACCTCCAAGTTCTCTCTAATTTATCCGGCGAACTAAAATATGGAAACTTAGTGTTAATATCAAAATTAGGGTTATGGCTGAATTAGGTAAAAAAAATCATAATTTTAGGGTGTTTGGAGGCCATTTTCCGGCCGGAAAATGGCCTCCAGACACCCTAAAGTTATGATTTTTTTAATAATAAAATCCTTATTTTGTTAAAAAAAATACTTAAAAAAAGTTTTTACTTTAATTTCGGTTGATTCATGTTTGATTTTGTGTTTTTATTAGAAGAAGTTTAAAAAAATTGAAAAGAGTTTGAATGTTCTTGAGGCAACTTTGAATGTTCAAGAACAATTTATAGAAACTCACAAAATTGTAGTATTATGGGGTTTGATCTAGTAGGGAGTTGTATTTTTTGTGTATACATAGTCAAATAGATTGTTTTGTGAATTGGATATATCTAAAATATACTTAGTGTTTTTTTTACTTAGTGACAATTCGGATATTAAATAAAAGTTCAAGAGTTTTTTCGTCTTAAAAATTTAAACAAAAGTCAACTGTATTTTTTGGTAAACTTAAATCACATCTGGATATATATAGCCATACCCTTTAGTTAATTGGTGGGTTCAATAATTGCGTAACAATAAGCTGGTGGTCTCGCTTTCTTTAACCTTCTTGAAAATAAGAACCTATTTTGTGGTTTAATTTAAATGTGGTCCTATTATTTGGTTTTGCACAATTTTTGTTCACGTAATAGTCTTGCGGTATCTGCAGATGTGACCAAATTATTTGACCATGTCTGGCATTTAGTTAGAAAGAAATATGACTTATTTCTAGCACCTCTCGATTCAGCATATTGGTTACCATATAAGTATAGATGTATCAGGGTGTTCGTATTAGAAAAATACCGAACTCGAATAATGGCACGGCCGTTTTTTAAGTTAGTAGTAATGAGTTTTTTTCTCACTGTTAATGGATTCAGAGTGAAAACAAGTAAAATAAATATATAAATGTGCACAAAACTAAAATCTCTTTGATAAACAAACACCAGAATCAAGCGCAACACAATCGCAGTCTAAAATTTGAAACCCAACGTTAAAAAAAGAAAGAAAAAAAACATGACGGTGTCACAGGAATAAAATTTTGGGATAGACTAGTTCCCCTACCATTTATGTTATTTTTTCTACGGTCCAATTCCATATGTTTATTTATTTATTCTATTAAGAATTATTCCATTTTTTACTCATATAAATATTAGAGTTTTTATCTTATTTTCATATCTAAAACGATCTCCTTTATCCACAGACTCCAAATTTTCCTTCTCCTCAAAAACCTTACCGATTGAATCTACTCACCCATTAAAACCCAATTAAATATGCTCACGAACCAATTAAATTTACCTCGCAAACTTGATCAATTAATTTCATTTTATGTTAAATACACATTCAATAATTTCAGTACAATTATGTATCTAAGAATGGCATACTATCTATACACATTTTAACTATGGTGAAAAATAATAAGTTACTTTTTTCTAAATTAAATTTATTTTTTTATTTACTTTTTATTTTAAAGAGTTAGTATTTTTTAAACCATAGTTCGGATTTAAAAAAAAATAATCGGATTTGTTTTTTTAAGACGAACAAAACTCGATCCATTAATGATATTTTTTGAATTTTTTTAGAATTATTTTTTTCGTTAATAACATGCGAGACAAAAAATAACCAAACATGCTAGACCATGCATAACCAACATGTGAGACCAGACATAAATACACAGTGAGACCAGACATAACCACATGCGAGATCATACTTAAAAAACACACGACACTATATATAAATAAACATGCGAGAGCAAACATAAATAAACATGCGACACATGCGTTACTTGATGATAAAGATGCGAGGCCAGAGTTACTAGGTCTTACGATTTTTTTATTATGCCTTGTCTTGCATGTTTATAATGCTTGGTCTCACATGATTTATTATGCTTAGTCTCACATGTTTTTTTATACCTGGTCTGACATGTTTTTTTATACTCGATCACATATTTCTTTATGCCTGCTCTCGCATGTTTTTATACTTGATCTCGTTGTTTGGTTATGCCTAGTCTTTCATGTTACTGGTGATATTTTTCTAAAATCAAAAGATTATCCTTATCATTACTGGATTTAGTTTTGCTCATCTTAAAAAAAATCAAGTGAACCTCGGATTGTTAAAAGGGTTATAAGCTAAACTCGTGATAGTCATTTGTTGTGGGGTGACCACCTTGCACCTCTCCAACCAAGTCGTTGTGGGTGTGGTCCAGATTTGTTCCCCTGTACCGGGGGGCTGATGGGCATGGCCGATTGGTTTCCTTTTGAGCAGTGGAAATGGTCTTTACTACCTATATCAACTCGCTCACTTTTTGGGCTAAATCACCAATTCTTTCGTTGGTCAAGACGATCAGGTCTTCCTCATAATTATTAGAGAGGATGAAAGTAACATCGTCGACTGTTGTGGCACAAAGTGTCGCGGATGGCCCTTCTTTCTAAAGGCTTCGCGCCTTGGTATGGAGCCCATGATCATATTTAAATCCCACTTCTCTAAGCATGGTAAGTTGGAGCGCATGCATTCTTCCTGATCTCAAATTCATCATTCGAAAGAAGATGGACAAGGTATGAACTAATAATCTAAGATATTGATTGAATTTTTTTCGGCAAAAGAAATGAAATGGTGAGGTAAAAATTCACCTAAAAATTTGAACTTTAATTTAAAATGTAAACAAGATCAAATAAACAAACAAGGTAAAAAATTTATAAAATTTATGAAGAACACTTGTATTTATATAATATCCCCAATTTGGGGTATCCTCGAAGATCCCTCCCAATTGCTTTAGCCTTTTCCAATTTTCTTTTTGTTTTATCATAACTGAGTATGTTATTTTTACTTCATTATTGTATAATGTTAGGTGTTTTATTTGTACGGTGTCAGACACGGTTTCCGAATGGTCATGCGTGGCCATCCTATTGTTAACAGACTAAGAGGAGGAAATACTTGTTTATATTGAAAAGTAGTGGTTGGCTAAGATGGCCAAGCTTTAGGTCACACGCTAGTGCATTGCACATTGTTAAGATCAGATTATCCAAGCTCCTGCTTGTGCGCTGGCACGACCAGGTATGAGCCATTACTTGGTTGTGGTGGCTGAGCCACTAGTCGTGCGCTAGCGCACGACCTAATGTTAATGGCAACTCAACCATAATGGCGAATCTTTTGACCACGTGCGGGCGCAACCATGTATGAACTAGTGTTTGGCTTTAATGTCCAAGTTATGGGCCATGAACTATTGCACGTCCTAGTGTTAGTACTTTTACACGTAATTAAAACTATACAACATTTGTTGTTTTCACAACCAATTTACACCGAATTTTGCAACTAACAAAATATATTTCATGGATCTAGTTTTGTTCGTTTAAAAAATAAAACCCAGTGGTAATTGCAAATATTTTCTTGGAGTTATGGTTTGAAAGATATGACATTTAAGAAAATACAAAAAATGGTAGAGGGGAAAATGGTTGGGGTATATTAGTACTAAAAAAATTAAGATAGTTATCTGTAAATACTAATGTAACACTATGTGGTTATCCGTATTTTAACAAACTTTGGATTTTTATTGTTAAATAAGTTTGATGTTTGGAAACTATTGGTAGATTACACTATTTTAAATTCAAAACAATTCATGATTTTGAAGGCCTCTTGAGTATTTTTAGGAATCAATTTGTTGGCAACAAGGCACATAAGAAGTAAAGAGACTTCATCATGATTTTTTACCAAAACAAAGAGAGAAATATTAAAAACATACATCTAGAGATTTGTTCATGAGATGAACATCTTGTCGAAGTGAGAGGAGGACATCAGTGTGGCAGCATTTAGGAGAGCATTGGACAGGGAATAACCGTTATACACTAAACTTGTTAGGTTTTTTGTTAAGAGTATGTGAGATATTTTGGCAAGATTATATCAATTCATCAAAGTCGAAGACTCTAAAAATGATACTATTCATGCTCACCACTCACCATATTCTAAATCCTAAGATTCAACTTTTTTAGCACCGGACAAAAAAATGACAAGGTTAGATGAGACGAGGCCACACAATCTCCACAGAATAAACTGAGGCCATCTTATTACGGAAAACTGGTTTTGAAGCTTACATTTCTGATCGAGAACATAACGTCTATTTTAAAAAAAAACTAGAGAGATGGAAAAGTATTTATAAGGTCGGTAATATCAGCATCAAGATTTCTGAGCAAGATGTGAATAAGACAATAAACTAGAGCTAAAATACTGACGAATATCGGTTTAGCTTCAAGGAAACATACAAGTTACTAAACATTCCTATTATAGTAACCGAGAAGAGGCTCCCACAATAAGAATGACAATTGTCTAAGGAATAACCAAACTGATGCGGAATGAAAGCAGATAAAAAAAGCATGATCGAGCTATCGCTAAACGAATCGAGCAGAAGTCTTAACCGAACAAATGATTTTACTGAGCAAGATCCTTTACCAGGCATGTGTGAATCGACGAGCCCGGTCTAGAGCACTTAAGCTGTTAAAAAAATCTCATAATGGTTTGAAACCCAAAAATTGGTCAACCCACAAACACATTAACGACTAAAGTAATAGTTTTAATCTTATGGAATTTACCATCAATAGTGGTCCACATGCAATAATGGACACTGTGAGTCATAACTAACCGACTGTAACCTCTAAGAATAGTATAAATAGTGTCAAGAATTATGTAAAAGGATATATCTTCTCGTATAAATAAAAATCATTATCTTAGAAAATCATTAGTTTTCTCTTTAACAATTTTGACGTCGTCTATGGGAACTCTGTACAGAACACACATATGTGTTAGGAATCAATGGTACTGACAAGATCTGGGATTGAAAAAGAACCGTCTGAAAGATATACCGTAATGGGAAACCAAGCTCCGATGCTAGAATAAGCTGCCAGACCAAGCAACGTCCCAGTACTTGTGAATCTCCAAGAAGGTTATCCTTTGGAAACTGTAAAGGCTCCAATGGACACCGTCCGCACATCAGTTGATCCCTCAGTCGCCCATATCATGGCGGAAATTATAGCTCACTTAGACGATCCACCCATTGGAGCTAATAACCTTGTTGAAGCCACTGAAGTTATGATTTTAGAGCAGCAGATGATGTCCAAGCAGTAGGCTCAACAAAGGACTTCTCACGATCAAGAGGCCAAATATCAAGTCATCAAAGCAACTTGGGCAGAGATAGAAAAGGCTATCCATGTCTTGGCGACCAAACTACTCGATGAAGGCAAAATTTGACCACGGTCGAGGGTCAAGGCTAGTCGGGCAGAAAGATGAGAGGGATGTTCCAAACACGATAAGTACGGTGAAAGGACCGACGGAAGCAGCAGTCAGAAACGTTTGAAAGAGAAAGAGAACCATCGGGATGAGAGACAAGTATCCCCCAAAATAGCCAAGGATGATACGGCCCAACAATATGACCAGATACGTCCAACCATGGCTGCATACGTACTCAAGGAGTCCCAGTTCTCAGAGAAAATTCTAGTCGTCAAGATCCCGCAAAAGTTCGACGCGTTCCCTTAGAGGCTTATAACGATACAAGCGATCTAGAGATACATTTGGAACAGTTCAGAAACATGATGATGTCGTTCAATCTAGATGACACCATGTTTTGTCGGGCTCTATCCATGACACTTAAATGTAATTCCATGGATTAAATCAGTAGCTTACATAAGTGTTCAATCCACGATTTTGCAGGGTTATGAGGTGCGTTTAGAAACAGATTCGTCGGTAACCAAAAATGAAGGCTAGACGCAGATTCCATCATGGACCTTTATTAGAGAAAAAAAGAGTCGTTGAAAAGCTACGTCAAACGGTTCGTCCATACCATAAACAAAGTACATGATTTGGCAAAAAAATGAATGTTACCTCGCTAAAAAAAGGGGTTCGACAGGCAAGGCGAGTTGTACGCCGATCTGGTAAGATTTCCATACGATAAGATAAAAGACATTATTGCTCGACCTGACCAATCAATCAAGGTCGATGACGCAACAAAAAGAAGTTCCCCCAAAAGAGTCGTACTAGAGTCCAGAAGAGGAACTTTCGATAACAGAAAGTTAGATGATGGCACCAGCGAGAAACACCAAGGACCATTAATAATCAATGGCCAACGACATACGACAACTTAGCCTGACAATTTACTCCATTAACAGAAACCATCTCCACCATTTACGATAAAACCAAAGATCGAGTGCGCTATCAATCTCCACGCATTATATCCTCCCTCAGCTACAATTGATCGACTAGGAAATTTTGATCCTACCACAATGACCATGAACACATGACTTATGATTATTGGAAGCTAAAAGAGGAAATCCAAAGGCTGGTGGATATCGGCAAGCTCATTCAGTTCGTGAGACAACAAGAGCATCATCGTCGAAGCAATAAAAAGGAAGAACCGAATCACAACAACCAATAAGCTCAATGGGAAGAAAAAAATATCGATACAGGAAGCAGCAATGGTTGTTTACAATCTCCAGAGGAGGCACCTTAACAGAGGCTATTCAACAATCTAGAAAACGGTTGAAAGCTGACCAAGAAATATATTCAAGCGAAGGATCCTTTTATAGTGCCTACAGAGAACCCGTAGCTGATCTCACTTTCAATGACGATGGCCTAAGAGGAATTGTCACCCCCCATGAAGACACCTTAACATTCAACTTGGATATAGAAGGTGTTATGGTGACTAGAGTCTTAATCGACGAAGGCAATTCAGTTAATATTATCTTCAAAACAAGTTACGATCAGATGTAGGAAATACTATCCTACAAATCCACACAGCACACCTTGATAGGATATGAAAGAAAAACATTGCATTGTGTAGGGAAGTGAAACTCATGGTAAAATTAGGGCATGGTGCCATAAAGAAGGAGATTAATACCCTCTTTGTGATTTCAGACGCGCCGAGATCTTATCATGCTATCATTGGGCGACCGTATCTGCATCGGATAGAAGCTACCTCTTGCATATTCCAAAAGTGTATAAAATACGCAATGGGAAATTCTGTAAGGATCATAATAGGGAGCCAGAGAACCCCCCGGATATGCTACTCCATAGCAGACGACCCTAACAAACCGATGTGATAACAATTTACAGGTGAGGGGGATCCGATTGAACAAAACGATATCGCTCCCTCGCCAGATCCGATGGATAAACCTAAGGAATTCACATAACAAGATGATATCCCAAAGGGTGCCTCAGATGAGTGGGTGCCAGAAGGACGCACACTACACATCGGTGTGAGTTTAGATTCAGTTTTTAAAAATTATTTTGTTATTTTATTACAATGAAACTTGGATATTTTTATGTGGGCCACAAATGATGTAATGAGAGTTGATCCCTCAATAATATTCCACGAATTGGCAATTGATAGATATGCCAAGCATGTTAGGGAAATCGTACTTTTTTCTGCAAAAAAGAGAAAACGATAAATAATGAAGTGGCCATGATTTCCGGCTTCAGGCACATTCTTCGCGCTTGGTATCCGATCTGGGTTGCAAACCATATATTAGTTAAAATGCATTGAGGAAAATAATGCATGCGCGTTTATTTCGCCGACCTAAAGAAAGCCTTTCCTAAGGATGCATTCTTCTTACCTTGCATTGCCAATTAGTAGACTCTGCTTCAGGGTGTGAGTCTTTCTCCTTCATGGACGCGTATTCAGGTTATAACCACATTCAGATGCATCAGAACAATGAGGAGCACACATATCAGGTTCAGATACAGGTTATATATATTAACTCCTGATTGGGCACAACATGTAAGCTTACATCGACAACATGATCATCAAAACCAACACCGCAGGCACTAGCTAGAAGTACAACCTAAAACTAAATCCGCTAAAATGTTATTTTGGAGTTTGAACAGAAACAATCTTGGGATCATTCGTTAGTAAAAGGGGGATTGAAGTGGACCCAACGCAGTTAGAAGCTTTAATACAAATAGAGCCCCCAAAAAATATAAAATAGATTCAGTACCTAACTAGGCGCCTCACAACCCTCTCTCGCTTCATTTCCAAGGAATCCGATAAGAGCCACCCATTCTATAATGTACTACGGGAAGCCAAAAAGTTTGATTGAAACAAAGACTACGAAGCCGCTTTCATCATCTTTAAAACTTATCTCACATCACCCAAAATCCAATATGCACCAGTGGTAGGTGAGCTCTTATACCTTTACTTGTTTGTATCTCCTTTAGTTGTCAGTGTTGTCTGTGTGTGAGAGATCGAGGGTAAACAATGCCCAGTATACTACACAAGCAAGACCTTGATTGATGTAGAGACTTGATATTTATATTTTAGGAAACTCACATTGGAATTGGTAGTAATCTCTTGTAAGATACGCCCTTATTTTCAAGGCCACACAATTATAGTTCCAACATCTTTCCCTTTATGCAATGTATTACAAAATCCAGATGTTTCAGGGATCCTTACCAAAAGGTCTATTAAACTAGGGGAGTATTATATCAAGTAAGAACCACGTACCGCAGTCAAATGACAACCTATCCCCGATTTAATCACAAAATTCTTTGTGTCTCACATCGAAAATAACAAAACCAACCCTCTACCAACTTTAAGTGAGATGGAATGGTTGCTGGAGGCCGATGGAGCTTCAAGCTTATCTGGAGGAGGAGCTAACATTGTCATAAAACTCTCTACAAGAGAAGAAATCCTAGAGACCATCCGTTTTGGTTTCCAAGTCACCAACAACGTGGGGGAGTATAAAGCAGTCATCGGTGGAATGCGGCTCTCAAATATATGTGGGGAGAAAATACTTCGCATACGGCCTGACTCATAGTTGGTTATTAGTCAAGCCATAGGGAATTATGATGCAAAAAAATAAGGAACTTTTAGCTACCTCATGGTGTTAAAAGAATGCGAAGCCGAGTTCCACGTGGTCAAGTACGTGCAGGTGCCCCACCTCGACAATCCCATAGCAGATGCTCTGGCTAAAACGACAGCCTCTCCAGAGCACCCCCTTAGTCATATTCGAGGCACATCCAAGCTTTTCCACATCCCCTTACCAATCCACCATTTGTTCGGTCAGTAGTCTCATTGGTTGGCGAAACCCTTACTTAGTTTACCTTAACCACGTCACGCTACCCTCCGATAAGGCGGCCGCTCGGGAACTCAAACTGTGAGCACCTAAATATTATGTGTTAGAGAACGTCTTTTACAGAAAAAGTACTACTCGACCTTTATTACTCGCTTAAGTCAAGAAGAATCTACCATGGTTCTTCACGACTTACATTCGGGATATGTAAGAGCTCGTTGTGGCCACCGAAGCCTCATTCACCGATTTTTTACTTCCAGGTTATTATTGGTCGGAGCTGGCGTTGAACGTAGAGAAATTAACCCAATAATTCCACGTTTGGAAATGATTTTCTATTACTGGTCACGGTCCAATCGAGCTGATGGTTGACAACCCAATTCCCTGTCCTTTTGATAAATAAGGCATCGACTTAGTGTGCCCTTTGCGATTGGCTACGAGCAAACGATAGTTCCTGGTGGTTGTGGTAGATTATTTCACTAAATAGGTCGAGGCCAAGACACTAGCCAAAACAAGAGCTCAGGAAATCTTCTATTTCATGCACCACCAAATATTAGCACGGTTTGGCATCCCGCGTATATTAAAGACAAACATGGCCCCCAATTCAAAAATTCTTTGGTCTCTCCATTTTGTAAGCGTTACGACGTTGAAAAATATTTCTCAAGAAAATGGACAGGTTGAAGTCACCAACCGCACTATCTTTGATAGGATCAAGAAAAAATCCGGAAGGAACAAAAAGGAAGTGGCCAAATAAACTCTCAGAGGTGTTGTGGGCATACCGTACCACCCCACTCGTGGTAACAGAAGAGACCCCATTCACCCTTGTTTATGGAGTTGTTGTTCCAACAGAGATCATCATCCCAACCCATCAAATTATTACTTACTCTGAAGACTCGAATGACTAGGATCGAGCCGTCAATGTTGATCTCATTGAAGAACAAAAAGATCAAGCACATATACGAGCCGAGCACTACAAGAGCTTGACGAAGGGACGCTTCAGTTCCAAGCTGCGACATCGCACTCTTCAAGTAGGAAACCTCATCATAAAGAAATCCGCGTTAAAGCAGATGGAAAATTAAGACTCACTTGGGAATAATCGTACACTATTATTTCCAAATGACACCATGGAGCTTATCGTCTCGCTAACCAAGAGGAATCCTCCCTCAAACGTCCTTGGAATATTAGTCATCTTAAGTTATATCGCCAAGCTATGTAATGAATTGATGCGCTTTTTCCCTTCTGATGGTGTGTATGGGTTTTTTAACGAGGCGTAACAAATTTTTATTGCTTTTGCCATCTGGATGTGTTTGTATGTACTTATTCCTTTCAACTACGCGGATGGGTCACTGACCACACCAACGGGTTACGCAATATGGGCCATATTGTGCCACAATTAGACAAGTCCAAATAAAAACACTAACGGGCTAATTGGACACGAGTACTAAGGCTACGTAAGGGGCCATATTGTACTCAATACCTTACTGTGGTATTATTACGCGAACTAATCCAAGCCCATTTTGTTACGCAATAGGCCGACTGGTCGCTCCCGTGAATTCATCCAGGGAAAGATTTACTCCCTCTGCTACGCAATGGGCCATACTGAGCTTTGAGGTGGATAATAACCGCCTGAGGGTAGGCTAATAATTTCAAGTGGAGTTTTAAGGTGGTGTATGGGTGTTTAACGGTGGTGTGTGGGTGTTTAACGGTTAGAGTAGAGAGTAGAGAGATGATTAAGCAGCTTGGTAGCAGTTAATTCTCATTACCTATAGTTAATGCGGGTGGTTAGGTATTTATAGTATAATGTTTGGGCCCTTATGGGCTTTCGGGTCATGTTTAATGGACCCGGGTCATGTTCAAAGACCCATGAGCTTTAAGTAGGAGAGCAAGTAGCTTAGTCAAGAAGTGTTTAGGTTTTTTAGTACTTTTGTCATAGTTCGAACAGCTTTAAGTTCACAGTGTTCATAGAATTCTGTCCGGTCCAAATAACCTGTTCGATCCCTGTCCATGTAACCTGTCCGGTATTCGGAGAGACTAGACCGCTTTGCCCTTGTCCGGGGACCATCCTGAATTTGGACTCATCAGGAGCCCCTTTTTTAGATGTTTGAGCAAGTATTCTTGTCAAAGAACTGAAAAACAGTCCGATGTCTGAAGTGGTTTTCAATCCGGACAGATTTATGGGTATACCCGGACAGGTTAAGCTTTATGAATTCAGAACGGTTTTTGCCAGAGTTAGTGGGACACGTTTCGCTTTCTGATTGGACACTCCAGCCGTTTTTTCACCTTGAATTTCGCACCACCTTCTTTAACAAGTAACCTCTTTAATTATAAGTAGTGACATCAGCGCCGTCTTTTAATCATTGCCAAACTTTTCGAATTCTCCTAGGAATCAACTCCTTTTCTCAGTTTTACTATAAATTCAAACTCATTTTCCACTATTTCACCATCTCTTTCACATTTACTCTGCAAATTTACTCAGAGCTTTCTCTCTCTAAAGCAAAAAGTTTCCTTGGCAGTTTATGTTTACAGCAAGAACAACATTGATCAAAGGTGGTTGGCTTAACCTTTCGGAGTTGGAGAAAGCGCAAAAGGTCGAGAAGGAAAGACGAATAGCAGCAGGGCTACCATCATCACCTGTTGAGAGACCAGTTGCTTCTGTTACAGAGTCAGATCGAGGCTCGTCCTCCTCCAAAGGTTCTAAGCCCAAAAAACTCTTTCAATCCACCCTCTCACCCATAGTCTCTGGTTCCTCAGTCCAGGAGTCAATACCTGCTGTTGAGCATGGAGTTACTGTTACAAGCGTTAGGAAACCTTCTCCTTTTATAGCTATGGGATCTGACTCTGATCACTCTCCGGAGAAACTAGTTATTAAAAGGCCAAGCCGGTTAGTTAAGGGGCTAGCCTCCAAGAATACTCCCTCCAAATCGGGGGCGAAAAACAGTGGTTCTGGGTCTGGAGTGCCCATTAGAGCTCCCCGGGAGAGGCTATCTGGTCCGGAGGCCAGCAGCCCGGTACCTCCAAGAGAGACTTCTGCCTCCGAGCCCCAACCTGAGGTGAGAAGTCATAAAAACACAGAAGGCCAGCAGTCCGGTAGCCAGGCTGAGCCAAGCTTTAACCCTCCCCGGACCACTACCATAGACATTCCCCCAACAATTATGGAGGAAAGAATGGAGGACTCTGCTGAAGAGGTCCCTTTCGAGTCTGAGTCATCCGGCCAGACTGAAAATGTTGCTGCTGCTGCCAAAAAAGGCAAATAAAATCTGTACTTGAGGCATCCGGACCTGCCGGAGTGCCTTGAAGGGAAAGTGGGGCCATTTTTCCACAGAGTTGAGCTCAAATATCTCTTTGCCTTACAGAAGACCAAGTATGCATTCATCCATACTTCTGACCTGGGGCGAATGCGCACAAAATGAGGGATCCCAGAAAACGTAAAGATAAGGATCCCCATAGATCCGGAGACCCCTATGGATTGCAAGAGGAACGAAATAGTCTTTTTTACGGAGCTGTTTAATTGGGGACTCAGGTTCCCATTGGACCCGGAGATCGTTCGATACTTCCACCTGGTGAAGCTCTGCCCGAGCCAGCTGAGCCCCAATGGCTGGTTTACTTTGATGTCATGTATCATGGCATCCAGGCTGTCCGGGATTCCTCTCCCTATGGAAGAGTTCGCAGTGGTGGCCAACCTTTGCAAGCATCACCAATTCCCCTTTTATCACTTCAATATGGGGAACGATCTCAAGGTTGTTGATGATCTCTTGGAGTCAGAGAGAAAATGGAGGAGCCAATTTCTGTTCGTCAGTGGCGCTTGGAAAAATGGCAAGAAGATCAAGGCCGGAGAGAACCCAAGCCTCCTCAGGAGTAGGTGGAGGAGTGACCGTAAGTTCCTTACTTTAAATCTCTGTCGGTTTCTCTTTTTTTCTTTTTTTTTTAAAAGTTAGTTTAAATTAACCAGTTTCTCTTTTGTTCTAATAGAGCTGCCAAAGGAGTTCCGGGATTATTTGAAGGCCGGACAGACTACCTGTGGCAAAATCAATGCTTGGGCCGCAGAGAACTGGGAGAATCGATTCCAAAAAGCCTTCACCCCTAGGAATCTAGCAAGGTCTCACCTGTGGAACACCACAGGTCGGAGAGACCTAACTTGGGAGGAGTTCACCACCCAGCCTCCAGAAGACATTGTGCTGAGAAGGTCCCACGAGTTAGATGGGACCCTCTACCTGCCTGCCCGGGCTAAAGCCCCAAGCAAAATGAAAGGCAGGAGAAAAGGCAAAAAAGTGGCGAGCGATGCTGAGAAGGATGCCCCAACAGACCCGGAGGGGCCGGCCCAGGTTCAAATCAATGCAGCCCTCTTGCAAGTGGTAGAGCAAGAGACCGAAAGGCAGGAAGTAGGCCTCCCAAAATCTCCAAGGGCGTCCAAGAGGACTCGCAAGCAAGTAGGTGAAGATGTTGATCGGGAAGCCAAGAAGAAAAAGACTTCCCAAGGAGATGAGCTCGCTCTCCGGGATCCGGAGCCCTCTTTCCCCACTGACCCCTCTGACCCAACGCTGGCCGAAGAGATCCCAGAGGACTTTCATACTGATGAGGTAGAGGGGGGAGATCTCAACCTCGATAGAATGGACATCACTGGTCTAGCTGGGCTTGGTGAGTATTTCCTTGGCCTCCCCAGAGATGAATTCGTAGGGCCCTACGTTCCTCCAAGAAGCTCCAATACGGTCAATTTCAATGGTAAGACTTTCATGGTTTCTAGTGAAAAGGACATCATAGCCCATTCCTTGCTTAGTAATGTGCAGCCAGTTCTTACATTGGAGAGGCAAGTCTGGAGTCAAGCAGACACCATCAAAGACCTCAAGTCTGAGAAGGAAAAGCTGTCCGGGGACCTCCGTACTGCTACTACCAATGCTGATTTGCTTAAGGAAGCAAATGAGGAGCTGAAGAGGAATCAAGATGAAAGCAACACAAAAGTTTCCACCCTAGAAGAAACCATAAAAGAACTTCAGGAGAAGCTGTCCGGTATGGAGAAAGACATTACTGTCTCAAGGGGAGAAACCACTGCAAAGGAGAAGATTATCACCAACTTGACCACTGATAAGATTGCTCTAGAAAACGCAGTGACCCAGGCTGCTGAGGAGAAAAATGCTTTGCTAAGGGACCAAGAGGCCACAATCAATGCCAAGATTAATGCCTATGCCAGGGAGATGATTAAAAGAGAAGAGTTAATGATTCAAAGGGTGAAATCTGATATGGTTCTCCTTTTTCATGAAAAAATTTCGAAGAGGACCCTGGGGAATTATGGTACTATGTGGATGATGATGACCTTCCATTTTATACAATGGTCGATGAGGATGGAATTTCAAGTGGGTCTTCTTCTGATGATGAAGAGAACCCAGGTGAAGAGGAGAATGATCCCAAAGGCAAGAAGGTAGTCGAAGCGGGGAGCGACTCTAAGGGTAAGAAAGCAGATGAAGGGGAGCCGTCTTCAAAGGCTCAATCCTAATTTATAGTTTACTTAGTTTATCTTTTATTCAAACTAAAGTCCTTGGAATGCCAAGGCACTCTTTTTGTAGTGGTGTCCGGTATTTGTTCGGACAGATTTTTTGTGCTGTACCCTAACTTGTTCGAAAGTCCTTGGAAGGCCAAGGCAATTTTGCTCAATGATTACTTCTGTTTTACACAATCATCATCTTCTTTCATTGTTTGTTTTAGTTTAGATAGCTAGAGTTTAAGTAGCTTTTAGTTATTGCATTGTGAGAGTATTTAAATTCTCCGGCTAGAGTTTAAATAGCCCTTAGATCTTTCAGTCTGGGTAGTATAACAAGAGATAGAACTTTGAAAATACTTAGAAAATTTTGAAGAAAGCATCGAATTTTATTCAACCATCCGGACACCTCGCTAAAACCTCCCCGTGCCACCAGGGAGGAAAAAGTATGCCCCCAAATATTTACATGGAAGTTTAAACAAGTAAATATTTACACAAGTGTTATTCCAAGTACATCCGAAGATGCTCAATATTCCAAGGATGAGTTAGAACCCTGCCATCTTTGTCTTCCAGCCAATAAGTTCCAGGCTTGATTCTTTCAACCACAATATACGGACCCTCCCACTGTGGTCGCCAATTCTATGGGGGCTACTGCATCCATCCCATAGACCAAGGCGAAGGGTGATTCTTGTGTTGCAGCCCCAGGTGTTGTTCGGTAGGCCCACAAGACTTCTTGTAGATAACTAGGCCATTTCCCAGCAGCCCCTTCCAGATTCTTCCTTAAACCGGACAGTATAGTCCTATTAGCCACTTCAACTTGCCCATTGGCTTGTGGGTGGAAAGGTGAAGAAAAACAATGCTGTATACCCCTTGAGGCACATAAGCTTTCCATTTCTTTATTGTCAAACTGTGGCCCATTGTCTGTTGTTATTTTCTGTGGGACACCAAATCTGCAACATATGTTGGACAGAATGAATTTTATGACAGCTTTTGATGTTGTCCCTGCCAGGGGTGCTGCTTCTATCCACTTTGAGAAGTAGTCAATGGCCACAATTATAGTTTTATGCCCTCCGGACGCCATAGGGAGAGGCCCTACTAAGTCCAACCCCCATCGAGCAAAAGGGACGGGCTCAGAAATTGACTCCAAAGGCATGGCTGGTACATGAATTTCATTGCTGTACCTCTGGCATGGGTCACAACTCCTCACCAATTCCTTAGCGTCTTTCATAATTGATGGCCAATAATATCCGGAGAGTAATATTCTTCTTGTTAAAGCTCTAAACCCACAATGGGTTGATCCCTCACCATCATGCAATTCAGAGAGGACCACTTGTGACTCATCATCCCCCAGACAACGCAGAAGAGGTTTACTATAAGATTTTTTGTACAACACTTCTCTCAATATAATGAAACCACGAGCCTTGTGTTTCAATGTTCTGGCTTGTGATTTATCTGAAGGTACAATACCATCGGACAGATATTGTATGAGAGGGGATCTCCAGTCTTGAGGCTGTTTTACTTGTATTTCAAAAACTTCCTCTTTTTCACCCTTACTAAGTTGAATAGAAGGGCTTTCAAGCACATTGTTCCATGGGTAAGACTCCGTATATGCTATTGTTGCCAATGAGTCTGCTAGCTCATTTTCTGCCCGGGGAATGTGTTCGTAGACAACAGCTTTAAATTTTAGTGCTTCATTCTTGAGGAGGAGTAAATATTTCACAAGTTGCTCCTTTCTAGCCTCAGATTGGCCTAAGGCATGGTGAATAAGCAATTGGGAGTCACTTAGCAGTTTAACCCTCTTAGCCCCACATATGTAGGCTAACTTTAACCCAGCTATAGCTGCTTCCTATTCGGACTCGTTATTAGATGCCCTGAAAGCAAAACAAATAGCCTGGTACATACTATCTCCATAAGGGGAAGTTAAACATATTCCTGCACCACATCCCATAGTGCTAGATCCACCATCTGTTCGGACGATCCAGACTTTCTTATCTTTTGTATCAGTAACTTGCTCCGAATCCCTATCGGAGTAGAATTCAACCAGGAAATCAGCCACTGCTTGGGCTTTTACTGCTGTCCGGGGAGCAAAGTCTATGTCGAAGTCCCCCAATTCTACTGACCACTTAGTCATTCTGCTCGAGATGTCTGCTTTTTGAAGGATATTTACTAAGGGAAAAGAGGTCCGGACCATGATAGGATGAGCCTGGAAATAAGGCCTCATCTTTCTTGCAGCTATCACCAGGGCTAACGCCAGTTTTTCGAGTTTCAAGTAACGCCTCTCAGCGTCAATCAAGCTTTTGCTGATGTAGTACACTGGGTGGGGATGCCCATCGACCTCTCTTACCAACACAGCACTGATGGCACAACTTGAAACGGCCAAATACACAAAGAGAGTCTCCCCATCAACTGGTTTGAACAAAGTTTTGGGAGAGGAAAGATGTTTCTTGATTTCATTGAATGCCTCATCACATTGTGGGGTCCACTCGAACCCCTTTGCACCCTTCAAAGTTTGAAATAATGGAGCACATCTGTCCGAAGACCTCGAGATGAATCTGTTTAAGGCAGCTAATCTCCCCGTTAACCGCTGTACTTCTTTGATGTTTCGAGGAGGTTCCATCTGGAAAAGAGCATTCAACTGGTCCGGATCGGGCTGTATTCCATGCTCAATTATGATATAGCCTAGAAATTTTCCGGACTGCACTCCGAAAACACACTTTTCAGGGTTTAACTTTAAATTTACTTTTACCAAGTTGGCAAAAGTTTCTTGGAGATCGGACAAGTGTAGCTGCTCATATACACTTTTCACCATCATATCGTCAATGTAAACCTCCATATTTCTTCCAATTTGATCAGCAAATGCCTTGTTGACTAGCCTTTGATAAGTAGCCCCAGCATTTTTCAAACCAAAAGGCATCACCTTGTAGCAATGTAGACCCCTATCAGTGACAAACGTGGTATGCTCTTGATCTTTTGGATCTACTTGAATCTGATTGTACCCGGAGAAGGCATCCATAAAGGAAAGCAGCTTGTTCCCAGAAGTTGAGTCTACTAACTGATCTATCCGGGGGACCGGATACAAATATTTTGGGCAAGCTCTATTGAGATCTGTGAAGTCAATGCACATGCGCCATTTGCCATTTTTCCTTTTTACTTGGACAGGATTGGCAGTCCACAAAGGGTATTGAGATTCTTTAATGTGCCCCATCTTTGCGAGTCTGTCAACCTCTTGTACAATGACATCAGCCTTTTATTTTGAGAAAGCTCTTCTCTTTTGAACCACTGGTGCTACATCTCTTCGGACAGATAGGTGATGGGATATCACATTTGATGGAACTCCAGTAACATCAGCATTGCACCAAGCAAAAACATGCTGATGGTCTTTCAACAATTTCAACATCTCTTCTTTCAACATTGGTGGCATCTTGGACCCTATCTTGACACTCTTGCCTTCTTCTAAACAGTGCGTCTCAACCTCTTCAATTGGAATCAACACTCCAGGGGTCTCTCTGGGGTCATCAATTTCACCCTCACCCCCAGAAAGGCCCTCAAACTGCTATTGATCATTTATTCAGACTGCCCCCAGCGTTCGAGGAGCCAGGGCAGTGGCATAGCATTCTCTTGCAATCTTTTGGCTGCTCCGGACAACCCCAACCTGTCCCTGAACAACATACTTTAAGCACTGGTGGACTGTTGAAGCCACTGAATGCATCCTAGAGAGCCAAGACCTCCCTAGAATAGCATTGTAGCATGTGGGACAATCCACCACAATAAAGAGTATTCTAACCATTTTCTTAAAAGGGCCCCTGCCCAATAACACCTCTTCTTCGAATTCTCCGATCACATCGGCTGAGCTGCTTGTGAAGCCCACGATTGACCTGTCCGAATTTTGAATCACAGCTGGATTTCTCATTTTCTTGTAAGTGGTTAGGAAAAGGATATTGGCTGAGCTTCCAGTATCCACCAGAATTCGCCTTATTTCATTCCCCCCTATGGAGGCTCCTATGACAACAGCATCCTCATGAGGGCCAGAAATGTCTCTCAAATTATCCTCATCAAAGACAATGAAGGGGAATGAGTTCGGTGACTGATAAGATGTCATGCCTCCTTCTAGCTGGGAGGCTAAATTATGAACATGCCTCTTTCTCGAAGAAGCAGTAGGAGCTGTCATAGTGTCCCCTCTGAAAATTGTAAGTGACTCGAAGAATTTAATGAGCCCGGAGACCGACATAGAACATTCCTCTATAGTACCTACCCTGTTTCGAGTTGGATCAGGATCCAAGTATTCAGATTCCACATCAAACCTTTCAACTATAACCATGGCCCCCTCTGGGCAGCATTACTCGGACCAACCCGATGAGTGTTGTCAGGCCTGTTGCCTCCTCTTCTCTTAACGTATGCTCCCAACTTTCCCCTTTCAATCAGGTTTTGAACTTCTTGCTTCAATGTTATGCAATCATCAGTGGTATGACCAATATCATTATGATATTGGCAAAAGGAGTTGTTATGATGCTCTCTAGGAGACTGCAAAGTTGCTAGTCTCCGGTAATATACCTCATCTTTTGTTTTATCAAAGATAGTGGCCACACTTTCTTTTAACTCTGCGAACCACTCCGGTTGGACCCATGGCCCTCTTTTGTTTCTGGATTGTTGACTTTGAGCAGGAGCAGCTGGCTGAGACTGAGCTTTTGCCCTACCATGCCCCTGTCCGGTTTCTCTTGCTTTGTTCCCGGACTGGTTTTGATTTAGAGTTGGTGCGACTGGGGTGGACCTCACCTGTCTGTGCACCCTGGTTTTCTTTATTTCATCAACGTTTATTTGTTTGCCAACTTGATTTAGCAATCCTACCCAGGTCATAGCCTTCTTTCTGATCACCGAATCAGCCAGATTGCCTGGGTTCAAACCTTGCCTTAGGGATGCTATTGCCACCTGTTCGAAGCAATCAGCCAACCCATTCTTTGTGTTCACAAAACGACTTATGTACTCTTTTAAGGACTCATTTGGCTCCTGGGCACAATGGATTATTGTGTCTCCATTGCCCTTCAGCTCCTTACTCCCTACGAACTGCCTTCGGAAGGCCACCCAAAACGTATCGAAATATTTAATACAACCCTGAGGCAGGCTGTTGTACCATTTCAGAGCACTCCCCGTAAATGACTGGGAGAATGCCCTACACAGTAGTTTATCATCGTCATCAAAGTTCATCATGAAGTTCTTGAATTGCTCCAGATGATTGTCCGGATCAGTACTGCCATCGTACTTCTAAATTTTAGTGCTATCAAACCTCTTAGGGAGGTTTCCGGACAGGATTTTAGAAGACAGTGGAGACTGCCTCCAATTCCTTCCACGACTGAACACAGTATCCTCATTGGGAGTTGCAAAGATACCTGGCTTATCGTGGAAAGCAAAGGGATCCATCAGCATCCGGTCCACATGCCTCCGGTTATGAGATGATCCCTTACGAATATGCCTTTTCATTCTTCCATGGTCGTCTCTTTTTCTTGAGTATTTCTTAACCTGCTTTTGCTTTTTCCTGGTTCGACCCTCATCGCTGCTAGAGGACAAGGATTTTTCATTTCCCTCGTTGTCCGAAGAGCTTCCTGAAGATTCTAAGCTCGAGTCAGAACTCTCCACAGGCTTGGACCGGTGAGACTTTTTGGAACTAGCATGAGTCTTTTTGGTGCTCACATGAGTTTTAGAAGCCTCATGCTCTCTGGGGTTGTCGGTGTGATGAGCAACTGATGCTTTGGATTTCTCTTTCACGCCCATCTTGGCCTTTTCAGCCCTCAGAGCTTCTATTTCACCCCTCAACCTGTCACGCTCTTCGATAGTGTACTCATCATTCTCTCCCACCACTTCGAGGAAAGCTGGTGGCACTTCTGGATTGTCCGGATTCATCCGGACAAAGTTTTTTAGCTGGTTTGGAATGCTCGATTCAGGAACCGTCGCATCCCGCTGTGGTCGCCAATTTGGTGTGGATAATAACCGCCTGAGGGTAGGCTAGTAATTTCAAGTGGAGTTTTAAGGTGGTGTATGGGTGTTTAACGGTGGTGTGTGGGTGTTTAACGGTTAGAGTAGAGAGTAGAGAGATGATTAAGCAGCTTGGTAGCAGTTAATTCTCATTACCCATAGTTAATGCGGGTGGTTAGGTATTTATAGTATAATGTTTGGGCCCTTATGGGCTTTCGGGTCATGTTTAATGGACCCGGGTCATGTTCAAAGACCCATGAGCTTTAAGTAGGAGAGCAAGTAGCTTAGTCAAGAAGTGTTTAGGTTTTTTAGTACTTTTGCCATAGTTCGAACAGCTTTAAGTTCACAGTGTTCATAGAATTTTGTCCAGTCCAAATAACCTGTTCGATCCCTGTCCATGTAACCTGTCCGGTATTCGGAGAGACTAGACCGGTTTGCCCTTGTCCGGGGACCATCCTGAATTCGGACTCATCCAGCTTGATCTTGTAAGGAAATATTAGCTAACAAACACAAGTATACCAAACACATATACTTCATCTTTGTATATAAATTAAATACGTAAAGGATTCACCAAATTATAGCATACAAAAGAAGTAGTTTTATACATCATTTGTAAATAAGTCTTTCACATAAAAAATAAATCAAACATCCTCTATGAATTATGATGTACAGAGGTGGTCTCAAACGATCCTCCTTCTGGAACAACATCAGCACCATCTGGCACATCGTAGCTTTCACCGTTGCCACACTGGTGTTACCCTTTGGCATATCTCCATACCCGTCTATACCTTTTCTTGAAAGGGCATCAATTTTTGGTACGAACCCAATACGATATTTGGATTCAAGGCCATTAAATTTGCAATTATTTTTCGTTGATCTCTATGGATCACCGCGACTTCCATAACTTAATGCTCCCTTTCCTCCAAGTCTAGCTCTACTTTCTTCAGCAAGTCTGATCGTTGCTTCTCTCTCTCCCTCTGAGCCTCCCATAACAATGATTTCAGGTCAGCAACCTTCAAGGTCAGCCTATCAACGTTCTCTACCTGCTCCTTAACTTTGCTGACTTGCGCCACATTCTTAGCCAATAATTCTGAACCTTGGGCTATCAACGTATCATTTTTATTCACCAAATTTTTATTTTGGGAAGACAAAAAAGCCGTAGCGGTCACCACCTCCAAAATACGTTTGTGAACCATATCACGTTCGTCTGTAGTGCCCATGAACTATTTTTTTAAATCCCCAGTCTCTTTCACAACTTTTTCAAGGCGATATTTCATCGACCTATATGCCGTCTTAAATCGGGCCAGCTCTATGGTCAATCCACAAACGGAGCCAAAAATATAGCGGGTATGGTTTCCACTTCTCCAGTATGGAAAAATCCACCGGCGATATTTGTCGATAGGTCAGAGCAAGTGAATTGTGATGCATCTATTCGAATCAAACACCTATTATAATTCATATTCATTCAGGATTTAATATCTACATATGCATCTATACACATACCTCGATTCCCAGCTCCAATTACTGCTATAAGATCTCACTCATCAGCATTGTATCAGAAACTGGTATATTCAACACACACACACACATATGTACACGTTTAACTGAGAGGAGCAGAGTTAGAACTTCTTGGATTGCTTGAATAGAAGGTTACAACGTTATAAATAGAGACTAACACTTCAAGACTCATTTGCTCCCTATTAACTCTCCACTACTTCCACGAAATAATAACGGACACTACGACTTAATCACCCACTTGTACAAGCTGGTAACGTCTCTTATTTAAAACAAAATACAAAACGTAAAATACAAAACAAATTTAAATTAATTCCAACAAGCACCTCCTGAATTTAAACCTGGTTTTGAATCTTCCTGATGCCAAGGAGTGCACGCATCTTTTCGAACTTCACAGTGGCCATGGCTTTCGTCAAAATATCAGCACGTTGATCCTCTGTTCCAATGTGTTTGATCACGATCTCACCTTTTTCAACGCACTCTCGAATAAAATGGTACCGGATGTCAATATGCTTAGAACGTCCATGAAAAACTGGATTTTTAGCCAAGTCTATCGCTGACTTGTTGTCTATGTAGAGCACTACAGGACCAACATCAGAATCAGTAAGTTTACCAAGCAAATTATGCAGCCATATGCCTTGACAAGCAGCCGCTGTAGCTGCCATAAACTCCGCTTCACAGGATGATAATGCCACACAACGTTGTTTCTGAGACACCCACGTGATCAAGCTCTCATTTAGGTAGAAAGCCATCCCTCCAGTACTCTTCCTATCTTCAATCTGCCCAGCCAAATCGCTGTCGGAATATCCTGACAACATGTTGTTATTGCTTCCCCTTGAATACACCAAACCATATCTCAAAGTACCTTTTAAATACCTTAGAATTCGCTTAACAGCATTGAGGTGCATCTCAGTTGGTCGTTCCATGTAACGACTGACTATACCAACTGCAAATGCTATGTCTGGTCTAGTATGAACTAGATACCTTAATCCTCCCACAATGCTTTTAAACATAGTTGAATCAACATCTTGTCCAGTTTCATCTTTGTGCAGTTGCAACGCTGGCTCCATAGGGTACTTCGTCGGTTTACATTCTGCCATGCCACTCTTCTCCAGGACCTTTCGAGCATAGGCCGACTGCTTCAATTCGATGTACTCCTTAGTTTGCTTCACCTTAATCCCAAGATAGTGAGAAAGCTTTCCTAGATCAGTCATATCAAATTTCCTGCCCATTTGTTCCTTGAACCTCTGAATTGTTGTTATACTCGAGCCCGTGATCAGCAAATCATCAACATATACCCCAATGGTTAAGACCTCTTCCTTCTCCCTTTTTATGTACACATCATGCTCATAAGGACATTTTGTGAATCCCAAACTTTTCAAGCACTCGTTTAACTTCTCGTACCAGGCTCGTGGCGCCTGTCTAAGCCCATAAAGAGCCTTTATTAACTTATAGACCAAATGCTCCTTGCCTTGCTTCACAAAACCTTCGGGTTGTTGTACGTACACATCTTCATGCAGGTCGTCATTCAAGAAAGCTGACTTGACATCTAGATGATGAATTTCCCAACCACGATTTGCAGCCAACGCCAATAATAGCCTTACAGTTTCCAATCGTGTGACAGGTGCGAACGCCTCCTCAAAATCAACCCCTTGTTTCTGAACGTAACCCTTCGCGACGAGCCTCGCCTTATGCTTTATAATTTCACCTTCGGTGTTCCTTTTTAGTTTGTACACCCATTTCAGGCCAATGGGTTTGTGCCCAGGTGGCAATTCCACAAGCTGCCAAGTGCAATTTTTTTCTATTGCTTCTATTTCGCTCTCCATAGCCTTCCCCCATGATCTTTCTTGGACAGCTTGTTTATATGTGACTGGCTCCTCCATACTGAGAAACAGCAACTCATCTTCACCAAGCTCGATTTCGACTGTATCAGCATAAATGTCGCGCAAAGACCTGAAGCGCGTTGGCACACTGCTACTCCCAGTTTCTGCTGAACTGACTTCACTCGACTGTGTTAATGAAGTCGGTGTTGCTTGTGTTGCCTGTGACTCAGTCGAATGAGAGGACTGTACAGGAGTGTTAGGCTCTGTTAAAGACTCCTCATTACCGAGCTCTGTCAAAGACTCCTCATTACCGTTTTCTGTTGCTTCCGTCGAGATTACAGAGTCAACCACCATGAAATGGGTGTGAGTCTCTCCAACTGCACTGTCATCATTAGCCCATTTCTATGACTTAAGCTCGTCGAAATACACATCTCTGCTAACATAAACTCTGTTCTCTTCTGGGTCATACAGTCGATGTGCTTTTGTACCAGGCTCTCTTCCAAAATAAACTACTGACTTTGACCGATCATCCAGTTTCCTTGTATGAATGCCAGGCACCTTCATGTAAGCACAACAGCCAAAAATTCTTATGTGACTAATATCTGGCTTCTTACCTGACCAAGCTGCGTATGGAGTGTCAGTAGAGAGAGCACGTTTGGGCAGTCTGTTAAGCACATAAACAGAGTGTCGTACTGCTTCGCCCCAAAATCTAGATGGGACATGCTTCTCCTTTAATAAACTTCTAGCCATTGACACCACCGTTCGGTTCCTTCGCTCTGCCACTCCATTTTGCTGTGGAGAGTAAGGGGCCGTATATTGTCTCATGATCCCAGCATCTTCACAGACACTTGTAAACTGGTGTGAGCAAAATTCTCCTCCTCTGTCCGTACGCAGGGCTTTAATCTTTTCCTCAGAGTCTTTTTCAACAAGACGCTTGAATTTTATAAATGCTCCTAATTCTTCATCTTTGGTTGACAGAAAATAAACCCACATTGCACGACTAAAGTCATCAACAAAAAGTAGAAAATACCTCTTGCCGGATGGTGTTGATGGTGTGATTGGTCCGCAAATATCTCCATGCACTAATTCCAGCACCTTGGTTGATCTGTAACTCGATTGTGAAGGAAAGGGAGTTCTTGTTTGCTTTGCCATTAAACAGTCCTTACACAGTGCCTTTGGATGCATCATTTTGGGCAGGCCATAAACCATCTTATTCCGAATCATAAGTTTTAATGCATCAAAGTTCACATGGCCTAAGCGAGAGTGCCAGAGCCACGAGTCCCTTTCCAATTTTGCAAGTAGACAAGCACCCTTGGATTCCTTGGATTCTTCCAGCAAGATCTTGTATAGACGATTTGCTGATCGTCTAACTTTCATCAATAGCTTCCCATCCCCGTCATGCACCCACAGAAACTCACCATGTAACACCACTTTATTACCTTCTTCTGACATTTGCCCAAGGCTAATTTTGTTGTTCCACAGATTTGGAATGTAGAGGACATTGTTAAACACTCTTTCTTCTCCGGTTTTGCAAACAAACGTGATCGACCCTTTTCCTTTAATGCATACCGTTGACCCATCTCCAAGTTTTACTTCGCCTGTCACGTCTTCATTTATCTGTGAGAACTTTGACCTGTCCCCAGTCATGAGATTTGAAGCGCCGTTGTCTAAGTACCACAGTTGTGACGTTTTTCTCTCTGTTATATTTCTCTCCAACTTTGGGATGGCCCTTTCTTCATTCACCAACGCCAACTCAGTCAGCTTTTCATCTGATTCTGACAGTAACAGAGCAGGTTCGTCGTCCTTGATCTGCACCAAGTTTGCTTCACTTCTTTGACTCCGTTCTCGTCGTGGCCTCTTACACTCTATAGCATAGTGACCCAAAATACTGCAATTAAAACACCTTACAGTGCTTCTATCACGACTAGTACCCTGGAGACCGCGTCCCCCACGTCCTCCTTCTCGATTCCGTTTCATCCAGTCCTCTCGAGTGAGAAGAAGTTTGTCCTCATTCTTATTGCGCCTGGACCACTCCTCTTCTGTCAATAACAGTTTGTTTCCCGTAGTCACACTTTGACCTTTCAACCTTTCCTCATGAGCTTGTAAAGACCCAATAGCTTCTCCGATTGTCATTGATTCTAAATCTCCAAATTGCTCAATTGTTGAAGTAATTTGTAGAAATTTAGATGGAACGGCCCGAAGTAGCTTCTTGACAACGTACGACTCCTCCATTTCATCACCTAAGGCTCGGATAGTGGACACCAGTCCGTTGAGCTTCATGTAGAAAGCGTCGAGTTGTTCACTGTCATCCATACGCAGCGACTCAAATTCCGCCTTCAACGTCTGAATTCTGGCCTTCCTCACCTTATCAGCCCCTTGACACATGACCTTGATGGCTTCCCAGCCATCCTTTGCTGTCTTCTTCTCAGAAATGAATAACAGCATCTCTTCAGGTATGCCTTGGTAGATCATGGCCAAAGCGACCTTGTCATTCTTCTCATGAATCACTGCTTCGGCATCACTCGGTTCTACTGCTGCCCAAACTCCCTGGGCCTGCATAAAAACCTTCATCTTTAACGCCCACGCTGTGTAATTCCCCTTAGACAACATTGGATACGTTAGCCCAAAAGATCCAGCCTTGCCTTTCCCCGCGTCCATCTGAAAGAGAACACCCTGAATGCCGTGCTCTGATACCAAATGAAAGAAACACAAACTGGTATATTCAACACACACACACACAGATGTACACGTTTAACTGAGAGGAGCAGAGTTAGAACTTCTTGGATTGCTTGAATAGAAGGTTACAACGTTATAAATAGAGACTAACACTTCAAGACTCATCTGCTCCCTATTAACTCTCCACTACTTCCACGAAATAATAACGGACACTACGACTTAATCACCCACTTGTACAAGCTGGTAACGTCTCTTATTTAAAACAAAATACAAAACGTAAAATACAAAACCAATTTAAATTAATTCCAACATAATTCATATTCATTCAGGATTTAATATCTACATATGCATATATACACATACCTCGATTCCCAGCTCCAATTACTGCTATAAGATCTCACTCATCAGCATTGTATCAGAAAAATCCAAGTATGTACGGTAGCGTAGTTGATTCATCATCAGCTGAGACGGTCGAGGAATCGCCAACTTCAAAGGAGGCATGTCTTCTGTTGTCTTCACCTCCAAATCACCACTACTTCTTTGAACCTTTTGGGGAACAATATCGGGGAGCACAATATTAAAAAAAAAGAACCTGACTCGACCCCCATTAACAAAATCCTCCATACGTTGCTCCAGTCATTCAAGCAGCACTTGCGTCTCCCCCTTGCCTCTTTAAAGTTTTTAGCTTATACTTCCCTTCCTTTCATTTCTCCTCGTCAACCACACAGAATTCAAGTTATTTCCCCACATGCTTCACTTGAAGTGGTACTGAAGGCCCTCCTGCTTCAATCTCTCATAGATTTCCATCCACCTCGTCTTCATCTAATAACAACATATTTCGTTGTAACAAAAGGACATCGTCTACAACAACCCTTGTCTTCTTCAATGGAAGACATTCATCCTTTATATCCTCATCTTCCTTACGAGGATGGCCAAACCTTTTTTTCAAAGTATCTTCTATAATCTCATCATCCTTTCTATCTACATCACCTGGGTGTTGACTGTTACCGAGCATAAGCTTTTACCATGAAAGTGTGAATCGAAGAGCCCGGTCAAGAGCAGTTAAGCAGTTAAGAAAAAGTCTTAATAGGGTCAAAGCCAATAAATTGATCAACCCACAAACAGATTAACGGCTAAAGTAATGGCTGTAATCTTACGACACTTACCATCAATAGTGGTCTATGTGCAGTAATAGCAATTATGAGTCATAACCGACTATAACCGCTATGTAATAGTATTAATAGTGTCAAGCATTATGTAAAAAGGATCTATCTTCTCATATAAATGAAATTCACTATCTTGGTAAATAATAATTAGTTCCCCTTTAACAATTTTCAGTCTCTGCGTAACATGTTAACCCCCGGTTATGAACGATCTCGTTAACATTTTTAGGCATACCATAATAATCACGATCATACAACTTACATTTGATGGCAGTTGCGGAGATAGATCTAGAGGCTAATTGAAAATTATGACCTTGTCTAGTTCATAAAATATAAATAAGATGAGAAACATGAAGAGAATATTAATAAAAAACCTACAAACAAAGAACTAGAGAAAATGAAATATGACCAGGTGAAACAACAATCGTTACACACTATCTGTAGTTGAGATACAATGTCGAAAGCCCACACTTCAGAAAAACACACACGAAGTAGTAAAGGTTTATCTGGTAGATGATTTCTATTACCACCAATTTAGTACTCTTTAAAATGACATATTATTTATTATTATTTATAAAACCTTAAAAAAACTCTAATATCTTATCAAACTATCATCGATTGTGTTTAATATATATTCTCTATATTGTTTATCACTATTATTATATAACGAATCGATTTATACGTCTTTATACTTTTACAAACGAATCAATTTCTTATTCTATATATTCTTACAAACGACTTGATTAATATTTTTTACATCTCAAAACTTCTGATTTTGAATATATACAAACGACTTGATTTATATCCTACAGATTTTGTCTTATGTAAGTGATATTTTTGTTTTTTTAATTTATCAGAAACATCTCATTTTATTTCCATTTAGGGTTTTAGTTTTAAAATTTATTTTTATTAACATAAAAATGAGATAGAATTATAATATATGTTAAAAAATTACAGTTTAAGTTTGTCTCACTATTTTTTCCTTTGTATTTTAGAAAATCATAATATAATAATAACCACCCAACATCAAACTTACTTACCAATAACCACCCAAGGTTTAGTAAAGTACGAATTGATAAATATATAAAATATTGAAGACCATAATGTAATAAATAAAATCTTATATGAAAAGTTGTATAATTATGGGATAGCTTTAGAGTCTTATATGATGATAAATGACTAGTATGTAATTAAAACTTTTGTGTAACTAATTCAGTTACACTTAAGTCTTGACGCCTATATATAATGGCAAATGATGAACTTAATGATGTTGAGACTTTTCACTTGTGAACTATCTTCTTCTGTTTTACTTTCTCTCTCTAAAATCAAATTCCCTTCTCATCACTCTCTAGAACCAGAATTAATCCACATCAAATTGGCAACCACAGTGGGAGTTGGTTGATTGGTACCTTGATTTCGCGATAAAAAACCGGATGCAATTGATTTTTTGTATTTAACTTTATGCATGACCCAAATGTGTTTATGTTTTACGACACAAAGATTGTATCCGACGAGAGCATCAATGCGAGGTGGGAGTGGAACATCTTCCTTGGACTTAGCTTTCTTTTTTAGAGGGGAGTTTTCCTCAATAGCCTGAAAATTGGTGATTGTTGCCTCATCTTCACCAAAAATTAATACCAAAGCTTCTTCGACATTAATAGCATCGAAACTCCTCTCAGTAACTTGAAGATTGGTGATTGCTGCCTCATTTTCACCAAAAAATGATACTGAAGCTCCCTCGATATCGACAACATCATCGGATTGGGTGATGAGACGATCACCAGAGGAAGCACTCGATTCTGCCTCTTTTATAGGGTCAAATGACCTATTTACCAAATAAGCTACAATGTTTTTCGTTATTTTTTTATGAGGGGCTTCGGGGGTCGGTTGCGAGGTTCCCTGAGGCATAGATGATGGAGTAGTAGGAATTTCTACTGGAAGACCCATCATCTTTTCCCATTGATGCTGTGAAATCACCCTTGTAAATTATCGGACAAGTATGATTAGGAGGCAGAGAAGAAATGTATGAAGAGGTGACCGCCTCAGTAGAACTATCAATTAAATGGCAAGTACCATAGTAGGTAACAACAGGTGGTTGAGGTTCTGTTTCGATGTACAATTCGGGGGCTCGTCTCTCCTCAGCCTTTTGACTAATGGTTAACCAATATAAGATAAGAAATTTTTGGGTATAAACTACTTCTCTCTCAAAAAAAATTGGGGTTTTTATCTCTGTGTGAGATTAAAGAGAGACAATTGAGTATTTGTAAAGAAAATATGGGCATCCGGAATTCTAAAATCCCAAAGGACTTAGGAGATTTTTTTCTTAGGTCAAATTGCCTAAGGAAGTGGCAATAAATTCCTAGAGGAGGAGTGCACCACCCTAGGCATGTTTATGTTAGAGTAAAGGACATGCAACAGCCATGCTTGACACCTGACAGGGGTGAAAACGATTCATTGGCTGTGTCAGATATCTATGACTTCATTGTTGACGAAAATGTTGGGAGTAATATTTGGTCTTTGCAGCAAGAAACTAACAAAATCCGATGACATTTCTTTGATTAAAGACTCTTAAGATCTCTGATGAAGAATTCTTTGAGACTAATGGTTTAAAAAATCCGATGAAGTTTATTTAGTTAAAGACTCTTAATATCTTTGATGAAGAATTATTTGCGACTAATGGTGAACAAAATCCGATGACGTTTTTTTATTAAAGACTCTCAAGATCTCTAATGAAGAATTATTGGAGACTAATGGTTAACCAAATCCGACGATGTTTTTTTTATTAAATATTTTTTTAAGATCTCCGATAAAAAATTATTTGCATTACAAAGTTTGACGGAGAAGGTATTGGCCAAAAGACATTCCTTGCTCAAAAATCTTCACAAAGACTGTGGGCTATTGATAAAGGAAAAATTATGTAATTAGAGAAAATTGACAAAATAAAGTAGTACTGAGCATAAAGAAACCTTTATGGGTGATTGATTATAATGTAATATAAAAGGATTATTTTGTAATAAATTGTAAATCGGAAGGAAATTGACCGTATGTAGTAATTTAACTAGACATGTGAGACCCAAATAATGTACTATAAAAGTAAACCACCTCTTTTTGGAAACGAGGCTGGATGAATGATTAGAAAATTATTAATTGTGACTTTCTCTCTCTATAATTGCTTTTAACTTCTCTCTCTAAACCATCCTTAAACCTTATCTTACCAATTTAGTCTTCCAAACATCTTTGTATCAACAAATACATTCTAAAAGAGTTTTGGAATAATGACCTACAATCATGAATACAACAACTATCAAAGTTTCAAGGACGATCTAACAATAGATGGAAAACTTCAATACTAATCATCATATCATGCTTTATTCTTATAACAACCAATAAAAAATGTAATTAGACAACATTTAGAAATTGTTACCCCGGTGTCCTTCTTCAACCAGGCTAGTTTGTAAGGGCTTGGATGAGATTTGATTTTCAATTCCATTTCTTTACAACGATTTCTCAAAACGTAAAGCACGCTGGTGTGTTTCAGAAATATTAATCGGATCAAATATATTCATAAAATCGTGAAATTGTGAAATTGTCGCCTCAACCCCTCTATATAACGACACTAACTGATCTTCTGTGTCAGAAAGATCGACACGATTCTGGAACTTATAAAAAGTAGAAGCATATTCATTAGCAGATTTCAAACCGTGTTTTAAATTCTACAATTGTTGATACATGGTTCTCGCGTAATTAAAAGGTAAAAATGCAACCTTCATATGTTTCACCAATTTAACCAAAGTCTAGATTTTAGATTTACCTTACGTCACATGAATTCGTTTCAGTTGTTGCCACCATGATGGAGCCTGACCACAAATTTAGGTTACAAATAACTAGAACATTTTATCATGTGGAATGTCCTTGTAGTCTAAAATCTCCTCTAGTGATGCAATCCAATCTAAAATTATTCCGATTGAAAGCCCCCATGGAAATATGAAATTTCAAATCTAAAACCTAGTTCTCATTAGTTGTCCGTCCTCTAATTGTAATAACAGTTTGGAAGTTGTTATTAAAGATTTCGTGGAGGCAAATGTTCTCTTCCAAAATCTCTCATTTGGGTAAGTCGTTTCATGTCTTTGTCCTATGGTTTGTCTTGATGTACGATTTTTTTTGGTTATTCGCTTAAGAGTTTTGTAGTATGATACAAAAGTTCCATTGTTTCAAAATTCATACACTATTACCTCATTCCATGATGAAATGCAGGCTTCTTAATGTTATTCTTTTCATGGGACCTCTAACTGTCTAGTGGACCGTTTAGATCGTTATATAATTTCTCTATACGTAGGTTTTTTTAATTATGTGTCTTGATCATGGTTGGCTTAATACTCATCAATAATTGGTTATGCAATCAATTGGATGAGTGAAGGTGTTTAAGATGGATGAGTGAAGGTCTTTAAGAATGACCCTGAATGTTGTATGCTGTTTTTTTCTTCGTTTTTTTTCATTGTGTGTCTTACTTTTGACATCCTAGATATTAGAAATAGACGTCTTAATGGTTTTGAGGAACCGGAATCCCAAAAACCAGACTGATTTTGATGGGTGTGGATTATGGGTTCATTCTAAAAACTGAGGCAATTGGATTGTAACTGAATCGATAAAGAGAAAATGAGAAGAACCGATACGAAACGAAACCAGTGTAACCTGTAAATCATGTAATTTTTATTTAATTTTTGTTATATAATAACATCTGTAATAATACATATTTGTTCACTTGTGTTGGGCTACTTTGGAATTTCATATTAGATTTTTTACGAAAAATAATGATTTAGCTGTTAGATTCACCTTGAATAAGTTAGTAGATCTGATTACTATTTCGGAAAGTGGGAAAATAATATTTTTTTATGCAATGCCCACCTGACCTCATATGTAACAGCTTAACGTTTCTCTTAAGGGAATGTTGCACTAAGTACCTACTCACCAATTTTATTATAAGTATCCCAACTATTTTCTATGTCTACTAAACATTGTTCCATCAAAAATTCAAAATTTAAATTCGTCTTAGTAGCTCACACATACGCTAATATTTTACAAACTAATAATACCCTAACAGAGTGAGCAGTTCATCGTCTCTAATATTTGCACCAGTAAAAGTTTTGCAGTTCACCGTTGTTTTTTAGGCTGCCAAAAGTGACCAGTACCTCTGTTGAAGCTTCAGACCATCAAACTCTTCATTATCAACTTCAGGTAATATTTTCATCTACTTTTCGTTTTTCATCTTGCTGAAGCTATTTTTAAGTTATTTTTATCGACGAATGCAAAGCTTATGAAGTTCTAAAGTTCTCAGTACCTTATGAAGTGTTACGATTTTTGTTGTTTCGCCATTGATTTATATTTCTGAAGTTCTCAGTATCTTATGAAGTGTTACGATCTTTGCTGTTTCATGTACCAAATTGTTAGCATAAGTAGATTTCATGTGCTTCAGCTGATTGTTAGTTATATATAGGTTATAACTAAGTTTTTATCCAAGTTTAATAGTTACTGCATTAGTTTTGAGCTTTGTTGAATCTGTTTCTAATGTCATCGTATATATGGTTGAGCATTTTTTCGGTTGGAGAATATGTGATTGTTATTAAGTGTGTTGTGTATTTTCAGATATACATCGTACTTAGGATTTTAAGTGCAGCATTGTTTCATGCTAGTTATGTTAAACAATTTGTGCGATTCTAGTTTATACGATAGGTCATACCTAACCCGTGATTCTAGTATAATTTTTTCATGCCATTCCCATCACGCGAGTTCTATACATTGGTTACATGGCCCTGTGTACCTCACACGATTTCTAGTTTAATATTTCATGCATTTTCTATCACGCGAGTTCTTGTATTAAGTGTACACACTTCTGTTTACATAGTGAGTTCTATTTAAATGTTTTATATCATTTCCATGACGCAAGTTCTAATACAATGGTTACATGACCCTGTATACATCACGCGAGTTATATGCCAAATTTTTACATATCACGCGATTCTAGGTCAATGTTTCAAATTGTTCTTTAATCAAATTTGTTGTATTATGCAGTGCAATAGATGTCTGAATCACAAGTTTGTATTTTCAAATATTGCCATCAGACCTCATTTGTTCCTTTGACCGAGTTTGAAAATTTTCAGACTCTCCAATACTATGTTGAAGGTAGATGGGATGATCTTGTTAGGGGTAGCTACACTATTACCTACTCATGCAGTGATCAAAACAACTTTTTGTTTAATGATGAGACGGATTTCATGGGTTGGTGGTTTATCTTGATGTGGAGCGTCTGAAAAATGTTAGCTTCTTTATAGAACAACAAGTAGTTAATAAAGGGTCGGATGACATGCGTAAACAACCTAGTATAAGCTTGGGAGAACCCTGTCATGATCAACTATTAATTGGGGAGAGTAGTTATGGTTTACTAAATTTGGAATATAAAAAAAGGCATCTTGCTACTACTAGTTGGGTTGATACTATCACAGGTGTTGGTCAGACTTTTGTTGATGGTGTCGTATGTCTAAGGTTATCGTTATGCCGATATGCTTTAGAGCGTGGTTTTGCTTTCAGGTATATGCATAATACATCTACTAAGATCAATGCAACTGTGTCAACAAAGATTCAAGTGGTTGTAAATGGCGACTTTATGCATCCATTGATTCCAGCACTGGTTAATGATGACCAAGCGGTTTGTCCAAATCCATACATGTAGCCCTGTTCTTTTAAAAAAAAATAGGCATTTGATGTCTGATTTGATTACGAATGAAATAAACGAATCAATTAGGACATGTCATTCCGTAACGACGAAAACTATTCAGTCTTCTATCAAACAAGACTATGGTTTAGACGTCTCCTACCGTCTCTCGTGGAATTGTTTAGAGAAGGCAATGAGGGAGGTTTTCAGAGATAGTAATACTTCGTTTAGCTTGCTGAATGCTTACTTTAAAAGATTAAAAAGTTGAGACATTACTACTGATTATCATTTGGAAGTTGGTTTTGGTAATTTCTTCACGATGTGATTTGTAGTATTTGGATCGTGCAATCAAGGATTTCACTCATGTCGGCCAATGGTATGTGGACGATACACATTTAAACGGCAAGCATGGTGGTGTATTGCTATCAGCAGTGACAAAGGATGGCAATAACGGTGAGTTTGTTTTCTCTTATTGTGTTTCTTGCTTTTACGGTATTTATTAAAGCCTTGAAATCACGCGATTTGTGACGTTTCAATATAACATTATGAACTTGCGATTTTTCCCAATATGATAAACCATATTAAACATGCGATATCTAATGACAATTTAGCTAGTCGCGCAATTTTCCTGGTGTTACCACGTTTTGGTCGATATTGTGATTCTATGTATACTTATAAGCAGACCTAACATTCCATTCTATGTTTTACAACTAAGTTGGACTCCATGAAACTATTTACATATTGCAGGTATTTTTCCCGTTGTTTTTTGTATTTTTGGTAGTTAAGATTCTGATAACTGGCTCTGTTTTATGGAAAGTCTTAAACCTCATTTGTTAAACCATCTTTTATTTCTGACAGACACTCTGGTATTATTAATTTTGTTTCTGTTGTTTATCCAAACTACTTTCACGCTTACTGTATATATCATTTCATTAATAATTTGAGGTCCACTCTTGAATACACTAACCGAGAGTTTAAAAGAAGATGTTGAATCAGAAACTTTTTAAGTTTTTAAGTAGAGGTGGTAGTAAGATAAATAAGTGTGTTGAGCATTTACCTTCGGATAAGTACACTCAGGCATTTGTTATATCGAAACGTTATGGGGCAATGGCATCATCTGCCGCCGAATCCTTTAACAATCAGATTAAAAAGTTTTGCAATCTACCAATTTTAGAAATGATAGACAAGATTAGAGTTATGCTAATGACTCAGATTTCTAGACGTTATTCGGAGGGGCTGACCTGGAACAGTTATTTATACCCCGATTATGACAAACATTTTAAGGAGAATGTTCTAATTGGTCGAACGTGGATGGTATCTAAGTCTTCTGCATGTTCATTTGAAGTTTATTCTGAACCAATTATGGTTGTCAACATGCTTTATTTTAAGTGTTCTTGTGGTTCATCGAAACAAGAGTGTTTTACATGTCCTCACTCATTAGCGGTAATAACTTTGGTTAAAAAAGATCCTATGACGTTGATAGAGCCATTCTTCACAGTTGGGAATTATAGGTCTACTTATTTTTTTAGCATACTGGCAATAACCGATTTCGGTGAAAGATCATCCTCTAATGATTTTGACGAACCAGTTTTTCTTCCTCATTACATTAAAAGACGAGCTGGAAGGCCTAGGAAAAAGCGGATTCCATGTACAGGAGAAGTGTCATCGAGCCAGTTGCGTTGTGGTCGTTGTTTTAAATCAGGACATAAGAGGAGGACATGTGATGTACCACTATGACTTCGCGACTTATGTAGAAACAATTGGTGGATCATGCAATTTCAAACATGTTATAGTTTGTAACTGAGTGTCAACATCCACCATGGAAAATGCGATTCACGTTTTAAATCTGTAATTTAAAATGTTGCGATTTTTACAGTCCGTATCAACGCGATTTTCTAGGCCATGTATCTATCTCCCCGGACCTTTTGTTTTTCTTTAATTTGGTTGTTTCAGACATTGTGATTGTTAGCCTCCATGAGTTCGCGATTCGTTACTTATTTTTGTTAACATAACATGGGATTGTTAGCTTATTTCAAACACACGCTTTGTATTATACTCCCTAATCCGGTACTTTTTTATTCATTAGTATTTGAAAATTATACACCCGCGAGATTCTGTCATGACATTCTAGGTTGTTTATTAGATAACGCGAATTATACATAATAATTACCCACGATTCTAATGCAACTCACATGCATTTCTTACTTAATTGAAATCACACAAGTTATACTTAATAAGTCCCCGCGATTCTAGGATGTTTTATTGCATTATCAAACATTATGAAAATGATTAGTCTCTCAATGCCATAAAATAACAGTGTCCTTAATAACGTTAGTTGTGTTCCATAAATTGTCCAGAAACTTGTTTAACTAACCCGTTTACGATATTGTACCGTGTTTCGAATAATAAATTAAACAACAATGAAAGTTCCACTAGTTAAACAAGGATAAAATAACATTTTGTTAAAAACCGGACGTTGAAATATGGACCTACTATTTCCAATATAGTTAACCCGAACCAAACAATACTACATATTAAAGGGTTCTCTGTTTATAATTCCAAAAAACCAAAACACACACAACTACATACTCACTAATAATCAAAACAGTTCTCCTCGTCTTCATCCTCCTCTTCATCCCCATACTCATCATCTGACTCTTCCCCGAGTATTCCTTATCATCGTCCTCTGTATCCACATCATCGTATTATTTTTCGTCAGTTTCCATCTCACTGTCTTTATTATCCACGTCCCAAGATTTCTCTTCATTGTCTTCTTCGTCGCCCGACTTCTTCCTCCTTATCTTCTTCCTTAGATTCTTCTTTGTCCTTTTGCATTTGGGAAACCAGTTCTCATCCGAATCTTTATTCTACAAACGACCACGACTCGTCTCAATCATAATCATCCTCAAAAGAAACCAAGAATGAATAATCATCTTTCGAATTATCCGATGAGTACACCGATGTACTAGAGTGCTTGTAGTCGGAGTATTTTTTACCATCATCGGAGAAACCACCATCAGAGGATGGGTAACCATACGACTCAGGAGAGGAGTTGTTCATTATCTTGTAAGAGCTTTTGTTTAGAATATGAAGAGTTTTTTGAATTTGAATAGCTTGCGTGTTTAATATAAATAACTCACTGACTAGCTTTGCATGACCTACTATTATTTAAATTTAAAAATCTATCACTACTCTAATGTGCAATTAATGTCTATGTAATGAGTACGTATCTATCCATGTCGCATCAAGAAATAAATTAATCAATAGTAAATTAACCAATAAAACCATTACCCATTAGTGAAAACACAGCTCGTTGTCTAATCAGCCAATTAATTATGACCCGATTTTATTTCATATCACACTAACGAATGCCTACTTTTATACTGACGCAATTTTATTTCACACTCACATGATTTTCATATAGTTTAGTATATCACGACGCGATATCGACTAACAGTTATTAAAAGGCCTTTATTATGTCCATGGTTTAAAGTGTCACCTGATTCATTAGTTGCATTACAGTTTCTATCACGTGACTTCCCTAATGGGATGTACATCACGTAATTTACAATTGAAAGGACACATTTTTCCACATTCCTCCTGATTTGCCTTTGCACGACAAGATTTCCGTGAGACGATTTAACTTGGGCTTGCGTATGTCCCTGGTTTAAAGTATTACGCGATTTATTAGTTGCATTACAGGATCTATCACGCGATTTTCTTAACGCAATTTATATAGGGCAATTTACAATTTAAAGGATAAAGTGGTGCCATATTCCTCGTGATTCGCTTGTCCATGATGCGATTTCCCAAAAACAATTTAACTAATGTTTTCAGTATGTTCATGGTATAAAGTGTTACGCGATGCATTAGTTGCATTACAAGATCTATCACGCGATTTAGACGAAAATATAAGGGATTTATTAACGTGTTGCAACAATATAACATTGCCAATACAGTAATGAATTTATAAGGAGGTTACTTGAATGACAGTTACATTTTTAAATTCAATAAAAATATAAACCGAAATCAACCACCAAGGTTATCATGAACCGATGAGCAATTTGCAATCGCATCTTCTTTCTCGGAAATGTTGTCCTTCAAATACACAATCATATCTCTTGATAACCAATGATTAACTTCCCACTTCCAAATGTGTGTTTCCTCTTCACGCAGCATGTGAGAAAGGTCAGACACACGTAACAAGGCTTTGGATTTTAGTTTCTTGTACCTCAAAGCGAATCCTTCACGATTGTGAGTATGAGGTCCGGTAAATCCAAGCCTCCCGTAGTCAAATTACATCATGCATAATACTTTATCGAAAAAAAAACATTAGTTGTATCATCGGTAATTATTTTTGTAACGTACTTCACCGCTTGAAGCAAGTGTTGGTCTTCATCTACGCTCCAATTTATACTCGAAACTAATTATAACATGTATAAGCTTTTCTTTTAGAGTCTAAGTAGTAGTGTGGAGGCTTATAGAAGGACCCTAGAGTAGGTGGCTAACTTCGGCGGGTCATTCCTATGGAGTGTATATATTCCTATGGAGCCAATTTGACAGTGCGATTTGCGTAGGTTGAAAACGCGAGATACTCATAAATACTTTTCATGCGATTTACGTTATACATTAACCATAGATCACACGATTTACTCACAAATCTCACATTTTCCTCTAACTGAAAAAATACAACTCAATGTTCAACAACCGCGTAATGGCTAACCTATTGATTACGATTAGTGTTCTACACTGCCAAAGGATACAATTGTTCGATACAAATGTCACACTAAGTTACCTAACAAAAACAACATTGTTCTGCCAATAAAATGGCACCCAATATCACATCAAAAATAAATTATATATGTATACTCCCTTAAACCAATAATACTGTTCTACATTCTAAAAACAATCAAGCATCGAATACCCGAAGACTAGTATTTTTATCATTTAGGAAATGATAAAACATTTCCGCACGTGCTTGAGCCGACATTTGTTTGCTATATTCTTTCTGTACAAACCCGTTTTCGATAATGTCTTTAACATACTGACAAACGAATACTCCGTAGTCAAGTGAATCTTTGTCTAGTTGCGGAATATCTCTAACAACTTTAACTTTGTATCAATTCCTCACACGCGAGATGTATTTTTTTTTCATACAATAGTTCAGCTGCTGAGATAGAAAAATTATGAGGTTAATATTGTTTTTATGATTGGTAAAACCTTCTACAAATAGGATTGGTTAATCAACATCAACCGCTTTATCACATAATAAACCATTACCAGTTCATACCAAACTCGTATTATGCATAAATACACATTAAGCTATTGTCACAGCTACATTTTGCGAATCACATGAGACTTTGATGCGAATTGCATATAGTCAATACGTGATACTGGTTATTAACGCACGCGATTTTAAGGCACTGATAACGCGAATCTCATGCACTGACAACGTGATTATCCTATATGCTTGTAAGGATAATACATACAACATCATACAATAAGGTTTCATAATACTTACCAATGCATCGACTGTTTTTCGACATACATCTGGAGTGAATTTTCTTTCAGTGAACAATGAATTGTAGTTTTTGGCTAGACCATTCTCCATTTCTATTACCAACAACGTCCAGTGGTTTTTTCTCTTCTCACTTATGTGGCATACTGGAACGAATGCGATAAATGTGTCCTCCCTTATATTTTCAAAAAATTCTTCAACAATGTGTGAGATATCTTCTTTGAATGCTAGTAGTTTCTGTAATAAAATCCGCGTACAATAAATCAAATTTTGTGTCACTTTTGAGGGGTATTTAAAAATTATATACTAACTGTTGCGATCCCATAAATTTGAATTGTGTTGTATTTACAATTTCATTTGTTATCAAACCCTGTGAAAGGTACTTTCCAATTTGATTCTTTAAGCACCTTGTATATCCAGACATCAATGATCTACAAAATGAGGAATTCTGAGCTATAACTTACTAGTTGTGAGTGCATTGTCAATTATTTCAACTTCTATCCCTTGAAATCTACCTCTCCTTCGTACGGTCGTGCCATTACCTCAGCCACACTAACGCTTAGCCGGTATGAAAATTCTGTTAGTGGTAAATACCATACTTCAGAATCTTCTTGATCTTCTTCTCTTTGTATTCTAAGCACCTTGTGGCATTGAGTCACATATATTAAATTTGTTGTTGCTGTTTCAATTCCCCAAGGTTGGTAATTAACTTCTCCTTGTTGTGTTTGTGTAAGTAAATCCCAATTTGCATACTCGTTATCTAGTAACTGTAAAATATTCAACCTTGGGTTACATAACAATCAAATGTGGCAATTAGTTACATGTTTATTAGTATAATTTTTCGCTTACCATTAGAGGTGTCTCCTCTAAAACATTTTAAGATCCACTGCAGCGAACATTATTTCCTCCACTCGAGTGAATAGCAGCCGCCTTATCAACTTCGTCAAAAAATGATTGGGTACATAGTACAAAACCATCATCTATGGTTGGGAGATAAAAACATTCACCTTCCCCTAGATCTGCAGGTTGTACTTCTTCTACTTTTCCGGTCTGTGTTAGTACTTCAACCTTCTTTTTGCGTTGCACTTCCAACGTGGCTTGTAACTCTTTTGGTGATTTAAGAACATCTTTGAATTCCGTTACGTGTTCAATATTTGGTTGTTGTTTATTATGTCGTTGTGTGCATAAATGTAGTCATTCGTCTAAACCTTCTTGTTTGACATTACATACCTGTCATAATTCAACATATATCTTCAGTCTATTGTTCTTTCCATCTATATGTTGAACTAAAAGTGTGGTGACCTAAATTTCCAATGAAGCATGTTTTGTATTCTTTTAATTGTTTAATAAATAGACTAACAGCGTAATTCATGGTTAAATTACTAACAATCCTGCGATTTTCATTGTATATAACTATTAACATGCGATTCAGATCACATAAGAAAAAGCAGCTGAAACTACTAGATAATGGCTTTCGTCTACTATACATAAAGCGATTTCGAATAACATAATCAACTACATTCAACCTGCATTATGTGCTTTAATTGGAATAACATATCTTCAACTGCCACCCGTATATCAATATAGTTAAAACATAAACATCGAAATAGTTAATCCAAAAATAGTATCCCCCTTACTTTAATAAAACAACCCGCATAGAACCTATCCAAATCCAAAAATATACGAAAAAACAACATCCCCAAAATAAACACACCGACCCTAATATAACTTATTAAAGACAAACTATATCACATAAATATCATATAAAGTTGAATTTATAGTGATCTTAAGATCGACTTACATCTTCATGTCCTTGCTGCCCAAGCTTGGGTACGTTACTGCTACTATCTTCAACCCCAACTACATTCAGTTCCGTGATATATGCAAATCCAACATCTCCAACCGTGCCACTAGTTACCTCCCCATCAGGTTTAATGTCCAAGGCAACCTCCAAATTTTGGCAAGCAACGTCACCACCTCGTATATCCTCTCCCCCCCTCACTCTACGCGATTATCATGTTCCTTCAATTTTTTATCTTCTTCCACAACCATTTTTTTACTCTATTTTTCTATTTCTGGGTTCAATGTTGCGTCTATTTGGTCTTGCTAACTACTTCTCATGTTGTCTCAATGATCACAATGGTTGGTTCTGGTTTTAGTGGTGTTGCTTCAGTAACTACTGCAGTAATGTTGTGTTGCACGCAACAGATTCCTCAACTGACCTGTCGTGGTTCTTACCCACTGCTATGTCAACAGGAATTTCTACCTGAACCACTGCTGCTATTTCACCGCACCCATATCTGCCTCATGTGTGGTTACTTCAACCTCATTTTCAACCTTATCACCCCTCGTTTCAGCTGGTACAACTCTTTTACAATTTTCCTGCACAAGCTTACAATGGTCAACACCTAAAACATACAAAGCTTTATCATTTTGCTGCCCCTCACCATATGTCACAATAACATCGTTCGGTCCATCAGCAGCTCCATCATCATTATTCTTATAAACTGTGTCCTCTTCAACTTCACCTCCATCGTCTGTATCTTATTTTTTGTCCTTCGGTGTAGAAACCTCTACAATATTTCCTTATTTCTCATCTTTTTTCCTTCAGCCTCTATCATTTTGAAACCATATTTTCTTGAAACATATACCCTCGTTTTAGGAACCTTATCCACTCTTTTGGGAAACTCTACTAATTTCGTTGGTGAATCATCTTCTACCGAACAGAACGGCATTCCACAAACCTTCTCAAGTGCTTCCTTAACACCCTCATCCTGATCAGCTTGTTCTTCAAGCTTTAAAGTCAAATATGCAACCTTCTTTTGGAGTTCTTCAATTTGTGGAAGAAAAAACAAGTACAGTATTAGGACTTACTTATTTCACATTCATGTTCATCATAATATCAACCTTATAAATAACTTACTTGTCTATTCTTTTGTGCCAGAGAAATCTTAAGGTGTTTATTTTCTACCAAGTATCTGTACTTGCCATTTTTTTTCTTCTTAATATCTTTCATTCTTTTAAATAAAAAATTACGAGCGCGCACCTTGTAAACTGTCGTCTTCTTCATCCGAATATAGGAACTGCGTTCTCTACTGCATCCCCCAGTAAAGATGTTCTATTGTTTTAACTTCCCTTTGTTTGGTGTACTTTTTTGATGTTCCAAGAACCCCTATAAGAGTAATTTGTAGTCCTCTCCAGTGCCACCATAATCAGTTGTTGGTGATGTGTCTGGAAATTCCATTTCATTTGTTTGAGCCTCGATAGAAAACTTTATCCTCTGTCCACTTCTTCGGCCAATTGATTTTCTCTGTTTGTTTGAACTCTCTCCACATCTCGGCTGTAAACCTTTACAGTCTTCCCCCATCTCACTCGACCCGAAGGCCATTTTTTCAGCCTCAAATAAGGTTATCTCTCGTTCCGAGATCTACAACACGCGATGTAAGTAGCTAACACGCAATATTAGTACGACTTACTTAGATAACATCATGCGATTTACTTTGCAATTTATTTATCCATTTTGTGATTCGTTTATGTTAAATCCTGTCACGCAATTTGGAATATAATAAGTCATATCAACTGAGAATCAACTCCCTAAGCTAAAGCGCGATTTTGAATATATTAAGTCATATTGTGCGATTTACTAACACCATATTACGCGAGTTATTTACATTATTGTGAGCTATTAGTCTTGTAAAAAAAGGAGTGTTCATTCGTCTCCTACTTATCACGCGAATCTCTACTTCCATATTATTCAACCCATCTATACTATATTTGAGTTAATTGTAAATCAAGCGTGATAGGATTACCACATATTTTCCTTAATAGTGCCACTAACAACATAATTAAAATAGTCTCACATCTACAATTCATCCATGCAATAGCTTAAAACTAACAACAAATATCTTTTAACTCATCACAACAAATATCCTTGCACTCCAGCCCCCACCATTTGTAGCACCTAGGTATCATATTGGACCTTACAAAATCATCCTTTAATGTTGTATGCTCCATTATGAAGGGCTGCAAAAAAATTGACAGTCACATCACTCTTCAAACCAAAACAACATGATATACACGAACCTCATACTCACAAATAAAACTGTTACGCATCCGATGACGCGATCGGGTGCCCCTTTCTTCAAACAATTATCCATTGACCTGCTAACCTTCTCAACAATTTCCCCAGAACAATCATAATCATTAATTTTCACCATATCTTCTACGTAGAAGACCAAAGTCCAGCCCATTATATCCCCGGATACAGAGTAGTAGAGGGTAGAGCAAATGAAGAGTATCAACAGCTTCGCAACGTCATTTGCAGATTCCTCCCCACCGTCCTTTGCTGCTTTCTTTATGGCTTCCTGTAATAAAATAGGGACTGCTTAGTTTATTGGTATTGTCAAACAACAAAATACAAATAAATAGTGTTTTCTACCTTGATCATCGCATTTGAAACAAATTTTTGGTTTGTCGGTCCATTTTTCCTAGCCCTTGAACTCAAAAAATATTTATGCATAAGTGGAGACTGGTTCTCTGCTCCATCAGCAAATCGACCGGTGAATGCTCATGCTTTGTTCATAGGCCTTTCCTCTGTTTCATGTTTAAGACCAAAAATGGCTTAAACATCTTTCGTTGTCAGTTTCACCCTCTTTGACCCAATTTTAAACGACTGATTCTTCGCAGAATATCTCTTCACAATCTCCTCTATCACCTTATTAAACTTCTTCTTCGGAAATTTTTTGTTACGTAGCATGAAGGAAGATTTCAAAAATGTATAAAATGGTGTGTTCTTCGCAGCCTCAATATGTTCCTCAATAACTATGTATTTCTGTAGAAAGTTCAATACCCTAACTAAACCAGATCTGTAGAAAGAACCTTTTGACATATTTCAACCTGTAATTATAAAATAAAATTACTTCTTTCTGAACTTTTTAATTGATGCGACATGCATGCACTTATTATACAACACTACTCCATTTGTTTAAATGGTTATTATACACGTTGTGATTTTTGTTTGGAACTATGATGTCAACCCGCGATTTACGTTGACTATGTTCTAGATGATGCGATTTATAGCCACCCTCCTACGCGAGATATAAATACACACTATAAACACGACGCTACAATCGCATTATTATACACATCAACACACGATGTACCATCTACAAAAGTATCAACTGCACGATTTCACTTTAACAAAGACATGCACGTACAAGGAACACAGGTTTCATCTCTCAAAACCAGGAAAAATACAGACAAAACAGACAACTACTGAAGCCTATCACAAACGACCCAATAACTAAATCGACATTTTCTCTAGGAACTACGCAGCAACGATACAACCATACACAGTCTATCCACGATTATTAACAATAAACCGTTTATCGGCCGGTAAATAGGCCTACTTGAGTTTCACTTAAAACAAACATGGAGACGTTATACGGGGAGGCCGTAATTCAAACAACCAAGAAACATACCTTAATAAACAATAAACATAACCAGTATCAACGCACCTTGATACAATTTTATACGAAAAAACACTATTCTGACGTTCACCGGTAAAGGGTTAGCCATTGACTACCAGATGAAATCTTCCACGAAACAGGATTACTTGCTGGATAGTTCATCCCCTCGCCGGAGTTTCACGAAACAAGATTACTTGCTGAATAGTTCTTCCCATTGCCAGAGTTTGAATGAAGATAGCAAGACTGGAGTTTTTAGGGTCTCAAACTTTTTTACTTTCACTTTTGACTTTTGGTATTCAAAACGATTAGTGGGGGAAAGTTTCTCTTAAAGGTGTAAAAAGCAACAACAACTCAGAACCTATTTTCCCCTTTATATACCCTTAGGGTGATTTTTTTCCGAAAAATTGTCTTAAGTACGAATTGGTTTTATCTAATATTTGGGTACTAAAACGGGATAACATACGTGAGAAGGTATTTTCGGTTAATTTTCTCTTCTCTTAATTGAATACGTTATAAGGTTATATCAATACTACTTTCTATATTTTGTTGTTTTGTTCAAATCTATATATAATTTTATGTGATCATGGGAGTAACAAGTAGCAATAATTAGCTAACGGATTCGTGAATCCAAAGAATGGGGTTAAATAAAATTTTATAAAATTCATTTTACACCATTTTTTTAAAAATGGTTTTGTGATCAATTTTAAATTATCATTTAGAAAAATATTTCACTTATTCTATAGAAAACTATTTTAAAGTATTTTAAATATATCTTAATATATTAATTATTACATATAAAAACAATATTTAACAATAACTCTTAATATTTTTTAATATTATTTTAAAAGATATTTAAAAATAAAATATAGCAAAATCAAATTAATTGTATAAAATATATTTTTGAAAATATATGAAATAAAATAAAAACAGTTTATGGATATTAAATCAAATTTTCTATATAAAACTTATATGGAAATAAAATCAATTTTTTTATATAAAAAAATATATGGAAATAAAATCAAATTTGTATCAAACATAATTTATAATATAAAAAATTATTTTATTAAAAAAAATTAAAAAAATATTCAATACAAAGGAGTATACTTTTAAAATATTTTAAAAGATACGATTCAATACAAATTTTCTTCAAGTTTAATTTATTTAATTAAAATATTCACATTCTTTAGTTTATCTTATTAAAATCTTCATTTTTTTTATTTTTTTATTTAATTTATTTAATTAAAATCTTCATATTCTTAAATCTATCAAATTAAAATCTCCATCTTCTTTCATGTTTTTCATTTTCTTCCTCTTTTTTAATTTATTTAATTAAAATGATTCTTTAACTTTTAAATCAAATTAGTAATATAGAACAATATAAAAAGATAGAGATAAAAAAAATTCAATTTTGGGAGAGAAATATTAATCTAAATAAAATCGAAACAAATTATTGCAAAAAAAATTGAATAAAAAAATAAGAACACTTATAGAATCAATCGCAGTTTTATTTGTGGTTCTAATCTTGAAGAGATTGAGATGTACATACCAATTTATGAATTTAACTTTAAAATGGCCTTAAAAATCGCTATTGTCCAAGATTTTAATTTAAAATTTTCCTTAAATAATCATTATCGAAGATTTTTAAATTGGAATTTTCCTTAAAAATAACAATTATTTCATATTTTTAAATTAAAATTTTCCTTAAAAATATCTATTATCCCAAAATAAATTATAAATTAACCCATATTTTACCTCAGCCCCTATGTACGTCCGCCACTGGACTCTTAGGTACATGTATAGAGCCTTTCAAGTATATAAAGTTTATATTATTAATGCATAGATCACACATCACGTACATAGGGTTTTAATCATGTTTTGTTCAATTTTTCTAGAATCGAAACCATAGCGAATCTTTGATTCTTACCAACCAAGTTTTTATCGATTCAATGTGTTTTAAACCATTTATTATATTGGTCTGGTTTAGTAAAAAATCAGACGGAACTGGACCGATAAACGCCCTGTTTAAAACCAATATACAAAAAACGTTTTGTTTTGAGAAAAAAAAAACGTTCGCTATCCCTAAAAGTTATTAACAAATCTGAGAAAAAAGAACAAAAGACAAACTTTCGGAGAAAGTTTGAAGTGACAAAGTCGCTTGTGAAAGCGGTGAGGAGGAATCAAAGAAGAGTGAAAGAGTTAAGAGACGTAGGCTAGAAGAGAGGCACAATGTTGATGTTTTGAAACACAAGGGTTAACCTATCCTACTACAATTGGGCTTTAGTATTAATGAAGACTCGTTTAAGGCTTGCTCAATCACATGAGTCGAGTAACAAATTATAAAACAAATTCTTGCTTTATATGTATATATTGTACAACTTTACATCGTTGAACATATGAATAAAATAAAGAGAGAATTCTTGCCTCTTGCTTTCATCTTATTTTTTTTTTTTATCTTCATCTCGTTGATTCAAAATTTAACTTGATAATAGAGTCAATAGAAAAATGCCAATTCTCCTTCTAATACCTTCGGCACTGCAGCCTTTGGTTGTACCTTACCTGAAATATGCACAAACAACAAAAATCAAATTTAGCAAGTTAACACCTCTACCAACAGCCTCGAGCTAGATATAACAAACTATCTGCTATGGAAAGCTATGATAATCACTATTATCAATTATAACAGGCTATTTGGCTATATTTCTGGAGAGACTCCATGTCCTCCTAAGTTTCTACCTTATTCAACTAGAAGTTTAACTGAAAATGCTTCATATGAAGATTGGCACTCTACGGATCAGCTGCTATTATGATGGATGTTCACCACCATCAATCAAGAAATTCTAGCACAACTCTTAAAGCATGAGTCATCAAAGATACTCCCGGATGCTATAGTAGAAATTTCTGGTTCACAAACATGAGCTAGAATCTACTACTTCAAAGGTGAGTTTCAAAGAGCAAGAAAATGTATGACTACTATGGTTGAATACCTAGCCAAAATGAGATCTATTGCTGATAATCTGGCTATGGGTCTCTTGTTTCTATAGTTGATTTAATCTCACAGTTGCTATCTTGTTTGAACCCAGACTACACTCTGATTGTAGTGAGTCTTGCTGACAAGGAAGATCTAAGCTGGGAAAGTCTATAATCTTCTCTCTTAGCATATGAGAGCGGATTAGAATAAATTTCTAATATAGAGGGGCATGTAGATAGCCTAAACATTGTCCCTACTAACAATAAAAATAAAACTAACAAGCATCAGTCAACTAATATTCAAATTTCTAAAGGAAATAGAGCATATTATAGAGGAACAAAATTGAGGCTATAGAGGCATATCTAACAATAATAATTATAGAGGAAGAAAAAACTAAAATTGCAGGGGCATATGAGGTGGATATTCTCCAAACAAGCCAATTTTCTAGTTGTATGGCAAATATGGTCATGGATCTCCAACATGCTACTTGTGTGATGATCCAAATTCTTTTGGCCAACTACATGCAGAAAATCAGCAACACAAATCAGACTTAGACGCCTATCTTTTGACACAAGATTCAAGCAATGACAGCAACTGGTATGCAGACTTGGGTGCTACTCATTATGTAGCTAAAAATCCTAGTCTTATGAGTTAGAGAATGGAATAATCAGGTATTGCTTCTGTTCAAGTCGGAAATAGACGCAAATGTTTCATTAAACCTGTCGGCAAATCTGTGATTCCCACTTATACTAATCAACCACTAAATCTAAATAATGTGCTTCCTGTCCCTACTGTCTCTAAAAACCTACTGTCCATTTCTAAAGTTACTTCACAAAATTGGGTTTATGTTAAGTTCTTTAAATATTTTTGTTTTGTGAAGGATTTAGAAAACAGAGAAGGTTCTTCTCACATGGACAGCTGAGAAAGGTCTGTACTACTTTAACAATGTTGTTAAGGATTCTCCTAAATTATTCTATATTTAGGTTTACTTTACCTATAATTTGGCACCTTAGAATGGGTCATCCTTCTTCTATTGTGTTGTCTAAAGTTCTAAAGTCATGTAACATTCCTTTTAATAAAAAAAATTCATTATGTGATTCATGTCAACTAGGAAAATCTCACAGATTCCCTTTTTCTTTATCAAATTCATATGCTCTAAATTCTTTAAATCTTGTTCATTCAGACATATGGGGACCAACACCTATTCAAACTACAAATGCTTTCAAATACTATCTTTTATTCTTAGATGATCACACCAGATTATAATGGGTATATCCTCGTAAAACAAAAGAGTGAAACTCTATCTATTTTCCTAGAATTTAAAAAATTAGTGGAAAAAACAATTTGAAAGACTGATTAAAGTTCTACAAACTGATGGATATGGTGAGTTTAAAGCTCTTCTTCCTTTTTATAAGAGTTGTGGCATTGAATTAAAGATGTCATGTCCTTACAATTCTATCCAAAATGGTAAGGCAAAAAGAAAATATCATTGTTGAGACTGGCCTTACAATATTGGCTCAGTCTCAATTTCATTTCTCTTACTGGTCAGATGCCTTTAGTACTACCTCATATCTCATAACTAAACTACCTACTTATGGCTTAAGTAACAAGTCACCATATGAGCTAGTATACCACATAGAACCTAACTAGTCCATTCTCAAAGTCTTTGGCTCATCTTGTTTTCCTTATATTAGACCATATCAGAATCATAAGTTTAGTTTTCACTCTATTAAGTGTGTGTTCTTGGGGTATTCTGCCACACATAAAGGTTACAAATGTGTTACTCTTACATGGAAACTCATCACCTCAAGACATGTTGTCTTCAATGAGGAAGAGTTTACATGTGCTAGTAAGTTCTTCAGTACAACTAAAGTTGAGTCCTGTATATCTATGTCTCACTGGTTTAACATTTGTCTAAAATTTCTTAGGTTTAATCACTCTATAGCTAGTGAAATGCAGTACAGACCCTCAAATCATGCTTCAACTGGAAGAGGTAACTTTCATGTACCTTGTATTTCATTAGAGCATCATATTTCACCCAAATCTTCTGCTCCATCAAAACTTGCATGTTACAATCTAGAACCCTCAGTTTTCCAAAATAATATAAACATCAGTCCAGAAATTGACCATTCTCAAACAATTCAAGCATCTAGTTCAAACATTACACCATATATTATAATTTTACCAAACACTACAAGTATCCTGCCTCCTGTCACCAATACACATCCTATGAGTACCAGGGATAAAGCTGGTATATCAAAACCTAAACACATCTACACTAGCTTAATTAATATAAATGTAAAATTGCCTAAGGAGCCAACTTATTTTAAACAGGTTGTGTATTATTCTAATTGGGCTAAGGTAATGCATCATGAAATTCAGGCCTTAAAGTCCAACTCTACTTGGTCTTTGATTCCTTGGTATCCTAACCTGAATGTTGTACGAAATACGTGGATTTATAGGCTCAAGTACGATGTTGATGGCACTTTACAAAGGTATAAGTCAAGATTAATTGCAAAAGGGTTGCACTAGTCTCCTTAAGTTGATTTTGGTGAGACTTTCGGTCTTATAATTAGGTATTCCACTATCAGACCTGTTTTGAGTCTTGTTGTGTCGAAAAACTAGGGCATTCGTCAACTGGACATAAACAATACCTTCTCAAATGGAAATCTACATGAGGTTGTATATATACCTTAGCCCCGAGGATTTGAGGATCCTCTAAGACCTCATCATGTTTATAGGCTTCATAAAACTTTTTATGGGCTCAACTCAAGTATGCACCACGAGTCTGGTTTTCTAAGCTTCGGGATATACTACTACATTGGGGTTTCCTTTATTCTAAAGCTGACAACTCTATGTTCTTTATTATCCCAGAACATGTAACTCTAATTATACTCATATATGGTAATGATATAATTGTGACAGGAAACAGGTCTACAGATCCACAACACTTTGTCAACAAACTTAATGACATAGGTAATTTTCACTTATTCGTGGGAATAATAGTAAGCAGAGATAGTTTAGGTTTGTACATCACTCAACACTAATATGTAAGTAACTTACTTGACACTACTATAATGTATTCCTGAAAATCCTGTGTCACTCCTATAGTTGTTGGGAATTCATTTTCCATCCATGATGGCATTCTTCTTCCTGATCTTATATTATACAGCGGTTTATTAGGATCATTGTAATACTTGTTGAATATAAGGTCATATGTAGCTTTTATAATAAACAAGTTCTCACATTTTTTAAAAGCTCCAACCAATATTCATTTACAAAGTGTAAAGAGAGTATTGCGTTACTTATATGGTAAAATAAGTCTTGGGATCCATCTGAAACCTCTGCTCAGCTGACATTGAATGGATTTTCTGATGTTGACTGAGCCAGCTCGGTTAATGATAGGCGGTCTGTTGGTGAGTAATGCGTCTTTTTTTGTGCATCATTAGCTTATGATCTTCTAAGAAACAACAGGTTGTAGCTCGGTCTAACACTGAGTCTTAGTATAGAGCCTTAGCAAACCTGTCGTCTGAAATTATTTGGCTCAAGTCTGTTCTTCATGAACTCCAAGTTCCATTCACTCAACTCTCTGTCATCTGGTGTGAAAATCTAGGAGTTGCTTCTTTGGCCTCAAATCCTATTTTTCATACAAGAATATAAAACATATAGAAGTGGATATTCACTTTATTCGAGATCAGGTGATTCATGAAACCTAGATATACATTTCATTCCGACAATTGAGCAAACAACTGACTCTTTTACAAAAGCGTTGTCTCAATATAAATTCTGAATATTTCATGTTAAACTTGGACTTCGTTATCCTCCACTCAGTTTGAGGGGGAATGACAAAGTTACTTCTGAAAGTAGTGAGGAAAAATCAGAGAATAGTGAAATAGTTAAGAGACGGAGGCTAGAAGAGAGGCAAGATGTTGGTGTTTTGAACCACAAGGGTTAACTTATCCTACTACAGTTGGGTTGAGCTAGTTGATTAGGTTTTAGTATCAATGAAGACCCATCTAAGGGCTTCTCAATTACATGAGTTCATTCACAAATTATAAAATAAACTCTTGCTACATGTATATATTTTACAAGTTTACATTGTTGAACATATAAATAAAATAGAAAGAGAATTTTTGCCTCATTTTTTCATCTTTTTCCTCTATTTCTTAATTTTCATCTTGTTGATTCAAACTTTAACTTGGTATCAGAGTCAATGAAAATGCTAATTCTCCTTCTAATACATTTGATAATGCATCTTCTGGTTGTACCTTACCTGAAATATTCACAAACAACAAAAATCAAATTGTGCAAGTTAACAACTCTAGCAAAGCCTCAAACTAGATATAACAAACTATATGCTATTGAAATATATGATAATCCATGTTATCACTGTATTTGACTATATATTGTACAAGTTTACATTGTTGAACAGATGAATAAATAGAGAGACAATTATTTCCTTCATGTTTTCATCTTCTTCCTCTCTTTCTTAATCTTCATCTTGTTGATTCAAACTTTAATTTCGAGAAGATGTTTCGTGTGAAAACTTCAAATTGTTGACTCATAGCAGCAAGAGACTTCACTTTTACAAAAAGTGGCTTAAATCATGGAATAGTCTTTTCACTATCCCATTTTCTTATTTAGTTTTTCGATTCCAAAACATCTGATTTAAAGCACTGATTTTCACTTTCTTTGTACCTTGTTTTCTTTAAATTTGATTATACTATAAATTTCTATTTTATTTGAAGGGTTTGTTATTGATTTTGAACACTCTCTTCCGGATACCGTTTACCATCCTTTTTTTTATGTACATAAGATTTAAACCATTTCATTATGCTTTTTTCTAACTAATATTATTTAATTTTAACAAAATTCACCATGGTTTTGTCCTAGTTATCATTCTACCACGTCTAACCTATTTTAAATAGAAGCTCATAAAACAAATCAAATCGATCTTACTTATATATTATAAACGAAATCATTTATGACTATTCATCCCTATTTCAAAAATAATAAATATGTTTTTCAATTTCGAGAGAAACTTCACGTAGGTCATATTCATAAGATTTCAACCTAATTTTTTTTAGTTTCAAAAAAATTCTAAACTTTTGAATTTTGTTAAACTATCAAATAATAGTTATCTGGGAATTAAGTTAAATATATATTTTTTATTTATAAAAGCAAAATTATAGCATAAGTGTGTACACCATATATTGGTTTAGTGAATAAGAACTCACGATCTGTAAGGAATTCAAAAAAGGTTTTTTTTACACCGTATATATTAGGGAAAATATATTTAATTCAGTATTCCAAATGGTTCCGGAAGGGGTAGCTGAGTTAGTGGAGTAGATGAGCTTGTGACCAAAAGATCATGCGTTCGATCTCTCTACAAACATTTTTTTTTGTTTGAGCTTGTCACATTATGTGGTTTACCTTCTGTATTGGTTTGCTAGACTATTACGTCAGACTGAAAGTTTACCCTATGTTCATTCGTTGAATATCGGCTTCAGATTCTTTCCAAAAGAAAATAATAATAATAATAATAATAATAATAATAATAATAATTCATTTATATAAATATTGGTTAGAGAAGTATATAATCGAGAAAAATTAATATATGTGCTTTTGAATCTGGGAACTTGAGCAAGGTTTTGGTGGAAAAAAAATGATACAAGAGGGTTTTGAAAATGAAATCTATTGGTTAAATATGAAAAACAAATCGTCAAAAAAAAAGGTATAACTAAAATAAAATATTAAATTCCACAAATATTAAATTTCAGAGGGACCTTCCTTCGTTCCCAAATCGAATAACTATCCTATCAAGTGAATTTTGTTAAATGCCGATGACTTCTCACACATGATGTAGTTTGTGAGATCCGTCGTGGTTGTTTCTTTTACAATATTGAAAGTAGCATTGCGGGATAACAACAATCGGATGATACTAAGAATTTGTTTGTCAACAACAGTCCATTATTCTTCTTATATTCCCTTGCTCTTTTATGAGAGGGGTGGATAAAGCTTTTTGTGCTATGAATAGTCTTCAATATCTTCCAAAATTCAAAATCTGCATCAACGAACTTTTTCGAATCTATCTTTTTTTTTTTTGTACCAATTGTTCCCACTCAAATCTGACATATTTTTGGATCGCTACCATATTGGCTTGATATCCATTGTTAGGGAATGTACACGTTTTTTTCATATACGGATTAGTGAAAAATACAAAAGACAACAGTGAGATAATAAACACACAAACATTTAACTAAGCTTCGCCAATATGCTTACGTCTCTGAACCTAATACATGTATCTTTAAATAGAAAAGACGTGATTCTTTTTTGTTACAATCACAAAAAGAGGTCTAAGGTGTTTATATCAAGTTCAAGAGAACAGTTTACAAGAGTCATTAAAATGCTGAATTTAAGATCCATGCCTACAAAATCATAAACAATTCATTAAATGATTCCATTCATTAGTTGGTCTTTCAAAATTTCAAGATAAAATCATAAGCAACTCGCTAAATAATTCCATTCGTTAATTGGTCTTCCATAATTCCAAGATGCTTTCAGACCCCTTATATAAGGACCTTCGTCTAAACAACCTTGTCTTCAGTACCTTCGTTTATAGGACCATCATATAAAGATCCTCCTTTATGGGATTGAAGACTCACGGCAAGTATGAAGGTTTGTAGACTCTCGGTTTGGAAACCCTTGACTACAATGAGACCTTTGATTAACAATGGAACCCTAGGCTAATATCTGTCACCTTTTGTCTAAGTATATGCTTCTTGATCTTGTTTTTTACTCGATATTTAGGTGTTGTTCAGATTTGTAAAACCCTTATGTTCTGGAGTGGGACTGTAGTAGTTTGAATTTCAATGTATCTTATTGTGGTTTCAATAATTGCAATAACGATAGGCTGGTGTTCTGGTTTTCTTTAACCTTCCTGAAAAAAAGAACCTACTTTGTGATGTAAAATAAATGTGGTGCTGTTTTCCGGTTTTACACAATTTTTCGTTCACCCAGTACTCTTGCAGTATCTGCAGATGTCACCAAATTATTTGACCATTTAGTTAGAAAGAAATATAACTTATTTCTAGCACCTTTCGATTCTGTTTATTGGTTACCATAAAAACATAACTTAAACTGTATAACGGTCGTGTTCGAATTAGAAAAGTATCCGACTCGAGTTGGGCTACGTCAAGTTATTTAAGCTAGTGGTGATAATGATTTATCTTTTTAAGGATTTTAAATTTTTCTTTAATTTAATAATTTTATAAATACTAAAAACAATCTGAATATAATCCGAAAAATAATTTTGGTTTTCTTTTAACATTTTCCATAACATTTATTACAGAAACGAACAATTTGTTTCTAAGATTATTCTATACATAAAAGATATAACTCTCGGAAATCGATTACGCGAGTGGGTCACGATCAATTTTACGTTGGTCGCGATCAATTGAAAAAACAACCGTTATCTTTATACTGCCAACGAATATATTGTCGCGATCAAAGTAGGTTTAGTTGCGGTAAAACTCAAAAATTTGTGTTATTGTGATCAATTGAAAAAAAAAAACATTTTTTCATAGGTAAAATTTACTTATAGATTATGAACGATTATAACTTTCGAAAGTTTAACCATATCTATGAATATATAATTCATTCTAAGAATAAAATATAAATTTTTTAAAACTTTCAAACTCGTTTTGTATAAACCCTATCTCAAATACTCAAACTTTATCAAATTTGAATTTGGTTCTCTAGTTGTTTGAAATCTGATTCTAAAAGTTGTTATTTTTCAAAATAACTTTTTAAAATGATTTAAGCAATAGAGTGATTAATTTTTTTTTTAAAGTGTAGTTCTATGTGGTTCAAGTTTCATCTAATTTTTTTGGCAACCTTCCGACGAATGACATATTTTTGTAAGTTTTATTTCCGATCTTTATTTTCTAACTATAAAAACCATTAGTATCATGGCAGTGGAAATAATCACGACTTCTATTAAGGTGATGAACCAATGTCTTGTCCGATTGTACCGTTTTGATGGTTCGAATTTTACACAATGGTAAGACAAATTTACCTTCTTATTGACAATATTTAAAGTTCACTATATTCCCGATCCAAGCTTGGAAAAAAATCTTGAAGCAAGTGATAAGGACACGATGAAATCAAGGTTAAAAGGCACAAAAAAGAGAGCAATCTCATATGTCAGGGGTATATCTTGAATGTACTATCAAATCACCTATTCGGCCTCTAGACAAGTGAGTCTTCAGTGTTGAAGATATGGAATGCACTCATAGAAAAATATAAAACCGAAGAAGAAGGTACAAAGAAATTCTTCATTTCTCAATATTTTGATTTTAAGTTTATAGATGGTAAATCATTTCTCTCCCAAATTCATGAGTTGTTAATCATAGTAAAATAAACTTGTGTCCGTAAAATTGGTGCTTCCAAATTGTTTTGAAGTGAGAGCAATCATAGTAAAATTGCCTCCATCTTAGAAAAATAATCGAAATATGATAGTTCATAAATCCAAAGAGTATAGTTTAGAAAAAAATCAAAAGCACTTGACGATTGAAGAAGAATCACGTGTTAGAGACGTGAAAGAAGAATCCAAGATCGAAGCTTTAAAGAGTGTGAATGCTATAGAACCAAAGTTAAAGAAACAAAAAAGTTTAGGAAAAAATAATTTGGCAACAAGAACAAGAATACTTCTAAGAGTGTAAATGGAAATTATTGTTTATGTGGCAAACCGGGTCATTTTGCTCGTTCATAGAACCTTAACAAAAATGGTGAAAATATAAATTATGTGGAGGAAGACATTGATGTAATAGTGACAGATTTCAATATCATTAAAGATAAGACTTCAAGATGGTGGTGCAATACATGCACATCCGTTCATATCTCCCATAACAAATCTTTGTTCAAAACAGTGAAAGCAAATAATAGCACAAATGAGCTGCAAATAGAAAACACAAACAAGTCTAAGTTTGAGGGATGTGAAAATGTAGAGTTGGTCTTTACAAGTTGAAAGAAAATTACTCTTGCAAATATATTGTATGTTCCGATAATGAACAAAAATTTAATTTACGGTGATCTATTGTCTAAAACTGGGATTTGGTCCGCGCACTAATTTGAAAACCTTGTTTTTTCTAAAGGTGGAACTTTTATGGAAAAGAGATACACTTGTAAGGATATGGTCAACCTATGTACTAATGAAACTATTATTAATGAAGTGAAAAATTCTATTTACTCTTGCTCTCTTAATGACTATATATTATGGTATGGTAGACTTGCTCATATTGGACATAGCACGATAAATAAAAATTGTTAAAACTAGACTTATAAAATGTGATATAGGTTCTTATGAAAAATATTAGTTGATGTAGAATCAACGAGGATTAAGAAGCTTTACAAATATGTAGAAAGATGCACAAAATTGAGTTAAACGTAAGGAGATACTTTATAATACACACCGACATATGTGAGTTAAATGATATATTGACACGTGAGAGTAAGAGATACTTTATAATTTTCATCGATGGCTATTCTAGATTTACTTATGTCTATTTTCTTAAACGTAAGGATAAGGTTTAAGATCTTCAAAGCGGAAGGAGAAAATCAACTAGACACTAAGATTAAAATCTTATCGAGTGATAAATGTGGGAAATATTTATCAAGAGAAATTTCTAGTTTTTATGAAGAGCATGGAATAATTCATCCATGTTCGACGCCTTATACGCAAAAAAGAATAGATTGCTCAATCGCAACAATATAACTTTGATCGAGATCATCAATTTCATGCTAGTTAATTCAAAGTTACATATTAATTTATGGGGTGAGATTGTTTGTGTGCCATATTTGCAGTCGTATTCATCTTAAGAAAACCAAAATGTCTTCATATGGGTTATAGAAAGAAACAAAATAAAATATAAATTATTTTAAAGTGTGAGATGTTTAGCTTTTGAAAAACACAAATCTAAGAAGAGTAAAATTAGGCACAAAATCTATACGGTGTGTGTTCATTGGCATGCAGTTAATAACAAAGCTTATAGGTTATTAGAGTTGGAGTCTAATGTGATATTTTAATCAAGAGGTGAAGTTATTTGAACCTAAATTATATGATGATAACATGATCTAACACGTTATGGAAAATGAGATAAGGATTTAAAAGAAGCACCTTTGGTTGAGCAGTAGCCACAAGAACCTCGTAGAAGTCAAAAGGAAAATAGATATAAAAAATTAGGATCCGATGAGATAGATTCTCAAAGGATTTCCTTCTATTGGGTAGAAGAAAATTGTGAAGAAATCACCAAAAACATTCTGATTGTGCTTTCTTGAGAAGATTATCCTAAATCTTATAAGGAAGCAATAACATCCCAAGATTCCATATTTTAAGAAGATGTCATAAATGATCAAATAAATTCAATACTATCAAATCACACTTAATATTTTTTAAATTGATAGAGCACACGATGAAAATAGTGCTAAAGTGTAATATAGACAAATGTTTGATAAAAACAATTGTGTCCTAGGTCATATGACAGGTTGGTTCAAAGTTACGACTAGTAATATTTTCTGACTTAACTTTGCTACTTTTGCACCAAGTTTAAATTCAAATCGGAAGATATTTTCCTTTATGCGCAAGAGTTCTCTTTAAAAATAAATTAAATATGACATTTAATCAAGTAAGAGATTGTTATAAATGATGATATGAATAGGATTTCAGATCATCAGAGTTGGTGAAGCAACAAGTGAGGATTGGGCTGAGCATATGAATTCATCGCGTCAAACCACAAGGCTGGTCACAACGAAGTAGGCTCGCCAAACCTATTAGAAATAATTGGGTATTGTTCGCCCCGATTAGGCTCGTGATGATCGCAATAAACTCAGAGACCTAAAAATTCAAATGTTTCCGGAAATAAATGACGAGACTTGCTCGTGATCAACCTAGGACTGATTGTGATAAAGTCATCTTTATCGCGATCAACTTTAAGTTGGTTATAACGAACTTAAAAAAAAACAAAACGTGATCCTTTGAGGATAACTGTGCCAATGAATATATTGTTGTGACCTAAGTCGGACAATTTACGACAGCGCTCAAAAATTTATGTTCTTATGAAAGCTAGGTTTCCGAAAACATATATCTTGAATGGGTGTGGATTTACCTATAGATCTGTGTATGATTTGTGAATGATTATCTCTGGTGCTATCCAAAATCCTTTGGGATTCATTTTTTTCTTTCGTAAAGTATGCAACCTTTTTATGATACTTTAGCTGGCAAAACCACTCCTTATTTTTCTTCATCAACCTTGCATTTTGTCCTTATCAAAAGATCTCCACATAATTAACAAGATACTTGATCAAATCCTCTAACATTTTACTTTCCATATGTAACCGCCTTTTGAAAGCTTCCAAATATACCTCTTCTTTATAACCCTCTGACATATTCATCTCTTAAATAAATGGTTGAACATAAGCTGTTAGTGACTCATCAGTCTTTTGAAACAACATCATAATACGATTACCATTATGTTTAACTGCTTTGTTAGCAATGAGCTAACTCTTGAATGGCATCCAAAAATATTTGAAACTATTACTGAACCTGATGGAAGTTTATTGAACCAAGCTAAAGTGTTCCATTTATAAATTATGAATAAATATTAAAAAACTAGAGTGTAGTATAGGTTGAACCCGAATATATGTTACAAAATTTCTCAAGATGATGTTTAACATCTTCGGTTCCATCATATTTCTCAATTAAATATGAATCAAACATTTTTTGTAATTTTCCTCGTAAATTTTTTATGAGTCTATAGAGATCGTGCCAAAATATGATGCACCAACTTATGTATTTTAATTACATTCTCACATTCGTCAACCATCTTACATTTTCCTTTATCACTCATATCCTTAGATGACATTTCGTTATAAGACTGCTCAACCTTGCTATTTTTATCTTGTTCATTTGAAACATCTTTTTTGTCACGAACTAACTCATTTTATTAATAGTTTTATCCAGATACATATTTTCCCTCGAAGAAATATTTTTGGTTATCATGGGTAAGCTTTTACTCATAATTTTGAGATTCTTCCAACCTTTTTCATTTTGTTGGTTTTGTAACATATTAGGCTTATATTTTTTTTGATCGCAACTCATTTATTTACATTTCTAAAACCCAAAATAAATAATTTGACATATTACCTTCATATTAAGTTTCCAATTGTTAAAAACATCTCATATCTATCGTTTCTTCATATCTTGACAACGATGTAATCGGCGGACTAAAAGCAATATTGACTAATCCTCCTTGCACAACATATTATTTTGACTAGAGATACGATTTTCGTACTCATTTAGCATTATTTGCAGCCTCTTGTTCCCACCAACTCGTGAAATAGCGTCCACACGTTTTTAAGTCACCTTTAAAAATCTACGAATGAAGTGTCATTGAAGTCTTTTTCTATCTAATTTTGGTTGATGTTTGTTATTTTTATTTTTATTGTTTATCTACCATGAATTTTTATATTTTACTTTTTATGACGTCCTAGCCATATAATCTTATCACTTTTCAAACATAGACGATTAAACAATGGAAATTACTAAAAAAAGCCGTTTTATTCCGTGAAGTCGCATTTTTCTTATTTTCAATATTTACAAAATTGACACTAGACAAAAAACCAAAAAAACCCTGCAAACCTTATTAAATTACAACCAATTCCATTGACGACTCCAAACTACTACATGAAGTTGCAAACACAATTTCAACTACCAAACCATAATCCATCTTCTCCAAACTACCAAAAAATGTCAAAACTATAACCCTTTAAACCCACTTTTTCAATACTTTCAAAACCTTCAAAACATGACCGAAATAGAGTCGAAACCAGTTTTCCTGCAAACTAGCATGAACGCCGAAGAGTTACATTGCTTTCCACCGTCATTTGTTTTTGCAAAATAGAGAGTTTTTTGTGTTTTTCGTCATACGTTGGCGTCGAACTAGTGTTCTTGCCAATAGTATTGGTGAATAGGACACTACTCACACCATTTTATGGTATGCGTACCCTTTTCTAGGCCACACGTGTGGCGTCCAGACTATTGGTCCCCTAGATCGCATGAGTCGTGGTTTATGCGGAATACCCCTGGAAAAATGGTTTAGCCTGATCAGGAATCCTAGTTTAATTGATTTATCAACTTCTTACATATTGTAGGAGCTTACCCAATGTGAAATTTCACTTGTATTGGACTACGCTCACCATTTCACCACTCACGACGAGTATAGCTTAGACTTGATGAGCGAGTATGTCAAAAGTACGGGAAAGTCGTTAGGTTTTTCAATCAACATATTATCAAATGAGTGGAGGAAAAGAGAAAGAACACCTAGAGTATATTATCGGTGCGAGCGATCCGATATTTTTAAATCGTCCGTTAAAGAGTGTGACCGTAAGCATAAGGCCACCGGTAGCAAAAAAAATATTTTCCCTTCTTATTTGGTAGACAAACCGGTAAAAGGCAAAGATAAGTAGACTCTAAGTATCCTTTCCGGCAAGCACAACCATGAACCGATTAAGTATGCCCAAGGAAATTTGCAATGGTCCAAGTAAAAACATGAGGAAAAAGAACTTATCGATGTTTTGACGGTGAACGGGACAACTCCACGACAAATATTTGGAGCTTTGAAGAAGGCCGATCGGGAGAATGCTTCAAATATTCGTCAAGTATGAAATCACAGTTGAAGAACGAAGATGGTTGAAAATGGAAGTCATTCCCAAATGTATTGTTTGTTAGCTAAATTAAAATTGCGCAAGTACAAATATTGGGAACGGATGACCAACGATGGCTCGAACGTGATAACCGATTTGTTTTTTTGCACACCCGCTTAGTATTGATTTAATACGGACCTTTCCAAACTTGCTAATCATGGATAGCACATACAAAGTTATTAGTTACGGGATGTCTTTGTTCGAAGTATCGGAGTAACATCGACCAACAAAACATTTTGCATTGGCTTCACGTTTATGGTGAGAGAAAAACTAGACAACTGCGAGTGGTCATTAGGATACTTGAAAATAGTAATTGAGGAGAATGGTTGTAAATTTCCTTGCGTTATAATTGGTGAGTTCAATTGTTAAAAGTTGTCTTAGGAAAAAGTAATACGAAAGTTTGATTGAAAGAAAGAGTTTTAGAGAGAGAAAGTCAGAGCACAATTGAGTTAGATCAAAAAGTGTTCAACCCCTTTATTAGTTCAGCCCTGGCCTTTATATAGAAATGGTAGGACTTAACTCAAAACTGAAAATGGTTACATAAAGGGATAAATTATCCTTAGCCCTCAATAGAAATACATAATCAGAATTTCTCCATTAAACTCTTATTATTTACACTTTAGTCCCTAAAATTTTACTTCCTTATCAGTAGCCCCCATACTTCTCATGTCAGTAAATGAATAAGAACTAACTGTCGTCGGATCCTACCAGAACCCATACCAGAAACTCACAGCTTAAAGTCAATAACATCTTCCTTTCTCCTCAAATATTTTCAGACATCAAAATCATCGAATTTTACCAATCAAATCTGCACACCGGAACTCTCAAGAAAATAACCAATTCGCTTTGGATTGGTCAGTAGTGGGTCTATAAAATATAACCGTTCAGATTCATCATGAATACCTAGTTATTAGGCTTACAACTAGTTTAATAGATGTCAAACTCATAACATTATTACTATTTCATATTCCATCCAATCATCACAAAGGTTTTTCCACTACTACACACCTTATCTTCTTCCTATAAATTCATTAGTAACTCTATTCTCTGCTCCCCAACCCAAATTTCTTGAGAAAAAAGCAGCAAACCCTTGGATACCTTCAACTCTTTCTTCAAATTTCCCAGTTATCTTCGCGAGAAAACTCATATTTTCTTATCAACCTTCATCATATTTATGAGAAAAAATCGAAGGTCCAGAAGATCTAAAGCTAGACTACCCAAAAAACCCAAATCTCCAAAACCTGACGATAACTTAGTCTTCAGAGTGTACGATTATTTTTGCATAACTGAAAGATCAGATGAGTATAGAGCTGCTGGATTAATCAGTAACCATCCTCTCGGAACATCAACCAAAACCATCTATTACGGTAACTTCGATCCCTCTAAAATTCTCATTTCTTCATCTCCTTCTACTACTGAAGAAAATCGTTCCTCTAGAATTCAAATACCAGAACACCTCGAAGTTATTCTGCCCGGGTCAAAGCATCACCTCTTATTAGTGGGGAATCAAGCAAACCTTCTTCAAAACAAACTAAAGAAACTTCTTCTTTAACTTGTCCTCCACAAACTCGTAGAAGAAACACTTTTATAGCCAGGGGAGACGATTTCGATGTTGCTCCAAATTTCCCTTCATCAAATTTACCTACTAATTCTCCTCCTTGGAGGGAAACTGTTAAGGAAGCCTCGTTACCTCAACCAAATCCCTCAAAGGATCCTCCTTAACCGAGGGATAAAACATCAGAAGTGAATGAAGTTGATTCTGAAGCTACCCGACTTGACAATGAGGCTGACTACGATGAAGGAGACTCAGAAAATGCCATAAAAAAGAAAGTTTGTAAGCCTCGAAAAAGAAGACACTGAATACTATTTCCGATGAGGAAAGAGCAGTCACTGGGAGAAACTTAAGAGATCTCGACGCTAATTGTATTGTTGAGCTTAAAAAAGTTCCATATATATACTATCAAGAAAATCAAGCATTGGATTTGAAGAGACAATGGGGGATGGGAGACAACATTACTATTCGACTACCTAAGAAGGGGTAAACACCCTTAGATTGTAAAAATGAAGAGCTGGTGGTCTACCCCGAAATGATCAATTGGTGTCTTTGGTTCCCACTGGATCCTATGATCGTGGACCACTTCAAACTTCTAAACATGTGTCGAACTCAAGTGACATTGAATTAATGGTTCACTTTTATGTCTGTGATCAGGCCTCTCGGTTGTCCAAGATTCCGTTCAGCATCAAGGATTTCATATATTTGACAAAATTATCGAAGGGATCGAAGTTTCCATTTTACTACCTTACTCGAGTGCATGATTTAAAAATCATCGATGATCTCCTGGAAGCGGACAAATTTTAGAAGAAAAATGTATCTTCATCTAAGGATCATGGGAGAACGGTAAAGAAATATCTGATGCCAACCCATCGAAATTGAACCTTATGTGGAGAAGCAACAGTGAGTACTTCGAACATTATATATTTTAAGATAGTACAACATTAACTGTCGTTTCCCTTATTAATCATTTATTTCTATGATCATTTCATAAATTTCGAGGCGGTACGCTATTCGTCGGACAAAGGCCAAAGACACATTCAAAAAGCTTTCCGCTTGGGTCAAAACAGAGTGGAACAACGCTTTTCACACCGTCTTCCAACCGATCAACTTCCTCAATAGTCATTTCTTTCCCATCACCCCTGAAGTCTTACCTCCTCCAAATTTGATGGACCAGCCCAATCCCCATTACGCTTGCAAAATATTAGTTCAACACGACTGTAAAGTATTCCTCCTCATTTGTAACAGTTCAGAAAGTCTTTTGCCTCAAAAGAAAAAGTCAAAAAAAAGAGAAAAAAGATAAAAATGAAGGTAATACATCTGGTGTTAGCCCTTCAATACAACTGAAGCGTAAACATCTGAAAAGAAAAGCAACAGATAAAACTCTTTCAACCATCGAAGAAGGAGAAGAAGAAGAAGAACCTTCGGCAAAGAAAAAGAAAACTTCTACACCTTCGAAAAATAAAAAATTTATCAGTCCTCATGGGAAGAAGAACAAAAAATAAAACATCATCGAATACACATTGTTCGATGAGGATGAGATCATAATTGTTTGGAATCAATAAAGTCATTCTCACAAAAAGGAAACAATCAGTGATGATGATGCAATCATTATCAAGGACAATGCAGATGATGATAATCAAGACGACAACCACTTCGATCTTGATAGCTTCATTAATTTCAACGAGTCACAGGAGCTTGCTGGAGAAGAAGATCCTGTCATCCAAGAGATTCAGAATCGTATACATAATTTTGAGAGAAGACATACCGTCAAAGCATCTCCATAAATAATATGTCCTTCTGTTCCAACTACATCTCTGGACATGATTCTTCGTCCTAGCCCAACAGTTTTCCTCATATTCCTCCCAACCCAGCTGTCTTTGTTGTATTCTAACCATTTGTTGATCTCGATGTTGTAGCAAATTCAGTTTCTCAACAAGTCGAGGATTCCCACAGTCACTTGAAACAGTTGGCTAGAGATATGGTTCGCTATAAGGGAATTTCTGATGCTGAGAAAGAACTAAGGGAAAAATGTCAGGATCACGTAATCAATCAGTTCCACACCTTCGAAGTGGCCAAATCTGAGCTTATTCAAGGAATGCTTTTCGTCAAAGGCCATTTACGAGAGCAACACCATGTTGATAAATAAAAATTGATTGCCTTGCACGAGGAGGAGATAAACAAGCTCAAAACTAAACATGTTGAAGACTTGGCTGCTGAAAAGGCTAAATCTGAGGGTCTTCAAGCTTCTCTTACTACAAGCGAAGCAGAACAGAAAGAGTTGACTGATGAGATAACCATGCTAAAGGCTAATTTTGAGAAGGAAAAACAAGTTGCTATTACTGCCGCAGAGACATGTTGGCTGCTATTAACAATGGTAAAGAAGAGAAACCCATCACCCTCCTTCAAGAGATTCATACGACTTATCCAAAAATCAACTTTTCCAGTTTTTGGAATGATATTCCTGTCGAACGGCTCCCTAGTGAAGCCATTGGTCCATCTCAAGGTCATCATCAAAGGAAGAAAATTCATCCGAAGAAGAGTCCTATGAATGATTTTTACTGTCCTTTGATTTCATGTTATCTTTTTTGTATTTGTCAGATTAGTGTCATGTCCACTGTACTTCATCGAATTAATCTAATTGACAAATGTCTCTGTTTATGTTTCATTTTTATGATCTATATTAATTATTTGAATTTAACAATATGAAATAAATGTTTTAACATAACTCCTCAAATATAATAATATACTTCGAAATTCACAATATGTAGTACTTCGAAAATTGCAGTGCATCTTGAACGTAGCACTTCGAATAACACAATGCATTTTATGAACATATTACTTTGAATAACACAGTGCATTTTTTGAACGTAGCACTTTGAATAACATAGTGCATTTATTGAACGTATCTTTTCGAAAATCACAGTGCATTTTTTTTAACGTAGCACTTCAAATATGGTTGTTTCTTCGAAAAGTGTAATAAACACTTCAGAACAATCTACTCTTGACCAACTTCAAAGATGATCAGTATTTGATAAGTTTTCAAGATATTTTTAAATAAACACTTGTAAACAACTATTTGCCAAAAACTCATTTTATTAATAATATTGAATATGTACATAGCGCCTCATTAAAACCTTCCTGGGCCAATAGGGTAGGAAAGAGTGCGCCATTCAATCAATAATAACAAATTCAAAATACGATAGATCTATTCCCAATATAACTTCAAATGTTGTATATTCCACGGGTGTTGAAGCATCCTCCCCTGAATATCACAAAGGCGATAAGACCCTGGTTTTATCATTTCAAACGACCATATAAGGTCCTTCCCAATTCGGGGCCATTTTTCCGAGGTTCTTCTCCTTTATATGCAAAAATACTTTCCTCAACGCTTTGTCACCCGCTTTAAACTCTCTCTTTTTACCTTCGAATCATATCTATTCCTCATAAGAGTTTGGAAATGAATTACGTTTAAATGAACTCGAACTCTTTTGTCCTCAATCAGATCTAAATTTTCCCTTTTAGCTTCATCATTATATCTTTCAAAATAATGAGTTATTCTGGAAGATAACATTATAGATTCCACCGGGCTAACAGCATCCATTCCATATGCTAAGGCAAAATGAGTTTCTTTAGTAGCTTCCCTGGGAGTTGTCTGATAAGACCAAAGTACCTCTTGTAAATTGTTTGGCCATTTCCCTGCTGCCCCTGTCAAATATTTCTTCAAACCATCTAAAATAGTTATGTTTGTTACCTCCACTTGTCCATTGACTTGATGATGAAAAAACGTCGAAAACATTGTTGAATTCCCTTTTTTGCACAAAATGAGGTCATTTCTTCATTCTTAAACGGAGGGCCATTATCCGTAGTAATTCTCTAAGGTACTCCAAAGCGACAACAAATACTGTTCACAATGAATTTGATTACATCTTTTGCTTTTGTTCCAGATAGTGATTCTGCCTCAGCCCATTTTGTAAAATAATCCACTGCTACAATTATCATTTGTCGTCCCCCAGATGCCATTGGCAGAGACCCCACCAAATCAATCCCCCATCTATCAAATGGTATGGCCTCGGTTATAGACATAAGTGGAACTGTCGGCCTGTGTATAGAATTAGAAAACTTTTAACAAGTATCACAGCTTCGAACCAAATTTTTAGCATCGTTCATGATTGTAAGCTAATAAAATCCTGCAAGCAAAACTTGACGAGATAAAGCTTTAAACCCACAATGAGCTGACCTTTCTCCATCATGCAACCATGTCTAGACATCGTAGTAATGGCTTACTTAATGCCTTCTTATACAAAATTTCATCTAAAATTATGTATCTGAAGGCTTTACCTCTCAATTTTTTGGCCAACTTCGTATCATCTGGTAATGTTCCTTGAATCAAAAAATTAAGAATATATGTTCGCCAATCTCTGCGGACTACATCGGAAGTAACGAAGAGTTCCTCTATACATTCACACTGATCTGATTCAGTAAAAAATGAGGGATTTTCTTGTAGCAAAATCCAAGGATATTCCTTCTTGTAAGCAATATTTGCTAAAGAATCGGCCACCATATTACTTCCTCGACTAATATATTCAACAACAACATGACCGAATAGTAACATTAAGTTCCGAAGCTCCCAGAGATATAAGATTAAGCGATCATTTCTTGCCTTGGAAAATCCAGATACTTGATTTGCTACCAATTGAGAATCCGTTTATAAGCGCACTGAAGTTGCTCCACATATTTTTTCCCAATCTCAAAACCGCCAAAGCATCTTTGTATTCAGCTTCATTATTTGAATCATGAAAACCAAATTTGATGGATTGAATCATGAAAACCAAATTTGATGGATTGAATCATTGTTTTTCAAGTTGGAGCTATTAATTAAACCCCAGCACTGCATCCTGAAATATTAGACCATCCATCTGTTCGAATGATCCACCTCGAATTCACTGGTGCAACATCTTTACTTTCTCCAATATTCGATCTGTTTGAATGAAACTCAACAAAAAAGTCTGCTAATACTTGAGCTTTAATTGCAGATTGAGGTGTGAACAAAATATCATAATCTCCTAACTTCACTGACCACTTGGTCATCCTCCCCGAAATATCAGGTCGTTGCAAAACGTTTTTTAAAGAGAAAGAAGTTCAGACTTTGATAGTATGAGCTTGGAAATAGGGCGCATTTTCCTAGCAGCAATCACCAATGCTAGTGCTAATTTCTCCAGCTTCAAATACATCTTCTCTGCTACCACTAGACTTTTGCTGATATAGTACACTGGCTTCGGAATACTTGAATCTGCAGTTATCAGCACCGCACTTAATGCAAAATCTGATACCGCAATGTATAAAAAGACTTTTTCTCCACTTCGAGGTTTTGACAAAATCTATGATGGTGATAACAAGTTTCTTATGTTTGTAAATGTTTCCTCACACTTCAATGTTTGTAAATGTTGCTAACCTTCTTGTCAAAATTTGTACTTCATTAACAGATCGAGGCGAATTCATTGCTATTAGAGCTATCAATTGTTCAGGGTCAGCTTATATTCATCTTTCATTGATAACATAACCCAAGAACTTCCCTGTTCGGACTCTAAAGGTGCACTTTTCAAGATTAAGCTTTAGTGTGATTGCCCTTAATTTCAAAAAATATTTCCTCTAAATCCTCCATATGCGCATCATCCTTCAAACGTTTTACCACTATATCATCTATATATACCTCTATATTTCTTCTGATATGAGTGGGAAAATCTGTATACATCAACCTTTGATAAGTGGATCCAGTATTTCTCAATCCAAAGGGCATAACCTTATAATAATGTAACCATTTATCAGTTATGAAGGTCGTACATTCTTGGTCCTTTGGATCCATCTGAATCTGATTGTATCCTGCAAAAGAATCCATGAATCTTAGTAATTTATTTCCCGAGGTGGAATCAATCAGTTGATCTATTCGAGGAACAAGAAATGGATCTTTAGGACAGACTTGATTCAAGTCTGTAAAATCTACACACATTCTCCACTTCCCATTCTTCTTTTTACCACTACTGGGTTCGTCATCCATAAAGGATACTGTGACTCCCTTATATGTCCGACCTTGGATAACCGATCCACCTCGGAAACAATTGCTTCCTCCTTCTCCGAAGAGAATGCCTTTCTTTTCTGAATTACTGGTTTTACCTGTGGAATAATAGCCAAACTATGACGAATTACTTCGATCGGTACTCCTGTCACATCCTCCGTTTTCCAGGAGAAAATGTCCAAGTTAAAAGACAAAAATTCTAGCAGTTGTTGACGTAAAAGTTGGGTCAGTAAGGTTTTGATTCGAAGTACTCTTCCTTCCGAAATAGTATACTCCCTTATTTCTTCACTTACTATTAAAGACCATAGGGTTTCCCTTAGATCGTCAACTCTTTTTTCTAAATCTGAGGTTAACCCCTCTGACTGCTATTCATTCATCAAGTATCTGCTGCTAGATCCCTGGATCCGCAGTGCAGTGGCATAACACTCTCTTGTTACTTTCTGGTTGCTTCGAACAACCCCAATACGATCCCTTACCACATATTGAAAATATTGGTGTACCATCAACACAACCCCATACATTCTAGAAAGCCAAGACCTTCCAAAAATAGCGTTGTAGCTCATGGGACAGTCCACCACCATAAAAAGTACTTGGACCTTCTTCCTGAAAGGTATTTTTCCCATACTCACTTCCCCTTCGAATTCCTCAATCACCCGAGTTGTCACATCTGTAAACCCTATGATTGTACGCTCCGATTGAGAAATTCGAGGAGAATTTTGCATTCTGTCATAAGTCGCTTTGAAGAGGATGTTTACATAATTGTCGGTGTCTATAAGCACACGTCGAATTTTAATACCAGCCACTTCTGCACCAATAACTACCGCATCTTCATGTGGTCCCGCTGTGACCCGTAAATCATCCTCATCGAATAAGATAAAAGGAATGGCCTTTTTTCCATATAAGTGATAAGACATTTTTCCTTCAATTTGAGTTGTCAAATTGACAACATGCCTTTTACTTGAACTATCAGTGTTGCCAGCCTATGAATCACATCCGAAAATAGCTAATGATTCAAAAAATTCACACAAGTCTCGCATACACCCTTTCTTTATCGGCTCTTCAACAACCATCAAAATTAACCTGTTCGGATCCTTATCCAAATATTTCGAAGAGGCATCAAATTCTTCAGCCTTCGAATATAAAATCATTAAATTCTCAGTTGATGCAGTCGGATTACCCGACCGTTAAGTTAATGCCGGAGTTTTTGACCCGCTCCCTTATGACTTCACATAAGTCAAGAGCTTCCCATTTTCAATCAATATTTGAACTTCTTTTTTCAATGCGATGCAATCATTAGTATCATATCTGATTTCCTCGTGATACCTGCAATATTTGTTGGTTCGCTCCTCCCTTGGCCTATTTATTGGAGTTGGCTTCCTAAAATTCACGAAGCTCTTGTTCTTGTCAAAAATTGCAACCACGCTTTTTGTCAGGTCCGCATAGTACTCTGGCCTAATCTACTTATTCGGCCTCGGTCTGTTGTAATTATAAGATGGAGCATGATTTGAATATCCACCAGTTCGAGGTGGCAAATTATTATTCTTCGAACGTGACTGTTAATTTCCATTCGAGGGTTGCTCGTGGTTATTGGCCACCTAACTCGAATTCTTTGGAATATTAATTGGTCCTCATCGGACCCTGGTTGACCCTTCAACCTTGATCTGGTCTTCTACATGAGCCATCAATTCTCCAAAAGTTAGAGCTCTCCTCTTCTTCGTTTCATTAGCCAGATCATCTGGCAATAAACCCTCGCGAAAAGCTGCCATTGCCACATTTTCTTTGCAATTATCCAAACTTGCCTTAGTCAGAAAAAACCTCTTTGTGTAATCTTTTAATTTTTCTCCAGTCGCTTATTTGCACTGAATAATCGTATCTCTGTTTGCTCTCATATCCTTACTTCCAATAAACTGCCTCCGAAAAGGAGTGTAAAAATCTCTGAAATTTGAAATGGATCCCTTCGAAATCCGATTGTATCATTTTAATATTGTTCTTTTAACAGTTTGTGAAAATATACGACACGCTAGTCGGTCGTCATCTTTGAAATTCATCCTGTAGTTCTTGAACTGTTCGATATGGTCATCTGGATCTTGCATCGCATTGAACTTTTCAACCTTAGCAATATCAAAACGCTTTGGAAGCGTTATAGATCGAATCTCACTTGTCAGCGGAGAGTTCCTCCAATCGACACCTTGCACATACTGATCCTTAGTACCTATGACTGCATACAAATTTTGATCAGTCTCATCATATTGATTCGATGTGTTCCCTTCACACCAAGTAGATTCCCTCAAACAACGAGGAATTTTGTCCCTTTTAGATTTATGTTCCTTCTTATGCTTCCTTGGTTGTTCCTTTTCTCGTTCCTCATTTGAAGAACTCTTATACCTCTTAAAGCCTGAAGCAGAACTTTCAACCTCTTCTTCACTTTAGATTACATATTTCTGTTTGTTTTTTCCCTTTTCGAGAAGAATAGCGCTCCTTTGGAGCTTTGAAGCACGCTTTCTTCTGATCACTCCTAATGTGTCGATTAGTACAAGATCGATCAGACTGATTTCCCATCTCAATGTTTTTGTTTACTTGCCTTACCTCAGATTTGAGCTTCGTCGAGTGAATTTCGTGTTCTCTTTGTTTGTACTTTTCGTTCAGCGTATTTATTTTATCCAGGATTTGGTTCATGCGCATTTCAATATCTGACTGCGTTTGGATCGGAGTAGATCCATCTAGTCTGTTTTCATTTCTTTGTAAATCGTCTCTTAGCGTTTCACCATTGTTGATGGAACTGATGGATTGTTTTCAGGATTCATTGAAAAAATTCAAACGAGAAAATAAGAAGATCAAATAGAATTCGAACAAGTAAGGCACTGATTCTTAGTTTGTCCCCCAGTGAAGTCTCCAATTTGGTGAGTTCAATTATTAAAAGTTGTCTTAGGAAAAACGTAATACGAGAGTTTTAGTGAGAGATAGAGTTTTAGAGAGAGAAAGTCAGAGCACAATTGAGTTAGATCAAAAAGTGTTCAACCCCTTTATTAGTTCAGCCTTGGCCTTTAAGTAGAGGCGCTAGGACTTAACTCAAAACTAAAAATGGTTACATAAAGGGATAAATTATCCTTAGCCCTCAATAGAAATACATAATTAGAATTTCTCCATTAAACTCCTAGTATTTACATTTTAGTCCCTGAACTTATACTTCTGCTCACTCCTAATGTGTCAATCAGTACAAGATCGATCGGACTGATTTCCCATCTCAGTTTTTTTGTTTACTTGCCTTACCTCGGATTTGAGCTTCGCCGAGTGAATTTCTTGTTCTCTTTGTTCGTACTTTTCGTTCAGCGTGTTTATTTTGTCCAGGATTTTGTTCATGCGTATTTCAATATCCAATTGCGTTTGGATCGGAGCAGATCCATCTGGTCTGTTTTCATTTCTTTGTAAATCGTCTCTTAGCATTTCACCATTGTTGATCGAACTGATGGATTGTTTTCAGGATTCATTGTAAAAATTCAAACGAGAAAATAAGAAGATCAAACAGAATTCGAACAAGTAAGGCACTGATTCTTAGTTTGTCCCCAGTGAAGTCTCCAACTTGGTGAGTTCAATTATTAAAATTTGTCATAGGAAAAAAGTAATACGAGAGTTTTAGTGAGAGAGAGAGAGAGAGAGAGAGAGAGTTTTAGAGAGAGAAAGTCAGAGCACAATTGAGTTAGATCAAAAAGTGTCCAACCCATTTATTAGTTCAGCCCTGGCCTTTATATAGAGGCGCTAAGACTTAACTCAAAACTGAAAAATGGTTACATAAAGGGATAAATTATCTTTAGTTCTCAATAGAAATATATAATCAAAATTGCTCCATTAAACTCCTATTATTTACACTTTAGTCCCCGAACTTCTACTTCTGCTCACTTCTAATGTGCCAATCAGTACAAGATCGATTGGACTGATTTCCCATCTTAGTTTGTTTGTTTACTTGCCTTACCTCAGATTTGAGCTTTGTCGGGTGAATTTTATTTTCTCTTTGTTCGTAGTTTTTGTTCAGCGTGTTTATTTCATACAAGATTTGGTTCATGCGCATTTTAATATCCGATTGCGTTTGGATCTGAGCAGATCCATCTTGTCTGTTTTCATTTCTTTGTAAATCGTCTCTTAGCGTTTCACCTTTGTTGATCGAACTGATGGATTGTTTTCAAGATTCATTGTAAAAATTCAAACGAGAAAAATAAGAAGATCAAATAGAATTTGAACAAGTAAGGCACTTATTCTTAGTTTGTCCCCTGTGAAGTCTCCAATTTGGTGAGTTCAATTATTAAAATTTGTCTTAGGAAAAAAGTAATACGAGAGTTTTAGTGAGAGAGAGAGAGAGAGTTTTAGAGAGAGAAAGTCAGAGCACAATTGAGTTAGATCAAAAAGTGTTCAACCTATTTATTAGTTCAGCCCTGGCCTTTATATAGAGGCGCTAAGACTTAACTCAAAACTGAAAATGGTTACATAAAGGGATAAATTATCCTTAATCCTCAATAGAAATACATAATCAGAATTGCTCCATTAAACTCCTATTATTTACACTTTAGTCCCCGAACTTCTATTTCTGCTCACTTCTAATGTGTCAATCGGTACAAGATCGATTAGACTGATTTCCCATCTCAGTTTTTTTGTTTACTTGCCTTACCTCGGATTTGAGCTTCGCCAGGTGAATTTCCTTTTCTTTTTGTTCGTAATTTTTGTTCAACGTGTTTATTTTATACAAGATTTGGTTCATGCGCATTTCAATATCCAATTGCGTTTGGATCGGAGCAGATCCATCTGGTCTGTTTTCATTTCTTTGTAAATCGTCTCTTAGTGTTTCAACATTGTTGATCGAACTGATGGATTCTTTGCAGGATTCGTTGTAAAAATCCAAACGAGAAAATTAGAAGATCAAATAGAATTCGAAGAAGTAAGGCACTGATTCTTAGTTTATCCCTAGTGAAGTCTCCAATTTGGTGAGTTCAATTATTAAAAGTTATTTTAGGAAAAAAGTAATAAGAGAGTTTTAGTGAGATAGAGATTTTTAGAGAGAGAAAGTCAGAGCACAATTTTGTTAGATCAAAATTTGTTCAACCGCTTTATTAGTTCAGCCTTGGCTTTTATATAGAGGCGCTAGGACTTAACTCAAAACTGAAAATTGTTACATAAAGGGATAAATTATCTTTAATCCTCAATAGAAATACATAATCAGAATTGCTCCATTAAACTCCTATTATTTACACTTTAGTCCTTGAACTTCTACTTCCTTATCAATAATAACGGACCGCGAACTTGCTTTTAGAGCTGTTATTGGGCCTACTAACCCGATAACCCGCTCGGGACCGGTCCGATAAAATCGGCCCGAGACCGGTCCGAATAATTTAGGGGGCGGGTTGGGGGCCAAAAATTTAGCCCGATTTTCTTACCGGTCTGGACCGGTCCGCCCGGTTACCAGACCGATATGGGATGTATATAAAAAAAAATTTCCCTAACACAAAGCACAGGTCACGAGTTACTGAAGTAGTTTTACTGAGCAATGGGCCATGTTGTCAACATATCTTAAATAAGCGTAGACCCAAAAGGAGTCCACGGATCAAAACCCTAGTCCCAAACCTCTTTTTACGTATATATAGACCCGTTTACATGCTTCACCACAACACCAATCCAGATATCAGTTTATTTTCTAAGTTTTTGTATGCGTTTTCATTTGTTTGTTTGACAAAGGCAGTGGTGAGCAGTGCTTATATTTCTGACACCTCTTGTATGAGAAGAGCCAAGTCTCTTCTTTGAGCACAAACAGCAACCCTCTGAGCCTATCATCTTTTTCATTCAAATTTATTAATGGTCGATTAGTTTTTCACTCTAGTGTTTGTTAATTGTATTTTAATCAATTCGAATTGTTCTTTTTTGCTTTTTTCGATTGATTGAATACCATTTGAGTCACGAGATTATTTTGGATTGCATCTCAATCTATGAATTTGGCTGTTTCGAAATATTAGGGTTTTTGTTGCAATCTGTGCGCATTAACCTCTCTGGATGGTATTGTGCAGGGAAATTGAATATGATTGAGTCCATTTATGTTTCCGTTGGTGGTTCGCTTTGATTCTGGTACTTGTTCTTATTCCATATGAGCAGATGATGTTAAATCTAATATAACTACTTCTGATTTATCGTGAAGTTAAACAAATTCAAGCTTTTTAAAACTGATGCTCAGATTTGAGTGTTTACTTCAAAGTAATAAAATTTAATTTGGAGATAACTATTATAACTTGGACTTATATAAAACTAGGTTTTAAAATAAAACTAGGTTTTTTTGTCTATCGGTCCGGGCCAGACCGGTCCATTAGCTTACCGGGTCGGTCTCGGGTCATAAAATTGGCTCCTTTGGCATATCGGTCCGGGCCAGACCGGTCCGTTACCTTACTGGGTTGGTCTCGGGTCACCAAAACTGGCTCCCTTGGTTTTTCGGTCCGGGCTGGACCGACCCGGTATCTTAACGGGTCGGTCTCGATCCAGTCGAAACCCGGTCCGACCCGACCCGGTAACAGCTCTACTTGCTTTAAAGAATAACATAGATAAAATATTTCCTAACATGAGTCACATGTTATGCGAGTGGCATATCAACGAGAATATTAATGGGAAAACCAAAAAAAGTGTTTAAAGGCGGCAAGGTGTTTAACAACTTTTTGGAAGCTTGGAATAATGTTGTTTCATCTATTACCGTTGACATGATAAACGGGATGTTGGCTACTATGCGCTCCATGTTCGAAGAGCATGATAAGACGGTCGATTATGTCGAACTCGTAGATTACACTTTATAAAGAGAGGTTCGTTCACGCCTATACTAACAAAATCATGCATTTCAGTAATTATACCTCAAATAAGGCAGAAAGCTCGCATGCTACCTTAAAAAAATATCGAGTCATACCGATTTTCGATGGATTTTAGAGGAAAAAACATGGTATGTTGGCGATGAAACGTTCGATCATAAAAGAATCGATGGATTTTAGCAAGTGTCTTCTAATTAACAAATTTCAAGATTTCAAACCTTTCAAATTATTACGGAGGTACATATTGAATAGTCTAGATAACTTAATCACTGCCTACTAAGATTTCTGGACAAGAGCAATTCATACATAAACTTTCCACTAAACTATCCGGACAAGACAAAATAAAAAATGACTAAACACCTTATGACTAAGCTATGTGCTAATCAGCTTAATAAGTAAATGGGTTCGTAAACTTGACTCGGTTCCATAATTTGACCCGAAATCCCATGGGTTCATAATTAAGGGTATAAATACCCAAACGACTTTTATTAATGAGGGTAATGAACATTTAATACAACCAGGAAACTCAAATCTCTCACTACTTCACACTTAAACACTTAATAATTTTCATACTTTCAATAATACTTTACAAAATTACCCCCAACACAAAATCAACCTCACCAAATTGGCGACCACGGTGGGAGGAGAAGGTGCCTGAATATAGTATTCAAAACCAATAAAAAGACATGTTCGGATGGATCCGAATGAGCAAACAATTACACCACCTATGGTGGAGGTGGTTGGGGAAAATAATGAGTACACCACCGAAGAACAAGATAAGCTGAGAGCTGAAATAGAAGCGTTGAGGGCCATTAAAAAGCAGAGATGGGTTTAAAGGAGAAGTCCAAGGCGTCAGCCATTCACCATACTGACAATCCAAGTAAGAATGATCCATCAGCAAAGACTCATTTGAGTACAAAAAAGACCCATGTCAGCTATATGAAGTCTCACCGGACTAAGTCAGTGGAGAGTTCAGACTCTGAGTCCTCCAGTAGCTCTTCGAACGAAGTTGAGCTTGAAGAGTCTTTGTCATCAAGCAGTGATGAAGGGGGATCCAAGAAGAAGCAAAAGTTAGTTAAAAAATATTCAAGAATGAGAGATAGGCATAGGAGACTAAAGAGGTATTTGGGAAAAGGATCGTCTCACAGCCACAACCATTGTCACAGGCATGTGGACCAGCTGCTGATTGATCCTTTTGCTTTCCATGATGAACCAAGTATTTTTACAACACCTAATGAAGATACGGTCTTTAGTCGTAATCGTAATTGGAGGCAATCGCCATTATCTGCCAAGATAATATCCGGAAACCTTCTTAAGAAGTTTGACAGTACTAAAATGGAGAAATACGATGGAAGCAAAGACCCGGACAACCATCTGGAACAGTTTAAAAAATTTATGATGAATTTTGATGACGATCACAAATATTTTTGTAGGGCCTTCTCCCAATCCTTTACGGGAAGTGCTCTGAAATGGTACAACAATTTGCCACAGGGTTGTATCAGAAACTTCGACACATTTTGGGTTGCCTTCCGAAGGTAGTTTATGGGTAGTAAAGAGGTGAAGGGCAATGAAGATACTATTATACATTGTTCCCAAGATCCAAATGAGTCACTAAAAGAATATATAAGCTGGTTCGTAAATACCAAGAATGGGTTAGCTGATTGTTTTGAGCAAGTAGCAATAGCTTCTTTGAGACAAGGGTTAAACCCTCGGAATCTGGCTGATTTAGTAACAAGAAAGAAGGCCATGACCTGGGGCGGTTTGCTAAATTAGGTAGGAAAGCAAATCAATGTGGATGAAACTAAAAAGACTAGGGTACACAGACAGGTAAGGTCTGCCCCAGCTGCTCCAAACGACAACCAGTCTGGATAGAAGGCCAAAGAAACCGGACAGGGGTCCAACAGGGCCAAACAGACTCAATCCTACCAAAATCCAACTCAGAGCCAGCAGTCTAGGAATAAACGAGGACCTTGGGTCCAACCGGAGTGGTTTGCAGAGTTAAAAGAGAATGTAGTAACCATTTATGACAAAACTAAAGATGTGGTTCATTTCTAGAAACCAGCAGCACTCCAATCTCCCAGGGAAAATTGTAATACTTGTTTTTTCCAGTATCATCATGGTATTGGCCACAACACCGAAGACTGTGTCGCTTTAAAACAAGAGGTACAGAATCTTATTGAAAGGGGCAAGCTGGGAGCTTATGTCAAGAGAAGGAGTGCAAACAGGCCTGGCAATGCTCCACGAACTGGCCCAACGAACAATGCGGGGACATCGGCTCCAGAATGGGCTATAGTTATCCTTGAAAGATTTGATGTTGATTCGGATTATTTGAATCCTGATCCAACCCGGAATAAACGAGGGGTTATAACAGAACAAACTAAGACAGTGTCCGGACTCATAAGCTTTTTTGAGCCACTTACTATATTTGGGGGGGATACTATAACTGCGCCGACTCCTTCTTCAAGAAAGAGGCATGTTCACACTCTAGCTACTCAGTTAGAGTGAGGTGTGTCTTCTTATCAGTCACAAATTCCTTTTCCTTTCATTTTTTTTATGAAGATGATTTAAGAAATATAGCTGGGCCTCATGAGGATGATGTAGTGATAGGAGCTTCAATTAGGGGCAATGATATTAGATAAATTCTGGTAGATACGGCCAGTTCAGCCAACATTATCTTTTTAAGTTCTTATAAGCAGATGAAAAATTTGGCAGTAATTCAACGTTCGAACAGATCCATTGTGGGCTTCACAAAGAGCTCTGCGGATGTAATCGGAGAATTTGAGGAGGAGGTACTGTTGGGCAAAGGCCCTTTCAAGAAGATGGTTAAAGTATTGTTCATTATGGTAAACTGCCCCACATGTTACAATGCAATCTTCGGGAGGTCTTGGCTCTCTAGAATGCATGTTGTGGCCTCAACAGTCCACCAATGTCTGAAGTATGCGGTAAAAGGGAAAGTGGGAGTTGTTCGGAGTAGCCAAAAGATAGCAAGGGAATGTTATACAACTGCAGTTGCTCCTTAAACTTTGGGGGCAGTGTGGGCTAATAAAGATTATCAGTTATTGGGGCCTTCTGGGGGTGATAGTGAAATTGATGACCCCAGAGAGACCCTTGGTGTTTTTATACCAATTAAAGAAGTTGAAACCCACTCTCTGGCTGAAGGAAGGATTGTTAAAATTGGCTCCAAGATGGCACCAGAGTTAAAGATAAAGCTTATGTCCTTTTTGGTAGATCACCAACATGTTTTTACTTGGTGTAATGTTGATGTGACCGGAGTGCCTGCAAGTGTTATATCACACAAGCTGTCTATTCGGAGCGATGTTGCACCTATTGTGCAAAAAAAAGAGCTTTCTCTAAGGAGAAAGCTGATGTAATAGTCCAAGAGGTCGGCTGGCTTACCAAGATGGGGCACATAAAGGAGTCTCAATATCCTTTGTGGACTGCCAACCCAGTGTTAGTTAAGAAAAAGAATGGGAAATGGCGTATGTGTATCGATTTTGCTGACCTCAACAGAGATTACCCAAAAGATCTCTATCCAGTACCTCGGATAGATCAGTTGGTGGACTCCATATCTGGAAACAATTTATTGTCTTTCATGGATGCCTTATCTGGGTATAACCAGATATAGGTGGATCTGAAGGACCAAGATCACATTACATTTGTTACGGATAAGGGTCTCTATTGTTACAAGGTGATGCGCTTTGGGTTGAAAAATGCTAAGGCTACTTATCAGAGGTTAGTGAACAAAGTATTTGCTGATCAGATTGGTATAAATATGGAGGTGTACATCGATGATATGATGGTTAAAAGCGTAGAAGAAGAGTTTCACCTAACTAATCTTCAAGAAACTTTTGCCAACTTGACAAAGGTGAATTTAAAGTTGAATCAAGAAAAATATGTGTTTGGGTGCAGTCCGGAAAGTTTTTGGGTTATGTAATAAGTGAAAATGGGATACAGCTTGATCCGGACCAGCTCGATGCTCTATTAAAAATGGACCCTCCTCGAAATGTTAAAGAAGTACAGAGGTTGACAGGAAGATTGACTACTTTAAATCGTTTCATTTCAAGGTCTTCGGACAAATATGCTCCATTTTTTTAGACCTTGAAAGGTGCTAAAGACTTCAATTGGTCTCCACAATATAGCCAGGCTTTTGATCAAATAAAGAAACACTTGTCTTAACCAAAAACCCTTTTTAAGCCTGTTGAAGGGGAAACACTTTATGTATACTTGGCTGTGTCAGAATGTGCTATAAGTGCAGTATTGGTAAGAGAAGTGGACAATTATCCTCGTCCGGTGTACTACACCAGCAAGAGTCTGATAAATGATGAGACGAGATATCTAAAACTTAAAAAGCTGGCACTAGCCTTAGTGATTACTGCCAGAAAAATGAGGCCATATTTTCAGTCTCCTTCCATCATTGTCTGGACATCTTTTTCGGTAAAGAATGTTCTTCATAAGATAGGCATACCAAGAAAGATGACCAAGTGGTCAGTGGAGTTGGGTGATTATGACATTTATTTCGCTCCACGAACTTCTTTTAAAGCTCAATCTGTTGCTGATTTCCTAGTAGTGTTCCATTCAAACAAAAGTTCTAAGCAAGCTTCAGATGAGAAGACTAAAAAAGAGTGGGTTGTCCGGATAGATGGTGGATCAAGCACAATGGGTTGTGGGGCTGGAATTTTCTTAACCTCTCCATATGGTGATAAACTATACTAGGCTATATTCTTTGCTTTCAGGGCCTCTTACAATGAGTCTGAGTATGAAGCGGCTATTGCTGGTCTTAAACTAGCTTTTCTGTGCTGGGCTAAAAGAGTGAGATTGATGAGTGATTCTCAACTTCTTATCCATCATTCTCAAGGTCAATCTGAGGCTAATAAGGAACATGTGATCAAATACTTATTCCTTCTTAAAGAGTTGGCTGCCAATTTTAAGAATATTTGTTATGAGCACATTCCTAGATCAGAAAATACACTGGCAGATTCCCTGGAAACTATAGCATACTCTGAGTCCTACCCATGGATTCATGTACAAGAATGCCCATCCATACAATCAAATCAGAACAAGGAAGAGGAGGAGAGCTTGAGTGTACAAGTAGTTCAATCTAAAGATTTGAGGTTTCCCCTTCTTCAATACATATCTGATGGAATTTTTCCTCCAGAGAAAGTTATGGCAAGGAAAATGAAACACAAGGCTCATGGTTTCTTGATCATAAGAGAGGTTATTTACAAAAAAAAATCGTTCAACAGACCTCTCCTGCGTTGTTTGGGGGCTGAAGAGTCCCGAATTGTTTTATCCGAACTATATAATGGAGAGGGATCAGCACACTGTGGCTACAGAGCTCTAACCCGGAGGGTTTTATTGGCCGGATACTATTGGCCATCCATAATGGCAGATGTTAAGGAATTGGTGAAAAAATGTGATCCATGCCAAAGGCATGGTACCGAAATTCATATCCCATCAATTCCTATGGAGTCTATTTCTAAGCCAGTGCCTTTTGCTCGTTGGGGACTGGATTTAGTTGGGCCTCTACCAATGGAGTCTGGAGGGTGCATGACTATTATTGTAGCCATTGATTATTTCTCAGAATGGATAGAAACAGCTCCCCTAGCAGGAACTACTTCAAAAGCTGTTATAAAATTTATCTTGTCTAACATTTGTTGCAGATTTGGGGTTCCACAAAAGATAACCACATATAACGGGACACAATTTGATAACAAGGATATGGAAAGTTTATGTGCCTCCATGAGCATTCAGCATTGATTCTCTTCTCCTTTCCACCCACAAGCAAATGGCCAAGTTGAAGTGGCAAACAAGACCATTTTGTCCGGTTTAAAAAAGAATTTAGAAAGGGCTGCAGGGAAGTGGCCAAGCTATTTGCAAGAAGTATTGTGGGCATACTAGAATACTCCTATGGCCGCTACTCAAGAATCTCATTTTGCCTTGGTGTATGGGATGAATGCAATTACTCTTATAGAAGCAACCCTACCATCATACAGGGTCCACAACTATTCTGAACAAGCCAATTCGTTGGAAATTAGGAGTCACTTGGACTTAATTGAAGAAAGAAGGGTTAAAGCTCATCTTAGAATAACCCACTATCAAGGATTGATGAGGAGCATATTTGCTTCCAAATATCAAGAGAAGGGATTTTCAACCAGGAGATAAAGTTTTAAGAAAAGTTTTCTTGCATACTAAGGAAAGGCAGTTCGGTAAGTTGGCTCCGAACTGGGAAGGCCCTTATGAGGTCTCCAAAAAGCTTAAGCCTGAGACATATAGGCTTCAAGACAAAGATGGAAGAATTTTGAAGCACCCATGGAATATTGAACACCTCAGGTTATATCTGGAATAAAAGTTGTGTAAATATTTACGTGTTAAAAGTCAATGTAAATATTAGGGGGCATACACTTTCCTACCCTGGTGGCGCGGGGAGGTTTTAATGAGGTGTCTGATTTTTTCAATAAAATATGATGCCTTCTTAAAACATTCGATGTAATTTATTACAATTCTTGTCAAGTCTTCAATTTAATACTGAGGATCTTTGACAGATCAGATTAATCTGGTTGAATGATGACCATTAAATACATGTCATCGGAGATATTAAACACTCTCACCTTAAATATTTTTGAAGTAAATTAGGGCTCTTTAAGCATTAGCCATTAAAATTGAAATCAAGCATGGAACAAAGCAAAATTTGATAGATAAGCTTGTCCGGGAATGAACCAGATAACGTTACTAAAATGCAAAAAATGTCTTGGCCATCCAAGGACTTTAAGTGTTGTGAAAGACTTATCTGGAGTTAGACCGGTTACAATTACAAAAGTTCCTTGGACATCCAAGGACTTTAGTAGTTCAAAAAATTAAGAAAACACATAAGATAGTTAAAAACCTTAGGGTTTATTCCCTTCGGATGTTCCTGCATCACCTCCTTTTTTGGGGCTTCTGACTTCTGTGCTTGAACTCTCACCGGTTCCTTCCTCTTCATCGGTTGTAGAGTCGATTCCGCTGGAGTAGTTTTTTTTATCACCATCTTCCATGGTATGGAATGGGATGTTTTCGTACTCCACATATTTCCATAAGGGACCAAGCGTCCTCTTCAGAAATGTTTCATGGAAAAGCAGCACCATGTCAGACTTCACCTCAGCATACCTTGCTCCCAAGGAATCTATCACATTATTGGTGTATTTATCAATGATGGCTTGAATTTTATGTTCCTGTTCCTTCTTTAAGTTTTTTTTTCTCCTTGGTTACCTTATGCACAGCATCTTCTAGGGAAGTCTTCTCATCGAACAAGGTCTGGATGGCACCATATTTGGTATTCATGTCCTCCCTTAAGGTTGAAAGATCTTTCTCCAAACCAGAGCACTTAGTTTGGAGCTCAGTATTAGCATTCTCCGAAGTGGCCAGCTTGGTCGACAGATCTTCCTTGTCCTTCCTCTATACTTCAAACTCTTTCTTCAATTCTTCTATGCTCTGGTTTGCATTGAGGAGATTGGTTGACAGAGACTCCTTGTCAGTATTGAGGCTGTTGATAAGGGTGGACTGGTTTTTCACCTGCCTTTCTAGATCGAACACTGGTTAGAAATGACCTTGAAGAGAATGGGTCATCGTATCTTGATCTTCAGAAATAGAAAAAGACTTACCGTTTTAGGTCACCATGTTGGACGAGCCTGAAGGACGGAAAATACCAGCAAAGTCGTCCTTCTCTGAGTCAGTGAAGTTAAGACCGATGTCATGAAGGGCTCTGATGTTCATATCATCAATCCCTCCTCCGGTACCCTCTCCGAGTTGCAGATCTGTTGGAATTTTCTCTACCAAGGTAGGGTCGGCAGGAGCTGGTGGAGGAAGAAGGTCTGAAGGGCGAAGAGTTATTTCTCCCCAAAAGGTGATCTTTTTCTTCTTGGCAACCCTTTCGTCACTGCTTGCTCCCTTTTTCGGTCCTTTTTGGAAGGCTTTGGTGGATTTTGTGGTTCACCTGCCTCCTTAACAGTATCATCTTCAACCACCTTGACCAAGGCAGCATCGATCCCCTCTTGGTTCCCCAAACTGATCTCTTTTGCAGCAGCCCAAACTGCCTCTGTTACAACTCTTTTTTTATTTCTCGTCATCTTGCTATGAGCCTTGGCTCTAGAAGGCAAGACCACTTTACCATATTTCTCTTCTGGCCGTTTAAGGATGACACCAAGAGGAGGGAGTGTAGTCAATTATTCCCATGTAAGATCTCTCCGACCTGTGGTATTCCACAGATGGGATCTCACCATATTTCCTGAGGTAAAGCAGTTGTGGAAGGCGTTCTCCCAACGCTCTGTAGCCCATGCGTTCCGTTTGGCACATGTAGTCTGCCCCTCCTCCAAGTATCCGGTGTACTCCTTCGGCAAATGAGTACTCTTCCGCAAACTAATTAACATACTAGGGTTGGTTTTGGCTTTGATCTTCCTCTCATTTTCCCATGATCCACAGATGAATAAGAACTGAGTTCTCCAATTCTTCTCTGACTCCAGCAAGTCGTCTACCACTTTGAAGTTATTTCCCATGTTGTGATGATAGAATGGGATGTGGTGATTCTTGCATAGGCTTGCCACAGCGGCAAATTGTTCCATGGGAAGAGGTATTTTAGATAACCTCGATGCCATTATGCAGGCGAGGAGAGAGTACCATGCGTTTGGACTCAGTTGGCTAGGACAAAGTTTTATCAGGTGGAAGTGCCTGACAATTTCTGGGTCTAATGGGAACTGAAGTCCCCAGTTCAGCAGCTCTATAAAAATGACCACCTCGTTGATCTTACAGTCCATCGGAGTCTTCGGTGTGACTGGTATCCTCACCTTTACTGATTTTGGAATCCCCCATTTTGTCCCAATCCGGCCCAATTCAGTAGTGTGGGTATAGACATAATTAATGTTCTGCATGGCCAGCAAGTATTTAACATTAACTTTTTTTAAAGCAAGGCCCTACATTGCCCTCCAAACACTCCGGGAGATCCGGATGAGCCACACCAACTTTAACCTTGCCTTTACCGTTCCTATCAGAGGTTGCATCCCCAGTTTGACATGAGGCCTCGGTTTCGAAGGGGGCCTCTTTAGTGTTATCTTCCATCACTTCTTCCATCATCGTGGAAGGTTTATCAGTTGTTGTGGATGGAAGGGTGTTAGCTTCTGGTTCTACAGTCTGTCCGGATGAATGAGCACCAGTTGTTTCCAAAGGCCTGATGTCCGGTTGAGACTCACTTCCGTAGGATTTTGCTTGAGAGGCTACTTTGGATACCTCATATCCGGAGGGCTTGTCTTGTGAGGCTTTTTTAGACACCTCCGATCCGGAGGGCTTATCTTGTGAAACAGTCGCTTGAGCTTTCGCCAAATGAGTCGTCCGGCATGGAGTTGGTTTTTCTGGAGACTTTTCGATATCTTAGCCCATAGCTAAGAAAGGGGAGTGTTTTCTAACACTTGATACTTCCTTTTCTTTGGTACTAGAGGGTTGGGATTCTTGAACAGAAGAGCCTGATGGGATTGGTGAAAGGCTTGGTTTGAACAACCGTTTGGGTTTTAGATTTCTGGTGGAAGATGATCGTTGGTCAGCTTCTTGGGATGGTTTATCAGACCTTTCAGTCGGGGAAACTGGGAGACCAGCAGCAATACGATTCTCCCTTTCGACTTTAGTTTTCTCTATTTCGGACAAGTTCAACCAGTCGCCTTTTACAAGAGCGTTTCTAGCTGTGAACATAAACGTATCCAAGAACAAGTTTGAAAGAAAGGATGAAAAGCTCTCGAGAAGGTTTTTTGAGTAAGGAAGATGATAGACTAGTGAAAAAATGGTTTATATATTAGTGAAAAAGGTAATTGATACCTAGGAGAAGTTAGAAAGTTTTTGCAATGATTAGAGACGGCGCAAACGTGGGGGGGGGGGAAATTAAATGCATAGGTTACTTTTTAGATTTAGTGGGAGCGCCAATCTAGGTAAAAAATGGCTGGTAGGTCGAATCAGATTGTGACACGTGTCCCACGATCCAAATAAAGACTCTTAGAATTCTAAGGAAAGTGAGTTTGGATAAATTTCAAGCTAGATGCATGAGTGGATCGGAGAAAGTCGTCACTGAATAAGCAATTTTTTTAGTACTGCCAAATATTTTTGACAAGCCCTAAAAAAAAGGGCTACTAATGAGTCCGGATAACTTAATCACTGCCTACTAAGATTTCCGGACAAGGGCAATTCGGACATAAAATTTCCACTAAACTATCTGGATAGGACAAAAGTAAAAAATGACTAAACACCTTCTGACTAAGCTATGTGCTAATCAGCTTAATAAGTAATTGGATCCTTAAACTTGACTCGGTTCCATAATTTGACCCGAAAGCCAATGGGTTCATAATTAAGGGTATAAATACACCAACTACTTTCATTAATGAGGGTAATGAACATTTAATACAACCATGCAGCTCAAATCTCTCACTACTTCACACTTAAACACTTAATACTTTTTATACATTAAAAAACACTTTACAAAATTACCCTCAACACAAAATCAACCTCACCAAGTATCACCTCTTGCATTGACGATAATATATGATAACTTTATTGATAATAGTGGATGTGATAAATCTTTATGCGCTTGCATCGATCGTGTGACCCAAGATTTATTGTGTACCCACGAACTAGAAGCAATCTAATGATCAGATGAGTATGTACCTACTCGAATTATAAACGAGTATTGGAAGAGACTAGACATCGTTTCATGAGTTAAACTAATGAGCGAATAAGAGGTGATACTTAATTTTGAAAATCGAAATGCTACACTTGAAGAGGTTGATGTTTACGAACAAATCCATTTGGCTAAAAACATTTCAACGCATTATGGATCCCTTGACGTCACTCCTCTGCGAATCCTTCCAAAAGGTTAAAACTCATGGTAGAACTTCTGGACCTTTCGGAAGACATGGGCGTGGCCGCGGTAAAGATAGCAAACTTCAACGGGATTATTCAACTAAAATAGATCCTTGCCTGGAGGAGTACGTTGAACAAGAATGGTTAGAGTTTTAGGATAGTGCCGAAACTTCAAAAATGGTAACACCCCCCGCAAGTTTGGTAACCCTGGTTGGCACTTTCGGTAGCACCACAAGAATGGTCACTGCACAAACTCGTACTGACTATGGAGCAAAACTATAAAAAAACAAAACAAATATGGGTTGCATGTGTAGGTTTATGAAGTCTGATTGCGTCGAATAACATTGTCTTTATACCGTCATTCATGGTAAAACCAATTCCAACAAGGTTGCCCAACGTGTCAGACTCAAGATATTCGAAAGGCATACCTCAATTTATGCGTCATTTCATAAGTCGAATTACAAATGTGATGCCCGACGACAATTGTGGTTTTAGAGTCATCGCACATGGTATGAACGGGTACAAAAATGGATAGAAAATAGTTAGAGAAGCCATGGTTCACGAGCTAAAGACGTATCGAGAGTTTTATAAACGTGTCGCATATTATGACGATGATAGTGGAGTCGATAAAGAGATACACAAGTTGAGTTATAGTAAAACGAATGCACCGATGGAAAATTGGATATCGTACCTAGTTACGGAAAACTAGTCGCGATGACATTCAATCGTGTTTTCTATTTCATAGCTCTTGGTGGATGTACAACTTACTTACCGGTGAAAAATGCACCACCGAATGATGGTATTGTAAAGGATATCAGTTTCGCATTCGTCAATACAAACCATTTTGTTCATGTAAGTAAACAATTTTCAATCTTATATGCATTTTGTTATTTATTATCTAAATGCATACTTATTTTCAATGTCAAATTTTAGGTCGATTTGGTTTGAGGTTCACCTTTACCGACTATGGATCCAACGTGGATGCGCACGATTAGAGACGACGCTAGTTCTTGGTCGATCCCCTTGTTAGATAGAGTCTGCGTTGCTTAATTTTATAAAAAATAAATACTAAAACAACAAGTGGGATATCATAAAAAATAAAACAACAAGTGGGAAATCATAAAAAATAAAACAACAAGTGGGAAATCATAAAAAAATAAAACAACAAGTGGGAAATCATAAAAACTTAAGCAAGACAAAAAAACATAAAACTTAGAAGTCGAAGTCGTATCCCATGTTGTCTTTATCAAAACCATTCTCCTTATCCGCAATCATATCCTCCAGATATGGTACCATGTCCTTAGTAATATAATCTACACCAGTCATGCTCCACACTGTAGTTGCTTATTACTTAATTTTATAAGGCATGGACAACAAACACTGGAGCGGTTTCACACAGTTTTACTTGGCTTTGACTTTGTCACAGCTGCACGTTGGATGATTTGTTAGTCTCAATCGACCATACTCGAAATACATCCTACATAGCACCCGATTGAAAAAAAAAAACATCGCTCGTATCAACAGACATTGTTCGACGGACAAACTTTATCGACTAAAGAAACTGGTAGTCTTCATCAACATTAAATGCTATTTCTAAATGCCTTTTGATGATACATTATATTTTCGAGTCCCTTTTAAAGGACTATCTAATTTGGTGGGTAATCAGCATTCCATATGAACAAATGTTTGGCGGAGTCATTGGTGGGCGGGAGTCATTGTTTAAAAGAAAATAATATTTGGCGGGAATCAATACATGTCGGCAATTATTATTTCGAGGGAATCATTTTCTGGAGGGAATCACTTTTTGTTATAGTATAAATTGATTTGCTAACAAACAACCAGAACTACTCCGTGAAGTTGTATTTTTAATTTTTTTTATATATTTATAAAATGTTTTTCATTAAAAAAACTCTTAAAATTGTGTTTCAATTTTATCTTATTTACAAAATATGTAATTAAATATAGTTAATTAAAATATGATACGTTAAAAAATATAGCTAAATAATAGTAGAAAATACAAATAAGACATAAAAATATGTTACAATAATGATATAAATAGACAATTCGTTTTTACAAAAAAGATACAAAAATAACAAACATTGTATCATCAAAATATAATAAAAGTGTGATACAAATCGAAAATAAAAACGTAATGTCTAAGCAAGTCTCTTATTGATAGACAAAACCTCCTCGTATGCCTCATCCAAACGATCGAAATCACTATCAAAGTCACCAAAGAAACAACGAGATATTACGCATACTTGTGCGCAAATGTCGTATGATGGCTTCATCCCGATCCTCATACACATAGTCATCGAGCGAGTATATCGCACTATTAATGAGGTCGAACCAGCTAATCTTCTGATGGAGTAGAAGATAATCAGGAGTTTAAAAATACTTCATCTCATCTCTCATCATCTCATCCCTCAAAACCTCCTCTAAACTGTATAATCGCCAGTTCTCCCAACTATCCTCGTCTAATGCATATGCCATTGTCTTTGGTTTTATTTTTTCCTTCGAATACATCTTCAGAAATAGATGCGGGATAAGACTCTATACACGACCAAACTGCCTCAACACCCACTCCGGATAGTATGCTTACGAGTGCTCTACACCGACAATGACATCGCGAAACCATGTTGTATCCTCGAACGGAATATGATCGTGTACCGCACGATAAGGATCAAACTACACCTGAAATACAAACCAATAAGTACACAACCACATATAAACACCACTTAACTCAACCAACACAACATACGAAAGTTATAAAACTATAAAACAATTATATCTTATTCTACTATCGCAATAGGTTAAACTATAAAACATATTTATCTAATTCAATAACAAAACTTAAATCTGCCTCCTGCAGGTTGTTGACAATGATTCAAAGATTCAGCTTCGTTTGGTAGTCAGAAATAGCCGCAATTATATCTCATCTCGCAATAGTGGGTTGGCGCTCTCTGTAAGTGGAATGAATAAATGATCATGTATCCACGTGTCCAGCAAACTAATACATTCGGCCATAGTCCTGATCTAGTGAAGTGAGACTTCACCGAGATGGCGATACAAGTAAGCAAGCACAGTCGTACCCCATACGTACATGTTACTCTTGTGGGGAATAGAACGGTGTCGAGCATATGTAATATATAGAAACACACAAACGCATATACCATACGGTCAGTGAGATCAGGGTAGTCGTCGCAGAACTGTGGCCCACTAAACCAAGTCTGCAGCCATCTGTAACCCAAACCAATGCCCTTGCATTTCTCAACCTCCTTCACAAACAATACCTCGACCATCAAAATCATATCAACGCCCTCGTGCTACGGCAACCACTTGTCGGATATACCGGTAAAATAACAAATTGACCGTCAACTGCTAGTCCCAAAATAGTGTGCATGTCATCGTGTGTGATCGTCATCTCACCGAACGAAAAATGGAAATTATTTGTTTTCATATGCCACCGCTCCAGAATTACCTATGTCATGTTGAAGTGCGTATGCATGCACGAGAACGGCTCGATAAGTCTACCGAAAGGTGTGCCATCAAGTACGGTGTGCACCCTACTCTAGGAGGCCAAACTCCAACCTCTATGGCTATGATAATGGGCGTATAGCTGCATCTAGCGCTCCTGAAAATATTCGTTCTCAATATTAGTATATATTAACTCTGTAGCGAACTAAAATATCAACTAAAAATATAAGTATGACCTTTCCCGGCCAAAGGTAATATATAGCGTGGGAGGTGAATGTCTCGCCGAATAGCAAAGGTAGTCTGGAGGAGGAGGAGCTCTAGGTGGGCCTCTATGTGGAAGATGTGTGTGTCGCCCTTGAGAAGCTGAAGAGGAACTAGATCTGGAAGCATACAGTACTGACACTATAGGTAGTTCCTCTATCGGAATCGCTGAATCGGCTACTAAATCGTGTTGGCTTCCTATTCGTACGTTTGTCCGCTTCTTCACTCTCTTCGTCCGAGAGCCATCAGCCGATTCGAAAGCGTTAGCGAGATCCATACCCTGAAAAATAAATGTCAAGGTTGGTTCAAAATACCAAATATCAATAAGGAAGTTGTTTTTTTATAAATGGCATAAACACGTATGACATGAGGACCCAATACCACGACATCAGTATGGCGTGGGATAGGGGTGAGCAAAAACCGAAAAAAACCGAACCGACCGACCAAACAAAACCGAAATTTGTCGGTTTGGTCGGTCTAAAAATAATAATATTTGGTTTCGGTTTTAAAATTTCAAACCGAATTAAATTCGGTCGGTTTTCGGTTTTTCGGAAAAAAACCCGAATAAAACCGAAACCGACCGAACTTATATATAGTTTTATACGACTTAATTTTGGATACGACGCTTCTGTGCTTCTGTTATATATTACTTTTCATTATTTAACTCGAAACTCATTATTTAACTATCATTCCCCTTCTGTTTATATATTACTTTTGATTTTCTTATACCATATATTTTTTATTTGTTACACTTAAATAGTAATATTATTATAGTATTTATTATATTAAAATTATAACTATAAATTTATTATTATAAATATAAAAAATTAATAATTAGTTTATATTATAAATTTTTTTGCATTTTTTTTACATTCTTCAACTAAAAAAATAATTCAAAAAAAAACCGGATCGAACCGCACCGAACCGCACCGACCAAACCGAACCAAACCGACCGAACCGCACCGAACCGCACCGACCGAACGGACCGAACCGTACCTCTGTTAAAACCGAAAAACCGACCGAAACCGACCGAAACCGAAAAAACCAAAACCGAAAAAAACCGATTTTTTTATTACTAAATCGGTTTAATAATATACAAACCGAATTATTTCGGTTTGGTTTAAAAAATTATAAAAAAACCGACCGAACCGACCGAATAAAAACCATATAAAAACACTTATCTTCTCCTATCCCAGTGGAAGAACCTGAGGTAGGAACCCAGTGGTCTCGGGTTCGAACCTCAGGTGGTGCATTAACACTTAATTTTTTTACTCTTTAGTCTGGGGCCTCTTGTTGTTTGGGATCAGATGCTGAAAATTCCCCAGACTGAGATATAATTAGATGTAATGTTTCCTCTTGTTGTTTGGGATAATTGCTGAAAATTCCCCAGAAAAGCTGACACTTCGACGAAGAGGCCGCTTAGTAAAAGGCCAGGTTGTTGTTCCACAGTCTAAGTCTCCGATATCAGGGCCCCCTAAGTCTGGGGCCAAGGACAAAGCTACAGGGTCAAAGGTACCCATCAAAGTCCCCAAGGATAAATCGTCTGATCCGGAGGCTACTGGAACAAGCCTTCGAAATGAACCCTCCGGATCTGAGCCCCAACCGGACACCAGATCACAAAGGGAAAGTGATGCTCAGCCATCCGGATAGCTTACTGAACCAACCACCAGTACTCCTCCACCAAAGACAACTGACAATCCTTCCATGGTGATGGAAGATGTGATGGAGGACAACGTTGAAGAAGCCACTTTTGAGACTGATGTCTCTGGGCAGACGGGGAAGCTGCCACTGCCAAGAAGGACAAGGGTAAAGAGAAGCTGTGTTAAAAACATCCGGACCTGCCGGAGTCCCTTGAAGGCAGAGTTGGACCTTGTATTAAAACATATATTAAAACGTTTAAATGGAAATACTCTTTTTAATATATATTTAATTTTTTATTTTTTAATATATATTTAAATTTTGATAATAATTTTATAATTTGGTACGATTGAATGTTAAGTCTAAAACACTTACACAATATATGCCTTGGAAAATTCAAAGAATTGTTTTAAATATTTTCTATGTATAATGTTTTTTTGCTTTTAACAATAACCTAATTCCAACACTAGCTAAGTAAGTTAAATTCGAGTAAATTAAAATTCGAAAATCAAAGGAAGGAAATTTTTTTTACTCCAACACTTTCAAGAACATTGACTATAACATAGATTTGTCGTCTCTAGACTCCTACAGATCTCAAGACAATGAAAGACGTGTCAAGATACACACACTATACGAAGATAAATAAAAAAAGACTAACATAAAAAACCTAAATATGAGGCAGCATCGTCAAGCCGGATAACCTTGGTGTGCTCATGATTGTAGATTGACAAAGTACTGAAGAAAATAACCAATAAATAAAGGATTCATAAATATAAAAACACTAGTTAACCAAACAAACCAAAAAAAATCATACATAGTGCAAAAAAACCTTAAAGATCTATATTGTCTACTATTTCGTTTTTGGACGATAACCAAGACCCCACAGGGATCAAATCCTGGCTACGCCACTGCGTGGGATCATATGTGTACGCTATAGCTTGGTCTACATATGATCCCACGACGTACCAATGGTGTGGGTGCCTTTGTTTCCGCGGAAACATTGTTTTCAACGCCAACTTATGGCGCAGAACACCATTGTCTAAAAATGCAAACCTGCAGATATATCGAAACTCATTTAAACCTAAAACTCTAAACTAAAACGCAATAAACATCTATATACCTAAACTAAAAATGCATCAAACCTAAAACCCTAACCATACCTGCCCGATTAACTGTTATGGTCGATTGCTGCTCGATACGTGAGTTTTAAAGTCTAACGAAGGCTTGCTATTCAAGTGAAGGTTGCTGTTGTCAAAGTGGATTTAAAGGGAATTACAAATGTCGGGTTTAGAGCTGTCGTCGAACTATTAGATAATAGGTGGTTGGTGTGTGGGTGGGTTTTGGTGACAGGGCAACGAGACGATGGATTAAGGGTAGGATAAGTGAGTAAGACATAGTTTTTTAAAAAAATTATTTTATTTTATTTGTTTAATAATTTTTTTTTTGGCAAAAGATATTATTATATTAATCAAAAGTTACACCCAGTAACAATGGCCCAAAACAACTGGGGCTAAACAAAAGAAAGAGAAGGCCCAATACAAAGCAATCTGAATTAGGACTAGAGTAAGCCCTAATTCATGAAAAATTCCCAAATTAGAAATCCTAATTTCTTTCCATTCCTTTGTCTTCTCTCTTTCACGAACCCTAGTCTTTGTTTCATCTGCAAACACCGTATCTCAAACTCCAATCCTGCACTACTTTCATAGCCATTTCATCCATAGCCATTTCATCCATAAGCTTTTCCACCGATTTTCCTTCAACCCGGGTCTATGTACCCAATACCCAAACTTTCAAGTATCAGGATCGCACGAAGGGGTATTGGGGTTTCGTGACTTTCAAAAGAACCATTCTTCTTTTCCACTAGAACCCATTTCGTCACCCAATCTGCAGCCACATTTTCCAATCTGGGAATGTGGTTGATTTTCATAGTTGGGTGAATTAAGGATCTCATTACTTCATCACTTCTCCTGTTGATTTCGTCTCCATGTGAGAAACTGAGGACCAATGGGAGGCAGTCCGACTCAATGTCCACTGCACTCCATCCTCTCCTGTTGCAAAGGAGCAGAGCTTGCAACAACGCTCTCCTCTCAGCCTGGAGTGGTGACATTTTCCCAAAGAGGAAACTGGCTCCCATGATGCAGTTTCCCTGGTTGTCTCGAACGATAAGACCTCCAGAAGCTTCACCAGTGAAGCATGAGGCTCCATCTACGTTGATTTTCAGTCTACCCTGTGCAGGAGGCTTCCACACCAGGTATGTAGCCTTCCTCTGGCTAATAGAGCTAGCTCCAATTTTACCACCTGCATCCATAACATGAGCCCAGTGCTTAGGTTGTAGCTTAGAGTCTATACCCAATATAAATCGATTAATTCTTCCCACAGCCTTATAGAAGTTGTCAATAGGTTTTCCAAATTTAGAGTTATTTCTGTTATACCATATTGTCCACACTATCAATTGTGGGACAATCTGTGTAACATGAAATTTTCCCCTTGATCCACTGAACCAAATGAGTAGCATATGCCTCCAGTTCATGTGTCTCTTTACTGGAATTCTGAACAAGATACCGTAATAATTCCATAAGTGCCAGGCAAAGCAGCAACTAATAAAGAGGTGAGTAGTGTCCTCACAGTTGCTGCAAAACTGACACTTAGAAACAATATTGAAATGCCTCTTATTAAGAACATTATCAGTAGGCACGAAGCTATTTAGTATCCTCCAGCTCAAAAATGAGAACTTAGTAGGTATAAATCTGTGCCAAATCTTTTTGAAAATGAAAAAACTACAACTTTTAACTCTGATGTTTTCCCATGTATTTTTTGTGTTAAACTTTTTGGTTTTTGACAGACTCCATTCAACACAGTCTTCTTGATCATGATTAATATTAACATCACATATGTGTTGATATCGATCATGAGAAAGAAAGGATGTGATAATGGGGTTCCAACTATTTTCTGTCCAAAATGATTTAACCTGTGCTGGAAGATACCAAGAATTATGTTCATTTATTATTTGAGGCAATTCGTGCCATGAATCTCTCCAGAAATCCATGTTGCCTTGTCCTACTTTCCACTTAATGAATTTATCAGCTTTCACTCTAACAGAGCAAAGGCTCTTCCAAACTATTGAGTCACTAGCTCTGCATTTAGCAATTAGTGAGTGACTGTTTTTGCAATAGGTGTTAGATATAAGCTCAGACCATAGAGTCTTCCCTTTCCTAAACAAGTACCATAGCTTATAGGCAAAAGTAAGTTGTATATCAGACAAAAGCTTTATGTTCAAGCCTCCTTCTTCAAAGGGCTTACATAGGTTTCCCCATCCAGCCCAATGAATTGCATGTTCATTTACTTTAGGTCTCCATAGAAATTTGTTAAAGCAAATTTCAATCTTGTTTAAAATAGTTTTTGGTATAACACTGTTTTGCATCCAGAAAACTATTATTGGATGAAGAACATGTCTTATAAGTGACAATCTGCCACTGTAAGACAAGTTCTTCAGGTCCCAATCGTTAATTTTGTTATATATTTTTGCTAAGAGAGGAGAATAATGCTTCCCCTTGTTGTTTCCAGCAATGGTGATGCCCAGGTAGCTAAATGGAGCATTAACAGTCTTGAATCCTAAGATTGCTGTGATTCTAGCTGTACTAGCATTGGAGCAGCTAGATGAGGTAATAATCTTCGTCTTTTCTACGTTGATTGATTGTCCAGATTCTTTCTGATATTGATTTAGCAGGTCACTCAAGCTTCTAGTTGATGATGGAGCACTGTTAGTAAATATGACCACATCATCTGCAAATGCTAAAGAAGGTAAGATATACCCAGACTTTACATAATACTGCATTCTATTATTATTTGCATATAAACTCTCCAAGCCCCTTAGGAGGGCTTCCTCAGCAAGGATAAAGAGACAGGGAGACAATGGATCTCCTTGTCTCAATCCTGTTTTCTGAGGGAAGTAACCTGAGCAGGTTCCATTTATTAGAATTGATATCATTACTTTGGAAATTAGACTATTAACCAAAGAAAGAATAACTTCAGAAAAGCCAAATCTTCTTAGAGTTTGACAAAGGTGTGAGACAGTCTGTCAAACGCCTTTGTCATATCAAGCTATAAAATTATGTTTCCTTTTGATGGCTTTCTTCTAATATTGTGTAGCAACTCTTTGATAGTTAAAATATTGTCATGTATCAATCTTTCTTTGAAAAATGCACTCTGCCCTCTAGATATAAGTCTAGGAAGGACACTAGAAAATCTCCTATTAATGAGAGCAGAGAGTAATCTGTTCACTATAGTGCACATACTTAGTGGTCTATAGTTATTCCAGGTAATAGGATTAGCCATTTTAGGGACTAGAACAATCCCAGTAGCAAAAACACCTTCTGGAATGGGATTACCAGAAAGGAAAGCATTTAATGCTTTGCATAGATCCTCACTAATTATATCCCAACATTTCTTAAGAAAAAATGTATTGAACCCATCTGTGCCAGGGGCACTATCAGCCTTCATTTCATATATTGTAGCTCTTACTTCCTCCTTTGTAGTAGGCTTAGCAATCTCTCTATTATCCCTGTCTAAAACAAGCTTAGGTATGTTATTTAGAATAGATTCATCATCACTAATATCATTGTTATTTTCAGAAACATTAGAAAGGATCATTCTGAAATGTTCCACAGCAGAGGAAGCAATCCCACTTTGGTCAGTAATCCACAAATCTTTATCTTTTATTCCACTTATAAAAATTTTCTTTATTTTCTTGGCTACATAACTATGGTAAAGTTTTGTATTACCATCACTATCTTGTAGCCAAGAATTAAAACATTTTTGTTTCCAGTAGCACTCCTCATCTTTTAAAGCAAGGATAAGGGTGCTATTGGCTTTTGAAAGATTAGATTTTGAAATATTATCTTTAGTGAGCTGGTGAATCAATTCACAGTTTTCAACATCAACCATTGCATCTTTTACTTTATTAAAAACGTTTCCAAAAGTTGTGAAATTCCAGTTTTTCAAAAACTTCTTCAATCTCTTAAGTTTATACCAGAAAACTGTACTTTCATCTCCATTACAATGCTTGGACCAATTCTGACTTACTGAATTCATAAAGTCAGGGTGATTGGCCCAAGCATTAATGAATTTAAAGGAACCCTTCTTGGTACTAGAGTTTTGAGAAGTGTCTTTACAAATAGAGAGTAAGAGAGGAGCATGGTCAGAACAAGTTCTGACCATGTGGCAAACCTGTAAGCATAAACCATGAAGCATATTTTGATTAGTTAGAACCCAATCTAATCTTTTCCAGACTTTATTGTTGCTCCAGGTATAACGTGATCCAGTGTATCCAGGCACTTCTAGGTTGTTGTTTCTTATGAAGTCATTGAAGTCTTCTGCTCCATTTCCATCGAAATTCATACAACACAGTTGGTCATCAGGGCATCTTATGGAGTTGAAATCTCCAGCAAGGATCCAAGGCATATCACAGGTAATACTACTTAACTGACTCCAGAGCATCTTCCTTTGCATTCTCAATTTTTTTGCATAAATAGAAGTGAAACAGCCAGTAAAGTCAGCATGGTTAATTTCAACATGTAAAAACTGGTCTTGATCATCAATCACAGATATACTAACTTCACTAGCCCAAAGCAACCATATGTTATTTGATATGTTAGCTACACACTTGTCAAACCCAATTCTTCTAGTGACCAGTTCCAACTTATCAGACCAAGCCATAGGCTCTTGAATTGTGACAACTTTAACTTTCTCATGTTTAATAATGAACTTAAGCCTAGCAATCGTAGGATTGTTGTGCACTCCTCTTGCATTCCAACTTAGGAACTTAATCATTATCAGATGCTGAGTTTTGTAGGAACTTGCCTCTCTTTCTAAGAGAACTTATTGACAGTCTGTTTGAGTTACTATTTCTGTTAGCAGATTTAATCTTTCTTGTAATGACTGTCTCAAAATCTTGATCAGGATCATTTGTACTTGTTCTTGGTGAAGGATTGTAGCTACCCCCCTGCCACCTTGAGGAGAAGCCTGTAACCTGCCCAGAGAGTTCTCTTCTTCCTCGAGATGCTGAAGGGCACTAATGATATCAGGATCGTTAATGGAAGCTGCTCTCCCCCTTACTGGACTAACAACATTCGTGGATGGACAAGACACAGAAGACTTATCTTTCTTAGTAACAATTGATTTTAATTTTCTCCTGTAAACATGTGTAAAGGCTTCAACTTTTGTAGACGTATTGGCCTTATCAGATTTTACAATCTCTTGTAAAGAATCTTGTTTAGCAACATTTCTTTCAATAACAGCTTTGCTTTCTTTATTTCTTTTTCCATCTACACTATCATCCACTCTTTCTATCACTAACTTAGAGTCCATAGACATATTCTTTTTACATTTATCTGATTCATGCCCAATGTGGTGACATGTCTTGCAGTAAACTGGAGCGTTCTTGTAACTAACAAATATATTGAACACATCTTTATCACCAAACTCTACCTTCAGCTTCCTCTTAAGAACTCTTGAGACATCGATCTCCACCAATGCAAAGCATGCATTCCAGTTTGCCCTGTTAACCTCAGGGATTACTACATGATGAACCAGACCTAAGGATGAAGCAAGTTCATTTATCACAGCACTATTATACATGAATTCTGGCACTTTTTCGAATCTAACCCAGAGAAGTGCAATTGGGCTCTCAAAGTTTCTAGTGCTAAACGGACACCACTTCACAACACGCATCATCTTACCATCAACCTTCCAAAATCTTGCCACCCAAAGCCTACCAGCGTCAGCCAGAACTGAAAACTCAACAAGAATCTGCCTAGAGTTAATTGTTACGTACGTGAAAGCACCCTTGAACCTGAATGATTCAAGAAATGCTTGAAACTGTTGTCTTTTAGGTATTCCTTCATTGAACTTGCATATCAGAGTGGTTCTTGACGTAGAACAAAGACTGTTCATAGCCTTTCTTTCAAAACGAATCACATTGTGATCACCCATCACTGTAACCTCCGATTTGAATTCTGTTGCCACATTCTTTTCAATTACCACGTCTGAATATCTCCTCTCCATTGATGTTGCCTTTGAAGTCGCGGTTAACTTGTCATTCAATGGTGGAAACTCCTTTTCACTAGTATCCATGTTCGTAACTCAACCTTCGTCAGGCAGAGCCTGCAAAGGCTGAGATTCTCAGCGTACTCCCAGCAGTTGCGGACTGACGATGCTTATACTATGGAGACTCTTTACAAAGGTGTAAACCAATGGAGTGGTTTCTTAGAGGTTAAGAAACTTAATCACTTCTTGAACCTTTCTTGAGAGAGAAGCATTTTTCAAGGTTCTCTTTTTAATCAACTTTACTTTTATTTTCTTATTTGTTTAATAATTTAATTTTTACTAATTTAGCTTTAATTAATTTATTAAAACTAGTTTAGATTAAATCAAGTTTTGAGTAATTTAGTTAAGTTTAATGGTTTTAGTTCATAATCTAGGTTTTATATGTTTTAATTAGTTTAGTTATTTTGTAAAATTAAAAATTAAAAAAATGGAGAAAAAAGATGTTTTCCTAAAATTATATAAAACTCACCGACTAATTTCTAATTTCTTCTATTTATATGATTTTGTGAAAAGTAAAATTATCAAAAAATTAATTAATTTTGAAAATCAGAAGAATGCGATTTCATAGAGTAAACCGGTAATTTCTTTTAGCAATTCCTTTAAACAATATATGATGAGAAAATAAGACAATTATTTTTTTAAACCGAACCCCAATCTAATGTTTTCTTTTTCTTTCCTTTTTCTGCTCTTAAATCTTAACGAACGTTAAATGATTTGGTAATGCTGTTCCAGTCAGCCTTATGTGAAAGCTGATCTGTCTAACTAGATGAACAACAAGTTGTACCATTTGAGGCATGCAAGCAACACGTCCCTCCGTAGCCAATGCCGTCCTACGCAACAACACCAGACACCACCTTCTCCTCTTTCAGTCCACCACCGTCTCTCTCTCTTCTCTTTCAACCCTTTCTCCTTCACCAATCCCTCACCGACTCCAAACACAGGAGCACGATGAAAAGGAAGAAGAAATGCAACAGAGCATCACAAACACAACATACTGGACTAGAAAAATCCATACTCTCTGCTTTGAACACCGTGACGCCGATGAAGCTCTCCGTTTAATTGACCGTTTGTGTCTCCGTGGTTACCGTCTCGACTCCCTCAACCTCAGCAGCGTAATCCACGCACTCTGTCATGATGCCAGGTTCGCCGAAGCTCATCGACGTTGTCTCCTCTTTCTCGCTTCCGGCTGCGTACCTGATGAGCGTACGTGTAATGTTCTTATAGCTCGTTTGCTTTATTCTAAGTCTCCGGTTTCCACTTTGCATCTAGTTCATTCGTTGATTCGTGTTAAAACCCAGTTTGTGCCTTCTTTGGTTAATTACAATCGTTTGATTGATCAGTTGTGTTCGATTTCACGTGTCCGCGAAGCGCATATGTTGTTGTTCGATTTGAAGAGTAGGGGTCATTTGCCTAATGTGGTTACTTACACCACTTTGATCAACGGTTATTGTCGGATTCGTGATGTGGATGCTGCTTACAAGGTGTTCGATGAAATGCGTGGCTTTGGTGTGCTACCTAATTCGCTCACCTTCAGTACGTTGATCGATGGTGTCTTGAGGAAAAGAGACGTAGAAAGTGGGAAGAATTTGATTTCTCAACTTTTAGAGAGAATCAAAATCACAGACGATCTGTCCAGCAATGCTGCTTTTGCTAATCTTATTGATTCTTTATGCACGCAGGGTTATGTCAATCAAGTTTTCGATATTGCAGAGAACTTGCTTAATAAAAAGAGTTATAGTGATGAGTTTTGTTATGGGCAGATGATTGATTCCCTGTGCAAAGTTGGTAGATTTCACGGGGCATCAAGGATTGTTTACATAATGAGAAAAAAAGGGTTTAAACCTAGCTTAACTTCTTACAATTCTATTGTACACGGCCTTAGCGTAAATGGAGGAGGATGTGCAAGGGCTTATCAATTGTTGGAAGAAGGTATTGAATTTGGATACTTGCCATCGGAATTTACTTACAAAGTTTTGGTAGAAAGTCTTTGTCGAGAGTCTGATCTCAATAAGGCGAGACACGTTTTAAAATTTATGTTGAAAAAGGAAGCAATAGAAAAAACTAGGATCCACAACATCTATATAAGAGCTGTTTGTTTGATGAACAGCCCAACGGACCTGTTAAACGCACTTGTCGATATGCTTCAGTCAGAGTGTCAGCCTGATGTGATTACCTTCAACACTGTTGTTAATGGGTTATGCAAGAACGGAAAAGTTGACGAAGCTTTGCAGGTCATGAACGATATGGTAAACGGAAAAATTTGTGATCCGGATGCTGTGACCTTCACCACAATAATTTCCGGGTTACTAAAGGCTGGAAGAATAGAAGAGTCACTTGATCTATTGATTCGAGTAATGGCTGAGAGAGGCTTTAGCCCTGGTGTTGTGACATATAATGCTGTTCTACGGGGTTTGTTTAATCTCAGACAAACAGAGAAAGCAATGGAGGTTTTCGATAGGATGATTAGTAATGGTGTTAATGCAGATAGTATTACATATGCCGTGATAATTAACGGACTATGCGAGTCGGGTCAGGTAGACACAGCAAAGCGGGTTTGGGATGATATTATATGGCCATCTAAGATTCATGACAATTTTGTTTATGCAGGAATCCTTAAAGGACTGTGTATGTCTAGTAATTTGAACGAGGCTTGTGGTTTCCTATACGAATTGGTAGATTGCGGGATAAATCCGAACATAGTTTGCTATAATATCGTAATTGATAGTGCTTGTAAGCTGGGGATGAAGAAAGAAGCTTATGAAATTGTTGGAGAGATGAGAAAGAATGGTGTGAACCCAGATGCAGTAACTTGGAGGATTCTTGACAAATTGCATGTCAATTTAAGCAATTGCATTGAAACAAACTGAGGTGTGGTGAAAATTTATCGTTCCAATTGCTCATTACAAGTCACTTATTCACATTTTTATAAAAGTGTCCTTCGTCTGTCTCCACTTTCTCTATACTCTGTACAGCATCGATTCCTTTCATTACACATCCAAACCAAAAGCCGTATGCTTATTGTTCAGCCATGGGCCAGCAACTGTGGCGATAAAGAACTGCAAACCCTTTGTTTTTGGTCCAGCGTTTGCCATTGAGACAGGGAAAGGCTTGTCATGTCTAAACTTGTATGAAAATCGTCCTCAAACTCTTTCCCCTAAACAGATTGACCTCCAGTGCTATCATCCAGAGGATCTCTTGTCTGAATCATAAGTCATTTGATGACTGGGTGGAATATATGAGTACCGTAATACCTGTTCCAACAGTGTGCTGTGAAGTTCTCCACCGTTTTTTCTACAATTTTCAGTGTAAAGTTTCAAGTAAATATCACCCATGGAGTATTTAGGATCACATTGTCTGGAAGTAAATTGGTTACAGGTCGCCTAATATCCAAAATTTCATCAGCTGGAAGGTTTGTGTAGAAAACATCCTTTTCTTAGGTCGGTTCTCTCCGATTGATCAAGTAGATCCTATTCTTCTGGAAGGCACGACATAAAATAGTAGGATCAGTGAGAGGTTTCTTGTCTTCATTGGTCACATGAATCTTTCTGACTTTCTCACTGTTCGATTCCCTTGATACAGGGCAATTTTTAAAAACCTCTCATTGTACTCTACTTGCCACATGACAGGATGCATGAGAAGCTGTCGTGGTATCACAAAGAGTAAAAGAACACGGTGGGATTCTGTCACGGCCTGTACCATCGCGGTAAAACCACGATCAGGGTCCGCCATGATAAAGGCAGAACAAGGCGTGATTGTCGTCCCATCCGATCACGGTAATATAGTAACATGAAAAATTTGATGTCTTTTTTTAATTCATCCATAACTCGCGATAATTTTAAATTTTACATTCTTTATAATATGGTAGATTTTTAAGAGCTAATAATTTAAAAAAAAGAATCATTTTTTTTTTACTTTTTGTTATTTTATTTTATTTTTGTAACTCATAATATAAATAATATAAATGTTATTATTGTTTGTCGAAAATTGTTTTAGATTTTGTAGTTCGAGTTTATACTTTTTATATTATATTCAAAAGTAATATAAAATTATTATATATTTTTTTATGCATTTTGATTATTATTATAATATGATCATAAGTACGACTACACATCTTTTGATAATTACTAGTGATAAAATAAAATAATTGTTATAGGGTTATTATCTTTTTGATAATTATTAGTGGTAATAAAATAATTGTTATAGGGTTATTATTTTTTTGATAATTATTAGTGGTAATTTGGTAAAATAATTTGTATAGTTTGATTGTAGTATAATTTGTTATAGGTGTTACATTTTGAGATTGAAAGATAAAAAATAATTTTTATTGATTTACATCTTTTACGGTTTATGCTCGCAAGTCAGTGGTTATATAAATGTTTTGAAATTGAATTATTTTATTACAAATTCATCAATAAATTTCTATTACAAATGTAATTCATCATAAACAATTCATCTTCTGATTTAATTATTCTTCATCTTTATGTCTCAGCAATAATTTCATATATAAGTTATTTTTCAAGATCATCTTCATCATATGAAAATTCATCGGAGATGTTTATTTGATTCTCTTCTTTTTCGTAGTCGTGATTTTGCATCCTACGTTCTGTCTCAGTCCAGCTTTAATGTGCCTCGCCAATCAATGATCTGACTAAATGTACATTAACTAGCCATTATAGAAACAGGTATTGAGAAAATCTTTCTGTTTAATCTACAGAGAATATGAAACTTGCCTTTTTTGAAATTATACCACCTTAAGATATCAAGAGGTTTTTTTATCATACTAATCTAACTCAAATGGAGTGTTCAAATATTCGACCATTTCATTATCAACTTGAGGATCTTCTTTTGTCACCCTTCTACTTAGCATTGTAATGTCCATATACTAGTGCGGTTGTTAATTCTGAATTCCTTCTTATTATTATTACTACTCGCTATATTTGAAGATCTAGCATTTCTATTTCTCTTGTATTTTTCAACATATGTATTATACATTGTAAAAAGAAAAGCGATAATTTCTTGAATATATTCTTGATAATTATTGGTTACATTACTATGTTTTATACTTTGTATAATACTGCTCAACTAAAAATGTAAAACTCATATGTTTTTTAAAGTGATTAAAAATGCATCCGATAACATAAGCGTATGAGACGTGATAAATATATTTTATGATGAAGACATACATTATGATCCATATATTTATTTATATGTAAGGCAAGATTAGTAATATTATAAAGGGTCAAATGAATATTAAGAGTATATTGTATATAAAAAGTTTTAGTTGCATTTAGAACTGGCTTCAACAAATGTAACATTGAAGCATGATAATTCCAATGTTAACTGTCAAAAGGAGGCTAAAAACATGGCAAGTCTCTCATGTTTGCGACTTGTCTCACGTTAGTTCCTAGCCTTTACTTGTGTAATAAATAGGTCTCTAACGTCATAAAAAATGCAACAAAAAAGACTTTGTTTTACCCCAGCCTTGTTTTTTCTATTTTTACCTTTTAACCTTCTTTGTGAACGATGAAAGTGACAAATTTCCCCGATGTTAGCCCAAATAAACATTTGGTGGGATTTAGTTTCATGTTGTGCCGCCTTAGGGTTGAAAAAGTTTCTCGAAGGTCTACAAGGTAAGAGTTCATGTATTCAATTTTTACCAACATGTCATCGATGTAAACTTTCATATTTCTCCCCAAAACAAGGGACATTGTACATGATTACTTGATTTAATTAATTTAGGCCAGTGTAGTCCGCTTCGAGCATACCAAATTTCTAGCATCAAGGCTCAACACTGCCACGCTATCCTCGACCTTGAGTGCCGTTTAAGTCTGGAATGCTCGTAATTTCTTCGGTGGTGTCTCCATCTGTGAAGGGATGATTGCTCTTCATTGTCACTTGTACTTGGAGATAAGTGTTGATTTCTTTCATGATAGTGTAACCTTAGGGAGTTATAAGGTCGGTCTACTCCGTCTTGAATGTCATCTATCACTAGCTATCAATCGATAAAAACTAAGGCCAAATTATAAAAAAAATATGGCTTTTTCATCTGAAAAGTTTGAGGCGGTCGTCAAATAAGTAGACAAACTTCTAAAACTAAGATACATTCAAGAAGCAAACCAGAGTTTGGTAGCCAACCCCATACTAGTCAAAAATAAAAATGAGTAGTGAAAAATGTGTGTTGATTTTATCGATCTTAATCAAGCATGCACGAATGACTTTTCGTGCCTCGCATAAATTAATTACTAGATGCAGCCTCGGGTAACAAACGTTTAGCCTTTATGGATGCATACTTGGGATAGAACCATATTCGAATGCACTTACATGAAGAAGAGCACGTCATTTTTCAAACATATATATGTTTTTATTGCTATAAAATAATGCCTTACCTACCAAAGACTTGTCACCAAATATTTTAAAAACTAATTAGGCAAAACATGGAGGCGTACATAAATGAAATGATTGAGGAAAGTTACACCAATGATCATCATATTGAAGTCTTATCCAAAATATTCTAGATCCAACCAAAACATTTAACCTCTAGTTTACCCCCTTGAAATGCTCGTTCTGATTTTGCAGTAGACAGTTCATGGGCTAAATTGTCAGTAAGAATGACATCAAAGTCGGCCCTCGATAGTTAAAGGAATTATTAAGCATGGAGCCACCGCGGAATGTTAAGGAGGTTCAGAAATTAATGGGGTGGTTAGCAACTTTATCAAGATTTATCTCCAAAGCCTCATATAAGAGCCACCCCTTCTTTAAAGTCCTTAACAGAGCCAATAATCAGATGGATTAGAAAATGTGACGAGGCTCGGGCACTAAGGATACAAACAACTACAAATGCAGTGTTTGATGACTACCTATATAGAAAAGGTGTTATGTGACCAATGGTACATTTCTTGAACAAAGACAAACTTCTCTTCATTCTTATGGACACACACAAAAAGGTTGTTGGGGCACACTGTGGTTACCGAAGTTAATAAGAAATTTTATTTTAGCGGGTTTTTAGTGTCTCAACCTATCAACATATGATGAGGCCGTTGTGCAATGATGTCATGCATGTCAACAATACGCTATAATACAAACCATGTTCCATGTTAACGAATGAGCATAACCCAGTACCTTCTCCATTTGATAAGTGGAGGATCGACCTAATTGGACCTCTACCCATGGCCACGGGAAAATGATAATATTTGGTAGTGGTCGACGATAACGTTACGAAATGGGTCGAGGCAAAAACTTTGTAAAAGACAAGGGCCTAATATATTTGTGATTTTCTGCAAAGTCAAATCGTATTCAGGTTCAGGATCCCACACATCTTAGTGAATAACAATGGACCCCAGTTTCAAAATGAGGTAATTGATAGTGTTTTATAAAAGATACGAGGTGGAAAAATATTTTTAACTCTGTATTACCTCCAAGAAAATGACCAAGTATAAGCGAAAAAATGAACTGTCCTCAACGGTGTAAATAAAATCATTATGAGCGCTAAGGGAAAGTGGCCTAATAAGCTAGATGAGGTCTTTTGGCCATATATGACGACCCCCAGAGGTTGTAGTCCTTGTAGAGATCATCATCCTTAGCCACATAATTAAACACTACTCTGAGGAAACTAAAACATGACAAGTTATAACTTTATATTGATCTGGTTGAGAAACGACACGATCAGGTCTAGGTTTGAGTGGAACACTATAAAAATTTGATGAAAAGCTGATTTGACATTAAACTGAGGCTCATGGCTCTTATAGTAGTTGGCTTGGTCATTAATAAAATCTTCCAATGGCAAAATGATAAATATATGGACAAGATAGCTCCCAGCTGAGATGGACCATACATAGTGATCTCCAAAAGGCATCATGGGGAGTATGTGTTAAAAGACATGGAATGAAACATATTAAAGCACACATGGAACATCAACCATCTGAAACTGTATCACCAAACTCTATAAATTGGTGTTGTACTCTTTTTTCTTCCTGATGGCACGGTAGGGTTTTTTTTTTCAATGAGACACAATGTAAATCTATTCGGTAATAAAATTTCTCCTTTTGCCTATATATGAATTACGTTATTTTTATTTAAAAAGCAGCATCAGCTGAAATGATAGATGTCGTTGCTCTATAAACATTCGCTAAGTACAACAAGATGATAAACCTCCATACTCAGATCATCAAGATAAATTTTCAAATATTTTACCAAAACTACATAATAAATTAATTTATTTATGCCATAAAAATATGCCAATGACTAACCAAACCTCAATACGAGATAAGGTCATTCTATCTTGAAGATTAAAATACTCTACGCCTCATGATCTCCACGATTAAAAAAATTATATGCTAAGTAATGACGAGCTCCACAAAGGGGGCGTATATAATCAAAACCTTGCGACCTTGTTAATAAACCAAACATATAAGGTCATGCAAGAGGCTATAGTGAGCACTAACTTAAATTATCAGATTAGGGTACAGTTAATCAACCAAGCTTATAAGGCCACACAATATGCCATATTGAGCCCTGAATTAAAATGTCAAATAAGCGAACTAATTAATTAACCAAGCTTATACGACCACGCAAGAGGTCATACTGACTCATCACTTAAACCATTCAAATTATCAAAGTGGTTGATAAACCGAGCCTATAAAGCCACGCAAGAGGCCATATTGTGTTCTGACTCACGAGTCAAATACATATCTGACCTACACGATGATAAACATAATAAATATACTACCACGAGTGTACATATATTACCAAACTACATATACCACTGAGACAAAAAGAAAATTATATGAGAGTATATACGAGAAGAAAGAAGAAGCGTTGGCGGACAACGACTTCAGAGATAGGCACCATGAAGACTAACGACCTAAAACATAGTTATTTGGAGAGTATTTAACTTGAAATCAGGTTTAAGTATAGATTTATTACATATATAAGTCACATCCCGCCAAAAATCATCGCTTGGTTTAAAACAAGTTATCAACCATCGACTTCAGCCAGTATGAGGTAGTACACCATCAATTCTGACCCCCTCATTTTGGCCAGTAGGAGTTACATCTTTCATGCCTTCAGCAATACCCTCCTCCTCGGTTATAACTATCTCGTCATCACTCTTTTCATTATCATTGTTCTCATCTTCTTATTCATTGCATGATGAACCATGACCCTCTTCTTCAGACACTTAGAACTTAAATACTATATTAGGAATTTTTCCAAATATCCAGAATGTTGTTCTTCCATGCCCTCTCCGACAGATTATGCACACTACCATAACCTTAGTCTTTTTATCCTTAATAGTCTTTGTATCTATTTCCGGCACTTCCCTCTTAGCTCTCCTAAATCTCTATTTTGATTTCTCGTACCTCCGCTTTCAACTCGGCATTATCAGGCATCATCGTACACACTTTGGTAGACAACGTCTCAAATTTCTCCGCTACACCTAGATTCTGAGCAAGCAACATAACATTTTGCATAATCAACTTATCATTTTATGCAGTCTGCCCCGTACTCTATGCAATCAGTAAACTTTTTAACGAAACCAACTCCTCATTCTGAGTTTTTAAGGCATCCCTCTCAGCATATACCTTAGCAAGAGCACCATCGACTTCCAGTTTCTCCCTTGTCAATTTTTCAAACCTTTGCCTTGACGATGCATAAGTGCGCTTATACCGTAATAACTTTACATTTAGGCATTTAACCCAAATACCAGAATTTCATACTTAAATACCTCCATCACTTTGATATCTGCAGGATTTATCCGTCAATACTATAGTATCATCGAGTTATGATAGCTCGGCAAAATTACAACCACCTGTAGGGTCAGATAACACACTCGTTGATATAAATTTATAATAAAGAATATAATAAACAAGGTACAACCACCCTACGGGTCAACTACCATGTTGGTCAACACAACTCATTCACAAGATATGGTTGGAAGCTCTATGACAGAAGATCCACCATTCTCATTCACAAGATTTAGTTGTTGGATGGTAAAAATACTTTGGTTGGATTGCTCGTTACCATTCACAATGTCCTTCAATGAACCCGGTCTAGTTACCTCATTATTGTTACTTCGATCATGACCCATGAGTCCTTTACTTAATTTATCAACCAACACGGCAGGCACGAGCTCCTTTTCAGCAACGAGACCTTTCTTCGACGAGGACACATTCTTCTCATTACCAGCAGGAGTCGTTGCAATAATAGATGTGCCCTTCTCACTCAGAATAACAATTTTTTTTTAGAATATGAGGCATCATTCTTCCTGCTAGCAGGGTTGCTGCTACCAACAAAGCACATGTCAAATAGAAATATAAGTTTCTTAATTGCGGAGGCCTCGTCAATAATGAAAAGACTTCTCATTTGGGCCACAGGGGTCCCATTTTTCATAAGCGTCTGACCTTTCTTTGTCCTTGGCACTTCTAGTTGTGCTGATTCATATTAAAAAGTCTCACAATTCCCCCTCAGGTGCGATGGTTTTACTGTACCGACATTGTTTTTTTCTATTATCCACGTTATCCTGAAAATCTTCAGGCTCCTCATTCTGGTGCACAAGCTTGACATCATGTCCGGATTGTTTTTTCTTTTTCCTCTTATGGACCTTTTTCTCCTGACGATTTCAGGTTCGTCATTCTGGTGTGATGGCCCGACTTCACGATTGGTAAGTCATTTTTGTTGGTGCAGAAGACAAAGATTAATGGTGAGAGTAAATGAAAATGAGAGAGGCAGAGGAGTTACAGGAAAGTGAAAAGAAAAGACTTAATTCATTCAATAGAAATGCTTGTTTAAATATATATAAAGGTCACTAACACACGTTAAGTGACTGACACAAGTTAAAGAAAAGATACAAGTAAACAAAACGTGCAAAAGACCTGCAGATTTCACACAAATTTCCAGCAGGATTAACCAATAGGAAATTAAAGATATTCAACTAGTGAACAAAAATCTAAACAACTTCAACACTCCTCCTTGTTTAGATGCTGTTTAGATTTTTTTTCGTCTTCTTTTCTTCTTCTTCGATTTTTTGCCCCTTTCACTAGCAGCAACAATTTTTGCTACTGTCTGTCTTTCAACCGAAAGCTTTCTTTCAACTGAAAGCTCAAACTGAACTTCTACACCAATCTCATGTTTGTCCATTAAACTTCCATTTTCAACGGCTTCCGAAGATAGAAGTAAAGCATGATTTTTATTTTTAATACCAACATCTGTCAAAGCATTGACACTGTCACCGGCTTTCCAAATAGTTGAGGATATTTGGTTAAACTGTAGATAAGACTCCTTTAGATGAATCTCATCAATTTGTTCTCGAAGTAATGTACTGCGACTTGCTCGATGACTAAAGTTCCCAAACATCTGATTAGACAGATACAGTGAGGACTCAAAATTAGAACCATAACTAGCATCATGAACTTCTTGAGGCACGTTGGTTAACCTGATACTTTCCTCTACATGAATTTCAGTAGCACCATAAGATGGCTCACTAAAACACAGTTTAGAAGGATGTTCCGACATATCATGAGAAAGTAATTCTCGTTTCTCTATTGGATTTAGAGCAAACCTTTTCCCTTTCATCTTGACCTTGAACAAGTCTTTGTCAGTAGCATCGTTGATCAAACACTGTTTCTTCTCAAACAACACTTTGTAACCTTTATCAAGTAATTGACCAACACTTAACAGATTTTGATCAATTTTTGGTACAAATAAAACATCTGAAATAAATTTTATACCTTCATAGCTTGTAATAGCTACTGTACCTTTTCCCTTGACTTCCAAGTGTTTACCGTTTCCGATCTTCACTCTCTTGACTTTGCTGTCTTTTAATTCCTCAAAGAGATGTTTATCATATGTCATATGATTTGTGCACCCACTGTCAATCAACCAGCTTTCACTCGATTCTCTGCCCGGAAGACAAGTGACTACAAACAACATATCTTCTGCTTCTTGATCAGCTACCCGTGCATCTGCTTCTTGCATCTGCATCTGATCCTTGACTTTGCAGATTACAGCTTCATGTCCGAGTTGATTACAATTTGAGCATTTAGCATCAGGTCTCCTCCAACACCTGTATGGTGGATAACCTTTAACTTTACAATGGCGGCAAGGTGGGTAGGATTTTCTCACATCTGCTTCTTTTCTGTTTTGAAAATTGCTAGATGAATCCTCACTCATTGACTTGAAAGTTTTATTCTTTTTATACCTGTTGCTGTCTTGATGCTTTGCAGGTATTGCACCTTCAATCACCTCTTCTTGCCTCATAGACCTTCTCTGCTCTTGTGCTTGTAAAGCGTTTAATAGTTCTGTAAGAGAGATATTTGACAAATCTTTGGTGTTCTCCAGAGTAGTAATGGTTGCTTCAACCCTCTCTGGAACCGTCACCAATATCTTTTCAACAATCCTGGAGTCTTTTAATTCAGAACCAAGCAATCTCACCTTGTTGGCTATGCTGAGAAGTCTGTCTGAATACTCTTTCACGAACTCAGACTCCTTCATCTTCTACAACTCAAAATCCCTAATTAAATTTAGGACCTTCATTCCACGAATCCTTTCATCTCCTTCGTACTCATCCTTGAGGTAATCCCAAATTTCTTTGGCCGTTTTGAGGGACATAATTCGTGTGAAAATCATTTGAGATACAGTGGCAAATAGACAAGCTTTTGCCTTTGATTTTCTCGTCTTCTTTTCCTTATGTGCTTTGATATGTGCCATAGTAGGGTTTGCTGGAAGTTGAGGGATTTCGTAATCCTCTTCTACTGCTTCCCAAAGATCTAAAGCCTCCAAGTAAGTCTCCATACGAACTGTCCACATTTGATAATTGTCTCCATCGAAGACTGGTGGTGCATCGATTGAAAAATCTATTTCCATTTTAACCTCACAAATCCCTTAAGAAGAGGGCTCTGATACCACTTTGTTGGTGCAGAAGACAAAGATTAATGGTGAGAGTAAATGAAAATGAGAGAGGCAGAGGAGTTATAGGAAAGTGAAAAGAAAAGACTTAATTCATTCAATAGAAATGCTTGTTTAAATACATATAAAGGTCACTAACACACGTTAAGTGACTGACACAAGTTAAATAAAAGATACAAGTAAACAAAACGTGCTGCAGAGGGTTTAAACTCTGATTTTGTCATAAAAGACGTGCAAAAGACCTGCAGATTTCACACAAATTTTCAGCAGGATTAACCAATAGAAAATTAAAGATATTCAACCAGTGAACAGCAATCTAAACAACTTCAACAATTTTCTTACCTGCCATCTTACTCTGGTAAGTTTCCTCAATATTTTTCCCTACTTTTTCTTAGGCACATTCAAAGCAATCCGCGATTTATCTTGGTTGTACATGTGTTTCAGAATGGCACCCTTCACATATTTTGAGGTGACCTCTTCTCCGATAATAGTCATGATCAACTTATTATCATCAGTTGTGGTCAGATCTAAAGTGGCCACATACTCGCTAATAGAAACTTTCCTTCATAAAAATATAGTGAAACTCTAGAGACCAAGTTGAATAGGCAGCACCGTCTAGCATCAACAGTAGATCTAAATCACCTCCGTCGTACACTTTCCTCAAAACTTGTTTGTATTTTCCAGAGTCTGCACCATAACCAAACACGCAAAAAAACACATTTGTAAAACTAGTTGTACATAAGTATGTCAAAACAAAACTACACAAATCCTATCTTTTATGTCTACATCCATCCATGTCAAAGTTGACCGTATTTCGTGGAAATTTAATATTCCAACATTCTCAATACAAAAACAAACGATCTTTTCTAGTAATGCTCAGATGAAGAGAAATTGATGATCTTATTCACATCTCGAATATATATATATATATATATATATATATATATATATATATATATATATATATATATATATATATATAGAATGTGGTCTTTGGAGATTTATACACATCAATGTTGGTAATGAGATATGGTAAACTACCAGGTATTTTTAAAATCTTTAAACTCAACATTGGGCTGAGTATCATACATAAACTATTTATAGTTAATTGGTTGGGGCATATACGTACATACCAAAAAAACCATGTCTGAACAGATATAGTAAAAATCAAAAACCCTGATAGGGTAGTTCTCTTGCATCAAGAACACAGTTTATAATTGAGTCAAGAAAGCCACACTCAATCCTAAATTCCTGATAGTCTTTCTCTAACATGTACTCATAACTATTAGCTACTTAGCCAATGAATTTATCTAGAAATTTCTTTTTCTCTACCACATTTACAGGAGGAAAGGTGGTGGTGGTGACTTTCATAGTTTTCTTTCTCCTAGGAACCATTTTTGGGTTCAAATAATACGAGTCATCAAAATAATTTTCAAATCGATTTAAGTTTCTCGGTTTTCTAGGCTAAAAAAAACAAGAGTTTTTTGGCGCAACGGTCTAAATCTCGCAAGTACGATCCAACTTATGCAGATCGAATCAAATTTTAATCTCTACTACTCGGGATTTTTCCTTAAGAGACTCTTATGACTCACTACACAATTGAATTTCATTCACAAAACAATAAATGCAAAATTACGATAAACCACATACTTGTCAAGCAATATAACAATGAAAGCAAACTGATCGAAAAGGACCAAGTTGGAAGCTCCAATGACAATGGTACAAATCAATTATAATTTATCGAGCGAGTAACGTTGAAGTAAATGAACAAACAAACATGATGGTTCTGTTTATATGACTATAGAAATTATAATCTACAACTAATATGAGCCGTTGGATTAGTCAAAGGTGCAGGTAATCGCTATTTTAATATAAAGGATACAAAAACTAAGGAAAAAAAAGACTTTATCCTTTGGAAAGTGGGAGATCTTTTCAGACATTTCAGATAACGAGAAATGATTGGTGGCGTCTCTGGTTATACGTGTCGGTGTAAATATGAAATAACAAGAATTTAGTGCACGTCGATGGTCCTAATGATGAAAAAAAAGAATCAAAGAATAATATTATAAACAATCATATACATACTTAATATATATTATCCATTAAGATCTAATAATTACCTCGCTAAATTGTTTTCGAACTTCTTGAAGAAATTATTCTTATAAAATCACTTTAAGGATTATGAGGAGTCTCAATAAGGCTATAGATAGTGTATATTTGTTATAATGATGAAATTAAAGACTAACAAAAGGGTAAGTTACAGGTAATACGAGACAACTAAAATACAAGGCGAACATTGATGGGACGAGGGTAATAAGCTACCAAACAAGGGTCATAAAGATAATAAGAAGCAGCCAAAAGAAGAGGCAAGCATGCTCAAAGAAAAGGTGATAAACGAAAATTTAAGACAAACAAATATCAAAACGAACATATGCGTGATGAGGGTGACAAGTCCTAGGGAAACGATCTACTAGAGGAGGAGCCGATTGCATAAAACAGATGTTCAAATGGTTATTATAGGATAACACGTGTCATCATATCATACGTTAATATGTGTTTACATATTTATTAGAAAACACGACCATTATTCAAGGCCCATTAACACATTCAAAGTAGTAACAGTTCGAACATAAATATATAGAGAGAGTTTCTGGTACGAAGTGTAAATAAAGGTAAAACCTCATGATGTAAAGATCGATCACTTTATGATATACAAAAATTATTAGAAACGTAACCATATTTATTTCGCAATCAATCGTTATTATCTTGGCACTGTATTTGACAAGGAATTCATATATCACCCACCAATATATTATATGTTGATGGTTAAAAAATAAAGCAAACACTTCGCTCTTTTCATTGTCATAAGGTAGTGAACATCGATATTAGGATTAATCTCTTCCAATATTATGAATATATATGCATTAATGATGCAAATGATAGGAGTTTTGGAAATAAGGTAAAAATATGTTCAAAAAAATAAAAATAATAAAAGGTGGGGGAAATTAAGTGTTAACTAGTTGAGGAATTATGTGTTAAATGGATGGAGAAATAAGACTTTCAGTTGTTAAAAAAATGGTCGCGTAACTACGAATAATAAAGATATGTAATTACAAAAGACTGGGTGTGTAAATAACATTTTTTGGTGCATAATTACTTTGTATTCCAGTTCTCGTTGCAATCTCTGACATGTTTTCTAATTGAACAAAAACATTGTTTGTGGATATGACCATAGACTTGGATTTTTAACAAATAAAGATTCTTCTACCTTCTGCATAATTAATAAATTTTTGACATATTCTTCTAATATTAATTTCTTCGTTTTATTTTTTATTGACGAATCGTATTCCACGTCTACAATTTTCTTATCATATGATGTCGCATCATATTTTGCAAAATCAGCCTATGCATCTTTTACAACTTCTTGATGATTTTGTACCTTATTTTTCTTTTTAATTGTTGGAACTTGCTTGGGTTTTTCTTGTTGAGGAGAAACTTTTACATCTCTTTATACATCATTTTCTTATGTTGTTAACTTGTTTAGATATTTCTTTATAAAAAAATGAGATATTACACCTTCTTGAACTTCTTTTGCCAAACTTTTTGAAACTCTTTTAGGTTTTTCTAGTGGATGAAGAGCTTGGACACGTTTTTTAATCACAGTTTTATTTTTCAATGCAGTAGGAAAAGCTTCTAAAACTCTTGAGACATCGTCTTCTTGTTGTTTTTTTTTCTCTTTTTGATTCTCTTTTCCACATTCATTAATTTCTATAAAGTCTATGACATTATGTCTTTTGATTTTTTTTTTCTTTGAATTTGTCATTGTATCAACCAGATTAGAATTTTGTTCAACTACCCTGAGAAAAATGTAACACATATGGAGTATCAATGCTCTTGACTCTATCAATTTCTATTTCTTGTGTTTTCAGAACATCATCTTTATCCATGATTAGACAATCTTGTCAGGTTATTCTCTTAGTTAGGGATCTACTCACAGTACTAATCCCTTTAATCTGATCTTTTAAAGAAAGAAAATTGTTGGTCGCGGATTCATTTTATTTTTCAAGATTTTGAACTTGATCTTTAAGAGTATCATTTTTATTTGTTCAGTTCTTGAACACGTTTAGTTAGTTCACTATTTTTTTTTACATTGCTTCAATCTGTTTTGGCGAGTTTTTTGTCTTTTGTTTTCATTTTTTCATTTTGATTGGCGTATGTTGGACCCATATCTTTTGAATGAGAAATAAAATATAAATATAGCTTTTGCCAAATTTAATTTGTCTAATTACGTGCAATTGAGTTGTGAAAATGCAATTTTAGATGTGATTAATCCAGTTGGAGAATTATGTGTTACATAGGTGCGGAGTTACGAGTAAAATGGTTGTGTAAATAGATTTTCATTTTTGTGAATATACAAACTTTAATTGTTGAGTTTGATTCTTGAAATTCTTGACTTCTTCTTGGAGGTTTTTTAGTTTTTTTTAGTCTCATATTATCCGACATTTCATTTAAACTGATATTATTTCTTCACGTGGTCTTTCCAAACGTCTTCGAATCTATGACTTAGAGTTTCCTTGCAACCATATTTCAAACCATATTTTTTTCTTCTTCTTTTAGAGCACTGGTCGATGGCTATCATGATCCTGGGCACCAACAAATGTAGCACATTCATTATCTTAAAATCTATGACTTAGAGTTTTCTTGCATCCGTATTTCAAACCATATTTTTTATTTTTTTATTTCTTCTTTTAGAGCACTGGTTGATGGACTATCATGATCTTGGGCACCAACTAATGTAGCACCTTCATCATTTTTAGAGCCTCTTTTGTTATGTCTTCATCAATATCAACATTTACATCACTTTCTTTTTCTTTTCTTTTTTGTCAAGAACACATTCTACAGAAAGTAACCTATAAATTGATTATGGAAAATGTGCCAAAAATAGACAACTTGACTAGGAATAGTCTTAACAAGCCAAGATCAAGCTACGAATAAAACTCCGAAAACGAAATCCAAAAATCACATCCTCTTCAAAGAAGAGAACCAAGATATTAGTGAGCATTGTTCACTTGATCTTCTTCTTAGGCCTCAGCTGATTGCTATGTCCACATTTCTTCTTGCGGCAATTAACAGCTCGCGGGTGCAGACGAGCATAGCACTTTCGGCATATCATTTTCTCTTGATTGTATTTTCTAGCCAACGCCATCAAAGAAGGCTCAATGATACCTCCTCTAAGCCTAAGCACAAGGTGAAGGGTGGATTCTTTCTGGATGTTGTAATCGGCTAAAGTACGGCCATCTTCAAGCTGTTTTCCGGCGAAGATCAACCGCTGCTGGTCCGGTGGAATTCCTTCTTTGTCTTGGATCTTAGCCTTGACGTTGTCGATGTTGTCACTGCTCTCGACCTCGAGAGTGATGGTCTTGCTGGTGAGTGTTTTCACAAAGATCTGCATCTTTCTCTCTTTCTGGACACCACATTTACATCACTTTCAATTGGATTTACTTCATTTGTAAATAGAAAATTCTCTGTGTCTACTATTTGAAGTTCTCCAATGATAATCTGCTAAAATGAAATGAATTTTTTTAATTAAAGTAATAGTCTAAAATTATTTTTGCGAAGCAAAAATTATTGATAAAGTTACATTTCGTAAAAAATATATGTAAACATACATTATTTGGTGTTATCTTTTGGAATATTTCAAGAAATTTCATATGATATTTGGTCTCTAATGTCATCCATTTGAAATATCATGGTATAATTTTGTTACATTTTGAGTATAATCTAACGTTTGTGTGTTCTAAAAGAAATGGTTGTACAATGATTGGGAATTAATATATGAATTATTGTTTTTTAGTATACTTTATTTAATGTATATATTTGAATTAGTACTTACCACAAATAGTGCTACATAACCAATTATATTTTTTGTTTTACTCTGCTACTATTTTTTACTGAACTTATTAGCTTTTTTCTTATTGTTTCCACTCAATCATGCTCATTGATTTTCGAAAAATCTTCAACATATTTGATTATTAAAGTAGCTAGTCTTTCTCCCGATGTTGTGAAAATAGTATTGCACAAACATACAATATTAAGACTACCACTACATTTTTGATATCATGTTCTCCTGTTAAAATTGTAGCCACCTTGATTTCATCCTGTAAAAATAATTTATATTTCTTACTTTGGTGGCAGAGTTAAGAGCAATTGGGTTGTGTAAATAGATTTTTTTTAGTATTTAAAAATAAAAATATATTTGTTGCATAATTACTAGTAAATTGGATGAAAAAATAGAGTTTTAATTTTTAAAATAAACAACAAAATATTTTTTATTACCAATATCTTTTTTTTGTCAGCCAATAATCTAGAAAATAGGTTTCAATGATTCTTGATTGTTATTTTTCATTTGAAGAATCTTTAATTCCTTTTTTGTTCATATTAATTTTTTTTCCCCTCACTTGACCCCCAAAATGAGCATTACATTATTTCTTATCAGTTTAATAGGTTTTTCAGTAAATATAAAAGCTACATTCTTATGTTAAAACATTTTATTATTTCAACTATGACCTCACAGCTCTTCTTTAAAGCAAGAAAAATATGCTTGCGATCATATGCATAATTAATGAGATTGTAGAAAGGTGTGTTTTGTAAAGCATTTACGTGACCTTCTCTTATTGGTGTTGAACCCAGCAACTGAATTACATGTACAAATCTTGATCTGAAAAATATTATTCATTTTTTTATTATCTCTATCGAGATTATAATGTTAAAAATCATTGTAAATTAATATTTAAACTTCTACATATTTAGTGCATAATTAGGTGCAATTTAGTTGTAAAAAATCTTTTTTAGGTTTGCAAAACAAAAAAAACGTTGGTCTGGAAACTAACTGTATTTTAGGTGTGTAATTAGTTGCAATATGGTTGCAAAAAAGATTTTTCATGTTTGAAAAATAAAAAAGAAAGATTTTCTCGAAACTAATTGTACTTTTTAGTGCGTAAATATGTGCAACTTGGTTGCGGAAATTCTTTTTTAGGTTTGGAAAACAAAAAAAATAAAAATTGTATGAAAACTAAATGTATTTTTGGTGCGTAATTCAGTGGAATTTATTTGCAAAAAAGCTTTTAGGTTTGAAAAATAGAAGAAAAAAAGTTGTTCTGGAAACTAACTGTATTTTGGGTGCATAAATAGGTACAATTTGGTTACAAAAAATATTTTTCATGTTTGAAAAACAAAAACAAATGGATCTCGAAACTAATTGTCTTTTGGTTGCGTAAATATGACAATAGAGTTGTGAAAAAACGTTTTTAGGTTTGAAAAAATAAGTTGGTATATAAACTACGAAGTTGGGAGCGTAATTATGTGCAATTTTATTACGAAAAATAAGGTTTGAAAAACAAAAAAGAAAATGGGTCTAGAAATTAATTGTATTTTGGTTGCATAAATATGTACAAATTGGTTGTGAAAAAAAAAAGTTTAGGTTTGAAAAACCAACAAAGAAAGTGGTCTGAAAACTAACTATAAGTTGGGTGCGTAAATAGGTGCAATTCGGTTGAAAAAAGTTTTTTTAGGTTTTAAAAACAAAAAAGAAAATGAGATTGGAAACTAACCGTTGTTTGGTTGCGTAAATAAGCTTATATTGGTTGCGAAAACGTTTTTTAAAATTTGAAAAACAAACAAAAAAGTGGTTCTGAAAACTAACTGTAAGTTTGGTGCGTAAATTGGTGCAATTTGGTCGTAAAAAATATTTTTTAGATTTTAAAAACAAAAAAGAAACTGGATCTGAAAACTAACTATATTTTGGTTGTGTAAATATGCTAAAATTGCTTGCGGGAAAGGTTTTTGTGTTTGAAAAATAGGTTTGGAAACTAAGTGTAAGTTGGGTGCATAAATATGTGTAATTTATTTGTGAAGAAATTTTTTATAGGTTTGAAAAACGAAAGAGAAAGTGGGTCTGTAAACTAATTGTATTTTGGTTGGGTAAATAATTTCAAATTGGTTGTAAAAAAGCTTTTTTAGGTTTGAAAAACAAAACAAAAAGTGAGTCTGCAAACTAATTGAAGTTGGGTGCGTAAATAGGTGCAATTTGGTTGCGAAAATACTTTTTAGGTTTAAAAAGAAAAAAGAAAGTGAATCTCGAAACTAACTATATTTTGGTTGCATAAAAATGCTCCAATTTCTTGCGGAAAAAGGTTTTTAGGTTTGACAATTTGTAAGTTGGGTGCGTAGATAAGTGCAATTTGTTTGCAAATAAGCATTTTTAGGTTTGAAAAACAAAAGAGAAACTTGGTCTAGAAAGTAATTGTATTTTGGTTTGGTAAATAAGTTCAAACTGGTTGCGAAAAGACTTGTTTAGTTTGAAAAACAAAAAAAATAATTGGGTGTGGAAACTAATTGCAAGTTGGGTGCATAGATATGTGCAATTTAGTTGCGAACGTAAAAAGTGAGTATGAAAACTAACTGTATTTTGGTTGCGTAAATAAGTTCAAATTGGTTAAAAAAAGTTTTCAAAGTTTGAAATAAAAAATAAACTTATAAACTAGCTGTATTTTGGTTACGTAAATAAGTTCAAATTGGTTGCAAAAAACTTTTTTAGGTTTGAAAAAAAAAGTCTGGAAACTAACTGTAAATTGGGTGTGTAATAGGTACAATTTAGTTGCGGAAAAAAATTAGGTTGGAAAACAACAAAGAAAGTGAGTCTGGAAGTTAAATGTATTTCGGTTGCGTAAATAAGTTCAAATTGGTTGGGAAAAAAACTTTTTTAGATTTGAAAAACAAAAAACAAAATTGGTCTCAAAACTAACTATAAGTTGGTCGCGTAAATAAGTTCAAAATAGTTATAAAAAGAGAACAAAAAGTCATCTTGAACCTTTAAAGAGATACACAAGTTATTCATCGATTAATAATTATACTTTTGATTAAACATGAACAGTTTTTAAGTTAAAAATAAAACGATTCAAAATTTTAAAACGAAATGGAGTGATTTTATCGTTAAAACTAGATTTAGTGGTTGTTTTGTGCTGAAATATTTGAGATTCACTAAAATTTATTGTATTATATAAAATATTTGAGAGATTTGATTTTCTGAAAGAAAAAAATTGTGAACTAAAGTATAAATTGAAAAATTGGTAGGTTTTGTGTTTTTATATTTCAAAATTATTTTTGAGTAAATTTAAAAATTCAAATAGTTATGGATATTTTTATTTTATCTAAATAATAATTGATAACTATTTTTCTAATATATATATATATATATGAATAAAATATAGTAATTCAACATATGTTTCACTAAATATGCTGACTATTTAAATTAAAATATATTTCTATACGTACACGTTAAAAGAAACAAGGTCCCTTTTAGTTTTGTTTCTAAAGTAGTTTCCAGGGCATGATTGATACTTCTAAGGTTTTTATTCACACGTCTTGGTCTTGGCCAGTTGAAATATTGTCTCTAATGCAAAGGATAGACGCCGCGGCGGCCTTTGAACAAGTTGCCAAAGAGGGCCTTAGCTTCCAAAGAATAATAATTACTTTTTTAAATGGACTAGTTAATGTCAAAGAATCGTAACAAGTTTAGCTTGTGAACCCAAATAAAAGTTTGAATATTTTAATAAAATTGCAGACGCTCATTTTACATAAAGGGAGTTATCCAATAGAAATTAAAATTGAACAATTATGTGTGTCCTGCCATTCACTTAACGTATATAGCGTAAATTTTTCTGATAATATTTTTTAGTCAATGAATATTTGGAGTTTTAAATATTTGAGTTTTAATTTTTAAAATTTTATTTTTTTAGATTAAAATTAAAAAGAAAATTAATAATATATATTATTGTTTTTAATGATGTATAAAACAGAAATTCAATTCATGGATGTTATTTTTTTTTTTTTAAATCTACTTGTTTTCATCATTAAACTATACGGAATTTTTTAACGTGAACCTAACTTTTTTAGCAAGCAACTTACATATAATTCCGCAAACTTATTTTGCAATCAAGTTGCACATATTTTTACCATTGAAACTATAATTCAATTTATTTATTTATTTTATATATTTTTCAACGCAAAAAAAATCACATATTTTCGCAACTACAAAATATTAGTTGTTTCATACCCAATTAATATTTATTTTTACAAAATATTTATTTTTTCTACAATCAATCTATTTTTTTAAATCGAACTTGCTTTATTAAAGTGTAAAACAGCATCGTTAGTAACAATAGATTTACTTCATCAGACTCATTCTTTACATTTGACCAGATCGAAACCAGAAACTTCTTCACCTTCTCCCTCTTCATCTTCTCCCTCTTCATCTTTCCTATTTCCCGGATCTTCTTCAAACCAGCTCGAAACCCGAATTCAATTCACACCCTCAAACACAAAACCTCCACTGACCAATCGATACCAACAGAAAATCCAGAACAACAGCCCTTTGAATCAGAAGAAACGACCCAAACCTTAGATACTGAATTCCAGGAGCTCCAGAAGCAAAATCGAACAATTGACGCTTCCCACTAGCAATTGAAGGTAAACTTTATCTCTCTAAACTCAATTTAGGAAAATTTAGTGATTTGTGTCAACCCTAAGGTACTCAACCCCAATTACTTCAAGGAAAACAATGACTTTTAGCTTTGTTGGGGCTTGAGTATGATTAAAATCCATTTATTTTCTGATTTTAAGGGTAGATTTAGCAACCCAATTGGCTGCTTCATTCTGCTCTCTAAAGACATGTTTCAAATTCATGTCTTAAGAGAGCAATTTTCGACAACAATTGACAATACCTTCAAGATACCAAGGAGACTTACCTCTCAAAAATATTTCAGTAATAATGAGAGAGTCAGTCTCGATGTCGACCTCAGAATTTCCCTTTGTAAAACAAATAGTCAAACCATCCAGTACAACCCTTAACTCAGCAATCAGAGGATACCATTTACCATATAACCGGCCATACCCAAACACTATATGAACACTAATGTCTCGAAGGATTCCACCACCACTCGACTCGCCTGAGTTATTACAGGCACCATTTGCATTCAATTTGAATCTTCCCACTTTAGGGTTCTTCCAACTTAGAACAATAGGAATTAATGGCTTCTTGAAATGATTAACACAACCAATTTGGGGACCAATAGCATAGTCAATTCCCCAAACCTTCCTTTTGAGCATATTAGCTTTGTCCATGTCAGTCAGCAATTGAATAACCTTGTTGATTAAATCCATTGAGCTTGAGAACCTTGTTTCCATGTTTTTTCAAATTCATACCAAACCAGATTACCCACATAATGATAGGAGGAAGAATATACCTGATTTGAATCTTTTTTCTGAGAAGAACAAAACCAGTTCTTTATTAGATGAACGGGGGTCATTGATCTAAAAATCTGAATTTTGAAAATAGCCAAAAAAATAACACCAAACTTCCCAAGTTTTCTGACAGCTGACAAAAACGTGATTTATATCTTCATAACTATCACAATGTTGGCATCGAGAAACTAACATAATTTTCTTCCTTTTCATTACAGAATCCATGGGGATTAGCTTCAATAGGACTCTCCAAAGCAGAAAATAAAATTGGTAAGGCGTGATGATATTCCAGTTTTTTTTTGTAAAGGTCAGATTTATTCTTTTTGTTGCATATAACATTCAAAGTAGATTTTGAATTTAAAAACCCATATGAACTAAGAGTCTAGTGAACCCTGTCCTCCAAATTGCTGTGAAGACTACTCACCATATTCTCAATTCTAGAAACATCCCAACCACCATTGGTCCATAATTCATTAACCTTGAGCTTAGCAATAGATAGACTGTTATTCATAGTCAAAATATTGATAAATGGCTCTGTAGAACACCATTTATCAATAAAGAAATCCATATTACCAGCATTTGTCTTCCAAGTGATATACATTTCTGCTTTATCTCTGATTTCCCAAAGCCTTTGCCAAGTTTTAGAGCCCTTTGTAGGTTTTCCAACCACTAGAGGATGGGAATCTTGGCAGTAGATGTTTAGCATAACTTTAGACCAGAGAGATTCCTGCTTCCTAAATGAATACCACAGCTTGTAACTGAATAACTCTTCCCAATCTTTAATCTTTCTAACACCCAAACCACCTTCATCAAAACTTTTACACAATTTGGGCCACTGAATCCAATTGATGGAAGCTTTGTCTTCTTTATTACCCCAAAGGAATTCATTGTAGATAGTTTTAATCCTTTTAGGAACTGTTTTAGGGATGAGAGTATGTTGAGTAGTATAGATAGGATAAGCGGAGAGAATATATTTCACTAGAACTAGTCTACCACCATAAGAAAGGGTTGAATGGTCCCATTCAAACACTTTATTTCTAACTTTCATGATCAAGTTTTCAAAATTACTAACTCTGTTTTTGCTGTCAAGAATTGATCCCAAATATTTAACTGGAAAAGCAGTACTTTTAATCCCCAAAAGAGTCTCCAACCGTTTCACCCTATGAGGTAGCATTTTAATAGGAGTAATAATTTTTTATTTACTCTTATTCATGATCTGCCCTTATTTTTCTTCGTAATGTTGCAGCAACTTAAGGATTTTTGATGTAGAATAACTAGAACCATTGCAAAATATGAGCAAGTCATTAGAAAAGCACAATGAAGGTATGTTTATAGTCCATCTAATCTTGTATCTTAGCCCAGGATAATCATTAGCTAGACACTTCAACCCTCTAACCAAATATTCCTCTGTCAGAATAAAAAGGTTGGGTGACAGTGGGTCACCCTGTCTTAACCTTTATTAGATTTAAAGAAACTCATACCTTCACCATTTATCAGAACAGAAAAGTGGCAGTTGTCTATGCACTTTTCAATTATTTTGAGAAAACCTTTACTGAAACCAAACCCTTCTATAACACTGAGAAGAAACGTATGGTCAAGCCTATCAAAGACCTTGTCCATATCAACCTTTAGAACAATATTAACCTCCCCTCCCCCTCAAATGGTTGTTGATATCCAAAATTAGCTCCTAAGCCAACATAATATTGTCTTAAATAGACCTACCAGAGACAAAAGTTGCTTGCTCACTTGAGATTATAATAGGTAGAAGCTTTGAAATCCTCTTGTTAATGATTTTAATAATAGTTCTATTGAGTAGATTAGTCAGGCTAATAGGCCTGAAATCTTTCCACGATTTTGGGGAAGAATCTTTAGGAATCAAACATATCAGAGTAGCAAACAAGCATTTACAAAGAGTACTGTCATTGAAAACCTGAGAAATTGCCTCACAAAGATCATGCTTAATGATCTGCCAACAAACCATATAGAATTTACCATTGAAACCATCTGGACCAGACGCAGAATTAGTATTCAACCCTTTGATAGTTTCATACACCTCATCCTCAGTAGGAATAGCAGTTAACATGGTATTATCCTCATCAGTTACCAAGTTAGGAATATAGTCAGCTAGGATATTAGAGTTCCAAGGATTAGATTGATCAGAGAGGAGGTCCCTAAAATGATCCACAAATGAATTCCCAACTTCATCAGAGTCCTCCAACCAATTAGAGCCATCTTTAATTATGTAAATTTTGTTTCTTTAGTACCTTTTTTTCACCAAAATGTGAAAGAAACCAGTGTTTATTTCTCCATTCTTGACCCATTGAGAATGAGTTTTTTTTAGCCCAGAATTCTCCTTCCCTGTCCAGCAAGAAAATATGAGTATTTTTTGCCTTTTCAAGCAGATTCTTATCTTCTAAAGACTTAGAAATCTGACAGTTTAACTCCCTGTAATTAACCTCTTCCTCTATTTGTTTAATAGAATCAAAAATATTCCCAAGCACATCTGTATACCATCCCTTAATCTCAGTTTTCAATCTCTTCACTTTAAAGTAAAACTTCTGCATAGGAAACCCTTAACAGTCCACAACCTAGTTTTCTTCTACAAGCTTATAGAAACCACTGTGTAGAGTCCACATATTTAGGAATTTGAATGAAGATTTAACTTTCTCAGAGTTAGTGTTGATAGAAACCACCATAGGAGAGTGGTCAGAGGACGTCTTGGTTAGGTAAGTCATTGTTGTAGCATCAAACTAGTTCATCCAGTTATTATTATACAAAACCATATCCAAACGCCTCCAATTTCTTCCATTTGTCCAAGTATACTTGTTTCCTAAATAGCTTACATCATTCAAACTACAATCAAACATAAACTTGTTAAATTCATCCATACTAGATACACAGTTAGTTGAGCAGTGCAATTTCTCATCTAGCGAAGCAATTGTGTTGAAATCCCTCAAAACCATCCAATCCACAGAAATACAATCCAATTCCCTAAGCTTGTTCCAAAATAGCCTTCTAAAAACCTTATTACATTTAGCATAAACAACAGTGACCCTGAAATCCTTCACCAAGTCTTTATAATTGACATTTAGGTGAATAAACTGCTCTCAACCTTCAATAATGTCCACTTTGAAAATATATTTCCACATAACCCAGATTTATTACTAGAGTTGTGACAGAAACTATGAAACCCCAATCTTTTTGCTATTCTCTCCAACTTAGAACAATTGACCATAAGCTCCTGGATAGTAAGGAAACCAGGTTTCACCGATCTCCTAAGAGATTTGAGCCTGTCCATAGTCTCTTTATTTGCCAAACCTCGAACATTCCAATTGATGATTGAAATGGTCATTTTGAAGGTTTTAAATTTTTAGCAACACTTTTGTATTGCATTTGTTTTAAATTTATCAAGCTCTTTTTTTTACCAATTTCAGTTTCTTTATCGTTTTCTGGTCTTTTTTCTTAAGCTCTCCATTCATTTTTGCAGGTGAAGATGGCAGGCTTCATGTGATCTCAAAAGTGGTTGAATCATCAGCATTACAAGTATCCAAAGTATATTCTTTTGAATTGCTCAACATTCCGATATCCATCAAATGTAAAGCTTCAATAACATCATTCTTGTCCACTCCCAAAGGTATATGATTCTCAACCAATGCATTGTTTTGAATACTGCTCTCTTTTTTAATTTCACTAGATTCAGTCATTCTCATTTTAGAATCCATAACACTAAGATCATTATCACCAGTAGTGAATATAGACTTTAGTCTCTGTGCAGGAATAATCACTTGATCATTTCCTTTGTCAACTATTTTCAAGGAAAAATCAGGTACTTTTGTCTCTTTTAAATATTGTTCTTCTTGATTTTCTTGCAACCTTCTTCAAGTGACCAAGATGGTAACATAGGTTACAGTACTTAGGATAGTTGCTATACACTAGATCCTGCCAAAAGCCATCCTGACCAAAAGCAATCCAAATCTTATTTGGTAGTGGCTTAGATACATCTACCTCAGCCCAAATCCTGCAGCAATTGTATCTAGCATGATTTTTAATAGGAGCCCAAATATTTAAAGGATTTTCAATACCCTTAGAAATTTATTTTATAGTTTCCACCTGATACATAAATTCAGGAAGGTTAGGGAAATCTATGTACACATGAGTCATAGGATTTTTGTAATTGGGATTAAAATGAGGACTACATCTCAGGACCCTCATTGTTTTGTTTCTTAAGACCCGTACATTCCTTCGCCAAAGCCTTTTTAGATCTTCAACTAAGGAGAACTCAATGAAAAGATTCCTGTAGTCATAACTCGAAAAACTGAATTCACCACTGAATTTGAAGTCATCGAAAAATGCTTTTAGAATACTGTAATTGGGTTTGTTTGTTGCAAACCAACGTTTGTTTTGAAATAGAACTAAGTTTTTCCTTATCCCTTGTATGGAAGTAGATCTCGGGAAATCTTTATTGTTGATTATTTTAACGTCTTCACGAATTATATTGTTTTTACTCTGTTTAAATAAATCTGCATAAGATTTGTTTGCTGAATTAACATTCCTACTTACCGTAGGTTCAAATGCATGGTTGTTCCTGATTTTTTGAAGATTGGGTCGATGATTCTGCAATGCTGAAAAATTGATGTTTAGATCAGTCGATCTACAAACAGGAGAAGAGCTTTCTCCTTCATCCATCATCAATCTTATGTAAATACCAAAATTTCTATTTCCACAGCTATTTTTTTTTCTTATTTTCGCAATATATTTTGTATGTAATTCTACAACTAGAACAAATTGTTTTCCAGTAGATAAATTACACGTAACTCTGCAATTCGAATACAATTATTTTTTAGACTTGTTTTGTAACCAAATTACACGTAATTACACACTAAATTTTATTTTTGAAAATAAATATTTTGCATAGATTTAACTTATTTACCTAAAAAGTAAAACCAATAATATTTTTAAATATTTTAAATTAATATGTGATTGTCCGTAAATATTCTCTCAATTCTAAATATTTATTTGTATTATTAAACTTTAAGCGATTATTTTTTTTTGGCAAATAAAATATTGATATTACTGAATTGAGATTGTTTACAACAAAAGAGCTCACAGTTTGATGAAAGAAAGAAGAGGACTAAATTGAAACTTGCAATTTAAACTAATTCCCAAATCTAGGAAGCGTTAGATTCACTGTCGAAACCCAAATTTACAGTAACATCAATGAGTCTTCAACAAGGAGAAGCTGAAAGCCCCCACACAGGCTTGCAATCCAGCACGAACAGAACAAAAACCTCATTAAACAAGATGGGAGCTTGATTGAAAGCTGTACAGAAGAGAGAGCCAGAAGATCAACCAGGGTCGATGTAACCAATTCCAAGGCTTTCGAGCGTAATGATGGCGAGAAGAGGAGTTGGGACATCAAGGGATGTGAAAGATTTGTTATTGTGTTCATTCAAGATCCACTTGGTGATCCAATCGGCCGCGACATTATGAGTTCTCGAAACATGACGAAGGTTTATTGTTGGAAGAATCAAACTGCGACAGATGGAGATCATGGGAAGAGAGGCATCATTTCCAGAGGACACACTGTTGATGAGATTCTAACAATCTGACTCAATATCAACATTGTGACAGTTATTTCTTCTAAGAATAATCAAAGCCTCCATAAGATCTTCGCACTCAACATTGAAAGGATCTAATTTGCCAAAGAGGAGGCCAGAGCCAGCAATCAGGTTACCAAGATCATTCCTCACCAAGATTCCACCACTAACTTCGCCAAAGTAGCTACAAGCACCGTCAACATTGATCTTCAGTCTACCAGCAGGAGGAGCAATCTATTTCAGGTATCTAGGCTTACTCTTTCTATTATTGATAGTGAGACAGCCTAAGGCTGCACCTGCATTGTTCACACCTGACTAATGATTAGCTTTAAGAGTGTTATTAGAATCAATTCCAGTTATTACTCTGTTGATTCTGTCAATAGCACTTTTGAAGTTATCATGAGTGTTATTGAACTTACTGCAATTCCTATTAAACCAGATTGTCCAACAGATGATTTGTGGGACAAGATGAGTAATATGGAATTTGCAGTTCAAGAACCAGAACCAACAGTAGAACATGTGACTTAAGGATATAAAACGTCTCAGGGGAATCTTAAAGAGAACCCCATAGTAGTTCCAAAGAGACCAGGAAAAGTTGCAGTTGATGAAGAGATGATCTTTCTCTTCACAACTGTAACAGAACTGGCATTTACAGACAGAGGTGAAATTTCTTTTAGCAATGATGTTATCAATTGGGACAAAAAAATTTAACAGTTTCCAACTTAAAAATGAGAATTTGTTTGGTATAAAATGGTTCCAAATATTTTTAAAGATGTCGAGCTTATCGTTTTTGATTCTAATAGCATCCCAAGTAAGTTTGGTGTTAACAGTTTTATCTTTTAAAAGCTTCAACTCTATGTTATCCTCCTGGTCATCTATTATCTTGACACTTTTTATGTGCTTGATACGATCATGGGGCATGAATTTATGAAGAGAGGTGTCCCAATTATTATCCTTCCAAAAAGTCGAAACCTTAGCTGATGGATACCAGGAATTAGACTCAGATATACTCTTAATGGGGGGCATGTCATGCAAGGCATCTCTCCATAAGTCAATGTCCCCTTTACCAAGATTCCAATTCACATTAAGGTCTGCTTGGTCTTTAATGGAGTACAGTCTTTTCCAGACTATAGAATCAGTAGCTTTGCAAACAGCAATAGTAGGGTGGGAATTAAGGCAGTAAATATGGTGCATTAGGTCAGCCCAAAGTGAAGAACATTTCCTAAAAAGAAACCACAACTTGAAGGAGAAGGTGTTTTGAATATCATACAGTTGTGTGATATTCAAACCACCTTCATTGAAAGTCTTGCAAAGACAGCTCCAAGAGGTCCAATGAATGGCTTTATCATTGTAATTGGACCTCCAAAGAAATCTGTTAAAGCATAATTCAATCTTGTTAATAACAGTCTTGGGGATAAGACTGTTCTGCATCCAATAGTATACTATAGGATGGAGAACATTCTTAATAAGGGACAACCTTCCCCCAAAAGACAAAGCTTTCATATCCCAGGTTTGAATTTTATTATGAATTGTTTCCATAAGATTAATATAATTCTTCCCTTTGTTATTTGCAGCTGTGTTGATTCCCATGTAATTGAATGGAGCATGGTCAAGAGTTGAGCCTGGAATTAGCAGCTTGAGCTTTCCTTGAGGAGGTAATAACTTTTGTTTTGTCCTTATTTATCATTTGACCAGAGGCAGTTTGATAGTTCTCCAACAGCTTGCACGGGTTGTCTATAAAAGTTGAAGAGCTATTGGAAAAGATAACTATGTCATCTGCAAACGCAATGCAAGGTAAGATGTAGCCAGATTTAAGATAATGTTTCATGCTTTGGTTGGACTTATAGAGGTTAGAGAGGCCTCTTAAGAGAGCTTCCTCAGCAAGAATGAAAAGACATGGAGACAGTGGGTCTCTTTGTCTTAATCCATTCTTCTGAGGAAAGTATCTAATGTTGTTACCATTAAAAAGAATGGAAATCATGACCTTAGATATCAGGTTATAGATAAGGGTTAAAAGACCATCAAAGAACCCAAACCTTTTCATAACATTGATAACAAAGGCATGAGACATTCTGTCAAATGCATTTGACATATCAAGTTGCATGATAATATTACCCTTAGATGGCATTATATTGATGTTGTGCAGCATTTCTTTGATGATTAAGATGTTAACAGGAATAAGCCTATCTTTTACAAAAGCTCTTTGACACTTAGATATAATATTAGGAAGAATGAATGAAATTCTGGTGTTAATTAGGGAAGAGATCGGCCTGTTAAAAATTAGTACAAAGGCTTATAGGCCTGAAACTGTTCCATGAGATAGGGTTTGAACTCTTAGGAATGAGACAAATCCCAGTGGCAAATACACCACTTGGAATACTATTTCATTTGAGATAAGTGTTAATGGCATGGCAAAGGTCAACACAGATTATGTCCCAACAAGATTTAATAAAATGACAGTCAAAACCATCGGTTCCTGGAGCACTGTCCTTCTTCATTGCATTAACAATGTTCCACATCTAATCCTTTGATGTAGGCTTCATAATGTCATTTTTTCCCTGTCACTAACAATTTTAGGAATGTTATTAAGGATAGAGTCAAGAATATCAGAATCATCATAAGAGTAAGTGCAGCTAGACAGAATTCCTTTGAAGTAGGACTCAACAGAACTAGCAATATCATCATGCTTAGTAATCCAGCTACCATTATCTTTATTACCCATAATAGAAATCTTTTTCTTCTTGTTAGAAACAAAATTATGGTAAAGCTTAGTGTTACCATCACTCTCATTCAACCAAGAGTTGTAACACTTCTTCCTCCAATAACACTCTTCATTCTTGAGAGCTTGAATGAGCAAGCTGTTAGCCTTAGATAAGTTAGCTTTAGAATCATTATTATTGACATGCTGGTGAATAAGATCTTTCTTTGAAACATCATCCATAGCCTCTTTGACCTTGCTGAAAATGTTGCCAAATTTGTTGATGTTCCACCCTTTGAGAAACTTCTTAAGTCTCTTAAGCTTATACCAAAAGACCATGTTAGTATCACCATTACAGGGCAAATTCCAATTAAGGTTCACATCTTTAATAAAATCAGAGTGATTAGTCCAAGCATTGATGAACTTGAAGTTACAATTGTTATAAGTGGCAGTACTATTAGCGTTTGATAATGTTATAAGGAGAGGAGCATGGTCAGAACAGGTTCTGACCATGTGAAAAAACTGAATGTGAAACATTGAGGAAGCCATGTTGTGGTTTATAATAACTTTGTGTAATCTTTTCCAGATTTTGTGATTGCTCCAGGTATATCTGGAACCAACATAACCAGGGTCTTCAAGATTGTAGAGCCTCATAAAGTTATTGAAGTCATCAGCATTGGAATCATCAAAAGTGGAGCAATTAAGCTGGTCATCAGAGCAAGTAATGGTGTTGAAGTCTCCTGCCAGGATCCAGGGCTTATCCACATTAGGTATGTTGCTCAACTGGCACCAAAGCTCTTTACACTGCACTCTTTTATTCTTAGCATATACAGAAGTTAGATAACAAGAAAAAGTAGAGACATTAACCTCTATATGAAGGAATTGATCATGATCAATGATGACAGTTAAGTTAATCTCATTATCCCAAAAGACCCACACTTTATTAGAACTGTTAGCTACATAATTATTGAAACCTATTCTCTTAGCAATTCTATCAATTTTATCAAACCTAGCCATAGGTTCTTGAATAGCAATTACCTTGACTTTATCATTATGAATAATATACTTTAGTCTAGACAAGGTAGAATTGTTATTTATACCACGAGCATTCCAACTAACAAGCTTTATCATTATCACATAGAGAATTGTTATTGAAATTCTCTCTTTTTTGAAGAGATTTAATAGTTAACCTTTTGACGCTTCTGTTTTTGTTGGCATACTTTAACTTGCTATTGACTAAGGTGTTGAAGTATTGATCAGAGGAGATGGCTTTGGGGGAAGCATCTTTGGGAGAAGCGTTGTAACTTCCAATATTGCTTTGTTTAGGAGAAGTGGAGTAAAAAATTATACAATCAGAATTGCGATTCTGTTCCAGGTCTTGAAGAGCACTTATAAGTTCCAGATCATTTTTGGAAGGACTGATCTCCCTTTCAGGAGTCGTAGGAATAGTATTGTTGTGAGATTCCAATAGGTTGTCCTTGGCAGTGATAATAGATTTCAATTTCCTTTTGTAAACCTTACTAAATGGCTGAACAAGATTAACTTTTGGATTTTGAGAGCTTGTAAAACTTTCTTGAACAGAATCAGAATGTATCAAATCTTTGCTTTCAATCTTTTCTGTGTTAGTAACATTGTCATTAGTATCTTCTTTATTAGCAATCTTTTTACATTCCTCAGCATTGTGTCTCAAGTGATGTCAACTGTGACAGTAATGTGGAGTATTCTTGTAACTAACACCTATCCAGTAACCTTCTTGATCACCAAACCCTATCCACATCTTTTTTTTTCCAACATTCTCGACACATCAATTTCTACAAGGGCGTAGCAAGCGTTCGTCTTGGCCCTATTAAATTCAGGAACAACAATTTGGTGAACTAATCCTAAAGAGGCAGCCATGTCCTGAATTATGGATCTGTTGTAAAGAAACTCCGACAGTTTTTCAAATCTCACCCAAAACAGAGTAATAGGGCATTCGAAATTTTTACTGTTATCGGGACACCATTTTATGATCCTCATTATTTTAACATCTACATTCCATATACTCTTCGACCATATTCTGTCAACATCTTCCAATAAACTGAATTCAATCATAATCTATCTTGAGTCAAGCGTGATATATGTGAACGATCCTTTGAATTTAAAGGACTCAAGGAATGATTGAAACGCCGCGCGTTTGGGAATTCCTTGACTGAATTTTCCGATTATTGTTGATCTTGATTGTTTCAGGAGATTGGTTAGTTTATTTAGAGTATTGAATCACATTGTGATCTTCGCATATCTTAACAGAGTCAGGAGTAAATTCATGACTTTCTGTAGAATTTTTCAAGACTTCAGAGAATAATATCTTATCATTCTTTTTGCTGATGTTATCTGAACTATGGAAAAGAGAGCTCTTTTCATTCTTATCATTCAGAGGAGGAAAGTCATTGACATTGAGAGTATCGTTAGCCATAAATATTGTTGAATCAAGAAATCAAAGATCAGAGACGGACAGAGAACCACCAAAAGGATCGAGAACAATTGAAGAGAAAGCCTCTTAGAGATCAGAGGAAAGAAACCCAGAATTCTCTCGAGAGTGGAATTCAGAATCGGCTGAGAATCAAAAAAATAGTTACCGGAGAAGGCACTCTGCTTCTAGGAGAAGGCACTCTGCTTCTAGGAGAAGATGCTCTGTATCTTGGAGCTCACCATCTAAAACTTTAAACGGTTACTTAGTGAATAAATTTGATATTATATAATTAATAAATTATCAATCATTATTATTATTAAAAATGAAATTACTAGTATAATTTGCTTTATATCGTTCTCAGTAATTATTATTATTATTATTATTATTATTATTATTATTATTATTATTATTATTATTATTATTATTATTATTATTATTTGGAGGAAAAATCTCCATCCGCAATTGAATAATTGTTTGAAAACAACGAATATATTATTTTAAACTCAATTCACATACCACGCGTCTTGTATCGTTCTCAAAAGGCATACGGCATACCACGCGTTAGATTTAGATCAGGAACCCAAAATATTCCAAACTCCACTCCCCAAGCCAAGCCAAGTCTATAAAAAGTCAAACTAAAAACACAATCTTGACCAGTCTCTCTTCTCAGAATTTCTTCTGTTCACTCTTCTAATAAAACCAATGGCGACTTTATCCCCTGAATCGATCCACAAACCAAAAAACGAGGAGGAGCTCCAGAAAGTCTTCAACCAGTTCGACAAAAACGGAGATGGAAAGATCTCCGAGACGGAGCTCGGCAGCGTTCTCAAAGCCACCGGATCTTCCTACACCGAGGAGGAGATACACCGCGTGATGGAGGATGTCGATCTCGACCACGACGGATTCCTCAGCGTCGATGAGTTCTCCTCCATCTGCCGGTCATCCTCCACCGCCTCCGAGCTGCGCGATGCCTTCGATCTCTACGACCAGGATAAGAACGGACTGATCTCCGCTGCCGAGCTCCATCTCGTGCTCAACCGCCTTGGAATGACTTGCTCAGTCGAGGACTGCGTCCGTATGATCACTCCTGTCGATGCCGATGGCGATGGGAACGTTAACTTTGAGGAGTTCCAGAAGATGATGACCAGTTCTCCGATGGTTAGCGGAGGTAAGTGATGGTGATTAGTATTGTTCCCTAACTAGATTTCAAATCTGGTAAGTCAATATCCAAGGTAAATGTTTAATTAGGGTTTTAAATAATTATTGTTAGCGTGAATGTTAAGTGATTGTGGATGATTGATTAATCGTGACATGAAATTGGAACATTACCATTTTATTGTTATTGTTCGGTTCTATTGCATTGCTTTATGTTGATGTCTTGTTTGGTTTATATTGTCAGAATCTATCAAAGTTTGAAAAACTCTTATTTATGTCCGCATTCCATTCCATTGATTGGATAGTTACAAATTTGACTAGGTTTGAAGCTTTACTATGACATTAGATAAGATCGAACTGATTTGGCAACGTTTCTATGTGGTTATTAATCATTCAGATTATGTTGCGATAATGATATTTATCTGGAGATTGTAGTAAAAAGTTTGGCAGTAAATTAGTGAGACTGTTGTAGATCATGAATGATTTGTATTGGTTGCTTCCCAAGTATTATCTTATGTTCATAACTAATTTAGAAATAATTAGACAAAATATAATACAGAAATTTGAGGTTTAAAATAAGAATTGCTAAAAAAACAATTAAAATCATCCTTTTTTTAATATTTAAAAATTTGTAATTAAAAAAAACAAAAGGAAACTATTTAATTATCTTTCATGCAATTTTTTGCTTCATGAAATTGTAAAACACAAAATATAGTCAAAACTAATATTTTACTTCCAAAAAGTTACTAAACCTCTAAATCTCAAATTCCAATACTTACTATAAACTCTCATTTTTTTCAACCTCTCAGATCCATACTAATTGTCGAATAATATTGACGCAAAATTGTCAATTACCATTAAACTAATTCCAACAAAGTTGCCCAATGTGTCGGGCTTTAGGTATTTAATAAACATACTATAATTTATGCATTTTTTATATTCAAAATTACAAACGTTAAGCCCGACGAAAGTTGTGGTTTTAGAGTAATCACTCATTCTTTGATCGGCGCTTAAAGTGTAAGGCGACTTGTAAGACAAACCATGTTTCACGAAAACATAAAGAGTTTTATTTGAGTGTCGCATATTTTGGCGGCGATAGTGAGGTAGATTAAGAGCTACACCGGTTGAAATGTTATAAAGAGAATGCATCAATCCAAATTTGGATATTGTTACCTAGTTGCGGCAAACTAATCACCACCACATTCAATTGTGTTTTATATTGCCTAGCACATGACGGTTGTACGACTTACTTACCGGTGAAAAATATCTTTAATGCATTTTTCACCAGTAAGTTAGTCGTACAACCGTCGGTGTTAGACAATAGAAAACATAATAGAATGTGGTGGCGATGAGTATGTCAAACTAGGTAACGACATCCAATTTTGGATTGATGCATTGTCTTTATAATATCTCAACCGATGTAGCTTTTTATCGACTTCACTATCGTCACCCAAAAAATTGGCACTCAAATACAACTATCTATGTTATTCTAGTTCCTGATACATGGTATGTCTTACAAGTTGTCATCCACTTTCGGCGATGATCAAACCATGAGCTATTACTCTAAAACCACAATTTTTTTCGGGCTTAACGTTTGTGATTTTGAGTATGAAATGATGCATAAATTATGGTATGTCCATTGAATATCTTGAGTCCGGCACATTGGATAACCTTATCAGAAATGGTTTAACGGGAATTGACAGTTTTGCTATTACTCCAAAAACCACAATTTTTGTCAGGCTTAACGTTTGTGATTTTGAGTATGAAATGATGCATAAATTGTGGTATGTCCATTGAATATCTTGAGTCCGGCACATTGGACAACCTCATCAGAAATGGTTTAACGGAAATTGACAGTTTTGTTATTCGAGGCAATTAGAGTTTCTACACCTTACATGTTTTTGCATTAATGTTATTCTCGCTTTTGTTTTAGAGGGTTTTAATCCGGAATTAGTATGGATTTGAGAGGTTGGAGAAAATAGGTTTTATGCTAAGTTTTGGTTTTGAGATTTTAGTAAGCTTTGTGAAGCGAAATGTTAGTTTTTACTAGCAACTTCATTGAGTAATAATGACATGAAACATAATTAAATAGAGTTTTTAAAATGGGTTTTTTGTTAAGTGACAATTTTGTAAATATTAAAAAATAAAAACATGCGACTTCACGGAGTAGTTTTTGTTGTTTTTTAGCAATTCTCATTAAAAATATAAGATTCTCAAAATCTGCTTATCAAATATATTGTTCTTTCAGATTTTTATATATAATGTTCTTTAGGATTGTTAGTTATAAGAATTACCAAGTTAAGAGTTATCTTCTTCAAAAACAAGATGTGTTTTGAGAGTCACTTGTTTTTATTGTGATTTGGTTATGTAATAACCTTAGAAATTGTTTAAGGTTATCATTACAAATATATTATTCTACATACAACCCAACAAATAAATAATTGTTTCATGTCATTTTTTTTAAGTTGGTTTAGTATTAATTTGATTTGTTTTTTGTCATTAAATAATATATAATAAACTTCTCATAAAGTTTTTCTATAGAAGTTGAAGTTAGTTTTAAACGCAATTATGTGATATATCATCGTCCAATATAACATATTATCTATTTTGTGATAGTAAACTCATCCATAAAATATTAAGATGTAGAAAACAATTTGTGGACACATACATAGTGTCCACAAAAATAGGGTACATAATTACATTTATTATAAATATATTTATCATTTGATTTCACATGTTTATCTATTTATTTATATACGATAAATATAATACTTGTTGATTTCTTAGGCCAATATATTATAACTTGTTGTTTTGTATGATTAAAACTTGGTCGGCCAATAATATATATTGTTTGGTCACTGTTTTTCTCACGGATGACGTTATGTATCAAAATATTTTTTATGATCTTATTTTATTTATTTATTAAGATGATGAGATAATTATATTTTTAAGTCAATAAAATGAAGTAAGTTTATCAAAAATCATTTGATGAATTATCTTCCCCTATGAGACTAATAGTAGCTAAACAATACGCACTTTTGAAGGATCAGATTTTGATCATGTGAAACATCAAGTTATGACATACTGAAATAGGCGATAAAAAAATACTACATCTACATCATACAAAACGTAAATAAAAATAATGTCCATCCCTCTATATCATACAGAGGTATATATAAATAATGTTGAGTCAAAGTGATAAATATATTTATAATAAATTAGATTATGTATCCTATAATTATGGAGTCCACGTATGTGATCGCATACTATTTTTTAGACCTCAATAAATTTTGGATGATTGTGTAATCGCAAAGTATATGACATGTTGGATACAATTATGCCCCATACAATTCCAACTTCTCTAAAAATGTTATTATGAGTAACTTTAAATTGGAAAAAATGGTTTTAATGGTATAATAAAATAATATGTTATTTAGTGACAATTTTTTTTTTAATTAATATTAAACCAAAAAAATCAAGACACGTAAAAAAACCATGAAATAATAATTTTGTTGTCATACTTTATGTATAATATATAGGCTTTAATCATTAATTCATCCATGAACTATCACATTTAGTGCCCAAATAGTCAATGGACTTTCAAAAGTCCGATGGTAGTCCATGGGCTATCTAGTTTGGATAAAGTTAGTCTTCTCATCTCGTTATTCATGAGAAGCTGTCAGCTCGCATCAAAGTCAGCAGAAACTTGTATCATCATTGACCGTTTAACTTTAGGTACGATTTTACCCTTTGACTAAGTGCCTAGTTGACATCGGAGCTACTTAAGTGGAATTGTCTTTTACCCTTTGACTAAGTGTCTAGTTGGCATCAGAGCTACTTAGGTGGAATTGTATTCTGATGTGGCACCAATTAAATAATTTTATACATATAACTTAATTAATTAGATCATGTGATTTTTTATAAATTCGTAAGTTGTTCTTCTAGAGTCACCATTTCCTTCACCGTTATTACTTTTCTTTTATTCTTCGTATTTCATTTATAAATACCCACTTTATTTTTACTTTTAAAAACTCGGTTTATATATTAAATACATTTTTAAGTTCGAATTTAAAATCCAAAATTTATTTGATTATGATTGCCCTTATATCTTTATTTTTGTCTAAATTTTGTTATTTCTTTTCAAAAGAGTTAATTTTGATGATGACATGAATAGGGTTTTGATGATAATTAGTGAACACTATATTTAAATTTGATCAAATTTAGATGACTTTTTTTTGTCTTTGACAAGACTAAAAATGAATTGTCCAAATTATTTAAAAAATCACTTAATATTTAAAATACTTATTTAGCTTGACTTCAAAATTTATATTAACAACAAATTTATTTATAAACAATAAATTAAGAGTAAAATTTCGATAAATATTTAAAATGCAAACTATTATTTTCATATATCTTTAAAGAAAATTTATTTAATTTTTCTATTTACTATCTATTATCTAACTATTTTTCATAATACCTTAAATGTTTGTTTTATATAAAATCAATAAACACATGTCATACACCTTTTTCTAATTTTTTGTGATTTTAATTTTTAAAAATTAGTATTTTTTTAAACTATAACTCATAAAAAAAATGAAACTATCATTAATTTTCTTCTTTTAAGACGAACAAAACTAGATCCAATAATGATTTTTTATGTATTTTTTTTTATTTATTTATAAAAGACAAAAGACACACAAACGCAAGACACAAAAATAAAAGATCAAGAGTTGCAAGATGCGAGATAGAATTTGAAGGACGAGAGATAGATAGTGATGAGACGAGAGACGTAAATAAGTAGAGACATAGAGAACATAGGCCATAGATGGGGATACGAGAGACAAAAATTGCGGGACAAGAAACGCAAATAGAAGTTGTGGGACGAGAGACATAGAAACGAAAAACGCAGAGATGGAATATGAGAGTTGTGCGACGAGCTACGAGAGTTGCGATGCGAGATACGCATATCCGAGAAATGAGAGTTGTGGAACGAAAGATGATGTAGAGTTGTGAGACGAGAGACCGAGAGTTGCAAAACTAGTGTAAAATGTAATTTTTATATGATAGATATGGATTAATATAAAATGTAAGTTTTAGATGATAGATATGAGACCAAAAAGTTGGATGCGAGACTAGAATTAACTAGGCTCGGAAAAAAAATCATTTTTTTTAAATATCATTTATAGATATGATTTTGTTCGTGCTAAAAAAAATCAATAGTATTTTTTAAAAAATACGAAATTGTTATTTAAAAAATACGAATTTTAAAATTAAAATTTTAAAAAAATGCTTAATAATTTGATATAAAATATATTATAAATACATAATTTTATTGAATTTTTCAAATATTGAAACACAATCATTTTTTCAGACGGATTTTAAACAACACATCATTCTAAAATTTAACATTCGACAATTGAGAAGTAAAAATTAATTTCCTTAATTATTGTATAAATTTCAAAGTTTGGAACTAATAATTACATTTAAAACTAATAACTACTTTTCCTTAACTATTTTTCTTATTAATCGTTGAATTTCAAAACTATGTAGGAAGGGATGCAATAATATTTAATCTTTATACTTTATGCACATGAGATTTTTTTTTGGATCCGAATTATAAAAAAGGTTTCAATATTGGCCAAAGCTATTTCCTCCATGATAATTTTTATTTCCTCCATAATTTGAAAATAATCTCATATTGTTATTTCCTCCATAAAGGAAATTACACATTTGTCCTTCTAGCCATTTATTCTATCTCTTTCCTTTTCAAGAACGACATTATTCTATTGTCCTACCCATTAACAAATTCAAAGAAAAAAAACAATACTTATCTATCTCTTCAGTTATCTATCTCTTCAGTTTTCTACAGTCTTTTGTTTTCTAGCTTCCTTTCAAAACCCTAATCTCTTCAGTTGTCTACTGTCTTTTGTTTTCCAGTTTCTTTTGGCTATGGCTGTTCTTGTTAGGTTAGGATTCTTATTTGGTAGATTTAGGGTTCTATTAGGGTTCTTATTTGGTAGATTTAAGGTTCGATTATGGTTCTTATTTGGTAGATTTAGGGTTCGATTAGGGTTTATACTTTTGGTTGGATCTGTTTTCGAGTTTGGTTCGATTTTGTGACCATATGGTTGTTCTTTTCTATTTTGTTTTTTTTTACGAAAGCATGTGATTCCGAGTCTCAGAATCCGTTGTTTTCCGTTCAGAACTGCAAAAATCGGGTTTGGCTGAAAAAAAAGAAGTTTCGAAATGGTAAAACAAAAAAACAAAGATTAAAAAACAAAGATTAAATTACCTTCTTCGTTGATTGAGTGTTGTTCTCCGGTTTAGTTTGGGTTTCTTCATTTTCCATCATTAATCTTCAATAAAATTGAAGTTCTTTGTTTTAGGGTTAATTTTAGAGGTAAAATCATATATGTTGGATTAAAGTTAGGTTATTGATGTGTTTTTTCATATAAGACTATCTATTAGATCAATGGCATATAGTGTTAAATTTGAAATAAAAATAAGGATAATTTGGTAAAAGCAAGTCACTAGTGTTTTTGAAAGTTTGAATGATGGAGGAAATAAAAAATAACATGGAAGAAATAGCTTTGGCCTTCAATATTTTATGTGTCCTCCGAACGTCAAACGGATATTACGACTATGTCCACAACTGACTGTCCAATATAGACACGTTTTACAAAGAAATTAGTCGACATTATTGACATTTTATAGAACAAAAGTACGAATAAGTTCCGCTATTTCTTTCGTATTCACCTGTATCGAATCTATCTACTTTTACGTAGTTTATTGTTTTTATTAAAAATAAAAAGATAATTTTTTTTTTGTTTAGTATCATCAATTATTTTAAAAATAACATTGAAAATAGAGAGACTATATTTTATATATTTTTAAAACATTCATCTAAAAGTTTAAAATTATGTGAAAATTTTAAAAGAGCCACTTTTACTTTTTATTTTTTAAATTAATTTTGAAAACACTATTGTCCAAAATATTATTTTTCCCTCCATATTATTCTATTTCCATTCAAATATGTAAATATTTGATTGTTTTCGACCACAATTTTTTTTATAACGGATGATACTTTTAAAATAATCACACACGAACTTCACATAATTCTCATCGACTTGTGATTTTTATACAATAACCTGAAGTATATTTTCTATCATCATTTTTTTGTCTTATTTTACAGTTAATCCATCGCATGAGCTTGGTGCGATGAAGATGAAGTTCATCGCGTGATGCGCTGATGAAATATTATTTTCTAATTTATTAAAAAATAAAAGCGTTGGGTAGTGTCGTTTGACTATAAAACAGACCTAACCCATTTCACAAAATAACTCATTTTTCTAAACTCTAGAAACATATCATAACTCATATAAAGTATATAAATCAATAAAAAGAAAAAACACCAAAAATATTAAAGTGATATTTGTAAATAAAATAATATACCATCTAGATAATCACATTGACATAGTGATGAATCTAGTAGATTTTCATATAATGTGCTTCATTATTAAAAAATAGTAATTTTATTAGTAACACATAATTAAGGTGGACAACTAATCTCGGTTTAACTCAACATATATTATTTGATCTGAATATTAAGATTTTGGATTGGACTAAACTAGAAATTAACCATTTTTTGTTGGACCTCTCACTCTACCTTTTCTTCAAATTCAATCTTAAAAACCCAAAAATACCCTCACAGTCCTAAATAATTACGAAATTTCTATTTCTACAAAAGTTAACTCTAACCTTAAACCTTACCATAACTCTAACTTTAAGCCTTAACATTTCCCGACCACAATTCTAAAAACATAACAAAATTTTACTTTAAACCTTAATTTTCTACCACAAACCAACCAAACATCAACATAACATAGAAGACGAGGAACTTGACTGCTTCTTGGAAGACTTCTTTTCGTTTTAGTTTAGTTCACGTGACTGGCGTGATGAACATCATTATTGTCACACGATTCGTGTTATGGTGATTGCGTTCGTCTCACTATCCGTGTGGTTCGTGTACAACCCAATCGCAAAGGTTTATGCGGTATGTGGTGTGTTCAGCACAAAGTTTATTCGACTTATTATGATATTTACATGCAGTTTTTGTATTATGATGTTCAATTAGGATATTGTTAATTGTTATAGGAGGAACTGGACCACCCACCATTTATGATGGCTGATTACATAGAAAGTTTAAAACCGATAGGCTTTTTACTAAGCTAGAAATGGATGATTTTGTAAAAGAGAAAGGGAAAAAATAAATTTCGTCAACATTATTACCCTATATGATGATGGGCTATGGAGAAGAACACATAAGGTAAAGTACCAATGCGAGAGTTACGGTGTTTACAAATCGAAGATAAGCCGAAAACTTTGAGAAAGCGAAAGTGTACAACAACAAAAATACAATTGTTCGTTTGAATTAAGAGTGCTTTGGTTGATGTACTAGCTACGGAATGACGTGTTTATGTTAAAAACGAGAAACACAGTCACAAAACTTACGTTTGCTTAGACGGTCATTCCTACGTTTGTAGACTCAAGACGTATGAAGAGCAACTAGTGCGTAATTAATTTTACCTTGGGTCGAGTCCCAAGAAGATATATATTGTTTTGAAGCAGAATAACCCAGAGAATGTTTCCAAAATACGTACAATCTATAATTATCTCTGAAAACATTGTGATGTTGGTCATGATGGACAAAATAAAATGCAATATTTACTAGCCAAATTGAATGAACATGGTTACTCCACGTGGGAGCGGCCAAGTGATAAATCTGATGTGATCACCGATTTGTTTTTTGCGCATCGTACAAGTATAAACTTGTTGCTTACATTCATGCACGTGTTTGTCATGGATTATACGTACAAAACGAAGAGGTATAAAATATCATTTCTTGAGATTGTTGGAGTAATTTCGACTTCACTTACATATATTGTTGCTTACGTGTTTATGAATGCGGAGAATATAAAAAACTATGCATAGGCTTTAAGTGTTCTACTTGGGTTGATAATGGATAATATATTTCTATTCCGAGCGTTATTTTGACCGATCGGGAGTTAGCTTTCATGTGAGCCACTGAAGAAATATTTGTAGGCATACCTAAATTGCAATACAAATTTCATATAAACAAGAACATTCTTAGGACGGTTAGAAAGTTAATTCCCAATGAGGTTTTAAAGAAATTTATGAAGTTTTAATGTTTTGTTGCCGACGCGGACACAGTCTAATCTTACGACAAAAATCTAGCATCATGGTGGGAAATGTTTATTGTTTAACCTTAATATATATAATACATTATATCGTCATGGATAACACAAGTTTTTTAATCATCGAACCATTAAGATTAAACAGTATGGTCATAGAACAACGAATATGTAATTTGCTTTCGCTATCATTATTTATTTTTTTTATCACAAAAAATAGTGCCATAAGTAGTTATTTCCTTTGTAGGTGCAAGAGTGCTCACGTGTCCCTTAAAAATACCTTGGTACTAACCAATGCAATATTGAACTTTTTTTTGGAAAAAGTTCACAAGCTCCTAATCAAGCAGCATTCGGGGATTATGGAATCTTTCGAGCATAGTAAGTTCCATACTCAATCGGGTAATATAAATAAGTCGGTCACATATCCCAGACGGGCCTAGAAGAATTTTCATATGTAATTATAAATTCCAAAAATATAAGCGTAGTTTGGGTAGCATGCGGTGGATGCGTCCTTAGGAAAACACATGGGTTACCTTGCATGTGAAATAACTACAATAACAAAATAAGGTAGATACATTCCTAGGGAGGATGTGGATATATTTTTAGGACCACTAGATATTGTTCATAGAGATGCCATTATGCATGGAGATTCCTTACTAAAACAACTATGCATCATAGATAGTTTCATTTGTAATTACGCTGCTGAACAACAAGATCATATTATCAATAGGGTTCTGCACCTCTTAAATCCTTAAACCAGTTACGCCCAAGAGACTAAAGAACCTGTTAGAGCTAAAGGTATGATAAAAGCCTATATAGATTGATCGATAAAATGGAATCCTGGTTCGTTAGAATATGTCATTGAATTTTTTACGTGCTAGCACGCCCAGGAACACGTTAGGTAGCACAACCATGAACACATTAGGCAATATGTTTGCCTCAAAATTTCCTTCATTTGTAGTACCTAAATCTTCATACGCAAAAAAGAAAGTAGTTCGACCCTTAAAAATTTATTAAGGAATGAAAGTTACCAAAGTACCCAGACTACATCCCGAAATTTTCATATTCTTATATTACTAATTTGGTAAATGTTATTCTAGACGGATAATGCGTTTATCGGTTTGTATCGATAGTGATACACGGTAACGATGACAATCGGAAACTTATTAGACGCGATATATTGTCAAAATTGGATGACAATGGTGCTTTATGGTTGGAGGTTTACGGTTCGTTCGATGCTTTGGGTGATATAGTACGTAGGTTAGATTGCTTCAAAAAAATTCATTCAAGCCGTTATTGGATGATATTTCATGACCTCATATTAGTGATAGACACACGATATTAATGTATGGTATACCATATCTCTCAAATAGGATCTTTAACTTATTTACTAATACATGGGAGTCCAACTGTTAGTTCGTCAACTATTATAGAGTTTGTAATTACTTTCGTACATGGTATCCACTTCGTAAATGTAAGTATATCATTTTGATTAGATTATGATTTTATCATTTATGTAGGTTTTTATTCTCTCTAATTCATACATTCAATTTTATAGATTACGACTCCTCCTAATAGATGTTGCTGCCACCATACTATGCATGGGGTGTCATATCACCGATGAAGCGAGTCAATAAATATAACTAAATTATACCGGATAGGAAAGTGGATCTTAACGAAGAACCAATGTTTACCAATCTCACCAAAGATGACATTTGATCTCATTTTACTCTATGTTTTCAAACTTTTTTTAGCAACATAGTATCATGTACTATTTTAATTTGTTTTGACTTCAACTTATGTTAGTACTTTATTATATAATATCCAAATTCCCGTGTAATATTTATTATCATTTTCATTTGACTTCCTACCTATTTATATTTTTACCAACTTTGAATTCCCGCGAAGTTGGCTTTCTTGCCAATTTAAGAATCGCGCCCATGTTGGATTTCTATTTATAAAGCTACTAAATCATTTCATATAAATTCAGCCACCAAATCTTGTGAAGTATTAAAAACCTTGAAGTATCTTAGGTACGGAATGAACCATTGATGAAGAACACCACTTGCTTCAAGCCATCAAGAGCGTTTATAGAACAATTTCCGGCGAGACCCTCGATAATTTTTCTGATGAACTGCTGTGTAGGATGTACAATAACTACGGACGTATAAGAGCTTCATATCCAACTTCATGCAGTCATGCATAATTATCTTCCATGTACGATCTTCTAAAATCCAAACCAATGCATCAGTATTCAACTTGTCATACGAAGTAAGGCAAGAGGCCTTGGACGTGTGGTAGTTGAAAGTTACTGATTTTATTACAATATATATGATAAATTAATTGGAGGAGACTTCATGATAAAACGGACGCAATAGCTAATTGCTTACCTGTTGATTTTAACCTAGGATATGATTTCGAATAATAAGTTTTATTCTATTATGTACTATTATTGTTAATCTCATCTTATTTTGAGGTTTTTTATTTAATTACGTTTGCAAGTTTATTGTTATCTTAATTGATGATTAATCTATGGTTGCTTTAATCTAAGAAAAAATCAATCCCAATTTTTTCCCAAATGATGCGAAACCATGACTTACTCTCGCACAGATTACACGATCGCAAGCTAAAATTTTGGCACTGAAAAACAAACATGAGCATAATTTTCGCGTAAACTATGCGACAATATGTACTAAAGTCATGTGTGCAAATATTGGTATAGTGTTTTGCTCTGAAAAAAATAGAGCCATTGATTTAGCACAACCTGTGCAAAATGAGTAAACACTTTCACATATGCAGTGTGATCCAGAGCAATTTTTTGCTAACTTAATTGTAAAATTTGTTGTGTGTTTGTATTATAATGTTGTGTTGTTTTGTTACATTATGGTTTTTGTTGTGATGTTTTCTTCCATTATGATGTTCTACCAAAAATCCTAAGAAAAAAAATATTAAATTTAAAATATAATTTATAATCAAACATCTTAATATACAAGGATCGTAAGACTAATAAAAAAAGAATCGTTAAGTCATAAACACGAATCATATGAAGATCGTGAAAAGGAAAGTAAATCAAGTAATACAAAATGCAAACCAAAACCTAAGAAAGACCTCGATATCGCTATCAGGTCCATACCTTATGGCCCACTCTCGAATGGATCAATTAAAGTCGTGAATAGATGATGCTGCCAATTCTCCCAAATCAAACAATCACATAGGAACTTATGGCTAGATTTTTACCTCATTTCTCGGTTGTGGTAGGACATATCAGACATGATAGAATTTTAAGGTGGATCATCTGACGGGTCACGTGAACATGATAGTACGACATGACTATGTCAAACGACTTCAGAGTATGCTCAATCCAACTGTCCGGTTCAAACAGTCACACACTATATAACAAAACATACGAAAGAAATGTAACATGAAAGATGTTGAATAGTTAGTATATATTGAAGTTAGTATATATTAATAAAACATAATAAAACTTACATCGAGTATGCCACACATAGTTAGGGTGTGTCTCATATTTGCTCGAACAATTTGAGATGAACTAACTTTTCGTGGAGCATAGCAACAAATATGCAGCGAGGATATAGCAAATGCATTATACAAATGAGCATTAAAATATCTAAATTATAAAAAATCCATACCTCGAGCAGCCCAATAAACCTGCATATACCACTAGTGTCATGTATAGAAATCTGGCCAAGCACGTGGTAGAGTTGTGCCAAAACCAACTGACCTCAATCATACTTACCCATCGTTTGGTAATTGTTTATGAAACTGTAAGTAATCAAGTGAAATACCATTACCAGTTTTGTTGGCGCATATAGTAGCTCATAAAATGTAAAGTATATAAGCTCGGGTAGCATGATTTTATAGTGCATTAGTGACCCTATTATCATCATATCGTCCGTCATAAAATATATCCCGCAACCAATACAAAGTCAAACTATTCTCATTTTTTAGGTTGCTACCTAGGTTAAAAGGCTGTATATCATGCATCTTACCATACGTTCTCAACTTCTCCGCTTCATCATTAAAAGAAAGAATGCCAAAAGCATTACCTCAAACAAGAAAGCCGGTAATAACATGGACATCGTCGAGAGTGATAGTAATAAATATGTCTATGCATGTCAATTATCGAGAAACACTTAATTAAGTGAATGTTGGTACACCAACGAAATAGAGCCTCGATGAGCGATTCAGTAAGAGTTATCACGAACCTCTCGCGTACTCTACTTTATTATGACTCAAGTCTCACTTTCGGAAACTGTCACACACCAAGAAGAAGTTTAGGCTTACTCAATCCTAAAAAATATAATAAACATAAAAATCATAACTAATAAAGTTATAAATTGAAATAAAGTTGAAACTAAATTAAAACAATGTGGTTGTAATACTAAAGTTGTAAACAAACTTACATCATCGTTGAAAATGATGTACGCCTTCGTGGAGGTTGTAATCGGGATGAGGGACGTGGGGATTGGCTTACTCAAATTCTTCCTCATGCACTAGTTGAAAAGATGACTCAACAACACTACTGTGAGCCGCAACCCATCATGTATGGTGACTCGTATCATCAATTGCTTCATAACACATACATTGTCTAGTATATAAACCTGAACCATTAGGGACCACATATCGTGTCTCTAGTGCTACGGGTGACGAATATCATCAACTACTTCATGATGCATATGAGGGATGAATCTCAACCCCATTTTCTGGTCACTATGGTCTTTCTTCTCACTATATATGCAAATAAAAAATATATTTGATTTACGAACAAATAAAAGAGACGAAATGCATATCTTAAAATTAGTAAACAAATCATAAATTGTAAACTATATACCCATCATATAAATCTATCTCGATAAAAACTAAACTATATATATAGTAATAATTATAACCCTATCTAGGTAGACACTAAACTACATACAAACCCGCTTAACATTTGAGCAATTTTATAACTTTTTCCAAACAATCCAAATCTGCTCCAGGCAACTGAGATAGTTGCGAAACTCTTGAATTATGGAAACAACTACTTCCAAGTTTTTTTCCAGAAGTGTTTTATTGTCTCATGAGATTGCTATCTTTTGGACACATGTAGTCATTCCAATTGTGATACCCTTTACTATGCAACTACTATTATACCACCGATGTTGCTCTCATGACTTACCGTCCGATGTTGCTATCATGACTCGTGATCTGATCCATCTGTTCCTTCAAAAAATTGTGTATTCTACACTTCAGCTCACCGAACCCTTCGTCGGATGTTACTAAGACAAAAATTGATGAGCATTTGTCCCTTATTTGCGATAACTTTCCATTTCAACATGTTCATCGTTTTCATCTACAATGATAAATACCATAAGAGTTGCGTCCAATAGATCACATATGGAGACAACATCAAGTCACAAATGATCACTGAATTTCTCATTGGTTTCTTTATATATATTGAACATATCAGAAGGCGACATCCCGCATTTTCCAAATAGATCATGTACATATATAATAGTTGTTTGCAGATGTTTGAGATCAGATGTTTGAAGTGGTCTGTCACAAATTTAGCTGGTGCTTTAATTTATAAGTCAACCTTTCAGTCCGGTTGATTTATAAATTAAAAGAAAATTTCATACTTTCCAAATTCAATATACGATCTAGGATAAACAACTTAATTCCACATGAATTGTAAACGAAACTTTAAAAAATTTATACAAAAAATATGAATCCAAATCTTCGTCGTCGCGAATACGTCTTCTCTGTTATTTTCTATCTAATTTTATTTTTCTACTTTGGGTCTCCTCTCTTAGTCGGAATCTAAATTGGATTCAGACTCAAACTCAGAATTTTTCCCGAATTGCTCTTGTATTTACTGTGTTTCCTATTTTCTTCGTTCGATTTTTTCTCTTCTTTAGTAACTTCCCAGTGCAAATGAGTACGATGATATTTGGAAATTTTAGGTTTGCAGTGAAGATTATTTCTCTTAGTTGATCAGTAAGTAATTCAGAGTAAACTAGAAATTTTTAAAATATTTAATATTAAAATAAATTTAAAAACTTTTATTTCAAAAAAGTACATTTAAAAATGGACAAAAATGAATTATAAACTAATTTTGGTACTATAATAAAAGTAACATTTTATTTAACTCATTAATAACAATAATAATAATTTTATTATTGTTTTTAAGGAAAATGAAAATCTTATTAAAATAAAAGATTGGTAAAGAGTAAAGAGCATCCCAACACACTAGGTAAATAGGACTAGATAGCAAATTTAGCGATAATGTATCAATTTTTCTTTTCCAACCGATACGGTAGAAGACTAGTTATGTTTACTTGCTTAATTAGGTAGGTAAAATTATTATTATTTTTAGCAAAAACAAAACTTTATTGATGTTGAAAGATATTACAGCGTTTAGGTATTACAGATATTACAGTGACTAGAACCTAAAGCTATTGAAGACATTGAAAAATCAACATTTGGATCTTCAACATCCTTTTGATTATTTGATCATCAATATGACTGTTGAATTATTCCCATAGCAAGATTAAAACTCCTTCTTCTTGATCTACAATCCACCGCTTCTTGGAACATTGATCTATCAGAGTCTTACTGCCAAAATCTCCATGTTATGTACCTGCAAAGAGAAAACAAAAACAATAATCAGGGAGAAACCTGCCATGAAGGGTTAGTATATTAATCTGAGAATCTAAAATAACCCAAGTTCATGCTTTCTAACAGAAGAATAGCATTGAGCTGACTAGGGAAATTCAAACCATTGAAAACACAATCATGCTTTTTTTCCAAAACATACTTAACTAACCAATCCACAGCAACATTTTCTTCTCTAAAAACATGTTTTAAAGTCATCTCTGATGAAAACAATTTTCTGCAACATGATAAAACTTTGGACAAAAACCAGGGGAACTTATTATAAGCAAGCATATTAAACAATTGCAAACAATCAGTTTCAATATCAACATGAATCAGATTGTTCCTAAAACAGTATTGTAAACCATATAATAAGGCTAATGTTTCAGCAACAACATGTGAACTCTTCCCTATCAAGAAACCTTGACCCACAACTAACTCACCGCTATGGTTCCTAAGAATGAAGCCACTGCTAGATTATCCATTAAACAATGAAGAACCATCACAATTAAGCTTGAGCCTATTGGTGAAACGGGGATGCCATTTGATGTATAAACTGGTTTTACTATCTAAACTGTTATTGTGACAATCTAATTCTTTAGCTATGTTCAAATCATATCTCCAATGATTTCTTTTTAATAAAGATGATCTATCTAGACATAACAGAATATATTTAACTTGTTTTACTATTGTTATCTCTGAACAAAATCTACCCTCATGTTTCAACTTATTTCTGGCCATCCAAATGGACCAAAAAATCAAGGATGGGATAATAGTTCTAATATGTATTCTAGAATGAGCCGAAGAGAACCATCTATTAACTATATCATTAATTGACATATGACTTCCAACTAAGACTCTGAAAGTATTAGAGAAATAAGACCAGACCTTTCATATCATTGGACAACTGACAAACAAATGATTAAGGGATTCATAATCAGCACAGAATTAACATTTAGAGGCTAAACTTATACCTCTATGCTGAATATTAGCGTCAACAGGAATAATGTTGTTTAAAACTCTCTATAGTGTTATAGAACATTTTATGGGAGTTATATTATTCCAAATTTTACTTTTAAATGTAGACTCAACATGCTTAATTCTTAGGTTGTCAACACTTTGTTTAAGGTTAAAATTTCCATCTGGTGAGTCTCCAGATAATCACATCATCATTATTTTGATTAAAACTAATGTGAGCCATTTTGTTAACAACTAAATCACTATTAATATCATCCATAAGTTTAGTCAGGTCCCAAGAGTTATTAAACTAGTATTCATTAACCTTAGTATAGGTGTACCAGTTGTTAGATTCAGAATGGTTCAATTGGAAAATTGGGTTCTTATCAAACCATCTATCTAAAAAGAAGTCTACAGTACCCTTCCATATTTCCCAATGTATATGTTCTTCTGCTTTGATCCTAACTTTTAACATCCTTCTCCATATATGAGAATCAGATTGTTTAGATACAACTTGTAAAGGATGAAGATTAGAACAATACTTATTATATAGCAAATTAGCCCATAGAGTTTTATTAGACCTAAAGTTATACCATAATTTGAAAGATAAAGCTTCTTGAATTGTAGAAAGATCTCTTAGGTTCAGACCATTTTCACTAAAAGGTTTACATAGACTAAGCCAATCTTTCCAAATAATTGTTTTATTGCTTTCAGAATGACCCCATAAGAACTTATTAAGAAGCTTATTAATCCTATTAATAATAGATTTAGGTATTACAATACACTGCATATAATATAAAGGGTAAGCTAACAGAACAGATTTGATTAAAATCAATCTCCCTCCAAAAGATAAAGTTTTAGAATTCCAAAGATCGATACTCAATCTGATCTTATTTATAATTCCATCATAATATGAAGTCTTATTCTTAAGGAAGATTGGAACTCCTAAGTGTTTAAAAGGCAGAAAACTATGATTGAATCCAAGTAGAAGTTCAAGAGATCTAATTTTAGGTCTGGGAAATATTGATGACACCACAAAAGATGTTTTCTGGAAATTTATTTGTTGTCCTGATAATATTTGGTAAGTTAACAAAAACCTTCCTATCTTTTTAAGATTTCTTACAGAACCATTCAAAAACAATAGTAAATCATCAGCAAAGGCCAAACAGTTTATAGTAATTGAGCTTCTAGTTCTGTAAATTTAGGAGGGATCTAAAGCTATACAATTATTCACTCCTCTAATAAAGAATTCTTCAGCTAATATAAAAAGAGAGGGGGATAAAGGATCCCCATGCCTAATGCGATTAGAAGACTTAAAATAACCGTAGCCATTAATAATTACTGAGTACTGAATGTGTTCTATGCTCTTTTTAATTAAGTTAATGACCTGAAAACTAAAACCAAAGGATCTCAAAACTTGGTAAATGAACTTAAAATTAAGTTTATCAAAATCTTTCTTCATATCCAAATTTATAATAATATTACTGCCCCTTTGCTTTTTGTTTAAATCATTGACCAACTCTTGAGTAATCAGAATGTTCTCTTGTATAGTTCTATTTGGAACATATGATCTTTGCTCTCTATAGATTAGCCTAGGTAATAGTATACTTAATCTATTATTAATGAGTTTGGATATAATTCTGTTTAGAACAGAGCATAGACTAATTGGTCTGAACTCATACCAAAACTTAGAATTTAGTTTCTTTGGTATTAAGCAAATAGAGGTAGCAAACAACCCTTGAGGGAAACTATCTTTATCAAAATAATCAGATATGGCATTAACTAGATCCTCCTTTATTATAGACCAACATTCAATATAAAATCTGGAGTTGAAACCATCAACTCCAGAGACACTAGAACTGTTTAAACCTCTAATAACCCTATGAACCTCATCTAAAGTAAGCTTAGCTAATAGTGATAGATTATCAAGATCACTAACAAGATTTGGGATAATATCAATAAGAAAGTCAGGAATAGGATCATCTGATACATCATTTGTATTGAGAAGCTCTGAAAAGTAGGTTACAACTGACTCACCTATAAGCTTATGGTCATCTAATCTTTCATTATTAACTAAAATTTCATCTATCCTATTTCTAGACCTCTTCTTTTTAACATAATTGTGAAAAGTCTTAGTGTTTTTATCCCCATCTTTTAACCATTTAGAAGCAGATTTTTGTAACCAGAAAGTTTCTTCCCTAGCTAATAAAACCAGATGTTTAGACTTAAGTTCAGAAAGTTTTCTATTGTTTTCTACAGAGTAAGACACCTCTAACAAACTCTCCAAAATACTAATTTCCTCTTCAGTTTTTTCAATACAATAAAAAATGTTGCCAAAAACATCTTTATTCCAGATTTTTAAATGAGTTTTAAGCCTTTTCAACTTAAACCAGAAAGAATGAATGGAATTGAAATGAGGAGGTAGGTCTAAAGGATACAACCAATTATTTTCAACTGTAAGTAAGAAATTAGGATGGCTAAACCACATGTTTTGAAACCTAAAAGAAGGTTTAAAGACAGACAACACAGAAGAGACAGAAATTAATAAGGGAGAGTGATCTTACCCAGTTCTGGTCAGATGCCTCACCCTTGTAACATTAAACTTTTCCCTCCACTTATCATTATGCAAAACTCGATCTAATCTTTTCCATTTATGACTATTAGTCCATGTAAAATTAGTACCTGAGAATCCAGGATCCTCAAGACAACAATCAAAAATCATATTGTTAAAATCCTCCATTGAGTTCATACACAGTGTAACACAGTTTATTTGTTCACTAGCATTGGAGATAGTGTTAAAATCTCCAACCACTAGCCAAGGTTCAGTTGAAATATTGTTTGAGATATCTCTCAATTGGTTCCACAGGGTCATTCTTAAAAGTCTATTGCATTTTGCATATACTATGGTAACCAGAAACTCATCCACAGAGTCAGAATGGTTTACCATAGTATGGACAAATTGGTCAGAATCTAAAATAATGTTAATCTTATAAGAATTTTTCTAAAATAACCAAATTTTGTTATTTTTATTACCAAAGTATTGATCAAATCCTAATTTTGTAGAAGTTTTCTCTAACTTTTCATTAGACAGCATAGGTTCCTGAATAACTATTAGATCAATTGAAAACTTTTTAATTAAACTCTTAATTCTTCTAATTGTGTTGATATTACCAACTCCTCTGGCATTCCAATTCAAAAAAGAGACTGTCATTTCTTAAGTAATTTTTAGGATCTCACAGATCCTTTGAAGGCTAGAGGTTTGTTAATTAAGTTGTTTTTAAACCTTTAATTTTAACTTTGGAGGATTTCTTATTACTTATCTTATCAGGAATATCTATAAGTCTATTCATAGGAGAGTTGGGGAGACTTAAATTTAGTCTATCACTAGATATATCACACAATTCCTTATCAGACATATTATCCTCATTCAGTATATTAAAAGTATTGCTAAGGTTTATAGACTGCAAGGCCTCAATCACATCACTATCATTTAAAACATGAGAGTTTAAATTCTGATTAAAAACTAAGCAATTATCATCTGTCTTCATAGGTAAAGGATTATTAATGTTTATTTCAGCATATTTATTAAGTAATATCTGGTTATCATTAACATGCTCACTAATATCATTATTATTGGGAACTATCACAGATTTAAGCTTATGAATCTATTTCTCTATTATTTTTAGCATTAACTTGCAAATTTAATTGTTTTTATGGCTTAATTCATCAACTTTACAACTAGATTCACTATGACCTAGATGTCTACACTTTTTACAGTAAGCAGGTATGTCATTGTAAATGAAATCCTGCCAATAACCGTCTCGATCCCCAAAGCTTATCCAAAGTCTTTGGGGAAGGAGACTTGAGGTATCAATAACAGTCCAAGCCTTACAAATGTTATAACTAGCCCTATTTTTATAAGGTATCCATGTTTCCAAAGGCAAACCAATTGCCTTTGCTAAATGTTCTATGGTATCAGTGTTATACATATGTTCAGGAATTCTGGGAAAAGATATCCAAACGGGAGTCAAAGGAGACTCCCGTTTGGGGTTAAAATCAGTAGACCCCCTAAGAATTCTAAAAGTAAACTGACCCACAGTCCTAACAGTTCGTTTCCAAAAAGATTTAACATCAACTAAATCATCGAATTCAACAAACACATGCCTATAATCCCACTTAAACACACTGTCATTTCCTAAGAATCTAAATAAACCCTAAAATCAGACAATGAAGGGGTACCAAATGAAAACTTAGCTATTAACGTAAATTTAGAGAGGGAAGAAAGAAAGATCTTATCTGGTTCATCAAATTTGACGAAAGTGTATCCATCTTCCACTCCAGTTGAGACATTTGCATGCACGAAAGGGTGATCTTTCCTTGCTTTCCCATCTGAAAAGGTCCTTCCCGAGTTCATCTTCAGCACCTCAGCGAACGCCAGTCTTGAATCTGGCTTCTGTCCCTTGGAATCGTCCCGGACTTGATTCCGATTTGAAATTTCCCCTTCAAAAATAGGGTTTTCAAAAAACTTTTCACGAGCAACAGGAAGTTGCAAGACCGAAGTCGATTGATTCCTATCTACTGAAAGATTTGGGAAATGGGTTTGATTTTGTAGATGTGGAAGAGACAGGTGAGATTTGGGAAGGTGCGATTTTTGGAGCTCTTCGAGAGGAAGAGACTGGTGTGATTTGGGAAGGAGCGATTTTTTGAGCTCTTCGAGAGGAAGAGACTGGTGTGTGACGGCATAGATAGAGAGAAGGAAGAGTAATGCTAGGGTTAAGAGAAGGAACACTCCGATTTAAGCCTTGAAATCAAAAAGCCCAAGTCTAGGTAGATATAAAATTAGAGTGACAGGTACCCACTTTCTATTATTATTCTTTATTCTTTGTTTCTCTCTTCCACCAATAAAATTAAAAACTACCTTAACTATAAAAACACTGTTGGATTATTTCTTAATCTAAAATTATAAACATAAAATTCAAGGTATATTTATCGATTTTTTTTTTATAGTAGCTTTTGGTGATGCTCTAATGTACTAAAGAGTAAAGAGTACTTGAATTTCACGAAGGCGCTAAATGAAAAAAAAAAACAAAATGGGATAAAGTCCTTGTATGAAGATTGATGGCTGAGCTAATCGGGAAAGATGGCTGAGCTAATCGGGAAAGCACTTGCGGAGAGTACTTTTACTAGGAGAAAGGAATTCTTCAAGAGTGCTGACGTGAAGAGGGAGATTCGGTGCTAAAGATGATTTACCATAGAGAAACAGAGGGAGAACTTGATACTCAATCCAGCGCTTTAGGATTCGATTATTTGATGGAGACATGATTCAGATAAATATTAGCCAGAATAAGGAGGATTAGCTCTCTCGAGAGATGATCTAGAGGACCAGAAGCGACTTGAACTGAGAGGAATACTTGACTGGATGAGCTCGGGAGGGAACTTTAACCTATGGGAGATGATGGCCAACTATACGATGAAATTATATAGCAGATGATCAAGAATCAGAAGATTCGAGGAGTGCGAGACTTATGAAGACTAATGGGCGATGAACTGATGGATCGGAGAAAACAGAAGAGCAGCTCCAAAAGATGAAACAGTGCTTTGGCTATTGATTTCTTGATGATGGATTTCAAAGAGAGAACCAGAGTTGCTGATCTTTATTTCCTGCAATTGATTTTGTCAGGTAATAATTCCCTGCTTTGAAGATAGTTAGTACTACTTTAGAAGGAAATATTGTAAATTCCGATTCTGAAAGAATTGATATGTTTGATTAGACCAGAGCTAGGTTATGTCTCTGAAGAAATCAAGTTCCAAACTGTCTTGAAGAGCAATCGCCCTTAACTTGTTTGGGATTTGGTCAGCATTTAGGTCTATTTTAAGCTTGCACTTGTGTGTGTCCATCTAGCAAGCCAGTCAGCAGCTGTGTTTTATTCTCTATTGATGTGAGAACCTGTTATATTATCTTATAAAAGCTTCCTGCAACAATTTGTAAGAGGAGAAATATACCAAGGGATATCTTGATTGAATAGCATAGCAATTAAGATATTTGAGTCTGTTTCAATATCTATGTTAGTTAGGTTTAGATTAGAGCATAGGAGAAGTCCGTCTAGAAGAGCACGCCATTCAGCATTGAGAGGATTTTGTTTACCATACAGCATGCCTATAGCATAGATTATGTCAACATTCGAGTTTCTGGTAATGGCACTTCCACTAGCTTCTCCACTTACATCACAAGCACCATCTATGTTAAGTTTTTGTCTGTTGATTGTAGGAGGATGCTAGTTGATATAGCCGACCTGGGTAGTTGAGGTTATTATAACAGCCAAGGTCCATAGCATCATTGTTGTCTTTATCCCAATGGTCCCTTTTAAGAAGGCTAGCCATATCCAGCCTTTGAATTAGAGTTTTGATTTGGTTGATGGTTGAAGAAACACTGATCTTTGTTTGATGATATTTAGCCTTGTTTCTATTAGACCATATAGTCCAACAGATGATAGCATGGAGGATAGTACGGATATGAGTTTCTTTAGATGCAGACCAGAACCAAAGTCTTGTTATGTGCTGAATGGTCATGTAGTTTCCGGTTGTGATATTGAAAAGATTCCTGAAATAGAGCCAAACATCCCATGAGTTCCTGCGTTTAAAGTTCTTTTATACATCCCATAACATGTCAACTGAGAAGCTGCGTGTAGCACATGGCGTGAAGCATCTCCACGTGAAGACATGGATAGCGTGGTAGAAGGTGATAGCTGTATAAATCTAAACGCCACCTTCTACAGTATATTGAGAAAATTTGCATACCAAGCAGTAGATCATGCTTTCACAATTCTTTCAAGACTTTCTTTCACAAATTCTATTTCAAGCATGTTTGGTATGTGCCAAATATATGTGCTAAAGTATTTGCTATATAGGTTTTGTTACAATAGAATTCAACTTTGCGTTCTACCTACTTCAAGACGCGCTGATAATGCCAACTCGAACTTGTATAGGGATGGTTTCATTTTATCCTTGACTTTGAAAGATGGAAATATTGGCTACGGGGAGGTCACACCTCTGGAATTCTTTGAAGAGAGCCTGGTGGATGTAGAAGAGCAGCTTCGTTTCTTTGTTCATGTGCTGAAAGGAGCTAATATTAGTCACATGATTACACTACTGAAGAGCTTATTCTCTTCTTGGATATGCAATGACTTGGGTATTCCTGCATCATCAATCTTTCCATGTGTCATATGTGGTTTGGAAACGTTTTTTCTCAGTGTAAAGGCAGCTACGGTAGGTTCCAGCTTCTTCAATATACTTCATCTGCAGACATAAAAGAACAAGATTAAAGCTAATGAGTTCACCTTCTCTAATGTTATAAATGCTTGTGTTGCTCCTACATCTGCTGTAGAACAAGGAAAACAGATTCATGCCTTTATTATAAAATCAAAGTTGAATAATGCTTTATACGTTAGCAGTGCTCTTGTAACAAAATATATGCAAAAAGTGGCTTGTAGAAGCACTTGAATCTGGTTAGTGCAGCGGGTCACATTTTAGAAGCTTTCATGAATTACAGCAATCCAGTTGCTGCTTTATTCAGAGGCTTAGGTGGCCTAGATGACACTATATCTCGCTTGGAACTGGAAGTTTATGTAGAGTGTGGATCAATTCAACAAGGTCAAGATTCTGGCTACATTGGGAGTTCTGTAGGAGTTTACACTAATGAAGATCGAGCAATCAGGATGAACTATCCAATTTGCTGAAAATTCTAAGGGTCGTGATCTTAAAGCAATGTAAGTTGATACAACTGTTCTCGGATTCTCTACGCAAGAGGCTGCAAATTCGCCATACATTGCATCTATGGGAGTTTATGTCTTTAGAAAAAGTATTTTACTGGAGCTTTTAAATTGGAGTTGCCCATCGTGCAAAGACTTCGGGTCTGTAACTATTCCATCTGCCACTAAGCAGCATAATGTCCAAGTTTATTTATTCAATGACTATTGGGAGGACATTGGAACGACAAAATCCTTTTTTGATGCGAACTTGGGCTCTTGCTGAACAACCAGCAAATTTGAGTTTTATGATCCAAAGACACCGTTTTTTAATTCTCCTAGATTCTTGCCACCAACCAAGGTCGATAATAGCAAGATATTAGATTTCATAGTTTCACACGGTTGTTTCCTTGGAGAATGTGTTGTACAACATTCTATCATTGGCGTGCGCTCACGTCTAGAATCTGGAGTAAAGCATAGGGATGCTATGATGATGGGTGCAGACTATTATCAGACACAGGCTGAGATTGCATCGGTTCTATCAGAAGGAAAGGTTCCGGTGTTGGACAAAACACCAAAATCATGAATTGCATTATCGACAGGATTTCCAAAATAGGAAAAGATATGACGAAGAGCTTTTATGCTACAGTGAATGTAACCTCAGTTATTTGAAGATGAAGTTTTGCGGCTGACAGAAACCGTTCAAATGAAGAAAGAGGGGCACATTTAAATGAGAAATTAATATTTTGATATATTAGAGTTATTTTATTTAGCAAATCAAATTCGATTGCATTCAGACTTAATTTGATTTTTTTTAAATATTTTTATTTTATATTTTTAAAATATTTGATTATGGTTTATGAATGTCTCGTATATAAAGCATTTCATACCTAAATGTTAAACATTTGTGTTTATTGAAAACAAGAAAATCAAACTTTTGTTTAGAGAACTATGTGTTTTTTAATTCAGAATTGTGTTCTTGAAATCCTAGATTAGGGTCACGTCTATCTATTACTTTTTTCTTCTGTTTAAGCTTCATCATCCAGAGGTTAAAATCAATATCTATGTTTAACTTCTCTACGTTAAATTTCGTGGAACTCATCTTGGTGTCTTATCTTGGTTTATCGTTGAGAACCTTCTCCACGGCCTTAAGATTGGAAACAACATTTGTCATTTCTTATTTGGATCAGCACTTCACAAATAGTATTTATTTAGATTATCCACACCCATCGCACCACTTGTTGGGTAAATTCCTCATATACAGCACATCTGCTTTAGAATCAACAACACAAAACCCCAACACTGCTAACATTTGGACAACGTTAGCCAAAAACCAATACCTAGTCGAAGTCTATTTGGTTGAAGTAAAAAATATGCAAAAAATAAAATAAATAGAGCCACACAAATTCGCTTCGTACTCAAAGCTTAGTTGTGAGCCTTTAAAGCAACAAGAGAAGAAACAAAATAATATAAACCCAAAGCACACACCACACATATTTAGCGTAGTTCGGACTGTGAAGAAATTCTACATTCACACACAAGATACATAAAATTTATATATAATAGGTTACAAGAGGACTCTTAAAACACTGATTACTCAATCACTCTTATTTGTTACGGAACCCAATCGCTTTAAAAAAGAACTATGAATCTCAAAATTTATATTCAAGTGTTAACCCTTTACCTCAATTATAGTCAAAAGCTTATAGTTTTTTCTCCCAAAGTCTCCAAAGTGTTTCACTTGCAGTAAAAACTTAAATAACTATCTCTTATGATGTATATAGGATCAAATATATGCACAAACCTCCCCATCTCATTTTAAGACACTCGATTTTCTCATTTGGTCAGACCAACCAACACATGTAACAAACGATGATGTTGACATCCCTATTGTGCATGCCTGCTTAGGTTGTTTTTATCTTTTGTATCTTGTAGCACGCCTTAATTCAAAAAATCTTAAATTAAGGATTAAGATTAAACATCATTTATGATCCTTACTGATCAAGCTTTTTAGTAACTTCAAAAGCCCTTCTACAACCATGTTATGTCCTTCGGCGTCGTAGATGCTCAGTCCGCTCCTTCAGCCTTCAGCAGTAGCATTCTTCTTTCCTTTGTAAGTAGTCTGCCCTTAAGTTCCAAAAAACTTCTTTACCCCCAAGTATTGGCCACAGTTATGCCTAAGTGATTCAAACAGTTCATACCTCTACATGTCTTTGGTTTGACAACTTGTAGTCTTTGACAATACTTTTATTTTAAAGTTACTTTTAGCATATACATAACAATTCATATAATATGTTTAAATCAATAACGCTTAGAATGGATATTGAGATGTTGTATATATTCCATGTTCGGTGTTGTATTGTTTGTTTATGGGTTTATAGTTATGTAGCCTCATCATGTATGGAAATTATTATTGAATGCCTAGACAAGTTAGGTTGGTTGATATTTTCTTAATACTTAAGCGTTTTGTATAGTAGTCTAGTTAAAGAATTTTATTCTAGTTTGTATTTAAATTTATCGATTAAAAATGATGAAGAATAGATTTTAAATTAAGAGTGTGTCAAATACAATTTATGCAACTGACATAAAAATAATTTGGTATACATATGCGTTATTTAAGTGATGTATATTTCAGATTAATACTCTATTTGTGTGTTAGGTAATAATTGGATTTTAGTATTAGAACGTTTAGTTGACTTATTGAATAACGGTAAAGCTCATCTATTTGCTAAGGGTAAGGAGCAGGTGATTGTTACTAAACTGAACTTTCCAAAACTCCAGAGAGTAATATTGACATTATTTAATGAGTATTTTAATATGGTTAATAAAACAAATCTTGCATGATTTATATTCAAACATTTGTAAACGTTGCACTACTTCAAGGGGAACCCATAAATTTACCCACTTTGATTATTAGACATATGGAAAATAATCGTCAAAATAAAATGTCTACCTTATAGGATGTTGATATCGCATTTTCTTGTGTAATAAAAGGATAGACGTTAGTGAATATGTTGAGCATCCAATTTTATATAAAGGTAAAATATGAAAGATTCTCTAAAAAAATCAAGATACATAAGCCTATGATCGATGTATTTGTTCGAAGTGGGAAGTGTATACATATTTTAAAGTCTTTATGCATAACAATTGGCCAGTTAATGACTGTGCACAACCTCATCTTCTTGGACAGTGACAATTATATAGGAAAAATAGAGATCCACCAATACAGTTGGAGCCACCACAAACACTTAGTACTGATAGTAGTAGTATGAGGATATTGCCTGAATGTTAGATGCATGAGATCACCAGTTATCCCTGTTGCAATTACTACCACATCTTCATGTGGGCCGACCACATTTCTCATATCATCGTCCTCAAAACAAATTATTGGGGAGGGAGCTCGATGCTGATGTGTCGAGGTACCCACTTCTAATTGAGTAATCAAACTCACTATATGTCTTTTCCCGGAACTGTTTGAATTTCCTGCAACAATATCACCCAAAAAATTTCCGAAAATAAAAAATATACACATAAATCACTAACCTTTTTTTAGACGATTTATTCTGCCATGCTAATATCATTTCTCCCTTCTTTTCGATCTAAGTACTTTGTTGCAACATCAAAATAATCTATCTCCTCGGAAATAACTAACACAGTTTCTTCTTCTTTTGACTTTTCTTTGGCCGTCGGATTTTTGTGGGATCTCTATTTTACAAAATCGGTCAATTTTCCATTTTCAGTTAACACTTATATCTCTTTCTTCAATGCAATAAACGATTTTGTGTCATGGCCAACATCTTTGCGATACTTGCGGAATCTAGTGTTTCTATTTTCCCTCGGAGTTTGAATAGGGAAAGGCTTACGAAATTATACATGACCACGAGTTTTATCAAAAAATTTAGCCACACACTCAGTCATATATGAAAAATGTTATGGTGGGATCCACTTGTTAGATATTGGCCTATCAACTTGTTGTATACAATACGTTTTCTGATTTACTGTGGGCCTCGAAGGATATTGGTTTGTTCTTTTAGGTTGCACACTTATTCGAGAAGGTTGAGTAGTAGTAAGAGATCTTTAAAATTGATTCTGCTCCAACTGATCACTAGATCTTATTTCCAATGCTTGAGTTTCTTCTACCAGTATTTTTTTCCAACTTGATCAAGAAGAGCCCCAAATGTCATTGCCTGACTTTCAGCCACGATTGTCTTTCAATATTCCATGGAGAAGCCCCATTCGATACGCTGCTAAAGCCACATAATCTTTACAGTATTCCATATCAGTTTTTTCCTTAACAAAATGATTGGTATAATTTTTCAAACTTTCCCCAACCTTTTGTCTAAAATATATTATGGTGTCTCTCTTAGCTTAAACTTTTTTACTCTCCATGAAATGCTGCTGGAAAACATTCCTAAACATATCAAACTTTTTTATATAACCTTGCGGGAGTCGATTATACCACTTTGAAGCAACTCCATTAAAGGTTTAAGAGAAAGCCATGCACAACAACTTATCATCATCATTAAAATTAATCATAATTTTTTTGAATTTAACAATATTACTGTGAGGAACTTGCGTCCCATCGAATTTTTCCAGCTTAGAAATATCAAAATGCTTTGGAAGATTGCAGAAAGTATATATGAGGCCAAAGAAAAAGACCTCCAATTATGCCCTCCTTTGTAAACATTAGCTCTTGGACCCTCATGAGCCATCGCATAGAGACCTTCCTCAGAAAGAGCTGTGTATTGATTACTTACACGATACTCAAAATTTTGACTTCATGATTGATTTTGGACATGCACAACGTGATATTTCTTCACATAGTCCTCAAAATCCTGATCTTTCCCTTTCAAATCTTTAGTGCGATACCTCGATCGATGCCCATTTTTATGCCTCTTCGAATATTTCTTTATGATATCCTTTTTCCTACGATACACTCTTCTGGAGAAAATTTGCTAGAGTCATAGAGTGAATCATCACTTGACTCAGAGGATTTTATACCTGTACCTTGGTTTTAACTTTTTATTCGAAGAATAACGATGATGCCTCCGGTATCTGTCCTTCTTACTGATTCAATGGTAATGATCTGACTCACCTTTCTCAGTTTCAGTTTCTCTTCGGACTTTAGACCGAACTTTCTTAGAAGCAATCGATGTATCTCTTTCAGAATTCAGTGTTTCAATTTCCTCCAACAACTCATTTCTCAGAGCAACCAACATAAATTCTTCTAAAATTTCAACAGCGTGCTGATCATCATGTAGTTGATCGATTTCCATATTATTTTCCACAGGGTTCTCTTCGAACTCTTATCCAATTACTAAATCATTATTCATCTCTAAGTCTCCTCAAATTTCCATCACTTTATTTTCAAAATTTCAACAAAGTTTTAAAATACGATTCCAGGTATCAAATCATTCCCACAGACGACGCCAATGATAGTACCATAAATCTTTTAAAGAGGTTTTAGAGTAAAACAATGTTTATAGGACCAAATCTGTTATTAAAATTACTTAGTCAATATTTTAGAGAGAGAAATCTATATTTTTAGAGAGAGAAAGTAAAAAATAATAATTGTGTAATAATTAATCAATCACCATTTCCAAGAATGGGGTGGTGCTTTTATACTACAAATATTAGGTCTCATAAGTTTAACAATTTACTAATTATGGTCATATCCTCAAGTCTATTGTTTGTTATGAATTTGTCATTTACCATTACATAATTATCAATTTCTCCTAAGAGACTTTCTTTATTAACAAAACACCCTAACTTTCTTAGATCTTTATTCTTCCCTTATCAATTGTTACAAAAAAATCATCCAGAGTTTATTAAAGGTTCTGATGTTACTTGTGGCACGCCATTGAATTAAATGAGAGAAACTCCATTCAATGTTAGAACGAAAGCTTTGTATTTAGAACCGTTATCCGTTCCTGTTTAGTGCAACATCTAAATTATGAAGTTTTCCACCTAGTGGTCTAGATCACCCTTACCAGTGACTTGGAGGTAGAATTATTTGTACAATTTATGATACGAATGGAGATTTTACTATTGAACTTTCCAATTTTTTGTCCATAGGCTGCTAGTCGATCCCTGCTCTTTTATCAATCAAAGCTCGATTACCATGATGATAGGTCGTATATTGGCTAAGAGGGTGATACATTTTAATTTCACCCCTACTGCAACGGCTGTCTCGTGCATGCTACTAAGGGGGCCTTAAGGGTTGTTGACGCTTTCGTCAGCCGAGACAAGTGGATAACCGAATGGAATTTGGGATAATTTGATCCAGTTTGAGGTTGATAATTTTGTTGGGTTGGTGGAGGAACAACAACCGGATAATAATGTATTATGAGTTCCGCTCATACTTGAGTTTTTTGGGCATGATACTTCTGGAATCCTGCTATAGGGGTATATGGACACGTCAGGCCAAATAGATGAGATGTTTGTTGGTGTTATTGATGGTTCAGAGTGGCTGTTGGAGGAGGCATGGTATGGGCCGTTGGGTCGTTTGATCTCTTCTCTCATTTTCACAAGCATGTTTCTTCTGTTATGGGTTTTCTCTCGAGTTTTAGTATTCTTTGGTAAATCTCGAGGTTTGGCTCATTTTCTTTCTTCTATAGTTTTGTTGTTTACTATTTTTATGAGCATGCTCGATATGATCCAATCACGCTATCCCTGTTTTTATCAAAATATAGATTATGCATGTATGTTATGTATTGATATTATTTTTATAGGACTATCTATGTTGTCTTTATTTTCTTCGTTCATCTATGTAGGTTTGTGGATTTAAGATTCAATCATTTGCTGAGTTGGCTTGGCCAGTGCTTCAAGGTATGTTTTTATCATACCTAAGTTACTCTCCCGGAGTTCTTTTGCTAAGATATTGAACTATATATGTAGGATTTTCCTTGCCTCTATGGATGGATCCGATTTTTTAGTCAGCTAATTGATTATGTTGGTTCCTTCTGATGAGATTTTTTCATGTTCTATTTTTACCATTTTTCAATAGCTTGGTTTTTTGTGAAGTATGATTATGACTTTGCAAGCTGTTAAAATTTAATTGTTGAAGCTTTATTGTGGGATGCATTGGTCAAGCTAAGGAACCAACCATAATTCCATCTTATGCTGCATTGGCTACATCGGCTGGGAAGCCATTGGTCAAGCTGAATGGCTACATCAACCAAGATATTGGTTGCATCGGTCAGAAAGCCATTGGTCACGCCGAGCAAAAGTATTGACAAGGAGGCCATTGGAAGATGCGAATGCTGCATCGGCCTAGAGGCCATTGGACAAACAAAAGTTGCATATACCACTAGTGTCATGTATAGAAATCTGGCCAAGCACGTGGTAGAGTTGTGCCAAAACCAACTGACCTCAATCATACTTACCCATCGTTTGGTAATTGTTTATGAAACTGTAAGTAATCAAGTGAAATACCATTACCAGTTTTGTTGGCGCATATAGTAGCTCATAAAATGTAAAGTATATAAGCTCGGGTAGCATGATTTTATAGTGCATTAGTGACCCTATTATCATCATATCGTCCGTCATAAAATATATCCCGCAACCAATACAAAGTCAAACTATTCTCATTTTTTAGGTTGCTACCTAGGTTAAAAGGCTGTATATCATGCATCTTACCATACGTTCTCAACTTCTCCGCTTCATCATTAAAAGAAAGAATTCCAAAAGCATTACCTCAAACAAGAAAGCCGGTAATAACATGGACATCGTCGAGAGTGATAGTAATAAATATGTCTATGCATGTCAATTATCGAGAAACACTTAATTAAGTGAATGTTGGTACACCAACGAAATAGAGCCTCGATGAGCGATTCAGTAAGAGTTATCACGAACCTCTCGCGTACTCTACTTTATTATGACTCAAGTCTCACTTTCGGAAACTGTCACACACCAAGAAGAAGTTTAGGCTTACTCAATCCTAAAAAATATAATAAACATAAAAATCATAACTAATAAAGTTATAAATTGAAATAAAGTTGAAACTAAATTAAAACAATGTGGTTGTAATACTAAAGTTGTAAACAAACTTACATCATCGTTGAAAATGATGTACGCCTTCGTGGAGGTTGTAATCGGGATGAGGGACGTGGGGATTGGCTTACTCAAATTCTTCCTCATGCACTAGTTGAAAAGATGACTCAACAACACTACTGTGAGCCGCAACCCATCATGTATGGTGACTCGTATCATCAATTGCTTCATAACACATACATTGTCTAGTATATAAACCTGAACCATTAGGGACCACATATCGTGTCTCTAGTGCTACGGGTGACGAATATCATCAACTACTTCATGATGCATATGAGGGATGAATCTCAACCCCATTTTCTGGTCACTATGGTCTTTCTTCTCACTATATATGCAAATAAAAAATATATTTGATTTACGAACAAATAAAAGAGACGAAATGCATATCTTAAAATTAGTAAACAAATCATAAATTGTAAACTATATACCCATCATATAAATCTATCTCGATAAAAACTAAACTATATATATAGTAATAATTATAACCCTATCTAGGTAGACACTAAAATACATACAAACCCGCTTAACATTTGAGCAATTTTATAACTTTTTCCAAACAATCCAAATCTGCTCCAGGCAACTGAGATAGTTGCGAAACTCTTGAATTATGGAAACAACTACTTCCAAGTTTTTTTCCAGAAGTGTTTTATTGTCTCATGAGATTGCTATCTTTTGGACACATGTAGTCATTCCAATTGTGATACCCTTTACTATGCAACTACTATTATACCACCGATGTTGCTCTCATGACTTACCGTCCGATGTTGCTATCATGACTCGTGATCTGATCCATCTGTTCCTTCAAAAAATTGTGTATTCTACACTTCAGCTCACCGAACCCTTCGTCGGATGTTACTAAGACAAAAATTGATGAGCATTTGTCCCTTATTTGCGATAACTTTCCATTTCAACATGTTCATCGTTTTCATCTACAATGATAAATACCATAAGAGTTGCGTCCAATAGATCACATATGGAGACAACATCAAGTCACAAATGATCACTGAATTTCTCATTGGTTTCTTTATATATATTGAACATATCAGAAGGCGACATCCCGCATTTTCCAAATAGATCATGTACATATATAATAGTTGTTTGCAGATGTTTGAGATCAGATGTTTGAAGTGGTCTGTCACAAATTTAGCTGGTGCTTTAATTTATAAGTCAACCTTTCAGTCCGGTTGATTTATAAATTAAAAGAAAATTTCATACTTTCCAAATTCAATATACGATCTAGGATAAACAACTTAATTCCACATGAATTGTAAACGAAACTTTAAAAAATTTATACAAAAAATATGAATCCAAATCTTCGTCGTCGCGAATACGTCTTCTCTGTTATTTTCTATCTAATTTTATTTTTCTACTTTGGGTCTCCTCTCTTAGTCGGAATCTAAATTGGATTCAGACTCAAACTCGGAATTTTTCCCGAATTGCTCTTGTATTTACTGTGTTTCCTATTTTCTTCGTTCGATTTTTTCTCTTCTTTAGTAACTTCCCAGTGCAAATGAGTACGATGATATTTGGAAATTTTAGGTTTGCAGTGAAGATTATTTCTCTTAGTTGATCAGTAAGTAATTCAGAGTAAACTAGAAATTTTTAAAATATTTAATATTAAAATAAATTTAAAAACTTTTATTTCAAAAAAGTACATTTAAAAATGGACAAAAATGAATTATAAACTAATTTTGGTACTATAATAAAAGTAACATTTTATTTAACTCATTAATAACAATAATAATAATTTTATTATTGTTTTTAAGGAAAATGAAAATCTTATTAAAATAAAAGATTGGTAAAGAGTAAAGAGCATCCCAACACACTAGGTAAATAGGACTAGATAGCAAATTTAGCGATAATGTATCAATTTTTCTTTTCCAACCGATACGGTAGAAGATTAGTTATGTTTACTTGCTTAATTAGGTAGGTAAAATTATTATTATTTTTAGCAAAAACAAAACTTTATTGATGTTGAAAGATATTACAGCGTTTAGGTATTACAGATATTACAGTGACTAGAACCTAAAGCTATTGAAGACATTGAAAAATCAACATTTGGATCTTCAACATCCTTTTGATTATTTGATCATCAATATGACTGTTGAATTATTCCCATAGCAAGATTAAAACTCCTTCTTCTTGATCTACAATCCACCGCTTCTTGGAACATTGATCTATCAGAGTCTTACTGCCAAAATCTCCATGTTATGTACCTGCAAAGAGAAAACAAAAACAATAATCAGGGAGAAACCTGCCATGAAGGGTTAGTATATTAATCTGAGAATCTAAAATAACCCAAGTTCATGCTTTCTAACAGAAGAATAGCATTGAGCTGACTAGGGAAATTCAAACCATTGAAAACACAATCATGCTTTTTTTCCAAAACATACTTAACTAACCAATCCACAGCAACATTTTCTTCTCTAAAAACATGTTTTAAAGTCATCTCTGATGAAAACAATTTTCTGCAACATGATAAAACTTTGGACAAAAACCAGGGGAACTTATTATAAGCAAGCATATTAAACAATTGCAAACAATCAGTTTCAATATCAACATGAATCAGATTGTTCCTAAAACAGTATTGTAAACCATATAATAAGGCTAATGTTTCAGCAACAACATGTGAACTCTTCCCTATCAAGAAACCTTGACCCACAACTAACTCACCGCTATGGTTCCTAAGAATGAAGCCACTGCTAGATTATCCATTAAACAATGAAGAACCATCACAATTAAGCTTGAGCCTATTGGTGAAACGGGGATGCCATTTGATGTATAAACTGGTTTTACTATCTAAACTGTTATTGTGACAATCTAATTCTTTAGCTATGTTCAAATCATATCTCCAATGATTTCTTTTTAATAAAGATGATCTATCTAGACATAACAGAATATATTTAACTTGTTTTACTATTGTTATCTCTGAACAAAATCTACCCTCATGTTTCAACTTATTTCTGGCCATCCAAATGGACCAAAAAATCAAGGATGGGATAATAGTTCTAATATGTATTCTAGAATGAGCCGAAGAGAACCATCTATTAACTATATCATTAATTGACATATGACTTCCAACTAAGACTCTGAAAGTATTAGAGAAATAAGACCAGACCTTTCATATCATTGGACAACTGACAAACAAATGATTAAGGGATTCATAATCAGCACAGAATTGACATTTAGAGGCTAAACTTATACCTCTATGCTGAATATTAGCGTCAACAGGAATAATGTTGTTTAAAACTCTCTATAGTGTTATAGAACATTTTATGGGAGTTATATTATTCCAAATTTTACTTTTAAATGTAGACTCAACATGCTTAATTCTTAGGTTGTCAACACTTTGTTTAAGGTTAAAATTTCCATCTGGTGAGTCTCCAGATAATCACATCATCATTATTTTGATTAAAACTAATGTGAGCCATTTTGTTAACAACTAAATCACTATTAATATCATCCATAAGTTTAGTCAGGTCCCAAGAGTTATTAAACTAGTATTCATTAACCTTAGTATAGGTGTACCAGTTGTTAGATTCAGAATGGTTCAATTGGAAAATTGGGTTCTTATCAAACCATCTATCTAAAAAGAAGTCTACAGTACCCTTCCATATTTCCCAATGTATATGTTCTTCTGCTTTGATCCTAACTTTTAACATCCTTCTCCATATATGAGAATCAGATTGTTTAGATACAACTTGTAAAGGATGAAGATTAGAACAATACTTATTATATAGCAAATTAGCCCATAGAGTTTTATTAGACCTAAAGTTATACCATAATTTGAAAGATAAAGCTTCTTGAATTGTAGAAAGATCTCTTAGGTTCAGACCATTTTCACTAAAAGGTTTACATAGACTAAGCCAATCTTTCCAAATAATTGTTTTATTGCTTTCAGAATGACCCCATAAGAACTTATTAAGAAGCTTATTAATCCTATTAATAATAGATTTAGGTATTACAATACACTGCATATAATATAAAGGGTAAGCTAACAGAACAGATTTGATTAAAATCAATCTCCCTCCAAAAGATAAAGTTTTAGAATTCCAAAGATCGATACTCAATCTGATCTTATTTATAATTCCATCATAATATGAAGTCTTATTCTTAAGGAAGATTGGAACTCCTAAGTGTTTAAAAGGCAGAAAACTATGATTGAATCCAAGTAGAAGTTCAAGAGATCTAATTTTAGGTCTGGGAAATATTGATGACACCACAAAAGATGTTTTCTGGAAATTTATTTGTTGTCCTGATAATATTTGGTAAGTTAACAAAAACCTTCCTATCTTTTTAAGATTTCTTACAGAACCATTCAAAAACAATAGTAAATCATCAGCAAAGGCCAAACAGTTTATAGTAATTGAGCTTCTAGTTCTGTAAATTTAGGAGGGATCTAAAGCTATACAATTATTCACTCCTCTAATAAAGAATTCTTCAGCTAATATAAAAAGAGAGGGGGATAAAGGATCCCCATGCCTAATGCGATTAGAAGACTTAAAATAACCGTAGCCATTAATAATTACTGAGTACTGAATGTGTTCTATGCTCTTTTTAATTAAGTTAATGACCTGAAAACTAAAACCAAAGGATCTCAAAACTTGGTAAATGAACTTAAAATTAAGTTTATCAAAATCTTTCTTCATATCCAAATTTATAATAATATTACTGCCCCTTTGCTTTTTGTTTAAATCATTGACCAACTCTTGAGTAATCAGAATGTTCTCTTGTATAGTTCTATTTGGAACATATGATCTTTGCTCTCTATAGATTAGCCTAGGTAATAGTATACTTAATCTATTATTAATGAGTTTGGATATAATTCTGTTTAGAACAGAGCATAGACTAATTGGTCTGAACTCAGACCAAAACTTAGAATTTAGTTTCTTTGGTATTAAGCAAATAGAGGTAGCAAACAACCCTTGAGGGAAACTATCTTTATCAAAATAATCAGATATGGCATTAACTAGATCCTCCTTTATTATAGACCAACATTCAATATAAAATCTGGAGTTGAAACCATCAACTCCAGAGACACTAGAACTGTTTAAACCTCTAATAACCCTATGAACCTCATCTAAAGTAAGCTTAGCTAATAGTGATAGATTATCAAGATCACTAACAAGATTTGGGATAATATCAATAAGAAAGTCAGGAATAGGATCATCTGATACATCATTTGTATTGAGAAGCTCTGAAAAGTAGGTTACAACTGACTCACCTATAAGCTTATGGTCATCTAATCTTTCATTATTAACTAAAATTTCATCTATCCTATTTCTAGACCTCTTCTTTTTAACATAATTGTGAAAAGTCTTAGTGTTTTTATCCCCATCTTTTAACCATTTAGAAGCAGATTTTTGTAACCAGAAAGTTTCTTCCCTAGCTAATAAAACCAGATGTTTAGACTTAAGTTCAGAAAGTTTTCTATTGTTTTCTACAGAGTAAGACACCTCTAACAAACTCTCCAAAATACTAATTTCCTCTTCAGTTTTTTCAATACAATAAAAAATGTTGCCAAAAACATCTTTATTCCAGATTTTTAAATGAGTTTTAAGCCTTTTCAACTTAAACCAGAAAGAATGAATGGAATTGAAATGAGGAGGTAGGTCTAAAGGATACAACCAATTATTTTCAACTGTAAGTAAGAAATTAGGATGGCTAAACCACATGTTTTGAAACCTAAAAGAAGGTTTAAAGACAGACAACACAGAAGAGACAGAAATTAATAAGGGAGAGTGATCTTACCCAGTTCTGGTCAGATGCCTCACCCTTGTAACATTAAACTTTTCCCTCCACTTATCATTATGCAAAACTCGATCTAATCTTTTCCATTTATGACTATTAGTCCATGTAAAATTAGTACCTGAGAATCCAGGATCCTCAAGACAACAATCAAAAATCATATTGTTAAAATCCTCCATTGAGTTCATACACAGTGTAACACAGTTTATTTGTTCACTAGCATTGGAGATAGTGTTAAAATCTCCAACCACTAGCCAAGGTTCAGTTGAAATATTGTTTGAGATATCTCTCAATTGGTTCCACAGGGTCATTCTTAAAAGTCTATTGCATTTTGCATATACTATGGTAACCAGAAACTCATCCACAGAGTCAGAATGGTTTACCATAGTATGGACAAATTGGTCAGAATCTAAAATAATGTTAATCTTATAAGAATTTTTCTAAAATAACCAAATTTTGTTATTTTTATTACCAAAGTATTGATCAAATCCTAATTTTGTAGAAGTTTTCTCTAACTTTTCATTAGACAGCATAGGTTCCTGAATAACTATTAGATCAATTGAAAACTTTTTAATTAAACTCTTAATTCTTCTAATTGTGTTGATATTACCAACTCCTCTGGCATTCCAATTCAAAAAAGAGACTGTCATTTCTTAAGTAATTTTTAGGATCTCACAGATCCTTTGAAGGCTAGAGGTTTGTTAATTAAGTTGTTTTTAAACCTTTAATTTTAACTTTGGAGGATTTCTTATTACTTATCTTATCAGGAATATCTATAAGTCTATTCATAGGAGAGTTAGGGAGACTTAAATTTAGTCTATCACTAGATATATCACACAATTCCTTATCAGACATATTATCCTCATTCAGTATATTAAAAGTATTGCTAAGGTTTATAGACTGCAAGGCCTCAATCACATCACTATCATTTAAAACATGAGAGTTTAAATTCTGATTAAAAACTAAGCAATTATCATTTGTCTTCATAGGTAAAGGATTATTAATGTTTATTTCAGCATATTTATTAAGTAATATCTGGTTATCATTAACATGCTCACTAATATCATTATTATTGGGAACTATCACAGATTTAAGCTTATGAATCTATTTCTCTATTATTTTTAGCATTAACTTGCAAATTTAATTGTTTTTTATGGCTTAATTCATCAACTTTACAACTAGATTCACTATGACCTAGATGTCTACACTTTTTACAGTAAGCAGGTATGTCATTGTAAATGAAATCCTGCCAATAACCGTCTCGATCCCCAAAGCTTATCCAAAGTCTTTGGGGAAGGAGACTTGAGGTATCAATAACAGTCCAAGCCTTACAAATGTTATAACTAGCCCTATTTTTATAAGGTATCCATGTTTCCAAAGGCAAACCAATTGCCTTTGCTAAATGTTCTATGGTATCAGTGTTATACATATGTTCAGGAATTCTGGGAAAAGATATCCAAACGGGAGTCAAAGGAGACTCCCGTTTGGGGTTAAAATCAGTAGACCCCCTAAGAATTCTAAAAGTAAACTGACCCACAGTCCTAACAGTTCGTTTCCAAAAAGATTTAACATCAACTAAATCATCGAATTCAACAAACACATGCCTATAATCCCACTTAAACACACTGTCATTTCCTAAGAATCTAAATAAACCCTAAAATCAGACAATGAAGGGGTACCAAATGAAAACTTAGCTATTAACGTAAATTTAGAGAGGGAAGAAAGAAAGATCTTATCTGGTTCATCAAATTTGACGAAAGTGTATCCATCTTCCACTCCAGTTGAGACATTTGCATGCACGAAAGGGTGATCTTTCCTTGCTTTCCCATCTGAAAAGGTCCTTCCCGAGTTCATCTTCAGCACCTCAGCGAACGCCAGTCTTGAATCTGGCTTCTGTCCCTTGGAATCGTCCCGGACTTGATTCCGATTTGAAATTTCCCCTTCAAAAATAGGGTTTTCAAAAAACTTTTCACGAGCAACAGGAAGTTGCAAGACCGAAGTCGATTGATTCCTATCTACTGAAAGATTTGGGAAATGGGTTTGATTTTGTAGATGTGGAAGAGACAGGTGAGATTTGGGAAGGTGCGATTTTTGGAGCTCTTCGAGAGGAAGAGACTGGTGTGATTTGGGAAGGAGCGATTTTTTGAGCTCTTCGAGAGGAAGAGACTGGTGTGTGACGGCATAGATAGAGAGAAGGAAGAGTAATGCTAGGGTTAAGAGAAGGAACACTCCGATTTAAGCCTTGAAATCAAAAAGCCCAAGTCTAGGTAGATATAAAATTAGAGTGACAGGTACCCACTTTCTATTATTATTCTTTATTCTTTGTTTCTCTCTTCCACCAATAAAATTAAAAACTACCTTAACTATAAAAACACTGTTGGATTATTTCTTAATCTAAAATTATAAACATAAAATTCAAGGTATATTTATCGATTTTTTTTTTATAGTAGCTTTTGGTGATGCTCTAATGTACTAAAGAGTAAAGAGTACTTGAATTTCACGAAGGCGCTAAATGAAAAAAAAAAAACAAAATGGGATAAAGTCCTTGTATGAAGATTGATGGCTGAGCTAATCGGGAAAGATGGCTGAGCTAATCGGGAAAGCACTTGCGGAGAGTACTTTTACTAGGAGAAAGGAATTCTTCAAGAGTGCTGACGTGAAGAGGGAGATTCGGTGCTAAAGATGATTTACCATAGAGAAACAGAGGGAGAACTTGATACTCAATCCAGCGCTTTAGGATTCGATTATTTGATGGAGACATGATTCAGATAAATATTAGCCAGAATAAGGAGGATTAGCTCTCTCGAGAGATGATCTAGAGGACCAGAAGCGACTTGAACTGAGAGGAATACTTGACTGGATGAGCTCGGGAGGGAACTTTAACCTATGGGAGATGATGGCCAACTATACGATGAAATTATATAGCAGATGATCAAGAATCAGAAGATTCGAGGAGTGCGAGACTTATGAAGACTAATGGGCGATGAACTGATGGATCGGAGAAAACAGAAGAGCAGCTCCAAAAGATGAAACAGTGCTTTGGCTATTGATTTCTTGATGATGGATTTCAAAGAGAGAACCAGAGTTGCTGATCTTTATTTCCTGCAATTGATTTTGTCAGGTAATAATTCCCTGCTTTGAAGATAGTTAGTACTACTTTAGAAGGAAATATTGTAAATTCCGATTCTGAAAGAATTGATATGTTTGATTAGACCAGAGCTAGGTTATGTCTCTGAAGAAATCAAGTTCCAAACTGTCTTGAAGAGCAATCGCCCTTAACTTGTTTGGGATTTGGTCAGCATTTAGGTCTATTTTAAGCTTGCACTTGTGTGTGTCCATCTAGCAAGCCAGTCAGCAGCTGTGTTTTATTCTCTATTGATGTGAGAACCTGTTATATTATCTTATAAAAGCTTCCTGCAACAATTTGTAAGAGGAGAAATATACCAAGGGATATCTTGATTGAATAGCATAGCAATTAAGATATTTGAGTCTGTTTCAATATCTATGTTAGTTAGGTTTAGATTAGAGCATAGGAGAAGTCCGTCTAGAAGAGCACGCCATTCAGCATTGAGAGGATTTTGTTTACCATACAGCATGCCTATAGCATAGATTATGTCAACATTCGAGTTTCTGGTAATGGCACTTCCACTAGCTTCTCCACTTACATCACAAGCACCATCTATGTTAAGTTTTTGTCTGTTGATTGTAGGAGGATGCTAGTTGATATAGCCGACCTGGGTAGTTGAGGTTATTATAACAGCCAAGGTCCATAGCATCATTGTTGTCTTTATCCCAATGGTCCCTTTTAAGAAGGCTAGCCATATCCAGCCTTTGAATTAGAGTTTTGATTTGGTTGATGGTTGAAGAAACACTGATCTTTGTTTGATGATATTTAGCCTTGTTTCTATTAGACCATATAGTCCAACAGATGATAGCATGGAGGATAGTACGGATATGAGTTTCTTTAGATGCAGACCAGAACCAAAGTCTTGTTATGTGCTGAATGGTCATGTAGTTTCCGGTTGTGATATTGAAAAGATTCCTGAAATAGAGCCAAACATCCCATGAGTTCCTGCGTTTAAAGTTCTTTTATACATCCCATAACATGTCAACTGAGAAGCTGCGTGTAGCACATGGCGTGAAGCATCTCCACGTGAAGACATGGATAGCGTGGTAGAAGGTGATAGCTGTATAAATCTAAACGCCACCTTCTACAGTATATTGAGAAAATTTGCATACCAAGCAGTAGATCATGCTTTCACAATTCTTTCAAGACTTTCTTTCACAAATTCTATTTCAAGCATGTTTGGTATGTGCCAAATATATGTGCTAAAGTATTTGCTATATAGGTTTTGTTACAATAGAATTCAACTTTGCGTTCTACCTACTTCAAGACGCGCTGATAATGCCAACTCGAACTTGTATAGGGATGGTTTCATTTTATCCTTGACTTTGAAAGATGGAAATATTGGCTACGGGGAGGTCACACCTCTGGAATTCTTTGAAGAGAGCCTGGTGGATGTAGAAGAGCAGCTTCGTTTCTTTGTTCATGTGCTGAAAGGAGCTAATATTAGTCACATGATTACACTACTGAAGAGCTTATTCTCTTCTTGGATATGCAATGACTTGGGTATTCCTGCATCATCAATCTTTCCATGTGTCATATGTGGTTTGGAAACGTTTTTTCTCAGTGTAAAGGCAGCTACGGTAGGTTCCAGCTTCTTCAATATACTTCATCTGCAGACATAAAAGAACAAGATTAAAGCTAATGAGTTCACCTTCTCTAATGTTATAAATGCTTGTGTTGCTCCTACATCTGCTGTAGAACAAGGAAAACAGATTCATGCCTTTATTATAAAATCAAAGTTGAATAATGCTTTATACGTTAGCAGTGCTCTTGTAACAAAATATATGCAAAAAGTGGCTTGTAGAAGCACTTGAATCTGGTTAGTGCAGCGGGTCACATTTTAGAAGCTTTCATGAATTACAGCAATCCAGTTGCTGCTTTATTCAGAGGCTTAGGTGGCCTAGATGACACTATATCTCGCTTGGAACTGGAAGTTTATGTAGAGTGTGGATCAATTCAACAAGGTCAAGATTCTGGCTACATTGGGAGTTCTGTAGGAGTTTACACTAATGAAGATCGAGCAATCAGGATGAACTATCCAATTTGCTGAAAATTCTAAGGGTCGTGATCTTAAAGCAATGTAAGTTGATACAACTGTTCTCGGATTCTCTACGCAAGAGGCTGCAAATTCGCCATACATTGCATCTATGGGAGTTTATGTCTTTAGAAAAAGTATTTTACTGGAGCTTTTAAATTGGAGTTGCCCATCGTGCAAAGACTTCGGGTCTGTAACTATTCCATCTGCCACTAAGCAGCATAATGTCCAAGTTTATTTATTCAATGACTATTGGGAGGACATTGGAACGACAAAATCCTTTTTTGATGCGAACTTGGGCTCTTGCTGAACAACCAGCAAATTTGAGTTTTATGATCCAAAGACACCGTTTTTTAATTCTCCTAGATTCTTGCCACCAACCAAGGTCGATAATAGCAAGATATTAGATTTCATAGTTTCACACGGTTGTTTCCTTGGAGAATGTGTTGTACAACATTCTATCATTGGCGTGCGCTCACGTCTAGAATCTGGAGTAAAGCATAGGGATGCTATGATGATGGGTGCAGACTATTATCAGACACAGGCTGAGATTGCATCGGTTCTATCAGAAGGAAAGGTTCCGGTGTTGGACAAAACACCAAAATCATGAATTGCATTATCGACAGGATTTCCAAAATAGGAAAAGATATGACGAAGAGCTTTTATGCTACAGTGAATGTAACCTCAGTTATTTGAAGATGAAGTTTTGCGGCTGACAGAAACCGTTCAAATGAAGAAAGAGGGGCACATTTAAATGAGAAATTAATATTTTGATATATTAGAGTTATTTTATTTAGCAAATCAAATTCGATTGCATTCAGACTTAATTTGATTTTTTTTAAATATTTTTATTTTATATTTTTAAAATATTTGATTATGGTTTATGAATGTCTCGTATATAAAGCATTTCATACCTAAATGTTAAACATTTGTGTTTATTGAAAACAAGAAAATCAAACTTTTGTTTAGAGAACTATGTGTTTTTTAATTCAGAATTGTGTTCTTGAAATCCTAGATTAGGGTCACGTCTATCTATTACTTTTTTCTTCTGTTTAAGCTTCATCATCCAGAGGTTAAAATCAATATCTATGTTTAACTTCTCTACGTTAAATTTCGTGGAACTCATCTTGGTGTCTTATCTTGGTTTATCGTTGAGAACCTTCTCCACGGCCTTAAGATTGGAAACAACATTTGTCATTTCTTATTTGGATCAGCACTTCACAAATAGTATTTATTTAGATTATCCACACCCATCGCACCACTTGTTGGGTAAATTCCTCATATACAGCACATCTGCTTTAGAATCAACAACACAAAACCCCAACACTGCTAACATTTGGACAACGTTAGCCAAAAACCAATACCTAGTCGAAGTCTATTTGGTTGAAGTAAAAAATATGCAAAAAATAAAATAAATAGAGCCACACAAATTCGCTTCGTACTCAAAGCTTAGTTGTGAGCCTTTAAAGCAACAAGAGAAGAAACAAAATAATATAAACCCAAAGCACACACCACACATATTTAGCGTAGTTCGGACTGTGAAGAAATTCTACATTCACACACAAGATACATAAAATTTATATATAATAGGTTACAAGAGGACTCTTAAAACACTGATTACTCAATCACTCTTATTTGTTACGGAACCCAATCGCTTTAAAAAAGAACTATGAATCTCAAAATTTATATTCAAGTGTTAACCCTTTACCTCAATTATAGTCAAAAGCTTATAGTTTTTTCTCCCAAAGTCTCCAAAGTGTTTCACTTGCAGTAAAAACTTAAATAACTATCTCTTATGATGTATATAGGATCAAATATATGCACAAACCTCCCCATCTCATTTTAAGACACTCGATTTTCTCATTTGGTCAGACCAACCAACACATGTAACAAACGATGATGTTGACATCCCTATTGTGCATGCCTGCTTAGGTTGTTTTTATCTTTTGTATCTTGTAGCACGCCTTAATTCAAAAAATCTTAAATTAAGGATTAAGATTAAACATCATTTATGATCCTTACTGATCAAGCTTTTTAGTAACTTCAAAAGCCCTTCTACAACCATGTTATGTCCTTCGGCGTCGTAGATGCTCAGTCCGCTCCTTCAGCCTTCAGCAGTAGCATTCTTCTTTCCTTTGTAAGTAGTCTGCCCTTAAGTTCCAAAAAACTTCTTTACCCCCAAGTATTGGCCACAGTTATGCCTAAGTGATTCAAACAGTTCATACCTCTACATGTCTTTGGTTTGACAACTTGTAGTCTTTGACAATACTTTTATTTTAAAGTTACTTTTAGCATATACATAACAATTCATATAATATGTTTAAATCAATAACGCTTAGAATGGATATTGAGATGTTGTATATATTCCATGTTCGGTGTTGTATTGTTTGTTTATGGGTTTATAGTTATGTAGCCTCATCATGTATGGAAATTATTATTGAATGCCTAGACAAGTTAGGTTGGTTGATATTTTCTTAATACTTAAGCGTTTTGTATAGTAGTCTAGTTAAAGAATTTTATTCTAGTTTGTATTTAAATTTATCGATTAAAAATGATGAAGAATAGATTTTAAATTAAGAGTGTGTCAAATACAATTTATGCAACTGACATAAAAATAATTTGGTATACATATGCGTTATTTAAGTGATGTATATTTCAGATTAATACTCTATTTGTGTGTTAGGTAATAATTGGATTTTAGTATTAGAACGTTTAGTTGACTTATTGAATAACGGTAAAGCTCATCTATTTGCTAAGGGTAAGGAGCAGGTGATTGTTACTAAACTGAACTTTCCAAAACTCCAGAGAGTAATATTGACATTATTTAATGAGTATTTTAATATGGTTAATAAAACAAATCTTGCATGATTTATATTCAAACATTTGTAAACGTTGCACTACTTCAAGGGGAACCCATAAATTTACCCACTTTGATTATTAGACATATGGAAAATAATCGTCAAAATAAAATGTCTACCTTATAGGATGTTGATATCGCATTTTCTTGTGTAATAAAAGGATAGACGTTAGTGAATATGTTGAGCATCCAATTTTATATAAAGGTAAAATATGAAAGATTCTCTAAAAAATCAAGATACATAAGCCTATGATCGATGTATTTGTTCGAAGTGGGAAGTGTATACATATTTTAAAGTCTTTATGCATAACAATTGGCCAGTTAATGACTGTGCACAACCTCATCTTCTTGGACAGTGACAATTATATAGGAAAAATAGAGATCCACCAATACAGTTGGAGCCACCACAAACACTTAGTACTGATAGTAGTAGTATGAGGATATTGCCTGAATGTTAGATGCATGAGATCACCAGTTATCCCTGTTGCAATTACTACCACATCTTCATGTGGGCCGACCACATTTCTCATATCATCGTCCTCAAAACAAATTATTGGGGAGGGAGCTCGATGCTGATGTGTCGAGGTACCCACTTCTAATTGAGTAATCAAACTCACTATATGTCTTTTCCCGGAACTGTTTGAATTTCCTGCAACAATATCACCCAAAAAATTTCCGAAAATAAAAAATATACACATAAATCACTAACCTTTTTTTAGACGATTTATTCTGCCATGCTAATATCATTTCTCCCTTCTTTTCGATCTAAGTACTTTGTTGCAACATCAAAATAATCTATCTCCTCGGAAATAACTAACACAGTTTCTTCTTCTTTTGACTTTTCTTTGGCCGTCGGATTTTTGTGGGATCTCTATTTTACAAAATCGGTCAATTTTCCATTTTCAGTTAACACTTATATCTCTTTCTTCAATGCAATAAACGATTTTGTGTCATGGCCAACATCTTTGCGATACTTGCGGAATCTAGTGTTTCTATTTTCCCTCGGAGTTTGAATAGGGAAAGGCTTACGAAATTATACATGACCACGAGTTTTATCAAAAAATTTAGCCACACACTCAGTCATATATGAAAAATGTTATGGTGGGATCCACTTGTTAGATATTGGCCTATCAACTTGTTGTATACAATACGTTTTCTGATTTACTGTGGGCCTCGAAGGATATTGGTTTGTTCTTTTAGGTTGCACACTTATTCGAGAAGGTTGAGTAGTAGTAAGAGATCTTTAAAATTGATTCTGCTCCAACTGATCACTAGATCTTATTTCCAATGCTTGAGTTTCTTCTACCAGTATTTTTTTCCAACTTGATCAAGAAGAGCCCCAAATGTCATTGCCTGACTTTCAGCCACGATTGTCTTTCAATATTCCATGGAGAAGCCCCATTCGATACGCTGCTAAAGCCACATAATCTTTACAGTATTCCATATCAGTTTTTTTCCTTAACAAAACGATTGGTATAATTTTTCAAACTTTCCCCAACCTTTTGTCTAAAATATATTATGGTGTCTCTCTTAGCTTAAACTTTTTTACTCTCCATGAAATGCTGCTGGAAAACATTCCTAAACATATCAAACTTTTTTATATAACCTTGCGGGAGTCGATTATACCACTTTGAAGCAACTCCATTAAAGGTTTAAGAGAAAGCCATGCACAACAACTTATCATCATCATTAAAATTAATCATAATTTTTTTGAATTTAACAATATTACTGTGAGGAACTTGCGTCCCATCGAATTTTTCCAGCTTAGAAATATCAAAATGCTTTGGAAGATTGCAGAAAGTATATATGAGGCCAAAGAAAAAGACCTCCAATTATGCCCTCCTTTGTAAACATTAGCTCTTGGACCCTCATGAGCCATCGCATAGAGACCTTCCTCAGAAAGAGCTGTGTATTGATTACTTACACGATACTCAAAATTTTGACTTCATGATTGATTTTGGACATGCACAACGTGATATTTCTTCACATAGTCCTCAAAATCCTGATCTTTCCCTTTCAAATCTTTAGTGCGATACCTCGATCGATGCCCATTTTTATGCCTCTTCGAATATTTCTTTATGATATCCTTTTTCCTACGATACACTCTTCTGGAGAAAATTTGCTAGAGTCATAGAGTGAATCATCACTTGACTCAGAGGATTTTATACCTGTACCTTGGTTTTAACTTTTTATTCGAAGAATAACGATGATGCCTCCGGTATCTGTCCTTCTTACTGATTCAATGGTAATGATCTGACTCACCTTTCTCAGTTTCAGTTTCTCTTCGGACTTTAGACCGAACTTTCTTAGAAGCAATCGATGTATCTCTTTCAGAATTCAGTGTTTCAATTTCCTCCAACAACTCATTTCTCAGAGCAACCAACATAAATTCTTCTAAAATTTCAACAGCGTGCTGATCATCATGTAGTTGATCGATTTCCATATTATTTTCCACAGGGTTCTCTTCGAACTCTTATCCAATTACTAAATCATTATTCATCTCTAAGTCTCCTCAAATTTCCATCACTTTATTTTCAAAATTTCAACAAAGTTTTAAAATACGATTCCAGGTATCAAATCATTCCCACAGACGACGCCAATGATAGTACCATAAATCTTTTAAAGAGGTTTTAGAGTAAAACAATGTTTATAGGACCAAATCTGTTATTAAAATTACTTAGTCAATATTTTAGAGAGAGAAATCTATATTTTTAGAGAGAGAAAGTAAAAAATAATAATTGTGTAATAATTAATCAATCACCATTTCCAAGAATGGGGTGGTGCTTTTATACTACAAATATTAGGTCTCATAAGTTTAACAATTTACTAATTATGGTCATATCCTCAAGTCTATTGTTTGTTATGAATTTGTCATTTACCATTACATAATTATCAATTTCTCCTAAGAGACTTTCTTTATTAACAAAACACCCTAACTTTCTTAGATCTTTATTCTTCCCTTATCAATTGTTACAAAAAAATCATCCAGAGTTTATTAAAGGTTCTGATGTTACTTGTGGCACGCCATTGAATTAAATGAGAGAAACTCCATTCAATGTTAGAACGAAAGCTTTGTATTTAGAACCGTTATCCGTTCCTGTTTAGTGCAACATCTAAATTATGAAGTTTTCCACCTAGTGGTCTAGATCACCCTTACCAGTGACTTGGAGGTAGAATTATTTGTACAATTTATGATACGAATGGAGATTTTACTATTGAACTTTCCAATTTTTTGTCCATAGGCTGCTAGTCGATCCCTGCTCTTTTATCAATCAAAGCTCGATTACCATGATGATAGGTCGTATATTGGCTAAGAGGGTGATACATTTTAATTTCACCCCTACTGCAACGGCTGTCTCGTGCATGCTACTAAGGGGGCCTTAAGGGTTGTTGACGCTTTCGTCAGCCGAGACAAGTGGATAACCGAATGGAATTTGGGATAATTTGATCCAGTTTGAGGTTGATAATTTTGTTGGGTTGGTGGAGGAACAACAACCGGATAATAATGTATTATGAGTTCCGCTCATACTTGAGTTTTTTGGGCATGATACTTCTGGAATCCTGCTATAGGGGTATATGGACACGTCAGGCCAAATAGATGAGGTGTTTGTTGGTGTTATTGATGGTTCAGAGTGGCTGTTGGAGGAGGCATGGTATGGGCCGTTGGGTCGTTTGATCTCTTCTCTCATTTTCACAAGCATGTTTCTTCTGTTATGGGTTTTCTCTCGAGTTTTAGTATTCTTTGGTAAATCTCGAGGTTTGGCTCATTTTCTTTCTTCTATAGTTTTGTTGTTTACTATTTTTATGAGCATGCTCGATATGATCCAATCACGCTATCCCTGTTTTTATCAAAATATAGATTATGCATGTATGTTATGTATTGATATTATTTTTATAGGACTATCTATGTTGTCTTTATTTTCTTCGTTCATCTATGTAGGTTTGTGGATTTAAGATTCAATCATTTGCTGAGTCGGCTTGGCCAGTGCTTCAAGGTATGTTTTTATCATACCTAAGTTACTCTCCCGGAGTTCTTTTGCTAAGATATTGAACTATATATGTAGGATTTTCCTTGCCTCTATGGATGGATCCGATTTTTTAGTCAGCTAATTGATTATGTTGGTTCCTTCTGATGAGATTTTTTCATGTTCTATTTTTACCATTTTTCAATAGCTTGGTTTTTTGTGAAGTATGATTATGACTTTGCAAGCTGTTAAAATTTAATTGTTGAAGCTTTATTGTGGGATGCATTGGTCAAGCTAAGGAACCAACCATAATTCCATCTTATGCTGCATTGGCTACATCGGCTGGGAAGCCATTGGTCAAGCTGAATGGCTACATCAACCAAGATATTGGTTGCATCGGTCAGAAAGCCATTGGTCACGCCGAGCAAAAGTATTGACAAGGAGGCCATTGGAAGATGCGAATGCTGCATCGGCCTAGAGGCCATTGGACAAACAAAAGTTGCATATACCACTAGTGTCATGTATAGAAATCTGGCCAAGCACGTGGTAGAGTTGTGCCAAAACCAACTGACCTCAATCATACTTACCCATCGTTTGGTAATTGTTTATGAAACTGTAAGTAATCAAGTGAAATACCATTACCAGTTTTGTTGGCGCATATAGTAGCTCATAAAATGTAAAGTATATAAGCTCGGGTAGCATGATTTTATAGTGCATTAGTGACCCTATTATCATCATATCGTCCGTCATAAAATATATCCCGCAACCAATACAAAGTCAAACTATTCTCATTTTTTAGGTTGCTACCTAGGTTAAAAGGCTGTATATCATGCATCTTACCATACGTTCTCAACTTCTCCGCTTCATCATTAAAAGAAAGAATGCCAAAAGCATTACCTCAAACAAGAAAGCCGGTAATAACATGGACATCGTCGAGAGTGATAGTAATAAATATGTCTATGCATGTCAATTATCGAGAAACACTTAATTAAGTGAATGTTGGTACACCAACGAAATAGAGCCTCGATGAGCGATTCAGTAAGAGTTATCACGAACCTCTCGCGTACTCTACTTTATTATGACTCAAGTCTCACTTTCGGAAACTGTCACACACCAAGAAGAAGTTTAGGCTTACTCAATCCTAAAAAATATAATAAACATAAAAATCATAACTAATAAAGTTATAAATTGAAATAAAGTTGAAACTAAATTAAAACAATGTGGTTGTAATACTAAAGTTGTAAACAAACTTACATCATCGTTGAAAATGATGTACGCCTTCGTGGAGGTTGTAATCGGGATGAGGGACGTGGGGATTGGCTTACTCAAATTCTTCCTCATGCACTAGTTGAAAAGATGACTCAACAACACTACTGTGAGCCGCAACCCATCATGTATGGTGACTCGTATCATCAATTGCTTCATAACACATACATTGTCTAGTATATAAACCTGAACCATTAGGGACCACATATCGTGTCTCTAGTGCTACGGGTGACGAATATCATCAACTACTTCATGATGCATATGAGGGATGAATCTCAACCCCATTTTCTGGTCACTATGGTCTTTCTTCTCACTATATATGCAAATAAAAAATATATTTGATTTACGAACAAATAAAAGAGACGAAATGCATATCTTAAAATTAGTAAACAAATCATAAATTGTAAACTATATACCCATCATATAAATCTATCTCGATAAAAACTAAACTATATATATAGTAATAATTATAACCCTATCTAGGTAGACACTAAAATACATACAAACCCGCTTAACATTTGAGCAATTTTATAACTTTTTCCAAACAATCCAAATCTGCTCCATGCAACTGAGATAGTTGCGAAACTCTTGAATTATGGAAACAACTACTTCCAAGTTTTTTTCCAGAAGTGTTTTATTGTCTCATGAGATTGCTATCTTTTGGACACATGTAGTCATTCCAATTGTGATACCCTTTACTATGCAACTACTATTATACCACCGATGTTGCTCTCATGACTTACCGTCCGATGTTGCTATCATGACTCGTGATCTGATCCATCTGTTCCTTCAAAAAATTGTGTATTCTACACTTCAGCTCACCGAACCCTTCGTCGGATGTTACTAAGACAAAAATTGATGAGCATTTGTCCCTTATTTGCGATAACTTTCCATTTCAACATGTTCATCGTTTTCATCTACAATGATAAATACCATAAGAGTTGCGTCCAATAGATCACATATGGAGACAACATCAAGTCACAAATGATCACTGAATTTCTCATTGGTTTCTTTATATATATTGAACATATCAGAAGGCGACATCCCGCATTTTCCAAATAGATCATGTACATATATAATAGTTGTTTGCAGATGTTTGAGATCAGATGTTTGAAGTGGTCTGTCACAAATTTAGCTGGTGCTTTAATTTATAAGTCAACCTTTCAGTCCGGTTGATTTATAAATTAAAAGAAAATTTCATACTTTCCAAATTCAATATACGATCTAGGATAAACAACTTAATTCCACATGAATTGTAAACGAAACTTTAAAAAATTTATACAAAAAATATGAATCCAAATCTTCGTCGTCGCGAATACGTCTTCTCTGTTATTTTCTATCTAATTTTATTTTTCTACTTTGGGTCTCCTCTCTTAGTCGGAATCTAAATTGGATTCAGACTCAAACTCGGAATTTTTCCCGAATTGCTCTTGTATTTACTGTGTTTCCTATTTTCTTCGTTCGATTTTTTCTCTTCTTTAGTAACTTCCCAGTGCAAATGAGTACGATGATATTTGGAAATTTTAGGTTTGCAGTGAAGATTATTTCTCTTAGTTGATCAGTAAGTAATTCAGAGTAAACTAGAAATTTTTAAAATATTTAATATTAAAATAAATTTAAAAACTTTTATTTCAAAAAAGTACATTTAAAAATGGACAAAAATGAATTATAAACTAATTTTGGTACTATAATAAAAGTAACATTTTATTTAACTCATTAATAACAATAATAATAATTTTATTATTGTTTTTAAGGAAAATGAAAATCTTATTAAAATAAAAGATTGGTAAAGAGTAAAGAGCATCCCAACACACTAGGTAAATAGGACTAGATAGCAAATTTAGCGATAATGTATCAATTTTTCTTTTCCAACCGATACGGTAGAAGACTAGTTATGTTTACTTGCTTAATTAGGTAGGTAAAATTATTATTATTTTTAGCAAAAACAAAACTTTATTGATGTTGAAAGATATTACAGCGTTTAGGTATTACAGATATTACAGTGACTAGAACCTAAAGCTATTGAAGACATTGAAAAATCAACATTTGGATCTTCAACATCCTTTTGATTATTTGATCATCAATATGACTGTTGAATTATTCCCATAGCAAGATTAAAACTCCTTCTTCTTGATCTACAATCCACCGCTTCTTGGAACATTGATCTATCAGAGTCTTACTGCCAAAATCTCCATGTTATGTACCTGCAAAGAGAAAACAAAAACAATAATCAGGGAGAAACCTGCCATGAAGGGTTAGTATATTAATCTGAGAATCTAAAATAACCCAAGTTCATGCTTTCTAACAGAAGAATAGCATTGAGCTGACTAGGGAAATTCAAACCATTGAAAACACAATCATGCTTTTTTTCCAAAACATACTTAACTAACCAATCCACAGCAACATTTTCTTCTCTAAAAACATGTTTTAAAGTCATCTCTGATGAAAACAATTTTCTGCAACATGATAAAACTTTGGACAAAAACCAGGGGAACTTATTATAAGCAAGCATATTAAACAATTGCAAACAATCAGTTTCAATATCAACATGAATCAGATTGTTCCTAAAACAGTATTGTAAACCATATAATAAGGCTAATGTTTCAGCAACAACATGTGAACTCTTCCCTATCAAGAAACCTTGACCCACAACTAACTCACCGCTATGGTTCCTAAGAATGAAGCCACTGCTAGATTATCCATTAAACAATGAAGAACCATCACAATTAAGCTTGAGCCTATTGGTGAAACGGGGATGCCATTTGATGTATAAACTGGTTTTACTATCTAAACTGTTATTGTGACAATCTAATTCTTTAGCTATGTTCAAATCATATCTCCAATGATTTCTTTTTAATAAAGATGATCTATCTAGACATAACAGAATATATTTAACTTGTTTTACTATTGTTATCTCTGAACAAAATCTACCCTCATGTTTCAACTTATTTCTGGCCATCCAAATGGACCAAAAAATCAAGGATGGGATAATAGTTCTAATATGTATTCTAGAATGAGCCGAAGAGAACCATCTATTAACTATATCATTAATTGACATATGACTTCCAACTAAGACTCTGAAAGTATTAGAGAAATAAGACCAGACCTTTCATATCATTGGACAACTGACAAACAAATGATTAAGGGATTCATAATCAGCACAGAATTGACATTTAGAGGCTAAACTTATACCTCTATGCTGAATATTAGCGTCAACAGGAATAATGTTGTTTAAAACTCTCTATAGTGTTATAGAACATTTTATGGGAGTTATATTATTCCAAATTTTACTTTTAAATGTAGACTCAACATGCTTAATTCTTAGGTTGTCAACACTTTGTTTAAGGTTAAAATTTCCATCTGGTGAGTCTCCAGATAATCACATCATCATTATTTTGATTAAAACTAATGTGAGCCATTTTGTTAACAACTAAATCACTATTAATATCATCCATAAGTTTAGTCAGGTCCCAAGAGTTATTAAACTAGTATTCATTAACCTTAGTATAGGTGTACCAGTTGTTAGATTCAGAATGGTTCAATTGGAAAATTGGGTTCTTATCAAACCATCTATCTAAAAAGAAGTCTACAGTACCCTTCCATATTTCCCAATGTATATGTTCTTCTGCTTTGATCCTAACTTTTAACATCCTTCTCCATATATGAGAATCAGATTGTTTAGATACAACTTGTAAAGGATGAAGATTAGAACAATACTTATTATATAGCAAATTAGCCCATAGAGTTTTATTAGACCTAAAGTTATACCATAATTTGAAAGATAAAGCTTCTTGAATTGTAGAAAGATCTCTTAGGTTCAGACCATTTTCACTAAAAGGTTTACATAGACTAAGCCAATCTTTCCAAATAATTGTTTTATTGCTTTCAGAATGACCCCATAAGAACTTATTAAGAAGCTTATTAATCCTATTAATAATAGATTTAGGTATTACAATACACTGCATATAATATAAAGGGTAAGCTAACAGAACAGATTTGATTAAAATCAATCTCCCTCCAAAAGATAAAGTTTTAGAATTCCAAAGATCGATACTCAATCTGATCTTATTTATAATTCCATCATAATATGAAGTCTTATTCTTAAGGAAGATTGGAACTCCTAAGTGTTTAAAAGGCAGAAAACTATGATTGAATCCAAGTAGAAGTTCAAGAGATCTAATTTTAGGTCTGGGAAATATTGATGACACCACAAAAGATGTTTTCTGGAAATTTATTTGTTGTCCTGATAATATTTGGTAAGTTAACAAAAACCTTCCTATCTTTTTAAGATTTCTTACAGAACCATTCAAAAACAATAGTAAATCATCAGCAAAGGCCAAACAGTTTATAGTAATTGAGCTTCTAGTTCTGTAAATTTAGGAGGGATCTAAAGCTATACAATTATTCACTCCTCTAATAAAGAATTCTTCAGCTAATATAAAAAGAGAGGGGGATAAAGGATCCCCATGCCTAATGCGATTAGAAGACTTAAAATAACCGTAGCCATTAATAATTACTGAGTACTGAATGTGTTCTATGCTCTTTTTAATTAAGTTAATGACCTGAAAACTAAAACCAAAGGATCTCAAAACTTGGTAAATGAACTTAAAATTAAGTTTATCAAAATCTTTCTTCATATCCAAATTTATAATAATATTACTGCCCCTTTGCTTTTTGTTTAAATCATTGACCAACTCTTGAGTAATCAGAATGTTCTCTTGTATAGTTCTATTTGGAACATATGATCTTTGCTCTCTATAGATTAGCCCAGGTAATAGTATACTTAATCTATTATTAATGAGTTTGGATATAATTCTGTTTAGAACAGAGCATAGACTAATTGGTCTGAACTCAGACCAAAACTTAGAATTTAGTTTCTTTGGTATTAAGCAAATAGAGGTAGCAAACAACCCTTGAGGGAAACTATCTTTATCAAAATAATCAGATATGGCATTAACTAGATCCTCCTTTATTATAGACCAACATTCAATATAAAATCTGGAGTTGAAACCATCAACTCCAGAGACACTAGAACTGTTTAAACCTCTAATAACCCTATGAACCTCATCTAAAGTAAGCTTAGCTAATAGTGATAGATTATCAAGATCACTAACAAGATTTGGGATAATATCAATAAGAAAGTCAGGAATAGGATCATCTGATACATCATTTGTATTGAGAAGCTCTGAAAAGTAGGTTACAACTGACTCACCTATAAGCTTATGGTCATCTAATCTTTCATTATTAACTAAAATTTCATCTATCCTATTTCTAGACCTCTTCTTTTTAACATAATTGTGAAAAGTCTTAGTGTTTTTATCCCCATCTTTTAACCATTTAGAAGCAGATTTTTGTAACCAGAAAGTTTCTTCCCTAGCTAATAAAACCAGATGTTTAGACTTAAGTTCAGAAAGTTTTCTATTGTTTTCTACAGAGTAAGACACCTCTAACAAACTCTCCAAAATACTAATTTCCTCTTCAGTTTTTTCAATACAATAAAAAATGTTGCCAAAAACATCTTTATTCCAGATTTTTAAATGAGTTTTAAGCCTTTTCAACTTAAACCAGAAAGAATGAATGGAATTGAAATGAGGAGGTAGGTCTAAAGGATACAACCAATTATTTTCAACTGTAAGTAAGAAATTAGGATGGCTAAACCACATGTTTTGAAACCTAAAAGAAGGTTTAAAGACAGACAACACAGAAGAGACAGAAATTAATAAGGGAGAGTGATCTTACCCAGTTCTGGTCAGATGCCTCACCCTTGTAACATTAAACTTTTCCCTCCACTTATCATTATGCAAAACTCGATCTAATCTTTTCCATTTATGACTATTAGTCCATGTAAAATTAGTACCTGAGAATCCAGGATCCTCAAGACAACAATCAAAAATCATATTGTTAAAATCCTCCATTGAGTTCATACACAGTGTAACACAGTTTATTTGTTCACTAGCATTGGAGATAGTGTTAAAATCTCCAACCACTAGCCAAGGTTCAGTTGAAATATTGTTTGAGATATCTCTCAATTGGTTCCACAGGGTCATTCTTAAAAGTCTATTGCATTTTGCATATACTATGGTAACCAGAAACTCATCCACAGAGTCAGAATGGTTTACCATAGTATGGACAAATTGGTCAGAATCTAAAATAATGTTAATCTTATAAGAATTTTTCTAAAATAACCAAATTTTGTTATTTTTATTACCAAAGTATTGATCAAATCCTAATTTTGTAGAAGTTTTCTCTAACTTTTCATTAGACAGCATAGGTTCCTGAATAACTATTAGATCAATTGAAAACTTTTTAATTAAACTCTTAATTCTTCTAATTGTGTTGATATTACCAACTCCTCTGGCATTCCAATTCAAAAAAGAGACTGTCATTTCTTAAGTAATTTTTAGGATCTCACAGATCCTTTGAAGGCTAGAGGTTTGTTAATTAAGTTGTTTTTAAACCTTTAATTTTAACTTTGGAGGATTTCTTATTACTTATCTTATCAGGAATATCTATAAGTCTATTCATAGGAGAGTTAGGGAGACTTAAATTTAGTCTATCACTAGATATATCACACAATTCCTTATCAGACATATTATCCTCATTCAGTATATTAAAAGTATTGCTAAGGTTTATAGACTGCAAGGCCTCAATCACATCACTATCATTTAAAACATGAGAGTTTAAATTCTGATTAAAAACTAAGCAATTATCATTTGTCTTCATAGGTAAAGGATTATTAATGTTTATTTCAGCATATTTATTAAGTAATATCTGGTTATCATTAACATGCTCACTAATATCATTATTATTGGGAACTATCACAGATTTAAGCTTATGAATCTATTTCTCTATTATTTTTAGCATTAACTTGCAAATTTAATTGTTTTTTATGGCTTAATTCATCAACTTTACAACTAGATTCACTATGACCTAGATGTCTACACTTTTTACAGTAAGCAGGTATGTCATTGTAAATGAAATCCTGCCAATAACCGTCTCGATCCCCAAAGCTTATCCAAAGTCTTTGGGGAAGGAGACTTGAGGTATCAATAACAGTCCAAGCCTTACAAATGTTATAACTAGCCCTATTTTTATAAGGTATCCATGTTTCCAAAGGCAAACCAATTGCCTTTGCTAAATGTTCTATGGTATCAGTGTTATACATATGTTCAGGAATTCTGGGAAAAGATATCCAAACGGGAGTCAAAGGAGACTCCCGTTTGGGGTTAAAATCAGTAGACCCCCTAAGAATTCTAAAAGTAAACTGACCCACAGTCCTAACAGTTCGTTTCCAAAAAGATTTAACATCAACTAAATCATCGAATTCAACAAACACATGCCTATAATCCCACTTAAACACACTGTCATTTCCTAAGAATCTAAATAAACCCTAAAATCAGACAATGAAGGGGTACCAAATGAAAACTTAGCTATTAACGTAAATTTAGAGAGGGAAGAAAGAAAGATCTTATCTGGTTCATCAAATTTGACGAAAGTGTATCCATCTTCCACTCCAGTTGAGACATTTGCATGCACGAAAGGGTGATCTTTCCTTGCTTTCCCATCTGAAAAGGTCCTTCCCGAGTTCATCTTCAGCACCTCAGCGAACGCCAGTCTTGAATCTGGCTTCTGTCCCTTGGAATCGTCCCGGACTTGATTCCGATTTGAAATTTCCCCTTCAAAAATAGGGTTTTCAAAAAACTTTTCACGAGCAACAGGAAGTTGCAAGACCGAAGTCGATTGATTCCTATCTACTGAAAGATTTGGGAAATGGGTTTGATTTTGTAGATGTGGAAGAGACAGGTGAGATTTGGGAAGGTGCGATTTTTGGAGCTCTTCGAGAGGAAGAGACTGGTGTGATTTGGGAAGGAGCGATTTTTTGAGCTCTTCGAGAGGAAGAGACTGGTGTGTGACGGCATAGATAGAGAGAAGGAAGAGTAATGCTAGGGTTAAGAGAAGGAACACTCCGATTTAAGCCTTGAAATCAAAAAGCCCAAGTCTAGGTAGATATAAAATTAGAGTGACAGGTACCCACTTTCTATTATTATTCTTTATTCTTTGTTTCTCTCTTCCACCAATAAAATTAAAAACTACCTTAACTATAAAAACACTGTTGGATTATTTCTTAATCTAAAATTATAAACATAAAATTCAAGGTATATTTATCGATTTTTTTTTTATAGTAGCTTTTGGTGATGCTCTAATGTACTAAAGAGTAAAGAGTACTTGAATTTCACGAAGGCGCTAAATGAAAAAAAAAAAACAAAATGGGATAAAGTCCTTGTATGAAGATTGATGGCTGAGCTAATCGGGAAAGATGGCTGAGCTAATCGGGAAAGCACTTGCGGAGAGTACTTTTACTAGGAGAAAGGAATTCTTCAAGAGTGCTGACGTGAAGAGGGAGATTCGGTGCTAAAGATGATTTACCATAGAGAAACAGAGGGAGAACTTGATACTCAATCCAGCGCTTTAGGATTCGATTATTTGATGGAGACATGATTCAGATAAATATTAGCCAGAATAAGGAGGATTAGCTCTCTCGAGAGATGATCTAGAGGACCAGAAGCGACTTGAACTGAGAGGAATACTTGACTGGATGAGCTCGGGAGGGAACTTTAACCTATGGGAGATGATGGCCAACTATACGATGAAATTATATAGCAGATGATCAAGAATCAGAAGATTCGAGGAGTGCGAGACTTATGAAGACTAATGGGCGATGAACTGATGGATCGGAGAAAACAGAAGAGCAGCTCCAAAAGATGAAACAGTGCTTTGGCTATTGATTTCTTGATGATGGATTTCAAAGAGAGAACCAGAGTTGCTGATCTTTATTTCCTGCAATTGATTTTGTCAGGTAATAATTCCCTGCTTTGAAGATAGTTAGTACTACTTTAGAAGGAAATATTGTAAATTCCGATTCTGAAAGAATTGATATGTTTGATTAGACCAGAGCTAGGTTATGTCTCTGAAGAAATCAAGTTCCAAACTGTCTTGAAGAGCAATCGCCCTTAACTTGTTTGGGATTTGGTCAGCATTTAGGTCTATTTTAAGCTTGCACTTGTGTGTGTCCATCTAGCAAGCCAGTCAGCAGCTGTGTTTTATTCTCTATTGATGTGAGAACCTGTTATATTATCTTATAAAAGCTTCCTGCAACAATTTGTAAGAGGAGAAATATACCAAGGGATATCTTGATTGAATAGCATAGCAATTAAGATATTTGAGTCTGTTTCAATATCTATGTTAGTTAGGTTTAGATTAGAGCATAGGAGAAGTCCGTCTAGAAGAGCACGCCATTCAGCATTGAGAGGATTTTGTTTACCATACAGCATGCCTATAGCATAGATTATGTCAACATTCGAGTTTCTGGTAATGGCACTTCCACTAGCTTCTCCACTTACATCACAAGCACCATCTATGTTAAGTTTTTGTCTGTTGATTGTAGGAGGATGCTAGTTGATATAGCCGACCTGGGTAGTTGAGGTTATTATAACAGCCAAGGTCCATAGCATCATTGTTGTCTTTATCCCAATGGTCCCTTTTAAGAAGGCTAGCCATATCCAGCCTTTGAATTAGAGTTTTGATTTGGTTGATGGTTGAAGAAACACTGATCTTTGTTTGATGATATTTAGCCTTGTTTCTATTAGACCATATAGTCCAACAGATGATAGCATGGAGGATAGTACGGATATGAGTTTCTTTAGATGCAGACCAGAACCAAAGTCTTGTTATGTGCTGAATGGTCATGTAGTTTCCGGTTGTGATATTGAAAAGATTCCTGAAATAGAGCCAAACATCCCATGAGTTCCTGCGTTTAAAGTTCTTTTATACATCCCATAACATGTCAACTGAGAAGCTGCGTGTAGCACATGGCGTGAAGCATCTCCACGTGAAGACATGGATAGCGTGGTAGAAGGTGATAGCTGTATAAATCTAAACGCCACCTTCTACAGTATATTGAGAAAATTTGCATACCAAGCAGTAGATCATGCTTTCACAATTCTTTCAAGACTTTCTTTCACAAATTCTATTTCAAGCATGTTTGGTATGTGCCAAATATATGTGCTAAAGTATTTGCTATATAGGTTTTGTTACAATAGAATTCAACTTTGCGTTCTACCTACTTCAAGACGCGCTGATAATGCCAACTCGAACTTGTATAGGGATGGTTTCATTTTATCCTTGACTTTGAAAGATGGAAATATTGGCTACGGGGAGGTCACACCTCTGGAATTCTTTGAAGAGAGCCTGGTGGATGTAGAAGAGCAGCTTCGTTTCTTTGTTCATGTGCTGAAAGGAGCTAATATTAGTCACATGATTACACTACTGAAGAGCTTATTCTCTTCTTGGATATGCAATGACTTGGGTATTCCTGCATCATCAATCTTTCCATGTGTCATATGTGGTTTGGAAACGTTTTTTCTCAGTGTAAAGGCAGCTACGGTAGGTTCCAGCTTCTTCAATATACTTCATCTGCAGACATAAAAGAACAAGATTAAAGCTAATGAGTTCACCTTCTCTAATGTTATAAATGCTTGTGTTGCTCCTACATCTGCTGTAGAACAAGGAAAACAGATTCATGCCTTTATTATAAAATCAAAGTTGAATAATGCTTTATACGTTAGCAGTGCTCTTGTAACAAAATATATGCAAAAAGTGGCTTGTAGAAGCACTTGAATCTGGTTAGTGCAGCGGGTCACATTTTAGAAGCTTTCATGAATTACAGCAATCCAGTTGCTGCTTTATTCAGAGGCTTAGGTGGCCTAGATGACACTATATCTCGCTTGGAACTGGAAGTTTATGTAGAGTGTGGATCAATTCAACAAGGTCAAGATTCTGGCTACATTGGGAGTTCTGTAGGAGTTTACACTAATGAAGATCGAGCAATCAGGATGAACTATCCAATTTGCTGAAAATTCTAAGGGTCGTGATCTTAAAGCAATGTAAGTTGATACAACTGTTCTCGGATTCTCTACGCAAGAGGCTGCAAATTCGCCATACATTGCATCTATGGGAGTTTATGTCTTTAGAAAAAGTATTTTACTGGAGCTTTTAAATTGGAGTTGCCCATCGTGCAAAGACTTCGGGTCTGTAACTATTCCATCTGCCACTAAGCAGCATAATGTCCAAGTTTATTTATTCAATGACTATTGGGAGGACATTGGAACGACAAAATCCTTTTTTGATGCGAACTTGGGCTCTTGCTGAACAACCAGCAAATTTGAGTTTTATGATCCAAAGACACCGTTTTTTAATTCTCCTAGATTCTTGCCACCAACCAAGGTCGATAATAGCAAGATATTAGATTTCATAGTTTCACACGGTTGTTTCCTTGGAGAATGTGTTGTACAACATTCTATCATTGGCGTGCGCTCACGTCTAGAATCTGGAGTAAAGCATAGGGATGCTATGATGATGGGTGCAGACTATTATCAGACACAGGCTGAGATTGCATCGGTTCTATCAGAAGGAAAGGTTCCGGTGTTGGACAAAACACCAAAATCATGAATTGCATTATCGACAGGATTTCCAAAATAGGAAAAGATATGACGAAGAGCTTTTATGCTACAGTGAATGTAACCTCAGTTATTTGAAGATGAAGTTTTGCGGCTGACAGAAACCGTTCAAATGAAGAAAGAGGGGCACATTTAAATGAGAAATTAATATTTTGATATATTAGAGTTATTTTATTTAGCAAATCAAATTCGATTGCATTCAGACTTAATTTGATTTTTTTTAAATATTTTTATTTTATATTTTTAAAATATTTGATTATGGTTTATGAATGTCTCGTATATAAAGCATTTCATACCTAAATGTTAAACATTTGTGTTTATTGAAAACAAGAAAATCAAACTTTTGTTTAGAGAACTATGTGTTTTTTAATTCAGAATTGTGTTCTTGAAATCCTAGATTAGGGTCACGTCTATCTATTACTTTTTTCTTCTGTTTAAGCTTCATCATCCAGAGGTTAAAATCAATATCTATGTTTAACTTCTCTACGTTAAATTTCGTGGAACTCATCTTGGTGTCTTATCTTGGTTTATCGTTGAGAACCTTCTCCACGGCCTTAAGATTGGAAACAACATTTGTCATTTCTTATTTGGATCAGCACTTCACAAATAGTATTTATTTAGATTATCCACACCCATCGCACCACTTGTTGGGTAAATTCCTCATATACAGCACATCTGCTTTAGAATCAACAACACAAAACCCCAACACTGCTAACATTTGGACAACGTTAGCCAAAAACCAATACCTAGTCGAAGTCTATTTGGTTGAAGTAAAAAATATGCAAAAAATAAAATAAATAGAGCCACACAAATTCGCTTCGTACTCAAAGCTTAGTTGTGAGCCTTTAAAGCAACAAGAGAAGAAACAAAATAATATAAACCCAAAGCACACACCACACATATTTAGCGTAGTTCGGACTGTGAAGAAATTCTACATTCACACACAAGATACATAAAATTTATATATAATAGGTTACAAGAGGACTCTTAAAACACTGATTACTCAATCACTCTTATTTGTTACGGAACCCAATCGCTTTAAAAAGGAACTATGAATCTCAAAATTTATATTCAAGTGTTAACCCTTTACCTCAATTATAGTCAAAAGCTTATAGTTTTTTCTCCCAAAGTCTCCAAAGTGTTTCACTTGCAGTAAAAACTTAAATAACTATCTCTTATGATGTATATAGGATCAAATATATGCACAAACCTCCCCATCTCATTTTAAGACACTCGATTTTCTCATTTGGTCAGACCAACCAACACATGTAACAAACGATGATGTTGACATCCCTATTGTGCATGCCTGCTTAGGTTGTTTTTATCTTTTGTATCTTGTAGCACGCCTTAATTCAAAAAATCTTAAATTAAGGATTAAGATTAAACATCATTTATGATCCTTACTGATCAAGCTTTTTAGTAACTTCAAAAGCCCTTCTACAACCATGTTATGTCCTTCGGCGTCGTAGATGCTCAGTCCGCTCCTTCAGCCTTCAGCAGTAGCATTCTTCTTTCCTTTGTAAGTAGTCTGCCCTTAAGTTCCAAAAAACTTCTTTACCCCCAAGTATTGGCCACAGTTATGCCTAAGTGATTCAAACAGTTCATACCTCTACATGTCTTTGGTTTGACAACTTGTAGTCTTTGACAATACTTTTATTTTAAAGTTACTTTTAGCATATACATAACAATTCATATAATATGTTTAAATCAATAACGCTTAGAATGGATATTGAGATGTTGTATATATTCCATGTTCGGTGTTGTATTGTTTGTTTATGGGTTTATAGTTATGTAGCCTCATCATGTATGGAAATTATTATTGAATGCCTAGACAAGTTAGGTTGGTTGATATTTTCTTAATACTTAAGCGTTTTGTATAGTAGTCTAGTTAAAGAATTTTATTCTAGTTTGTATTTAAATTTATCGATTAAAAATGATGAAGAATAGATTTTAAATTAAGAGTGTGTCAAATACAATTTATGCAACTGACATAAAAATAATTTGGTATACATATGCGTTATTTAAGTGATGTATATTTCAGATTAATACTCTATTTGTGTGTTAGGTAATAATTGGATTTTAGTATTAGAACGTTTAGTTGACTTATTGAATAACGGTAAAGCTCATCTATTTGCTAAGGGTAAGGAGCAGGTGATTGTTACTAAACTGAACTTTCCAAAACTCCAGAGAGTAATATTGACATTATTTAATGAGTATTTTAATATGGTTAATAAAACAAATCTTGCATGATTTATATTCAAACATTTGTAAACGTTGCACTACTTCAAGGGGAACCCATAAATTTACCCACTTTGATTATTAGACATATGGAAAATAATCGTCAAAATAAAATGTCTACCTTATAGGATGTTGATATCGCATTTTCTTGTGTAATAAAAGGATAGACGTTAGTGAATATGTTGAGCATCCAATTTTATATAAAGGTAAAATATGAAAGATTCTCTAAAAAATCAAGATACATAAGCCTATGATCGATGTATTTGTTCGAAGTGGGAAGTGTATACATATTTTAAAGTCTTTATGCATAACAATTGGCCAGTTAATGACTGTGCACAACCTCATCTTCTTGGACAGTGACAATTATATAGGAAAAATAGAGATCCACCAATACAGTTGGAGCCACCACAAACACTTAGTACTGATAGTAGTAGTATGAGGATATTGCCTGAATGTTAGATGCATGAGATCACCAGTTATCCCTGTTGCAATTACTACCACATCTTCATGTGGGCCGACCACATTTCTCATATCATCGTCCTCAAAACAAATTATTGGGGAGGGAGCTCGATGCTGATGTGTCGAGGTACCCACTTCTAATTGAGTAATCAAACTCACTATATGTCTTTTCCCGGAACTGTTTGAATTTCCTGCAACAATATCACCCAAAAAATTTCCGAAAATAAAAAATATACACATAAATCACTAACCTTTTTTTAGACGATTTATTCTGCCATGCTAATATCATTTCTCCCTTCTTTTCGATCTAAGTACTTTGTTGCAACATCAAAATAATCTATCTCCTCGGAAATAACTAACACAGTTTCTTCTTCTTTTGACTTTTCTTTGGCCGTCGGATTTTTGTGGGATCTCTATTTTACAAAATCGGTCAATTTTCCATTTTCAGTTAACACTTATATCTCTTTCTTCAATGCAATAAACGCTTTTGTGTCATGGCCAACATCTTTGCGATACTTGCGGAATCTAGTGTTTCTATTTTCCCTCGGAGTTTGAATAGGGAAAGGCTTACGAAATTATACATGACCACGAGTTTTATCAAAATTTTTAGCCACACACTCAGTCATATATGAAAAATGCTATGGTGGGATCCACTTGTTAGATATTGGCCTATCAACTTGTTGTATACAATACGTTTTCTGATTTACTGTGGGCCTCGAAGGATATTGGTTTGTTCTTTTAGGTTGCACACTTATTCGAGAAGGTTGAGTAGTAGTAAGAGATCTTTAAAATTGATTCTGCTCCAACTGATCATTAGATCTTATTTCCAATGCTTGAGTTTCTTCTACCAGTATTTTTTTCCAACTTGATCAAGAAGAGCCCCAAATGTCATTGCCTGACTTTCAGCCACGATTGTCTTTCAATATTCCATGGAGAAGCCCCATTCGATACGCTGCTAAAGCCACATAATCTTTACAGTATTCCATATCAGTTTTTTTCCTTAACAAAACGATTGGTATAATTTTTCAAACTTTCCCCAACCTTTTGTCTAAAATATATTATGGTGTCTCTCTTAGCTTAAACTTTTTTACTCTCCATGAAATGCTGCTGGAAAACATTCCTAAACATATCAAACTTTTTTATATAACCTTGCGGGAGTCGATTATACCACTTTGAAGCAACTCCATTAAAGGTTTAAGAGAAAGCCATGCACAACAACTTATCATCATCATTAAAATTAATCATAATTTTTTTGAATTTAACAATATTACTGTGAGGAACTTGCGTCCCATCGAATTTTTCCAGCTTAGAAATATCAAAATGCTTTGGAAGATTGCAGAAAGTATATATGAGGCCAAAGAAAAAGACCTCCAATTATGCCCTGCTTTGTAAACATTAGCTCTTGGACCCTCATGAGCCATCGCATAGAGACCTTCCTCAGAAAGAGCTGTGTATTGATTACTTACACGATACTCAAAATTTTGACTTCATGATTGATTTTGGACATGCACAACGTGATATTTCTTCACATAGTCCTCAAAATCCTGATCTTTCCCTTTCAAATCTTTAGTGCGATACCTCGATCGATGCCCATTTTTATGCCTCTTCGAATATTTCTTTATGATATCCTTTTTCCTACGATACACTCTTCTGGAGAAAATTTGCTAGAGTCATAGAGTGAATCATCACTTGACTCAGAGGATTTTATACCTGTACCTTGGTTTTAACTTTTTATTCGAAGAATAACGATGATGCCTCCGGTATCTGTCCTTCTTACTGATTCAATGGTAATGATCTGACTCACCTTTCTCAGTTTCAGTTTCTCTTCGGACTTTAGACCGAACTTTCTTAGAAGCAATCGATGTATCTCTTTCAGAATTCAGTGTTTCAATTTCCTCCAACAACTCATTTCTCCGAGCAACCAACATAAATTCTTCTAAAATTTCAACAGCGTGCTGATCATCATGTAGTTGATCGATTTCCATATTATTTTCCACAGGGTTCTCTTCGAACTCTTATCCAATTACTAAATCATTATTCATCTCTAAGTCTCCTCAAATTTCCATCACTTTATTTTCAAAATTTCAACAAAGTTTTAAAATACGATTCCAGGTATCAAATCATTCCCACAGACGACGCCAATGATAGTACCATAAATCTTTTAAAGAGGTTTTAGAGTAAAACAATGTTTATAGGACCAAATCTGTTATTAAAATTACTTAGTCAATATTTTAGAGAGAGAAATCTATATTTTTAGAGAGAGAAAGTAAAAAATAATAATTGTGTAATAATTAATCAATCACCATTTCCAAGAATGGGGTGGTGCTTTTATACTACAAATATTAGGTCTCATAAGTTTAACAATTTACTAATTATGGTCATATCCTCAAGTCTATTGTTTGTTATGAATTTGTCATTTACCATTACATAATTATCAATTTCTCCTAAGAGACTTTCTTTATTAACAAAACACCCTAACTTTCTTAGATCTTTATTCTTCCCTTATCAATTGTTACAAAAAAATCATCCAGAGTTTATTAAAGGTTCTGATGTTACTTGTGGCACGCCATTGAATTAAATGAGAGAAACTCCATTCAATGTTAGAACGAAAGCTTTGTATTTAGAACCGTTATCCGTTCCTGTTTAGTGCAACATCTAAATTATGAAGTTTTCCACCTAGTGGTCTAGATCACCCTTACCAGTGACTTGGAGGTAGAATTATTTGTACAATTTATGATACGAATGGAGATTTTACTATTGAACTTTCCAATTTTTTGTCCATAGGCTGCTAGTCGATCCCTGCTCTTTTATCAATCAAAGCTCGATTACCATGATGATAGGTCGTATATTGGCTAAGAGGGTGATACATTTTAATTTCACCCCTACTGCAACGGCTGTCTCGTGCATGCTACTAAGGGGGCCTTAAGGGTTGTTGACGCTTTCGTCAGCCGAGACAAGTGGATAACCGAATGGAATTTGGGATAATTTGATCCAGTTTGAGGTTGATAATTTTGTTGGGTTGGTGGAGGAACAACAACCGGATAATAATGTATTATGAGTTCCGCTCATACTTGAGTTTTTTGGGCATGATACTTCTGGAATCCTGCTATAGGGGTATATGGACACGTCAGGCCAAATAGATGAGGTGTTTGTTGGTGTTATTGATGGTTCAGAGTGGCTGTTGGAGGAGGCATGGTATGGGCCGTTGGGTCGTTTGATCTCTTCTCTCATTTTCACAAGCATGTTTCTTCTGTTATGGGTTTTCTCTCGAGTTTTAGTATTCTTTGGTAAATCTCGAGGTTTGGCTCATTTTCTTTCTTCTATAGTTTTGTTGTTTACTATTTTTATGAGCATGCTCGATATGATCCAATCACGCTATCCCTGTTTTTATCAAAATATAGATTATGCATGTATGTTATGTATTGATATTATTTTTATAGGACTATCTATGTTGTCTTTATTTTCTTCGTTCATCTATGTAGGTTTGTGGATTTAAGATTCAATCATTTGCTGAGTCGGCTTGGCCAGTGCTTCAAGGTATGTTTTTATCATACCTAAGTTACTCTCCCGGAGTTCTTTTGCTAAGATATTGAACTATATATGTAGGATTTTCCTTGCCTCTATGGATGGATCCGATTTTTTAGTCAGCTAATTGATTATGTTGGTTCCTTCTGATGAGATTTTTTCATGTTCTATTTTTACCATTTTTCAATAGCTTGGTTTTTTGTGAAGTATGATTATGACTTTGCAAGCTGTTAAAATTTAATTGTTGAAGCTTTATTGTTGGATGCATTGGTCAAGCTAAGGAACCAACCATAATTCCATCTTATGCTGCATTGGCTACATCGGCTGGGAAGCCATTGGTCAAGCTGAATGGCTACATCAACCAAGATATTGGTTGCATCGGTCAGAAAGCCATTGGTCACGCCGAGCAAAAGTATTGACAAGGAGGCCATTGGAAGATGCGAATGCTGCATCGGCCTAGAGGCCATTGGACAAACAAAAGTTGCATTGGCAAAAAGGCTATCTGTCTTGGCATTTAATGATTGGTGTTATTACTGATATAAGGTTTCAGTTAAGATGGTTACATCTATCTTTCAGTTGGAAACAGAATTAATTACTTCCTTTTGAAATAAAAATTATTATTTATGTTAGGAGTTTGATATTCTTTTTCAGATAGAGATATTAGTACTGAGAATTAAATATATGCTCTTTGAGGCTTCGAAGAAGATGACGTGAATTTGGTGAGAGTATTCAATAGTTGGAAATCAGATTAAGAGAGAGTGATATTTAGATTGCTTCTCAGAAGAATAGAGAGAGAGATGTTGAGAGATTAATCATGTGAGCCTTAGAATTTAGACATCTGTAAACATTGATTCTCTGGAACTTAATCTTGTATACTTTTATATATGATAAGGATATAAATAATTGAGGAGTGAAAGCAGCTATTAAAATTATTGTAATTTGAGTATTTTATAGTTAAAGGATAAATTTAATACATAATGTAAATATAAGGGACTAGGAGTGCAATTTGTTGTAAATGTGTTTATACTAAGTCTAGAAGTGAGGTGAAATATCCTGACTTGTAACTAAATATGTTACTTATAACCATCCATGCCTATAAATAATCGATGGACTTTGGAAATAAAGGTGATTGACATTTTGACTTACGACCACTCTTAATTCCCCTATATTTCTAAAAAGCTATAATTAATTTCTCTCTCTAAAATTACTTCAGATTGTGTTTGTAATTCTATTTTATCTTTGCACAAAGAATTTATACTTAAAATTGGCTACCACAATTGGAGGAATTGAGGTGGCTTGATAACAGATCTAACACTGCAAAAAATTACGATTTAATTACGTTGGATCTTAAAGTCAGAGCTGACCCCACAATCTTGATGGAAAATATCGCACTTGAGTCAGGTTTAGCTAGAGAAGAAAACATGGATGAAATTCAGAGAAATGAACAATATGAACAATCTAACATGGATGATCAGATGAATAAAAAAACTAGTAAAAATAGTTGTTTTGAACGATCAGCTTGACTGGAGGGAGCAACAGATTCAGTTTAGTAAGGTGTGATCTGAGGTACAACGAGTAGATGAGAAAAATGATCTTGAAAATTTATCCAATGAGTGTTATACTACTCACTAGGCACGAAGCGATCAGAAGAAAATATGTTTTCAGTCGGATTAAGAACATCACTCCTCACGAAAGGAGAAGAAAGATAAACATCAGTGTATTTCGATCAGTAAGAGTGAGTCCTCTGGTTCGGATTCTCAGAATGATTTGTTTAGGCAGGAAAGGAATTGGTATTTTTCGAGGAAATAAGGTAGCCGACATCAGAAATCTTGTAGACAACATAAGTCCAGGATGAGAGATAAGGTTAGGCATATAAGGGACAAAACCTTTTGTTCGAGGGTAACACATTAAATTAGTATGTTACACAGGATCTTGACGATTATATCGATACCTCTTCAGAGGTATTTCAATATTTCTAAGGTTGAAAAAATTAATGCTACATAGGATCTTGACGATTATATTGAGCAATTTAAAAATTACATGATGAACTTTGAGGATGATGACAAGTTGGTATGTAGAGAATTCTCACAAACTTTTAAAGGTATTGTTTTAAAGTGGTATAATAGTATTTAGAGGGATCTATAACCAACTTTGGGGTCTTTTATACTACATTTCAAAGATAATTAATGGGAATCAAAGATATGCGAGCTAATAGTGATACCATAATACAATGTAGGAAAGTTGTAGGAGATAAATTAAAAGACTACATAAGACGCTTTGTGTCAATAAAGACTGAATTAGAAGATTGTGAAGAGCAAGTTGCCATGGCAGCCTTCAGGCAAGGGTTGTTTCCGGGTGATTTAAAAATGAGACTATGAGAAGAAGGGTGTTTACATTTGGGTATTTGATAGCCTAAGTTAAGGAAAAAATAAAGTTGAAAATTCAACAAGAGTTCGAATTGAAAGGAGCTTCACACCAAGAAATTCAGAACATATCCTTGTTGGCCAATGGTACCGGTAAAGTTCCTCGAATTACTAAGTACCATCTCGTCCGAGGGTGAATACTAATCCTCCTCCTCGAATAGGAGGATCCTCTCAGCCTGCTAACCATCAACCTCATCGGGTGAGGTCCAACTAATGGATAAAGCCAGATTATTTTACGGAGTTAACTGAAAGCGTGACAACAATCTTTGAGAGAGCCAAGAAACATGATAAATAGGTCGAGGGAGGAATGAAAAAACAAATTTTGCAAATACCATAATAACATGAGGCGTGAAAATACGAGTTGTATAGCACTGAAGAAAGAAATTCAAATTTTGATAGAGAACGACAAGTTAACAACTTTTCTTAAAGGACAAAGTAATGGTCAGAATAATCTGGTACGTTTGCTCAACATGTCGGGACAAACCTTTGAAATAAGAAAACACATTGATGATTGTGGATCCAAATTTAGAGAAGCAGGGTGGCTTCGATGAGGCTTCAGAGTACTAAGATTCACCATGGAGGGTTTGTAGTTTGTGCGAGTATTTTGAAAATCTAGTCCTTTTTAAGGGATATATTATGGACAGAAACACCAATCGTTATAGAAAAAGATACGTAGTAAGTTTGGAAACTCAATGAGAAGGAAAAATGTCTACGAATTTTTATGAAAGAAATGTTACAGCTTTTATTTTGTTCGATGAGGAGGGTTTGAGGGGCATAGCTGGACCATATGAGGATGCGCTGGTAATCGGTACAGAAATAGCGGGAACCGAGATCCGATGAATACTAATTGATATTGGTAGTTCAACGAATGTGTTGTTCAAATCAACATATGAGAAGATGCACAATCTATAATTCCCCGATCTAAGCGTACCATAATTGGGTTTACAGAGGTAACAACGCATGTTATTCGGGAATTCGAGGGCGAAATTTTGTTGGGAAAATGTCATTTTTAAGAAGAAAGTTCAATTTTTGTTCACGGTGGTGGAACATCCGACTAGCTACAATAGAATTTTAGGGAGATCGTGATTGTCTAGAATGCACGTTGTTGTTTTGACTGTCAATCTATGCTTGAAGTATGTAATCGTTATCGCGTCGAAGTAGTCCAAAGTGATCAGTAAGTGGAAAAAGAGTGCTATGCAACGGCTTTGCATACCAGAAATAATACTACAAGTGATCAGATGATTGAATAATAATTAAGAGGGTTGACCTCAGGTAATGAGAGGGTACATGAACCGAGGGAGACCTCGGGATCATTATTCGGTAGGATAAAATGTGAAGGTGTATATGTTTCCTAATGGGAAGATCTTATGAATAAGGACATTGTTGTCCCCTACTTTACGTTACCAATCGTTGAAGTATTTGTCTGACAATTTAAATGCATTTGTTTGGAATACCGAAGATGTTATGGGGGTTCCGTCCGAGATGATATGTCATAGCTTGCCTTTAAATCTTAAAGTCAGACCCATCATTCAAAAGAGAAGAGAATTCTATGTAGAAATATTTGAGGCAGTTGTGGCTGAAGTGGATCGTTGATCTAAGGTCGGGCATATAAAGGAAGGACAATATCCATTGTGGACTAAAAATGCAGTGCTCGTTGAAAAGAAAAACATAAAATGGATGATGTATGTCGACTTCACATATCTAAATAGCGCGTGTCCAAAAGATCCATTTCATGTGTCGAGGGTTGATCAGCTTGTTAATTCAACGTCAATAAATAAAATTATATCTTTCGTGGATGCATTTACAAGTTATAATCAAATCCAAATGGATCTAAAGTACCAAGAAAGTATTACGTTCATTTAAGCCATTCCGGATGAGGAAAATGATAAAATTTTGTTCCCAACAGATTAAATATGGGTAGTTCAAACTGATAGAGGCTCCAATATATTGGGGTCAAGTGTGGATGTACAGTTGATTGCTCCCCCTGGAGAAGCTATGTATCGAGCCATTCAGTTTGAATTTAGTGCATCAAATAACGAAGTGGAATATTAGGTTGCTTTAGTTACATTAAGGCTCACAAGTATCTGTGGGGCAAAGAAACTCTATTTGGAAACAGATTCATGGTTGGTAGCGAATCAAATGTCGTGAGCTACGAGGATTAACCATTTTGTTTGATGAAGTGATTGTTGAGCACATCAACCAGGGGGAAATACAGTTGCAGATTCTTTGGCAACTATCACGTATACAGAGGAGTATCCCTTGATATTGTTACTCTCTTAGAGGAAGTGTTTGTAACTACAGAGAGAGACCGAGGAGATTAGAGATTTGATTTAACATAATTTTTACTTAAAGGAACGCTAACTCAATACACAAAATTAGCTTAGAGGTTGAGATGTAGAGCCTATGGTTATATTATATTAGATGGAGTTTTATATAAGAATTGTTTGAGTAGGCCATTGTTGCGATGTTTGGGCAAGAACGAGTCTCCGAAAGTCTTATCCGAACGTCATAATGTCGAGGGCTCTGCTCATTGTGGATTTAAATATTTCAAGAAGGGTTTTATTGGATGGATACTATTGGCCTTCAATAATGAATGATGTTAAAATTTTAGTGCGGAGCTGTGATACTTGTCAAAGATTTGCATATTCTATTCATAAACCAGTTGTATCGTTAATTTCGATTTCTTAAGCGGTTCTTTTTTACATATGGGGATTAGATTTAGTAGGTCCATTGCTTATGGATTTGGGAGGACGGTAAACGATTATAATGGCGGTGGATTATTTTTCAAAGTGGGCTGAACCAAACCATTATCGGGGACAAAAGCTAAAGATGTTATAAAATTCGTTATGTCTAATACTGGTTGCCGATTTGGGGTTCCTCGGAAGATTAATACAGACAATGGGCCATAGTCTAATAACATAGAAATGACTTCTTTTTCTAATTCGAGGAAAACTATACAGTGTTTTTCAACACCATTTCATCCACAAGCAAATGACCAAGTGGAAGTTACTAACAAATTTATTTTAGAAGGATTAAAGAAAAACTTGACAGGTGCTGCTGGGAAATGGCCTAACTATCTTCAAAAGGTATTATGGGAAAATGACTCCAAATCGGGGAAGATATATAGTGGTCAAAAGAATTAAACCAAACATGTATCACCTCCAAGATAAAGAGGGGATACTTTTGCAGCATCCTTGGAGCATTGAGCAGTTAAAGTTGTATTATGAGTAAATTTTAGTACGCTTATGATATTGTTGTTTTCATATTTGTACACCTTGTACAGTGGCATGCTCTAGGGGTGAGATTCGGTCGGTTCGGTCGGTTTTTTGAAATATATTTAAAACCAAACCGAAATAATTCGGTATATAATTTATTAAACCGATTTATTAAAAAAAGTCTATTTTTTTCGGTTTCGGTTTTTTCGGTTTCAGTCGGTTTCGGTCGGTTTAAACATCGGTGTGATTCGGTTTGGTCGGTTCGGTTTTAAAAAATAATTTTTTAAATTTCGATATAAAAAATAATTTTTAAAAAGAAATACTTGTTAAACTAATTATTTATTTATTTTTATTTATAATAATAAAAACTACAGTAATAACTTATACAATACAATAATATTCCTAAAGAAAATTGATGTAATTTCCCTATTAAAGAGAATCTGTCTAAAAAGTTATATATCATCGTCACCTGTATATATATATATATAGGCGTGGTTCGAACCCATGATTATTACAGAGGGAAGATGTTACACCCTCATCTTTAACCAACTGGGCAAAGCGAATGTCCCGTATGTGATGGTAAAAAGATAATATAATACCCGTTAGTTCGGTCGGTTCGGTTTAATTCGGTTCTGGAATCAGATAAACTGAAAACGACCGAATTTAATTTGGTTTCAAAAATAAAAACCGAAACCAAATTTTATATTTTAAGAACCGACCAAACCGGCCCATTTCGGTTTGGTTCGGTCGGTCGGTTCGGTTTTAATCGGTTTTTGCTCAGCCCTAGCATACTCTTTCCTCTCCTGGTGACTCGAGAAGGTTTTAATGAGGTGTCATATATATATCTAGAGTTATAACTAAAATTTCTTCTAATTGACCAAAGTTTTCTTAAGTGATGATAAATTTATTATTTTAGAAATTACATAAGGATTGATTATCTTTGAGGTAATTTACAAAGATATAATTCGAGGTGCTAACGTTTATTAAGACACTGCTCGAAGTATGAATTTATATAGTGATATAATTTGAGGTGCTAAAGTTTAGTAAAGCACTACTCGAAGTGTGAATTTATGAGATGATATAATTTGAGGTGATAATGTTTATTAAAGCACTGCTCGAAGTGTGAATTTATGTGGTGATATAATTTGAGGTACTAACGTCCATTTAAATCATTATTTGACGTGCTAATTTGAGTGGAAGTGTAATTCAAAGTGCTAATATTCATTTGAAGCATTGTTAGAAGAACTGATTTGAGTGACAATAAAATTCAAAGTGCTAACATTCATTTAAAGCATTGTACAAAGTATTCATTTTATTGGTAGTATAATTCAAAGTGCTAACGTTCATTTAAAGCATAGTTCGAAGTGGCAATGAGATTTGTATTATAACTCGAAGGTGTTAACTTTTTTCATGGCACTTTGTAGTGTCAATATTAATTAATATGGTAGTTTAGAAAAAAAATTAAGTAAAGTTTAGAAAGAAGAATGACGTTTCAGCAAAAACCAACGTATAATCAGATTAATACGAGTACAACTATGTGCTTAATTAAGGGAGTGCAAACAGGAAATACGACGATGACATATTAGTCATTAACAAAAAAAGACAAAAATAACTTAAATTGTAAACAACAAAGGCCCTATTCGCCTTAAGAATTGTTAGGGGGCACTATCTTAGTTGTCTTCTAAGGAGCTTTCTTCATTATTGGAAAAGTTTTATTGATCATTGCCCTCTGATTCAGATTCTTCAGAATCACTTGTGATAGATTTAGAGGTGTGTTTAGGGCGTCGGTTTTCTAAAAATCTTCCATGTTTACCCTAAAAAACTTTTGATGGAAATCAAGGACCATTGATATTTTCGCCTCTTCTTCACTTGTTTTCATAGCAGCAAGACATTCATTTGCACCAACATCTACAACCTCCTTAATAGCAACAGTTTTTGTCTCCTCATACTCGATTTTGTACGATGTTAAGTATTGGAGGCCTTTTTATCTTTTCCCTTCACTTTCGTCGTACAATTTCTTTAGTTTTGAGTAATTTGTACACCTTTATCTAACTTAGCGCGGTGCTTTAATTTAAGACCCTCCAATTCATCTTGATGATTTAACTTAAGTTTCTTCATTTCTCTCTTATGAATCGAGGCATTATCTGAATTGCCCTGTTGTGGAATTCCGACCTATGGATTTGAAAGGCTTGAAATTGTTCGATGGGATTTCAATTACAGATATCTGCCCTTTTTTTTATTATGAGCATATTCTTTTTTCCACATATTACATCTTTTTCAAGTTTCTCCAATTGATTTAAAACAAATGTGGCATACTCGCATAATTGGTTGGCAGCACTTTCGAGGCCTAAAAAAGTTAGAAGTAGATTTAACACTTTTTCGGAGGGTACACCTATAAGATGTGGAGGAAATTTATCGTATATAATAGTGTTAGTTGAAGGAGAAACCCAAGACATAGATGAATTTTGATTTTAAGGCAGGTCAGATTGATTGGCAACCACTATTAATGCATTATCCCCAGCGGCCTCTGTAATCTGATTGCCAATTTCCACAATGCAAATTTTAATTTCTTGAATTTGAGGGTCCATGTCCTTGTACAACTCTTGGTCTTTGTCTTCAATAAATTCATTTTATGGTAGTTGGATTCAGATTTAGGGAGAATACAGCAATCAAATTTTCTATCACAATTGTTGGGGGATTTTTTGAGGAGATCTTCTTTTTCTTAGAAGCAATAACCTTCTTTCTATTCTTGGAGGATTCTGCTTGGTTTTTTTCGGTGTTATGGGGGTCAACTTCGGAAGCTTTTCTCTTTGGTTTTCTTTTAGAGCAATTTTTCTTTGGATAATTTGAGGAACCACTTTGAGACTTCTTCTTCTTACTTTTCTTTATGAGGTGGCTTTGCGCTCTTTTTTGAGTAGGAAGTGCAATGCATGAATCAGGAGCACTCAACCTCTTTACAATATCTCATGCACCATGAGGTTCCATCAATTTTTCGGTAAATACGACAAAGCCCGAGGAAAGCTTCAATAGGTGGCTCTGAACGAAGTTCAGAAGCACGAATTCCTTGTAAAATTTGTTGGACAATTCTATTTCTGCTCATTTAGTTAGTTTTGAAAATATTTATACGGCAACAGATTTGTGGATATTCCATCGTCTCAAAATTTAAATGGAGAACAACAAAAGATAAAAAACAGAAGAAATATTACGTTACAAAAAGTATTGTTATATTACCTACTAGTGCTCTTCCATTTGAGGTTTAACCTCGTGGGATTCTCGGTAGAAATTTCCTTCCCATTTTCCTAAGCACCATAAATAAATAAATTATTTCTATATTTTACCAGCCTCGATGAGATCATCAATGAGCTTCGAGGAATTTCTTAGGGTAAGGTAGTAGAAAGGCAGAACATGATTCTTTGTGCGATGAACTTCTCTATCGGTAGAGGTATCTTGGCAAGTCTTGATGTCATTATAATCGATAGCTGAGTAAACCATAAATTTAGACTTGCTTGCATCAGACATAGATCAATTATCTCAAAATAATCAACAACGACTGTGTCCAATGGAATCCGAAAGCCCCAGCTTAGAATCTCGATGTAGATAACAAGTTATTTTTCTCCACAAGAAAGTGGACTCTCTCCCATCACTGGTAACCGAAGAGTGACATTATTAGGGATACTCCACTACTTCTTTAGAATCTCGGCCTTACATTGGTTAAAATATTTATATTGCACGTTATTGAGTACAGTAAGGTATTCAGGGAGGACATCCTTAAGATTAACACTTAGATGTGCGGAAATATCCTCGAGAAGGGTGATGGTTTTTTTATTTCTTTTTTTTCTTCTTCGATGTTGTGTTCTTTGTAGCATCACCCTCATAATCAATGGGAGGAGTACTTCCTATATTTTGAATATCTGAATCAGTTTCCATCCTAGACTTCGTCTTGAAGTTGTGGCGGTAGCACTAGGAATTATGGTTCGGGAGCTCTCGGGAATATTCAAAGCATTTGTTCAATGTTTTGTGAATGGGCCTCTTGTGACTTTTTATTTGTCACAGATGTCCCCTTCCAGGGAGGAGGTGATGTAGTAGAATTTTGTGAAGTATTGAAATCTTTAGAACCCCTCATCGTTACGAACTGACTTTTTCGAGGAATGGATTTTTTTAGAAGATGCTCCTGAGTATATTCAAGGAGTTTATTTTTTATTGATTCGATGAGTTGGAGTCTTGTGAGAAGATGCTTTTGTGTTGTTTCGAGAAGGTGTTTCTTTTGTGATTTGAGGAGGTTGTTGTGAGCAGGCTTTGGGGGCTATTATCAAAATGATTTTGGTTTCCAAGAAAGTGATACTAATCATGGTTGAAAGTCATGTACGAAGTGGGATGGGAAGATTACTGCAGAGAGTTGTCGATCACACCTACTGCTCAGTATTTTGTAGCTCTGTCAGAAATGTTGAAGTGATCGTATATACTGAAGATGGGATTTTTATTGAGAGTTGGCATTTTCATAAACCGATGCAATAGAAATTCTTCAAACCAAACATAGCATGAAAATAGAAATTAGGAGAAAATTGAATGTGATAAGTGAAGGATGAACACGGTAGCGATAGTGGAGGAGTAGATTTCTCAGGTAGCTTTCTCTCTTTATCTCTAGAATTTGTGTGTGATAGAAAAAATGAGTACTTAAGGTGGTATATAGAAGAAAGGGTAAATATGGTATTAGGCATTTTAGAAGAGGGAGTTGAAAGTTCAGCAGGCGTCTATAGGGTGAAATATGAATCGACAGATAACGATTTTCTAGTCTAAAGTAGGTTGATACGTGTAGTGTCTCAGAGTCATATGACATATACACCAAGAAGCTTCTACAACATTTAATTATGTATTAGGAATACACTAATTGAGGTTTTTTAAAAATTTGGTGGCTAACCATTTGGGTTGTTTTCACCAAGGAAGAATGTCAACTATTTGAGGGGATATATGATTTTCTGAGGCAAAGTAAAATAGGACACATGATTTTTCGAGGCAAAGTAAAAGAGGACACGTTATTTTCTAAGGCAAAGAAATATAAAGATACGGTTCAAATTATCTGAACAACTTACAAAATTAGAACCAATTAGGGTTTTTAAAGTAGTGGGCTTGTGTATAATAAGAGTTAGTCCTTCCTCAGAAGTCTTCGCAAGGACTAGAGGGGTACTGATAAGGATATAAATAATTGAGGAGTGAAATTAATTATTAAAAGTATTATAATTTGAGTATTTAATAGTTAAATGATAGATTTAATACACAATATAAATATTAGGGACTGAGAGTGAAATTTGTTGTAAATGTGTTTGTACTAAGTCTAGAAGTGGGGTGAAATATCATGACTTGTAATTGAATCTATTACTTATAACCACCAATTCCTATAGTTAGTGGGGTGGACTTTGGAAATAAAGATGATTAACATTTTGACTTACGACCACTCTTAATTCCACTCTCTTTCTAAAAAGCTTGAATTACACACTCTCTCTCTCTCTCAAATTACTTCAGATTGTGTTTATTATTCCATTTTATATTTACATGAAGAATTTATACGTAACCGTATGTGTTTGAATAATATTAGAATAATATTTTTGTAACTCAAAGTAGATGTAGGCAGAATTTTCAAAAACACTATAAATATTTTGTGTTTGATTTTTTTCCCTCTGTTATTCTTCGTCTATTATCAATAGAACAATGAGTTTATGTAGATGATTACAAACGATTTAGTTCTTGATTTTTAGAATCTTTACATGTTTGATAAATTTTGTATTTGGTTTTTAGAAAACATCTAGGGTACCACGTCCCTAACAGAGTCGCCAATTTGGTGAGTACGAAATGTAGTAAAGTAGTTGATATAAAAATAGATAAAATTTACTAATTGACTAATATTTTTATATATGAAGATAATAACGGAATATATATATATATATATATATATATATATATATATATATATATATATTATAACGTATTGATCACTCTTTTAAGTATATGAGACCGTAATAGTTTAGGATATTTATATACATGTCTTGAGTGCTATCAAAGTGAAATTTCTAGAGCTTTTGATGAAGTAGTAACCGTCATGCAACTATAGGCGAATGTTGGTTTTTGCTAAGAGATCATCGAACAAGTGATACAATCGGCTAAGGGAAATCGATTGTAAAGTTTGCTATTAATGCAAATAATCGACTAAGCGGGTTAAATTCATCATTATCAATATGAATACAATATGAAATAATAATACAACTTGAGAACTAAATGATGAAAGAGTTTCATTCTTTAGAGAATGCCAAAGAGGTGTGATTAAAAATAATCAAAAATAATTTAATTTACCAATTACTTAATTGTTTTTAATATGATTGGAATTCATATTTGTAGACGTATTTATCCTTGAAATGTAAGGATGAATGACATGTATTTAATATAATTGTTCATATTACCCGTTAACATTTATATGTATTTTAGTAATTTATTACATAAATACACTGTAATATCTCTAAGTTATTTGTGTCTTTAGTCGGTTTTGATTTGGTGTCAGCATTCATCACTTGACACTTTTGCCATCTTTCCTTATATTATATTCAATTTTATTTTTCCTGAGTTCATTTATGAATTATTTTGTCAATATTTTGTCGACATTTTCTTTAATGTCAATCTCCCGATGTTATATCTTTGATAATGTTAATTTTATTTGCGTTCAATGATGGTAAATGTTGTCCTAGCAGCATATTTCTCTATTAAGACTCTTTGTAGTCTTTAAAATATATTTCATATGCTTTAACTGTAGAAAAATATAAACAAAGAAAGATGACTATGGTTTTATTATTTAGAAAGCGTACCAATTACATAGAGTATAAAGCTTTTATTTATAGGCAAACTATATGGGCTAATGGGTTTAGGCCTTATATTTCTAACACCATCTCTCAAACTCACAATGCTTATTCTTGGATTGTGAGTTTGTTACACAAAATAAAAACCAAAATTGCAGCAAAAACCAAACACCAAACTTCAAAACCATAATCGAAAGTCAAAATCAAAGCAAAACGCGAAAATCAAAATCGAAATGTCAAAACCCAAAATCGAACTTCAATCTCAATACTCCAATCTCCAATCTCCAATCTCCAATCTCCAATCTCCAATCTCCAATCTTCAAACTCCAATATCCAAACTCCAATATCCAAACTATAAACTCGAAACTCCATTCTCCATTCTCCAAACTCCAAACTCCAAACTAATCCAAACTAAATCTAAACACCAGACGGATCCAAACGGATACAAACGAATCCAAACGAATCCAAACAAAACCAAACGAATCCAAAAAAGTCCAAACATCCAAACTAAATCTATACCAAATACAAATCCAAATAAAAACGAATAACGATATCTAAACAAATCAGAATGAATCCAAACAAAGCCAAACAAATCGAAACAAATCCAAACAACATATATACCAAATCCGAATTCAAACAAAATTATACCAAATCCAAATCCAAATCTAAAATTAAATTGAATACTAAATTAAAATACCAAATCCAAATTCAAATCTACGTTACCAATAAAACCAATATCAAAGTCAAAATCAAAATTCAATCCATGTTTTTACCTACAAAAATACTGCACTGTTCCGGTAGTAATATCTCATGAACCATGACACCAAATCAAAATCCAATTGTTCATATTGAAGTATTAGGTCTCCCAAACATGCTCTCTAAAATTTAGAAAAAACTGACACCGTTCACCTCTCGATCAGGTCTGTTTATTGTGACTGCACACACTAGATCCGAAAACTGAATCGTTCGCTCTTTATTTCTTCCGACGGACAGCTAAAACAACTGTCTGCTGACACAGTAGAAGATACGAAAACTTAAGCTCGAGATCTAAACCTACGCTATGATACCATGTAGGAAAAGATAAACAAAGAAAGACGACTATGATTTTATTATTTAGAAAGCGTACCAATTACATAAAGTATAAAGCTCTTATTTATAGGCAAACTATGTGGACTAATGGGTCTTGGCCTTATATTTCTAACATTAACGACTAAAAACCAAAAAAATAAAGTTATATATATATATATACATACATATAAGATAATTTACCCGCTAGTGTATTGCTTCTTTTTAACTATTTTAGTTTATTTAGAAAATAGCTTAAATGACCTCATTAATACGCTCATTTGACCAAAATCTAGTTCATCTTCTTATGTATATACGTACTCATTTTTATATCATTTTTACCAAATCCAAACTTCCCCTTTCTTTTTCTAAATTCTCTCTCTTAAACATACTTATCAATACTGACGTCTTTTAATATTTCAAGGTATAATATTTTCTTTTTTTCTTACTTTTATTAAAATCTTATTAGATTTAATTAACTAAATTGATTTACCCGATAGTTTTATGCATCGTAGGACATAATTATTATATATTCATCGGGTAATCATGTCCAAAGATAAGGAATCAAAATGTAGCTTCAACCAAATAGTTAATCGATACCATCCTTACGATATTAGTTCCTCAAATTGTTGTTCGTCCAGTAATAGTTATTTTGGTAACGATTCAAATAAATCATCATCCTCTCTAAGATTAGATGGAAAAAAACATTACTTCACTAGAAGTTGACCCAACCTCTATACCTCTTACAAACTCAGAGACTCAAAAGCATACTTCCCTTTGAAAACCCTATAACTTTATGGAATCTATTGATAAATTCAAAGGCAAAGACTTAGAGAGAAACAACGATGTTGAAATCGCTTATTCTTTCAATCAATCCGAAGACAAAAATATTAGCTTCTTTGATCGATATTTCTTGCAAATGAATTTTATATACCATAGCTATAAATTAAAAGAAGAAAGATTGATTCGATATAAATGGGGTATTGGTGAAGATATCAAAGTACGCATCCTTTCGGAGGGAGACTTTCCTAACCGTGCCTTTGAAGATGAGATTTGTTTCTTCTACCAACTATGGAGTGGGATATTAGGTTTCCTCTACATCCTAAAATCTTATATTTCTTAAAAGAATGTAGAATATTCACGGGGGGACTCACCCCAAATGAATTACAAACACTTACCAAAATTGTTGTTGCATCTATAATATTGAAAATACCATTTGAATTTTCTGATATTATGCGCGAATGTACTTCTAGCAAAGCATCAAAGTCTCAATTTTACTATTTTACTACGGCAAAACATAGAAGCATCATCACACTCCCGTCGTTGGATCATAGTTGAAGATAGATTTTTTTTCAAATGTTTTAGAGAATTGGAGATCAGCATATTCTGACATTAGTCATGTTGTTGAGACGATGAATATCAAGAAGTGTGTTTTATTTTTAATACACTCATCATAATGTTTTTAATCTTATACTTTTTGTTACATTTATACCATTTTTTTATATATTTCAGAGGCTAAAGTAATTACTCAAGATCAAAAAAATGTTAATTTTTATTGCAGTTATCTTAACCAACTTGCTTTTCTTGCACAATCTCTTTGGACAGATAAATTTCATAACATTTTTACTCAATTTAACCTATTTTACTTGCTATTTTAGCCAATAAAAGGTTATTATATTTCCAATACTTATCAAATTATGGACGCGAATAGCAAAACTAAACAAATATATCAATTAATATATAATTAATCTTCTTGGATATTAAACTGATTGGATTCAAGATCTTAGCATTCCAAAGACACATGTGGCAAACAACAAACCAAAAGAAGAAGAAGAAAATGTCTAAAACAGGCTAAAAGAAAAGGTCTAAAACAGGCTAAAGAAAATAGTATCAAATCACCTACGAATAAATCTTTGAGAAAATATTATAGTGCTTCAACCATTAGCCCATCCAAAAAGCGAAAAGAGAAAAAGAATAAAAAAAAGGTTATTGAAGATTCCACTCCCTTCAAGATACCTATATCTCATTTTTCTTCTAGTCAATCTCCTCCAATACCCTTGATCCAAGTAATTTATTTTTTAAACGTTTTATATATATATATATATATATTATTTTACAACATTAATAACTTTTATTAAATTTTTTATAGATGATTTAGTATTATTAAATCCTCAATCGTTTGTTAGTAGTTTAATTCCTTAATGTCTTTATAACTTTTCACGAGGCCTTTCGAACATTGATCTTATCGGTCCTCAAATAGAACTTTATATGAAAGTAAAAAATATATATCTTATTCGTAATCATAACTTTACCTCCCACTTCACACTCCAAGTAATATCCTGCTTCCTTCTTTTGAATGAATTATTTTTTAAACATTAACTACTTTACATTTTTTTTCCGGCTAGTATTTGATTGTTACCTTTCTCGTGTATTTTTTTATCGTCTATAAATTCTTTGTCGGCTGACATCTGGCTATTATCCTTATATTTCGTGTTATTTTTTATGATTCCATTATTATTATTTATCTTGTATATTTTTATCATTTCTTTATTATATCAACTCTCATTAAAATATATGACTCTAAACTATATTCTCATTAACTTACCTGTCGTTGTTTTCTCCCATCATGCATTTATAACTTAGCGTTGCCTCTTATACTTTTTAGTTGGACATAACTTAGAGTTATATTCGCTTTGATTTTCGTGTATGGACATTTATGATTTAACTATATAGGCTTGGATTATAGCCATAATCACATCTTAAGGAATTTACAGGCTACATTTACAGCTCTAGTGTTTTATTTTACGCTTTTCAGCTAGACTTGACTTATAGTCATATTCGCTTTAATTGATCGCATGACCTCTTACAATCTTTAGCCATGTCTAGCTTATAACTATGTTCTCTTATTAATTATATCTTTATTATAATTTTTATTATATACCTACATTTTTAAAAATAATTATTGAAAAAACATATTTCATTTAAACTATCCATTAAAATGTTTTACAATTTTGTCGCTAAATTGAAATTACTAACTTATACCTCATTTTTATACAAATTTGAATGATGAATATTCCAAGTATATTTCGGTGGATTTCCTTAAAAATCCATATATCTATAAGCTCCCTTGTGTCTCTTGGAAATTACCCTAGAAGTTCCATCCCTGTTTGGAGCCAACTTTTGGGCATTTTTATCCATTGTTCCCTGAAATAATTTTGTTAATACTTAATCTCCTTTTTTTAAAAAATTGACTTTCAATTTTGCATTATAACAAATTTGCATCAAAGTTCTATAATATTCTGCTCTAATTTGAGATTGATCTCTTCGTTTCTCAATTAAATCAGCATTAATACACTTTTCCATATCATTTTCATCTGACAAAAAACATTGTACCCTATGACTAAGAATCATAACTTCCACTAAAATTATTGCGTTCATACCATGTACCATAGTAAATGTGTTTCGCTTGTCGCAACTTTAAGGGTTGTCATATATCTCCATAAAACTCCATCTACAAAAGTTGGCCACTTTGTTTTAGCCAATTCCATCTTTCTCTTAATTCTATGTATAATGTTGGGAATTTTGTTTAGAGATTTCCGGATAAACTCTGAAGTCTTGTTTTAACAATTTCATATTGAAATTATTTTGGTGGTTCTCCAAAATTTTCAACCGGATAAAATCAGAGCGTATTCTTTTGAACAACGAGAATGGATTTTTTTTGTTCTTATTTTTTCTGTTCAGAACCATACTTATTTATTCAACCAAAATACTCCAACTGCAAAACAGTTTTATGTCCAAAACGGTTAATATTTCAAATGATAAACTGACTAAAAATTCAAATTCAAATTCAAATTCGAATTATTTTTCAAAATTCAAATTTCCATGAATTTTCATAATAGTCTTATCATTCAAAATAAATCTAACCCGAACAAGGATCCGTCTATTGGACCCACTAATCATAATATATTCTAACAAGCGTGTACTCCACACTCTCTGACTTGCTCGATAATATATTATGACTACATTGGTCGACTAGGTAATCCAATTACACTAAAATATCCAACATATAATGGTTCTATTTGTAACCTCAACTTGCTCATTTGCTTATGGATAATACATAGTAGAAAAATGTTATTGTATCCCATATTTTCTGCAATAATTTGTCACCATATCATTTTGAAACTGATGTCTATTATCCGTCATTAACACCCTAAAATTCCACAACGACTCAAAATTCAAGATTGCAAAAATTCACAAACTTTTTGGGATCTTATTCTTGCTAATGTCTTTGATTATACCCAATTTATAAAATAATCAACGACGACTATTAAAATTTAATATGTTATCGTCTCCATGGTTGATGGTCCTACTAAATCAATTTTCAATCCATCAAATAAACATGAGTTATGATTTGATCTCATTTCCTCACTATGAATATTACTTGTATCAGCAACACAATATTTTACCAACAACTCAGCGTCAACTGAAACTATTGGTGAATAAAATCTTGTCAAAAGAAAACATCTTATTAATCCACAATACCCATAGTGTGTCGATGTTTATCCTTTTTGTAGATATTTTAAAATAAACAAAGCTTCTTTGTTTCTCAAACATAGCATAAAGGTCACGTAGCACTTTGTCGATATAAAATATCGTCAATGAGAACATACTTTGTAGCACGCAATCGTAATGCACGAGCTTGAGATTTATCAAACGGTTGAATTCCATCTATCAAGAATAATAAATATTATCATCGCCTATCATTATCATCCTCTATTGTCAATACCTCTTGTTTTTCAATATTTTTAAATACTCAATGTATTTCGTTAATTATTACTAACAGATTGTCCTCTATATTCTTGGAACTTGGTCATATATTACATTTTCAAAATTATTTTCCATTTATTTTACTTCTTTTAAATACTTCTGCATGTTTTCTTGTGGTGTTTTAAAATTTCCTTGAGAATGGTCAACTACTAACTGAGAATCAAACAAAACACGAAGGATTTCAGATCCACATATACGAGCTAATCTCATTCCAGCAAACAAAGCTTCATACTCTGCTTTATTATTAGTAGCATAAAACATGAATTAATAGTTTGCTTAATTTCATCTTCCCCTAGAATAGTTAATACAATAACAGCTCCACTATCATTTATACCAGATGATCCATCACCTCGAATTATCCATTTTTCATCTTTCAAATTATTTCATGTCGGGTCGCATTCTTCCATTTGATCCATTTTTTCTTAAACTCGTTAATGAATTCAACCACCGCTCGTGCTTTTATTAGTGTTCTTAGTTCAAATTAAATTTCATATTCACCAACTCAATTGACCATCTTGTTAATTTCATTGAAACATCTATTTTCCTGAGCATATTTTTCAACGAGGAAAAGTTTCTAATAATAATCACATGAGCTTGAAAATATGGCTGCATTGTTCTTGCAAAAAAAACTAATGTCTTACTGACATACTAAATTTTATTTTGAATTCCATAATCTTCTCTTACTAACACTGCACTAACAACAAATTTGGAAACTGACAAATATAAGAACAGATTGTCTCATTTTTCTGGTGTCGTCAAGATTTCAAGTAAACTTAAATATGCTTTATCTGATGTCCTTGAAATAACTATTGATAAGACAGTCAATCTTCCCGCGAGTTTGTGCACTTCTTTAATTTAATTTAGTGGGGAAATTGTCTATAATTCTTTTATTTGACTAGGATCAACTTTAATTACTTTTTTACTTATCATAAAACCAATAAACTTTCCCGACTTTACCCCAAAACAACATTTCAAAAGATTCAATTTTAAATTGTACTTTCTTAGATTCCAAAAGTTTCATATAATGATGATATATATTCATTTGAACCATTACTCTTTCTTATCATATCATCTACATAAGCTTACAAGTGTATGCCTATCTGCTTAGCAAAAATTCGATTAAATCTCATGTACGTTGCCCCAACGTTTGTTAAACCAAATGGAATTACTTTGTAACATTATAAAACTTTTCCATCATAAATGCAATAGTTTATTCATCATTTGGATGCATTTTAATTTGATTATAACCCAAATAAGCATCCATAAAAGATAAATACTCATGAATCAGTAATTGCATCTACTATTGATCAATTCTAGGCAAATGAAAGCATCTTTCGGACAAGCCCAATTACGATCAGTAAAATCAACACACATCCTCTATTGCCCATTTTTATTTTTTTACTAACATTGGATTTTGCTAATCCCGTCAGATATTTTGATTCTTTGATGTATCTTACTGTTAATAATTGATCAATTTTTTTAACGATAACTTCTAACTTTTTAACCAAAAAATATATCTTTTGTTGTCGAATAAAAGTCATAGCATATTATTTATTGTTAATTCATGACAAATTATTGACCCATTTACCCTTGTAATATTAGAAATGTTCCATGCAAAATCATCATCGTTTTTCCTCGAACAATCTAGTAACCTTCTTATAAATTCTTCTTCAATCTCTTTTTTTTTTAGTAATTTCTCCTTGGTCAATTCATAATCTTCTACTATCTCTAACACTTCATTTTCATTTAAAACTTATCGTGGATCATCAATTTCACATTATTTTACCACTACTATACGTTCACATGATTCTTATGTAACCATATCTCTCGAAAGCTCATGATGTTGTAAAACTATTACGTTTTTTGGTGCTAAAGATAATAATAACAAGTTATTATGTTTGACGGTTTCCTTGCATTATTCCTACGTGTCCATTAGTTATATATTTCAAACATTGATGAAAATATGATGTTAATGCTCCTATTTTATGTAACCAATGTATCCATAGAATTCTATTATACGAACTCGGAGCTTCAACTATCATAAATGATACTGACAGTTTTTTCAAATTCATCTTTACTAGACTGTTACATTCAAATCAACTTCCCTCACACAATTACTGGATGTTCCAACAAAACTTAACAAATTTCTTTCAATTTTATTAAATGGAAAAACATTAATCATTCGATGATAGATTAATTTATAAAGATATTAGCAGAGCTTCTAGTGTCAACTAATATTCTCCTTACAATTATCCAGTTATATGGAGAGTTATTAATAATGCATTCTCCTGTGTAATTAATAATCATACTAATCTTCATCTGTAAATGACAGATCTAAAACTAGGTTATCCATTAAGCGTAAGGATGATTCATCAGCTGAATTGACCTACATGATTTCTGTGGGTAAACTTCATCCTCTGAAAATAGTACACGAACTTCTCTCTTTAAACTATGAATAACAGACTTTGACAAATTCATTATTGAAAAAGCGTTAATACCTTCTTCAACTCTTGATTTAGTCATTTTTGTTCGGTAGGTAATAAATTTCTTTGAAGAAAGTGTTCCCATAAAATAAAAAATGATGAGGGAGTTTCCTTTCTTTGGAAAATGCCAAAGAAATGTGACTAAAAATGATAAAGAATAATTTTATTTATTAATCAATCCATCAACATTTTATAATAATTGAAATTCCTATTTATAGACATATGTGTCCCTGAATAATAAAGGTAAATGACATGTGTTTGCTAATGACATGTGTCACCCATCTAATATAATAGTTCACGTAAGACCATACGTAGCAGTGGGGATATTTCATCTCCCAAAAGCGCGCCACATCAGCATAATCCCCAAATAATTCTGCAAAAATTCCCACTCCACGCACCAGTGCATATTTCATCTTTCAGCATACTCCACCATATTTCTCTCTCTTCCGCATCATTCTACCATACAATATCCTACCATTTATTTTTATTTATCTTTCTTATTATTTACTATATATTTACATTAAAATTATATATATTAAAATAAATAATTTTCATAAATTAACATAATATATTTTGTTTACAAATATAAACTATAAAATTCAAATAATTAAAAATATAATACATAATATATAGTATATTTAAAAATCAAATTTAAAAATAAAATTGGTTTGATTTCCGAAAAAGCTTCAATTTGTAATAGAATAAATAATTTACAATTTAATAAAATATAGGCTAAAAAGCACACGTGGTCCCCCATGTTTACCACTTGTATCAACTTGGTCCCCTTCCTTCAATCATTCATAGAACTCATCCCCATCCTTTTTTTAATTTGCATTTTTAGTCCCCCCTTACATGTGAAACTTGTGAGCTTGACACGTGGCATCATTTTTTGTTGCAAGAATGGTCCCCCATTTTTTTTACAAAATTCTCCTTACCCTTCCATGTCATCTGCCATGTCAGCGGCCCCCTCAGCTTTACCATTTACCTTATGATTACCATTTACGTTCTGATTTTACCGTTTAACTAAAAAACTTACCATTTAACCCAAAAACCCAAACCCGAATCCCAATATAACCTAGCCCAGCCCGTAACAATATAACCCAACCCGACCCGTTTACACTTACCCAAAACTCCAATTACCCCAATTTACACTAACCCTAATTTCTCTAAATTTTTCAATTCATTGCTCGTTAAGGTTCGAAAAGCAGAACGAGGTACGATGCGTATCTCGAATCCCCTGTGCAACTACTCATTCAACCATTTACCAGAAAACTTCTTCCCCAAAATTACTGAATTTAATGAATTTCTGTGTATTGGTCATTAGTAAATCGTATCAAAATCAAGTTAATGGTGGTCGAAACCGATTCAAGTACCGATTTTTGGGATTTTGTGGGTGGTCCGTCGGTTGGGATTATGATGGTGACTGTAAAACTATGGTGGTGAACGACTCGTTTTGCGAACTCGAGAAGCGGGATTAGGTGACCCATTTCTGGACTTGGTAGAATGGCTATATTTGGTGTTTCTGTTGGTGCTGCTTCCATGGTGGAAATGGAACCGCAAGGATAGAGCTTGTTTTGTGGTATTGATTTATTTATATGGACATAGAGTCAGAGATAAGCAGATGGGTTATATAGATAGCGAAGGACGTGTTTAGCATCTTCTTTGATTGAGATTATTGGATTATTACGTATGTCTTAGTTTTAAAATATGTTTATTAGTTTTGTCTAATGCTTTTGTAATTCTAAATATTCATTAGAGAATATTGGACAGTTATCCAAGATAGTTTAATGGCAGATGACATGGAAGGGTAAGGGGCATTTTTGGAAAACAAATTAGGGGACCATTCTTGCAACAAAAACTGATGCCACGTGTCAAGCTCACAAGCTTTACATGTGTGGGGGACTAAAAATGAAAATTAAAAAAAGGATGGGGATGAGTTCTATGCACGATTGAAGGAATGAGACCAAGTTGATACAAGTGGTAAACATGGGGGACGACGGGTGCTTTTTAGCCTAAAATATATTATTGATCACCTAAATATATTTGTTTAATTTTTATTTACCAAATTATTACGTAAATTATCGATGATTAAAATTTCTTAAATGTAACTATATCAATAACATTATGAATTTTAATTTTTTAAGTTTTGTAATGAATTTAAAACTTTTAAATCCAAATTTATAGCTTATTATGTTATTATCTATTTTTAAACCTTTCAAATTGCTATAGGGTTATGTTATTGTATTTGTTTTATTTCCCTTTGAGTGATTTAAGTTATTTATTTATTTATTTTAACTTACAAAAATGTTAAGAAAATTGTTTCGGAAATACTTAATAAAAAAAACTTAAAAAATTTTGTTGTCTGAATCAAACAAACCAAGTCTCTATTTATAGATCTCAAGAAATTATAAATCATGGTATAATTTATTTAATTTTTTAACTTACAAAAATGTTCCAAAAATTGTTTTGGAAATACTTAATAAAAAAACTTCAAAAATTTCGTTGTCCGAATTAAACAAACCAAATCTAAATAGATCTGAAAAAAATTATAAATCATGGTATAATTTATTTATTTATTTAATTTATAAAAATGTTCCAAAAACCATTATGAAAATACTAAATAAATAAAAAAACTCAAAAAAATTCGGTGTCGGAATCAAACAGTCTCTACTCATAGATATCGAAAAATAAAAAATAATGGTATTTTTTTTAATTTTTTGAACAACCATTTCATTTTTAAAAATGTTTTTTTTAAAAAAAATACAAATACAGCATGCCAAATAACATGTTGCAATTAGGCCTTCAAAAGATGAATTGGGTTCATCTTTTGAACCCCAATTCATCTTACACGCTCTGTGGGGGATGCAGCGCCTTTTTATGCTCTAAAAATATGATTTTTGTATATTTAGTACCTTTTATTTCCGCATTCATCACACTACACTTCTATCATCGGTCTTTTAATTATATTATTATATATATTTTGATGAGTTGATTCCTGAAATCTTTTGCTAAAATGTTGCAAACTCTTTCTTTCATGCCAATCTCCCAATATTGTATATTTGACGATGTTAATTTTACTTATTTCTAATGAAGTTAAATATTCTTAAACTTTGCCGTTTATTTAAAATAGATACAAGATAACAAACACGTCTTTTTCTGAAAAAAGCCCAACTACATAAATAAATGGGCAAACAAGGCCCTCCAAAGAAACCGATCCATTTCGAATTCATACAAAGAAACCCTAGCACAAATAACAATAGAAACAAAACCAACTTCTAAACAATAGAAACCCAGCAATTCAGCACGAAATAGGATTCCAATCGAGTACTCTAAATTGATGAGTACATTACATATAAGATAATAAGAACACCAACAATGACAAAAAACCATAACGAAACTAGATAACAACATAACAACATAACTAAGATTGCTGTGGATTACAATAAAATCAACCACGACGCGGACAAAAAGTAACAACGTAATTAGCCCGAGTGCAGGTAGCAATGCTAGTCGGATCATCGTACGCATACGAATACGCTTTCGGGCAAGCCGTCTTGAAAATCCTCGAATACACAGTCGGTTTGCACGACTTAGGGTTCCCGAAACTCCCGGTACAACAGTACCTCGGCGAGTTAAAAGTTAAACACGCGCTTTTACACGCCACCACTTCTTTCCCAGACCGGACCTGTAACCCGACCGGACACATCAGGTTCAGATCGCTAACACACCCGGCGTAGCTACACTGACCTGAACCTTTCAAAGGTTTAATCGACATACCAAGGTTGTATCCATCCACTAGGCTCACGTCGTAGAAATCTTGATCCTGTCCGAGGGTGATTTCAAAGAGAGTCGCCGGAGGAGATCCGCCGAGGCCGTTGCAGTATAACGAACCGCCGCAGTCTCCGGTGGCGCAACGACCTTTGCCGGCGGAGTTGAAAGTGCAACCGTGACGGCCCCACAGACGGCCGGACCAGAGAGGAGGGAGGGGGAGGGAGAATGCTTTGTTAGGGAGGAGCTTGAAACCACCGCGGGCGAGGATTGGTTTCCCGGCGCCGGGTTGGATTCCGGGCCAGACAGGGTGTTTGCATCTGTTGTAGAGTGTTATTGTAGTTGACGTTACCTCAAATACTGTAAGAGTGATAGAGAGTGATGTAAGAAAAAGTTTTAATGTAAAGTTTAAAGTTGCGAAAGGAGAAATATGTGTGCACCTGAAATGTGGGAAAGTAGAAGGATGATAAATACAGATGTGAGTGATGATGTTGGAGTTGCTGCCATGGCTAAAAGCTTGGTGAGCTTCAGCTAAGAAGATGAGTGATAGTAGAGTAGTATTGCACTCTTTAAATATTTTATAGACAGTCAAATATTGGTAAAAGAAGTTTATAATTTTAAGAAACAGATGCATTGTATTTGCAAGTTTTTATTTGTATATAGGGTTCAGTATAATACCAAAAAGAAAAATTGGACCGACCCACTTAATCAAACCCATAAAAGATAAATTTTGAATTCTATAAGCCTATAAGAATATCTTTTTGTAAAGTAAATGAAACTACAACTTTTTAGTTATTATTGGTCTAAAATCCTTAAAACCCGTGCTAACCAAAAGATTTAGTTAAAAAACGGATTTTAACTTTTGTAAATCGTACTAACTTGGTGTCCAAATAACGTTTAATTTGTAAAGTCCAAACTTTTTAACTTTTTACTGCACTGTAAGAAGAGGATTTTATATAAATTTAATAATTCAACAAAAGTACAAACATACTTTATAACATATCCGTTGGTTTGAATCTCGAGATTGATGAACAAATCCATTGCTTTGATTCACTCTCTCAGTCTCTCCTTTTTGTTTATACTTTTCCTTTTATCATATTATAATATAGATACAAAGGTAAGTTGTATATAAAATTTATTCGACATAACTAAATATAAAATGTGCTTATTATTTATTATATATAAGCACTGTAACCACTTCTTTTTGTGTGTATATAATAAAATAAGTACAATAAATATTTTTTCATCATTCTCTCTCAAATATCAATATCGCGTTGCGTGAAAAAAATAAAGAATTATAAAAGTGAATCAAAATAAACATATAAAAAAAATTATCGAAAACCTGCAACACGCAACACGTAGATTGGGAAAAAGAGAAGGTCTGAAGTGAATTAACAAACTCATCTCCCGAAAAAACTTGTAGAGTTTTCCAAAAAAAAATTCAAAAATGTGATTCTAGGGGTAGTAACTTACACTAAACACGCCAGATGTAAATACAATAAACATCATTTTTATTTTTGTATATATTTTTGTATATATAATAAAATAAATATAATGAAAACTTTTTTATTTTATTATATATAATAAACGGTTTTGTTTTTGTTTTTTTTTAACTTACTATATACATATAATGAAAATAATAGTTATCAACATTTTCGTATTTTAAAATTTGTTATATATATATATATGAAAAGCTGAATAAAATTATGGTGTAACATACATTTCATGCTACAAAGTTTTAATCCAATATAGTTTGAGCTGCACTTTTAAATTTATTTATTATATCAAATTTATAATAATATTTGTAAGATAAAGTTCATACTTAAAATATAAATAATTTTGTACGATAGAAGTTCATACTTGAAATACATTATCGTTATTTTTATTCTATTAAAAATATAAGATCTTATTTATAAATTTATATAGAGATATATTCATCATTTTTTTATTAAAAAAACTATTTTTATCCAAGACTATTATATTACTATTCAGATTTAATTAAGGGTTTTTTTTTATCAAAATATTTTCATTCATGTCTATTTATAATTGCGTGATTATTGAAATTTTTTACTAACTATATTTTGTAATATCTAATACAAACATATTAACAACATAAGAAAATCAAACATTTATTTTTGGTTAAGTATTATTTAAGATCCAAAAGCAAGAGACTAGAAATAGCTTAGAGAGTGAAAAGTGAGAGTGAGAAAGCTTTTGGAGAATGAAAATTGAAAGTAATGTTGTGCTTTCTAACTATTTATATAAAAGTGGCATGTTATATCACAGCCGATTGTAGATAAAAAAAATGTAAATATCATCAATAACTGTTTGTAGATAAAAAAAAATGGAAGTACCATCCAATTGAACCGCCACACGTGGATTTTTGAAAAAGATCCATAACAACGACTCGCTAACATAGCTAAACATATGGTCTTTTTTTGGATGAAAAACATCGAATTAAGAAGTTCAATTTTCATCAATTTTCCGAGAAAATGTTAATGGAAGAGGAAAACGTTAATAAAAGGGAGGAGCCAATAAACACAAAAAAAAGAATTACCAAACGTGTGACCGGTAAATTGGGAATGAGAGGAGGTGTGAAGCAAATTAACATACTCATCTATCGAAGACTCGTAAAGTCCTCCAATTTTTTCTCAAAAATGTGATTTCCGACGTGGTAACCTACAATGCAGCACGACAGGTTTAAGTACAATAAACACTTCTTCTATTTTTGTATATATAATAAAATGAATACAAAAAACACTTTTTTATTTTAGTGTATATAATCAATTTGTTCTCTTTTTATTTTTTTAATTATATATATATATATATATATATATATATATATATTGAAAATAATAGCTATTAACATTTTCATACTTTAAATTTTGTTGTATATATAAAAGCTGAATGAAGTTGTCGCCTAATCTAAATTTCATGTAAAGTTTGAATCCAATATAGTTTGAGCTACATTCTTAAATTTATCTATTATAAAAAAATATAATAATTTTGTACGATAGAAATTCATACTTACGATAGAAATTTCATATTTGAAATACATTATCGTTATTCTTATTCTATTTAAAATATAAGATCTTATTTGTAAATTCATGTAAAGATATATTCATCATTTTTTTATTAAAAAAACTATTTTCTTCCAAAACTATTATATTACTATTCATGTATGATTAAGGTTTTCTTTTATCAAAATATTTTCATTCATGTCTATTTATAATTGCGTGAACAATTACTAACTTCATTTTCTAATATCTAATACAAACATATCCACAACATAAGAAACTCAAAAACAATTGGTTAAGTACTATTTAAGATTCAAAACAAAAGACTAGAAAGAGTCTTAGAGAATGAAAAAATGAAAAATGAGAGTGAGAAAGCTTTTCAGAATGAAAGTTGAGATTAGTGTGGTGCTTGCTAGCTATTTATATAAAAGTGGCTTGTTATATCACAATTGTTTGTAGATAAAAAAATAAAAATATTTTCATAGAAAAATGGAAATATCATCCAATTGAACCGCCATACGCGGATTGTTGAAAATGATCCATAACGACCACTCGTTTATATATCCAAACCATATTGTTGAAAATCATCGAATTAAGAAGTTCAATTTTCATCACTTTCTCGAGAAAATGTCGATGAAAATGAAAAAGGTTTACAAAAAGGATGAGCTAATAAACACAGAAAAAGAAATTACCAAGCGTACAACCCCTAGATTGGGAATGAGAGGAGGTTAAGCAAATTAACAAACTCATCTAACAGAGACTCGTGGAGTCCTCCAAATCTTTCTCGAAAATGTGATTCCGAGCATGATAACCTACACTAAGCACGCCAGGCATAAGGATAATAAGCCCTTATTCTATTTTTGTATATATAATAAAATAAGTACAATAAACACAATTTTTTAGTATATATAATAAACATTTTTTTATGTTTTTTTTAATTTACTATATATATATATATATGATATAATGAGAATAATAATTTTTAACGTTTTCACACTTTAAAATTTGTTATATATATAAAAGCTGAATGAAGTTCTGGTGTAGCATGCATTTCATGCAAAGTTTTAATCAAGTATAGTTTGGATTACATTTTTAAATTTATTTATTATTCAAAATTTATAATAATTTTGAACGATAAAAGTTCATACTTATGATAGAAGTTCATATTTAAAATATATTATCGCTATTCTTATTCTATTTAAAATATAAGATCTTATTTATAAATTCATGTAGAGATACATTCATCATTTTTTTTATTAAAAAAACTATTTTTATCCAAAACTATTATATTACTTATTCGTGTTTGATTAAAGTTTTCTTTTATAAAAATATTTTTATTCACGTCTATTTATAATTGCGTGATTAGTAATATTTTTTACTCACCATATTTTATAATATCTAATACAAACATATCAACAACATAAAAAGATCAAACTTTTTTTTGGTTAAGTACTATTTAAGATCCAAAAGCAAAAGACTACAAAGAGCTTATAAAGTGAAAAGTAGAAAGAGAAAGCTTTTGGAGAATGAAAATTAAAATTAACGTGGTTTGCTAGCTATTTATATAAAAGAGGCGTGTTATAAAAAATGGAAATATCATCCGCAGCTGTTTGTAGATAGAAAAATGGAAATATCATCCAATTAAATCGTCGCACGTGGAGTGTTGAAAAAGACTCATAATAACCACTCACTTACATAGCCAAACATATGGTCTTCTTTGGATGAAAACATCAAAATTAAATAGTTCAATTTTTATCACTTTCCCGTGAAAATGTCAGGTTGCGGTGAAAGAGGAAAAGGTTTACAAAAAAAGGAACCAATAAACACAGGAAAAGGAATTACCAAGCCTGCGACCCGTAGATTGGGAAGGAGAGGATGTGTGAAATAAATTAACGGACTCATCTACTAAGAGACTCGTGTAGTCCTCCAAATGTTTTAGAAAATTTGATTCCGGACGTGGTTACCTACACTGAGCACGCCAGGCGTAAGACGGTAACAACCATGAATGTTGTCTATGCACTCAAGAGGCATGTGGAATTTAGAGTTGAGTTCTCTATTACGTTGTTATATTTACATCGAAAAATTTACAAAACTTGTCACTGAATTGAAGGTCCATATCCCTTCTGATATGTTGAAGTTGTTGATGCGCTGCACATGAGAGCTTTACAATGTAATGTTTATCCACATCGGTTTTGTTATCCGTTTTTTCATTACAGTTTTTCTTGTTCCTTTTCATCGCACAATTTGCATCGGATCGTGTTTGATTTGCAGATGATGACCAGGTGTTTCGGTATCTTAGTGTTGGGTACCAATACTATACGATCAACTCTGCCAAGTTTTAGACTGGTTCAATTGTTGAACCACACCTCGAGCATTTTGAGTTTTGAAGCAGTTCATCCTGAAGTGAAAGCTTACAAGGATTGCGTTGAATCGTTGGTGATTAATTTTTACTGAGGATTACTTTCTTTAAGAGTATTAGGTTATGTTAACTTGTAGTTGAAAAACTAAATTATAGCAATTGTATTCTTTAGAGATTGCTTGTGATTTCTTATTACCAAAAACTAAAAAAAGATCTAAAAGCAAACGTATTATCCACGTAAGACCCATATTTTTCATATATTTGTGAGAAAGATCTATTTCACATAAATATTCACCATCTAAGACCCAAATATAACATAAATATTCCTACTTAATTATATAAAAGCTTAGATGGTTCTTACTTTACCTTTCTCCCTTTACTTTTTTTTTCTCTCTCTCTATTCTATTACGTGAAACTAAATAGTACCATAATATTATAGGTGAAGATTCAATTTTGTACTCGATTTTTTGTTTTTATTTTGTTTTTTTATTATTTTAATTGTATTTTTACTTGATTTTGATTTTTGATTTTGTATATCTATTTAGATAAGTCGATTTGTGTGTTTAGGTAATTCAATTTTTTATTCCAAAATATGTAACTCGAGATTTGTTTTCTTTGTGATTTTTGGGCTTCTTCTGGTATTACTTTGGTTTTGTATTGTAATGGACTTATTGCAGTAAGGTTATGATCGGTTTTAGTGTGTTTGTGTGTTTGGTGTATCTTTTGTGTTTTTCGAAAATCTGGTTCGAGAAACCAGTTCAAGCTTTAAGGGAGTAGATGAAGTTTTTGAAGATTCGAAGCACGTTTATTGTCTGTAATTGTAGATGTGAAACATGGTTATTTTTTTTACTGGTACATGTACACCATGTGTAATTATATATCTGAAACCTTTTTACTTTAAATACTGATAGATGAGAAACAAGATATATGAGAAGATGGCGAAACATTTTTGTTTGATAGAAGCAGAACTTTTTTTAGTTTTTATACTGCTAGATACGAAACCATACAACCAGAACAACTATGATAGGTGAGAAGCTAGACCAACTATAATAGATGTTATATGGTAGATGCAAAACCAACAATATGAAACCACGTAAGGTAATGAGAAACCAGTGTAAAAAATATATATCTTTTAAACAATTTCAAAACATATAATGAATGGATATAGTTTTGTTCGTTTAAAAAAAACAAAACCAATGATATTTTCGGATTTTTTTTCGAGTTACGATTCAAAAGATACAAACTTTTTAAATATCTAATTTTATACTATAAGAAAGTAGACGAATCTTTTGAAGAAGATGTGAAACCTTGTTTTTTAATAGATTTGAAACGTTTTTAAATTTTGTACTATTAGATGTGAAACCAAGCCCACCTATGATAGATGTCAAACCATGCCCACCATGATAGATGTGAAACCATGCCGACTATGATAGATGTGAAACTATCCTACTATGATAAATATGAAATCATATAATGAGAAATGAGTGTAAACTATATTTATTTATTTTTAAAATTCAAAACATATCATGAGTGGTACTAGTTTTGTTCATCTCAAAAAGTAAAACCAATTGTATTTTTGAATTTTTTTCGAGTTACGGTTTAAAAGATATGAATCTTTAAAATTATAAATCAAAAAAATAAAAGAAAGAGAATGTGTCTAGGTCTTTGCTGGATTTTATATAGAAGGGCATTTTAGGTATATAGCCTCTTAAATTTTTTGGGCATTTATACGTAATAGTTTTGTAAGATATGCCTTATTTTGTAAGTCTTTTTTTTTCAAAATCATGATATTGGTTTAAAAAAATAGGTATGATATTTTCGTCAGTAGTGGAAAGAATCATATTTTTTCACTAATTATTTTTACGTCAGCTAATATTTCCAACCAATATAATCGTGTTATCATCACTTTTCTGGTCAATGTTTGAAACCCATAATAGGCCGAACCAACCCCATAATAGAATTATTTTAAAATTGTATGATATTTCCCGGGGCCAATGCATTGAAGAAAAGGTCAACTCAAACCCTATTTATATAAAGTCCCTTTAACACCATGAACATTTTCACCTTAAATTTTAACATTCAGGATTTAGCCTTATCCTTTAGGCATGTATTATTATTTAGAAAATTGATGATCTATATCCTCAAATCCCCATCCTCACTATCATTCACCTTGAAGGTTTATTCTAGATTGGGCTCATATTTTTTATCAATTGAGGTATATTCCTGTAGAATAACCCACAAATAGGTCTCAGAGCAAGCTATTAAGATCAAAGAATCAACGATAGAGTTTTTGGCCCTCAGTACTTGGTAATAATTGACACTTTCAAAGAACTTTGCATGATCTTTCAACACCTTAAAGTACTTAACCAATGTTCCTTGCGCGCCTCTATTTGTTCGAGAGCGTAATTTTTCAAAAACTGAGATTCGCTTACCAACAGTATTATCTTTGCCTCACAAATACGGACTAAATAAAGTTTTGCAACCGCCTCTTCGTACTTATACTCATTATCTTATGCTTAAAATTGAATTTGATAGCCTGATTTTTCAATTCTTCAGAAAGAGCCACGAACTAGACTTCATCCCTGCAGCATGGGCTGTTTGATCCTTCATCCATTCAGACCAACCGCTCTGGCATGAAATTTTCATAACGACAAGAACGTATTACCCAAAGTGGAATCTATCAACTAGTTCATCTTTGGAACCAATATTGGTTCTTGAGAAAAGATTTATTAAGGTCCATTAAGTCTACATACATCCTTTAGCTCTCGTTATTTTTCTTCACCAAGACCGAGTTACCCTCAACATAGTGTAATAAGATTATTTGATATGGCCTACACTTGAAAGCATATCCACTTTGGGAACAATGACCGCAAGTTTATCTATGGAAAATGATCTCATTTTTGTGACACTAACTTCATGTTTAGGTTAACTGACAGTATGGGACATATTATGTGATTTGAAATCCAGTAACATCTTTGTTAGACCATACAAGACCATCTAAGTTCATTGAAAAAAACCCAATCAACTCTCTTATTAAAGAACCCAATAACATAGTACCAATCTTCATACTTTTGTCTTTTTTTTAATTGATGCACCTCGACATCCTCAACTAGTATAGAAAAGTTGGGGGCCTTGTTGGGATCATCAAACACTCGGATCCCCACCAAAGGCCCCAAAAAATGATAATTCGTCTACCTTTTTTTTATTTTTTTATCATCATAGTTTATCTTATTTTTTCTCTTATTTATTTAGTGTTAGGGATGCTGCATAACATTCTGTAGCCACATTATGGCTGCTTTGGACCATTTCCACTATGTATCATAATACATACTTTAAGCATTTATGGATATCAGAGGTGATGGAATGAATTTGATCGATCTAAGGTCTACCAAAGATCGTGTTGTATGAGGTTGGGTGATATACAACCATAAAAAATACTCATACAATTTTCTTAAACTCAACTTTACCAAGGATCACATATGTTTTAAATTGTCCACTAACAATTGTCCTAACCTGGTGAACCCGACCACTGATTTGTCCGAGTGGTGTATAATATGAGGGTTCACATCCCATCACACGTTCAATTGAACAATATATTTACCGAACTCTCAATATATATCAAGATCTTATAAACCTTCGTTTTCGCCACAATTGCATTTAACAAAATGACATCCTCACGAGGTTCAACAACTACCCCAAGCTCATCATGTTAAAAAATAATAATAGGTGATTTTTTTATATAGAATAATGTTTCTAATTTTCCAACATGTCTCGTTCTTGATGAATTGGTGATCCGTGAAATGGAATCCAATATGGTTATCGTAAGAAGCCTCAAAGGAAATATAGCTCGTACTATGTGGAGGTCGGGATATAGGTATATAATTTTCATTTGTTAACTCAAGAAATATTGTTGCATAGCCGATAATTACCATATTATTATTTTGTTGCTTCAAAATAGTCACATGGTTCCACAATCCACCTGCTTCAGTGGATCAATGCTGCTTTGAGCCCCACTGTCATTTCTCAAATACTACAAAAAATTTCCATTATGAATTAGTCTTTGAATTTTCTTATTCAAAGTTATATAGTACATCGTCTAGAGATTGATGTTATTGTGGTAATTTTAAAACTTGTCATTTTGATACTCTAAGGGTTTAGTGATTGAGAAATGCGATCTATAAGGAAAGTTGTCATTAGTATTATAGAAGATTTCTTCCATAATTTTACTCAGCTAAAAAATATATATCATATCTTACCTACTTATTTATGCAGTCATCACAACCTCTGGTAGTTGTCGTACTTCAGATTGGACATTATGACTATGAATTTAAAATACATTTCTCGGTGCAGCTAGAGGCAAAGTAAATGGATATGGAGTATACAACTGAAATGACTATTGGAATCAAAGGTGGTAGTTTTGTCGAAGCTCATTGTTCAAAACTAACCAAAAACATATAGTATTCTCGACTCTAATATGCGATTTTACTTGTGCTAAGTTAACAATGCCTCGGATTTCAAAGCCCTTATTTTTATCACATACTCAACCAATTTCTAGAGAAGAATTCACCGTCTAAACGGATCACATGTTACATCATAACTACAATACTCCAGGATATTCTTGGTCTTGTAAAAATTATTGGGTATGGTCTCTCAAACATTTCTCATTCTCCTACATTGTGACCCATTAATTCCTTACTTCTATCAAATTAATGCCTAAAAAAAGTCAACAGTGTATCAAATTTAGTGATCGATGTTTGGTCTAGCTGATTGAACCATGTCAAATATTTACCCTGACACATCAGTCAATCATTATCTTCGAAACTCATCACAATATTTTTAAACTGCTCAATGTAGTGCTCTGGATCACCCTTTCTATCTTAATTTTCCATATTTTGTAGGCCAAACCTACACGATATCTCAACGACTAAGACATCTAGAGTTAAAAATGAGAACCTCCTTCTATAACCCTGATTGTAGAAATGGTTGTTAGCACCATTTTCCAAAGCTAAATAAATGCCCACATGATATTGCGGTGCTACCTCATACATGAAGATTGGTTACCATATCCTGGCCCTTATCCTGGAATCGTTGGTTGATACTCATTGGTATTATAGCACATAGACTGAAATCCAACTTGTGGTCTAGAAGTGGGAGGAAACCTTTGTTGTTAAGCCCAAAAGCATGAGCTCGGGCTTAATTTGTTTGATGTATGTCACTGTAGTTGGGGCATCTCGCACTTCCTTCTCCTCATACTTAAGGTCGCGATCTCTACGGGGCTTATTCCTAAAATCATTAGCTTTGCTGGGCCTTGAATGATGTATGTGCCTGGTGCACTCGTAAATAAATAAATAATAAAAATACATAAAAATATAAATAAATTGAAATTAAAAAAATTAAAAATTAAAAAACAGTATATATATATAATAATGTTTTTTTATTCTTGAAGAGTATCGTCACAGCGATGAACAACGCCATTGCAATAAATATTGTTCATCAATGAATTATTTCTTAAAAAATAAATTTTAAAATAGTTACATTAGATTGTATTCTAGTCAATACTTAATTTAAAGTCACAAACTCGACTGAAGTTAACCATCTTATCAAGATGGTTGATACTTGTCTTTAAAAAAATCACACGTTTACGTTGGTAGGGTAATGTTGCAACTCCTAAACAAGTGAATTCGTTTATTATCACTATTGTATTAGTTGAATATGTTTTTGTTTAAATAGCTTGTTGATATGTGGATCATTAAAGAGAAAAATAATTTTAAAATCAGTTTTTTATTCTAAGATCGTGATATTGAATCTTTTGGATAGAGCTAGATAATATGATATTCATATTTCTCCATCTTTAAGTTTATTTTTTATCTTTTTCTCTGACTGAGTTTACTTGAGTTGGATTGCACTTGTATAAGTGACATCATTCAACAACTATTGATGAATATACTTAGATTCATTAAGCAATCTTCATGAGATTTCTCCAACAACTTATTATGAATTTGGTAAATTTGAATTCAAGATGTTGAATTGATATATTATAAAATTGAGTAAAATGTTGAAAATTTATTCGAAAACTCTCGGATTGCTCAAACATCTTTCAATTTTTTCAATGAATTTATTCCATGCATATTTCGATCTTGGTTTCCTCTCTTTGGTTTGGTTTGGTATATTGAAAAATCGTTTTGAAATATATTTTTTGCAACTAATATTTAATTGTATTTAGACATACTTCAAGAAGTTTAATTTCCAGGTGTTTGTTGTGTATCAAACATCCATTGGCTACTTCTACTATAAACCAATAGATATAGATTAAGCAAAATAAAAAGTTTGAACTTGCACCCAAATTGGTAGTTTATGATAAAGGCATCTTTGTAACAACTAATTGAACCTTTTCCAAGCCTGATATTCAGTATTGTATTGAAAAAAGTGAGGACGTCACTTTGTAATCTCATATCTTCAGTAGTGTAAAATACTACCCGAGATATAGTCACACTAATTCATCATAAGTGGTTATTACTGATGGTCGCAGTGAAATCAACCGATATTTAGTTTTATCATAGAAAGATAATAGAAAATCAATAGCTTAATTCCATCTTGAGAGACTCTAAGAAATTTCAACATTGTCATAAAATTCAAGAAACAATGATATACGTGTTTGATAATCTTCAGTTAGTTCTCTTTCAAATTGAATTGATTGGTTAGTTATGGTAATATGATGCAGATCGGTCCCAAAAATTACTTGTAGTAATTGTTGATTTGTGAATTATTGAATGTAATCCATTTAAATTTGGATGCTAATAATCAACGAGTGTCTTGATTTATGTGAAATCCATTAAATCATAAAAAGAAAGAATGCAAAGTGATTAAATTAGTATCAGCCGAAATTTTACTAACACTAAAAGAATTTTAAACTAATTCACCTGCTATATAGATAAAAACTTAATTAATAACATTGCAAGAATACAATTTATCGCCAAGGAGTACGCATGTGATTATACATATATTATTAAACGATGAGAATTAATTATATTTTTATTACTCAATTAATCTATTTAACTACTATATAATTTATATGTTTATTTGATCTTATAATCATAGCATTCTTTATTTAAATACTAAAACCAAAATTCGAAAACAAAAAAGCAATAAACAATCGATTTTTAAAAAAACAAGTATCAATGTAATAAAACCTATTATTATCTAACTAGGTATCGGAATTAATATTTTCAATTATAAATTAATTATTATTTTTACGTAGGGTTTCATAAAAGCTAGATTTCTTTAATTGTGTATAATATTTTCTCTAAAACAATAAACAATAGTAAACTTATCATTCGTATGACTCATGATATTTTTAGTTTACCAGGTGAAGTTGAATCTTTAAGGTTCTAAGGATCTACTCATACTTCACAGGTCACGCCAAGGTATATCTACCATGTGTTCGGTCTATGGTGTAACTATTTTGGTGTAGCATATATATTATATATTTATCTCTATATAAAGACACATAAACATATAATTGTAGATCATGTAATTATAATGAAAATTAAAAACATATAATAACACTTAGATTTCATTTCATAAATAAAATAAAACTAAAATTACATATTAAAATGCATGAATCTTAATAATTATCACCTAGAAGAAAAGATTAGGTAATGTTAATAATAAGTTAAAAACTAAAAAAAAGGAAAATAAACTAACAATAAAAGAACTTCTCTTTGTTTTCTTAGGTCTTAACTCTTTCTTTCCCATTTATGTTATATTGTGTTTTTTTTCTCTCATAATTTTATCTTGGAACCTAATGTCATGTATTTATAGGCTTCAATTTATAAAAACCTAATCCCTTTAGAAGATAAATTATTGAAATATTAAAATTGTAAAAAAAATATAATTAAAATACAATTAGTTTAAAAATCTTAATCCATTTATGAAAGAAATTATTAAAATATTACTATTTTAGAAGATTTTATATTGTCTTGATCCTTTAGTTTATTATATTTTTATTTTTAAACCATTTTCTTTAATTTGCATTTCAGTTTAGATTTTTTTCCCCAAATATTTTCAATTAATTATAAAACATTATTGAATAATAAGAACATGCATTTTTGTATTATTTTATTTATTTGTCAAAATAACAAATAACTTAATGTAAAAAGATATATAATTCAAAGATAAATATCGATTGATCAATACAACTTTGAGAATTAATTGTCCATTGTATTTAGTATCGAATAACCGAATACATTTCATATTATTCATAGATGACTTTTCTATATATATATATATAATAAATAAATCTGAAATATTAATTCAGTTTCACACAATGACACTCTTGAATAATTTATTAGTTTCACACAATGACACTCTTGAATAATTTATTAGTTATCTTTTGGCTACAAAAGATTTAGTAACTCCAATAAATACAACTCATTTAACTTAGCATGAAAGTTTTGATATTATTTAGGATGCACACACTTATCATTTTCTATAAATAATGCAAAATAAAAGGCTTACATTACACAAATTCAGTACAAATAGAAAAAATATATGATGAAAAATTATATAATATTTATGCATAAGCACGATAAGTTTTATAATGCTCTAAAAATATAATCCAATTGAATTTTGAGATGTCATGGAAATTTTCTCCCTTCCAATTCTAGATATAGATAACAAATGAGTAATATAAATCAATGCAAGATAATTTAGTTTATGATCATTTTCTATTACATGAGGAGAAATTAATTAGTTTAAATAGATATTTAAAACCAAATATAACTCAGAAGGAAATGTGAAAATATATAAAACTTATCCTATATTTAAAAATATGTTAAGATCTTCATTATTCTAAAATATTTTCTAGGATTTAATCAATTGACCAGTTTAAGATAACTATGACTCTGATTGTAAGTTTCCAAAATAGATGTTATTGTGTTTCTCAATGGAGATATTAATAAAATGATTTATATGATTCATTTTACAAAATTTATTTCTCAAGATTCAAATTCAATGGTGTCGTGACTTAAGAAATTAATTTATGAGTTCAAACATGCCTCTATTAAATGGTACCATAAGTTCTTGAAAATTATAAGCTCATTCAGTTTAAGATGAATTCTCTAGATGTTTATATATCACAGGTTGAATAAGAGTAAATTAATATATTTTTTGTTGTAGGCCAGTGACATACTCATTTGTACAAACAATAAAGGATTATTTCCCATTATTTATACTTTAAAGGATAAAAACTCAATATAAAAGATCTTGGTGAAACATCTTATATGTTGGTGATTTATATTACTCAAGATCACTTTATAGATAATTTGGTTATATCATAAAATTATATATAAACATATGTTACATCGTTATAGCTTGGAAAATAATGAACTTATTATATATATATATATATATATATATATATATATATATATATATATATATATATATATATATATAGTTAGATCATAATAATTTTCTCTTAGTCAATGTCCTTGAACTAAATAAGAAACATAAAAAACATACAACTTCATTCACTTCTGCTATTGGACTTTTTATATGTGCTCAAGTATATACCAAACAATACAAAAACAATTTATTGTACGAGTGTGAGATAAATACTTGAGGAATCTGGGTATATACCATTAAAAGATTATCAAAATAGTCGTGTAGTACTTAAAGAAAATGTATTATATGTTGGGATATATTTTTATTACTCTCGAGATATTATGGGGTTGTAATAAAATACATATATTGAGAGCATATTAGACCGTTATAGCTTAGAAAATAAGAAACTATAGATACATATGTGGTTAAAGTATTAAAGTTTTATCTTAGTTAATATTCTAAAATAAAAAGAAAAAAATCAATATTTAGAGATAACTCTATTTGCTTATGCTATTAAAACAATCGTGTATGCTCAAATATGTACATGAAAATATATACTATTTATATAGATATATGCTCTCAATTTTCTCTAATTTTACAACTGCTAATTAAACAACTACGTTTTAATATAATTCCTTCTTATGGTCTCATTTGGCTTGATAGCCATGTAAGTCCATTTTCTTCATTATTATATTCAAACCAAGCAGGATGCAAAGCCCCTCACGTTTGTGTTTAGAACCATTTACACATGTAATCTCACAAAGATTATGAAAGTTGCATATCACATATTCTGATTCTCAAACACTACAAAATAAACTTCTCATTGTTCAGTTATAGTAGTTACATATCTCAAGTATTGCGTGAATCTTCAAATAACCAAATCCATGTGATGAATTTCTGCTCGATTTACCAGGCCCTCGCTATCCTTACATTGTGTGTTTTTATCCAAATCTCAAATTGCACCATTATATTCTCCTTAAATCCCACTTTACAAAATTTAGTAGATAAATTTTAATGTTTAGCATTTATTTATTTGGGGAAATTTATATTCAAAGTTCATTATATCATTTTTTTAGTTGTACGAAGTAACTCTCTCAAAAGTAATACTTTGTCACAAAGGTTTATTGTCTCCGGTCAACCCTCTATCTTTATGTGATATTGGCCAAATTTATTTGGTCTATGTGCTCTGAGGGTTGTCGACCAAGTGGTGCATGTTGTGTCATCTTGATTTATGGAGTTTGATACTTCTGATCTTTTAGATACTTCACCATTTTTTTAGTATTTTTGTATTTATTTTATCTCCTCAAAAGTAAAATATTCTATATTCCATGAATAGTGTCTTGTCAACGAAGATGGTGTACATGATGAAGCTATATCCAGGGTATTGGGCATGAGCGATTCTGGTGGTTCTATGACTTTTGGAAAGATGATGAAGCCGGTGGATCTCAAGATTTTATTAGGATAAATGGGGTTCTATGAGTTTTCTCACCAATGGACTTCAAGGTTTTGGTTTAGTTATCGCCATTGAGGCTAGGAATGTTGCATGATCGGTATGACCTTTATGGCGGCAAGCGTCTCCCAAAGAAAGAATATGGTGACGATTAAGTCGGTGGAGATGGGAGTGGCTCGGTTTCTCAAAATGGATGGGAAGTCAAAGTGATTGAAGATTAACCCTAAGAGTACTATATTAATAGATGGTCCATTAGTCTTCCATTTAATATAACTAATTGTTCGACTTGGGTTGCGATATATATCATGGGTTTGGTTGTTGGATCATTTTATTTAATTATTGCAAGAGTTTGGTTGTCGGATCTATTATAGCTCCAGCGTGCATCGTTTTATATTTGGAAATTACGGTTTGTTACATATGCTATTACTTGAATAATTCAGCTTGATATTTGTTATTGTGTCCTTTTTATCTTTTTATTTCAAGCTGAACCAATAAATATTTTGGGCTAGGAGGATTTAATTAGGTCACTTCAGACTGATGTTATTGGATTAGGTCAATTTTCATTACTTTGTAAGAATATTTTGGATAAGCTAATTAACCAGGTTCTTTATCTTACAAAATATGGTATTTTTTACCTTATTATCCCCCGACAAGTTTATCATCCGAACCCATTGTAATATTTAAATTTTATGTAATGCATATTGCTTATTGGAATACTTATTGGTTGAAAAATTTAGTATGACAAAAAGATGACAATGACTTTATCATCAATAATAGTATTTTTATTGTGATTCTAATTGAAAGTAGTGTACGCTTTCATAAACTGGATCTCATAATCAGATCAGTGGCTCCATTTCGCATTATACAACTAACTATCGCCTAAATCGCTTGGGTAAGATCTAGATATTATGAATTTGAAGTGTAATATTTACCTCTATCATACCTACTTTTCCGTAATACATCAATTGTAAAACTATTAGTCTTAACTTCTTCTTTTTTATTTTCGTATCATCACTGTTTATGCGTTTAACGATACTTCTGATCGTATTTACCTTTGGTCGGATCTATAGGTTATTGCGACGTTTGATCAGGGATACCATTCGATCACCCTCAAGGATTTCAACATTGTTTGTAAACTAAATAAACATGTCGATTCCGCAGAGCATTAGAATATGAAAATTGGAGAATCTAACTATTGTTGCTATTACTGTAAGCCACATGATATTCTTTTATGTACTTTAATTCTCATAGAATTACAAAAAACCATTCAACCTTATCTTGTCCAAAATAGATTGTGTTTTAATCGATTATGATTGAGACGAGGTTTTTCCAATGTTATGGATTTACTTATAATTCATACCACATTACTTTCACCCTATATTTAGGAACCTCTCACCCGCATACAATTAACATTTCAAATTCTTCAATATATAGCAATCACAACTAAAATTTAAAGAAATTATCACTAATAGTTGGTACCTTCTGATCTCCTCTCACGGTATGTGCCTTGTTTTGTAAAAAATCATTTGTCTTCATTTCGTTAATTGGTGTGTTAACTATAAGAAATATAGTGACATTAGCTCTTGGGTATCTAATTTCAAAATAGAAAATTTACATGCTCAACCAGACTTGACTTCAGACCCTTCAAATCCTATAATAGTCTCGAAAGAAATTGAGGTTTCTTCTTATTTTATCTTCCACAATAGAGCCAAATAAATAATTTATCAAACAAAAATCAAGAGAGAGTTGAGTTAAATTTGGATATCAAAACATAAAATTCTTTCACGAGTAACAAAACATAAAATTCTTCCACAAGTATCAAAACTTGAATCATACGTAACAAAGTAGTCTCAATATCTAATAATATATGAGATGTTATAACTTTTACTTTCAGAGTTACGAATGTCTTTGTGAATTATTTCTCAAATATCATTAGAACCAATCATCCTCATTGTTATCCGGATCTCTAATATCCATGATTTATACTGTGACGTGTGAGGAGATAAAAATTGTTATTAGTACTGATAGTAGCATATCTTCAAGGCATAATGGCTTCAACACGAGTTTTTTCAAGCACTCTGCAATGGGGTTCATAATATATTTAGATCTAAACGTATGGATCATTCTTTAAATTTCACATATATTACCCTCATTCTAAAAACTAACTTTTCTTTTTATGTCGTTTATTTCATACCGATTACTTATTGCAATGATGTACACAAGATAATCTTCAAGATTATGGCTAACATAATCAAGAACTCATTCACTTATCTGATTGATAAATCTCAATCCGATTTATCTCAAAGAATAACATCTCAAATAACATTCTTCTCCTGCAAAAACTCATCATGGGTTACTTAACTAACAGCAAAGGTCCAAAGGTCGCTCTAAAAATAGACCTTGTGATTTTTTCTGATAATGTTTGCTGACACCTTATTCTTGACATTCCTGTAGCCATGGGCTTCCCAGAAATGATGCTATATTAGATTCCAAGGTATTTTCACTCCCTCGTGCAATGTTAATATAAATGAAGAAATTAATAGAAATTTACATGGTAGGTTGGGGCTAATGCAATGTATCTCATTATCATATTTTATGTTTGTCATTATAACTTAAGTCATATCCAGTATCCTTAAGAAGGGACACAATAAAAAGAATTTTAAAATTCTACTAAAAATATCAAAAACTCAAAATAGTTCATTTATGTTTTACTTATGATTTAGTGATTCTTTTTCGTGGTGATTTGAACTCTCTAAATCTAATTATATAGAGTTTAAATAAATTATTATCTTTCTTCCGTTCGGGTCTCCAAGCCAATCCCGTTAAAATTCATATTTTCGTCTCTATAGTAAGTTTCACCCGTTAAATGATCTCATCGACATACTAGAGTACAAGGTCGGCTCAATTCCTGTTAAGTATATGCGTGTCCCTCTGCTTACATGTCAACTTTTCTACAACAATTGTCAGTCTCTTATATAAAATATCCATGCTCGTATTGGTTAGTAGACCTCTAAACATCTTTCTAATGTGGGAAAGCTCCAACTCATCAAGTCTATTTTTTCGCACGATATGTTTACTGGTCATTAATATTTATTCTAGTTTAAGTTTCTAAAAGAGTTATACTACTCCCTCTGACTCTTTCTCGCCGAGGATATGAGATGAAGTCTTTGGTGGCTAAAGTGGCTTGGTTCAATGTAACATTTCCCATGATAGAATCCGGTATTGAGATTTTGGATTTAAAAACCTAGAATCAGATAATTGTCCTTAAATATTTGCGGTCCATTTTTAGTAAACTAACAACTCAATCTCGTGCGTCTGGATCAACACCGTAAATATTTTTAAAAATTGGTTTTTATATCTTGGCTTCTCTCCATCCTAGACTTGGAGGAAAACTGTACGTTTTATTCCTTTTGCTAACAAAATGTACATGGTAACGATCAACTATTTAGAGACTACCTTCTTCGGGTATGATCCATGGCTTCCCCATACCTCTCTGGTAACCATTATGGGTAAATTATTATTCATGATTCAAGGTTAGATAGCTATCTCAGGGTATCATACGTCATCCTAAATGGTTTTTGGAACTGGTAGTCTCATTTAAGATCTGCAAGTGCTAGAAAACATCCCAACCTTCAAGATATTAACAACTTCATTCTCTATATCTTTGATCCTAATATTAACTACAAAGATGTCTGTTGTTGGATCGCCGATAGTGGAAACACATATGTAAGTCCACCCCTTGTGTCGGGTGGTCTGGGTTAGTATGGCATAAGTATAATATACCTAGTCATTCTTTTATTATATGGCTTGCAATCCAAGAAAAACTATAAACCTGAGACAAACTTATCTTGTATAATTCATGTTCAGAATCCATCAATCATATCATTTATGATTATTGCTCTACTCATAGTATATGGATCGCAGCCAGTTCCACGTTCGGGTTTATACTAATCGACTATAATTTTCCTTCATAGAATCGGGAAATGTCGAACTGCCCCCAACGACATTCGTAATCTTTGGTGCTCATTCTTAAGCACAATAATATACCACATCTAGCGGAAGTGAATGCAAGAATATTTGGTTTCCTTCCCGTTCTCACCTCTGCGATATCGCATTGTATGCTTTCAAACATTCAGTTTAGATTTCTTGATACCAAATTTATTTGACCTCTTTAATTATTGTTTGTTTTTACAAGTTACTTTTGTTGATCTACATTTCTACCCCCCTCATCTTATGGTTGGTGTAATATATAGGTAGATTTGTTGGACCTTATTGTTTATTCATTTTGGTGTTGTTTCATATTGCGCCAATTACATAATGATTTCCGAATCATTCAATTGGTGTTATGAGTTTATTTTTTCCAATATTTATATTTTGGTATCCGGTGGTCTAATATTGGATCAACCATTTATTTTCGTATTATTTTTTTGTTTAAATTTCATGTTAATTTTTAAAATATGTTTCGAATATTTATAAATTTATTATAATATTTATAAAAAGGGTGAAGATATTTTTTATTTCCCCCATAAATAAATAAAAAACTATCTTGATATCTATAAAGGAAATATCAAGATTAACCCTTCCTTCAGCAAAATTCACCAAACACCATAGATTCAAACGTTCAACTCCACCAATCTATGGTGTTCTTGGCCAAACACTATAGTTTTAAACACTATAAATTCGCATTCGAAACAACTTTTTTTAAGAAAAAATCTCGGATCGGGTGTCTTTTTTTTTAATAAAAATATCAGAATCGAAAATCTTTTTTTTAATAAAAATATCGGAATATGGTGTCTTTTTTTTAATAAAAATCCTAATTCCGAGATGCCACCTCGAATTAGGTGCAACTTCTTTTAAAATAAGACACTTGATTCCGAGAGGAATCAAGTGTTTATTTTTTAAATTTAAAGCACCTAATTCCGAGGTGCCATCTCATAATCAGTTGTTTTTGAATAAAAGTGCAGAAATCGAGATTTTCTCTAAAAAAAGTTGTTTTGAACATAAATTTTCAAGTTACATTAATGTAAAACGTAGAAACAAGATTAAATTACTTTGTTTGTTGATTGAATGTTGTTTTCCGGTTTGGTTTGGATTTCTTCATTTTTCATGATTAATCTTTGATAAAATTGAAGTTTTTGATTTTTAGGTTTTGATTTTATAGGGTAAAATCATGTATGTCTGATTAAATTTGGGTTAATGATGTGGTTCTTGCTATAAGGATTTATAAAAGTTTATGAGTCTTATTAACAGCATTATAGGGCTGCTAATTTGGAGGCTCAAACTGGCTATAAAACTGAGCATCTGCCCACAAGCTATCTTGGATGCATCCTGAATAATAATAGCAAGGCCTGCAACTTTATCAAAATCATTGAAAATATTAATGATAAGATTTCTGATTGAGACTCTAAATATTTATCTTTTGGAGGCAGATTAGTTCTTATCTCTAATGTTCTAATGACTTATCCTAATTATTGGCTTCAGAATAGTATTTTTCCTAAGAGTATTATAAATAGGATTGAGAAAATATTGAACAGGTTTCTTTGGAGGTCTAAATATAATGAGCCTTCTACTCATTGGGCTAATTGGAAGTCGATCTGTAAGCCATTTGAGGAAGGGGGTCTTAATATCAGAAGAATTACTGATATTCAGTATACCTATTTTTTGAAGTTATGGTTCTCTTTTAGGAAAAATGAATCTATTTGGGCCAAGATGATGCATAATACATACTCTAAATATATTCATCCTTTGTATGCTAATTTTAATAGGCCTTGGGCAAAGGTGAAATGAACTATTGGAGGGACAATTGGCATAATTACAAGCCCATTCACAGTGATCAAACTGAAGTCAATTACCTGGAGCCAAAAATGAACTCCTTTTGGAAGAATGGATGCTGGGACACTGATGTCATGATTCTTTTTCTTTCTCCTGAAAGATGGAGTCATATTCAGAATTTAAAGCTGGACAGTTCAAAGAATGATATTATGATTTGGACTTGTTCAAATGATACAACATTCAACAGCAAGGTTACGTGGAATACCATCAGACACAAGGCTAATTACTCTAGAATTTTCAAAAAAATCTGGAGTCCTATCGTTCCCATGAAGTTTTCATTTATTCTATGGAAAGTTATAATGAACTACATCCCTATAGATTCTATTCTTCGTAAAAGACATTTACAATTGGCTTCTAAATGTCTATTTTGCAAAAACAGTGAAGACATTAATCATGTTTTTGTCAACTGCACTCAAGCTTGGCAAATTTGGAACCATTATAGCATCATTTTCAGGATAAATATCAAAAGATGCATGATTCTTACTCATGTTGTCAAAATTTGGCATGACTTTGTCAGTAGCAATTCTCACATCACTCATCTCATGCCTGCAATCATTTGCTGGTCTATTTGGTACAACCGCAACAATGCTAAGTTTAAGGGAGTTTCTTTCAATTTTAATTCAACTATAAACTATATTAATCGTATCATCTTATCTTTAAATGCATATGTTCTTAACAAAAAACATTGGTTAAATACTAAGAATGCAAGTATGTTTATGGGTTGCCTTAGTTTCAGTTCTAAGCCTAGATATAATACCTGGAATCTTCCGATTGAAGGTCGTATCAAACTTAACATCGATGCTTCTGTTTTGAGAAATGCGGAGGCTAGTGGTGCTGGTATCTTCAGGAATCATCTTGGTGAAGTTTTGCAGTGCTATGACAATACTTATGGGAAAATGTCCCCTATATTAACTGAAACCCGTACGTTGCTTGATGGTTTGCTGATTTGCAAACATAACCACTGGCTTCATGTTGACATTGAATCTGATTGTCAGATTCTTGTCAATTTTTTTGCTTCTGGTGTTTCTCCTTGGTATCTCAGTCCTGTCATCAAGATTTGTCGAATGGCTTTTGCTTCTTCTATGGTTATCAAGTACATCCCTAGAGTCCAGAATCAGACCGCCGATTGGTTGGCCAGATGGATTCTCAGACGCATTAATAAGCCTTTCTTCATTCAATTCGTTATTCCTTCCGAATTGAATGCGATTCTTTTTTGGAAGGTTTAGGATTAGGTTATGTATCTTTGAAAATCTGAGATCTTTCCTTATCGTTTATTTTTCAGGTTTGGTGAAGGCTTTCCGGTTGGATGATTTCTGACGATTGGAGCTGTTGCTTGAAGAGCTTGGCGCTTCTGTTGGATCGATATGTAGATTTTGTTCGATGTCGTATCTGTTGGGATGCGGTTGTGGAAGCTTTGTTGTGGATTGTTGGTGCTGGAGCTCAAAGAAATTTTGATGGAGTTCATTTTGGAGTATTATTGATGGAGCTTTTGGATGGAAGAAGAAGTTCTGGTGGGGAGAGAAAATTTTGTCTCTAAATCTAATTCGATTTGGTAATTAGGGTTTGCTTTAGATTTGATATTTTACCAAATCATCAAACCCTAATGTCTTGTTAAAGATTTATTTCTCTAGATCCTTATATTTTGTAAAACTCTTAATTTTGTTCTTTATAAGATTTGTTATTTCCGATTTAAAAAAAAGAAAAAGGTAATCTTGTAAAAGCAAATGACAAGTATTTTAGAGAGTTTGAATTATGGAGGGGAAGACGGGAGAAATAGCTTCACTCTTATAAAAATTTATTTTGGCAAAAAAATATGTTTATGTAACTATTTGTATTTTTTAAAACAAAAAAAAACAATATCGCTGTTCATAATAACCATAAATCTAATTAAACAAAACCACCTATTATTAAAAAACAAAAAAAGAATATGTGAGGTACACCACGTATTCGATCTATTATTTTACGACTTCAATATTGTAGAATTTATACTTAGAAATTAATTAAATAATTTATCATGAAATGAAATGTAACATTATTTGTCAATTTCCATAACCAACTTGCGGATTTAGATATGTAATCGGACTTTCTTTCTCTTCTTAAATTTGAAACTCAAACTCAAATAAACAGTTTACATTATTCGAGGCTGCCAGATGTTTTAGTGGGAAATAAATTGTTCTTAGTAATAAAGGTAAAAGCAAAAGTAAAATGAATAAAAAAAAAGACAGTATCCTGTAACAATAGTACTCCTCTCCAGTAAACAGTAAACAGTAAACAGGAGTAAACAGTAAAGTCATGTGGGCAAGGAATCTAACTCTGACGGTGTCCTATCACTGTTGCTCATTGCTTTCTGCAAATATTGTCTGGCTTTGTGCTGCCCGATAAACTTTCAAATTCCAATAAAAATCAAAATAATGTTGTTTTTGCAACCATACTGAATTTTCATATACAGGCAGGCAGAGGCAGGTATTGGATGCGATCATATCGTGAGAAAGGGTGGTATTCCAACATATTTCGTGATTTCTTTTTTTATAGCATTAGGAAAATAAAAAAGCTTCTCATACCATTTCTTTTTTAAATGAAGGAGTTGCAAAAAAACCTTAAGCACATACTGTTTTTCAACAAAATCATCGAGATTTAAAACGATTGTTTATTGAAGTAATATGATTATTTTTTAACCAAACATATTATTATAAAGGATTTAATTTTTATTTATTTATTTTGAAAGTAAAATATTTTTTTATTGTTATGTTTTTTATAGTTATCGATGTTTATTTTAAATTCAAAAAATAATTAAGTTTATTTCAATTTAATTTTTTTATTTTTTATTTATATTTAGGATGGTTAGGTTCATCCGGCGAGTGATCTAAAAGTAAATTGAGTAAGTGTTTAAGAAGTGTGATGGAGAAGAAAAATAATAATAGTAGAATAACAAAATACAAATGATACTAAAATATATGTTAACTTTATTGACTCATGTTGGATTTTTATATAAGTCGTGTTACAATAAATATCTGTAGAATATTCTAGAATAATGGATGATATATATATGTAACCACTAGATATGTGATTGTGTATCTTTGCCTTAGTCTTTGTAGATATGTACATGTTTGGATAAGTTGATGGGTCTATTGGTTCAGGCTGGACTAATTACATCCTTATCAGTTGCCCTTTGTCTTGGTGAAAGTGTTGAAGGGAGACTAGTCTAGTGTTGTATGCCGAACTCTTGATTTTGGCTACAACATTTTTTGGTCTTTACCAAAGCGTCTTATCTCCAATATCTTTACCTTTGTCGAAGCATTATTTATCCTTTTATTTGCCTTACTTTATTTGAACGCCGCTTGACTTTTAGATTTGTTATTGCTTTAAAAATTTCAACTTGTTTTTAATGACTCATTTATTCAATGTTGAAGGTTATCTTGTTTTGTATAGTTTTTACTTTCGCTTTAGTTTTATTTGTTTTTCTTTGCCTTTATTTGTCTTTACTTCGACTTTATTTATTTATTTATTTATTTTATTTTCTGATTTTTTTTCAAACGTATTCGCATACATATCAGAGTTGCCCTCATAGTCTTTAATGATGGATGAAGAAAAGAATGTGACTTTTGAAAGAATTTATTCTTGTACTTTTGTTTTTTATTTGTAAGTAACTCAATAGTCCTCATTGAACATTACCATTAAAGGCTATACAAAAATGTTATCTATATGTATTTAGTCGAGATAATATTTTGCTATTTTGGGCTAATTATAAGTTTAAGTTAAATATTTGTGTATTAAATACATTGTGCATTGCTAACACTTTATTTTCTTTCCAAATAATTACATGTTTGAAATTTATACATTTTTTATTAACCTCTTTAATCCTACTTGAGGGTTAGAGATAAATGCTAGTATTTTTAGTCTATAGCCAAGTAATTTTTTATTACCTTAGATAAGGATAATTACGAATAATATATGTTTGTAATTGGTTCATTTTGCAAATAATGCATCGTTTTCCCCTAAGTAATTATACATTTGGAATTAAAGGGCATGTCTTAATAAATTTGGCTATGTAATTTTACTAACAACAATAGACATATGTGATACAATTACTTACTTTAAAGATACACGCGACGTCCTTTGGGATGCTTTTATCCTGAAGCTTCATTTTTTTATTATCTTGAATCGCTGGATACATTGGGAGTACGGTTATTCAATTTATGAGTTACATTTTCATTTATCACTTCTTATTTTTCACTTTCACAAATTTGTTTCCCTATTTTTGTTTCTCGTCTCAGTTCTTTTTTGCTAGTTAGTCTAGTTTTTCTAGGTTAATCGTTGAAATAAAGAGAAAACTAAGATTTTAACATTATTGATAGTCATAGTATTCAAATCAGTCATTCTGGTTGTGGCGCGCTTTTTGTTGAATGAGGGGTTCTTGTGTCTTCTCCTCCATTTCGTACCCATGCCTCAAAGAAAATTGGTATTATAGGTGGGAAGGAAAAATCTACTCCTTGTAGTTTTTCTTTATATGTTGTCGATTCTACTATTGTTAATGAGAACTTTGCCTCCCTTGTTAAAGTTTAACTAATATGTGCTTTTTAGTATTTAAAGAATATTTATTTCGCAAGTTCATGTGATTTGAATGTTGATAAGTTAGAAGAGGTTTCCAACTATACATACCTTTATCTTGGTAAAGAAGAATATAATCAAAAGCTTGTTGATTGGTGGATTATTAACAGAGTATCTGTCATGTTTCTTATAAATGGGAAAACTTCATTTGACGCTAAAGAACATGAAGTTGTTTTATAATCTTTTACACTTGGCCAAGGTCTTCAGTTTCCTCTTTATCAAGACTTTATTCAGTTTGTTTTCAGGATAATGATATTTTTCCTTCACATTTTTTTCCTAATTGTTTGAGGTTGTTGATGTGTTTTATAATTTTTGGTGAAGAAAATCGGTCTTCACTTCATGATGAAGTAATTTTGTGCCGGTAATCATATATTAGGTCGAACAAACACTTCTTTATTTTATGTTGATTTGACATAATTTTCCAAGATTGTCACTGATCTTCATGGTACCAACAATATTTGGAAAAAGAAATTTGTTTTTGTTTTTGGTAACTAGATTACGGATCGTGGCTTAGATATTCTCTCAATCAGTAGAAGATGGTCCATGAGTCATATGTTTCCATTCCTTGTTTAATTTTCCTTTGATCGCATTCTTTTATTGTATTTGATGTTTTCCTATATTTTATTTTCATCTTTCTATTGATAAATTACATACGACAGAGAATAAGTTAGAATAGATCAAGGATTTGTGATGTTTTTTAATAACAGAGGACAAGAAGATTTCGAATTCTTATGTCCATAATTTGACTCAAAACCACTTTGTTGATATTATATTTGGTTTGGTTTAGAGGATAAATGGTTTTTCATTTGTTCTCTTGTTGTTGTAGAAGTTGTTGACAAAACTAGTCTCTCAAATAGAGTTGTGAAATCTTTACAAAAAAAGAAAGAAGTTCATCTTTCAGTGGATCGTTGTATAAAAACTAAGATTCTATCATTGATCCTTATATTTTTCCATATAGTAAGCTTAATGTCTCGTCAATTTGTAAGACTATCATGGCAGTGATCGGGCCTTTGGATAAAATAAGAAATATTTATCCCTCTAATATGGACATGGTTGGTAATTGAGATGTTATGACATAAATTACGTTATATGGTAGATGATTATTCTTCCATAATTGATATTACTAATCATGATTTTGGTGTATCGATGAAGCATGTGTTGTTAAAACTATTAAAGAGTATGACTGTATTGTTGACTCAGATAATATTCTTGATATTGATTATCTTGGTGTTTCCATCCTATCATCTCATGTTCCTTTAATTAATTTTGTTCCTATTTTTTTAGTTGATATGTTATGTATTAGAGAATATTTTCCTGATATTTTATGTTGATTCTTTTGTGGGAAAGATTGTAGGGGATGTCGAGACGAGCTTAAATAACGAGTAGGAAGAGCTTATTCAGTTTGTAGCAAACTAGAAAAAAAGATGTTCGCTTGATATTTTAAAAATTTATATTCCAGAGTCTATTCTCTCATCTTCACATGAACTAAAGCCTAAAGTGATTTAAAAATTACATCGACTTCCCCTGGTCATGGTATTGATCTTGAGAGGAATGATAATGTATATACTACTTTTATAATAATATTTTCTTACCATTCCTCGTGTTCCTGATTTTCAAGTGATATTTATATATTTTGTTCTAACGTACTGCCATTATTTTTGACCGCTTCTAGTGGTAAATTTCCTTTGAATGTACAAATTTTGTTATGTTTACCCTCTTTTGCGTTTGTTGGTTCAAGTTATGGGCTTCAAGTGACCCCAAATGTTATTTTTTCCCATTAGCATGATCCTTCTTTTGGCTATATATTTGTCATTATTTTCATTAAGACGGATTCCCAATCGTTTATCATTATATTGAATCAGCCAAACAAAGGGTTCTTTCTGCTGGTCATTCTCATTTAGAAATGACACAGATTCACTTAAGCCTGAATCTTGAGGTAAGCTAGTTTTTAGCGTTGTGTTTTTTATCATTTCCCTTTGTACTAAAATTGGTAGGTTGTATTCAATTGGTTGATGTTGTTGCGTATGATAAGTAAATATAACTTCAAGGACTAAAATATAAGAGAATTAAACTTTTTATGACGACTTGACTTTCTCTCTCTAAAACCTATTTCTCTCTCTACATTGTAACTTCTCTCAATTTTACTTAGTTAATCCAAATATTAAACTCACCAAAGTAAATCTAACACTGACTCCTCCTATTATATATTTTATTTTAAAAAACTACTTGAATGAGCATATGATCATATTATATAAAGTATTGTTCTTAGAGCTTCTTTAGAGGAGAAGACCATATCCAAGCAACAATTGAATAATAGTCTCAAAGTTACTTGTAAAGAGTTAGAATTTATATATTTTATTTCTAGTCAACCAGGTTGCGCTTTGCTACATACCTATGAAGATTTAACCAACACTTATTTATTCTCCTCATTTTTTGAAAGAGTAATGTTAATTCAAAATAAAGTTAAAAGGCTCAGATAAAGAAGCTTATTGATTTATTTTTTGATTATGATTCCTTAGAGAAGCTTTGGTACTCAACTGACTAGAATATTATAATACTAAAGTTGTCGTTGATAAACTTAAAAAACAATTAAGCTTTATGTCTTCTAATTACAAGACTGCTCGTAAAGTATAACTTGATGAACGTGAAGTTCAGTTAAGTGATTGTGCTACTTTGGAACCCACATTTACTTGTATGGTTTTGCATTCAGTTATAATTACACACAGTAAGACAATTCTTGATTTTTATACTTTATTCCTTGAACTTAGTTTGAGTAGTCCTTGGTGCTTTGTTCCTAAGGCTAAAAGGCCTTTGGGTTTAGATTTGGATGCTTATATAAAATGTGTATGGTAGTAATTCTTAGGCCACTAGTTTCGTAACAAAATTGTGGCAATGAGCAATGTTCGAATGATGAGCGGTGATCCAACTGACGTTGTTTATTTTTCTTTGAAATAAGTATGATTTGTTGTTTTAATATATTTCATGTTTCATTAAATGCTTTTGATATATTGTCTATAACTTTTGAAAGCATGTTGTTGTACTTCTGCAAGACTTTTTTTGTTTTTATGGGTATTCTTTTTTGTTTTTATATGAAAAAGTCTTTGTATCTTAGATATACTTTGTATTCTCTATCTTTTCTATGAACTGATCATGTACAATGGATCGATAATTGTTTTCTAAAACACTTTGGTTCTTTACTTTAATTTTTCTAGAATTTCCAAAGTAAGTTCACGGTGCATGACTCTCTAGTAGAGATTTTCCCTTCTTTTTAAGTAGATGTATCTTCTTTATGCGGATTAACTCTTGGTGATCTATTTTATTTATTATACATTACTTTTAGTGATGATTTTAATCATTCAAAGTATACTGATTTCTTTTTTTTATTCTCCATTAGGTTGAAATTAGATGAATTACATCACTTGAATTGTATTAACTTTTTTTTTCAATGTATGACGAATAACTATCTCATCTAAAGCACTTATTGCTTATATGTTATATTGTTGATATAATGTTATTTTGTTTTTTTATTCCTAATGAGATATTTTATTTGGTATAGTGTGCTTTAGCACTCTTTAAAGTTTACTTTCTTCATAATTTTATTTGTTTAGCACTATGTGATTTTGTGTTACATAGATAACATGTGAACCATATTTTTGGTACTAAAAGCATTTTATTAATGGGTATAGAATATTTGTTTCATTCTTTTTTCAACGAAATATTGTGTGATAGTATAATTTCAAAACTGTGCTCCATTATCAATAGTGATAATTCTCGGAGTCCGCACCTGCAATATATACTCTATTAATTTAGAAAAGTAATATACGATAATAATAAAGTGTTCTTCCTCATATGGCCCTCGGGATGGTCCCACGATGTTATACCCCATCTATCGAATGTGATGCCTCTGTTATCGTTTCCAATTACACTGATTGAACTTGGATTAAATTTGGAAATCTTTGGAATGTATCACATGCCTTTAATTTTTGCTTCACATCCTTTGTAATTGTTGGCCAATAATAGCTTCGAAGTAATTATATATATATAATGCTTTGTTTTCTTTCATATAATTCTTCCATTAAATAGTTTGATTCGTCATTATCAATCTTTTTTAAATGGGTATGATAACCAATTTTATATTATGTGTTTGCTTTCGATACTTATTTTACATATATTATTGTTACTTTTCTTGCCTCACTTCTATCTACGAGTAAGATTCATTCTATAAGGTACTATTATTAGTCTTCACCAACATTTTTATTCATATTCTCTTTTGATTAACATTACCCCTTATGTTGTAAAGGTTGAGAACAAATGATTTGGTAGTGTGATTGAAAGATTTTTTTGTAATATTACCCATGACGCTGAAGATGTAAAGGCCGATGAATCAAACGCATTGGAAATTTCATTTTGCGCTCTTTGCATTTGTTTTAATTCGAGATGCTTGAATTGGGGGACTAGGCGTTGTAGCTCTTTTATATATTGGATGATGTTATCCTTTTTTTGCTTCAGACTGACCTATTATTTGATTAACAAATAATTGAGAGTCAATTGAAAGTAGTACAATTTTTGCTCCACAAATTTTTGCTAACCAGAGTGTTGCGATGTAAATTTCTTGATTATTTAATTAGCAAGTTGTATATTTTCTCCCAAGCCTTGATTATTACCTCATTTATACGTCCTTACTTTACTTTTAAGTGTTTTTTAAGTCATTATTTATAATGATTGGCCGTTCATTAGAACTCTGTTTAAAAATCAGGTAGTGTTTGGGCTTTCATGATTGTTCTGTGCTCGAAATTAATATCGTAATCCACTAATTCTACCGACCATTTAGTAAATTTTATTGAGACGTTAGACTTGATAATATATTTATAAGGAGGAAGGAGATTCATATAATTGTAGTGTGTGCTTGAAAGTATGGTCTCGTTTCCTAACCGCTACTACCAATGCTAGAGCTATTTTTCTAATTGGATATACAATAAAGCCTCTATAAATTAATAACGTTAGAACCAAGATATTGTTTTTAATTTAATAAGATATTATTATATTGATAAATTAGTAATTTATTAATTAAATAGGTGTTATGTATGATTTTTAAATTTCAAAGTCCAATGTAATAATTACAATGTATATCAGTTAAAGATGAAAAATGTATTACAAAAAGAAGTTCCAAGACATATTTTATGAATATATATTCACAAATTAATTGACAAAAGGTTAGTCCATGGTACCAACGTAGTTGAGTAAACATGGTTAGAAAATAATCACTATAAAATGTCTATTTTTTTAAAAATCACATCAACTATGGTTAAAATACTAAAAGGTATTCAAAAATCAACTATGACCAATTAACAACGAAAATTGTTATGTGAGGTTGAGGATACCATTCAAAGTATGAATGTTAAGCATTGAAGAAATTGTGGTGGATACTATTCAAAATCTTGTCGATGATAAAGTTGAGGATGATTCAATAGCTTTAGAACCCGTCACTCGGAAAAAGGCATTGTAAGCGACAACAACTCTTCACAAATTTTTGTTGCAATACGAGAAGACAATGATCCAACACTTAAGTACAATAAGGAGATTTAAAGATGAACTCAATATAGATTTGAAGTTAAAAAAAGTATAGGTTCATTTATAATACAAATTAATTTAATTTGTCAAGTTTATTAGAATATTTCAGTAATTATTAACTTATAGTTTCGCTGAGACCAATATATATACACTGTAATTTTTTTAAAAAAATCTTATTAATTTATCGATTGGGTTCCAATTTTATACTAGTTCCAAGTTGTAACTAGAAAAATTATTAATTTTATCGAGGTTATTAATTTTTTTAAGGTTTTATTGTATCTAGTTTATGTTGGTAGTAAAGATTCACTTACATAGTATATGCCTTTTGACTCTCTCCTTTCATTACTAGTTAACCCTATGCCTCTGGCCCCAACTGTTTCAAGCACAAGCCTCTAGTAGCTGGTTCATGACCAAGTAAATAGCATATTGTAAAACCAGCAAAGATGACTCAGACTAAGCATCTTCTAGAAATACCGGAAAGCATCATAACAAGATGAAATAATATGGATAAGAAAGACCCAATGTCGAAGTATTTTGCCAAAAACAAAGAGACAAGTGCCAGAGTGATAAGAGCTTCCATCCAAGAACATGATATCATCATTGTAACCGGAACCATAGACCAACCTCAGGAAAATCAAACTTTATTTAAATATGGACTCTAGCGAAACCTCTAATATGAACCTAAAGCAATCCGAAACATCTCATAACTTGGAATCCAAAAGTACCTCCAACATAGAGCCCCACCGAACCTCGAATACAAAAACCTCCAACATGACTCCCCGCCGAACCTCCAACAGCAGTCTGAAGCCTTGTCAAACATCCAACAACAACATGTAGTCTAGTCGAATGTCCATCAACAACGTATAGCCTTCATCCTTGACTTATAGCAATATCAGACCTCCAACGGTTTGGATTCCATCAGAGCCTCTAACATTGAGCCTCATCAAACCTCAAAACATAACTTACAAATTTACCAGACCTCCAGTAGAAAGATGAAGTACATCCGAATTTCCATCAGTAACTCAAAGCCCTAATGAACCTTCAAAAAAAAACTTGTCAAAAAGTTTTCATGAAAGATCTCATTATGTTACCTTGTACCAATCAAGCCCATGCAACTTCTGGGAACATGATGTTATCTTTTATAGACTCCTACTTGGGTTACAACCATATACAAAATGAACGATGATAATCAAGAGAACACAACATTCATTACTACGAGGGCCCTACACTCTTATAAGGTCACACTCTTTGGTTTGAAAAACATCGGAGCCATGTATTAGCGACTCATCAACAAAATGTTTACAACAAAATTTAGATGCAACCTCCAAGAATCATCGACGACATGCCAACTAGTTCTCAAGTTGAAGACCATCTGGCTAACGTGATTGGGACTTTCTAAAACTTACACTAAGTTAACTAAAAAATAAACCCCGAGAATTTCACATTCAAAGTTAAATCCTAAAAAATATTGGCTTTGTGGTTATCAAAAATAGAATTGAAGCATACTTAACTCAACTCTCTAACTCAACTGCCATGGACTTTTCACATAACACGAAGGAAGTTCATATATTAATATGAAGGTTTGCCACTTTAAACTGATTCATCTTTTGATCTTCATAAAATTCCAACCATTCTTCCAAGTCGGAGAGAAGGAAATTCATATATACGCCAACATAAAAACCTACTTGTTTCCCAAGAAGTGCTCACCAAGCCCTAATCTAGGGAGGTTCTATACCTCTACCTCGCAGTACCAGGTCATGTTGTAAGTTTCGTAGTAATCAAGGAGTCCAGAAGAGAATATCAAGCATTACACTGTGCAAGTAAATATCTATTCAATGTGGAAATCAAATATTTTTAGCTGGAAAAGTTGATGCTCATTTTGATGGTAACAGACTAAAATATTCGCTTGTATTCTCAAGCCCAAACCATCATTGTCCAAATAACGCCCCCCTACATAATGTATAGCACAATCCAGACACTTCCTGAATATTAACCAAATGGTCTGTTGAGCTAGGCGACTACGATATCAAATTCGAACCATGTTAAAAAATCTATGCACATGCACTGATAGACTTCTTAATCGAATTTAATCATAGAGACTAATTATTACATATAAGTTTGAATCTAAATAGAAGGTACAAACCGATGGAAGAATGAATATGCAAGGCTTAGGAGTAGGTGTCTATCTAATCTCGCCAACATAAGAATTTTGAAATAATCAATCAAACTTTATTTTCCAGCTATCTACAACGAGGTCAAATATGAAGTTGTAATTGTTAGCTTGCGGTTGGAAAATATTTGCGGCGTCACCAAAATTCAGATGTTCATCGAATCTCAGTTGGTCGTCCACCAAGGCTTAGGGATGGTTGAGGCTAAGAAAGACACCATCATCTAATATTTAAAAAATATTGGACGTTAGCTAGTATTATTTTATAAAATCACATTTGAACAAATCCCAAGCCGGAGAATGACGCAACATATGTTATGGCCTCTTAGTATATATGGCACTAGAACTTGGAGTAATCCTTTAAAAAAACATTCAGTCAGCCAACCAAATAAGTTTATCTACCATATTTTAGTGAAATGAGTAATGGTGATAGAGGTCGAGGACCAGCCAAAAGATTGGCGAATACCTATCATTCAATACCTCACTCATGGGGTTCAACCAGAAAAAAAGCCAAAGTAAGAAAAATTAGGACACAATTGACCAGATTCATCTAGACCGCCGACACGTTATATCGACACAGTTTCTCGAAGCCCTTTCTTTGATGCCTGAGCCCTGATAAAATCGTTATCATAGCGGAATAACTCCACAATAAAGAGGGAAACACATATTGAGGGTACAAGGCATTGAAACGAATAATTTTTTTTGTAAGGATATTATTGGCCTACAATAGTCTAAGATGCAAAGAAGAAGGTCACAAAAAATGTCAACGCTTCTCAAATTTAACCAATTTTTTACCCTCATATTAGAAACCATATAAAAAGTGATAACATTCGATAGATGAGGCCTCAACATCGTAGGACCAGTTCCAAAAGCAACAAGAGAAATGAAGTTTATATTCATCGCAATCAACTAATTTTCCAAAGGGACCGAAACACTTTTATTGGCAAACCTCAGAGCCAATGAGGTAATATTTTTTCTCAAATATAGGATATGTTTTATATACAAGATATGACGAATTATTACTACATATAATGGAACACAATTCTAAAACGAATGTCATATAGGGTTTTGTGAAACACGAGGGATTAAGCAAAAAATATATTCCTCGTTCCACCTAAGACGAATGGCTAGGTGAAGGTCACCAACCGTACAATTTTGGAAAGAAGAAAAATACAATAGAATGTACCTCCAATAAATAACTTAATGTTTTGTAAAAGATAATTTGTTCATATAAAAATACCTCACGATCGACCACAAGTGAAAAATCGTTCGCACTAGTATATGGTATAAAAACAGTTTTTCCAAATGAAGATCAGATACAGTTCCACATGGTAGCTACTTAAGAAGAAGGGTGAAACTTGGTATCCATAAGTGAAAAGCTCCATATGATTGAAAAAAGCAGGTCAAAGCTCTGTGTTCCAAACAATACAAAAGTATGGTACATATTTGTCACAATTCTAATGTTTGTTTGCGTAGTTTTGAAATCAGAGATAAAAGGTTACGAAAAGTGTTCCTCCATACAAAAGACAAGAGTCGAGAAAAATATCCTTAACCTGCGAAGTTTGCTATACGATTAACGCCAAAATCAAGCCCTACTATTTATTTGATGATAGTGGCTCGCAAAACTGACACACTTGGAATATAGAACATTTAAAGCAATATATTTCTTCTAAAGCTAAGGTTACCGCTTTGTATCCATTTTCTTCGTAAGAAAATTATTATACATGAGATGTACTATTTCCTAACTCAATTGTACACGGAGATTTTGAGGGAGACATTCATCTTTAACAAATATTTACTTTTGAAACACGTAGGTTTTAATTATTTCCTTATTATAATATTTTTTTATAGCTATGTCTAACATAAAATCATTGTATGCTTATGGTCAAGATATACAGTTTCATCGAGCCATTATTAAGTTGTGTCCAAGAAATGACAGCTTCATCGAGCCATTATCATGCTACAGATAAAACATACCGGTTCCATTGACCCATTCTACGGTTATGGCCGAAACATACCAGCACTATTGAGTCACTATAAGGCTATGTTTGAGATACACCAACTCTATCGAGCCGTTGTAAGGTTGTATCAGTTTTAAACTAGCTATATCTATAATACATTAAGGTTACAAAGGAAAATAAAATTCTTGATCGTAAAACATATCCACCATATGGAATAACAACTACCTTACGAGACCATGAGCCTCATATAAAAAATAAAATAATATGATTGATTCGATTAAAAGCATTTACAGTATTACGACATAATGCCAAGAGCGTGGAGTTAATTAAGAGGATAGTTGTCAAAACAATCCCAAGGGAGTCATGCATGCTCACGTATGATATTAGAATGGGTTTGGTTAAATTAGGGCCCAATTTTTGTTAACCATTCCCAAAATATAGAGAATCTTTTTAATTCAATAGTCAAAGACGGTTTTACCCTTTGACCAAGAATCTTTATTTTTGTCTTGTAGTGGAATGTGGGTATGGTTAACCAAATGTAGAAGAACACAAAATTACTCCTCCAAACAACCCTCTTATACTCAAGACTTAACAAAAATTTCAAAAACTCCCAAAAATTCAAAAACTCTCAAACTCACAAATAAACTCTTAAACATCCAAAAATCAATAATTTTTTTTGTAAATTCGAAATAATCGAAGGATGGACTCGGAATGTGAGAAGGTTGCTGAGGAGCATGGGACTCCAAATATGGTAGTTGTTCTAACCAATCTATTTAGAAAAGTTTCCATTTTGGTAGACCTTCTAGATTTAGAAAGATAGAACCCGATCTTCCCCGCCGGTTTCACCCTTCTCTACCGGCGGAGACGATGAACATTCATAATATGGTTAAGAAGGTTCCCCGCTGGGGCACACCATGTTCGCCCGACGGTCCCATCGAGTCCCACCCAGCGATTGGTTTGTTGTTACCCGACGGTATTGTCAATCTATACCGGCGGGGTAACCTCCTCTGTTTTATGCACAATTTGGTTTTCATTTTGATATAGGTCCCCGCCAGGTATAGTATTTTCAACAGCCGGGGAAGGGTAGTTCCCCCGCCGGTTTTAGATTCTCCATCCGGCGGGGACAACCATTGTGTTTTATGCATAAATGGGGTTTGATTTTGTGGTAGACCCCCGCGGGTATGGTATTGTCAACCGTCGGGTGACAATCTCCCCGCCGGTCCGTGAATTTTCACCCGACGGTGTAACAATGTCCCCACCGGGTGTAACCATATAGACTCGGCGGAGCAACCTCCTTCAATATGTGAATTTTCTAACCGTTGGGGTTGGCTTATTTTGTCCATGCTCTTAATTTATGGTTTTTTTACATAGGGTGAAGAGTTAAAGACTGGAGATGGAGAGTTAAAGGATGAGTCAAAGGATGATTTGTCTAGTTCGTGCATGGCGAAGGCGGAGGAGGAGGAAATACCAGTGCCTTGCTCCGTCGATTATGGCGAGTTGTTCAACACCAAATCTCACTACTACTCCCAGGAAGACCTGATTGAATGGGTTAAGGAAACCGCATTAGATAACGGGTTTGTGATTATTTTACGTCGATGCGATAGACATGATCGTAAAACTCCGAGAGTAGAGTTTGTGTGTGAAAGATCTGGAGTTTACACAAAACTGGTAGATCCCAAGGATCTAAAGAGGAAGTCTACCGGAACGAAAAATGCGGATGCCCGTTCTCCCTGAAAGGAAAGAAGATGGGTGATGATTTGTGGGGAATAGAGGTTGAGTGCGGCCTTTACAATCACGATACTACATCCTACAAAGAAGGTCATTCCTACGTGGGACGCTTTCAAAAAATAAAGATGGATTTCGTGGTTAGTTCTATGGGATCCCGTCCTCGTGATATTCTCGGTGGAGTGAAGAAATTGAACCCTAAGAATTCTTCTATAATGCGCACCGTGTACAACGCATTACTAAAACACCGCAAGCTCGAGAAAGGCGGTCGGTCGCAATTCCAATACTTGTTGGGTGAACTAAAGCGACTAAACTACTACGAATTCTATCGAAAGTGCAAAGATGGAAGCGATATCATAGGCGAGGTTTTTTTTGCGCACCCGGTTAGTTTGGATTTGTTATAGACATTTCCGAACGTCATTTTAATGGATAACACATACAAGGTGATCAAATACGGGATGTCGTTGTACGAGGTCGTGGGTGCGACTTGTACGGGGATAACATTCTACATTGGATTTACGTTTATGTCGAATGAAAAAATTGAGACACACAAATGGGTGTTAGGGTGCTTACATTGGTTGATGGTAACTCACTCCACCAAATTACCATCTATTGTTTTGACGGATAGAGACTTGGCTCTTGTGAAGGCGGTGGAGGAAGTGTTCCCCAATGCAACGCACATGTTGTGTCGATGGCACATCAACATGAACGTCTTAGGAAAAACGAAAAAGATCATAAAGGAGAAGAAAGTGTCCAACGCCTCTTTGAAAGTGTGGAATGAAATGATGTTGACAGAAACAGAATTAGCCTACGAGAACTACCGGTCGGAATTGCACCGCGACTTCAAAGAGTATCCGAAAGCAATTGAGTATACCGAAAGTTGGGTAGGGCCGTACGGTGACAAGTTTGTCACGTGGAGAACTAACAAGCGGATGCATTTTGGTAACCAAACCACAAACCGCGTGGAGAGCGCTCATTCGAGCCTCAAGCGTTTCATAAATACGAGCAAAGGTAACTTTGAATCTTTTTGGTTGAAGTTGCATACTTTGATCGAATTGCAACACAGGCACATCAAGGGTTCTTTTAAAAAGAGCCGGTTGTTGGCCCTACATAAATTCACAAACATTGTGTACGGTAAACTAAAAAGCAACATCTCCCACTATGCTATGGAACTTTTGGCCGACGAAGTCGAATGTGCCCGCAACATGACAATCGCGCCGGATATGCCTTGCGGTTCTGCCATACGAACTACGCACGGTATGCCTTGAGCCCACGAAATCTATGAGTTTGTTGCGAAAGGCTTAGAGGTGCCACTAGAATTATTTCATGGACATTGGAAGAGGTTGGACATCCTAGTTCGTACCAACCACTCGACGATCGAGCAACTTAAAGCCAAACTTGACAAACTAGTATGCGATGTCATGACGTCCAATGACGAAGCACGCATAAAGCACGTTTATAAACAATGGTTTGCCGTCGTCCATCCCGAAACAACTAACATTTTGGAGCCATTGGTTAAGCAAAAAGCGCCCGGTCGTCCACCTAACAAACGTAAGTTATCTATTGCCGATGATACATCCACTAAACGCGACAAAAGTTTACATGAGTATGTGCTTCAATCTGAAAATGCTAGTACGCCATCCTTACTTGGAGAATTCAAACTTTTAACCGCAACCTCAAGTAAAGGGAAAAAAAGTCGGGGCCTAAACGTGGTTCGGAAAGTGCCCCTGCTCGTACGAAAAGTAGCGCTATTCCAACGCAAGCAAGTGGGACAATGCTTTGTAGTGGAGCGGAGTGTTGTAAGTCAAGCTCTACGATGCCGATGAAGGCAAGTTTTGTAGACCCCAAAGGATACATGAACGAATTCCCCATCTATTTTAGGCCTTTCGTAGAGTCCATTAGCGATATTAAATTCGATGGCCATTGTGGGTACCGCTCGATAGCGTACGCCTTGAACGGGCAACAAGATGGGTGGAGGTTGATAATGGATGCCCTTTACAACGAGCTGATGGATTACGCATCCGTCTACGTTAAGATATTTACTAGCATGGAGGATTTGATTGATGTTGCGGAGCGTATGAAATGTTCCAGTGATGTGGGAACTAAGGAGCATTGGATGTCCATGCCCGAGATGGGAGTGACAATTACATCTGCGTTTAACTGCATACTCCATTTTGTTGGGCTATTCCGAAATATGGATGTCTGCTTCACTTTTCTTCCGCTAAGAGGTGCACCTCCTCAGATGCCAAACCGGTTGGAAATCGGATTGGGTTGGGTCAACTCCAACCATTTCGTGAACGTAAGTATTCATACAAGGGGTATGTTAATGGTAATTTTAATATCAAGAAATTTATTTTATCGTCTTTTTGTTTTGTAGCTTGGGATTAAGGCGAAGGCCCCATGTGCTAAGATACATCATTGTTGCTTAAAATTGAGTTCACCAGAAGCAGAAGGTTGGGCATTGCCGATTCCATCTCGTTGCAAGAAATACGAAGAGCTTAAAATAATTACCCTGAAGTAACCGCTTTATCCGCTTTTGCTTGATGACTAGACGATTGTAATGAATGTAAACTTTGGATGGTTTTTTTATGTTTGGATGGTTTTTATGTTAAAAACAATAACACTTAAACTTCTTAATATGTCGATTGCATTATAACATTACACTTTAATCAAAAGCATTGCATAATTAGAAATAGATAAGCACATAACTTAAACCAAATGATAGATAAGCTAACCCTGAGTTAGCATTACACACTTAGTTTTACGGAGTCGGATAGTTCATTCCATACTCAAAGCTTTTCTCAAATGAATATTCCTCTTCATCACTACTTCCTTCGGGAGTTGAGTACGTTTCAACGACGCTGGCTATTGCGTCGGCTATTTCTTGCTCCATTCGCTGTATCGCATGTGACACCATCTCCTGCGTAATTGTACTTTGCAATCCCATGTCGAATACCTTTCGGACTTCGGTTCGAACTTCCCAATGAAGTGACTCGATATGTATAGTCACTGTTTTAAGATAAGCTAACCTATCGGTGACTTCTTCGCATCCAGGTGGTCGGGGCATTAAACATCCTGGACACGATGCCTCCCTACCGTGGTTGAAGAACATTCTGCACAAAACCGCATCGACGAAACCAGGAATCTCCTCTTGCATCGTACCTCTGACGAAGTCAAATGCGGTTAGGAGGCTTGCATCTTCGTGCACATTCCAACCAGAATCACCCATTGTTATAACTTAAGTGTTTAGTTTCATAGTCGGATTACAATATTTATAGAGTAGATGTATGTGGTTCAATTCTCAAATAATGAGTGCGGAAGGATGTTATTTTCCACGCTTATTATTTGTTTCTTGGCGGGAGTCTCATTTGGTTGGAGTTCGAATTTGGCGGGACGTCGAATTGGGCGGGAGTTTGAATTTGGCGGGACTTATTTTGGTGGGAGTTTATGTGGCAAAGTATTTGGCGGGAGTTTGATGTATATAAAATAAATGTTCTACCCACACATTGAACGGTAAACAACAAGAAAAACCCTAAAATAATGTGTCCTTGGAACGAGTTAGAAGATCAATATCTAATTAAAAAATCAATCAAACTTGGTAACACGCACATGGTAGAGGGGCGTAAAGCGTACTGGGAGGTATTGCTATGCCAGATGTACTTATTAAACGGAAGGGATGGTGTCCAACCGCAAAAAAATTCAAGGCGTGTTGATGAGGTGAAGGCTAGGTGGTCAGTCCTACTCACACTCCGCCTTCATCCGGTTTCTGGCCTCACCGAATTAGAACGTCGTGTTGCGAGTAACTTGTTCAACTTTCAAGACACGGATTTGATAACGGAGGATCAACTGGATAGGGTTCATTCTGACATTATCGACATCCGCTTACAGGAAATGAGTGATTAAATGGATAGTGCCTGTTTGTATCAGTTTGTCTTTCGGTTTAATTTTCTTTAGATGTATGTATGTTCTATTGTATGAGGTTGAGATTTAATGAATGTATCTCATTAGATGAATGTATCTTCTTGGAATGCGGTGATATGTAAAATACATTAATATTGAACAACAACTAGAAACCCAAACATAACGACTTAGCATTACATAAGAAACGATGACAATACGCAACATAAATAATAAAAACATAACAACTTATAACAACATTACGCAACATAAATAATAAAAACACGTTCGAATACGACAGATTGCACTATTAGTAGTCGTATCGCAAGCTGTGTAAAACATCGTCGCCATCCTCCCTTGCCATAACCATATCCTCCACATATGCTACCATATCCCTAGTGATATAGTCACAGACGGTCATGTCCCAGACCTTTACCGCCTTCTATTTTATTCTTCGCGGCATGAACAACAACTTCGTGAGTGGTTGGATAAAAAGGTACCGTCTCTTGATATCGTCACGGCTGCGCACAACGACACTTCCAGTTTCTAAATTACCGTAGTTGTAAGACATATGACATAAAACCCTTTCAAAAAATACTTCACTCCTATCTTCACCCAACTCGGCGTGGGAATCCTTCACTGCTACAAACATATAGTAGTCTTCATTAGCAGTAAACTCCATTTGTTTTTTAGTGTTTGATGGATACCATGTTTCTCGTTAACACTTGTATATTTATAAGGGTATTCTTATATTGGCGGGAGTTTAATTTGGCGGGAGACTCATATGGCGGGAGTTGATTTTTGGCGGGGGAATAATTTTGTCTAGGTCCCCGCCGGTTCAGTAATTTTCACCCGTCGGTTGGGATACTCCCCCGGCGGGGTGGAAAATTTTCCCCGGCGGCTAGCAATTTTCAAACCGTCGGGGAGGAAGCCACCATTTTGATGTAGGTGCAAATTGGTTACTTATAATCTGCCTCGCCGGGTCATATATTCTCGGCCGCCGGGTGAAATACTTCCCCGGCGGGATATAATTTTCATACCGGGGGGATAATGATCCATCCTCTAGTAAATAGGAGGATAGATTATCGAAGGGTTCCCCGCCGACCGCACAATTATCAACCGCTGGGTGACAATATCCCCGGCGGTTGAGTATTTTCCAACCGGCGGGGATGGCAGGTAGAAAAATCTAATTTTCCACTCGACATCAACCGGCGGTCCAAGTAACCTACACGGGGGGGAGTTGATTAACCCCGGCGGGGGAGATATTTTCGGCCGCCGGGGAAGTTTTCAACCGGCGGTTGAGAATTGTTAAACCGTCGGGGTAAGGGAAATGTGAAAAAAAACTATGAACGTGAGGAATAACGTGTTTCTGGGAACTTAATTTGGAACTTACTTTGAGGAAACTATCTTAGCTATTACATTTTTAAAACTACAGTGTGAGTGAAATATCGAATTCGAAAACGGAAACCACAACAACAAACTTAAATTAAACGAACAACAAATGCATTTTAAAACTGAAAATACTTGAACAAACTTAAGGTTTAATATTGGTCCGTAGTGCAACAAAAGCTAAACAACCCAAATGTTAACAACTCGAATAACAGACATATCAAAAAGCCAACCATGATAATCAAAAGCCACGGACCGGTTATCTCCAGCACCTTCCTCGCAAACGACACGATCTCGTCAATCGAATCGTCTAACGACCGAATACGATTAATCATGTTCACCACATCGATCGCGGACGCCTCTGTAAGAATCTGAGGTGTGATGTTAAACCAACCATACATCTTCACGTATGCCTTGTACTGGGGGGATGACGTGTGAGTACTCCCTTCCAAAGGCCTCGAATACCTATCAATCACGTATACGTGCCCCATCCAGTTAGTCCAATGCCTACCCTGAAGCGCATAGCGAAGATGGTCTCCTCTACCAAGACCGTTCTAGCAACAAGGGGGTCCAGCGGCTTCTCTTGGATCCAACCAAAATGGCGCATCACTCAGTCCGGGTGATATGCCTCGCTCACCAGCATAAGGCGAATAGGGTTTCGGTACAACCCTATTGCCTGCTCTGGCCACACCTCACAGACATCCTCGTAAGGTCGAAATATAACCTACAAAACAATCAATTACTCGTACTACATTTTATATAGAATAGATGTATATTATTAAACGTAAAGAAGCTAACTTACATCCCTCTCTCCTTGAGCCGCGAGGCTGTCACGGTAGTACGGCTTCCCGCGAGCTAATGATACCGGGATCTTTTTGGGCAACCACGCCAGCATTTTTGGATCCGTTGGGCTATAACCACTATTCACTGACGCGCAGAAGATAGGGAAGTGGTCATAAACCCAACACTCAAACAAGGCCGAGAACCCGACCAAGCTCGTCAAGGAGTGCTTCGAAATGCCTCCCAAGCTCTTGTACAACCACACCAGTGTACAAGTACCCCATGCGTACTCACCTACCTTCGTCAAGTCCTCAAGGTGATGGAGAAAATCGCACCGGATGTTCTTTTGGCTCGTGTTGGTGAAAATAGTACACCCGAGGAAGAACAAGATGTATGCCCTAGGTGCTGCCTTCTTCATATCAGTAGTCAGGGCGGCATTGGAATCTAAGTACTCGTCCGCGGAGAATGTGGTCCTAAGCCATCAGAGGCCGAATCCACTCTGGTCGTGCGCCTCCATTTCCTGCCGCACATCATCAGTCGAAACTCCCAACAAGTCTGCATAGCGCGCGTACGTCGCCTCTATCGGATCCGGCCTATAGACATCGATAATTCTCCCCTCAACCGGGAGGCCAATAATCACGTACACGTCATCCAGTGTCAAGGTCATCTCCCCAAAGGAAAATTGGAACGTGTTTGTCTCTTGGTGCCACCTCTCACTCAACACCTCGGCCAACTGCACGTGGTTGTTGAACTTTGGTAGATGCCGCATCAACGACCAAAAGAGTATCTCTTCGAGGTAAGCCCTAACCCCCATTTGTTTGCTAAGCTCCCACTGACCAAGAAAACCGTACTTGGACTGGACCGTGATACCCGAGCGCGCCTGTAAAAAAATTCAAAAAAATATATAATGTTAACACAGCAATTTAACTAATCAAACATATAATTACTTCGATAACCTACGTCGTTTTTGAAGGCGTAGTACGCCTCATGTTGGGTATTGTCGGGGAAGAGAAGGACACTGTTTTGGGATAAAAATAGATTTTTCCATCCTTCCGGATCGGTTGGACGCCCTTCCGTACGGACCTCTCTTCGAGGTGGTGGCATAGGGACCTCTGTTTCCTCCTCGTCTACTAGCGCACACCGCCGTCGAATGGGGACCACCTCTCATGGAGGAGAAGATTGTTCTACGGCCTCCCTTGTGACACCGCGATCCCTTGTGGCGTCATATTTCCTATGACGCAAGGATCGTTCCGTGTGGCCCTGGCGCACCTCGCGCTCGGTCCGATCACGCTCGGTCCGCTCCCCACGTTCGGGCCGATCGACCACCGGCCGTCGGCTACCTTCGCCTTTCCTCGCCATTTTGGCTGCCTTCTCCTTCGCGCGAGGTGCTTCGTGTCTGCAGGAACAATCACAACAAAATAAGTTAGAACGAAGCAAAAAAAAAGTAGAACGAAGCAAAAAATAACAGGTCCCCGCCGGGTGAAAATTGCTCACCCGGCGGGGTGAAAACTCTATTTTTGAAATTGTATTTTCTACCCGCCGGTTGACAATTTTTCACCCGACGGGGTGAAAACTCTATTTTTGAAATTGTATTTTCTACCCGCCGGTTGACAATTTTTCACCCGACGGGTAGAAAATACAATTTCAAAAATAGAGTTTTCACCCCGCCGGTTCAAACGGCCCTTACCCGACGGGGTACAAAAACACAGGCCAAATTTTTTGGCTTCCCCACCGGGTTGATTGGCCCATAACCGGCGGGGATGGAAGAATTTCTGGAAAATTATATGTTCCCCGCCGGCCGAAACCACCTACACCCGGCGGGGAAGGATGAATTTCTGGAAAAAAAAATTTCCCCCGCCGGGTATCTAAACACTCAACCGGCGTGGGGGTTCGAAAATATCCAAAACCTCCATTAACAACCTGAAAAAAAACTCCTAAATCTTCCTAAAAAACCAAATCAGCCAAAACCAAATCTACCCTAGCATCACTAGACAACTAAAAACAACTTCATAACGAAACTTCACCAATTCTAACACCCAATGCATATCAAAATAAAAAAAAAACTTAAGCAAAACCAAATATACAAAAAAACTACATTTAAGAGTAAAAACTTACTCTTTTCCCTTTCCCATAGTAGTTCTTGGCTTGGTATTGATCTAGTAGAGTTCTTCGAATCTGATTTTGGGGTTGATTTTGCAAGGTTGTAGTAGTTTAGAAATGAAAGGGAATGTTGAGTTGGGGCTGGTTTAGATTTTGAAATGGTTAGTGTTTAGGGTTTTAAGTTAGTAAAAAATGAAAGGGTGTTTTGGATATAATGTTGGGGCTACTTAAAATTTGTTTGGGTATGGTTAAAATTGAGACTGGTTAGCCAATTAGACTCTAATTTAACTGAACCCTATTAGAATTAAGTTCGTTATTTATTAACATAAATGAAGAATCCCAAATAGTCTTTCCTCAAATCTTTACATACTAAAGCTGATCACTTTAATCAGATCATCATAGTATCTACTATTCATGTCAAGTTTAAGAATATACCAAAAATTTAGAATCTAGACGGAACTATATGAAATTTTCATAAAATTATTCTAAAAGGAAAATGATACTTCCGTTACGAATGTTGAAAGTATGAAATAGCACAAACATGCCCCAAATTCGGGACTTGTTTCTGATAATTGTGTTACTATGATACAATAGTTTTTTTTTCTGCAATCATAGTTTTTTTTTGCAATCATTGAGAGCAAGCAACGTAATCAGGGCGATCCATCACTCCTTCATGAGAAAATGGGGCATCAGATATACAAATTGTAGCAAAAATTATATCTTCATGGCTAAATGAGCCAAAATTTCACCAGCTTTATTTTCCATTCAATGATAAGCACCTTCATCTGCTGATGCTTATAGCTACGAACTTTATTTGTTTGTCGTTCAGCTTCCTCAATTTTGGGCTTCAAGTCTCGCTTCAATATTATCACGCCAACTTGACTTTGCTCATAGTCCAGTTGTAACTTCTCATTTGTTTTCTTAGCAATTTGCAAAACAAATTTCAGGTTGACTTTCTCACTAAATTGCTCACTCGCACCTTCCAGTCGATGGCGCATATGGTATACGACACTGGCCAAAACCATACCATTTTGATAAAACATTGTCAATACTATTACATACAACTTGGTCTACAATCATTGAATGGAAAAGGTCACGTAAGCAAAAAGCTATGACCAATAAAGATAAATCAAACTTAACCTGAATGTCCTCTATCCCCAGATTTGTTGTCTTATCGCTAACTCGGTATGTGTCAGCCGACATTGTTCTTACTAGATCAGTCTTGATCAAATTATCGCAGCTTCGACAACACTGGAAGTTTCGTCTACATCCAAAATAAAACTTCATATTGAAGCCTTTATATTATCATGATCTTCAAGCCTCAACTTCTTGGGTTCAGACGGTCCTCACCTTTTATCGTCTTCTTTTTATTTTCCAATATCGAATTAATTCTCCCCATAATGGTCATGAATAGTCGTTTTACCTTTCATCTCTTTGGAATCCAGTGTTAGCGTCATATGGATAATATGGACCTTCCTTATTCTAAGTATGGGTTTGGCCTCCTTAGTCAATTGAGATCTTCAATCGCTAATTATTACCAATTTGGTAATATTCACTAATATACCATCCAGAAAGAAAAATTTGTCATCAAATACAGCCATATGGTCGATACTATGAGAGGTCTGCCAGAATATAAAAAATAATATTATCGCTTACCAATAAGGCCAACCATGTAGGCCCATTTTTTCCAAAGGGATAAAGAAACGAGTGCAAGAAATTTGTCAACAATGTTGGATCGACCTCTACGCTAACTATTGCGAATGATTCGAATAGTGTCTTGATAGTATACCGTGTTCGGCGGTACAATTTTGTGTCTCTCATAGTGTCATTATGTCTTGAATGTGTACCGTGTTCGGCGGTACAGTTTTGTGTCTCTCATAGTGTCATTATGCCTTGAATGTGTACCGTGTTCGGCAGTACAATTTTGTGTCATTGACAGTGAAGCTAAAATGGGTAATGTCAAAGATCTCATGTATACGAGTCCATTATGACTATTATCTAGTAAGTCTATTTATTCTATATAAATAGATTACTAGGGCTATACAAAAAGACAATCTAAAATCTGTAACCTTTTTTTATCGCAGTGAAACTCTTTTCTCTGGCGGCGCCCGTGGACGTAGACAATTGTCGAACCACGTTAAATCTTGTGTCCATTCAAGTTTTTCCTTCACATATGTTCTGTGCTTGAGCCATTTTGTGATAATTACATAATAATATAATAACAAAATTGGTAGCAGAGCCACATGGTGAAATTAGGGCTTTAGCAATTAGGGTTTCACAATGGCGTCTACAGCAACAAAATACATGATTAAAAAATTTGATGGGGGATCCAGCTTTTGCGTTGTTGAAGATTAAACTGAAATATTCATTGGTACTGCAAGGGTTGTGGAAGGTTGTGGAGAATAAGTTACCTGAAGAGATGAAATAAGAGGAGAAACAAGATCTTCAATAAAGGGCTTTGTGCTGGATTTTAATTAGTGTGAAAGACAATGTGCTTCGCGAGATTAGTGGTGAGAAGACTGCTGCCTGCGCATGGAAAAAGCTAAGAGATCTTTACTCAGAGAAATCAATAGTAAACCGATTATACTTGAAGAAGCGTTTGTATGATATCAGATTGAAAGAAGGTATGTCAATCAATTATAATGAACTTGGAGAACATAGATATCAATATTGAGGATGAGGATCAAGCTTTGTTTGTATTGAGATCATTACCAGCTCCCTATGAAAACTTCGTAGATACCATTATGTATGGTAAGGATAAGTTATTGCTAGCAGATGTCAAATGGGCACTGAAATCAAATGAGATGAGACGGTTGCAGCCATACAATCAAGCTGAAGGGGAAAGTCTTATAACTAGGTAAGATCTAGAAGCAAAGTGAGTTCTTTAAGAAGGAAGAACTGAAGGTCCAAGTCAAAGGTAAAGCACTCAAACTGTTATGAATGCGGTGAGCAGGGTCATTATAGAAGAGATTGTCTGAAACTGAATGGTAAGAAATGAAATGAAAAGAAAAATGCAGCAAACATTGTTGAAGGTGTGAACGATTCCGACGATACTGAAAACAGTGGTAGAGGAGATGTATTGTCTGTGAGTTCAAACTTTGGGAAAAACTCATGGGGTAATCGATACTGGCGCTACATATCACATGTTTAAGTTCAAGCAGTGGTTCGATACTTACAAGCCAATGCATGGAACTGTCTATTTATGGAACAATCATTCGTTGACTGTTGGTGGTATTGGTAACGTTAGAATCAGAATGCTTAACGTGGTTGTTAGAATCTTGATGTGCTGGCATATTCCTGGGTTAAAAAGAAACCTGATTTATCTTGGGACTCTAGACTCTCGGGGTTACAAGTACGGTGCAGAAGATGGTGTAATCAAAGTGACAAAAGGCTCAATGGTATGCATGAAAGGCAATTTTTAGAAGGGTCTTTACATTCTCCAGGGGAGTGTTGTTATGGGCGATGCTGCAGTAGCATCATCAAAGAGTAATAGCCAAAGTAAGCAGGATCAAAATAAGTTTTGGCATTGGTGTCTTGGTCACATGAGTGACAAAGGATTAGCTGTTTTAGGAAAAAAAGATTTGTTGAAAGCGTATAAAGCAGAATCATTAGGATTTTGTGAGCACTGTATGTTTGGTAAATAAACTAGAGTCAGATTCAGTAAATCGGCTGTAAAAAATACTAAAGGGACAGTGGACTACATTCACTCAGATCCTTGGGGTCCAAACAGAATTCCATCCAAGAGCGGAGCCAGATACTACATGAGTTTGATTGATGATTATTCAAGGATGGTGTGGGTTTAATTTCTGAAAACGAAATATGAGGCATATTCAACCTTTGTAAAATAGAAGACGATGATTGAGAAGCAAACAGGAAGAAAAATCAAACGTCTTAGGACAGATAATGGGTTAGGATATTGCAATCGTGAGTTCAACGAGTTCTGCGAAGCTGAGGGAATAGTGCGCCAGCGCACTTGTTCTAAAACACCACAACAGAATGGAATCGCAAAAATAATGAACAGAACACTTTGTGACAAGGCATGAAGTATGCTATCGCATTCCGGTGTGGGAAATGATTTTCGGCCTGAAGCTATCAATACAGCGTGTTACTTGGTGAATCGGTCTCCATCAACGACTATTGATTGTAAAACTCATTTTGAGAAATGGTCTGGATCGTCGACTGATTATTAACATTTATAGGTGTTCGGTTAACCTGCGTATGCTCATGTGAGAGATGGTAAGCTTGAGTCGAGGGCAAAGAGGTGCATATTTCTAGGATATGCTACTCTAGTGAAGGGATATAGGTTATGGTGTACCTCTCCAAAGTCTCCAGGTTTTCTCATCAGTAGGGACATTACTTTTAATGAGTTTCCTTCTATAGAGTCAGAAGGAAGTAGGAGAAATGGTCGAATCAGGATCGGTTGTGAGTAAACAGGTGGAGCTTGAAGTAGAATCAGTTCCTAGCAGGTCCAATAATTCAAGTGGTTCTAAGGTGGATCCAGAATCAGGAGGTGAAGCGTCAGCATCAGATGATAGTGACGATGATGCGCCTGAACCCGAACAACAACCTTATAGCATATCATTGGGCAGAGAAAGAAGAGATATTAGACTTCCAAAAAGGTACGCGAATCTAGTTGCATATGCTCTGTCAGTTGCAGAAGAAGTTGAAATGCAGGAACCTAGTAGCTATAGAGAAGCTATAGCGAGTTCAAAGGCAGATCGATGGATTGGTGATATGGGGGAAGAGATTGAATCTCTTCATAAGAATCAAACATGGAAGCTTTTTTACTTTCTTAAAGGATAGAAGATAGTCGACAGTAAATGGGTGTTGAAGAAAAAGGAAGGTAATCCAGGGGTTGAGACATCTCGATTCAAAGCAAGACTGGTCGCTAAGGGTTTTACTCAAAGGGAAGGAATCAACTTCAATGAAGTGTTTTCTCCAATGGTGAAGCATAGTTCGATTCGAGTTTTGTTAGCCATAGTAGTTTTGCAAGATTTAGAGCTTGAGAAGTTGGATGTGAAGACTGCGTTTCTACATGGTGAATTGGAGGAGCAAATCTACATGAGACAACCAGAGGGATTTATCAAACCTTATATGAAGGACAAAGTTTGTCTACCGAAAAATTCACTGTATGATAGTTGTGTGTATCATCAAAAGATGTCAGATGATTCTTATGTTTACTTGTTGTTGTATGTTGATGATATGCTTATTGCTGTTTGTAGTATGTCACACATTGTGCATTTGAAGAAGCATCTTAGTGCCAAGTTTGAGATGAAGGATTTGGGTAGAGCAAAGAAAATTCTTGGTATGGAGATTATCGGGAACAAAAATTTAGGATCATTACACTTGTCTCAAATAAGCTATATTGAGAAAGTGTTACAACGATTCAACATGTTTGATGCTAAAGCAGTTAGCATTCCATTTTCTACTCATTTCAAGTTATCTGCAGTAGGAGCGGCCAAGGACGATGTTGAGTTGGAACAAATGTCAAAGGTTCCATATGCAAGTGCAGTTGGTAGTATCATGTATGTTATGGTATGCACACGTCCTGATATTTCACATGCGGTTAGTGTAGTTAGCAGGTACATGGGATGTCCTGGGAAAGAACACTGACATGCAGTGAAATGGATGCTTTGGTATCTTAAGAATAGTGTGAACATTGGCTTAACTTTTAACAAGATCGATATTGGTGAATCTCTGAATGATGTTGCATGATCATTGGTTGGTTTTGTTGATTCTGATTTTGCAGGTGATATGGATAAAATAAGATCTCTGACAAGATATATATTTACTCTAGCTGGGATGCGATAAGTTGGAAAGCACAATTGCAAGCTATTGTAGCTTTGTCTACAACAGAGGTAGAGTACATGACGGTAACAGAAGCAGTTAAAGAGGCAATATAGTTGCAAGGTTTGGTGACAAATTCGGGCTTAGATAGGACTATTATAGAAGTGTTTTGTAACAGTCAAAGCGCCATACACCTTACATGGAACCAGATGTACCATGAGAGTACAAAGCACATAGATGTCATGTATCATTTTATTCGTGATATAATATCAAATGGAACTGTTGATGTGAAGAAAGTGTCTATACACAATAATCCAGCAGATATAATGACCAGGGCAGTATCAATTCGAAAGTTTAGGGAGTGCCTAAACTGGATCGGTGTTCGCAGTATATAGTGAATGCCTTAGGGGCATTTGGTGAGTCAGATGAAAATAAGTTTCTTTGTTGATAATGAAGAAATGATATTCGCCTCAAGAGGAAGATTTGTTGTGAATGAGTCGACTAGTGCCTTGACAGTGTACCGTGTTCGGCAATACAGTTTTGTGTCTCTCATAGTGTCATTATGCCTTGACTGTGTACCGTGTTCGGCGGTACAGTTTTGTGTCATTGACAGTGAAGCTAAAATGAGTAATGTCAAAGATCTCATGTATACGAGCCCATTAGGACTATTATCTAGTAAGTCTATTTATTCTATATAAATAGATTACTAGGGCTATACAAAAAGACAATCTGAAATATGTAACCTTTTCTATCATAATGAAACTCTTTTCTCTGGCGGCGCCCGTGGACGTAGACAATTGTCGAACCACGTTAAATCTTGTGTTCATTCAAGTTTTTACTTCACATATGTTATGTGCTTGAGCCATTTTGTGATAATTGTATAATAATATAATTACACTAACCTTATCCTCAATCGTAGATGCTTCAAAAAATTTACGGTGGGACATGGATGTCGCCCATATTTCGACACATACCAAAGTTTAAATTCACCAGATTTACCTTTACAATTTCCGAGTAACTCTTTCGGACGTCTAATCGCAGTGACCGCAAGATTCATAACTTTAGGCGCACTACATCTAATGCTCACTTGACTCTACAATACACTCATTTGAACCCTTACTTCCTCATACAACAACGAGAAGAAGCCTTCATACTTCTGTGACGGAGAATGCTTAAAAGCTACAAAATAATATGGTAGTAGCACTTCTCACCTTCTTAGGAACAAATAGTTTCCCCTATATTGGAAGACTTCTTCAAATGTATTTTTACCATATGATGCTCCAATCTCGATTAGATACCGCCTACCAAAAACCAACCACGAGTGCAACTAATAGACCAAATGCCATTTGAGCTAAAATGATCTTGCACCATGATATTCTTTAAGATTTTTTTTTTTATTTAATCTTGTATAATGATCTCTTATTTCAGATTTTTAATTTAATCTTGTATAATGATCTCTTGTTTCAGAGGTTCGCTTAACGGTAATATATGCTGACACTTTCGAAATAATAAATAAGATAATTTTCTACAATTCGAAAGACAATGTAATAAAATAAGAGAAACACTTATATGCAATCTCCAAAAACGAGAATAACATTAGTTCTTTTTTTTAATGTTAGTCTCCCATGGCCCTGAGACATACACACAATGAAATTTCCATATTTTATTGCAATTTTGAAGATCTATTAGGATTATGCCACCATCACACATAGGTAATATACATGTAGGATGAATCATACCGTCTAGTGACCGCTTTTATCCAAAAGAAGTCATACTAAACTGGTTGTAAAGATGAAGGGATAGGATGATGGATGCATAAAGGACTCCCCACAAATTTGGAACCAACTAAGTGAGACATATCGGTTCCTCCCAAAGAACTACACTAGGTATGTACTAAGTGGAAGCCTAAGTATGTGCTCAAGATTGTAGGTAAAAATGACAGTCCCATCATCAAAGACAGTTAGTGGTGTCTTGTCCGGATGAGGAAAACAAATGTGAATGTAGGGTGGAATGGTCTAATCTCGCATATCCTTCACCTCATCCTTCGATATAAAAATATTTATAATCTCATTTTTACACTACACGTTCCTCGTTATATTCTAGATGAGTTTCAACGTATCAACACATGATTCATTTCGACCGCTAGGAAATTCCCACAACGAGCGAGAAAGAAGATGAAGGAACCGATGTAACACTCAACATAACAAACCCTGCTTCAACCTTAGACACAATTGATATCAAGGTACAAAGCACACACTTAGCTAACGGACCAACCTGCAAGGGCAAAGATTCAATGTCTCAATGTCTTGGGACATATTTTCTAATTTGAGTTCTCAGATCAAGGGTGTTGAAGTTTATATTATAAAACTAGAGTAATATTAAAAAATATTGATAAAACTAGAGTAATATTTTTAAAACTTATTTTGCAACCAAAACTCTACTTATATTGTTTTTTTCTTTTTATTTACTTAACTCATTTACACGTAATTCCGCAACTGAGCACATGTGTTTTTTTTTTCAACTAAAATATTATTTGTGCAACATTTTTTTTATTTATGCAATAAATTTGTATGTAATTCCGCAAATGAACACATTTGGACTTAATTACGCAACTGAACACAATTACTTTTCTTGTAATTCATTTGCACGTAATTCCGTAAGAGTATAGATGGTTTTTCTGGACTTATTTTGCAACCAAATTACACGTAATTACATAACTAAAAATATCAAAAAATATGTTTCATGGATCTAATTTTGTTCATCTTAAAAAACAAAAATCAATAATATTTTCAATTTTTTGGAGCTATGGTTTGAAAGATAGACATTTAAAAAAAACAGAAAACAAGAAATGACTGAGAGGTATTTGAGACTTTAGAGTGGTTATCGAAAATTTAAATTTTAAATGAGATGATTATCCATACTTTATCAAACTTTAGATGCTTATTGATAAATAAGTTGGATATGAAATGATTATTGATATATTGTTTATTTAATATTGAAATGAACGTCTTTTACTTTTTTTAATCAAGAAATATTTAAATGTTGATACATACATCCAAGTGTCAATAATACAGACACTCACGTGTTACTAATATTTATATTTATCCATTTATACATGTAACGATAAAACGTAAGTTTTGATAAATATAAGTTAATATAAAATAAGAATAATTATTTTATATAGATCAAAATAATAATAAATAATGTACATGGTGGATTTTGTGTAAAATAAAAGTGTAACAAGTCACTTATAAATAGGTGTATTTTTTGAAAGAGAATAAGACCTTTTACTTTTGGACTTGACAGTTAGAAACTTTCTTTCTTTATAAAATACTTTACATACTTTCTCTTTCTAGAAATTTATTAGTCAGTCTGGAAATATTTTTAGACCGATTTATAACTTACGATAATATTTGAAGCGTTTAGTAGCGACCATAATGGGAGGTATTCACGATACCTGGATATCATATATGAAACTAGAAATATAAACGTTCGAACCGAGACAATATCATGGATCCCGAAGTGTAAATCGACTCAACTGAGTTTGTTGAAGGTGAGGTGGTAGAGTCAGATATTAATAAAAAACAAGCTTGGCTTGATCTACTGGTGGATGATCAACATAATCAATTAAATTTAAAAGATCAGATGAATCGGTTACTTGAACATATAGTTGAGTTGGATAACCAACTGGTTCAGAGGGAGCAATCAGTTAGACAAGGTAAGGTTCGATCAGAGGTACAGTGGGTGAATGAGAGAAGAAGTTCAGTTTCAATTTGACCAATTATATATTTCTTCTAAAAAGAAGAAAAAATATAAACATCGTGACCTCAATTCAGACTCTAATATATCACCATGACCTGATTTAGATGTGTATTCTCAGACCCCTGAACGAATTGACTCTTACCAGAAGAAGAAAGACACACAATATTTGAGAAACCATGATAAATGACGCCAGGGATATCAAAGGGAGCACTAGTCCAAAAATCTAAATGAATCTAATTATACGACGAGATTATGCAGAATTAATTGAGAATATGGAAACAATTTTAAAACGAGCTAAGAATCATGTCTAGTTTCGAAATCCTCCACATATAACTAGACCCAACGAGGTGCGGAGTAATAAAATTTGTATATACCAAAATGATATTGGGTATGATACATCATATTTCATAGCATTACGCAAAGAAATCCAGGTTTTGATTGAAATGGTAAGTTGACTACTGAAACTTGGGAAAAATGTATATAAAGGTGTATATTTTTTCTAATGGGAAGAGTTTCGGAATAGGAACATTGTTATCACTATCGACGCGGTTTCAAATGATAGAATACTTGTCAATTTTTTTATAGGTTTTTGTTTGGAGTATTGAGGACGTTGTGGGGGTTCCATCCGATATGATTTGTCATAGCCTAATAGTAAACCAAAAAATGAGGCCTATTATTAAAAAAACGAAAGACATTTATGTGGATATATTGGAGAGGCACAATACCCTATATGGACTGCAAATTTTGGGCTTGTTTAAAAGAAAAATGGAAAGTGGAGGATTTTGGTCGATTTTAGTGATTTAAGTCATACGTGTCCGAATGATGCATTTCCTGTCCGAAGAATAGATCAATTTTTTTGATTCAATGTCAGGTAAAAAACTCTTTTCGTTTATAGATGCTTTCGCTGGATATAATCAGATCCCAATAAAATCTGAATCATCAAGAGAGCACTACGTTTATTAGTGATACACGATTACATTGCTAACGGGTTATTCCTTCTGGTCTCAAGAATGATGGAGCCACCTATCAAAGGTTAGTGAACAAATATTTTTCCACTCAAATTGGAAGAAATATAGAAGTATACATAAAAATGATATGTTGGTGAAAAGTACTAAAGACGAAGATCACTTTCAGGACTTAGAGGAAACATTTTCTAATCTAAGAATAATCCGTTTAAAGTTAAATCCTGAAAAATGTACCTTCAGAGTTCGATCAGGAAAATTCTTGAGATACATAGTAAGTGAGAAAGCGATAGAAGCTGATCCAGAGTATTTAAAATCTTTGATAACCATGACTCCACCTCGATAAATCTAAGAAGTACACATTTTAACATGAAGGTTGGAAACCTTAAACATATTTATTTCTAGATCTCTGGATAATTGTGCTATATTCTTTTAGGTTTTGAGGCAGGTTAAGGAATTTTCTTGGACACAAAAGTGTCATGTATCATTTGTGAAAATCAAATAACATTTTTTCTCTCCAAAAGTTTTAACTATGCCACTCTTAAGTGAGGACTTTTTCTTTTATATTGCGGTCTCAGATTATGTTGTAAGCACAATTTTCGTAAGGGAACTAGATAGTTTAACCGCACCTAGTTTACTATGTGAGTAAGAGTTTACTTCCTTCATAAAAAATATATTTCAAGTTAGGAAAGTTAGCTTTAATGTTGGTCATAGCCGCTCAAAATATGCGTCCTTATTTCGAAGCCCATTCGATTATAGTTCAAACGTCATTCCCGTTAAAGAATGTATTTCAAAGGCCAGATGTTTTAGGAAAATGACGAAATAAGCTGTAAAGTTGGAAGTTTATGACATTAACTTTACTCCTCGAACAACAATCAGGCCCAAACATTTGCTGATTTTATCTTCAAATTTTATTCGGAGTGATCAAATGCCGAGGAAAACGGTACAAGAAAATTAGCTTTAAATGAGGAGTGGTTGGTTAGAACTGATGGAGCTTTGAGTATTTTAGGATCGTGAGCAGGAATTCAGTTGGCAGCTCCATCGGGGGAGGTCATGTATCAAGCTATATAGTTCGAATTTAAGGCATCAAATAATAAGGCACAATATGAGGCAATACTTGCTGGATTTAGACTTGCAAATATTTGTGGATCTAAGAGAGTATGTTTGAAGACTGATTCACATCTTGTGGTGAATCATATTTCAGGAATTTGTGAGGCTAATAAAGATCAACTCATAAAGTATTTACGAGAATTTTTTGAAATTGACAAAATAATAAACATAAAGTTCGGTTCTAAAATACGAAAAGTGACGTATGATAGCCACTCACAAAAAATGTGAAATGAGTTAACTCAATACATAATTTATTAAGACAAAATATAATAACTTCCTACACCATATTTTGAAGGATTACTAGAGCTACTTGCCGATGAGTTGCCTTCATTTTTTTGAATTTTTGTTTCCTAAAGAAGTAGACCTGATATGTTCATCTTCTTTGGATTTAGAGTCCTTTGAGTCACTCACGAAGGTTTTGAAAGAGTCTTTAAGCATGGATGGATTTAGAGGGGATATGGGTATGTCCGGGACAACCCTAAACCAATGAAATAGATTTAGTATAGTGGTAAAGATCTCTTCTAAAATATTAGAGATCATGAGTTCAAATCTTACTAGATACGAAAGATGTCTTAAAGAAAAGCAACATCGAACTAGCAAAGGAAAACTGTAAGAGGAGAAAAACAACATCTAACTTCTCTTAAAGAAAAGCAACATCGAACTAGCAAAGGAAAAATGTAAGAGGAGAAAAGCAACATCGAACTAGCAAACGAAAACTGTAAGTCTTATCACTGGTAAAGGAAAAGTGTAAGTCTTATCACTGGTAAAGGAAAAGTGTAAGTCGATTCAGCTAATGATTCTTCATTGAATTTTCTTGTGATTTCCATTCAATAAGGCACTATAAGGGTTATTGGGTTTCATTTCAGTTTTGATTTTTGTCTCTGATTCAATAAAACACTAAAAAAATTAGGAACTTTTCTTAACCTAATTGGATTATATCACTAGCAAAGGAATAAGTCGATTCAGCTAATGATTTTTCATTAGATTTTATTTCAATTCTGATTTCTTCTCTCATTCAACAAAACACTTAAAAATTAGGGACTTTTCTCAGCCTAAATGAATTCTACCAAGGTTTGCTTTATAGTTCTTTCATTCTTTAACGAAGAATCATGATTGCATATTTCATTGCACGTAAAAATCTAGACAATTCTTTCATTCTTTAATGAATCCCGTAAAGACCTAGACAAAAGGCTTGACAAATTTCCAAAATTAAGCAGGTAATATTATCTTACTAGACTAAGTTAAAAGATTTGATTTAGAAAATTATTGATATTAGGCTATTTTAGGATATTTTGTGTCGATTTATTTATAATATTTTGTATGCAAACAATATTTTATATTTAAAAAAAATATTTTATTAATTTTTTAAAAGCAAAATACTGTTTGTTTTTGACAAAATTTATAACTTTTAAACATATTTTATATAGATAATGGATGGATTGCAAATTAAAAATGGATGAATTTGTAATATTTTCTATTTTCTATTCATTGATTTTTTATTCTGTATCATATTTTGTAATATTTTATGTGGAAACTATATTTTTTATTTAGGAAAATTATTGTACTCTTTCTTTTTAAGAAAATTAATGTATTAAATGTGTTTAATCAAATTATTGTATAAATATTTTTTCTCAATGAATAATTTCTACTGTTCTTATCAAAAGCTTTCGGTAAGAGGAGAATGCATTTACATTTTGTAATCGAAATATTTACATATTTTTTAATATGAAATATTAAGATATTTATCTTTTATGGATTTTTTTCCATAATATTTTTTCGGCATACCCTAAATTTTGGTCCTGGATGACTTTAAGGCGTTGGTTTTCAGGAACCATGTACCAATAATAAACCATATTTGGCTTCAAATTGTTTTGATGGAAGTCAAGAATCATGGAAATCTTGGCTTATTTTTCATTTTTTTTAAAGTTGAGGCAATCTTTTGCACAATTGCTAACAACAAGGTTGATAGCATATTTTTTTTTCATTTTTATCTTCTATTTTGAACCTATTCAAATCTTTGAGGGCTTTGTTTTTTTAATCTTCTCTTTCTTGATACAAAATGTTGAGCTTGTCGTAGTTAAAGTATTCTTCTTGGAGATTATCTTGATGGTTGACAGTCAGATCATTCCATATATGCATTACAACTTTGTGAAAATCTGATTTATCTTCCTGAAAGACGTGGAATTTCTCTATAATATTTCTTTGAGCACTTTCAGCCCATCTCATGTTAGCAACAAATTCTTTTAGAATTTGTATAAGTTCCTTAACAACTACTTCGTATTCCTCATGAACAGTTTTTGCTTCCACAATAAACTTTTTGTCATCAATCTTGAATTATTTGGCATTTGTTTAAGTGTTACCACAGGTCGGACCATGTTGTGCAATGGGACTGATAGTTCATTTATTCTTCCAAAACAGATGGCTGGGAAAGACTTACCGAATGGCCTGGTGATTGATTTTCTTAAAGATGAATATGATTCTTAATAGGATTTTCAGTAGTCTTATCAGTAAGGTTATCAGCTTGGCTATCACTTTCATGTAGTTATGGTTCAAAATTAAAAAATTGATTTTATTGATTCTCCTTCTCGGTTCTATCAAATTCTTGTGTTGGATTAGAGGAAGATATATTGATAGTATGGTCAGGAACAACTTCTTTGGATTTTTTTAAGAGCATAGTTTTTTCTTCTTTAAAGAAGCTATTTTCTTTCCTTGGGTGTTTATGGAACATAAGTTTCAGTGTTAAGGGTGATAACTTCATCACCTTTTCTTTTGGACTTCTTCTTCAGACTAGGCTTTGATTTCTTGTTTTGATTTCGGATGATTCACCCTCAAGTTTTTTCTTCACTTTGTGAATAGAAGCTCTATTCATAGCATGCAGAATAACCCGAGCATGTGAGGCAACTAATATTTTAACAAGGTTGGCTGAGGAGGCTCCGTTAGTTTGTCAACAACAATGACAGATTCCAGATATATTTTTCATAAGTGGTTTTGGACAAAGATAAGTGGATTGAATCACTAGTGGAAGTTCTTTAACCATACATTATTAGCCCATGCACTTATCTTTGAGAACGCCTCGTCTGTGGCAGGAAAGACAAAGCTTTGTAATTTCCAGACAATATTAACTAAGTTAGTAAAAATTATAAGAAAAATAGATACCAAGAAGAGTAAAAATTACTCTTGCTTTTCCACTTTAACCGTAGCCTATGTGTATTTTTAGTGGAGATTTCTTTCGAGTTTTCCCAAAGCCACTTATGAAAAATAATTTTTGCTTCTATATCTTGTCTGCTTCGAGGAGATGGTCGACTATGTTTGAAGTGTTTCCAAAAAATTATATAGTAAAATAGAAGGATTGGATTATTTGACACAACTATCTTTGTTATGAATTTATCTATTGGAAGTTTAGTTTTTGAGAGTCTTGATACCATAATGCAACAGAGTAGTGTAAGGAATAAGTTGGGACTCGGCTGGATCAAACATAGACCAACGAGTTCGAAGTAATCAGCGATGATCAGATCCAAGGGGAACCGCAGACTCCCATTTAAGATCTTTGGATTAACAATCAACTCATTTGCACCACAGGATAGGGGAGTCTATCCTATAGAGGGTATGTGAAGAGAAATGGTTTCAAGAATTCCTCATTGTTTACAAAGTGCAAGTGCTTCCGATTAAACAAAGTATTTATATTACACTTTGCTAACTGCAATGAGATACTCGCGAAGCACGTCTTTGAAATTTTTACCAAGATTGACAGCTAGCTTTGCAGGTAGTGTAACAGCTTCTTTGATTTTCTTCTTCTTTGCCTTTTACTTTTTTCATGTTTTTTCCCTTGGAGTAGGGTGTTGGACAGTCATCGATTATTTGAATTTTTGAAACAGTAGCCGCTTTGATTTGAAGTTGTTTAGGTCATTAGAGGTTTCACTTTGGAGCTATGGAGGGGCCTTCGAAGCATTGTTCTTTTCTTTAACCGAAGGAATTACATGTGAATTTTTGTTTATCACAGCCCTCCCTTCAATGGAGGAGGTTTTGAGTTTCCTTATATTTTTGTGGTTATGGTTTTTGAGTTATGTTGTTTCTTCAAGATGTTTTTTTCCTCGGATTCATCCATGGTAAGGAATTGAAGTTATCGAGCATATTTTTTAGAGCATGCTATGGCGGTTAGGGAAGAAGGGTTGTTAGAAGTATATCTGATGTCAATAGATTGTGATTGTTTCTTCGTAGGTGCTCATGGACCGTAAATAAACATTTGGATAACTTGAAAAGGTTTATCATAGACTATCTCTGCAACTTCTCTCTCAGCAGCCCTCTTTGCGATAGTACGCCAGTCCTAAGTGTTGTTTAGACCGAACATAAACAACAGAAAATTACCAAATTGAGAGAAAAAATGGATCAGATATGAGCGCATAAATAAAATACGGTGGTTTCTGGTGAAGAAAAGGTTGAAGAGTAATTATTGTTGATGAGGGATTTAAACAATTAACTTTCTCTCTCTATCTCTAGATTTAATTTAAGTCAAGTGCTAAGTGATATGAAGTAGAATTTATAGAAAAAGTTTAGGAGGATGGTTAATGAGTTTTTTCAAGGAGAAGGTGAAATATTTGCCAAAATACCCATTGGCCAACAGTAATTTGTCAAAATTAACGGATATCTATAGACAGAGACTTGTGTGGTTTGACAAGTGTAAGGTGTGTTAGAGAAAAATATACAACCTTATACTACCTAAAATTACTTTCAATATGATTACTAAAAATTAACATTACTACTCCAACCAAATTCTGAGGAGGTATACGGTTTCCAAAAGATGTTAAAATATATTTTAATTCTGAAGTGGTGTATGATTATCGAAGATGTTAGAATATGAGTTCAAGATGTCTTTAATTTCAAAGAAATTTTATGCTTTGTTTATTTCCGATGAGGGATTTGACTCAAGAGAAACAGTTTTAGTCCCTCCTCAGATTTCTTCGCAAAGACTAGTTAATATGAAATAAGAATAATTATTTTATATAGAAAAAAGAATAAATAAAGAACGTAAATTACTAGAAGTGTAATATGAAATATATATGTTTACATTAAGTATTAAAGTGGGGTGAGATATCCAATGTAACAAACATTAACTTGTTACTTGTAACAAATCGCATATAAATAAGTATATTTTTTTTGTAAAGAGAATAAGATATTTTACTTTTAGACTTGACACTTGACAAATTTCTCTCTCTAAAAAAAATTCTCTATCTACTTTCTCTCTTTAGAAATTAATTAATCAGTCGTGAAATCTTTTTAGACCGATTTATCACGTACGAAAATATTTGAAACCATAAAATTTGAGTTTAGTTTGTTAAACCAAAACCATTTTCATAGTTTTTTTTAGTGTTAGATCATTTCTTTTTATATATAATATAACGATATAAATAGTCTAGACCCAAACACATGCTTTGATCAGTTATTTGTCCGTGGACTATCAATTTTAGTAAGATATAGTCATTGGACTTTCAAAAGTCTGATGGTAGTCCGTGGACTATCCAGTTTGGATAAATTTAGTCTCACACATATGTTGGTTAATATAAAGCTACCACGTGACAACATACTTAACAAGAAACTTGTATCACAAATGGTCTCTCAATTTTAAAGCTAACTACATTTGAACTTCAACCTAAAGTGGAAGGACAGTTTTGATACAAGTTTGTGTTGCGTATGGTGTCACGTGACAGTTTTTACGTTAATCAGCAATTGGGCGGACTAACTTTTTCCAAACTGAATAGTCGGGGACTACCACCGGACTTTTGAAAGTCTAGATACTATATGTCACTAAAGTCGATAGTTCAGGGATGAATCACTGTTCAAAACTTACAAATACAAACCTAGATTAACTATATAAAAATATAAACATATAAATAATATAATTTATCTATTTATTTACTTATTTACTTATCAATATTAACACTATACCAAATCTTATGTTTATAATTTAAATATTTTATTTTTAACTTTTTAACGAAGTAAAATATTTGAACTGGATAGGTATAACTTTTAAGATTTTATATAAAACAAAATTGAGGTTCACGAACCTAATATAAGTGACATACATGTGGTTGGAATATTTCCAAAGAAAATAAAAAAAAATGCGTTCGATTAGGAATTTTATTTATAATTTTATTTTTTACTATATAATAAATTAATAATTTTGATTGAAAATTCGAATAATAGAATAACAATTAACTTTGAAATTGATAATTTTGTGGGTGATAAAATTATGGTTGTAACCACGATATCTAAATAAATAAACAATAACTAATTATGTATTTTAATTTTGAAACTTTCATTTTTTACCTATTTTTTTTATCCTTTTTACTTTTTTTTCACCTATCTTATTTATTTATCATCATTTTTTATTTTTTATTAATTCTTTAAAGTTTGATTTCTCATTAATATAATTTAAAGCTTAAATTAATTCCGAAATTTAATTCCATAGGTCTGAGGTTTTGTTGAGTTGTTTGAAGGGCCACGACACTTTGAATAATTAGATAAAGAAGCTACAATGAAGAAGAACATAAACAAAAACCACGAACAAAATTTACTAAACAAAGATATGAACATTTGTTATCATGTAAGAATACAATTACGAGATCAGAAAAAGACCACAAAAATAGAAAAAATAATATTTACATGAAAAGTTTAAAGTTCAAACTAAAAGGTTTAGTTGCAAAGCAGCTTGTTAAAATTTGGGGAAGATAACAAGACATCTGGAGAAAACATAAAGACAATCGAATTGAAATTTTGGAATAAATGGAAATGACATATTTGACCTATGAAAGAAAATAATTGACATGAATGCTTAATTTAGAGTTAGTCGATATAAAAAATTTAAAACATAAACTTCAAGTGATGTGTGAATCTATTATGAACTGTGTAAATGGATGAGCTTGGTAAGAGTTTTTCTCTTTCGACAACATCGGTAAATATTTAATTGTACCAATTTAGGTGAATTTATAATAAGGTATATTTGTGTAACTAAATAGATAACTAGCTTTATGAAAAAAGATTTGAAATGTTAAATCAAACATGACATCTCCTAATATATACATAAATGTAAATACATTTTAATTTAGACACTAAGTTGAAGATGTTGGAATGACATGAAATATTATAAATTTGTCTTGTTTACAAACATGATATATTTTAGGTAAAACAAACATGACATATTTTAGGATCATGGGTAAGGTAAACATGATAGCTTTTATAATTTTAGACAAGACAAACATGATATTTTTTAGAACTTTAGGTCACTCAAACATGACAATTTTTTAGGATAAGACGAACATGCCATATTTTAGGATTTTAGGCAGCGGAAACACAACATATTTTAGTAAGACAAACATAATAGAATTTTGAATTTTGTAATATAAAGAAAATAGATTTTAGGTAAAGAAAATATGACATATTTTTAGAATTTCAGATAAGGTAAACATGATAATTTTAAATAAAGCAAACAAAACATCCTTTAGAATTTTAAGGAAAATAAACATGATACATTTTAGGTAAAGAAAACATGACATATTTTAGGTAAGACAAATATACATTTTTTATAGATTTTTTAGGTAAAACAAACAAGTCAAATCTTAAGCCAGAATTTACCAAAGAATCAAATGATCATTACACAATCCAGTATGCGAAAGAGGTTAAAGATCACTTGATCAGTGATTCTACCACTACTATAATAGGAAAGTTCACTGATGGAATACCACGTAAGTCATTATTGGAGAACTTTCTTCATGGTTTTAAATTCAAGGGTTCTTACTCATTCACAAGTCATGATTCTCGACATGTGTTCATGCAATTGTGCTGTAAAGAAGATGTAAGTAAGATCTGGTCTAAGAACATATGGAGTTTTGAGGGAAAAGTTATGAGAATTCTGCGTTTGGAGCGTAACTTTAATAGAAGATTTGAAAGTCATAGGACTCTGGTTTGGATTTGTCTTGAACGAATTCCTGAATTCATGTATAACGAAACTGTTATCAAAGATTTGGCTTCAGCTATAGGCACTACGTATAGAGTTGTTGTCCCTAATAACAAGGCTGCAATGAATGCTTGTTTCGCTCATGTGGAGGTAAATGTTTCGAAAGCATTAAAGTACAGAATCTGGATAGGTTTTGGGCCCAAGGATGGACATTGGATTAATGTAAGTTACAAGAACATTGCTCCATATTGTAGTGTTTGTTATCATCTTGGGCATGTGGGTGATGTTTGTAACAAAGCTGATAAGCAAAAGCAGAAATATAGTGAGTCTAAAGAGGATGGGAAAGATGTTGCTGGGTCGAGAAAGGAGGGTACTGTGGAAAACAGTAGGGATGATTTACATCAGCAACAACAAGTTGTCCAAGAAGATACTAGTAGATTGCAGCAACCTTTTATCAAGGTCTATAGAAGGAAGTTAAAGTCAATAATAACAAGAAAGGATCAAGATTCTATTCAGGTATCAAAAGAGTGTAACAATAATGATCCAAAAGCTGATTCGGTTGAAACTCACATGGAGGTCATTGAGGCTCTTCACAGAATTGACCAAGATTTTGCTCAGAGTAACTTAAGTATGAAAGATGACAACATTGATGATGTTAACAAGGGTGGCAGTTGTGAAGTTTCTCCTACAAATTCTGAATGCAACTCTGACTTTAGTTCTATAATAGGTAGTAAATTAAGATCTGAATTGAAAAGAAGAAAACCAAGTAAGATTACTATCAACTCTCTTCTCAAGAAGGGAGAAAAATCAAACCAAAAATCTCTATCAAATAATGATAAAGATGACTAATTGGAATGCTAGAGGTGTGAACAATAAGCTTACTTTGAGAAGGCTGCTTTCTATTGTCAAAGACAATAAGTCTAAAATTGTGTCGATTCAAGAGCCTATGGCTGAGGTTACTAAAATTGTTGATGTTTCTGCTGCTCTTGGCTTCAAGAATCATGTTTCTAACTGTTCTAACAAAGTTTGGATCTTTTGGGATGATGAGGTTGATATAACTGTTTTGGTTGATCATGAGCAGCTGCTTCATCTGGCTGTGGCTAATCCTGGTTGTGTTACTCAGTTTAATTTTTCTGTTGTGTATGCCAAGAGAAATCGTGCTCTTAGACTTGATCTTTGGGATCAGATGAAAACTATTGCAACTGAGGACCTGCCTTGGTTAATTACTGGAGATTTTAATTCTATTACTTGTTTTGAGGATCAAGTTGGCTGTTCGACTTTTGATCATGCTGGTACTTATGACTTTAACGAAGCTATTAGGATTTGTAAGCTTGAAGATGCTGGATATGTTGGCTCAAGATACACATGGAACAGGGGCACTCGTTGGAAAAAATTAGATAGAACTCTGGTTAATGAAAAATGGATCAACAGCTTCACTAAAACGCAGGTTTTCCACATGGTCAGAACTTGTTCTGACCATGCTCCTTCTTTTATTTAGGCTTGCTTGTCTTCTAGTAATGTTAATTTCAAAAAGAGTTTTAAGTTTATTAATGCGTGGACTAATGATGATAGCTTTATAAGTACAGTTAAGTTGAGCTGGAATAAGATTTGTAATGGCAATGAAGGTCAGGTGTTTTGGTTTAAGCTGAGGAGGTTGAAGGGTTGCTTAAAAAGGTGGAATGTTGATACATTTGGCAACATCTTCAATAAGGTTAAGGACACTACTGATATGGTGAATACTATGGAGGCTTTGCACTTGTAGAAGAATGACAATGACTCTAGAGCTGCTATTTCCAAAGCCAACAGTATGTATATTAAAGCTTTGAGAAATGAGGAAAACTTTTGGCATCAGAAATGTTATAATGACTGGCTGAGGGATGGTGATGGCAATACAAAGTTGTACCATGCCTATGTGAACAAGAGAAGAAGACATAATACTATTAGGGGGATCAAGGAGAATGGTGTCTGGATTGATAATCCTAATGACTTGAATCATTCTTTAAAGCTATTCTCTCTTCTTCTTCTTGTCCTAACAGAAATGATGAAGACCTTTTAATGCAGGATGATATCTTTACTAACATCCCTATCCTGGTGAAGGATGAGGAAAATGCCTCCATCATCAGACACACTAACAAAGAAGAGGTTTGGAGTGTTATTGCTAAGATGAAAAGTGATAGTGCTGCTGGCTTGGATGGCTTTAATTTATATTTTTTTTAAATCTTGCTGGTCTATAATATGTGTTGATCTTTGCAATGCTTTCAACTTCTATCTTTTCTGGTCATGATATTCCTGTTGGATTGTTTGCTACTGGCATCTGCCTGGTTCCTAAAATGTCTAATCCTACTACTTGGAAAAACTATAGACCGATAAGCTTGTGTACCTTGTTTAATCGAATTTTTTCTAACCTTATCAATGCTCGTATAGCTGAAATTTTGCCTAAGGTTGTTTCTAAGATGCAGGGTGCTTATGTTAAGAACAGATTGATTCATGAAAACATGTTATTATAAAGGAGTTGATTCATGACTTAGATAGAAAGCCTAAAGCTGGTAATGTCATTATTCAGCTTGACATGACCAAGGCTTTTGATAAGCTTTCTCATGGTTTTATCCTTAAATTTTATCATGTTTTGGATTCTCTGATAAATTTATTGCTTTAATTAAGAATATGATCACTAATATTCACATTTCTGTCCTTATAAATGGTCAAGTTAATGGTTATTTCAAGCAAATGCAGGGTCTTAGGCATGGAGACCCCTTGTCTCCTAGCCTTTTTATTTTAGCTGAAGATGTTTTATTAAGGGGGATTTACAATCTTTAAAGTAATAACAAAGGACTTCACTATGCTGCTAGATCAAATTTTTTGGTCCCCTGTCTTGCCTTCGCTGATGATGTGCTTATCTTTACTAACTGCAAGCTCACTTCTATAGCCATCCTCTCTAGTCTTCTTGACAAATATCAGCTTCTCTCTAGTCAAGCTTTGAACAAAGAAAAAACTAAGTTGATTATTTCTAAAAAATCCAATCAGGACAACACAAACAACATCAAGATCGGTACTGGTTTCAATATTGATTCTCTCCCCTTCAATTATTTGGGCATCACAATAGCTAAAAACAATAGAGGGAAGTACTTTTCTGCTCTTATAAATAAGCTTCCGGATAAAATCAATGAATGGGACTTACATAACCTGTCTTTTGCTGGTAGAAATACCCTTATTACTAGTGTTCTTATGCCTATTATTTTCTACTGGATGCATAATACTTATCTGCCTAAGGGTGTCATTAACAGAATTGAATCTTGTTTTAATAAGTTTCTATGGAGATCTAACTATCAGGTTAAGGCTATTCATTGGGCTACCTGGAATCATATTTGTAGGCCTTATTCTGAGGGAGGGTTAAACATTAAAAGCTTATCTGATATTCAACTAACTCTTTCCTATAAGCTTTGGTTTCTGTTCAGAAAAGGCAGTACCTTATGGTCCTCTTTGATGCAGAAGATCTACTGCTCTAATACTCATTCTATAAGGGTTACTTGTAAGGCTACTGACTCAAGTGTTTGGAAGAGACTCTCCCTAATCAATAGACAAGCTGACAAGCATATTAAGTGGAGTCTAGGCTAGGAAATATGGATTTCTGGCTAGAAAATTGGCACGACAAACCACCCCTCATAAGTGACCCTATTTCTCAAAACTGGTACCTAAATGCTTGTGTTAAAACCAATGAGTGGGATCTAAATGATCTCCATAATGTTATCCCTAATGATAGACTTCATCACAATCTAAATATAGAGTTGATCCTCTTAAGGATGACAAAATCATATGGACCCTTTCTGATAGTAAGGAGTTTGGCTCTAAGAATACTTGGAATAGCTTGAGGAACAAGTACACTAAGATGAGTCTTTTCTCTAAAATCTGGAACTCTTCTACCACTAAAAAGTTTTCTTTTCTTGTTTGGAAGACTTTAAAGGGTTATATTCCTATAGACAATATCATTATGAAGAGGCATATCCATATGGCTTCCAAATGCCAGTTCTATAACAAATGTGAAGAGAGAAATCATCTCTTTGTTAGTTGTTGTTTCGCTTGGCCTATATGGAATTACTTTAGCTGTCTGTTTAAGATCAAGATTGGTAGACATATGGTTCTTCCTCATGTTTTACATACTTGGTTCTGGTTTTGTAATAAAAAAAGACACATCTCTCACATTCTTCCCCAAGTTATTTGCTATGTCATTTGGAGGAACCGAAATTGGTCCAAGTTTACTAATACTTATGACTCTACTAAGCAAGCTATTGATAGGGTCATTTATATTATACGTAGTATGGATCTATCTAATATGTTATCCTATAAACTATGCACTAATGCTTACAATGCTGGTACTTCTTTAGGCTGTAGTTTATCAATCAACAGAAGAAAAGTCCCTACTTACCTCAAATGGCTGGCCCCGAACCCAGGAAGATTAAAACTTAATGTGGACGGCTCTTGCAACAAGCTTGGAGAAGCAAGCTCGGGGATCTTGTGTAGAAACTCAGAGGGTGACATTCTTCTGGGCTCTGGTTCTCTGTTAGGCAAGCTGAATCCTCTCTTCGCTGAGCTGGGTGCTTTGATTGAAGGCCTAATAATCTGTAAGAAGAAGTAGTGGTTTGAAGTAGACGTTGACTCTGATAGTTTAACTTTGATCAATCTAGTTGCGCAAAGAAATGAGGCTTGGTACCTGAGTCCATCCTTAGATATTTGTAGATCTATGATTCAACCTAAAATAAGGTTGAAGCATATATCTAGGTTGCAAAACCAGTCTGCTTATTGGATTGCGAAGAAAGTCTTAAGCAACAAGCAGAGTATGAATTTATCAACTCCTCCTGATGATTTACGAAGCATTTCTCTATTGGAAAGTCTTGGTTTATGATTCGTGAATTGATTTGATGATGGGGTCTTCTGTTCTCTGGTGCACTGCACCCGGTTCTGTCCTCTCTCCACATCAGAAGAGAAAGAGGAGTACTGTGGGTGAGCGTCGACCAAGGAGAAGCAGAAGTTGGGGTTTTCGGTTCTCTGGTGCACTGCACCCGGTTCTGTCCTCCCTCCTCATCAGAAGAGATGGAGTACTGTGGGTGAACGTCGACCAAGGAGAAGCTGAAGTTGGGGTCTTCGGTTCTCTGGTGCACTGCACCCGGTTCCGTCCTCTCTCCTCATCAGAAGAGAAAGCGTACTGTGGGTGAGCGTCGACCAAGGAGAAGCCAAAGGGTCTTCGGTTCTCTGGTGCACTGCACCCGGTTCCGTCCTCTCTCCACATCAGAAGAGAAAAAGGAGTACTGTGGGTGAGCGTCGACCAAAGAGAAGCCGATGGGTGCTTTGGGTGGAGTTTGAGAAGAATGGAGCTTTGTGGCGAAAGGTTGAAGACAAGTTTTGTTTCGATTTAGGGTTTAGTTTCTGATTTGGGGATTTTCCTTAGGTCAAATTGCTTTTGAGCCCCTATTTTAAAGTTGTTTCGCAATTGACCCTCTTATTCTGTAAAACTCTCAATTTAGTAACATATCGATTTTTGCTTTAAAAAAACAAGTCAAATCTTAGAATTTTTTATAAAACAAACATGACAGATTTTAGTATTTTAGATAAGAAAAATAAAACAAATTCAAGATTTAGACGAGACTAAAAAAATTAGATAAAACAAAAATTATAAATTTTAAAATTTAAGTTAAACAAACATGATAGATTTTGAAATTTAATAAACAAAAATATAACCTATTTTAGATAAAATTCAGCTAGAAAAATAATCTAGACTTCTATGATTTTATTTAAAACAAGCACGACCGATTTAGATAACAAAAAACATATTTTAATATTTTAAATAAAAAAATAAATACAGATGACTGATTACTATAGAAGACAAATCGTAGCGTAAAAATAAAATCACAACCAATGCATCAAAATAGAATTGATATTTAAAAGCATCGATGTAATTCCTAAGCAAAAGAAGAAGGAAACCAATCTTATCACCATAATACTTAGATCATGACATTGAGTATCAACTGATATTTAATAATGGTCACAGATGGACTTTAACCAATAAAATCAAACAACAAACAATTTATTACGAAATTTTTTTTCAGTTTGAAAAATTAATTTGATTGGATATTGAAACTTTTGTATTCGGGTGTCAAATTGAATCACAATTTTATGAAATTGTAAGTTTAATTTGGTTTTTGTAGTGTTAAATTATTAAAAGTGCATTTCAACGTCTAAAAGTTGTAAACCTCAACTTTGAGTAAAAAATAGAAAGTTAACAAGAAAAAACAAAAATAAAAATAGTTTATCAAACTTATTTTATTCTTTTAAACCAAAAATGAAACCCCTTGCAGTGAGATAGAATGTTTGGTTACATTAAAATGAAATTTCAAAAGCGCCAAAGAAATATATAGTGCTAAATTTGAAATTTTAAAGGAAAATAATTTTTAGAGCATCATTTTCGCTTCTTTAAGATCTTTCATCTCAGATATGGGTAAAAGGATATCAAAAGTTGATTTAGACTTGATGATAAATGCACCTAATGATTGAATCTTGGGTTAAGAGGAATCCAATTTGAATAAAGACGAATTCACTATTAATATCATCGAATTTGGGGCAAATCATTCTGGATACAATCTTGAGAAGAGAAGAGTTGATGCTAAAAAGAGTTCAAGATTAAGGACAGTCTAGAGAAGGATGCAAATCTGAGAAGAGCTTCATGTGATACAAACTATCCTCTTTTGATTTTGATTTTCTAACTTTCGATGATGTCGATTATGGATGACCAAATCCTGAGTCATTTGATCAAATGTTTCATGCTTTTGAATCTTGATAGCTTCTTTGCATATGGTAAAACTTTAAGAAACACATGCCTTGCATATGCTTGTCAGGTGACTCGCAAGCTGCAATTGAAAGCTTAGGAAAAACATTGATTAATATTAAGTTATTTACAGAACAAGTTGAGATTCAAGATTAGGAATCAATTCTAACAAAACCCAAAACACATACTTTCAAGCAGAGTGATAACACTCAACTGAAATGGGGCATGAACATTATTATATTCCAATTTCATTATACACTATAAGGTCCACTTAGCTAGGTAATTAGTAGTTTTGTTTTTATCTTTGAAAATATGAGAAATCACCATTGAAGGGAAAATAAGACGTATGCAGCAATTCAGTATGGGCTCAAGAGGCCAAAGAGTTTTGCCCGTAGAAAGAAGATTTACCAAAAATTAGGAGTCAGAATCCATATTGACATTAACTAAACCTTTTTTCTTCCAGATTTGAAGGCCATCAAGAAGAGCTCTAGCCTCAGCCATAGTCGGGTTTAGTTTGTCATATAAGTTTTTGAAACCATGAACAATGTCTCTATTATTATCTGTAATGCTAACACCACCACTGGCCTCACCATTAACTAAATAATATCCATCAGTGTTGAGTTTGAATCTATCAGATAAAGAGGGAGTCCACCTAAGGTAAGTAGGCTTATTTTTAAATTTTAAATAATTATAGCATCCCATCTCCATAGCAGCATAATTATCTCTTATCCAATGATTTTTCTTGAAGAGATTAGCATGACTAATACTAGTGATGAAATGCTTAATGTATTTGACAGTAACACTATGAGAGTTTGTTATGTCCTTGAATTCAGATTTTTTTCTTGATTGTCATATGACCCATCATATGTTGGGAGGCATGATAGATTGAACAAAAAACTCCTTGAATAGACAAGAACCCATTCATAGTCATGTGGGAAATAGTCATGAATCTGCCAATGCTCACTTTGAATATAGTAGCAAAATAAGACCAAATAGCCCATGAGTAGTTACAAGACACAAATAAGTGATCACGTGTTTCAATATTATCACAGAATTGACATTTCAAAACCATAATAATGCATCTCTTCTACATTGTAGAGTCTATAGGTAACCAATTGTTGAGAATTCTACGAAGCAAAAAAGAGCATTTTCTAGGGGTTATGATGTTCTAAATCTTACTAAATCTTACACTCAAGCAGAGTGTCTTTGGTGTTGAAGATATCATCATTTGAGTGTAATCATATGATAATGTCCTACTCCTGGTCTTTGATGAATAATTCCTCTATTAGCTTGATATCATTAAGTGTTATAATACCCCTGAGCTTGTTCATGCTTCATGTATTGTTGTCCCAAAATGTTTTGACCTTATTTGAGCTATACCAACTGGTGTTTGTATTTTTATCCAGTTTAATAAGGATAGAATGTCTATACCATTTATCCAAACAAAAGTCCACATCTCCTCTACCAAGCTTCCACTTAATATTAGCTTCAAATATATTCTTTATCTTAGCCAATCTTTTTCAAGTCTAGAAGCTAGATAAGGATGTGACATTTCTGGTCAAAGGATTTGGCCATGTCCACCTTGACAAGGATGCTGCAGCTTTAGTCTTCCTATTCAAGTCACAAATCAGTTCTGTAGCTAGAAGTATGTTATCTTGAATAGACTTGTAAATAACATAACCATCATGAACATCAACTATAATTTTAGGAAAACGGTTAACAAGTATATTATTATGGAGCTTAGACATAATTTTGTTCAGTAATGTACATAAATTGATCGGTCTGTAATCCTTCCATGTTGTAGGTTTACTACCTTAGAAATAAGGTAAATTCTAGTAGCCAAGATGCCTTGAGGGATGTTCTAACCAAGCATGAATGAAACTATGGCTGCACGGAAGTCCATTTTGATGATTTGCCAGCAGGTAAGAAAGAAACAATATTTGAAACCATTCATTTCTTCAGCGCTCGTGGAGTTTAGGCTTTTTATAATACCATAAATCTCTTCTTTAGAAGGAGGATTCATGAGTAAGTTGTTGTTGATCCAGAAGTATGTTGACTTTAAAATTTTTATTCTATAATAGTCAGGATTTGTTTGTTCTGTTTGCAGTGTAATTGTTGTGGACTAATTTAACTACAATGGTATTCAAATGATCTATTTTGATGAGGGGCTCTTGAATGTAAAACAACTTGATATTCTCCTTAACCTCTCATGAAGGCTTATTTCCAATGTCATGAATGTTCAAATTAAGGAACTTAATTATTATAATAGTTTGAATTTGGAGATTTACTGGTCCCAAATAGAGATTTTATTACCAAGGTGCCTTTTTCATGCCCTTAGCTTTTTTAAGTTGTTTGTTTAGAATTTCTTGAAAACCTTTATCAACTTTTATTATCTTAGGTATAGAAGTGGATGACGATCTGCCTATGTTTTGATGATTTGGGGTATGGCTTTCAGACACTAAGTTCTCATAATCAAGGCTAGATAATAAAGTATAGCCATATTCGAGGGTTTGAATGGACTCCATAATATCTTCTTCTCCATGAGTATTGTTACCATTCTGGTGAGTACTCTTTTTATTATCAATGCAATTTTCTCTCTTTAATTTTAGTTTGGTTGTTCTATCATGGATAGGGATAGTATCATGGTTATTGTATTTGGTGTCAAGAGCTATATTATGACCTTTTGTAGCATTTGTATTGTTATTTCTTTAACTTTCTTCCTGATGAGGCTTGGCTATATTTAACTTTAGGAATCTTGTCCTTGTTTGTTTTAAATTCTTTAATATAGGTAATGTCAGGCTTATTTCTTATCTCACTTTGGGGCTTTCAATTGGAATTTCTTGCAATAGTCTTGTTTGTGACCATATTGTGAAAGGTATTTGTAGCTAATCTCAAACCAACAACCTTCATTATCCCCGAATCCAACTTATACATGATATTGATTTTTTTTGTTAAATCTAACTAAATCCATGCATAACATGCATTATACATGAATATGTTCTTTTCTGGCACCCAAGTCTTAAGAGGTTACCCTATTGTAGCAGCAATAAAATGAATGGTAGCATCACTGTATAAACATTCAAGTACATTTACAATCCTAATCGACATTAGAGTTATAGGGAATTCAAATTTTAGGTTGAATGAAGTTTTCCACTTGAATAATCTCGTAATATACTCACCCACAGTCCAAACATTCCTTACCCATAACTTGCACATATCAATTTTTAAAGCGAATTCTACTATGATATGTTTTGTGTCATAGTTGGAAACATTATATTCTCATACAACTTTCCGTGCATGTAAGAATTGTTTTAGGAGATTGAGTTTAGGCGTACATTTAGAAATCTTTCCGATTAACGCATATTTAGTTGCAGACATGAGCTTGTATTTATCATACTTTGTAAATTGTATTGAAATGTGATCATTGTTCTCTCGAACTTCAATCGGGGTAAAGACAATGGGATAGAGAGTTGTTATTCTTGTCACCTATTTTGAAATATAAAACTTGATTTATTATATCAATATTATCAATTATGTATAATTAAGTAATGATGTTTCTTAAATTTTATAAAACATAAAATTAATTCGTCATATTTATTTTATATTAAAATGAATCAATTGAAAAAAGTATATAGAAGTGTGTATATTTCCAACTCCTTAACTATTTTCATGTGCATTGGCCTCGTCAAATCACGAATCTCGACAGATTTGGGCCTAAAATCAGCCACAACATCGCATATTTCATTGGAAATATGCACACTTATGCTTCCAGTAGTGTATTTTCTCATCTTACGTGCTTAAAAAGATGAATCCCATGACATCTTTGCTTTGTCCAACGGTAGCATGTCATATGGTGCTGGAAGATCTTATTTTTTTTAAAAAATCGGTTTTAGAAAAAATGGTTTGTCAAAAAAATAAAGTAAAAGTATACCACTATTTTTTTATTTTTGATATCTATAAGTAGGGATTTGGTTTATTTGATTTGGACATCAATTTTTTTTTTGAGTTTTTTTATTTATTTACTATTTTCAAAACAATTTTTGGAATATTTTAGTAAGTTAAAAAAGAACAATTATACCATGATTTATAATTTTTTGAGATCTATAAATAGAGACTTGGTTTGTTTGATTTGGACACTAAATTGTTTAGATTTTTTTTATTAAGTTTTTTGAAACAATTTTTGGAATATTTTAGTAAGTAAAAAAATAAAAAAATATAAACCATGATTTATAATTTTTTGAGATCTTATAAATAGAGACTTGATTTGTTTGATTCAGACACCAAATTTAGGTGATCAATAATATCATGTGTTGTTTTAGTAAAATGTAAATTATTTATTCTACTAAAAATTTAAGTTATTCGAAAATTAGACCAATTTTATTTTTATATTTTAAATTTAAATAGATAATATATTATGTATTATTTTATTAATTATTTTAATTATATAATTTATATTTATAAATAAAATATAATATGTTAATTTATGAAAATTATTTATTTTTATATATATAACTTTAATGTAAATATATATTAAATAATAAGGAAGAGAAATAAAAATATATGGTATGATATTATATGGTAGAATGACGTGAAGAGAGATAAATATGGTGGGGTATGGTGAAAGATGAAATATGCACTGCTGCGTGGAGTGAAATTTTTTGCATAATTATTTGGGGATTATGCTGATATGGCGCACTTTTGAGTAATAAAATGTACCAATTGCTGCGGATGATCTAAGTAGATTTGAGACATATATCCCAACCAGAGAAACAACACATAACCTACAAGAAAAACAAGAAACCAGTAACGTGTTTTGGTTGACAGATGATTGCGTTATCCTAAATACATTAGGGAATTGCTAAAAAAAGTCGTTTTTATTATGTAAAGTCATTTGTTTTCGATTTCCAATATTTACAAAATTGCTACTATGCAAAAAATTCAAAAAATCTTTGAAACTCTATTTAATTACAAGTCCTGCCATTAACTACTCCGTGAAGTTGCAAACCAAAACACAACCATGAATCCAACATCTAACTTCACAAAACTAACAAAAAATCCAAAACACTAAACCCATAAACCTAAAAAAATGTTCCATTTTGAAAAACATAAACTTAAACTAAACTAATAAATAACTTGAAAATACCTAGACTAAACAACCAACAAAAATGTAAGTTGAAAACTTAAAACTTATAAATTAAAACTAATTAAATTATATAAAAAGCCTAAAAAGTTTGTATTTGTATAACTTAAAAGTCATATCATTAGTATTTTTCCTTATGTCTAAATCTGGTTTTTGTTTATTTGATATCATAGTAGACGATCAAACTCACGATTAAATAATTTTAGTTTTTTTTAGGTGAGTGAAATGGTTGAGAGGAAAGAGACATTGAACAATTTGGATGCAACATACGACATCAATAATTAACATAAGAAATTAAGGATATTTGTTGTAGGTTTTTTTTGGAACATACCTTAAAATCTTAATTTTAGCTTCATCAACCACATATATTATGATATTTTATTTTATTCTTCTTTATTTATGAGGCTGTGTTTAAATATTTGAGAGTTGGTATCGGATCAAAACTGTAATGGAACTGACCGAACGTATCTTACCTTTCACTTACCTACGATCAGACGACACCCACACCTCTCATTCCTTAAGCAGTCAAAAATCAAAACCGTAGACACATACGACAACAATGTTTCGTATGGAGCAGCAGTTAAAAATATAAAATTTTGCATTCTTCTCCATTCGATATCATGGATACAGTGTTCTTCATCAATCGAAATGGAAAAATGGTTTATGAATACGCCATCCCATGACGTAATGGTCATATCTCATGTCATGATATGAGATGCTGTATGCATGGACCATTTGACCATTTCGATTGGCGAAGAGAATTGTATCCACGCCATCGAATGACGAAGAACACAAAATTCTGCGTTTGGAACTGCTGCTCGATACGGAACACGCTGTCGGGGGTTTGGGTCTGTGGCTAGGTTCGAAATGCTGTTGTCGAAGAGTTGGATTTAGCCCGTGTCGAAAGGTTGGGTTTAGTCTATGTTGAAGGGTTAATAGTGTCAAAGGTTTGTATTTTTTACTACTTCAGGAGGAAAATGAAAGATGGGTGGGTGAGTGAGTGCTTCAGGAATGAGAGGTATGAGTAGTGTTGTTAAGGGAAAGTTTTGTTTATTAATTAATTTAGATTTTTTATATAGTTTTAATTTATTGGTTTAGGTTTTCAATTTAAGATTTTATTATTTATTTAATTTAGGTTTTTAGAAAATGACATTCAGAGAAGGAAGAACCAGAAAATGAAGATCCTTAATAACACAATCTTCTCTGAGGGTTGGGAATACAGACAGTCGTTTATATTCAAGCAAAAATGCCATTAAAGAAAAAAAAAAACGCGCCAATATATATATGTTACAAGATTTTTGCTATTAACAATATGCGTAAGGGGTACACACAATAAAGCAAGATGTACGAAATCAATGACCCTGACGAAGCCATGGCCAACGACGACAAGTTTATCAACAAGTCTTTCCTTAGGAAATTCGGTCACATCAAGAAAGTAGAAAATAGGGAGAGAAGGAGAGTATTTGATTTTGTCTTCAACAAGATTACAATTACAGTGAATGAAATGTTGTTATATACAAAAACAAAAATGTAATAACTTTAGGAATATTCCATAGTTTGTTACTGAATTTTATCCACTATAATAAGAGACAATTCAGCCATGCTCTCTTTCTTTGAACCGAAACGGCTTAGTTCCTTTGCGTTTGGACTCAACCCTAAATGAGGAGACCAAGTCATTTCTTTTATCGACTGCCTCCTCACTCTTGGATTTGTTGTCTTCAATGGAAGCTCGGTGCATGTTAGTATACTTGACATCCCCCCTCAAACGCAGTGATGGTTTCAAGAGCCCGAGTTTGTCTCGAAGATAGATGAACCGATATGAAAACATAGCTTTAGTGAGATAGTCGACGATTTGTTTATGGGAAGGTACATATCGAATCTGGACCAAACCCTCAATGGCCTGATCGCAGATGAAATGTACATCCAGCTCAATATGCTTGGTGCGAGCATGGAAGACAGGATTGGAAGCTAGAGAACTCGCCCCCAAATTGTCACACCATATTACAGACGATGGTATAAGTGGGATCTGGATTTCAGTGAGTTAGAACCAAAGCTATATCACTTCAGAAGACAAATTGGCAAGAGCTCTATACTTTGATTCAGTAGAAAAGCTTGAAACTACATTATGTTTCTTGGATGACCACAAAATTAGGATTTCACCAAGAAAAACACAATAGGCACCCATACTACGACGATCATTAGGCGAGGAGGCCTAATCGACATCGGAGTATCCATGAAGCTGAAGATGATAGCAAGGCTTGATATGTATTCCTAGCCACCTCGACCCAGATAAGTACCGTAGCACCCTTTTAAGACACTACCAATATATAGACGTAGGGTTCCGTTGATATTGGCTGAGTCGTTTGACAACAAAAGCAATATCATGGCGAGTGTGTGTCATATTGTAACACCCCTAACAAACCTCGTTATTGTGTAGGTGAAGTAAGTTGGACACCATCAAGATCAGAGAGGGTTGTACCAGCACCAAGAGGAGTATGACATGACTTAGACATTGCAAGACCTTGATCAATCAGTAAGTTCTCAATATACTTCTTTTGTGTTAAGTACATGCTTGTCTGTTCACGATGAACTTCTATTCCAAGGAATAGACGAAGTGACCCTATATCTTTGAGGGAGATAGTTGGATCAAGGTAATGAGTAAGCTGTTTAAGACATGCTTCATTATTTTGTTGTCATTAAAATATCATCAACATAGACGAGGATTAGCAAAACAACAGCCTTAGATACTAAATAGAAGAGTGAGAAGTCTTCCTTAGCTTAGAGTACTAGGCTCTATGAGCCTATTTTAGACCATAGAGAGCCTTGTGGAGTTTACAGACATAGGTAGGATTGTTGACATCTTCAAAACCCTGAGGTTGTTTCATGTAAGTAGTTTCTTATAGCACACCATTGAGGCACACATTGTTAATATCAAGTTGTCTTACTGCCTAGTTTTTAGAGACAACAATGGTCAGTATGAGTCTGTGTGTAGAGGCCTTAACAACTAGACTAAAAGTCTCACAGAAGTCAACACTATGGGTCTGGTGAAACCCCTTGGCCATTAACCTAGCCTTGTATCGTTAAATAAATCCATCCATAACATACTTAACGTTTTTAAAACCATTTGTAGCCTACCACTTTAGAATAAGAAGGTAATAGAACAGAGACCGGGTGTTTTTTTCCATTAGAGCCCCGTACTCAGCAACCATAGCTTCTTTCCAGCTAGAATTTCCCAGAGCCTCAGAAAAATTAGAAGGTTCAACCACATGTTTATCAGTAGTAGTAAGAGACCTAATGTAAGGCAATTTAGGTTTCTGAATCCCATTTTTGTGTCTAGTTTGTATGCTGTGTGAATTAGGTTGTTGGTTGAGAATGGGTGGGTGATTTGGGTTAGGAAGAGATAAGTCAATGATCAATGTGGGAGCATGTAAGTGATGAGTAGATGCAGTACTAGGCTGTTGATTTGGGTAATTTGCTATGTTTGTGTGATTTGAAGCTGTGTGTGGATGTTGTGAAGTGTCTGTCTGATGGTTAGGTAAGGAAGGATTGTGAGTATATGGTCGAGAGTTAGATAAAATACTTTGTTATTGTAAAGGTGCATGGCACTGAGAAGTTTGATTCTCAATTGAAGTATCAGAAATATGATCAACAAACTTCACCCTTTTATAAGTCACAGACCTAGTAGAAAGATTAGGAAACAACATATTGACAAATTGAACACAAGATAGATCAGTCTGGAAATTGTTAAGAAAACCTGAGACAAAAGGAAATTCACTCTCATTAAAGACAACATTTCTAGATAGGTAGAGTCTCCTAGTAGGACTAAGGAATTTATACCCCTTATGATTCTGACTATAGCCCATAAAGACGCACTTTAGAGAATGGAACTGGAACTTATGTGTCTGATAGGACTAGATACAGGGAAAACAAGCACACCAAAAGGTTTTTAGGACTATGTAATGAGGTTTTTTGTGAAACAGCACTTTAAAAGGGGATTTATTTTATAAGATAGAAGTAGGGATCCTGTTGATGAGATAGATACTAGTTTAAAAAGCCCGCAACCCAGAATTTGTAAGGTAAATAAGCCTGAGCAAGAAGTGTAAGTCTAGTATCCACCAAGTGTTTGTGTTTATGCTCAGTCCTACCATTATGGGCCGAGGTGTAAGAACGTAACCTCCTCAATAAGAAGCCATTTTCCTTAGCTAAAGAAGTCAAAGGTCTAAACTCTCCCCCAATCACTCTGAACAACCTTAATTTTTTTTTTCAAACTGAGTTTCAACAAGAACTTTAAAATCTTTGAATATTTCAAGAACTTGACCCTTATCACTGATAGGATACATCCAAGTGTATCTAGAAAAGTCATCAAGAAACAGAACATAGCATTTAAATCCTCCAGTAGATTGAATAGGAGCAGGGCCCCAGAAATCAGTATGGATAAGGTCAAGCACATTGCTAGCATGAGAAATAGATATAGAGTAGGAAAGACTGTGAGACTTGCCTAACTGACAAGCCTCACAGAAGTTGCTATCATTTCTTAAAACAGACTAAAGATTACATGATTTTATGACAGTAACGAGAACATTTTGAGATGAATGGCCAAGCTTCTTATGCCATTTATCCTTGAGAGACCCAGATACACTACTAGTTATAAAATTAAGAAGTCTCAAAGAAGAAATGGAAATATGAACTTGTGGACTGGGTATAGCTGAGTTGATAGGTTGTGACTCAGAAAAAGTATCCATCATGTATAAACTATCTTCAGACCTCCCTTTGAGCAGTATACTTCATCTTCCAGTATCATTCACAAGATAGAAATCCTTATGAAATTCAACAAAAAAATTGTTATAGTTTTTAAGCTGAAAAACATAGAGTAAATTTTTATTGATTTTAAGAACATGTAGTATATGCTTAAGGAAAATAGATTGTTTAGTTAGGGATTTCAGAGTGGTTTGACCAATATGAGAGATTGGGAGTCTCTCACCACTACCAACTAACACATGTTTATTACCTGAATATTCATGTTTCCGAGTCATTTGACTGGTACTCACCGTGACATGGTGGCTGGCACCATTGTCAGCATACCATACTCTTTCTGCTGATTTGTCTTGAGTAGAAAGCAATACATTGTAGTCTCCTTCAAATCTAGAATGCTCTGAATATGTGGATCCCATAACTGATGGATCGTCTCTGTAATAACAGACTATAGCAGAATGGTCATACTGCTGCATATCTGGCAGGTTGGTTTACTTTGGGAGAACCTTCCACCCATGCCTCTGTAGAAGTTACCTCGACCTCTGAAGCTAGGATTATATTTCCATCTGTAGTGTCTATTAAACCCTTTGTTTTGACCAGAATATCCTCTTGAATTTCCACTATGAAAGTGTTGTTTTGTCTCATTTCTTTGTGTAAAATTAGCAATTGAAATACTAATATTTAGCACTAAATTCTGCAAATCAGTAAGTTGTTCCAGCCTGATTTTAAAGGTGAGAAGACTAGTTTGCAAATCAAGCCAAGTTAGTCCCTCTTTATCAGCAAGGCTCACTATAATGGGAGTATAGTCAGCATTACGTCCTGTAAGAACTTGAGTAATCAAGTCATCCGTAGAGGTAAGACATCCTGAAAGAATAAATATATCACATATCATCTTCATCTTGTTTAGGTATTCTATCATAGCAGTTGTCCCTTTACGTATTGTCTCAGGGCCCTCTGATGAATCTCATCCGCGCTTAGCATTGCGGACCCTCTCATCTTCGATGACCCGTACCCTCTTCAGATTCTTCCCCGGGTGTGATGCCCGTGATCCCAGGGGATACACCCTTAAGCAAGGAAGACGTCGCTCCTCAACGGCATCAGACCTACAATAATACAAAAAAATGAACGAAATTAATAACATATGATATAATCTACAAAATTTTTAAAAAAAACTACAATTCGAAATTGAACTTCCAATTGAAATAACTTCCTTAAAAATTTTAATTTTTTTTCTTAATTTTTTTTAAGTTTCGGATGTGCACCATAGGTGCACAACAGCCCGTACCGAGTGGCACATACCCCCTGTACCGAGTGGCACATGAGGCTGTGCTGGTCGGTACACAGGGGTTGTACCGAGTGGCACAGCTCTACGCACTGATAGTGTTGTCCTAGGCGCACCACTGGGCTAGAAAATGGCCCCTAAACCCTAAATTCTACCCAATTTTACCCTAAATTCATACCTAAACCCTAAATTCATACCTTAATCTAATATTAATCCTAAAATCTAACATAGATCTATGTAAATTAAAATAAAAAATTTAATTAGGAGACTTACGTAGTTGGTGGTGGTGGTGGTGGGTTTTTGTTCTTCACCATGATGGAGGAGGAGGAGTAGTGGTGGCTCGCCGGAAAATCATAGAGAGAGGTGGGAGTGTTTTGAGAGAAGAGAGTTTGAGAATTTAGAGAGAAGTGAGGGAAGTGAGAGAAAGTTGAGGGAAAATGTATTGATGAAAGTTAGTAAAAAATGACTTATATACCTAGAAAAGGGTATTTTTGGAAAAAAATTGGGTATACTTAGATCACCTTTGGGTATACTCAAAATTGGGTATACTTAAACCAGAATTGGGTATATAAAGCTTGACCCAAAATTAAAACAATAGTGTTGCAAATCCGTCTTTACGGAGAAGGTTGTTCAACTAAATAATACATTCGTAGCAATTCCATTTTCAAAACTGACCCGCTTTTTATTAAATGAGTCAAAAGAAGTTTTGCTTTTAAAAATGTTTATGTTTACAATAGATAGGCAACCGCAAAAACGGGATAGTTGTAAAAAGCAGTTTACCTAGTAGTGTAATGATACGACTAAAGATAATAATCAAATCAGGGAAGCTTCTCAGACTTCTAAATCTGCAACAAAAAGTATTGAGAAAATTTCATCCGAAATCTCTGGTAAATATAAAGAAACTCAATTGTTAAAAAGAAAAGGAAAATCTAACGGTAATGAATATGATATAACTGAATCTATAAAGTCATAAGATTACGATTACAACCTTAATTCCTCTGAAGGTTCTGGATCCAACTCAACGGGTAATCATAATCCAAACAAAGACAATGTTGGTAGCCCCTCCGCTAGTCTTGTTCTAAAGAGAAAAAAATTATAAACAAGCTTCAAAAAACTCTTAAACAAAAATCTGAAGCAAGCAAGACATAACAAGAAAGCCAAACCTTTAGTTATTAAGTATTTGCAGTTTGTTGAAACCAAAAGATCTTCCTTCAAGAACCCATTATGATTAAAGCTCTTTGCTGGAAGATCCGTGGAGTTGGTAATAAACCTTTTGTAGGCTCAAGTCGATTGTAAGGTAATATAATATTCAGCTTCTTTTCATCTTGGACCCAATGGTCAACGTAAATCAAATAACTTCTATCTCTTCTTACCTTAACTTTAATAACTATTTTGCTAATATTTTGAATAAAATATGGATGCTATGGAAAGATAACCTAACTATTAATGTTTTGATTGACAATGTTCAATGCATCCACACTCACATTAAATATTCAAACCTTAATAAAATCTTATATATCACCTCTGTTTATGCTAAATGTTAGAAAAAAAACATAATTGAGCTTTGAAACATCCTAAGACTAAATGTTATCTCTGGTGAGTCCGGATTTCTCACCACTCATTATGGGAACCGGACAGGGGCAATTCGGACCAAAACCACCCACTGAACCATCCGAACAGGACTAATGCATTAAAAACTAAATCACTTCATGACTAAGCTAATTACCTACCTGCTTAAAAACTAATGGGTCATTGAACTCGACCCGAATTCATAAGTGTGACCCGAAAGCCCATGTGGCCCATAATTAAAGGTATAAATACCCAACCACTTTCATTAATAAGGGTAATGAACATTTAATACAACCAGGTAGCTCAAATCTCTCGCTACAAACTATCCAAACATTAAATACCCTTGAAACATCACAAAAATCTAGACAAAATTACCCTCAGTTGAAAATAATCCACACCAAATTGGCGACCACAGTGGGAGGAGAAGGTTCCTGAATCTAGCATTCAAAACCATCAAGAAAAACCAGTTCGGGTGAATCCGAACGTGCAAGAAGTGCCACCAGCTTTGGCAGAAATGGTGGGGGAAAATGATGAATATACGATTGAGGAGCGAGATAGGTTGAATGTTGAAATGGAAGCTTTGAGGGCTGCCAAAAGGGTAGAGATGGGCACAAAAGAGAAGTCTAAGGTTTCAGCAGCTCATCATACTGACCATCCAAGAGAGCATGAGCCATCAAAGACCCATGTGAGTGCAAAAAAGACTCATGCTAGCTCAAAAAATTCTCACCGGTCTAAACCGGTGGAGATCTCAGATTCAGACTCAGAGTCTTCTAGTAGCTCCTCAAATGAATATGGAGTTGAAGAGTCCTTGTCATCCAGCAGCGATGAAAGCCGTTCTAAAAAGAAACAAAAGTTGATCAAAAAGTACTCAAGAAAGAGGGACATGCATGGAAGGTTGAAGAGGCATCTGGGTAAAAGATCGTCTCACAGTCATAGTCATGACCGGAGACACGTAGACCGCTTGTTAATGGATCCTTTTGCCTTCCATGATGAGCCAGGTATCTTTGCAACTCCTAACGAAGATACTGTATTCAGTCGTGGCCAAAATTGGAGACAATCTCCATTGTCCTCCAAGATACTGTCCGTAAACCTTTCTAAGAGGTTTGACAGTACAAAAATGGAGAAATATGATGGCAGTAAAGACCCAGATAACCACTTGGAACAATTCAAACATTTTATGATGAATTTTGATGATGACGACAAATTACTTTGTAGAGCATTCTCCCAATCTTTTACGGGGAGTGCTCTGAAGTGGTACAATAGTTTGCCACAGTGATGCATCAGAAATTTTGACATTTTTTGGGTGGCCTTTCGGAGGCAGTTTGTTGGAAGTAAAGAAGTAAAGGGAAATGAAGACACAATTATCCACTGTGCCCAAGAACCAAACGAATCCTTAAAATAATACATAAGTCGTTTTGTAAATGCCAAGAATGGATTGGTTGATTGCTTTGAACAAGTAGCAATAGCTTCTCTGAGGCAGGCCCTGGAAACTTGGTTGATTCAGTAACCAGGAAGAAGGCCATCAAATGGGGAGGTTTGCTGAATCAGGTCGGTAAACAGATTAATGTAGATGAAACAAAGAAAACTAGGGTGCACAGGCAGGTGAGGTCTGCTCCAGCTGCACCAAATCAAAACCAGAACCAGTCCGGGAACAAGGCCAAGAAAGCCAGGCAGGGTCATAACAGAGCCAAAGCTCAGTCTCATCCAGCTGCACCAGCCCAGAGCCAACAATCCAGAAATAAGCGGGGGCCTTGGGTTCAACCGGAGTGGTTTGCTGAGTTGAAAGAAAACGTAGCCACCATTTATGACAAAACAAAAGATGAAGTACACTACAGAAGGCCGACTGCATTGCAATCTCCTAGGGATAGCCGTACTAATTTTTTTTGTCTATATCACCATGATATTGGCCATAATTGCGTTGAAACAAGAAGTGCAGAATTTGATTGAAAGAGGAAAGTTGGGAGCGTATGTTAAAAAAAAGTGCAAATAGGCCTGATAATGATCATCGGGGTGGTCCAAACAATGCAGGCACATCGGCTCCAGATGGGGCTATGGTAATAATCAAAAGATTTGATGTAGAATCAGAGTATTTAGATCCCGATCCAACCCGGAATAAAGTGGGTGTTATCATAGAACATTGCAAGACAGTGTCCGGACTTATGAGCCTTTTTGAGTCACTTAAAGTATTCGGGGGATACACCATGACCGCACCAACTGCTTCTTCAAGAAAGAGGCACGTTCATACCTTAGCTAGCCAACTGGAAGGAGGCATGACTTCTTATCAGTCACAGATTCTATTTTCCTTCATTGTTTTCGATGAGGATGACTTGAGGGATATTGCTCGTCCTCAAGAAGATGTTGTTGTCATAGGAGCATCTATTGAGGGAAATGACATAAGACGAATTTTGGTGGACACCGGAAGTTCAGCCAATATTCTCTTTTTAACTTCCTACAAAAAAATGAAGAATCCAGCAATAATTCAGCGTTCGAACAGGTCAATTGTGGGTTTCACTGGAAGCTCAGCAGATGTAATCGGGGAGTTCGAGACGGAGGTTTTGTTGGGCAAAGGCCCTTTTAAAAAGATGGTTAGAATACTTTTTATTGTGGTGGATTGTCCCACTTGTTATAATGCTATTCTTGGGAGATCTTGGCTCTCCAGGATGCATGTTGTGGCTTCAACAGTCCACCAATGTTTGAAGTATGTTGTGCAAGGACAAGTGAGAGTTGTTCGAAGGAGCCAAAAGGTAGCAAGAGAGTGTTATGCAACAGAACTGACCCCTCGAACGTTAGAGGCAGTCTGGATCAATGAGGAATAACAGTTTGAGGGACCCTCTTGGGGAGAGGGTGAAATTGATGACCCCAGAGAGACCCCTGGTGTTTTAATACCAATTGAAGAAGTTGAAACTCACTCTCTGGCTGAAGGAAAAAATGTCAAGATAGGATCCAAGATGACATCGGAATTGAAGGGTAAACTGTTATATTTCTTGAAAGACCATCAGTATATCTTTGCTTGGTGCAATGCTGATGTAACCGGAGTACCAGCGGACATTATATCACACCAATTATCCATCCGAAGGGACATAACACCTGTTGTACAAAAGAGGAGAGCCTTTTCAGAGGAAAAGGCTGATGTCATAGTTCAAGAGGTTGACCGGCTTACTAAAATGGGGCATATAAAGGAATCTCAATATCCTTTATGGACAGCCAACCAGGTGTTGGTAAAAAAGAAAAATGGTAAGTGGCGTATGTGCATCGATTTCACAGATCTCAACAGAGCTTGCCCAAAAGATTTATATCTGGTCCCCCGAATTGACCAGTTGGTGGACTCCACATCTGGAAACAAGCTGTTGTCCTTTATGGATTCCTTCTCCGGGTATAATCAGATTCAAGTAGATCCGAAGGATCAAGAACATACAACATTTGTTACCGATAAGGGCCTACATTGTTACAAGGTGATGCCGTTTGGGTTAAAAAATACTGGGGCTACTTATCAGAGCTTGGTGAACAAGGCTTTTGCTGATCAGATTGGAAGAAACATGGAAGTTTACATCGATGACATGATGGTGAAAAGTGTGGACGAAGAACTACACTTGGCAGATCTCCAAGAAACCTTTGCCAACTTGGTGAAAGTAAATTTAAAATTGAACCCAGAAAAGTGTGTCTTTGGAGTGCAGTCCGGAAAATTCTTGGGGTATGTGATAAGCGAGAAAGGGATACAACCTGATCCAGACCAATTTAATGCTTTACTACAAATGGAGCCTCCTCGGAATATTAAAGAAGTACAACGATTGACCGGGAGGTTGGCTGCACTAAACCGTTTTATTTCAAGGTCTTCGGACAGGTGCGCCCTATTTTTTCAAACTCTGAAAGGTGCAAAAGATTTTAATTGGTCCCCACAGTGTGATGAGGCCTTCGATGAGATTAAAAAGCACTTGTCTTCCCCCAAGACTTTGTTTAAACCTATTGATGGAGAGACCCTCTACGTGTACTTAGCAGTTTCTGATTGTGCTATAAGTGCAGTGTTGGTAAGGGAAGTAAATAATTATCCTCATCCGGTGAACTATATCAGCAAAAGCTTGATAGATGCAGAAAAACGGTATTTAAAACTTGAAAAATTAGCACTAGCCTTGGTGATTGCTGCGAGAAAAATGAGGCCCTATTTTCAGGCTCATTCTATCATTGTCCGGACGTCTTTTCCCTTGAAAAATGTTCTCCAAAAGGTAGACATTTCAAGTAAAATGACCAAGTGATCAGTAGAGCTGGGAGACTACGAGATTGATTTTTCCCCTTGAACAACAGTCAAAGCCCAAACTGTGGATGATTTCTTAGTTGAATTCCATTCAGATGGGATACTAAACAAGCAACCGATGTAAAAAATAAAAAAGTATGGGTCGTCCGGCCCGATGGTTGATCAAGCACCATGGGTTGTGGTGTTGGGATATGTTTAACCTCTCCATACGATGACAGGATGTATGAGGCTATATGTTTTGCCTTCAGGGCTTCCAATAATGAGTCCGAATATGAAGCTGCTATAGCTGGTTTGAAGTTAGCTCTCATCTGTGGAGCCAAAAGGGTCAGGTTAATGAGCGACTCTCAGCTTCTTATCCATCATGCACAAGGTCAATCCGAAGCCAAAAAATGGCAGTTGATTAAATATTTGTTCATCCTCAAAGAAGTGACACTCAATTTCAAAAGTGTCACTTATGAGCACATACCTCGAATGGAAAATACGTTAGCAGACTTCTTGGCAACCATAGCCTACTCTGAGTCCTACCCTTGGATACATGTGCAAGAATGTCCATCCATTCAAATCAATCCGGATAAGAAAGAAGAAAGTTTGAATATACAGATAAAACAACCCCAAGATTGGAGATTTCATCTCCTTCAATATCTCTTAGATGGCATCTTGCCTCAGGAAAAAACAATAACAAGGAAAATAAAATACAAGGCTCGTGGTTTTGTCATCCTAAGATATGTTCTTTATAAAAAATCTTATAGTAAACCCCTCTTGCGGTGTTTGGGGATCGAGGAGTCTCAAATGGTGCTCTCCAAATTACATGATGGTGAGGGATCAACACATTGTGGGTTAAGGGCTCTAACTAGAAGAGTTCTGTTAGCTGGGTACTACTGGCCCTTCATAATGCAAGATGCCAAGGAGTTGGTGAAGAAGTGTGATACATGCCAACGATACAGTAATGAAATTCATACACCCATCCGTCCCTTTGGAGTCAATTTCTGAGCCAATACCTTTTGCTCGGTGGGGGCTGGATTTAGTGGGACCTCTCCCAATGGCGTCCGGGGGGTGCACAACTATAATTGTTGCCATTGATTACTTTTCGAAGTGGATCGAAGCAGCCCCATTGGCAGGAACTACCTCGAAAGTTGTTATTAAATTCATAATGTCTAACATTTGTTGCAGATTTGAGGTTCCACAGAAGATAACTACAGACAATGGGCCACAATTCGACAACAAGGAAATGGAGAATTTCTGCGCCGCTAGAGGCATTCAACACTGCTTCTCTTCTCCTTTCCACCCACAGGCAAACGGTCAAGTTGAAATGGCTAACAGGACCATATTGTCCAGTCCTAAAAAGAATTTAGAAGGAGTTGCTCGAAAATGGCCAAGTTATCTACAAGAAGTCTTATGGGCCTACCAGACCACTCCCGGGGCTGCAACACAAGAGTCTCCCTTTGCCTTAGTATATGGGATGGATGCCATAGCTCCTATAGAAGCTACTCTTCCTTCATTTCGAGTTCATAATTTTTCCGAACACGCTAACGAAGTGGCGGTCAGGGGCCAGCTTCACTTGATGGAAGAAAGAAGAGTTAAGGCTCACCTCAGAGCCACACACTATCAAGGTTTGATAAGAATCAGGTTTGCTTCTAAAATTAAGAGAAGGGATTTTCAACTAGGGGATAAATTATTGAGGAAAGTCTTCCTACATACCAAGGAGAAGCAGTTCGGAAAGTTAGCTCCAACTTGGGAAGGAATAGCTTGGGACATACTGGCTCCAAGATAAGAATGGAAGGATTTTGAATCACCCCTGGAACATTGAGCACCTCCGGTTGTACTTGGAATGAAAACTATGTAAATATTTACTTGTTTAAAAGTTCATGCATATATTTGGGGGCATACTCTTTCCTACCCTAGTGGCATGGGGAGGTTTTAATGAGGTGCCCGACCTTTTTTATAAACTTTGATGCCTTCTTAAAAGATTCGGAGTGTTTTAATTAATAGTTTTATTTGAATTTTTTTATCAATAGCAGACCGGATTGAATTGATGGAGTGATGACTACTTAAACATTTGTCATCGGAGAATTTAAACACTCTCACTTTAAAACACTTGTAAAATAACAAAGGGTTGTTTAAACATTAGCCACCAAAGTTGAAAACTATGAAACAATGCAAGAGTTGTGTAAAATAAAACTACCCGTTAAGATATACGAAATGCCTTGGCCATCCAAGGACTTTGAATTTTCAAAACAGAAAGGTTTATCCGAACAAGGGCCGTACATGGTTACAAAAAATGCCTTGGTCATCCAAGGACTTTGGTTGAAGCAAAAAAATTTAAAAATATAGTTGATACTTTAAGACTGAGCTTTCTTAGATGGCTCAGCCTCACTTGGCTTCTTCTTCTTTGGGTCATCATTTTCTTCATCCGGACTCTCCCCAGTCCTTTCCTCTTTATCGGTTGTGTCATCCCAGCCACTGGAGTAGTTATGCCTGTCACCATCAGCCATCGTGTGGAATGGGAGGTCTTCATACTCTACATACTTCCATAAATCTACCAGTGTCCTCTTCGGAAATTTCTCATGAAAGAGCAGGACCATATCCGACTTGACTTCGGCATACCTTTCCTCCTGAGAGTCTATCACCTTGTTGGTATAAGCATCAATCCTAGCTTGAATTGTTTTCTCTTGCTCCTTTAACAAGTCAGCTTTTTCTTGTTCAGCCTTGGACACAGTGTTTTCAAGTGAAATCTTGTCATTGGTTAGGGTCTAAATGATGCCGTCTTTGGCCTTCACTTCCTCTTTCGAAGAAGAGAGGTTTCTCTCCAGATTATAATGCTTCAATTGGAGTTTTTTGACAACTCCCTCCGAAGTGGCCAGCCTGGTGGCCAAGTCCTCCTGACTTTTTTTCAACTCCTCATTTTCTTTCTTCAATGCCTCAACATTTTGGTTGACAATAAGGAGGTTGCTAGATAATTTCTCTTTATCGGAGTTGAGTGTGTTGATGATGGCTGACTGATTTTGCACTTGCTTCTCCAAGGTAAGAACTGGCTGGATATTGCTCAGTAAGGAGTGGGTGACAATGTCTCTTTCACTTGAAACAGAAAACGACCTGCCATTGAAAGTGACGATGTTCGAAGAGCTTGGGGGGACATAGGGTCCAGCAAAATCATCTTTGGAAAAGTCTTCAAAGTAAAGACCAATCCCTTGAAGCCTAGTGATGTCGACACCATCAATATTAATGTCCCTTCCGGTACGCTCTCATGTGTGAAAGTCACTGGCGATTTCTTTTGCTTGAGTAGGGTCAGTTGGGTCAACTGGAGGAAGAAGCTCCGGAGGTCGAAGAGAAACTTCATCTCCCTTGGAGGTTTTCTTTTTCTTGGCCTCCCTCTCTACGCCTTCTGCTCCCTGTTTTCTGTCTTTCTTGGGAACCTTTGGGGGTTTTGGAGATCCAACCACTTCCCTGGTGCTTTCATGCTCCACTACTTGCAATAAAGCAACATCAATATGTCCTTGGTCTTGCCCCTCTGGGTTTGTTGGGACAGCTTCCTCCACCTCGGTAGGATTGGCCTCAACCACACCTTGCTTGCCTTTGCCCTTCTTGCCCTTCATCTTGCTTGGGGCTTTAGCTCTGCCCGGCAAGACCAATTTTCCATCCTTTCCCTCTGTCTTCCGAAGAATCACCCCCGGAGGGGGTGAAGTGGTTAATTCCTCCCAAGACAAGTCCCTCCGGTCGGTTGTATTCCAGAGATGGGATCTTGTTAAATTGCCTTCGGTAAAACAATTGTGGAAGCAGTTTCCCCATTTCTCAGCAACCCAAGAATTTAGCTTGGCACAAGTAGTCTACCCAGCCTCTAAGTAATCGTTGAAATCCTTAGGCAGCACTACCAAAAAACAAAAGAAAAGAAATTAGACAAACAAATTTGTTATAAGTAAAGGTGGAAGTATGCGACGAGGTTTTTACCATCGCTTCGCCATCTGCTGGTAAGCATGCTTGGGTTGACACCAGCTTTAATTTTCCTCCCATTCTCGCAGGCACCGCTGATGAACAAAAATTGAGTCTTCCAGCTTTTCTCCGACTCAAGTAAGTCATCCACCGCCTTATAATTATCGCCCATGTTAAAATGATAGAAGGGGTGGTGGTGGTTCATGCAAAGACTGGTCACTACAGCAAACTGCTCCATCGGAAGAGGAATTTCGGAGAGCCTGGAGGCCATAATACAAGCCATGAGCGTATACCAAGCGTTGGGGCTCAATTTGCTTGGGCAGAGCTTTATGAGATGGAAGTATCTAACGATCTCCGGATCTAAGGGAAACCTAATCCCCTAGTTGAATAGCTCAGTGAAGAAAAATATCTCACTCAGCTTGCAATCCATCGATGTCTCCGGATCCACCGGTATCCTCACTTTAACGTTCTCAGGGATCCCCCACATTGTCCGCATCCGGCATAGTTTGGCTGTCTGAATAAAAGCATAATTAATCTTCTGCATAGCCAGCAGGTACCTTACACTTACTTTGTGGAAGCAAGGTCCCACTTTTCCCACAAGGCACTCCGGCAGATCCGGGTGTTTTAAACATAGCTTCTCTTTGCCCTTGCTTTTCTTGGCAGCAACAGCCTCACTTGTTTTCTCAGAGACGTCGAACTCAAAAGGGTCTTCTTTGATACTATCCTCCATTATATCTTCCATTACCTTGGAAGGATTATCGGTTATTTTTGGGAGAGAAGAACTGGTGGTTGGCTCAGTAGGTCCTCTGGATGGTTCGGCGTTACTTTCCTCTTGTGGTCTGGAGTCAGGTTGGGGCTCAGATCCGGAGGTCTCTTTCCGAAGGCTTGAACTGGTTGCTTCTGGACCGGACAGCTTGTCCTTGGGGATTTTAATGGGTGCTTCTTACCCTGCAGTTTTACTCTTAGCCCCAGACTTAGAAGGAGTGGATTTGGCAGGTTTAGGCTGTGCAGTTACAGCTTTCCCTTTCACCAAACGACCCCTTCGTCGATCTACCAACTTCTCTAGGGAGATATCAGCGTATCATCCCATGACAATGAATGGGGAAGGTCTTCTAAAGCTTGTAACCGCCTACTCTGGTTCAACAGTGGGCTCTGATTCTTGGACCGATGAGCCTGAAGCGATTGGAGAAAGGTTGGGCTGGAATAACCTTCTGGGTTTAGAACTTTTGGCAGAAGACGAACCCTGATCAGGCTCTGAACTTGGTGTGACAGACTTGTCAATAGGAGAAATAGGGAGGCCTGCAGCAATGCGCCTTTCTCGTTCAACTACTTGATCTTTTTCTAACTCTGACAAGTTGAGCCACCCACCTTTTACTAGGGCGTTTCTTGCTGTGAACATAAACTCACACCAAAACAAGGGTTTTTTGAAAGGTAAAAGCTTTGAAGATTAACAGAGTAGAGATAATGAAGATGGTAAAACAGTGAAAAGTGGACTAATTTATACTAAAAGAACAGAATATGCTTTGATACCTAGGAGAATACGAAAATATAGGTGTAATGATTAAAGACGGCGCTGATGTCACCAATATTAATTAAGAGGTTACTTTTTGAAGTAAGTGGGAGCACCATTCTAGGAGAAAAATGGTCGGTGAGGCAAATCAGAGAAGGACACGTGTCCCACGATCTCTGGCAAAACCATTAAACTTCTGAGAGTTTCATCATTCCGGATAAAGTCGTCACACAATTCGAAATCTGTTCGGACATAGTTACGGGTACACCTGGACTATTTTTTAGGTCTTTTCAAAGGCCTTCGAACATAACCTAAAAAAGAGGCTACTGATGAGTCCGGATTTTATCACCACTCACTGTGGGAACCGGACAGGGAAAATTCGGACTTAAACCACCCATTGAACCATCCGAACATGACTAATGTATTAAAAACTAAATCACTTTATGACTAAGCTAATTACCTACGTGCTTAAAAACTAATGGGTCATTGAACTCGACCCGAATTCATAAGTGTGACCTGAAAGCCCAGACAGCTCAAATCTCTCACTACGAACTATCCAAACATTAAATACCATTGAAACATCACAAAACTCTAGACAAAATTACCCTCAGTTGAAAATAATCCACACCGATCTCAACTAAATAATGGTTGATCATGGGTACTTTAACTTCATTAAATCTCAAACTGAGCAACTTGGTTGTACTTTCTATTGTGATCCAAGTGCTGATGAATTTAACAATATGATTAAGGATTGTTTTCAAAATGATTCAGGATTTGCAGGTACTAAGTTCAATGGTCTAACAAAACTAAATAGAAATGCATTGACAGGGTTTTACTGAATCAAGACTGGACTGATTATTTTGCTGACATAAAAGTTATACACATGGCTCGTACGTGTTTAGATCACACTCCATTAAACATCAACATTTTTAAAGACATAATTAAGCAAAATAAAAGCTTTAAATTTATGAATGTTTGAAATATGGACAAAAACTTCATTAGCTTTGTGGAAGATAACTGGAAGCAGGAAATGACAAGCTATCCCTTATATGTTTTTTGGAATAAAATAAAAAGGCTTTAAAATGCTCTGAAAAATTGGAATACAAGCTATTTCGGTAACATTTTTGACAAAGTGAAGATAAATGAAGATACTGTTAAAACCCTCGAAGAAAGATACAAGAATTCTAAATGCAACGAGGATAAAAATAGTTTGACTAAAGTTGTTGTTAAGCATCTTTTAGCCCTTATTATGGAAGAAAAGTAGTAAAGACAAAAATGTTATTCTAGTTGGATAAAATACGGTGATAGAAAAACGAAAGTGCATCACAACTACGTTAAAAACCGAAGGAAAAACAGAAGGAAAACAGAATTTCTAGTATTAGGCTAAACAATAGATGGATCACTAATGAATATATAATTAATAAATTTATAGATACGTATTTTAAAGAAAAGATTTATTCCCAGCTAGCATGAACTATTTCTATTTATGTTTCAGCTTCCTTTGAAGTGCCCAAATTTGTTCGATTAAGTTTGATTTCAAGAGTATGGAATTGTTGGTGTCATGAAAAATAAAATGTATCAATGCCTAAATTGAAATCTTCATCCCCTTCTTCCAATTTATCGTTTGATTCTGACAGCGAATCAGAGATTCGTGTCTTCTGCTTCAGTCGTTCAGGTCTTTGCAATGAATCAAGTGAAGTATCAATAAAATAGTTTCCAGCTAGTAGGAGTTATTTAAATTTCTGTTTCAGCTCCTGTCGAAGTCCCCTGACTTCTTTGATTAATTTTATCTTCAAATGGATAAAGTTGTTGGTGTCAGGCAAAAAATATTATATTAAGTTCATATATTGAAATCTTTATCTTCTATTTCTTTGATTCTTCGTTGTTCTGTCAGCAAATCCGAAATCTGTTTCATTTGCTTCAATATTACAGATCTTGGTCTTTGCTTTAGCTCAAACAAAGGTCCAATGAAAGTTTTTCCTAATTGGGTACATGTTCTCTTTATTATTTATGGAGATTAAAAGTTGCTATCATCCTTAACTATATATCATTCCTCTCTAGTTGGTCAATTCTTCTCTAGGTCCACTGGATCTTCTTATCTTTCACATAATTGTTTACGAAAACTTTCAATCAAGAGATGAATAGGTTTTCGCTAATGGTTAGATGGAAGGTCTAATGGAGGGAACGAAATTCTAATATATCTTTAATTCCCACCTTATGGATTTTATTATTTTTAGCCTAATTGGGTTTTTTGATTGACTTCAAACATTCGGTCTTATGTCTTTGTAAACTTGTGGGCCTTCTCTTGCATTAATAAAATTTCCTTAACTTTTAATTTTTTTTGACATATATCAAAGTTAGTATGATATAACATCTATCATAATTGACATGGTTTTGCATCTATTATAATTCGCATCTATCAGAATTGTTTTGATTTAACATATATCATAATTGGAATAGTTTTGCATCTATTATTGGCATGGTTTATCATCTATTATAATTTGTACGGTTTAACATATATCATAATTAGTATGGTTTAACATCTATCGTAATTGGCCTAATTTTGCATCAATCATAATTGTCTTGGTTTCACATATATTATAATTGGTTCGGTTTCCTATCTATGATGATTGGTCTGATTTAACATCTATCGTAATTGGCATGGTTTAACATCTATCATAATTGGCTTGCTTTAGCATATATCATAATTGACTTTGTTTAACATCTTATAAAAATGGTTTGGTTTAACATTTTATCATAATTGGCATGGTTTAGAATCTACCATAATTGGACTAGTTTCACATATGTCATAATTGGTCTGGTTTCGTATTTATCATAATTGGTCTTGTTTCGCATCTATCATTATTGTTTTGGTTTATTATCTGTCATAATTTTCTTGGTCTAGCATCTATCATAATTGACCTGATTTTGCATCTATCATAATTGTCTTAATTTCACATATATCATAATAAGTATGGTTTCGCATCTATCATAATTGGTATCGTTTAACATCTATCCTAATTGACCCGGTTTAGCATCTATCATAATTAACATGGTTTAACATCTATCATAATTGGCATGGTTTATCATCTACCATAATTGGCTTGGTTTCACATATATCACAATTGGTATGGTTTCGCATCTATCATAATTTTCCTGGTTTTGTATCTATCATAATTGACCTCGTTCAATATCTATCATAATTTGCATGGTTTAATATCTATCATAATTGGTATGGTTTAGCATCTATCATAACTAACCTCGTTTAGCATCTATCATAATTGGTATGGGTGAGCATCTATCATAATTGGTATGATTTCACATCTATCATAATTGTCTTGGTTTCGCATATATTGTAATTGTCCTGGTTTTGTTTATTCAAGAATCATAAAAAATTCTGTTCAATTTATATATTACAAGGCAAAACATATAATACTGAAATTGTTAATGTTTGATGAATATTTGTATTTATGTATATGTATAGACTATAAATTCATTTACTAAGTAGGTTTAATAAAATTATAAACAACATGTTTGTGATATGTCTAACCCTAGAAACAATCATCAAAATTCATGGTCAATATGATGGGTGAAACATCTAACAACTTTATTTTAGAAAGTTGAAACAATCTTTAGCAGACTGAGGATGAGACAGACAAAAGGACAACCCTCTAGTTTCAGAAACATGATCCCGTCTATTCGAGCTTGAATTCCCTCAAAGCATGTCATTTCATTTACCGTTCTTTCTACTCCAATCATAGAGCTTCGTATGCCACTTAATAACTCAGGCAGGATTGGAGATCACCTCGATAAATCAACAAAAGTGACCTATATTTGAGCAAAATCAGGACCAAATAAATTGCCAAAGTAAAAAAGTAAAAATATTATATCAGTTTTTTGCTTTGTTGGGGCTTTAGCTAGAGAAAACTCACCACGACCATCAACTAGACCTCATGAAACTTCATATTTGCCGGTCCAAACTCTATCTTGTGCAACTTCCTCCATCTTCTCCAGCTAGAAAATTACGAGTGGGTATTTGATTTCAGTGATTTTTTTACTTAATTGAAGAAAACAGAAATAAAAATTAGCATCCCACGAATAACTTTACTTATACTAACAGCCATTAATCTTGAAAAAGTTGATTTGTCTCGAAATAAATCATATGTACTCTAAGCAGACTATGCAAATTTTTTTGGCTTCATCTAGTTTAAAATTAATATTTTAATTAGTTTTTAACTAAAAAAGCACCAATGCAAAATTTAGGTGTGCACTAATGCAGATAATACAAAAGTATGTTGCTCAAAACTAACAAAATAAACTAATAAATAAATAAATTGTATTTTTTTCAATCATCCTCATCTATTAACGCAGATAATACCACCTATCTAAAAGAACGTTTGTCTATCTGAAGCTCTGCATATCTCTTTTTGATATTGTTTCCTTATTGAATCCAATATTTTCATATAGTTTCCATAAATTAAACTTTTCTGCAATTAATAGTTGTCAGACCCTAAACGCCTTTTCTATAAAAGCCTTACATTAAAAGAGATCAAATTAACTAGAGGTATGTAGGCACAGAAAAAAAATACATTTTTTTAACGCTTATCTCCAGTGCCATTATCTATGAAGCATAGAGTCAGAGAAAATGAATAAACTCTATCTCAAGATAAGTACGTAAGGAACAATAAATAAACGCTACATCAAATTCAGAAACTCTATCACTATAATATATGGGTACGGCTATATATACCCAATTCGGGTTTAAGTATACCCAATTTTGAGTATACCCAAAGATGATTTAAGTATACCCAAATTTTGACAAAAATACCCTTTTCTAGGTATATAAGGTTTTTTTTTTTTACTAATCTTATCCACCTCATTTTTTCAATTACACTCTCTAACTTCTCTCTAAAACCTTCAAGTTCTCTCTAATTTATCCGGCGAACTAAAATCCGGCGAACTAAAATATAAAAACTTAGTCTTAGTATCAAAATTTAGGGTTATGGTTGAATTAGGTAAAAAAAATTAGAATTTTAGGGTGTTTGGAGGCCATTTTCCGACCAAAATTCGACCGGAAAATGGCCATTTGCGAAAACTGAGCGTACCGGTCGGTACAGGGGGGCTGTACCGACCGGTACGCCCCCCTGTACCGACCGGTACAGAGGGGGTGTACCAGTCGGTACAGACCCTCTGTACCGGTCGGTACAGAGTGTACCATAGGTACAGAGGGGGTGTACCGACCGGTTCACCCCCTCTGTACCTATGGTACCCTCAGCCATCGCAAATGGTCATTTTCCGGCCGAATTTCGGCCGGAAAATGGCTTCCAAACACCCGAAAATTATGATTTTTTTAATAATTAAATTTTTAATTTTTTTTTTAAAAAAACTTCAAAAAAACAAGTTTTGATTTTGTGTTTTTATTAGAAGAAGTTTAAAAAAATTAAAAAAAGTTTGAATGTTCTTGAGGCAACTTTGAATGTTAAAGAACAATTTGAAAAATTTCACAAAATTATAGTAATATGGGGTTTGATCTAGTAGAGAGTTGTGTTTTTTTGGGTATACATAACCAAATAGATTGTTTTGTGAATTGGGTGTATCTAGGATATACTTAGTGTTTTTTTTTACTTAGTGGCAATTCGGATATTAAATGAAAGTACAAGGGTTTTTCCGTCCTAAAAAAGTCAAACAAAAGTCAACTGCGTTTTTTGGGTATACTTAAACCCGTTTTGGGTATATATAGCCATACCCATAATATATACCAGACTCACTTCAGACAATTTCAATAAACAATTTGTTTTTCGAGTTATAGTTTCAGTTTTTTCTCGAAGTCGTATATGGTAGTAGTGTGAGGAGTATGAACGTTTTCATTGCGGCGAGAATTGTATCGCGAGTAGTATGAGTTCTAGCTGACACTAAAAAAATTGAGTTGTCCGTAAAACTCGTCCTTTAAGAAAAGACTTAAAACCCCAACTGTCTGTGGACGAATCCAAATATCGGAGGAAGCTAGGGCAAGAATGGGAGATTGCGAAAATTCTTATTTAGTATAGTTTTAGATGTTTAATTTCATAAATGTATCAAAAATTAAATCGAAAATTTATTATTTAAACTATTTAATATCAAATTTATTTAGAAATAAATATCTGATTATTGTATAGTACATATAATTACTTAATTTTAACATTAAAACATTAACCACCTGAACTTTCTGTTAATAATATATTTTTAGCCACTTTAACAGCAATATATTTAGAGTATGTTTACTCAAAAAGTTATGGGTTTTTTTGGAGGTTTCAGGCCTTATGGCCGATAGCTAAGCCAGAAATTTCTCCAACCATGGTTGGATCCTGTCCTCTACCAATGGGTTCGACACTTCGACTTTGTCCAAGCCACCGCTTCCACTGAGGTTATGCTTTTCTCCATTTCTAAGTTGTTCTTTAGAATGTCTCCTACTTTTGTATCCCTTTTTTTAACATACAAACTATGGTATATCCTACTTTGTCTTTCCTCTTGAGCATGGTTTGCTCTCCACCGGAGGTTACCACCAAGAATGATAGTACGACATCAATCTTTTCTATCTTTTATTTCGGCATAGTGGTCCTTCTTTCGGTCTTGAGTCTCCCTCTGACTGACTCGTACTCTTTTCGGTTGATAGGGTGGTCGAGGTACTATTTCGACTGTCACCTTGAATCCAAACTTTATTTCCATATGATTTGAGGGTCATCTATCTCGGATCTGTTTATTTTCAACGTGGTTTTGATTGTCTCTCACCATTCTCCTATATCTAGTCTCAATTTAGCAGCTTATGTTACTATAATTTGAGTTTGGGTTACAATTGTGTGTTTTCGGCGGCCTCTGAACCTTAAGTTTGAGCTCGGTGCTAGCATGGTGGTTGGTTTTCGAATTCGTTTTCCGAGTTGGTCTGGTGGTCATCGGGAGAATTCACCGGTTTTCTCAATGGCCGAATAAAAACGGTTGGATGGGGGTTGTCGAGCTAAGCAACAGGTATCAAAAGGTAACCATTGGATTTTGAGTTTAAAAAAAAATAAGTTATTGGATTTTTTTAAAATTATGTTTTTACTGTATAAATTATTGTTTTGGCATAAAATTGTCAAAATTGAGTTATATAGTTTTACTCCTTATATTGCAAGTTACACCATTTTTTTTTACAGAAATTGAACCATTGCAAGGGTGTTTTGAAGGATAAATATTTTTCGACTATTCTTGACGCTATGCCCTCTAACATGATCACCGACTACATACTGTTGTTTAACGATGAATGCAACATTGTTGTTATTAATCATTCTGGAATTTTTCTTGGTGAGTTTTCGTTCAGTAAAAATGTATTCGTTGTCCAATATTTGACAATTCTCACTCTCACTGTAAGTCTTTAATATTTATTGTATCCTGGAATATCTGTGGGTTAAACGACCCTATACGACAAAAATATGTCACTGATTTTATCATTAGAAACAGTATCACGGTCATGATCCTTGTGAAGACTAAGGTCCATATTTCTAATGTTAACTCTATTATTAGAGATATTACTCATTTTTTAAAATATGTCACTAATCACTCTTCCCATAGGTTGGACATGATATCGGTTATATGGAATCCTAGTGTTTTTCTATCTCTATTCTACATTCCTCCTCTAAATTAATTCATTTCAATGCTTGTAGCCTTAATTACCATGCCCCCTTCTTTCTCACGACTATCTATGCATTCAATGATGGGCCCAAGCGTCGTCTTCTGTGTGCGAACCTGGAAGTAATTTTAGCTTCTAGCTGTAATTATCTGTGAAAGTAATTTTGGCTTCTAGCTGTAATCATCCCTGGAAGTAATTTTGGCTTCTAGCTGTAATTATCCGTGGTTGATCTTGGGGACTTCAATGTTATTCGTAACCCCGATGAATATATTATCTCGTTCTCTCAGGGTTAGATTGATGACTTCAATCTCGGTTGCTATCAATGTGAACCGAGTGACCTTCGGTCGTAAGGTTCTCATTTCACATTGATCAATAAAACCATATAAACCATATTGCTTCAAGAATTGACCGAGTTCTTGTTAATAGTGCTTGTGAGGATTCTTTCACCATGCCAATTGCCCATTTTGGACATGTCCGTTCTTCCGACCATTCTATTGTTAAACGTATTTTGGGTTCCTCTAGGCCATATACTAAAAAACCTTTCAAATATTTTTATATGTGGCAGACCCATCCTTCTTATAACGAGCTAATATATTCCTCATAGAATATTCTGATCTCAGCTCATGGTATGAGATTGGTTTCCCAAAAACTCAATCATCTTCAATTTGCCCTCCGTGATCTTAATTGTAAGGAATATATCGACATAAGCTCTAGGATGTCAATTGCCCAAAACCAACTTTTCTCGGCCCAAACTCTTTTAGTTAATGACCCATTAAATTATTCAATTGTATCTGCTGAGATTGTTGCTTCTTCCGTCTATATCTCCCTTAGTCGTGCCGAAGAATATTTCTAGAAACAGAAGTCTAGAAAGACCTGGCTCAGGCTTGGAGATCATAACACTAAATTATTTTATAATAGTAAGAAATAAAATTGTCTCGATCTTTAATTGTAACGGTGACCTCACCAGTTCCCCAAATGAGGTGATGAGTGTCTTAATGAACTATTTTTCTAACTTTTTTGTCTCTAAGTCTCTCCGAGGAGACTCACTCGTAAATTAGCGCTTATTTCTTCTAAAGAATGATTCGTCCTTTTACTTGTGCTGAAATTAAAAATACTTTTTTAGTATTGATAGTGATAAATCCGGGGAAATTGATGACTTAAATATATTATTTTAAAATATAGTTTATTTATTTAATTCATTACAAATACATACTATACCAAATTCTTTGTTCATAATTCAAATTTTTAATTTTTTAACACAGTAAAATATATTAACTTTATTGATATTTTTTTTTCAAAGTGGGGAGAATTTTATTTAATTGGAGAAAATTACAATGAGGGATTCCGCTAGGGACTAAATGATAACAAGGGAGTCCTACATTGACTAAAAATTAAAATCCCTAAAAGATAAATCCGGCGCCTAAACATCGAGCGCCAAAATTAGAGAAAATGAGACAAAGTGAATTTTGCAAAGACCTTTTATAAATATGGATAGAGCTGCTTCCAAGACAACGATTAACTGATCCTGACGAGAGAGGACGGTAGATGAGCGATCCCGAACACGAACATTTGAAATTTGGACAATCAGATTCTGATAACAAGGGAAACAAAGGAGAGGAGAGCTGAAAAGGTAAAACAATGTATAAGATTCAGAACAGAGGAGATTAACTCAGCAAGAGATTCAAGAGCTATAAGAATTAGATGGTTCTCGGGTAGCTAACACCCTCTTTTTCAAGATGGATAATAACATTAAGGACAGAGGAAGCTACAAATGTTCTGTAATCTAATTTCATTTTTCAGCGAAGACTCCACCTATAAGCCAGACATCTGCTAGATTTTGCGCTCTAAATATTGGCTTTATAGTCATATTGGATGTGATTAAAGCTCTAATATTGATTAAGATAGAGTTAAGAGAGTAATGATACTTCCCTTAAATTAATATGTTTATGAGAATTTCGGAATCAAATTCGATATTGATATTTGTGAGGTTGTTTATTTTGCAGAAAATGAACCTATCATGAAAAGCTTTCGCTTCAGCTTTGATAGTGGATAAGGATCCGTAAACATTTCCATAGTCATGAACCAAGTAACCAACACTGTCTCGAATTATGATTCCACCATTGGACTTGCCTGAAGGAAGGCAACAAGCGTCAGAGTTTAACTTGTGCATACCAAGTTGAGGAGGAGTCCAATAGATCATAGATGGGATTTGGGGCTTCTTCGTATGGTTGAAGCAGTTCAGAGATACAACAACATGTTCAACCTTTATCCAGTGTTTGCGCTCTAAAAGATAATGAAGGATCGATGACAACAAGGATTTGTAATATGTAGTTGATTGCAGAACTGGGAGATGGAGAAACATCTTTGTGCTTGGCTCTATTCCTATATTTCCAGATGACCCAAATAATAATAACATGTAAGATAAAGGTAATATGAACCTTTGATGTAGATTTTCAAAACCACTTCTGATGATATGAGTAGTAGACATGTAGTTGCTGATGTTTATCTTGAAAATTGCTGCAAAATAACTCCAATTTTTTCACACAAAATCACAAAACACGAAAAGATGATTCGGAGTTTCATAGTTTATGGAGAATTGACATTTAGATACTACAATCATGTGTCTAGATTGGAGAGGAGAATGTGTAGACAATTTGTTTGTTAAATTCACCAAAAAAAAAATAATTTTTTTATAAAATAATATTGTTCAATACTTTTTCAAACAAGAAAGGCTTATTGAATCGGATGGATTTATTAACCTGATGGATATAACTTTTAAGATTTTATATAAAAAAAATTGAGTTCCACAAACATAAGATAACGTAACATTTATCCCTCGTCGTAAAACTCAAATCCCATGTCACCGCTCTTACCCTGAAGTCGACATTCTAACCTGTTCTTCTCCGTCTTTTCAAATTTATAATTCACCGTCCTACTTTACGTCCATCGGATTGTCAATAATTCACCGGAATCTAATGTCACTTACCTTCGCCATGATGTCACTGAACCCAGCCGTTGGGTAACTGATTTTGTTTCTTTGGGTTCACTCTGATTTGGCCTGTTTAGTTAGTGAGAAACACTAGGAGAAACAAACTTTAGGTATAGACTAATTCTTAATTTAAAGGGTTCCTGTCATTTCGGTATTGTGGCTGCATAGGTTTGGCTAGTCCCTGAATTTGTTCTCCAAGGAATTGTGGCCACTCTTTATCTTCTAACATGGCATTTTTTCATGTTTCTCGTTGCACTTCCATTGAGTTGCTACCATGTTTACTTACTCAATAGGCAGCGGATATAATGAAGCGTGGATCAAAGACCAAAGAGTCTGGACCCGACTTTCATGTATGTGTATTGCTAAAGAGGCAACCATTGCCATTTATTATCTTTGTTTTGATTGCTCTTTATTGTTATGTAACGGTTGTTGCAATCTGTTGGCTGATTCTTAATTGTGTATATTTTAGACATGTCCGGCATGAAGAATGTGAGAAGAAGACCTTAAGATGTTGTAATGTTCGATGATGTTGAGAAAGCTCATGTAACTGTATTCGGCGCTCTCCTTCAAGTTCTTGATGATGGAAGACTGACTGACGGGCAAGGACGTACAGTTGATTTGAGAAACACAGTGATCATATTGACATCAAATCTCGGTGCTGAACATCTGTTGTCTGGACTAACTGGAAAAGTTAGAATGTAAGTAGCTCGTGACCGAGTTATGCAGGATGTAAGCAGAAAAGCGTGGTATTTGCGTAGAAACTTGTTATATCTTGTGATTTGTTGTTGCTTATATCTTTGTGTTCTTGTGCAGGTGAAGAATATTTTAGACCTGAGTTACTGAATCGGCTAGATGAAGTTGTAGTTTTTTATCCTTTATCACATGATCAGCTACGAAGGATGCAAATGAAGGTGTCACTATAGCTGTGAATGATGCAGCTTTAGAGTTATGATCCAGTAAGTATTTCATTGCTTGGCCATCAAATTTCCTTTTATAAAATTGTTTTTATTGAATTAGAGTCCCGATTGAAGTAATTTGAATTTTAAATCTCAATTGTATATTACATACTTAAAAGGAATCTGCTTTAATCAACTATTAAAGCAAAACAAGACTAATTCAATTAGAGATTTCAAACCTACATAGGGGACATCGCTTACTTATTTCTACCCACTTGATAATACAGTCCGTATGAAAAATATGAGAACACTCCAGCTGTGTCGTGTCGGACCCGATCCCGATATTTTCAGCGCAAATTGAACAATCTACTAAACCGGAAGCTTGAATTGGCTTCAAATGTTTTTTTATGGCTTGTTTTGTTGCAAGTCCTGCGGCCATCACAATGGTAGTGGGTTCTTCAAACACCAGATCGGGGTCAGTGTCTTCGAATTCCAGATCGGAGTCAGTGTCTTCGATTTGGTTCGAGTAGACGGGATAATCAATTACAACCTGAATGCGATAAACTTTACGATCTCTATCATTTTCCACAACTTTTCTGGCAAATTGTGCAATATCTTCGATAATAGAATCCCGCTCGTCTATATCAGTAACAACGGTGTCTTCAAACATCTCTTGAAGTACAGGTTTGTAACCCGATTCACTGATTAATACTCGAGTTGAAGCTTCACATGTTTTTATGTGTGTTTCTAAACGCATATGATCCATTTCTTCTTCGAAAGATTCACCGAATGTAGACCTGCTTATGATTTCAAAATCGATAAAGAAAATTGAACATGGTCGATTTTGTTCATCTTCAGTTTCGATCGAATCTTTAAAGTGAATATCGCAGAAAACATCCGCTACATGCATAGCTGGAGCTGGTTTTGGTTTAACCTACACAAAAAACCTGAATAGAAAGTAGTTGTCCGTTGAAGATGGAGTAGGGACTCTTCCATATATATAAGAGACAAAAACCTATTCCAAATAGGAAGGACTCTACTTCATGTTGCCGTTAGATAGATAAAAGATTAGGAAATTAAAAAACATGCATGTTTCCTGTTTTGTTATCTTACACCTATTAGATTAATTTCCTGTTTTGTATTTTTTTAATGGTATTTTGAAACTTTTATATTATATTTGTATTCATCTTAAACGGACGGTGGTTAAATATGTTTCTATTTAAGTCGAAATAATTCTGAGCTCTTAACTCCATTGATTTTAAAGTGTAAAGCATTAGTTTCTGATGGTATGTTTTAATTTGTTTATATGGTGCTAATATAGGTCATAAAATAAAAATAATATTTCAACTTAAATTTTAAATTTTTCAAAACGGATAATAACACAATATACTATATAATTTATACGGGTAAAGAAATTAAATGGTGAAACATTTAATAATATGAATGCTTTTATACAAAATAAAATCTTATACTTTAATTTTTTACTATATAATAATTTCATAATTTTGATCGAAAATGCTAATAATAGAATAACAGTTAACCTACAAAATAATAGTTTTGTGGATGATAAAATTATGGTGGTAATCGCGATATCTAAATAAATAAATAATAACTAATCATGTATTTTAATATTGGAACATTCATTTTTTACCTATTTTTTTTAATCCTTTATTACCTCTTTTTTGTTCAACTATCTTATTTATTTACCATCATTTTCATTTTTTTATCAACTCTTTGAAGTTTGATTTTTGGTTAATATAATTTAAAGCATAAATTAATTTCATAATCTAATTCCATAGATGAATTAGATAAACAAACTACAACGAAGAAGAAATTAGTTACAGGTGCGGGGAACGAAGAAACCAGAACCACAAACAAAATTTACTAAACGAATATATAAACATTATCAAACTAAATCATGTAAGAATACAATTACGAGATAATACTTACGTGGGAAGTTTAAACTTCAAACGAAAAGGCACGTAGAGAAAACATATATACTTGATTGAATTGAAATTTTGGAATGAATGAGAATAACATATTTGACCTATGAAAGAAAAGAATTGACATGAATGCTTAATTTATAGTTAGTGGATATAAAAAATTTGAAATATAAACTTCGAATGATGTGCGAAACTATTATGAACGGTCTAAATTGATGAGCTTGGTAAGAGTTTTTATGTAGCATTTGAGTTATTGTCTTTGTTAAAAACAAAGAGGGAAGTAACCGTCAGAACGCGGTTAGGGTTTTGTGTTTATTAGAGAATCTCTTTTTTATTATAATGCAAACACAAGTAAGGCTCTCAATATATAGAGAACTTAAAGGTCTATACAAGGAAACTTAATATACTGAATATTCTAAAACTAAGTGTTTTTTCTCCTTGCAAAAGTGTGTCTCCTAGTTGCTTCATCAACTATATATTCAAACGGTTTGAACCGCGAACCATCGGAACCGTTTAAATCAGAACCACGGTTTGCGGTCGTGGCGGGTTGGGGTCCTGCCGGTTTGCGATCCTGGCGGGTTGCGGTCCTGGCGGATTGCGGTCCTGCCGGATTGCGGTCCCGCCGGTTTGCTCCTTATGCGGTCCTGCCGGTTTGCGGTCCTAATGGGCCAGTTTCGCAGTTAAACCGCGAGTTTAAACCACCAAACAAACCATTTAGAAACCGTTTATCAAAATATTTTATAATATTATTTAAAATTAATTTGTAAGTGTTAGTTGTATCTAATTTCAATAATTGAGATATGTCCCATATAAACGAGTTAATTATGCTATTTCATGTATTTTAATTTAAATATGTTATCATTTTAATCGAAATTTTATAATCAAGCAATTACATTCTAAAAAATAATTGTAATTTGATTTTGATAAGTTTGATGATATTTATGTATTTAAGATATTTTATTTAATATAGGTAGATATTAAATAAAATATATACATCTAATTGTATTTTGATTACAACTTTCAATATTTGTAAAAATATAAAAATAAAAATTTGATTGTCTTAAACAAGATATCGTAAACAATATAATTGTAAAATGATTTGTGTATTGTTTGTATTTAAAATGTTATATTCGATATTAGGTACATATTAAATAATATATACCTATTGCAGTGGCGTAGCCAGGATTTGACCCCTATGGTGTCCTGGCATGCCTCTTCAGTTTATTATTAGCTATAATCTGAAATGATAAACCAAGTTCGGGTTATCTATAAAATGTACAAGGGTTATCTATAAAATGTACAATTAGGAGGGTACACTTCAATATATACGAGAATTTGTTGTTATAAGTCCAATCATTTAGATGTAATCAAACTATAGTTTTGATCCAACAAATAACAATAGTGATAGTATCCGATAAATTTATAGTGTGGATATCATTCAGATTGTTGTGGATCTATATGGATGATCCCTTTCGTGTGTTACTTTAATTATTGGCCTTCAAAACCCAATAAAATTATTGTCTCATGCGGATGTAAATATATCATATCATAGCAATTTAAAACTTAGTATATGGTTTCTTTAAAAAATAATAATAAGCGTTTTAAAAAATTATTTATTAAATTACAAAGTCGACCTCTATTCATCTCAACATCTCAAATTTAATTTAAAACTTAGTATATGGTTTCTTTAAAATAAAAATAAAATTTATTTTAAAAGAGGAAGAACAAATTTATGTGTTTTTCAATAAACAATAATCACCAAAAGCTAGAGCTAAGAAAAATTATAAAACTAAAGGGTATTTAATTTTAGAACCATTAATGAAAATATTTTAAAATATATAAAATAAAATTTCTTTAGAAAAAAGAAAGAAGAGATTTATGTGTTTTTCAATAAATATTAATCATCTAGATCTAGAGGTAAATAAATGATAGAGAAAATTATAAAATATTTAATTAACAAAAAGATACAAACAATTATTTATATAAAACCTCCTCAAATAACATATAAAAAATATCTTCTATAAAATAGGTGTAGACGAGGATTGAACCCCTTAGGTTTGGGTTCCTACCTCGACTTTTAACAAGGGGACAAAGAATATTTTGGTAAATTAGTATGCTTAGTTTTATATATAGGAATAATAGTGGGTTAGACATATAATTGTATTCTGATTTTAAATTATTAAGTGATTCTTTAGATTCTTTCAAGCTTGAAATGTTTATGGTTAGATGAATTATATAGTTTATTGTATTTTCGAACTATTCAATATTAAAAGTTTAAATTTGAAATTTTTAGAATTGTATAATTATATGCATAAACTTAAATTACTTGTAAATAACAAAATAAAAATTGAAAGTGAAAGTGATTTAAATAAAATTTAATAAAAAAAAGAAGCAAAACAAACACTTCTTAAAACATAGTTGTTAAAAAAATTAAAAAAAATTCTAACAAAAAAAAAGTCAAAAGTCCGGGCGTCCGGAGATTACGTCCGGATGGTCCGGATTTTTTTTTTCATTTTTTTGGGTCTCCTCTATAAATAGAGGAGACCCCAAATCCAAACTCATAAATTCATATACTCCTCTCTATGTCTCTCTAAATCTCTCTACTTGTTCTAAATATTCTAGAAAACTCAAATTTCTTATTTTACATATTGTAGTCCTACTTTCGGAATTGTTTGATTTTTTTTTCGCAAATTGTTTCTATTCGATAAAAACACTTAAATAACGTTGGGATAACATTATAATAGCTCAATTAAGAGGTTCGTATAATTTATCAAGTTATTTAATTGTTATAGTAATTTAAAGTAGTTCTTTTAATTCTAATTTTATTAGTTATTGTTAGTTGTTATTGCTTGTTATTTAAAAGATTTCCGGACGCCCGGACTGCAAATTCGGGTCATCCGGAGATTTCTCCGGATGGCCCGGACTTTTTTTTTTGTTTTTTTAGAAATTTTATTAATAAATTTTTTTAACCACTATGTTTCAAGCTTGAAATGTTTGTTTTGTTTTTTTCTTTATTAAACGTTATTTAAATCTATTTCCAATCGTTTAACTGGTCCATCAGGACTGCAAACTGCAAGGATCGCAAACCGTTAGGACCGCATAAGGAATAAACCGCTAGGACCGTAAACTGTTAGGACCGCAAACCGCCAACCACCAAAACCGCAAACCGCGGTTCTCTGTTAAACAGTTCCGATGGTTCGCAGTTCAAACCCTCAAACCGTTTGCCACCCCCTGTACATGATTGACATCGCATATCATTATATTAAACTAATTCACAACCCTAACAATATGCTAGTGACTGGTGGTAAATTGGCTAGCTTTTCATAGCTGATTCCCTATACAACAACAATAAGTGTAATGGTAAATTGGCTAGCTTTTCATAGCTGATTCCCTATACAACAACAATAAGTGTAATGAGTTCTTGTTGGATCAAAACCCAACAAATTGTAAAACTTAAGAAAATAAGCTCATAAACTTCAAGAATCACTTCTAAATTGTAGGTACCAAAATTTAGTAATCCAAACATAAAATATATTAAAATCCATTTCATAAAACCTACACTTTTATGGTCTAACCTAACAAAAACTAACAACAATCTATGTCGATAATGGATCAAGCCCCAAAATCTAAAAGTTTTTTTATCGAGCTTCTTTGTAAAAAACTACATCCAGCAATAAACAGAATAGTTCACCTTATTTACGTCCTTAAGAAAAATCATTATCTACGAATTTGACATCAAGAAAATAAAGGTTGTTGTGAGATATGAGCTTGAACTGAATATAAGATAAAACCATATACAAAATTTTCTTATTGTTATTATTATGAATCCAGATATGGAGATGAAATAAAGAAATAATAGTTACTGAAGGCTCAACGAAGCCAAAGACAAGCATGGTCCAAAAACTACCCAAATATAAAATTGGAAAGGAAATCACCCAGCAAAAGAGAAGAAAGACTGTTCTTGCAAAGTTGGTGACAACGTTTGCTGGTTTCGGCAAAGTAAAGTGCATTTCGTTGATCACGTAAGTTATCAGATTGTTCCCAATAGAAGCAATCGCCATAATTCTAAACGGTTGAAGGCCTAACAAAGACTGTTCAGAATATATTTCAATACGTTTCTAAATTTGAAACTATAATAATAAATAAAATTAGAAAGAAAGTTTTAGAAATTAAACCAAAAAAAAGCAGTAGCTCTCATTCCACCAGGTTTGTTTGAGTTACACCTTACAAGGTTTTCCTCGCCAATCTACCCACAACTCTTTTATGAGAGTCAACTTTTGTCTTGCCCTCATTGTTATCCATTGCACTTGATATTAAAACATTTTTCGTTTGTAAATCAAGAGTCGTATCATACTTATACTTGAATGTTTTACAATCTTATTCTAGTTGACATTAGCAATAGAAGTAGTGGGTTGGACCTACCACATCCAGTGTGTGTTGGATCATAAACTTGATCCACTTAAATGGCCCAACCCACTTAATAAGGCACATCTAGAAAGAATTTTCTAGAAACATTTAAATTATTATTTAGTAGTTTAGGTTGAGTGCAAGATACACTTTGATGTCAGGAATGTATCGGTTTCTATTGAATTATGCGCAATAAACAAAAGGAAAACGGTAAAGAAGCAAATATTTTGTTAATAAATCAACTAACCTTCTTATATCAACATGCTCGATACCATCCCAAAAGGAAAATAACTCTTGTATATCATGATCCATCGCAATGAAAAAAAGATTAGTAACTTTCAAAGTTTTGGTGTGTTGTCGTCATAATAACGGCTTTATGATTCAACAATATACCTGAGTTCTGCGGCAAAACAACCTATACTACCCTCTGATGAAACCTAACTAACCTTGACTAACTTTGGCTCTGCTTTGAAATTTGGACCTTCCAACGATGAGTCCGAATACGAAGCAGCTATAGCTGGTTTAAAGTTAGCTTATATTTGTGGGGCCAAAAGGGTCAAGCTGATGAATGATTCCCAGCTTCTTATCCACCATGCGCAAGGTCAATCTGAGGCAAAAAAGGAGCAACTAGTGAAGTACTTACTTCTTAAAAATGAGGCACTTAAGTTCAAAAGCATTGTTTATGAGCATATACCCCGAACAGAGAATGAACTAGCAGATTCCTTGGCAACCATAGCATACACTGAGTCATATCCTTGGATCCATGTGTTGGAGTGCCCTTCCATTCAACTCAATGTGGGCAAAGAGGAAGAAATTTTGATGTACAGATGAAACAACCTCAAGATTGGAGATTTCCTCTCCTGCAGTATCTCTCCGATGACATCTTGCCTCCGGATAAATCACTAACAAGAAAAATGAAGCACAAGGGTCATGGTTTTATCATACTAAGAGACGTTTTGTATAAAAAGTCTTACAGTAAACCTCTTTTGCGATGTTTGGGAGACGATGAGTCTCAAGTAGTCTTCTCCGAATTACATGATGATGAGGGATCAGCTCACTGTGGATTCAGGGCTCTAACAAGAAGAGTTTTACTAGTTGGCTATTATTGGCCCTCTATAATGCAAGATGCTAAGGAACTGGTGAGAAGGTGTGACCCATGCCAGAGATATAGCAACGAAATTCATGTCCCAGCCATCCCTTTAGAGTCAATTTCTGAGCCTATACCTTTTGCTCGATAAGGGTTGGATTTGGTGGGACCTCTTCCTATGGCATCCGGAGGACGCATGACGATAATTGTTGCTATTGATTTTTTTTCGAAGTGGATTGAAGCAGCCCCACTGGCAAGAACAACATCAAAAGCCGTCATAAAATTCATTTTATCCAATATCTGTTGCAGATTTGGTGTTCCACAGAAGATAACAACAGACAATGGGCCACAATTCGACAACAAAGAAATGGAGAGTTTCTGTGCATCTAGGGGTATACAACATTGTTTCTCTTCACCTTTCCATCCACAAGCAAACGGTCAGGTTGAGGTGGCTAACAGAACTATACTATCCGGTTTGAAGAAAAATTTAGAAGGGACTGCTGGAAAATGGCCTAGTTATTTACAATAAGTTTTGTGGGCCTACCGGACTACTCTTGGGGCTGCAACACAAGAATCACCTTTTTCCTTGGTCTATGGGATGGATGACATAGCTCCCATAGAGGCAACTCTCCTTTCTTTTTGAGTTCACAATTTCTCCGAACATGCTAACGAAGTGGCAGTCAGGGGTCAGCTTGACCTAATAGAGGAAAGATGAGTTAAGGCTCACCTTAGAGCTGCACACTATCAGGGTTTCATGAGAAGCAGGTTTGCTTCCAGAGTTAAAAGAAGATATTTTCAACCGGGGGACAAGGTGTTAAGGAAGGTCTTCTTACATACTAAATAAAAGCTGCTCGGCAAACTAGCCCCAACTTGGGAAGGACCTTATATGGTCATTGAAAGGCTCAAACCTGGAACATACTGGCTATGAATGGGGAAGGCTTTTTGAAACTAGTAACTGTTAAACCTGGTTCAACAGTGGGTTCTGACTCTTGAACCGATGAACCTGAGACAATAGGAGAAAGACTAGTTTGAAACCATCTCCTCGGTTTGACACTTTTTGTAGAGGAGGAACCCTAGTCAGGCTCTGTGGTTGAGGTTACTAGTTTGTTGATGGGGGGAAGTAGGTAAGCCTGCTGCGATGCGCCTTTCCCTTTCAACTTTTTGTGCTTTTTCTAGTTCTGATAGATTGAGCCACCCGCCTCTGATTAAAGCGTTCCTAGCCGTAAAAATAAAGAACCAAAGTGAAGAACTTGTGTTTGAGAGAGAAAGCTTTGAAAATTATTAAAGTGAAAATGAAGGTGATAGTAGAAAAGTGTAAAAGTGTTTTAATTTATAGTAAACCCCAAAAAGGTGTTTTGATTCCTAAGAGAATTCGAAAGGATTTGCAATGATTAAGAAAGGACACTGATGTCACCTTCATTTAATGAAGAGGTTGCTTTTCAGAGAAGGTGGGTACGAAATTTGAGGTGAGAAAACGGCTGAAGTAACGAACCAGAGAGAGACACCTGTCCCATGAACTTTGGCAAGAAACCGTTTAGATTCAAAGAGCTTTTTTCAGTCCGGATAAAGCTATAACACTATTCGGAGGACCTGTCCGGATGTAACTATCACTAGCAATGGACTGTTTTTCAGGTTTTGACAAAGATTTTTGAACAAACACCTAAAAAAGGGGCTAGTAATGAGTCCGGATCCTGTTACCACTTCAGACAGGGTCAGTTTGGACAATGTCTATCTAACCGGACGATGACAATTCGGACACCATCATCCATTGTGCTGTTCAAACAGAACTAAAGTACTTAAAACCCAATCACTTCTTGACTAAGCTGCTTGCTCTCCTACTAAGAGCTCATGGATCCTTGAACTTGACCCGGGTCCATTAAACATGACCCGAAAGCCCATAAAACCCAAATGTAAGGGTATAAATACCCAACCACCAACATTAAATGAGGGTAATGGAAATTAAATACAATCAGGCTGCTTAATTCTCCCTCTACTCTCTACTCAAACATTAAATACTCTCAAACTTTCATACAGTTCTAAACAAAAATTACAAACTTACCCTCAGACGAAAATAAACCTCACCAGAAGTAATTTTGGCTTCTAATTGTAATTATATGTGGTTGATCTTGGGAACTTCAATGCTATTTGTAACCCCGATGAACATACTAACTCGTTCTCTCAGGGTGAGATTGATGACTGCAATATTTGTTGCTATCAATGTGAACCGAGTGACCTTCGGTCATATGGTTCTCATTTCACATTGATCAATAAAACCCTATAAACCATATTGCTTCAAGAATTGACCGAGTTCTCGTTAATAGTGGTTGGGAGGATTCTTTATCCATGTCAATTGCCCATTTTGGACATGGTCGTTCTTCCGACCATTCTATTGTTAAACTTATTTTGGGTTCCTCTAGGCCAGGTACTAAAAAACCTTTCAAATATTTTTATATGTGGCAAACCCATCTTTCTTATAACGAGCTAATGTATTCCTTATAGAATCTTCTTATCTCAACTCATGGTATGAGATTGGTTTCATCTTGGAGCCAATGGTCAACGTGAATCATATAACTTCTATCTCTTCTTACCTTGACTTTGATAACTATTTTGCTAATATTTTGAATAAAATATGGATGCTATGGAAATATAACCTAACTATTAATGTTTTGATTAACAATGTTCAATGCATCCACACTCACATTAAATATTCAAACCTTAATAAAATATTATATATCACCTCTATTTATGCTAAATGTCACAAAGAAACACAATTAAGCTTTGAAACATCATAAGACTGATTGCTATCTCAACTAAAGAATGGATGATCCTTGGTATTTTAACTCCATTTACTCTGAAAATGAGCAGCTTGGTTATAATTTCTTTTGTAATCTAAGTGCTGATGAATTTAACAATATGATTAAGGATTGTTTTCTAGATGATTCAAGATTTACATGTACTAAGTTCAATGGTCTAACAAAACTAAATAGAAACGCATTGACATGGTTTTACTTAATCAAGACTGGACTGATTATTTTGCTGACACAAAGGTTATACATATGGCTCGTACGTGTTCAGATCACACTCCATTAAACATCACCATTTTTAAATATATAATTAAGAAAAATAAAAGCTTTAATTTATGAATGTTTGAATTATGGACAAAAACTTCATTAGCTTTGTGGAAGATAACTGGAAGCGGGAAATGACAAGCTATCCCTTATATGTTTTTGGAATAAATTAAAAAGGCTTAAAAATGCTCTAAAAATGGAATAAAAGCTATTTTGGTAACATTTTTGACAAAGTGAAAATAAATGAAGATAATGTTAAAACCCTCGAAGAAAGGTAAAAGAATTCTAAATGAAACGAGGATAAAAACAGTTTGACTAAAGCTATTGTTGAGCATCTTTTAGCCCTAATTATGGAAGAAAAGTATTGAAGACAAAAATGTTATTCTAATAAGTCAGGCAGGATTGGAGATGACCTCGATAAATCAACAAAAGTGACCTATGAAGCCGAGGTAGAGAATCAAATTAACTAGATGCATGCACCGGGAAAAAGATTACATTTTTTCATGCTTATTTACAATGTCATTATCTATGAAGCATAGGTAGAGAATAAATTTTAATTCAAGGTAAGTATGTAAGGAACAATAAATAAATGCAGCATCGAATTCAGAAATTCTATCACTATAATATATACCAGACTCACATGAGACAACTTCAATAGACAATTTATTTTTCGAGTTATAGTTTCAGCTTTTTCTCGAAGTCGTGTACCGTAGTAGCGAGGAGTAGCAATGTTTCCATTACGACGAGAATTGCATTACGAGTAGTAAGAGATCTAGCTGACACTAGAAAATATTGAGCTGTCCGTAAAACTCATCCTTTAAAAAAAAGCTTAAAATCCCAATTGTTTTTCGACGAATCCAAATATTGGAGGAAGCTAGAGCAAAAATGATGGAGGTGACGGTAAAAAAAAAAGGGATGAGACTTGAGAATGAGGAGCATATGAGAAATGACTTGTATTGTCCAATATAGAAGACGATTTATATATATAACAAAAGGTATATAAAGCATTATTGGCCTTAGATGATAAATAGTTGAATTGAATGATTTTTTCTCAAAAATACATAAAATAATTGTATTAAACTTTATTTTTATTAAATTATCTCGAAATAACTTCTTTTTCCGCATAGCAAACTTTGAATAACACTATTTAAAGAGTTATTCCAAAACAATATAATAAGATTTGAATTCTTATTCGGTCAATTTAAAATTCTTATTTAGTATAGTTTTAGATGTTTAATTTTATAAATGTATGGAAAATTAAATGGACAATTTATTATTTAAACTATTTAACATCAAATTTATTTAGAAGCGTGGATAATAACACCATGTTTACTTACTCAATAGGCAGCGGAGATAATAAAGCGTGGATCAAAGGCCAAAGAGTCTGGACCCGATTTTCATGTATGTGTATTGCTAAAGAGGCAAGGATTGCCATTTTGTGATTGCATTGCAGGTTGATGCTGAAAGATTTTATCATCGGCATTTTGTTACTATTCTAGACCAGCTTTACTCTTGAGGTCTGTCCACCTTATTCATATGTTATCATAATCCGTTTGATGTGCATAATCTAAATTTATAATGAATATCAGATTTTTTGACTTGATAGGTTTTTAAGCTGCCAAACTACTACAGTTGTTCGTATTCTTATCCTAGTAATCAATTAGCTGGTTTGCCGTGTAGTATATCTTAATTGACTGTATGATTGTATAATATTAACAGATGTGCATGCTTTGTATCAGCACATATGAACATATACCGAGCATGTTTATAACTCGACCTTTGAATAAAACCCTGAACTTCTTTGAACCTGGATTGAAATTAGGAATGTCATTATGAAGTTTGCAGTTATTGCTTTGTCTGTCACAAGAACCATATAGACATGCTAGTCAACTTAGCACCAGTTTGATCAGTGATAAGTCCCTGCAGACATGCTGAGTCTATCCTAAGGTCTAGGGCTGGGTTGGGGAGACCGACTGGCTCATTCTTGTTCTTGGGTCTGACTGGTGTTGATAAAACTGAGCTTGCAAAAGCTTATAATGAACAACTTTTTGATGATGAAACCTTGTTGGTGAGGATTGAGATGTCTGAATATATGGAACAACACTCTTGTCTCTCACTTAATCGGTGCTCCACCTGGGTAACTACCTTTGTTTAGATTGCTCTTTATTGTTATCTAACGGTTGTTGAAATATGTTGCCTGATTCTTAATTGTGTATATTTTAGACATGTCCGGCATGAAGAATGTGGGCAATTGAGAACGGATGTGAGAAGAAGACCTTAAAATGTTGTTATGTTCGATGATGTTGAGAAAGCTCATGTAACTGTATTCGGCGCTCTCCTTCAAGTTCTTGATGATGGAAGACTGACTGACGGGCAAGGACGTACAGTTGATTTAAGAAACACAGTGATCATATTGACATCAAATCTCGGTGCTGAACATCTGTTGTCTGGACTAACTGGAAAAGTTACAATGTAAGTAGCTCGTGACCGAGTCATGCAGAATGTAAGCAGAAAACCGTGGTATTTGCGTAGAAACTTGTTATATGTTGTGATTTGTTGTTGCTTATATCTTTGTGTTCTTGTGCAGGTGAAGAATATTTTAGACCCGAGTTACTGAATCGGCTAGATGAAGTTGTAGTTTTTTATCCTTTATCACATGATCAGCTACGAAATGTTGCAAGGATGCAAATGAAGGTGTCACTATAGCTGTGACTGATGCAGCTTTGGACTATGTTTTTGGTTTAGAGTTATGATCCAGTAAGTATTTGATTGCTTGGCCATCAAATTTCCTTTTATAAAATTGTTTTTATTGAATTAGAGTCCCGATTGAAGTAATTTGAAATTTAAATCTCAATTGTATATTACATACTTAAAAGAAAACACATGAGGAATCTGGTATTAGAATTAAAGCGAAGCTACCCTAATCAACTATTAAAGCAAAACAAGACTAATTCAATTAGAGATTTCAAACCTACATAGGGGACATCGCTTACTTATTTCTACCCACTTGATAATACAGTCCGTATGAAAAATATGAGAACACTCCAGCTGCGTCGTGTCGGACCCGATCCCGATATTTTCAGCGCAAATCGAACAATCTACTAAACCGGAAGCTTGAATTGGCTTCAAATGTTTTTTTATGGCTTGTTTTGTTGCAGGTCCGGCGGCCATCACAATGGTAGTGGGTTCTTCAAACACCAGATCGGAGTCACTGTCTTCGAATTCCAGATCGGAGTCACTGTCTTCGAATTCCAGATCGGAGTCAGTGTCTTGGATTTGGTTCGAGTAGACGGGATAATCAATTACAACCTGAATGCGATAGACTTTACGATCTCTATCATTTTCCACAACTTGTCTGGCAAATTGTGCAATATCTTCGATAATGGAATCCCGCTCGTCTATATCAGTAACAACGGTGTCTTCAAACATCTCTTGAAGTATAGGTTTGTAACCCGATTCACTGATTAATACTCGAGTTGAAGCTTCACATGTTTTTATGTGTGTTTCTAAACGCGTATGATCCATTTCTTCTTCGAAAGATTCACCGAATGTAGACCTGCTTATGATTTCAAAATCGATAAAGAAAATTGAACATGGTCGATTTTGTTCATCTTCAGTTTCGATCGAATCTTTAAGGTGAATATCGCAGAAAACATCGGCTACATGCATAGCTGGAGCTGGTTTTGGTTTAACCTACACAAAAAACCTGAATAGAAAGTAGTTGTCCGTTGAAGATGGAGTAGGGACTCTTCCATATATATAAGAGACAAAAACCTATTCCAAATGGGAAGGACTCTACTTCATGTTGCCGTTGGATAGATAAAAGATTAGGAAATTAAAAAACATGCATGTTTCCTGTTTTGTTATCTCACAGCTATTAGATTAATTTCCTGTTTTGTATTTTTTTAATGGTATTTTGAAACTTTTATATTATATTTGTATTGATCTTAAACCGACGGTGGTTAAATATGTTTCTATTTCAGTCGAAATAATTCTGAGCTCTTAACTCCATTGATTTAAAGTGTAAACCACTAGTTTCTGATGGTATGTTTTAATTTGTTTATATGGTGCTAATATAGGCCATAAAATAAAAATAATATTTCAACTTAAATTTTAAATCTTTCAAAACAGTTTATAATTAGTAGGAAAAGAACATAACAAAATATACTACATAATTTATATGCGTAAAGAAATTAAGTGGTGACATTTATATTTAACACTTAATCTCTCCCCTAAAACTAAAATGAAAGTGGGAATATATTTGTTTTTTCAATCTCTTTTTAAAACAATAATTTTTATTTATTAAAACTTTAACTATTGGATGCAGTCGAAAAAGTATTAAAATGGCTGGAGGCTATGAATTTGGTCCATAATATTAGAAATTATTAGAGTTCTATCATAATTTTTTTTAAAAAAACCATATTATATTTTATTTCATGATTTGTAAAAGAGTACAAAGGTACCACATCTGTAAATTGGATTGGTACTAGAGTTTTATTTTTTTCGGAAGGAACCCGCAGCTACTCAAAGTGCAATGAGTGCGCAAAGGGTAAACCCTCATTCTGACCCGATAGCCTGCAAACTAATGCCAGAAGGTAAACCACACAAGGTGACAGGCTCAGCCGAGAAAGCATATGTAGAGACACTCGAACTCATGACCTTTAGTCACAAACATGTCATACTCAACCAACTCAGCTACCCATTGGGGGCTGGTACTAGAGTTTCTACTTACAAATAATTGACTATTTAGATTAAAAACAAAATAATAGATCTCCAATCTACTTCAACTCAAATTTCAACTTCAAATCGAACTTCTAAGAGATTCTGAATTAAGAACGAGATTCTGAATTAAGAACGACTTGGAACTGATGACAAATCTATTGGAGGAAGGCAGCTTTCAATGGAGAAAATCAGGTTAGAGAGTTCTTAGATTTTAGGTTTTCACACTTAGGATTTTTCAAGCTTGTAACTTAAAGATTGTGATCTATCCTCAGATATTCAACTCCCAACCCTTCGAAAAAGGTAATGGCTATGAGTTGTCTTGGAGCTTGAATTTGATCGAAGTCCATACCTTGATTAGACTTAAGAACCGATTTCGCAATTCAATTAGCGACTTCATTATGTTCTTTAAAAATATGAATTAATTTCATATTTGAAGAGAAAAGCTTTCGACAGCAGCTAATAATTGATATAAGAAACCAAGGGACTCTTCCATGTAGGAACATTTTAGTGAGGATAAATGAAATTGTTTCAATATCCAGCTAAGTGATTCTTTTTTAGTAACAAAGATTATGACGGTCAAATCGATATTTCAGATACAAATCTGCCTATATCTAAATTCGAATATGAAATTCGAATCCAGAATTTTTTTAAAAAAATAACATCTGAATCTGTATCCGAAGGATATTATCTATATACAGATAAATCTGAATCCAAATATATGAATTTCCACTAATCTTTTTAACTAATTGCATTATACTTTTATATGTACTAAAAGGTATTTAAGGTATTATTGGTCCTAGATGGTAAATAACTGAATTAAATGGATCTTTTTAAAATATAGATCAAAATAGAAATAGTAAGTAGATAATATTTTTGTTTTAAAATTTTAAATGGTATTAAATATTATTTTTATTAATTATTTCAAAATAACGTTTTCGCATAACAAATTTTGAATAACGTAAGCACTATCTAAAATTCCGATTTAGTATAGTTTTAGTTTTCTAATTTTATAAACGTATCAAAAATTAAATGGGTAATTTATTATTCAAACTATTTAACATCAAATTTATTTAGAGATAATTATTTGATTATTGATAAAGTATATAATCATTTAATTTAATTTAAAATTAAAACATCGATAACCCTTTTGGTTAATATTTATATATTTCTTAGCCACTCTAAGAGTAATATATTTATAGTATGTTTGCTCAAAAAGTTATGATTTTTTTTGAGGTTTCAGGCCTTATGGCTAAGCTAGAAATTTCTCCAACCATGGTTGAATCATGTTCAGTCAGATTTTGAAGAAAAGAAGAAGAGTGTAGATTTGGTAATTTTTGTATTTTATTTTCATAATCTGTTCCATGTACATAAGGTAGTATTTATAGAGACTTAGAGGGTGTAACAACCTTGGGAATATTCCCATGTGAGGTTTGTTACACCTTGTTACAGATTGTTTGGCTACAAGGTTAATTGTAAACACACACTGTTTTATTCTAATGGACTTGGGCTTTGATTGTTTGTAAACTGATCCATGCTCACACAGGCTAGACTATCTTGGAGGCCCAAGTCTGATCCATGACTAAACCCGGTCTGCTACACCAATTGGGGTTTAGTCATGCTTCAGACACAGCTCGACTCTCTGATCGACTCTCTCTCTTCTATGTCTCTATCACCATCTTCTCTTCTCTCTTCTCTTCAGTTTATTTCTTCTTCTTCTTCTCTTCTCGAGTGAAGCCATTGTGCTTAAGACCAGTCATTCCTTCAACATCCCCCCTCAAACTCAGTGGCGATTCAGATAGCCCGAGTTTGTCACGAAGGTATAAGAATCGAGAAGAGGTTAGGGCTTTGGTCAGGAAATCAGCGATCTGATCCACCGAAGGTACGTATCGAATTTGCACTTTTCCTTGAAGCACTTGATCTCTGATAAAATGCACATCTAATTCGATGTGTTTTGTTCTTGCGTGAAACACAGGATTGGAGGCCAACGATCTGGCTCCAAGATTATCACACCACATCACGGATGGCGGTATAAGTGAGATCTGGAGTTCAGAGAGAAGAGATTTTAACTAGATGAGCTCAGCAGAGAGATTTGCCAAGCCTCGGTACTCCGATTCAGTGGAGGACCGGGAGACGACATTCTGTTTCTTGGATGACCAAGAAATGAGTGTCTCGCCTAGGAACACACAATATGCCCCCACACTGCGACGGTCGTCTGGAGAAGATGCCCAATCGGCAACGGAGTAGCCATTAAGCTGCAGTTGATAGCACGGTTTCAGATGAAGCCCCAGCCAGCGTGTACCAGATAAGTATCTAACCACTCGTTTTAAGCTTTGCTAGTGTCTAGAAGTAGGATTCTGTTGGTGTTGACTTAGAGTGTTCACTGCAAATGAAATATCTGGCCTAGTGTGAGTCAGGTATTGCAGTGCACCTAACAGACTTCGGTATTGTGTAGGACAGAACAGTGGAGACCCATCGGAAGCAGAATGTTGAGTGCCAGCAGCCATTGGAGATGGACATGGTTTGGACAGAGCCATGCCTTGAGTACTGAGTAAGTCTTCGATGTACTTATGTTGTGTTAGGTAGAAACCACTGGGATCACGATGAACCTCTATTCCCAGGAATAGACTGAGTGGTCCCATATCCTTTAGTGTAAATATGGCATTGAGTTTGTGTATGAATAGAGTCAAGCATGATGAGTCATTTCCTGTTACAATAATGTCATCTACATATACTAGGATTAGTAGTATAGATGTTTTAGAAACCAAATAGAACAAGGATGAGTCTGCCTTAGAGTTACAGAACTTCCAACTGAGTAGGGTGTCCCTCAGTCTAGAGTACCAGGCCCTAGGAGCTTGTTTCAAGCCATAGATAGCTTTATGCAGTTTGCAGACATGTGTAGGATATGTGGAATCAGTAAAACCCTGAGGCTGTGTCATATACACAGTCTCTTGTAAAACCCCGTTGAGAAAAGCATTGTTGATATCCAGTTGCCTCACTGACCAGTTCTTAGAGGCAGCAATAGTTAGAATTAGCCTGACAGTTGATGCTTTGACCACAGGGCTAAAAGTCTCATAGAAATCAATCCCTGGCTGTTAATGAAAACCTTTAGCCACTAGTCGAGCCTTATACCGTTGAATAGACCCATCAAGACCATACTTAAGTTTGTATATCCACTTGCAACCAATGACATTAGATGCAGTAGACTCAGGCACTAGAGACCAGGTCTTATTAGCCAGTAGAGCTCTATATTCAGTAAGCATAGCAGACTGCCACTCAGAATGTCCAATTGCCTCAGAAAAGCAAGTAGGTTCAAACACAGTTTTGGTAGCAGTAGTTAAAGACCCTACATATGGTAGTTTAGGTTTAGAGATTCCACTTCGAAGTCTAGTTTGGATAACATGAGGGATGGGTGATGAGTGGGTGTTAGAAGGATATTGAGAACTAGGCATGGGTAGTTCAACAGTCAGATTAGGAGTTGGTGAAATGTTTTCACTAGTATAAGTAGGGAGTTTAGAAACAGAAGCTAAGGGATCAGTATAGTTGGATGAGAGAGATACCTTAGAAGGACTTGTAGGAGGTTGTTGAGTGTGACTTTGGGGCTGCAAAGGAGCAGTGCACAGAGATGTGTTCTGTTCAGTTGGAGCTGCAGAGTTGGGCTCAACAGATGATTGAATTTCATCCATCACAAGACCTGTAGATAGAGTAGGTAACCACAGATGGACTGACTCAGAAGAAACACTCTCACTCTGATGAGTATTCAGAAACCCTTTTGAAAAAGGAAACTCTCCTTCATTAAACACCACATTCCTAGATATATAAAGCCTCCCAGTAGAACTTAAGCATTTGTACCCCTTATGACTCTGACTGTAACCCAGAAACACACACCTAACAGAATGGAACTGAAACTTATGATGTTGATAAGGTCTGAGACAAGGATAGCATGAGCAACCAAAGGTTTTAAGTGTGAGGTAGTTAGGAATTTTGTGAAATAAGACTTCAAATGGTGATTTTTGATTTAGAACAGGTGTAGGTAGTCTATTAACCAGGTAGACACTAGTTTCAAAGGCCTCTACCCAGTATTTGTAAGGTAGATGTGACTGAGCCAATAGGGTAAGCCCAGTTTCAACAATATGTCTGTGTTTCCTTTCAGCCCTACCATTTTGGGCTGAAGTATGAGGACAAGACCTCCTAAGAATAAACCCACACTCTTGAGCTATAGGGACTAGCATTCTGTACTCACCACCCCAGTCACTTTGAATAGCCTTAATAGACCTTTCAAATTGTGTTTCAACCAGTGCTTTAAACATTTTGAACACTCCTAACACTTGATCCTTGGACTTGATAGGATATAACCAGGTGTATCTAGAGTAGTCATCTAGAAATAGGACATAGTATTTAGACCCATCAGTAGATTGAATAGGTGCTGGACCCCAAACATCAGTGTGAATTAGATCTAAAACATGTGTAGATTCAGAATTGGATATAGAGTAAGAAAGATTGTGTGATTTGCCCAACTGGCAAGCCTCACAGAAACTACTGTCATTACTCAGAACAGAATGAAGTTTACAATCCTTAAGAACTTTGTTTAGAACACTAGATGATGGATGGCCAAGTTTCTGGTGCCATTCATCTTTGACAGACTTAGATACAACTGTGGATAGAACCCTGGAGACTCCTAGATTTAGAATGCCTTGTGACTTAGGAATAGACTCCATCTTGTAGAGCCCATCTTCACATCTCCCTCTGAGCAGAATAGTCCCTGTTACCTTGTCCTTTACCAAGCAGAAAAATTTATGAAATTCAACAAACACATTATTATGATTGGTTAGTTGAAAAACAGAGAGAAGGTTCTTATTGATTCTAGGGACATGTAGTATAGGCTTTAGAACAATAGGTTGCTTAGTGAATGAATTTAAGAAAGACTGACCAACATGAGAGATAGGAAGTCTCTCACCACTGCCAACTAGTATGTGCTTTGTACCTGAATACTCAGATTTCTGAGTCAATTGGCTAGAGCTGCCTGTGACATGGTGACTAGCACCACTGTTTGCATACCAGACTCCTTCTCCTGATGTATCTTGAGAAGCAACCATAGCACTTTGATCACCTTCTGACCTTGACTGCTCAGATGGGGAGGAGCCCATAACTGAAGGATCATCCCTATAGTAACACACAGCAGCAGAGTGACCAAACCTGTTACAGATCTGACAAGTTGGTTTACTCTGTGAATACCTTCCTCCTCTGCCTGAGCCTCTATAAAAATTGCTTCTGCCCCTTGAGTTGTATCCATTATTATTGTAGTTAGATCTACCTCTGTAGCCTCTGCCTGAACCTCTGTTTTGGTTGTAGTAACCTTTCTGTCCATTGTTTGCATATGTCTGTTTGCTATCATCTCTGTAGGCAACATTAGCACTAGAAATATTGACAGTATTCATAGCATTTTGCAAACCTGTCAACTGTTCTAGTCTGCTCTCAAAAGTGAGCATACTAGTCTGTAGATCTAGCCATCCTAACCCTTCTTTGTCAGCCAGACTGACTACAATTGGTGTGTAGTCAGCATCCAAACCAGCAAGCACCTGAGTTAATAGGTCATCTGTAGAAGTGAGACATCCAGCTAGGATTAGGTTGTCATGAATAAGCTTCATTTTGTTTAGATACTCAGTCATAGATGTAGATCCTTTACGAGTTCTTTGGAACTCAGATTTATCGTAGGTTATCCTGACCCTAGTCTGTGAACCAGACAGTTTCCCAGCAGCATCCCATAGGCCTTTTGCTGACTCCTCTTCCATCAACTGAGCTGCAATTTCTGGGCTCATGGTGGAATATAACCACCCAAGCAGCAACTGATCCTTGGCAACCCAGTCTTCATAGTCTGGGTTGTCTGTAACATTTCCTTCTGTGTCTGTCATGAACTTTGATGGACACACCTTCTCACCATTGACAAAGCCCCACAGTTTGTTACCCTTAATCATAGGTATAATAACTGTCTTCCATAGTAAGTAATTCTGCCTGTCAAGACGTATATGATTAACATTGTTGATTGGCTGCAAATGCAGGTTTTTGGCTGAGAAGGAAGAGTTATTAGATAGTATGGATCCAACTGAGTCTGTGCTCAGTGAAGGGGAGTCATTTGGATTTGCCATTGAAGGCTAGAGAAGCTCTGATACCAAGTCAGATTTTGAAGAAAAGAAGAAGAGTGTAGATTTGGTATTTTTTGTATTTTCTTTTCATAATCTGTTCCATGTACATAGGGTAGTATTTATAGAGACTTAGAGGGTGTAACAACCTTGGGAATATTCCCATGTGAGGTTTGTTACACCTTGTTACAGATTGTTTGGCTACAAGGTTAATTGTAAACACACACTGTTTTATTCTAATGGACTTGGGATTTGATTGTTTGTAAACTAATCCATGCTCACACAGGCTAGACTATCTTGGAGGCCCAAGTCTGATCCATGACTAAACCCGGTCTGCTACATCAATTGGGGTTTAGTCATGCTTCAGACACAGCTCGACTCTCTGATCGACTCTCTCTCTTCTCTGTCTCTATCACCATCTTCTCTTCTCTCTTCTCTTCAGTTTCTTTCTTCTTCTTCTTCTCTTCTCGAGTGAAGCCATTGTGCTTAAGACCAGTCATTCCTTCAACATGTTCTCTACCGATGGGTTCGACTTTGTCCTTCCAAACGAGGTTATGCTTTTTTCCATATCTAAGGTTTTCTCTAGAATGTCTCCTACCAAGTTTGTATCCTTTTTTTTACATACAAACTATGGTATATCCTACGTTGTCTTTCCTCTTGAGCATGGTTTGCTCTCCACCAGAGGTTACCACCAAGAATGATAGTACGACATCAATCGTTTCTGTGTTTTATTTCGGCATAATGCTCATTCTTTCGGTCCGTCTTGACTGTCTTTTATGGTCTTCCTCTGACTGACTCATACTATTTTCAGTCGATAGGTGGTCGAGGTACTATCTCGACTATCACCTAGAATCTGAACTCTATTTCCGTCTGATTTGTGGCTCATCTATCTCTGATCTGTTTGTTTCAACGTGGTTTCTCACCATTCTCCTCTCTAGTCTCATATTAGCAGCTCCTGTTACTATAAGTTTAGTGTGGGTTCCTTTTGTCTGTCTTACGCGACCTCTGAACTTTAAGTTTGATCTTGGTGCTAGCATGGTGGTTGGTTTTCGGACTCGTTTTCTGAGTTGGTCTGGTGGTCATCGTAATTCGCAGGTTTTCTTAATTGCTGAAATAAAACGGGCAGGTATCAAAAGGTATAAAAGTTTATGCTTTTTTTGGGCTTTGTTTTATTATTAATAACGATAGACTTATAATTTTTTATTTAAATTATTTTAAAAGATTGGATATTTATAACAGATTTTATGTTATTGATTATATTAAATGAGCTTGATTTTGAATCTCCGAAAAAGAAAAAGTTATTGGATCTTTTAAAATAATATTTTTTTGGTAGGAATTATTGTTTTGGCATAAAAATGTCAAAATTGAGTTATATAGCTTACTCCTATAGTGCAACTTGCACTATTTTTTTTGAAGGAAAATATTTTGAAGGAAAAATATTTTTCGGCTATTCTTGATATTATGGTTATGTTCTCCAACATGACCATCGACTACCTACTTTTGTTTAACGATGAATGCAACATTGTTGTTATTAATCATTCTAGAATTTTGCTTGATGAGTCTTCGTTCAGTAAAAATATAGTCGTTGTCCAATATTTGACTATTCTCACTCTCACTGTAAGTCTTTAATATTTATTGTATTCTGGAATATCTGTGGGTTAAACGACCCTGTCCGACAAAAAGATGTCAATGATTTTATCATTACAATTAGTATCACGGTAATGATCCTTGTGAAGACGAAGGTCCATATTTCTAATGTTAACTTTATTATTAGAGATATTAGTCATTTTTTAAAATATGTCAATAATCACTCTTCCCATAGGTTGGACATGATATGGGTTATATGGAATCCTAGTGTTTTTTCTATCTCTATTCTACTTTCCTCCTCTAAATTAATTCATTGCAATGCTTGTAGTCCTAATTACCATGCCCATTCTTCCTCACGACTATCTATGCATTCAATGATGGGCCCGAGGGTCGTCTTCTGTGGTCGGTTATGGAAGTAATTTTGGCTTCTAGCTGTAATTATCCCTAGGTTGCTCTTGAGAACTTTAATGTTATTCGTAACCCTGATGAATATACTATCTCGTTCTCTCAGGATGAGATTGACGAGTCTCTACATCGACTAAGGTTTTACTCGTGTATTATATTGGTCGTTGGATGCTTTATGGTTCTCGTTAGTTTATATGTTCATTTTCCCTTAGCACCCTCGAGCTTTTTTTTTATTTCATCAAATATCGTTATGTTGGTGAATTCTCATAAGGCTGATGTTTTAGCCAAAACGTCGGCTGCAAAATTATCGAGGCAGGGCACTTGATCATAGACAACTTTTGCAAACTTGGACTCGTATTTCTAAAGATCCGTCAGATAGTTGCGGATCCCCTCTTTCTTGGCGTCTTAGGTTCCATTAGATTGATTGAAAACCAACTCGAAATCGAAGCAGGTCCTAAGGATTTAAGCCCCACATATGAACGCGAGGTTCATCGCTTTCATAATTTCCTCGTACTCAACCGTATTATTAGTTATTGGAAAGTTGTAATGAATGGCTTGACGAATTTATTCTCTTGATGGTAGCTTTAAGACAATGTCATCACCTCCCACTAAAGAACCTGATGCCTCATCAGTTTTAATTATCCATTCCATATGGTTGTAATCAAGCGTCGGTTCGTGTAGGGAAGATCCATCACGGGGCAAGGAGAATTTTGTAAAGAAATCAGCAATAGATTGTCCCTTAATCGCAGTGCGAGGTTCAAATTTGATGCGTCGGTTTTCGTATCAAGGTTTTGAGGGGAAATTATGTACAGATGATGATAGTGTCTTCTTGAAAGTTGGGGCGCATATTCCAAGCGACGATTATCATATCATCTTTTCCAAGTTAAAATGACGAGTCTCTACATCGACTAAGGTTTTACTAGTATATTATATTGATCGTTGGACGCTTTATGGTTCTCGTTAGTTTATATGTTCATTTTCCCTTAGCACCATCGAGCTTCTTTTTTATTTCATCCAATATCGTTCGGTTGGTGAATTCTCCTAAGGCTAATGTTTTTGCCAAAGCTTCGGCTGCAAAATTATCGAGGCAAGGCACTTGATCATAGACAACTTTTGCAAACTTGGACTCATGTTTCTCAAGAACTGTCAGATAGTTGCGGATCCACTCTTTCTTGGCGTCGTAGGTTCCATTGGATTAATTGAAAACCAACTTGAAATCGGAGCAAATACTAAGGATTTAAGCCCCACATACGAACGCGAGATTCATCGCTCCAATAATTTCCTCGTACTCAGCCGTATTATTAGTTACTGGAAAGTTGAGATGAATGGCTTGACGAATTTCTTCTCCTTGTAGTAACTTTGAGACGATGCCATCACCCCCTACTAAAGAACTTGATGCCTCATCATTTTTAATTATCCATTCCCTATGGTTGTAATCAAGCATCAGTTCGTCTAAGGAAGATCCATCACGGGGCAAGGAGAATTTTGTAAAGAAATCAGCAATAGCTAGTCCCTATATTGCAGTGTAAGGTTTAAATTTGATGCGTCAGGTTTTTGTATCAATGTTTTGAGGAGAAATGATGTACGGATGATGATAATGTATTCTTGAAAGTTGGGGCGCATATTCTAAGCGACGATTATCAGACCAGCTTTTCCAAATTAAAATGACGAGTATCTACATCGACCAAGGTTTTACTGGTGTATTATATTGGTCGTTGGACGCTTTATGGTTCTCGTTAGTTTATATGTTCATTTTCCCTTAGAACCATCAAGCTGCTTTATTATTTCATCCAATATCGTTCGGTTGGTGAATTCTCCTAAGGCTGCTGTTTTAGCCAAAGCGTCCGCTGCAAAATTATTGAGGCAGGGAACTTGATAACTTTTGCAAACTTGGACTCATATTTCTCAAGAACTGTCAGATAGTTGCGGATCCCCTCTTTCTTGGCGTCGTAGTTTCTATTGGATTGATTGAAAACCAACTCGAAATCGGAGCAGATCCTAAGGATTTAAGCCCCACATATGAACGCGAGGTTCATCGCTCCAATAATTTCCTCGTACTCAGTCGTACTATTATTTACTGAAAGTTGAAATGAATGGCTTGACGAATTTCTTCTCCTGATGGTAGCTTTAAGACGATGCCATCACCCCTTAGTAAAGAACTTGATGCCTCACTCATTTCAATTATCCATTCTTTATGGTTGTAATCAAGCGTTAGTTTGTCTAGGGTAGCTCCATCATGGGGCAAGTAGAATTTTATAAAGAAATCAGCAATAACTTGTCCCTTTATCGTAGTGCGAGGTTCAAATTTGATGCGTCGAGTTTTTGTATCAAGGTTTTGAGGGGAAATGATGTACGAATGATGATAGTGTGTTCTTGAAAGTTAGGGCGCATATTCTGAACGACGATTATCATACCAGCTTTTCCAACTTAAAATGACGAGTCTCTACATCAACCAAGGTTTTACTAGGTGTATTATATTGCTCGTTGGACGCTTTATGGTTCTCGTACTAAAACCACACTTACTGAATCTCGTTACTGTGTATTTTTATAAAGTTTTAATAGACCACGTCAATTGTTTTAAAAGAAAATATGAAAAATAGTTTGCCAAGTACTAACTTTATTAATTAGAGAATAAAATATAGCTTTTACATAATCGTAGACCTATTTATACTATTTACAAGATAATTTCCTTTGCATTATTCCCATAATCTCGATCGTGGACCAATATTAATGGTAATGTCCCTATAATTATGGCCATTACTCTCTAACGGTCGCTTATCTTGATAACCGACCTCGATCGATCTCGTTACCACAAATCTGTCTTTGACAACCTCAACTCGGTTTGCGACCACTGCTCGATATCTTTAATGGTTTCTTATCCGGATAACCGAGCTCGATCGATCCCATTGTCATGGTTTTGTTTTTAACGGCCTTAGCTCGTTAATGACATGTGCTGGTATTATCAATCGTTAACAACTTTTGCTTTGGTTTCATCTTCGTTAAATAATATTGGTGTCCCTATGCTATACAATAGTTGCGACGTGGTGGTGTGACGAGGCCTTATCACCTCAAGGTGGGGTGTGTTGAGGCCCTTAGCGTGGCGCTCGTTGTGGCGGCCGTGGCGCGCCATAAAGTGTGTGGCGACACGCTCGCCATGGCACGCCATACTAAGTTTGATATATATTTTTTAAGTATAAAAATGAAAACCTAAAACTAAGAGACTTGTGTCTCAATTACTCATTTTTCTTTCTTGCCAAAACATCCACACACCCTTCTTTCTTTCCTCCCCAAGCAGCCACACCCCTTCTTTCTTCCCCCAAGCAAGCAATCGTACACTTCGCTCTTAGAATCCATCGTTTTCAGCGGCTTGCACAAGATATAGAAGGATTGTTGTTGAAGAATCCAAATAAGAAGATACTCCATTATGGAATATAAATGGAGAACATGGTGGAGATGAGAGGTATAAAGATGTTATCTCAGATGATGATGTCTTTTAATCTATGTTTGTCATTTGACTCATGTGTTTTAAAAATTATGCAATTGGATGTTTTATGATTGGGTCTTTTAGTCTATGTGTTTGTCATTTGACTCAGATGTTCTACGAATTATGTAATTGGATGTTTAAGTTATTATTATTAGTTTAAATGTCTAAATAACACTATTCAAATTATAGTTATGTGCTATAAAATTATTTTTCAGGTAAGATATCACCGCATGTCATGTGGCCATCTCCTCGTTGTTTGCCTTGTCCCTATGGATTTTTTAGCCCTCTTCGCCACGGACCGCCGCACGCCACTGACAATTATGGGTTATACATTGTTCTGGTTGCTAGTGATAATTTTATTTGATGGACTACGGACGATCTTCCATGAGCGATGTTACCCATTGGTTTGGTCTTGCTTATTTCCTTATATTATTTTCATATACTCGGATTTACTATATAATGAAGGCGTCCTCATCAAAAGAGAAGGCTCAAATCTCAACACTTAAGTCTGAACTAGTCGTTGCTTTGTTGAGAGAAAGATTAACAATTGTTTTGCAGGAACAGAGTCTGGAAGAACTCCAAAGGAGGATTCAAGAGAATTAGAATATGAAGAAGGATAATGGATAATAGAAGCACACAAAATAGTAAGTCTATTTGGTTTATTCTATAGTAGAAAAGCAGACAAAGGGTTTAATAATTTTTTGTATGTTTGATAGACTAATACGATGCGATTCAATTAGTTATATTAATTGATATCAAAGCTTCATACCCTATTATGACTCATAAGATAACTAAATGTTTATCTATAATTGAATTACGTATTCTTTTCTTTATTGTAAATAATATATACCATTGGGAATTAATTGCTTAATTGACTTGGTTAAGGTATGAATATAAGACTTATATGAAAAACATGTATACAATGATTTATTCATATGAAAGCATGTTTATATGTTAATATGTTTTTAATAAATTAACTGTATGGATAAGAGTTGTGATTTTTTAAATTAGGATTTGATTAATGGTTGGAATTTCCCCCTATATTTAGCTTTAACCAAACCCTAGTTTAATGGATTAACTCAAACCTACTGGGAAAACGCCTCATTAAGGCATGACCCTTAATGTTATTACATATTGAAAGTTTTCCGAAGACGTTCACCATGGCTATGAAACTACTATCTTCGTGGATGAACGTCGCACTTGCGAAGAAATCACAATCATGCTGGTTGGGCAGACACCTAACGACAACCTCAACTAATGTTGTTGACCTGGTGGCTTGCCCAGTGACAGTAGTAAAAGGCTCTAGCTTTTTGTGATGAATAATATATTCAAAACTTAATATTCATAGCAATATTCATTTGTAATGTTTAATGTATTGTTCATCTACATTGTTCACCGCAATGGTCATCTACATTGTTCACCGCAATGTTCATATGTACTATTCACTACACTTGTCACAATGATTCGGCTGTACCAACGCATATCTGTATTTCTTTGTAGGGTGCGTTAGGAGCAAACTTCTAACTAAGGATAAAAGTTCATTTTCACAACAAACGGGAGCTCATTCGAATTGTTGGAAAGTTATGATTTGAGTTTAGAACTTTCTACTATACATATTGTTTTTAAAAATGTTATGTTTATTCCCACTTTTCGAAGGAACTTAATTTCCTTTCGGGTTTTAGACTTGTATAGATATTTTTCTTATCCGAAACAATCATTAACTTTCTCTTATAATAATATGATTGTTTATCATAGAAGTTTGATGAAGCAAACTAATTTGTATTTATTAAATACTGTTAACAATCATAAAATTTCCATGAATGCAGAACTTGTACCAAATAAAATTACTAAACCCAAAACTCCTCTAAACTATGAAACAAGCAGTTAGGTCATATATCCGAAGTTAAGATGTACAAGCTTGTACTTGAAGGTTTATTGGGTCCCTTAGATTACTTTGACTTTGGTACATGTATCGAGTGTATCAAAAGAGAAACATAGTAAAACGAAAAGAGTAGGGGCATACAAAGTGATTAAAGTCTTAGAATTGATTCATAGTGATATATGTGGACTATTCTCAACGGAATCATAAAACGAAAAACATTATTTCATATTATTTATAGATGATTTCTCTCGTTTCCGCTACCTCTACATCCTTAATATAAAGTCCAAGTCCCTAGACAAGTTCAAAGCTTTTAGGACCGAAGTTTAAAACAACTTGGTAAAAACATTAAAAGTATTAGATCTAACAATGGTGGTGAATACTATTGTAGATATGACAGATAATGTAAACAACATCACATACCATTTACCAAAAAAAAATCTAAATCAAAACAAAAGTCCAAATTTGACGGCAGCGTTTGAAATGTAAACAAAAACTACTTGACCATCTTTCTAGTAAAAGTGTCAAACTATGACGATATAGTTTGAAAATCTATGAGAGTTTGAAAATTAAACATAAGATTTAAATCTGCACACTAGAAATAAACTTTGAAGGTAATAAAAACAAAAAGTTTAAACTTCAATATTTGAGTGTTTAAAACAAATAATTTTTTATTTGATTAGAAATATATGTAAATTTGTTTTATTATAATGATAGTTGTCGTTGGATAAAAAAATAACATAAATCAAACAAAAGTCCAAATATGACGAAATAGTTTCAAAATCTAATGAATGTATTAAAATTAAATAGAAGATTCAAAATCCATATGCATAGGTCATTCTTCCTGCTCGGAATAGGCCCTCAAGCCATAAATTGAAGAAAGATTCGCAGAGGCAAACCCAAAATGCGTCTTCCAAAGAGAAAAGAAAGGTAAGCCCAGTGAAAAATTCAAAGAGAAAGGCTGAGAAATTCATCACCCTTGATACCGAGGAGTCCCAAGCTGAAGCGTCCCAAAAGAGAAAAAACGTAGCTGTTTCAAAGAAGAAGAAAATCTAATCTTCGAAAAAACCTACAAAAAATGTTACAGAGGAAGTTGTTAATGTCTAAAGGGGAATAAAATGAACACCATGTAGCTGATATTACAGATGAAGCTTGCAAAACTATATTGGAGAATGTGGGAAATATTGTTTTAGAACATGACTTAATGTTGGTTGATACCCGACATACATTCTGTCACATACACGGTCCACCTTTTCCTCTGGGAATTCCTTTCGAGACTTCTGTATTGGAAATTGTTTTTCCTCAATATCCTTCCAACGAACCATCCGAGAAGGTTATGAACTTAATTTTCCCTTTGCAAACATCAAACGCGCTACCAAAAAGGTGAGTGAAGAAGTTGTAAGCGCTCAAAACCAATTGGTAAAATTTACCAAGGACGTTGTCTGGTGGAATACATAAGGTGCCAATAACAAAAAATGGGCTGAAATTTCTAACAGAAATCTGATTGAACAATTTCAAGCCTTTCAAGAGGACAGGTCGGAGTTTCATAGCAAGGTTATCCAAATAAAGAATCACTTAACCTCTAAGTAAGAAAACCAATTGGATAAACTGACCTTCAATTACAAAGAAGAATTAGACAAAAAGCATGCTTATCAGATAACACTCAACAAATTGTACGAGGAAAGCGAGGAAGGGAAAAATATCCCTTCAAGATGTAGAATTATACAAAGCTGAATCAGAAAAAGAGAAAACTTTGTGAACGCTAATGCAAGTGACTGCCTTAAAAATTTAAAGACTCGTAAAGAGAAAATAAAAATTTCCATGATCCTTGACTTCCACCAAAGGTTTCTGAGGCCAAACATGACAGACTATTGGTACTTAGTTCCAGAAAATTGACGCCCTAATGAATCATTTGTTTATATCATTACTGATTCAGAGGAGTCTGAATCTGAAGAGAACGGAGACAACAAATCTGCCTTGTTGCATAATGAAGGTTTGGAAAGTGACGATAGTTCATCGGAAGGAAACTTGAGTGGTGCGTCAGGTGATAATCAGAGAAAATAAATCAACTATATTTTAATGTTTATAACACTGTTTGTTTTAAATTTTAAGTGTTGTTTCTCATCATATAACTTCTATTTATCTTGTACCTATTCTTTAACTTGTAAGTGCTTATCAGATGGAACGATTTGTGTCGTAAGTTCTCATCATATAACACTGTTTGTTTTAAATGTTAAGTGTTGTTTCTATTTTGCAATTTGTCTTAAGAAATTATCCTACCACTCATATTGACACTTCAGAATATGCTTCTAAAGACGTTAACAATACAAATTATATTGCCACTAACATTGCCGCTTTGAAATGTGCTTTTAAAGACGTTAACACTTCGAATTATACTGACACTCACATTGGCACTTCGAAATATATTTTTAAAAACTTTAACACTTCGAATTATACTACCACCCAAATTGTCTTGGGTGTGTAAAGAATTACTCACAATACAATTTTAAAAGCTCAATATTCCAGGGGTGCTGGAGAAATATTCCTTCTTTATCTTGGAGGTGATATGTCTCTGGCTTAACCTTCTTGACCACTGAATACGGCCATTCCCAATCTGGGGCCATATTACCTAATATTTTGTCTTTTGTATGTAAAAACACCATCCTCAGAACCTTATACCCTACTTTGAAGTCCCTTCGTTTGACCCTTGATTTATAACAGCTTCTCATTAGAATATGATAATGAATCACATTCAAATACGCTATAAACCGTTTTTCTCAATTAAATCAACCTTTGGTCATCTAGCCTTCTCGCTATTATCCTCGGAATGACTAAGTACCTTGTAAGATGGAAGTATCGACTTTGGTGGGCTTACTGTATCCATCTCGTACACCAAAGCAAAAGAAGTTTCTTGAGTTCCACTTTGAGGTGTTATTCTATATGCCCATAACACCTTGTGTAGATAATTTCGTCATTTTCCACCTGCACCTGTCAAGTTTTTCTTGAGACCATCTAAAATAGTTCTATTAATAACCTATACTTGACCATTTTCGAGGAGTAAAATCAATGTTATAGTCTCCTAATTCGACGGACCACTTAGTCATCATTCCAGAAATGTCTTGTCTTTGTAGTATATTTTTAATGGAAACTGATAAGGATATGGAATGTTGGGGGCTTAAATGTAATAAAATTAAGGTTAAATATGGTAAATTGTATAGTTGTTAGATAGCTTTTGGACTACATATAATATGAGGGGTTGCAATGTAATTTACCCATTTGTGTAACTGAATTAGATATACAAGTCGATATGCCTATAAATAAAGATGAGGCAATGAATAAAGGATAACACATTTATCGTTAAACTAATTCGACTATTCTCTCTTACTTTCTCTCTCTCTCTCTATATATATATATATATATATATATATATATATATATAAAATTTAGCTCTCTATTTGTTATCTTCTTTCCCAAGAATTACGAGCATTGATTTCATATAAAAAAACTAGAGGTTATTGAATTTTTTATGAGTCATATCGATTTTGATCGATATGAAACCAGGGAATGAATTAGATCCATTGGTACGAAAAGTTATTGAGACTTTGAGATCAGATTTATATAGCAAAGTCATTCTGACATCGAAGCTCGAATGAATCAGTTGTTGGACAAAACAACTGCGCTGAATGATAAGTATGCTCAAAGAGAACATCAGATTCAGCTAGGGAGGCTAAAATCGGAGGTACGACAAGTTGAAGAGAAATATGAAATGGAAAATCAATTTGATCAATCATATATATCTCATTAATTTCGAATCGATAAAAAAAGAGTGCATTTTGATTATGATAAATAATATCGAACTGCACGAAAAGAGAAGAAAGATAAACATAGATATATTACATCTAGTGATGAATATGACAGTTTGGAATCTGAGAGGGGATTGTTTAAGTAAAGGAAGTATTGTTGCTCCTCTAAAGGGGAAAACAGTAGGCATCAAATATCCCAAAAGGAATATAAATAAAAAAGGAATAGTGAGCCTCGTCTTATGAGGGATACCGTTTGGTATGAAGTAAATACATCCAATCAATACACGAGTGTATGCTACTATGGGGGCTAGAGGAGACGATCAGTATGTGCAAGGAGTATATTGGAGAAATTCTCCTTTTACCGCTAAGATCAGTTCTATTTCTATTCAGAAGCGCTTTGATATCTCCAAGGTTGAAAAGTTTGATGTGACTTAAGACCCTAATGATCACATCGAACAATTTAAGAACTATATGATGAACTTCAAAGATGACAAAAAGATTGTATACAGAGCATTTTCTCAGACTTTCAAGGGTATTGCATTGAAGTGGTACAATAGGATTTTGAGTTAATCTATTGCCAACTTCAGGGACTTCTATACAACTTTTCGACGATAGTTTTTGGGTAGCAAAGAAATAAGAGCTAATTGTGACATTATAATACAATGTAAGCAGGATGTGGGATAAAAATTGAAAGATTACACGAGCATTTTGTTATAACAAAGGCATGGTTGGATGATTGTGATGATTTAGTTGATATGATAGCATTCAGACAAGGTTTAGCAAATGAAACAACAAAAGAGAAGAGTGTTAACTTTAGAAGCTCTTATTGCTCAAGTTGAGGATCAAATTAAGGTGGAAGAATCATCTAGGGTTCAAGGTGGGGATGGATCTAGTCCAAAGAATTCAATACATATGTCAAATAATCTAAGAAACTCATCGAATTATCAGCCACCTCGTCCAAATGTTAAACACAATTTACCTCCTCGAATGGGAGGGGTTTCTTTTCAAGGAGAAACAAACAATTAACATTATAGGCCAATACCGAATTAGTGGATAAGGCAAGAGTACTATGTAGATTTGACTGAGAATGTAACTATTATTTTTTAGAAGACTAAAGGCCACACAAGCTTTAAAAATCCTGCTCTAATAAATAAACCAAGAGAACTCAATAATAGGTTTTGCAAGTATCACAACAATATTGGACATGACAATGCAAATTGCATAACATTGAAGAAGGAGATACAGGTTTTAATAAATAATGGAAAATAGATTATTTTTTATTAATGGGAAAAGTAGTGGATAAAAAATTCCAAGCACAACAGCACAACATATTGTTAATCCAAGTTCGAGGCAAGAAGATACATTAATGATTCAAGATTCCAAGTATGAATAATTTGATGCACCTTGGAATATTTGGATGCAGATCCAAATCGGTTGATTTTGTTAGTTGTGGATGAGCCAGTGGAACAAGGACGAGTCTAAGTCTTGTGTGAGTATTTTTAATCCTTATCAATTTTTGGAGGAGATTCCATGACTGGTAATACTAATAGCTTCAGGAAGAGACATATTGTAAGTTTAACTACTCAAATAGAGGGAAGGATGTCTACTCACTTGTATGGAAAGAAGGACACTCATTTTATTCTTTTCGCTGAAGATGACTTGAGGGATATTGCAAGACCTCATGAAGATGCAGTGGTTATTGAAGCAGAAATAGTTGGGATTGAAATCCGACGCGTTTTAATAGATACATGAAATTCTGAAAATGTATTGTTTAAGTCAACATATAAGAGGATGTGTAATCCACCTCGAATTTATCAATCAGATTATACTATAATCGGGTTTACATATGTGACAACTCAAGTGATTGGAGAATTCGAGGGTGAAGTGTGTTTTAGAAAAATGAACTTTTAAAAAGAAGGTTCACGTGGTTGACTGTCTAACCAATTATAATGTTATTTTTGGGAGATCTTGGCTTTCAAGAATGTATGCTATTGTTTTTAATGTTCATCAGTGCTTGAAGTACGCCATTGGAGATCGTATTGGGGTGGTTCAAAGTCATCAAAAGATAGCCAGAGAATGTTATACTTTACCTCTTTGTATTCGAGGTCCCAATTACAAGGATCAGATGACTGATAACAACCAGGGGGTTGACCTCGGAAGAAGAGGGAATTGATGATCCGAACAGTAAGTGAACATATAGAGAAGGATACATTTTCCAATGGGAAGACTCTTAGAATAGAAACGTTGCTATCACCAACTTTGCGTCATCAATTGGTACAATTTTTATTTGATAATCTCGATGTTTTTGCTTAAAAACAATAGAATGTAGTAGGGGTTCCACCTGAAGTGATATGTCACAGCTTAGCTATAAATCCGAAGATCAAGCCTGTTATTAAGAAGAGACGTGTTTTTTTGTTGAAAAATCGGAAGTTATTCTACTTTAGGAGATAAAATTTTATCTTTTATGGATGCTTTTGCAAGGTATAACCAGAGTCAAATTGATCCAACAGATCAGGAAGCACTACATTCATGATTGATCGAGGCTTACATTGTTATAGGGTTATGTCTTTTCGGTTGAAGAATGCTGGAGGAACATATCAAAGGTTGGTAAATAAGGCTTTTGCTTCTCAGATTGGGAGGAATATGGAAGTGTGCATTGATAATATGTTGGTTAAAATCCCAACTGGTGGTGAACACTTGAAAGATTTCGAGGAGAATTTTTTAAATTTAGGGGCAATTCAGTTGAAGCTAAATCCTGAAAAATGTACCTTTGGAGTTCGATCAGGAAAATTCTTGGGGTATATTATTAGTGAAAAGGGGATAGAGGCTAATCTAGAGCAGTTAAAGGCCATAGTTACAATGACATCACCTCAAACTATAAAGAAAGTGCATATTATAGACAGGCAGGTTAGCAGCTCTTAATCGATTATTTTCAAGATTTTCTAACAAGTGTTTTCCTTTTTTCCAAGTGTTAGGAAGAGCAAAGAAGTTTGTATGGACACAAGATTGTGAAGCAGCATTTTCAAAGATTAAGCAGCTTTTATTATCACTGGAGATCTTGTCTAAGCCTCGAACTGGAGAGCGGCTGTTTTTATATATCGTAGTGTCTGATTTTGCTGTGAGTGTTGTTATGATATGTGAAGACAATGGAGTTTCAAAGCCAGTCTATTTCGTTAGTGAAAAATTGTTTCCATCCGAGAAAAAGTATTTGAAACTTGAAGAATTGGCTTTGCCTTTAGTGGTGGCTGCTAGGAAGACGCACCCTTATTTTCAAGCTGATACTATTGTGGTTCTAACTTCTTTCACACTAAAGAATGTGTTACAACTTCTAGAAATTTCTGGTAGGATGACCAAATAGTCAGTAGAATTGGGAGATTTTTATATTACTTTTTCTCCTTGAACAATTATTAAAGCCCAAGCTTTAGTTGATTTTCTGGTCGAATTTCATTCGAGCAAATCAGATGAGGAGGAAAATAAAGAGGTCACACCAGAAACTTCGATATGGGTGGTTCAAACTGATGGTAATTCTAATATACTGGGACCTAGTGCAGGAGTTTAATTGGTTAATCCTTCTAAGGAGGAAATGTTTCAAGCTATTAGATTTGGTTTTCATGCATCAAATAATGAAGCTGAATATGAGGTTGTGTTAGCTGGTTTAAGGTTTAGAAATATTTATGAGCGACAACAGTTCATTTGGAAACAAATTTACAGCTAGTGAAAAATCATATGGCGGATGTATCCAAAGCTAATAATGATCATTTAATTTTGTACATGTGCGAACTTTGAAATTTGACTCTTTTGTTTGATAAAATGATTATAGAACATATTAACCGAGGAGATAATACAGTTTATGTGTCTTCGATAACACTTTCTTATACAAAGGAATATCTATGAATATTTTTACAAGATAGTCATTCAATTTTAACACAATCAAAGCAATATAAATATGTTGAGGAAGTATTTGTCACCCCATACATAATTTGAAGTGATTTTAGGGTTGATATCCTTAATGTTTTACTAAGAGGAAGATACACATCTAGTTAAAAACTTAAGGTACAAGGCTCATGGTTATGTTGTGTTAGATGCGGTGTCATCCAAAAATATTTAAGTAGACCATTGTTGCGTTGTTTGGGTAAGCAAGAATCTCAAGAGATTATATCTGAGTTTCATGATGGTGAAGGTTCTGCTCATTGTGGTTTCAAGTCTTTGACACGTTGGGTTTTGTTGGCAGGTTATTATTGGCCTTCAATTATGAATGATGCTAAAGTTATAGTTTGAAATTGTGATACTTTTCAGTATTTTGCCAATTCTATTCACAAACGAGCAGTTCCACTTATGTCTATTTCCGAAGCTATTCTTTTTTAAAGATGGGGAATACACTTAGTAGGCCAATTGCATATGGCTTCTAGAGCACGTCAAATGATCATTTTGGTAGTTTAATACTTTTCAAAGTAGGCTGAGGCTGGTACAAAATCCAAGGTTTTTTTTAACTTTAATGTGAATAATATTTGTTTTGCTTTGGGGCTCCTCGAAAAATCACCACAAATAATGGTCCTCAATTTAACGAAAGAGAAATGACTTCTTTTTGCGCTTTGATTAGAATTACACCGTGTTTTTCTACACCTTTTTATCCCCAAGCAAATGGTCAAGTGAAGGTGACTAATATGTTAATTTTGGAAGGTTTGAAGAAGAATTTAATAGGGGTTGCAGGAAAATGGCCTAACTATCTGCAAGAGGTGTTATGGGCTTATCGTACAACTCCTAGAGAGGCTACTCAAGAAACTCCTTTTGCATTGGTATATGGTATGGATGTTGTTAGCCCTGCAGAATCTATTTTAACTTATTATAAAGTACTTTATTATTCTGAATGCCTGAATGAAAAAGCAAAAAAAAACCTGGACTTGATCGAAGCGAAAAAAGTGAGAGCACATTTGAATATGACTCATTATCAAACCTTGATGATGAGTCGCTATGATTTGAAGGTGAGAATGAGATATTTTAAAGTAGGTCACCAAGTATTGAGGAAACTATTCCTCCATACAAAGGATAAACAACTTGGAAAGATGGCCCCGAATGGGGAGGGTCCTTATATAGTAATGGAGAAGATAAAACCGGGTACGTATCGCCTTTGTGATAAAAAGGGGATGATACTTTAGCATCTTTGGAATATAAAACATTTGAAACTGTATTGGGAATGATTTCTTATTTTTGAAACTTTTTTTAATACTTGCCACACTCTTTCCTACCTTGTTTGCCCATAGAGGTTCTAATGAGGTGTCATGTACATATTCGAGGATATTAATAAAATTATTTTTTAGCCAATGGTTGTTTTAAATACAAGTATTTAAATTATCTTGGTAACTAGTCAAAGACTGATCATCTTTAAAGTTATTTCCCAAGAGTAATTATTTTGATTCGAAGTGTTATATGCTTATTATAAACACTATTTAAAGAAACAACAATATTTGAGGTGCTACGTTCTCTAAACACACTTATTATATTCGAGGTGTTACGTGTTTTTCAAAACACACTTATTATATTCAGGGTGTTACGTTCTCTAAACACACTTATTATATTCGAGGTGCTACATTCTCTAAACTTACTAATTATATTTGAGGTGTTAACGTTCTTTAAACACACCAGTTGTATTCGAGGTATTGAAATCTTCTAAATACACTATTTTAATGGTAAATTACAAATTTATTTGTCACATATGAGGTGATAATGACTTGTTCATGAAATTAAAAATATTCATAATAAAGTAAAACTTGGCAAATGAATGTGGAAAGAGGAAGAGTATTGCGTCATACAAGACAAATTTTGATCTTACAAAAAGATGTTTTTTAAATGCCAAAAAATTAAACATTCACAAAATTAAGTCATCAACAATAGATGACTTCATACAAAAAAGAGTAATTAATCATTCACTTTGGAGTTCTCTTCGATGAATCTCTCTATTTCTAACCGGTATTCTCATATTTTTGTGACTCGGTCTCTTCAGAAGAATCAGGTGGTATAGGATCGAAGGCTTCGCTAGGACGGTTATCCATGAGGATTAATTCCCAAAAGCTTGACAGATTTGATTTTGGGACTGATGCGTGGAATTCGCGGAGCAAAGTAATTGTTTGTCGCTCATCGGTATTTTTTATTGCAGCTAGTGTGTCCACTCTATACTGAGTCTTGGCAGTTTACACAATAGCTTCCTTTTCTTCTTTGATATTGTCTTGAGTGCATCATTATCATCAATTAGTTTCTTCTTTTCTCCTTTGCTCGTGTTCAGATAATCTTGAATAGTTGAGTATCTTTTTTGCTCCTCGGATATCTCTCTGGCATGCTTGGCCTTAAGTTCATCCATCTCAGCCTGATGGGTGATGTGGTTTATTTTCGTTTGAGGGTAATTTTGTCTAGATTTTTGTGGAATTTTGAAGGTATTTAATGTTTGGATAGAATGTAGAGGGAGAATTGAGCTGTCTTGTTGTATTTAATTTTCATTACCCTCATTTAATAAAGGTGGTTGGGTATTTATACCCTTATCCTTGGGCCACATGGGCTTTCGGGTCGTGTTTAATGGTTTCGGGTCGAATTTAAAGACCAATTAGTTTCAAGTAAGCAAGTAATTAGCTTAGTTATGAAGTGATTAAATCTTTAATACTTTAGTTCAGTCCGGACAGTTCAGTAAGTGGAAGTTGTCCGAATTGTCCATGTCCGGTTAGGTGGATGTTGTCCGAATTGCCCATGTCCGGTTCTCATAAAGAGTGGTGACAAAATCCAGACTCATCAGTAGCTCCTTTTTTAGGTGGTGTTCAAAGGCCTTTGGCAAGACCTAAAAAATAGCCTGCAACTGGTCACAACCATGTCCGGACAGATTTTCAAACTGTGTAAATGGCTTTATTCGAACTGAAAAAGTTCTCGAAACTAAACGGTTTTTTACCAGAGATTGTGGGACACGTGTCTCGCTCTAATTCGCCATATCAGCCGCTTTTTTTCCTAGAACGTCGCTCCCACTTACATAAAAAAGCAACCTCTTCATTTAATGAGGATGACATCAGCGCTGTTTTTAATCATTGCAACCCTTTCGAATTCTCCTAGGTATCAAAGCATATTTTGTATCTTTACTACAAATTAGTCCCTTTTCTACTGTTTTACCATCTTCATCATCCTTGCTCTGCTAAAATTCAAAACTTTCTCTCTAAGAAACAAACACTTTCTTTCGGTGTGAGTTTATGTTCACAGCAAGAAACACTTTAATAAAAGGTGGGTGGCTCAATTTGTCAGAGTTAGAAAAAGCTCAAAAGGTTGAACGAGAAAGGCGCCTTGCTGCAGGCCTCCCTGTTTCCCCTGTTGATAAATCAGAAACATCAAGCTCAAAGCCTGACCGAGGTTCTTCTTCAACTAAGAGCGTTAAACCTAGGAGGTTGTTCCAACCCAACCTTTCATCAATGGTTTCGGGCTCATCGGTTTAGGAATCGGAGCCTACTAGGGCAGGTAGTTACCAGTTTTAAGAAACCTTCCCCATTCATTGCCATGGGATCGGATGCTGACGCCTCTCCAGAGAAGTTAGTAGATAGGAGAAGAGGTCGATTGGTGAAAGGGCAAGCTCCAAAAGCTACACCTTCCAAATCGGGGGCTAAAAATAGCAATACAGGGTCAGAAGCACCCATTAAAACTCCTAAGGACAAGTTGTCCGGCCCGGAGGCATCTAGTTCAAGTCTCCGGAAAGAAACCGCTGCATCTGACTACAAGAAGCCAGTACTGCCCAACCATCCCGAGGGCTTGCTGAGCCAACCACTAGCTCCCCTCACCCAAAAACAACTGATAACCCTTCCATGATAATGGAAGAAGTGCTGGAGGATTTTGTTGAGGAAGATCATTTTGAGTCCGAAGTCCCCGGGCAAACAAGTGAGGCTGCTGCTGCCAAGAAGGACAAAGGCAAGGAGAAGCTATGCTTAAAGCATCCGGATTTGCGGGAGAGTCTTGTGGGAAAAGTGGGACCTTTCTTTCACAAGGTAAGTGTCAAATACCTGCTAGCTTTGCAAAAACTTAATTATGCTTTCATCCACACAACCAAACTGGGTCGGATGCGAACAAAATGGGGGATCCCAGAGAATGTCAAAATAAGGATTCTGGTGGATCCGGAGACACCGATGGATTGCAAGCTCAGTGAAATAGTTTTCTTCACTGAGCTCTTCAACTGGGGACTAAGGTTTTCCTTACACCCGGAGATAGTCAAATACTTTCACCTCATCAAACTTTGCCCAAGCCAACTGAGCCCCAATGCATGGTACACTCTCATGGCCTGTATTATGGCCTCCAGGCTCTCAATAATTCCTCTTCCAATGGAGCAGTTTGCAGCTGTGGCTAGCCTTTGCAGAAACCACCTTATTCCCTTCTATCACTTCAACATGGGTGATAATTACAAATTAGTGGATGACCTGCTCGATTCGGAAAGGAATTGGAAGACTCAATTCTTGTTTGTGAGTGGCACCTGGGAGAATGGGTGGAAGATTAAAATCGGTGTCATCCCGAGCCTCCTTACCAGCAGATGGCGAAGCGATGATAAGAATCCCATCTCACATTCCCATCTTTATTTATCACAAATTTGTTTATCTGACTTGTCATTTTTTTTGTTTCTTGGTAGTGCTGCCTAAGGACTTCAGTGACTACTTGAAGGCTGGGCAGACCACTTGCACCAAGTTAAATACTTGGGCTGCTGAGAAGTGGGGGAATCGCTTCCACAATGCCTTTACCAGAGGCAATCTAACAAGGTCTTACCTTTGGAATACAACTGACCGGAGGGACTTGTCCTGGGAGGAGCTAACCACCCCACCCCCTCCGGAAGTAACCCTCAAGAGAACAGATGCACCGAATGGGTCGTTGTTTCTGCCTGGTAGAGCCAAAGCCCCAAGCAAGATGAAGGGCAAGAAAGGTAAAGGCAAGCAGAGTACAGTTGAAGCCAATCCTACCGAAGTGGAGGAAGGTGCCCCAACAAACCAAGATGGCCAAGATCAAGGACAGATTGATACCGCTCTTTTACAAGTAGTGGAGCATGAAAGTACTAGGGAAGTGGTAGGATCTCCAAAATCCTCAAAGGCTCCCAAGAAAGATAGGAAACAAGGAGCAGAAGGCAAAGACAGGGAGGCCAAGAAGAAGAAAACCTCCAAGGGTGAAGAAATTTCCATCCGGCCTCTGAAGCCTCTTCCTTCTGTTGACCCTACTGACCCTACTCAAGCAGAAGGCATCCCTAGTGACTTTCACACCGGAGGGGGTGCAGGAGGGGATATCGGCATTTATGGTGTTGATATTAGTGGTCTTGAAGAGATTGGTCTTTACTTTGAAAACCTCCCTAAGGATGATTTTGCTGGGCCTTACCTCCCCCCGAGTTCTTCGAACATTGTTACCTTCAATGGTAAGTCTTTCTCTGTCTCAAGTGAAAGAGATGTCATAACTCACTCTATATTAAGTAATATTCAGTCATTGCTTAATTTGGAGAAGCAAATACGAGGTCAGTCAGCCATCATTGCTGGCCTTAATTTTGACAAAGAGAAATTGACTAGTGACCTCCTTACTGCCAATCAAAATGCTGACGTTTTGAAGAGGGAAAATGAGGAGTTGAAGAAACACCAGGAGGATTGGGACGCAAAGGAAGCCACCTTGGAAGATACTATCAAAGAACTTCGAACAAAGCAATCCGAGTTGGAAAGAGATCTCTCTTCTTCCAGAGAAGAGGTGAAGGCTAGGGACAGGGTCATTCATACTTTAACCAATGACAAGATCTCGCTTGAGGACTCGGTGTCCAAGGCTGCACAAGAAAAAACTGATTTGCTAAGGGAGCAAGAGTCAAAAATCCAAGCTAGGATTGATGCTTATACCAACCAAGTGATAGACACTCGGGAAGAAAAGTTTGCCAAAGTGAAGTCGGACATGGTCTTGCTCTTTCATGAGAAATTTCCGAAGAGGAATCTAGGAGACTTATGGACTTTTTTAGAGTATGAAGACCTCCCCTTCCATACGATGTCTGATGGTGACAAGCATGACTACTCCAGTGATGACACAACCGATGAAGAAGAGAAAACCGGGGAGAGTCTTGATGAGGAAAATGACGACCTCAAGAAGAAAACTAGTGAGGCTTAGTCATCTAAGAATGCTCAACCTTGAAGTATTAACTATCTTTTTTTTAAAATTTTGTGCAATCGAACCAAAGTCCTTGGATGGCCAAGGCATTTTTTGTAATTGTGTCCGGCTCCTGTTCGGATAAACCTTTTCGTTTGAAAACTCAAAGTCCTTGGGTGGACAAGGCACTTCGTATGTTTTAATGTGTAGCTTTATTTTGCACAACTCTTGCATTCTTTCATAGTTTTTCAATTTTGGTGGCTAATGTTTAAACAGCCCTTAGTTATTTCATAAGTATTCGAAAGTGAGAGTGTTTAAATTCTCCGATGACAAATGTTTAAGTAGTCATCACTCCTCCAATTTAATACAGTCTGCTCACGTAAAAATTTCACAAGAAACTATTAAGTGAAAACACTCCGAATTTTTAAGAAGGCATCAAATTATATAAAAAGCCCGGACACTTCATTAAAACCTCCCCGCGCCACCAGGGTAGGAAAGAGTATGCCCCCAAATATTTACATAAACTTTTAAACAAGTAAATATTTACATAGTTCCTATTCCAAGTAGAACCGAAGGTGTTCAATGTTCCAGGGGTGATTCAAAATCCTCCCATCATTGTCTCGGGGCCGGTAAGTCCCAGGCTTAAGCTTTTCAATAACCACATAGGGTCCTTCCCAAGTTGGAGCCAACTTACTGAACTACTTCTCTTTAGTGTCTAGGAAAAAGTTTCTCAACACCTTATCCCCCGGTTGAAAATCCCTTATCTTAATTTTAGAAGCGAACATGATTCTCATCAAACCTTGATAGTGTACAGCTCTAAGGTGAGCCTTAACTCTTCTTTCCTCTATTAAGTCAAGCTGGCCTCTGATTTCCACTTCGTTGGTGTGTTCAGAAATGTTATGAACTCGAAATGAAGGGAGAGTGGCTTCTATGGGAGCAATGGCATCCATCCCATATACTAAAGCAAAAGGAGACTCTTGTGTTGCAGCCCCGGGAGTGGTCCGATAAGCCCACAAAACTTCTTGTAAATAACTAGGCCATTTTCCAGCAGCCCCTTCCAAATTCTTCTTCAGACCGGACAGTATTGTCCTGTTGGCCACTTTGACCTGACCATTTGCTTGTGGGTGGAAAGGAGAAGAGAAGCAATGTTGTATGCCTCTAGAGGCACATAAACTCTCCATTTCTTTGTTGTCGAACTGTGGCCTATTGTCTGTTGTTATCTTTTGTGGAATTCCAAATCTGCAACAAATATTGGATAAAATGAATTTTATAACAGCTTTTGATGTTGTACCTGCTAATGGAGCTGCTTCGATCCACTTCGAAAAGTAATCAATAGCAACGATTATTGTTCTGGGCCCCCCGGATGCCATGGGTAAAGGTCCCACTAAATCCAACCCTCATCGAACAAAAGGTATTGGCTCAGAAATTGACTCTAAAGGGATGGCTGGGGTATGAATCTCATTGATATACCTCTGGCATAGGTCACACTTTCTTACCAACTCCTTAACATCTTGCATTATGGAGGGCTAATAGTACCCAGCTAACAAAACCCTTCTTGTTAGAGCCCTGAACCCACAGTGAGCTGATCCCTCACCATCATGTAATTCAGAGAGCACTATTTGAGATTCGTCGACCCCCAAACATCGTAAGAGGGTTTTACTATAAGACTTTTTATATAGAATATCTCTTAGGATGACAAAACCACGAGCCCTGTACTTTACTTTTCTTGCTACTAATTTCTCCGGAGGTAAGATGCCATCTGAGAGATATCTAAGGAGAAAAGATCTCCAATCTTGAGGCTGTTATATCTGTATATTGAAAATTTCTTCTTCCTTATCCGGACTGATTTGAATGGATGGGCACTCCAGCACATGAATCCAAGGGTAGGACTCAGTATATGCTATGGTTGCCAAGGAGTCTGCCAATATATTTTCTGTTCGGGGTATGTGCTCATAAATGATGCTCTTGGAATTGAGTGCTACTTCTTTAAGAAGAAGTAAGTATTTAACCAGCTACTTCTTTTTGGCTTCAGATTGACCTTGTGCATGATGGATAAGAAGCTTAGAATCGCTCATCATCTTGACCTTTTTGGCCCCACAAATAAGAGCTAATTTCAAACCAGCTATAGCAGCTTCATATTCAGACTCATTATTAGAAGCCCTGAAAGCAAAACATATAGCTTGGTACATTTTGTCACCGTACAAAGAGGTCAAACATACCCCAGCACCACACCCCATGGTACTTGATCCACCATCAGTCCGGATGGTCCAGACTTTTTTATCTTTCATACACGTTGTTTGCTTCGTATCCCTGTCTGAGTAAAATTCAACTAAGAAATCTGCCACCGCTTGGGCTTTGATTTCTGTCTGAGGGGCAAAATCAATATTGAAGTCTCCCAATTCCACTGACCACTTAATCATTCTACTTGAAATGTCAGCCTTTTGGAGAACTTTTTTTAAGGGAAAAGACGTCCGGACAATAATGGGTTGAGCCTGAAAATAAGGTCTCATCTTCCTCGTAGCAATCACCAGGGCTAGTGCTAACTTCTCAAGCTTCAAATAGCGCTTTTATGCATCAATCAAACTCTTGCTAATGTAATACACCGGAAGGGGATAATTATCTACCTCCCTTACCAATACTGCACTTATGGCACAACTGGAAACTGCCAAGTATATGAAAAGAGTCTCTCCGTCTACGGGGTTAAACAAAGTCTTGGGGGAGGACATATGCTTTTTGATTTCATCGAAGGCCTCATCACACTGTGAAGACCAATCAAATCCCTTTGCACCTTTTAAATTTTGAAAAAACGGGGCACGCCTGTCTGAAGACCTTGAAATGAATCGATTTAACGCAGCCAACCTCCCGGTCAACCGTTGTACTTCTTTAATATTCTGAGGAGGCTCCATTTGAAGTAAAGAATTAAGTTGGTCTGGATCAGGCTGTATACCTTACTCACTTATTACATACCCCAAGAATTTTCCGGACTGCACTCCAAACACACACTTTTCTGGGTTTAGTTTCAAATTTACTTTTACTAAGTTAGCAAAAGTTTCTTGGAGATCTGCCAAGTCTAGTTCTTCGTCCACACTTTTTACCATCTTTTTGTAGGAAGTTAAAAAGAGAATATTGGCAGAACTTCCGGTGTCCACCAAAATTCGCCTTACGTCATTGCCCCCGATGGATGCTCCTATGAAAATAGCATCTTCATGAGGACCTGCTATATTCCTCAAGTCATCCTTATCGAATATAATGAAAGGAAATGGGATCTGCGATTGATAGGAAGTCATGCCTCCTTCCAATTGGGTAGCTAGAGTATGAACATGCGTCTTTCTCGAAGAAGCAGTTGGTGCTGTCATGGTGTCTCCTCCGAAAATTGTGAGTGATTCAAAAAGGTTGATAAGCCCGAACACTGTCTTGCAACGTTCCTCAATGGCACCCACTCTATTTCGAGTCGGATCAGGGTCCAAGTACTCTGACTCTACATCGAATCTCTCGATTATCACCATAGCCCCTTCCAGAGCCGATGTGCCTGCATTGTTTGGACCAGCCCGATGAGCGTTATTAGGCCTATTTGCACCTCTTCTTTTAACATATGCTCCCAAATTTCCTCTTTCGATCAAATTATGGACTTCTTGCTTTAAAGAAATACAACCCTCAGTGGTATGTCCAGTATCATTATGATACTGACAGAAACAATTGTTACGGCTCTCCCTAGGAGATTGTAACGCAGCCGGCCTTCTATAGTGTACTTCGTCTTTCGTTTTGTCACAAATGGTGGCTACGTTTTCTTTCAACTCAGCAAACCACTCTGGTTGAACCCAAGGCCCTCGTTTATTTCTAGATTGTTGACTCTGGGCTGGTGCAGCTGGCTGAGACTGAGCTTTGGCTCTGTTATGACTCTGCCCGGTCTCCCTAGCCTTGTTCCCGGACTGATTTTGGTTTGGATTTGGTCCAGCCAGAGCAGACCTCACCTGCCTGTGCACCCTAGTTTTCTTTGTTTCATCTACATCAATCTGCTTTCCAACCTGATTCAGCAGACCTCCCCATGTTATGGCATTTTTTCTAGTTACTGAATCAGCCAAGTTTCCAGGGTTTAAGCCTTGCCTCAAAGAAGCTATCGCTACTTGTTCGAAGCAATCAACTAATCCATTTTTGGTGTTTACAAAGCGAATTATGTATTCTTTTAGAGATTCGTTCGGTTCTTGGGCACAATGGATGATTGTGTCTCCATTGCCCTTTACCTCCTTACTTCCAACAAACTGTCTTCGAAAAGCCACCCAAAAAGTATCAAAATTTCTGATGCAGCCTTGTGGCAAACTGTTGTACCACTTTAGGGAACTCCCCGTAAATGATTTGGAGAATGCTCTACAAAGCAACTTGTCGTCATCATCAAAATTCATCATGAAATATTTGAACTGTTCTAAGTGGTTGTCCGGGTCTTTATTGCCATCATATTTTTCCATTTTTCTACTGTCAAACCTCTTAGGGAGGTTTTCGGACAAGATCTTGGATGACAATGGAGATTGTCTCCAATTTCGGCCACGACTGAAAACGGTATCCTCATTAGGAGTTGCAAAGATACCAGGCTCATCATGGAAGGCAAAAGGATCCATCACCATCCGATCTACGTGTCTCCGGCTATGAGACGGTCCTTTGCCTATATGCCTCTTTAACTTTCCATGCCTATCCCTTTTTCTTGAGTATTTTTCTACTAACTTTTGCTTCTTTTTCGAACGGCCTTCATCACTCCTGGATGACAGGGATTCTTCGACTCCATCTTCACCTGAGGAGTTGTTGGAAGATTCTGACCACCAGTTTAGATTGGTGAGACGTTTTTGAGCTAGCATGAGTCTTTTTCGCGCTCATATGTGTTTTTGAGGGCTCATGCTCCCTTGGATTATCAGTATGATGAACTGACGCCTTAGACTTCTCTTTTGTGCCCATCTCTGCCCTCTTGGAAGCCCTCAGAGCTTCTATTTCAACTTTTAACATATCTCGCTCCTCAATGGTATATTCATCATTCTCTCCCACCACTTCGGCCAAAGTTGGTGGTACTTCCTGTACGTCCGGATTCATCCGAACTGGTTTTTTCTGATGGTTTTGAATGCTAGATTCAGGCACCGTCGTGCTCCCACTGTGGTCGCCAATTTGATGTGGTTTATTTTTGTTTGAGGGTAATTTTGTCTAAAGTTTTGTAGAGTTTTGAAGGTATTTAATTTTTGGATAGAATGTAGAGGGAGAATTGAGTTGCCTGGTTGTATTTAATTTTCATTACCCTCATTTAATGAATGTGGTTGGGTATTTATACCCTTATCCTTGGGCCACATGGGCTTTCGGGTCGTGTTTAATGGTTTCGGGTCGAATTCAAAGACCCATTAGTTTCAAGTAAGCAAGTAATTAGCTTAGTCATGAAGTGATTAAGTTTTTAATACTTTAGTTCAGTCCGGACAGTTCAGTAAGTGGAAGTTGTCCGAATTATCCATGTCCGGTTAGGTGGATGTTGTCCGAATTGCCCCTGTCCGGTTCTCATAAAGAGTGGTGACAAAATCCGGACTCATCAACGGGAAGTCTTGAGCTTTTCTATTTTTGTTCATGCACAGAGCGTAGATGGTATTTGAGGTGGATGGCTCCCTTGATGAATTCTGACCTATCAGCTTGGAACACTTGAAATTGTTCCACAAGGTGTTTTCCAAAGAGTTCCTTCAATTTTTTTCTATCCAGTAGCATGTTTTTTTCATCGGACCATCTCATTGGCCATCAGTTCTAAATGGCTTTGAGCGAAATCCACTTATGTGTATAATGTTTTTGCAACTGCTTCAAGATTCGAAAAAGGTTGCAGTGCAAGTAAAACCTCTTCAGATAACTCTTCAATATGGATGAACCTATGATTATTATAAGGCTTGAGAGCATAAGATGATATTTCCAAAGGAAGTTATGAGTTTGGAATTTCAAGTAGAAGATGAGCAGTAACACGATGGCCAATTTGTTGAAGTTGTCATATCCTTGGTGATCGTCAGGATCAAGTGGTCATATCCTTGGTGATCTTCCACCGCGGTTTCTTCAGCCTCGGAAGGAGGCACTTCTGAAGGAGGCACTTCTGAATGGCCTTCTTCAGAATTCTTTTCTTCCCTTTTACTTGGTAGAGTTATTGAAGTGCTTTTTTTCTTCTTCAAGGAAGCAATTTGTTTTCTTTTTGGAGAAGGTTCAACCTCGACTCCTTTTTCAATTGTGGGAAGGCTAGTTTCAATTTTCTTATTTTTTGTCTTCTTCTGTGGCCTCGGATTATCTGAAGGGCTAACACCAGATGTACTAGCTTCTTTTTTTCCCTTTACTTTTTGAGGGAAGATGGCTTTCAGATCTGTTTTGTGTGTGCAACGTGACCTTACCATCAGGTTCTATCAATCTTTTTACAACCATATTTGGCTTTGGTGGCTCCATTAAATTTTTTAGGAGGCCAACACCCAATGAGATCCTCCACAAATGATTGTTGATAAAGTTTATGGGCAAAAAGCTGAGTGAAATTCATTTCCCTGTTCGTTTTCTGCCCAAGTGGTTAACATGGAAAAAATATCTTTCACATCCTTCCTGCGACTATTGTACCTCTTCAAAATTTCTGAGTATAGTAGCAATACATGTGAAAAATTAAAGATAAGTTATAAAGGGTAAAAGAGAAGATAAAAATAGAAAAGAAATTATTGTTGCTTCTCTAGATGATGTTGAGTTTTGAAGAGTTCTCCTTATATATTTATTTCCCATTCTCCCAAGCTCCAAATATGAAGATGAAAATTTGTTTCTAATTTTTTTCAGCTTCCAGCAGATCGTCAATTATTTTAAGATCATCTACAAAATTCAGATAGTAGAATGAAAATACTGATCCCTTCGAAAGTCCAATCATGGTAATGAAGTCTTTGATGGAGATAGGGGTTTGGCTTATTCTAGAAGCCATAATCACTGAAAGAAGTGTGAACCATAAATTTAGTGTTGCCTATGTAGGGCAGAGGCCCATGAGTTCGAAGTACTACACTATCATCGGATCCTGTGGGAACTAAAGACCCAAATTGATGATCTCAGAATAAACCACCAATTCATCTGCTCCATAGTTAAGTGGAGTTTCCCTCTCTTTTGGTAGTCGAAGCGTTATGTTGTTTGACCTCATTGATTTTTTAGATGACCAGCTTGAGCTTTGCTATAATAAATGTATGGCACGTTTTTCAACGCCATGATATATTCAGGGAGGAGTGGTTTTAAGTTCACACTCTCTGAGGCAGCAACGTCCTCGGGAAGTTAGCATGGACCCTTTTTTTTCTTTCCATTTTTTTATGGTGCTTCTTTTTTCGAAACGTCATTTTCAATATATGATGCAACACCACCTTCTTTAGCCTCAAAATTTGAATGAGTCACCTCTGAATCAACTTCTTCCTCAAAATCTTCGTATATTAGTTGAGGAGGATTTGAGGTTGAGACTTAGTTTTATTCTTGGGTATTCGAGGGAGTTTGTTGTGACTCTATGATGGTCTCAACAATCTCCCTCAAGGGAGGAGATGGAGGTGTAGGATTATTTGCAGTATTTTGGACAGAATTTTGTGAAGTGTTGTCAGCCTCGAGATCTTCTATAGTTATGAACATTTTCTTTTTAATAGAAATATTTTGGGAGAGATGAGCTTTTGGCTGGATCCGAGGATCTCTCTGCGTAACGTTTGAAGTGGATCAGAGTTGATGGTTGATGAACGTTTTTCTGATCTTCTGTGAGTAGATGTACTTTGAGATACTTTGCGATTTTATTGAAGAGAGACATTTGTGGAACCAGAAAGTGCTAGAGAAGGATTTTAGGTGGTGACCGACTTTTTGATTATTATTGTCGAGGATATTCTGGTAAAGGGTTTTTTCTAGGTTGGATGAACTCTGAAGCCCAAGGGACTCTGATTAGGGTTGAAATTACCGTCCATAGTGGTTTGAGTTGAGAACTGTAGAGAGTTGTGTATTACTCTTGTCGTCGTGTATTCAGTAGTCTTTTCACTAATACACATGTAATCGTAAAAGACAAAAATTGGTTTTTGGTGGCAGGGGAATTTTCATAAACTAGTTTGAAGGTCGGCTAGAAATGATGAAGTTTTTTATGATGGTAGCCAAGAGATTTATTATTCAAGAAGAGGTAGCTAAGGATTTTCTCAGGTGAATATGATATTTTCTTACTAGAAATTATGTATGAGGCAAATGAAATAAATGAGGGAGTATTTATATAAAAAGCACGAAAGAGACACAATGGTGCCAGAGAAGTTGAAGAGGTGGTGGTATCAATTGGTTGGAAAAAATGAGAAGGCCAAACAGTTGCTTGTCGAATGGGTAGTGTGACACTTGTATTCTGTTAGGCCTAGTGGGTTTTTGAACGTGTGCTAAAGAAGAGCAAACGTTTATTACCGTTGTGAAAATGATAGTATGATGTGTCTGAATCAGATTCGAAGTGAGCATATTTGAAGATGGCAAGTATGAAGCCTAGCAATCTTGAATTGAGTAACAAACGAGTTACATTCGATGTGAAATTTAGATATGATTTTGTTTGAAGACAAAAGGTACTAAAATAAATAACTCTAACAAGGAGTTGGAAAGCTTGAAATTCGCAAGCTTGATTTTGCAATTAATAGTTTCCACATACCAAATGTTTTGATGACTACTAGCACTTATTCATTGTCTTTCATAAGAACTAGGGGGCTACTAATAAGGTACAGAATGTTGGGGGGGGGGGGGTCAATGTAATAAAATTTAGGTTAAATATGATAATTTGTATAGTTGTTAGATGACTTTTGGACTACTTGTAAATATAAGGGGTTGTAATGAATTACTCATTTATGTAACTGAATCAGTTATACAAGTCGATACGCCTATAAATAAAGGCTGAGACAATGTATAAAAGATAAGACATTTATCATTAAACTAATTTGACTCTTCTCTTACTTTCTCTCTCTTCCATTTTGGTTCACTATTCTATATATTCTTTCTCAAGAATTACGATTTATACTTAACAGAAACGACATTCAGACAATGATCGAATGAGCCTAAAAATAAAGGCGCATCTTTCTAACAGTTATAACTAAAGCCAAAGCCAACTTTTCTAGCTTCAAGTATCTTTTTTCCAAGGCAAGTAAGCTCTTTCTTAGATAATACACTGATCTTCGATGCCCATCCACTTCCCTGACCAATACAACACTTGCTGCATAATCTGATACAACAACATACAAAAACAATTGCTCTCATATTTGAGGCTTAGACAGATCCTCTGGGGATAATAAATGCTCTTTAATTTTTCATGAGAATTCCTTTGATTGTCTCAACACTTGGAAAAAATGGTGCACACTTATCTAGAGATCTAGGTATAACCCTATTTAGAGCTTCTAGCCTTCATGCTAACATTTGCACTTCTTTAATTGACCGATGAGGGGTCATTAATATCAAAGCTTCTAATTTGGTTGCAAAAGATTTGTTTATTAGTCTTTTGGTATGTAGCACCAACATTTTTTACGCGACATGACATAGTTCGTCTCAATTTTATCATACCCTCCGAAAGCATCCATGAAAGAAAGAATATTATTCCCCGATGTTAAATCAACAAGCTGATCAATCTCTGGCACAAGAAACTGATCATTTGGACATGCTCTATTAAGATCGGTAAAATCGACACACATCCTCCATTTCTCGTTGTTTTGTTTTACAAGCATGGATTTGCAGTCCAAAATGGTTAGTGTGCCTCTCGAATATGTCCTACCTTTGATGAGCGATCCATTTCTGCCATAATCGCCTCGGACTTTTCTATAAAAAAAGGCCCTCCACTTTTGAATGATGGGTTTAATCATTGGATTAATGGTCAAACTACATCTTCAGTTTTCCAAGAAAAAACTTCTAATTTTTTTGACAAGTACCTTAGAAATTCATAATGTAATGTATGCGAGAACAACATCCTTATTCGTAAACTTTTTCTATTAGGAAACTCATATATCTCCACATTTTCATCAGCCAGTAATGAACCCAGGGTCTCTCTCGGATCATCCATCCTATCAGCTTCCCAAGAAGATCCCCCTAACTCTTATTCTGCCATTTGGTCAATGACGACACTCATTTCTGTATGCAACATAGTCACATAGCACTCTCTAGACATTTGCCGATCACTTTGAACTGCTCCAACGTAATCCATAGTCACATACTTCAAAAATTGATGGACTGTGGAAACTACATCATGCATTATAGATAACCATGGTCTCTCAAAATAGCGTTGTAATTGGTCGGACAATCCACCACCATAAACAAGACGTGAAATCTTTTCTTGAATAGACCACGTGCTAATAAAACTTCACCCTCATATTCTACAACGACTTATCATGTTACCCCTGTAAGTCCTACTATGGTATATTTAGATCGGAGAATTACATATGGGTTATGTATCTTCTCATATGTTGACCTAAACAACACATTTTCTGAGCTACCAGTATCGATGAGTATTCTTCATATCTCATTACTTATTATTTGTACACTGATCACCACTACATCTTTATGAGCACCATCTATGCTTCTCAAATCATCCTCAACAAACAAGATGAATTGTGTGTCATTCTCCTAATACAAATGAATGGATATTTTCCCCTTCAATTGAGTTGTTAAAATAACTGCATGACTTTTCCTAGAGTTGTTACCGTTTCCAGCCATAGTATCAATTCCAAAAATTGTTAATGACTCAAAATACTCACATAAGCTACGAACCCTTCCTTGTACCATTGGTTCATTCACAACCATCAGTATCCTCTAATATGGATCTGGGTCCAAATATTTGGAAAACATAGCAAAGCCCTCCTTAGATTCAACAACCAATAATGTATTCTCCTACTTCGAAGACACATTCACAACATGTTCTCTAGGTGTACTAGTGCTCGGATTATTCCGACCATTCCCTTGTCCTTTAACAAAGTTCGTCAACTTTCCATTCTCTATCAAAATTTGGATCTCATTCTTTAAATCTATATAGTCTGTTGTATCATGCCTCATCTCATTTTGATACTTGTAAAACTTGTTGTTCCGCTCCTCCCTCGATCTATTTATCATCGTTGGTTTTTGAAAATTATCATGGTTATTAGCTCTTTCAAAAATTGTTGCCACATTCATAGATAATTCTGTAAAATACTTTGGCCTTACCCAATGATTTGATCTGACCCGGTGTGGTTGATAGTTTGAATGTTGAGTTGTTCTTAACCGAGGTGGTAAATTAGCAGACACTTTTGGTCGTGAAGTCCCTTGAGAATTCGTAGTATTTCATTGATAACCTTGACAAGTAGAAGTATTCCCTTGCCTTGAATGCCTCTAGGATGAACTGGGCCCAATCCGAACCCTGGATTATTCATCCAATTTAATTAGCTCTTCAACTTGAGCCATTAAATCCCCAAAATTTAAGTCCCCAATCCTCGTATTTTTATTTGCTAATTCACGAGGAAGCAACCCTTGTCTAAAATCTGCACATGCTACATGCTCGTCACAATTGTCCAACTCCGTATTTATGAACACAAATTGTCTAGTATAATATTTTTAATTTTTCTCCCACAACTTGTTAATATTGAATTATAGTATCACTATAGCTCGCATTTATTTTCTCCCCACAAACTGTCTCTCGAAAGCGGTATAAAAAGTTCTGAAATTGGTTTGTGAAAAATATTTACACACCAATGTATCATCATCCTCGAAATTCATCATGAAGTTCTTAAATTTTTTAATATGGTCGTCAGGATCTTGCGTACCATCAAATTATTCTACCTTTGAAATGTCAAAATGCCTCGAAAGAGGTATTTACCTGATTCCAGATGAAAAATGAAAAGTTCTCCAATATACTCCTCGCTTATATTGATTAGCTCCAACTTAACTTTCCATAACTGCATACAAGCTCTGGTCCACATGATTGACGTATTGATTATTTGTCTACCTTTGAAAAGCGAATTCTCCATTACAAATTAAAATTTATCATATTTCTTAAACTTATGCTATCTTCGGGATTTCTGAGGTTGACTATCCTCCTTCCTTGAAGAATGCATGTCTCTCTCTTACCTATATGGATCAACTTTCTCATGATTCTGAGAAAATTCATCGGAGTCTGACTAAAAAAATTCACTAAAATCGGTCGGTATATATCGTTGTTTATCCTTATTCTCCTCTTAGATGAGTATTATTTTTTTGCTGACTGAAACTGTATTTTGCGATGATTATATCGTGCTTAGTGAGTGTTGTGAGACTCTTTGGATGGATCTTTCAAATATTTATTTTCATTTACTCGACGCACTTCGGTTCGCACCCTACTAGACTGAAGCTGTCGTTCCCTTTGATCAAACTGATCATTCAAATAAGTTATTCTTTCCAGTAACTAATTCATTTGACCTTCCATATTAGACTGCTCGCATTAAAATTTTCCTTATATTTCACCTCTATTTTCTTCTCTAAACAACCTTGAATCAAGCACCTCATTTTCTGGACCAACTTGAATTTCAGGATCCATTATATTTATGTTATTCAATCGTGTATCTTTAAGATTTTAAATATGATATCTAGGTACCAACCACTCTCCCAATATGGTTGCCAATGATAAGTATGAATATTCTCGGGGGAGAAAAGGAGGTCTAACAATAATTTTTAAGAGAGTTTCTAGAATGAGAAAGGAATTAAAGATACTAAGTGTTTCAAAGTGTCAATCAATCTTATTCCCTAACAAGTCCACTTATTTATATGTGAGGTAGTTACATGTAGCCGAATTAGTTGGTGGTATGGATACTTCACCCCACGTTACTACTTTGTACAAAAATAGTCATTAAAAGTTACATATTTACTCTCCTATATTTACATTATATACCAAATCTCTTTTTCATCTATAAAATACTTAATTAAATATTTATCAAGTAATTATTCTTACTCATCAGTTATTTATATCCTCATAATAGGTAAATCTGTTTTTTTTATAGTGTTAGTTATCATTATCTTTGGAAAAAAAGATAATCTAAATCAAACAAAAGTCCAAATACGCTGATATAGTTTCAAAACCTATGAATGTGTGAATATTAAACAAAATACTACATCATCATCTCTTTTTATAAATAATTTGTATCTATAAGTAAACGTGTCAATATGACTTAGTTTTAAAATCTATAAAAGTGTGAAAATTAAACACAGACTTAAAAGGCATAGTGGAGTTAAACTTAATAGACTTTAATATTTCAAGTTACATGAAGATAATAAAATAAAATTCAGTTAAACTTCAAAAAAAACAGTTTTTTTAAAATAAATAATTTTTTATGTATAAGTAAAAGTGTCAAAATATGATAACATTATCGCAAAATCTAATGAAAGTTTGGAAATTAAACATAAAACTAAAATGCACAGTAGAAATAAACTTAATAGACTTTAATATATTAAGTTAGAGGAACGTAATCAAAATAAAAATAGTTTAAACTTCAACCCTTCAATTTTTTCAAAACAAATAAATGCAAATTCGTTTTATTATAGTGATAGTTGTCGTTGGATAAAAAGGTAATCTAAATCAAACCAAAGTCCAAAAATGATGAAATAGTTTCAAAATATATTAACGTGTAAAAGTTAAACAAACGACATAAAAAGCAGGCATTGAACAGTAAATCGTCTCTCGACTATCGCGTTTGGTGGCAGATAGTCTCTTGACTTTCAAATGTCCGTTGACAGTCCCTGGACTATCGCGTTTGGATAAAGTTAGTCCACCAGATCCTCTGATCCATGAGAGGCTGCCACCTGTTATCATAGTCCCCAAAGTTTTGTATCACCACTTGTCCTTTGAGTTTAGGTCAAACCCAAAATGTAGAATATTACGAAAAACTAAACTCAAGGGACTAGTGGTGATACAAAAATCTGGGGACTATGGTGACAGGCGGCAGCCTCTCATGAATCAGAGGATCTGGTGGACTAACTTTATCCAAACGCGATAGTCCAGGGACTGTCAACGGACATTTGAAAGTGAAGAGACTATCTGCCACCAAACGTGATAGTCGGGGACGATGTACTGTTCAAAGCCTAAAAAGCACGGTACAATTAAACTTAATGGAGTTTATTATTTTATGTTAGATGAAGGGTTAAACTTCAAAATTTCAATTTTTTTTAACGAATTTTTTTATATAATCATAAATATATGTAAATTTGTTTTATTATAGTGATAGTTGTCTTTGTCTTTCGATAAAAAAGATAATCTAAATTAAACAAAAGTTCAAATATGACGACATAGTTTTAAGATTTATATAAATGTGAAAATTAAACCGAAGACAACTTAGCCATCTCTCTATTTTTTATTTCCTTCATAATTTAAAATTTCTAAAATACTTGACACTTGTTTTTACAAGATTATCCTTACTTTACTTTCAAATTTAATATTAGATGTCATTAATAAAATAGAAAGCTTTATAGTAAAAAACACATCATTAACCCAACTTTAATCCAACCTATATGATTTTACCCTCTAAAATTAGTCCTAAAACAAAAAAAAAATCAATTTTATAAAAAATTAATCATGAAAAATCAAGAAACTTAAACTTTACCGGAGAACAACACTCAAGCAACAAACAAGGTAATTTAATCATGTTTTTACGTTTTACAATACCGTAACTTGAAAATACAATTTCGAAACTTTTGTTTTTGGAGCTAATCCCGATTTTTGCATTTCTGAACGATAAGCAACTGATTCCGAGATAGTAACTCGAAAATATACGCTAATGTGTTCTTGAAAATGAAAAAACTAGAATAAATGGGTAAAATATAAAAAAAAAACAAATATGTTATTTTCTTTATAGAAAAAATAACAGCATGAATTTTATTTTAATCATAGAGAAAATAAAAAGTCCAATGGAGAAAATAACTTCATCCTTATTCTTCTGAGATGAAGTTAAAAAAGTTAAAAATTTTAGTTTTTTTAAACACGTAAAGTTTTATATGGTCATAAGTATATGTAATTTTGTTTTATCATATTGTTTGTTTTCATTTTATTATGGTGTTAGTTGTCATTGTATTTGATATAAAAGATGATCAAAATCAAAACAAAAGTCAAAATATTACCATATAGTTTCAAAATTTATGAATGTGGGAAAATTAAACAGAAGACTATATAACCATCTTTCTCTATATAATCTCTCTATAAATAAAAGTGTTCAAGTATGACAGCATAGTTTCAAAATCTATGAAGTATAAAAATTTACAAAAGACTTAAAAGGCACGGTAGAATTAAATTTAATAGACTTTAATGTTTAAAACTAGATGATGGTGATAAAGATAATTTTTTTTTTAACTTGACGCTTCAATTTTTAAAAACAAGTAAAAAAAATTATATATTGATAAATATATATATAAATTTATTTTATTATAGTGGTAGTTGTCTTTGTCCGTGGATAAAAATATAATCTAAATTAAATAAATGTCTAAATATGACAACATAATTTCAAAATCTATAAAAATGTGAAAATAAAACATAAGACTACTCGACCATCTCTTTATTAATAATCTCTCTATCTATAAGTGAAACTGTCAAAATATGACAACATAGTTTTAAAATCTATGAAAGTGTGAAAGTTAAATATAAAATTTAAAAGAAACGATAAAATTAAATTTAATAAACTATAATAATTTAAGTCAGATGAAGGTACTAAAAATAAAAATAAAAATAAGTTAAACTTCCATAACATTTTTATTATAGTGGTAGTTTTCATTGTTTTCGGATAAAAAGATATACTAAATTAAATAAAAGTCCAAATAGGATGACATAGTTTCAAAATCTATAAAGATGTAAAGATTAAACAGAAGAATACTTGACCATCCCTCTATAAATAGTCTTTACATATAAATAAGTGTTAAGATATGAAAATATAATTTCAAAAGCTATGAAAATGTGTAAATTAAACAAAAGATTTAAAAGGTGTAGTAGAATTAAATTTAATAGACTTTAATATTTTAAGTTAGATAAAGTAATTAAAATTAAAATATGTTAAACTTCAAAACTTTTAGCTTCTTTAAATAAATAAATATGTTATATAATTCTAAATATACGTAATTTTTTTTGTAAGAAGCTTAAATTAAATGAAAGGGTTTATACATAGATTTGGGACATATCCCGCGGTAATACATCAATTACAATAAAAGTCAATAACAAGACATCAGAGTACTATAAGAAAGAATATTGTCTAAATGCTCAAATAGAGATATGACACAGTAGATATGACATAGCATAACAAAATCAAGCTAAAGAGATGAAGCTACTCCGGGATCTTCCAGTCGGAATCCACGCTCCAATCGAGAAAGAAGATCACCTGAAACAAATTATGATAGAATAAGTTAGGAAATGTTAAAGTACGTTGTTGGCCAGATAATCTCTGTACCATGAAATCTGTATCAGAGATCCGATAAGATTTGGTATGAGATCGAGGAGGCTAAAGCGGGAGAGGATCCAAAAATTCTTGAATTCCGCTCCATCCAAACGTGGTAGACGACCGCGTTGAAACATGTGCGCAAAATACAATGGTCACGCAAATTTGACCAACTTGAAGCCTCAAGAGTCCAAGATTTCCAGCTAAGGGATTGAAATGGGAACCCAAGTTTATTACTTGCGGCAATCCAGATACTCTGAGTGAAACTACATTCAAAGAGAATATGAGATATAGATTCCAAATCAGAGGAGCAGAGAGGGCAATCAGTTGGGGTATTGTAACCCCAACTAATGAGCTTGTCTCTGGTAACTAGCTTGCCCTTAATAGCAAGCTATGATATGAAGGAATGACGAGGAATGTTGTATTTATTCCAAACTAGCCCCGCCCACCCCATGTTTTGGGAAGGCACACGAATAGCATTGTATGTATCCTTGACTGTGAAAGTAATGCATCCATCTTTCGCAGTCCAGTATGGAACATCCATCAAGAGAGAGTTTGGTTGGGGGAGTGAGAGAATTAGTCTGTTGATTACGTCGAGATGACTCCAACTACGAGCTTGTGCTGATCTCAAGTTGGCAGGCCAGTTCCATTCACCATTGCTTATGATGTCAGCAACCTTAAAGGTTATTTCCCATTCGAGAGTCAGAAATAATGTTAGTGCTATAGTGGACTGCAATCGACGAGGAAAGGAGCCACGGGTCGTGCCAGAAGGAGGTGTTCAGACCATTTCTAATTGCAACCATGTATAAATTACGAGCCAAAGGTCGAAGACAGAGAATTTTCCTCCAGATCTAAGAGGGGGGGGATCCGAAGGAAACGTCCCAAAAAATTTAATTTTTAATTTTTTCCGTTTTGATCCAATCAAACCAGAAAGATTGGGTCTTATTACTAACTATGGACCAAAGGTGCTTAAGAACGGCTGTCGGATTCCAGCTTTTTAAATCTAGGATCCCAAGGCCGCCCTCTATATAGGGAGTGGCAATGGTGGACCAGGCTACCTTGGCCCCATAGATCTTCATAGCAGATCCAGACCAAAGGAACCGACGAAGATACTGGGTTAATTCTTTAATTATTCTAGAAAGAAGAATAAAAATTGAAGACCAATATACCTGACCAGCAAATAAAACCGATTTAATCAATTGAAGCCTACCCGCGTAAGAGAGGTGTTTTGCGGTCCAAGATTCATTTCTATAGGTAATATTGTGCAGGAGGGGGCGACAATCCGAGTGAGTTAGCCTACCAGTGAGGAGAAGGACTCCTAGGTATTTCACCGAGAGGTTTCCTTCCGGGAAATTCAAAATAGGCAGCAGATCCAATTTAAGTTGATCGTCAATGACGGATAAAAAGATATGACTTTTAAAGGGATTGACTTTAAGGCCAGAGAGAAGATAGAATCGTCGAGAGCCTCTTTAATGAGATTAAGGGAATGAGTATCACCATGACAAAAAATCATCAGGTCATCTGCAAAGCAGAGGTTAATGATTTTTTGCTTATGGCATTTCCAATTAAAATGGAAATTCTCATTATGACTTTTCAATTTAAGGATGCCTGAAAGAACTTGCATAACGAGCACAAAAAGAAGAGAGGATAGATGATCACCTTGTCTCAGACCTTTTTTGCCTTTGAAATTTCCATGAGTGTCTCCATTAATAATAATGGAGTAAGAGAGAGAGGAGATGCATTTGACAATCCATGAGATTATTCTCTCAGGAAAATGCATCGCAGCAAGAACATCGAGAATGAGATGCCAGCGAACGTTATCGAATGCTTTCAATATATCAATTTTAAGGGTAATTTTTTTCCTCTTCCATTGGAATGATGTCCTTTTAGAAGTTCTTGGGAGAGGAGAATATTATCAGATATATTCCTTTCAGAAATGAAAGTTTATTGGAAAGAGTCGATAAGATAAGGGAAGGATACTTTGATTCTGTTGGCCAGAATTTTGGAGATGATTTTATAGACAACATTGGATAAAGGAATTGGTCTAAAGTCAGCTAGCTCAGAGGGAGAGTATTTTTTGGGGATAAGAGCGATGAAGGTGACATTCCAAGATTCAAACAGAGTGCCTGTGAGGAAGAATTATTGGACACCTTTACTGATGTCAGGGCCGAAGATGTTCCAAAATGACTTAAAGAAACTAGAATTAAAGCCATATGGGCCCGGAGATTTATCGATATCAATACTGTGAAGAGCAGATTTGATTTCAGCGCATGAAATATCACGGGTCATAAAATTCCTTATCAGCGGAATTAACTTTGGAACAGATAAGAGAAGAAACTTTTTCCAGACCATGGTAGACCATAGAGTGTTTGGTACCAAGAGATTTCTCAAAAAAGTTAACAAAAACTTTTGACACTTTCGCAGGGGAGGAAACAATGACATCTTGATCATTTGAAATCGAGATGATTTTATTACGAAAAAGTCGGGCTTTGATACTTTTGTGGAAAATTTTGGTATTCCTATCGCTCAGCTTAATCCAATTTTCTATAGATTTCTGCTTCAAGAAAGATTCTTCAGCTCGGCTTAGAAAAATTAATGAAGCGGAGGCCTCCAATTCGATTGTTAATAACTGAGGGTTGAGAGGGTCAGAGGCTAAGTTATACTGAGCCTCAAATAGATCATTTTGAGCTTTATCGTCTTGGGAGGAAATATCACTAAACTCCTTACGATTTAACAAAGCTAACTCGGTTTGCAAGCGATTTAGTTTGTCAGAGACCATTCTCATTTCCGAGGAAGAAATAGGGAAGTTCCAGCAGTTGGAAACTGTGTCCTTGAAGTGGGGATGAGATTGCCACATGTTGAAAAAATGAAAAAGATTTTTCCGTCTTGGGCGCGGGAGCCCAAGATTAAGAGTGACAGTGGTGTGTTCAGAGGTGCGAAAGTGACCTATGAGGACATGGGACATGGGAAAGAGGTCGTCCCAATCAGGGTTGACAAGGACTCGATCAATTTTGGAAAGGATAGGGTGAGCAGGTTGCTTGTTAATCCAAGTGAAAGGAAAGCCATATGATCGAAGATCACTAAGCTCGCAATGATAACAACAATTGTTGAATTCATCAATTACTGAAGACCAAGAACCAGAGGAGCCAAAAAGCTCATCCGGATGGCGGATAACATTAATCCCCAAGGGAGACCCAGGGGATGAGATTATCCTGATGGGAGATATTTTTTAGGTCATGCCATAGCGAAATGCGATCTTGAGCTTCGTTAAAAGCATAAACTGCAGTGAGCTTGAAAATGCCTTTAAAATTATTATAGTTGGCCATACAATGAATGAATTGAGGCGATTGAGAAATCATAGTAATCGTAATAACACTAGGGTTCCAAGTAATCCAAATTCTACCTAAAGGGTGGGAAGCGTGATTGGTGATCACATGCCAAAACGGAACCATACGTCTGATTATCAGATCGACATTTAGACTTTGGACTTTAGTTTCTACTAGGATTATCAAAGAGATATGATTGGAAATAATAAAGTCGGTGACATCTTTTTGCCTAATCAGGTCATTAAGACCGCGAACATTCCAAGAAGCTAAATTCATTCATAGAAGACTTACAGTGTATCAACTGATGGTCCTTTAACCTTGACTCCGTCAGAACTAATAGCATTAGCATCGAGACTTTCCACCGATATGAATATAATAGAGAGATAATCATCCTTAAAACAAATCATAAAGAAGAAAGTTAATAGGTTAATAAACTCATATATAAATGACCTTAAAACAATTAAAGTATTTGTTTTTTTGACAAAATTGTTAAAACAATAAATACGTGACTTTAAGTTAATTAAAATACTTTTTAGACGATTAATAAAGCAAGTGTTGAATTGGTCGCGTTTTTTATTTCTTCCTTACCTTTTAATAACTATTGGAAAGGTTTGCTCGGATTTACTATCATCGAGTAACAGGTTCGGGCGGTGCGCTGGCTGTCTCGGATGATCCCTACAACGTTACCAACGATTTTTTGATGCATTAACAGAAGGTGCAGGGTGTCGCTTCCATTATGTGAAACCACGAACTCCAAATGATGGCATGGCAAGAGTTTGTTGTGTCTCAGATCATAAATAAGGTTTTGAGTTCCTTTTTTGTAGCCTCATGGCCAACTTTGACCATGAGTTCGACTTCACCCACACATTGAGATGTTTTCTCTTCATACCTGGTTAGAGTGTGTTGCGTTAGTTTATAAGGAGGAACCCCCACCATCCTTCTAGAGTTATTGTTAGTGCACCTTCATGTGGGGTGGAAATTTCCCTTAGGTCATCATTGTTGAATGTTAGGTCGGCCATTGGTTCCCTATAATCATTGTAAGAAGAGCTACCCACTGACAGTACTTGTTGGTCCTCTCTCGTCTGTTTCCTATCTTGTTGATCGGAAATAGTGATGATGAGAAAGAGATGTTGGAAGACAAGAACTTTGAATGTATTCCCCTTATTGTTACAAAAGATGAAAATAAATAGCTGCTTATAAGAGCTACTGAAGAAGAAATCTGGAGTATAATCAGTAACATGAAAAATGATAGTGCACCGGGCATAGATGGGTTCAACTTCTTCTTCTTTAAGCATTGTTGGATTATTATTAAAATGACTTATACAATGCTTTTAATTTTTATCTTCATGGTGTCTTTATCTCAACAATGTTATTTGCTAGTGGTATTTGTTTAGTCCCTAAGAACAACAATCCTACTTGGTGGAATAATTACAGGCCTATTGTTTTATGTACCCTTGTTAACGGAATCTTATCTGGTCTAATTAACCAGAGGCTATCTAACACTTTCCCTAAGATTGTGTCTTCTGTACAGACTGCTTTTGTGAAGGGAAGTTTAATCCACGATAATAACTTAATGGCCAAGGAGTTATTGCATGATATCAACAAGAAGCCTAAAACTGGTAATACCATGATTCAAATAGATATGTCGAAAGCATTCAACAGATTTTCTCACACTTTCATTTTTAAAGTTCTTCATTCATTTGGTTTCAGTTCTAGATTTGTTAGTCTTATTAGAAAAATGATAACTGATGTTCATGTTTCTTTACTCATTAACGGAGAGACTTTTGATTACTTTCAAATGAAGAGAGGATTCAGGCATGGTGATCCTATCTCTACTAGCGTTTTCATCTTTGGTGAAGAATACCTCACTAGAGGAGTGAATAATCTATTTAGTAGTCACCCTAAAATGCATTATGCTACAAGAACTAATTACATGATTCCTTGCATTATTTTTGCTGTCGATATTTTAGTTTTCACTAATAGTCTTGCTACGTCTCTTGACAAGCTGAGCAGTTTTTTGGTCACTTATCAAAGAATTTCAGGTCAAGCCATAAACAAAAACAAAACCAAGATAATTATTTCATCTAACTCTCATTGTTCAAGGATTCAAAGCCTTAAGTTACAAATTGGTTTTAAGGTGGATTGTATGCATATTTCTCATTTGGGAGTTACTGTCTCAAACAATAATAAAGGGAAGGTTTTCAACCCTATTTTAAACAAGATCAATGACGGAACTACTGAATGGATAGTAATTTTCTCTCCTATGGTGGTAGGTTATCACTATTAACTAATGTCCTTCCTCCCATTACTTATGATTAAATGCAATGCTGTGAAATACCTAAGAACATTATCAAAAAAATTGAAACTACTTTAAATAGATTTCTTTAGAGAACAAAGTACAATATAAAGTTTATACACTGGTCTACTTTGTCCTTTATTTGTAGACCTTTTGGAGAAGGAGGATTAAATATAAGAACACTTGATGATATACAGAAATCCTTCTCTCAAAACCTATGGTTTAAGTTTCGAAAAAAGAGTTGTTTGTGGTCTAACGTTACGAATGATATATATTGTAATGATGTTCATCCTTTGTATATAAATAACTAGAAAAGGCTTATTAGTATGGTAAAGGTTGTGTAACATTAGAGAACAAGCATAAAAGAACATTACATGGTTCATTGGCAGTGGAGAAATTGATTTTTGGAAAGACTTTTGGCATAATCTACCTACAATTGCTAGTGAAAACAACATCAACTGGTATCTTGACGCAAAAGGTAAAACATTTTGACAGAATAATACTTGAAGTCTAAATGAAATGCAGGATAATTTATCAAAAGACAGAATTGATATGATCAACAAGCTTAAAGTTATTGTCAAGGAGGAAATCATATGTTGGAAGCTATCTAAGGACATAAAATTCAACATGAAGCAAACTTGGGAAAATATAATAATCAAGCACACTTTATCTAACTTATTCATGAAGATTTGGAACTCAAACATTCCCACGAAGTTCTCTTTTATTACTTGGAAACTTATTCATAACTTTATTGATCTTGATTCTATTATGATAAAGAAGTATCTTAGTCTTGCTTCTAAGTGCATGTTTTGTGATAATTGTGGAGATAAGAACCACCTCTTTGTTAGTTGTACATTTTCCTGGCAAATATGGAACTGGTTTGCTTGTATTTTCAAAATCAAAATTAATCGTTATATGGTCCTAACTTATTTTCTTAAATGCTGAATCTGGTTTTCAAGGAAATTTTTTCACATCACTCATTTAATTCCTCAAGCGATTTGATGGGTGATTTGGAAAGCAAGGAATGCTATGAAACATAAAGGGATTCAGTTCACTGTTAGCAAAGCTATTGATCTCATCATTAGCATTATTAAAGGAATGGATGTTTCTAATAAGCTTAATCATAAGCACGGGTTTATGTCTTTTAACGCCAATATACCCGAGATGGCTTCCTCCACTGCAATCTCGTCTCAAAATGAACGTTGATGGAACTTGCGCTGCTAATGGTGAAGCTGGAGCTGGTATTCTGATCAGGAATAGCGCTGGTGACATAGTTCAAGCCACTGGAAAATTGTTTGGAAAATTTACTCCTCTTCCAGCTGAAACAATAGCATTGCTCGAAGGATTAATCCTTTGCTACAAAAAAACTGGACTCACATTGACGTTGAATCAGATTTACTTGTTGTTATAAACCAACTAACAAGAACTAGTGATACTTAATTTGAAGACCCTAATGTAAGTATTTGTCGAAAATTTGTCAAGGAAAACATGAGTCTAAATCATATCTCTAGGGTCCAAAATCAAGCCGTCGATTAACTCGCAAAATGGACCCTAAAGTGTAAGCTTAAACTCACTCTCAATCAGTCTGATGCTCCTCTTGAGCTCCTTGCGATTACTTTTCTCGAAAATCAAGTAGTCGATTGGCTACATTTATGCTGATTAATCTTTCATGGAGTTTTGGATACTGCTGCTGTTTATTTTGTATATGCAGGTTAGGCAAGGTGGGGCAAGTTTTAGAAAGAGCTGGTTGATTCAAGCTTGAAGATACAAGATAGATGGATTTTGGCTGATTATGTCTTTAAAGATGGTCTTCTAAATTCAAGTGGTAATGGAGGGAAAACTTGGCTCCAATTCAATTTCATTTTTGGAATTAGGGATAATTTTCTTTTGATCCCTCGATGTATGTAACTCTCAATTATTCATTAATAAAGTTTTATTTTTGATTAAAAAAAATATTCCGTGTTTTTTAATTTTTTTTGTTTAATTTTCAAATTTTCATAGATTTCGAAACCATGTCATCATATTTTGACATTTTTACTTATAGATAAGGAATATTTATTAAGAAATGATCAAATAGTTTTCTTTATAATTTTCACGCATTCATAGATTTACAAACGATGTCGCTATATTTGGAGTTCATTGGATTCAGACTACGTTTTTATCTAAAGAAAATGACAATAGCACTACAATAAATAAATACAAAATATTTACGTGATTTTAACTACTCAATAAATAATCATTTTGAATAATGTTGCAACAGCTCTTTCTCTCATTAGAACAGAGTTTTCCAACTTTGCAGATTCACGTCTTTGACTATTAGCCAACTCTTTTATGACTCTTTCTAACCCATTCTATATCCTTCATGACCACCAGTGGCGAGTGCGGCTACCGGTGGTGCCTCCTCTACCCGGTTCATGTCCTCTGTTACAGGTTGTCTTCCTTGTTGTTGCTGGTGGTGACTCGAGACAGCAAACATTGTTTCGTTCTCGCCGTTCCCTTTCCGTTAGAGTAGTTTTTGGCTTTTTCGGGCTTTCCAAGGGAGTGTACCACTTTGAAAATACCCTGGTTGTTCTTCGTCATATTTTTGCTCCGGTCCACTTGTTACTTCTTTCTTCTTTGTGTTTTGCAGATCCTGGATCTTCAACTGGTATCTCCGTGATTTCTACGGATCTCACCGGCCCTGATAATCCTAGACTCATGGGAGATAGAAGTCTCGAGATGCTTATTCTCTATGGTCTATTTGAGTCAGTCGGCATGCTTCTGCCCTCGCCGTCTAGTGGCTTTGAACATGTCTCTCGATCTGTTCCGCCATGTCATAAAAGTGCCTCTTCGTGTATTCATCGTCCTCCGTTTTATATAATTCTTTGTCTCGAATCTACCTTCCGCCTCGAAATTGACCCTCTCCATGCCCCGTCGAGAGAGTCGGTGCTGATCTCTCCTCGTAGATGACTTTCATCGTGGATCTCGTGGAGTCTCCGCTGGTGACCGAAACCATAGATCTATCTGTCGTATTATAAGTCTCTGGTTTTACATTAACAGATTCGATGTCGTTCATGGGTTCGCTGCTATCGACGGCTTCGTTGGTAAACGTAAAGGTGTGGCCAATGTTTTATTTCCATCGACGAACTTGACCATGGTCTCTTCCTCATATTGGGTTGCTCTGCTACCGAGTTTACAGGGTTGCTTTCCCTGTATGGGACATGGCATGGAATCTTACATCGACGATATGATCGTCAAAATTGATGCCCCAGAACAACACTTTGAAGTGTTGAACAACATTTTTTCCATCCTACATAAGTATAATCTAAAGTTAAATCCTTTCAAATGTTTTTTCCAGTGTCCAAGCATGGAAAATGGTAGGCTATATGGTAAGAAAAAAGAGAATAGAGGCAGACCCCGCTTACTTACAAGCATTGATTCAAATGGAACCGCCCAAAAATATTAAGGAAGTTCAATATTTTACCGAATGCCTTGCGACTGTCTCTCGCTTCATCTTAAAGCTTCCAACTGAATTCATTCTTTTTTCAAAGTCCTAAGAGGAGAAAAGAAATTTGATTAGAATGCAGAATGCGATGCGATATTCACCGTTCTAAAAACATACCTCACCTCACCTAAAATTTTGTCGGCCCCAACACCAGGGGAGCAGCTACATCTTTACTTATCAGTTTCCATCTTTACCGTCAGTGTGGTTCTCGTTAGGGAAGAAACGAGTGTCCAACACCTCATTTACTACAAAAGAAGAACCTTAGCCAACGTCGTGATACGATACTTGAACTTGGAGAAACTTGCTTTGGGATTGGTAGTGGCAACACGCAAAATACGACCGTATTTTCAAGGACATACCATCACCACCCGCACATACTTTCCTCTGCGCAACCTATTGCAAAAGTCAGATGTTTCGGGATGCATTACTAAGTGGTCGATTAAACTCGTCGAATATGACATCAAAAACGAACCCCGAACGGCGATCAAGGTGCAAGCTGTAGTGGAATTTCTCATAGATTTTTCGGCACCTCGGCCACTTGAGGAAGGCTCCAGCACCGCCAATAACGAACTGATGTGGGTATTGGAGGCTGATGGGGTGTCGAGCGACTCTAGGGGTGGAGTAGGTTTCCTTCTCAGGACTCCAAAAGGATAGAAAATCAAACAAGTATTCCTCTTCGAATTTCCAACAACCAACAACGAGGCAGAGTATGAATTAGTCATATGAGGTATGTGATTGTCTCGCATCCGTGGAGCCAACAAACTCAAGGTAAGATCATATTCACAAGTGGTTATAAATCAAGCTAAGGGAGAGTATGATGCAAAGTAGGAAGGAACCCGAACCTATCTTACAATTCTGAAAGACATTGAAGCTAAATTCCATTGGGTTCATTACGAGCAACTACCCCGCCTAGCAAATTTTGTAGTTGATTTTTTGGCAAAAACTGCTGGAGCAGCAGAACACCCACTCATGATTACACAAGAACACCTTAGCACCGCCCATTATCTCCAACCAACCACATTGTGTTTGATTCACAACTCTACCGACTGGAGGAACCAATACTCTTTATACCTCACCCGTGGAACATTACCATTAGAAAAAGCCCTCGCTCGAGCGTTACAGGTTCGCGCCACTAAATACTGCGTACTTGATGGGGTGCTATACTGAAAGAGTATGACACGTCCGTTATTGCACCACTTGAACAACGAAGAAGCTACCACGATTCTCTATTATTTACATTCGAGAGCGACAAGAGCTCATTGTGGCCACATAAGTCTTATTCGCGGGTTTATACTTGTTGGGTAATATTGGATAGAATTGGTTGCTGACGGAGAGAAAATCATACAATAGTGCCATGTTTGTCAACAATATGCCAACACCAGACATTTACCATGCGAAGCCATGGCAGAAAACCCCATACCCTGCCCGTTCGACAAGTGGGATATCGACCTCGTAGGCCTCCTGTCAATGGTTACCGGGAAAAGGCAGTACCTGGTGGTCATGGTGGACTATTTCACCAAATGGGTGGAAGCTAGGGCACTATTCAGAACCAGGGCTCAGAAGATATGCGACTTCATCCACCATCAAATCTTAACATGCTTTGGAATTCCCCAAATACTGATGACAGACAACGAACCACAATTTCGAAACCTAGTGCTCTCCATATTTTGCAAACATTTTGGCATCACTCAGTACTTATCCACCCCATATTACCCACGAGCCAATGGGCAAGTAGAGGTCACCAACCAGACTATTCTTGATGACATAAAAAAGAAGCTGGACTGAGAAAAAGTCAAGTGCCCAGATAAACTAGCTGAGGTCCTATGGGCTTACCGAACCACTCCCCATGCCGCTTCAGGTAAAACGCCATTCTTCCTTATGTATGGATCTGAGGCCGTAGTGCCTGCATAGGTTATCATCCCTAGTCACCAAGTGGAAAATTACTTGGAGGAATGTAATGAGTCTAACAGAGCAATCGACGTCGACCTAATTGAAGAATGACTAGACCAGGCACGTCTGTAAGTGGACCATTACAAAAGCTTAATGTGAGGGCGTTTTGACTTTAAAATTCGACCACAGACTCTACAAGTCGGCGACCTTGTTATGAAATAGGTTTTTCAAGGATCTGGAGATCAGAAGTCAGATAAATTAGGCCTTACATAAAAGGGACCTTACACGATCATCTCCAAGGGACACCAATGAGGATTTTGCCTCGCCGACCAGGATAGAATTTCCCTAAAACATCCTTGGAACATTAGCCACCTTAAATTATATCACTCTACTATGTAATGATTGATGCTCTGTTTTCCCTCTGGATGGTGCAAAAGGGTTTTTAATGACGCATCTACCTATATGTTACACTTAATGAAGTTTTATCGTTTTCACCAATCGAATATGTGTGTTATACTTTTTCTTTGAAACTCCGCAATAGGGTAACTGACCACACCTATGGGTTACCCAATCGGGGCCATACTATGGCATAATTAGAAATAATTTAAAAATTAATGACAAATAGGCTAATTGGCCACGCTTTTTTTGGCTATGTCACGGGCTACACTGTGCCCAATACCACACTACGATATTATTTAAGCGAATCAGTCCAAACCCATTGGGTTACGCAATTGGCCAAACAAGTCGTTCCACGAATCAGACTAAGACTAAAAAACTTATTTTAGTCACCAATGAGCCCCATTGTGCTTGATCTTGCAAAGATAATTTGAATACAAACAATCATAAGTATAAGTCAAATGTCTCCAAAACACCGCATCCATTAATACCATAAAATTTCAATCACAATGCGATCTCAACAATATAAATAACAAAAAACAAATACACAAAAGTCTAACAATAATTATTACACATTAAAAATCAACTAGGGATCCACAGGCACCTCCGAGGACTTCACGGTGGAAGCATCAAACACACTTGCCTTAACATTTTTTCCTTATCCAGCTACCAATAACTTCTGGAGCGGGCCCAGGTTAATCTGATGATTTAGTACCACTACGCCCGCCACCAATTTCATCTTATCCTTATGGATCATGCTCATTACTATATGTATCACTTGGCGCTCCCTCTCATCCAAATACGTCAAAGCCTACTTCTTCATAGCTGCTTGCTCATTCTTCCTCTTTTTTAGGCATTCACCAATTGCACATTCACCTCTGCCATCTCCAACATGGAGTTTGCTATTTTCTGTGCTTGTTCCTCCATCTTACTAGCCTGAATCACGTTATGATCAAGCAGTTTTGAATTCTAAGCTATTAAGGTATCGTTCTTTTTCACCAAGTCATTATTCTGAGTAAATAGCAAAGTCGTGCTGCTTACGATTTCTAGGCTACGCTTAACCCCACTTCCCTTTCATCCCGAATGTTGAGAATCTGCTTATGAAGCTCCTCATTCTCTTACATGACCTTATCCGCACGTTTCTTTGTCGTACCATAATAATTTTAAATCGCGCAAGCTCGGTAGTCAGACCTTGAATAGATAAAAAAAACGGCTCGAGCTTTTACTTATCTATCAACGTACAGTCAACACGAGACATCCGATGATAAGCGAGCGCATGCACGTTATATTAAATCTACTCTAACAAACATAAACTATCGGGCTTATTACAAAAGGAACACATATTCAAGGGTATAAAAAACATGAAACAAATGGAACACCACCAAAATAATACCTTCATCGCCAACTCAATTTGCCTTTGTAAAATTTCACTCATTAACATCGTATCATAAACTGTCGGGCTTATTACAAAAGGAACACATATTCAATTGTATAAAAAAATAGGAAACAAATGGAACATAACCAAAATAATACCTCCATCTCCAACTCAAGTTGGCTTTGTAAAATTTCGCTCATAGGCATCGTATTATAAAATGATAAGCCTGCACCATGGCGGAGCTAATCAATCATCATATGGGAAGCCCTCGGCATTACTAGCTTCAGCAAAGGGACACCCTCTGGAACTTGAAGTTCTTCCCCAGTCTTACTACCTTGACCTTACGATGGTAGATTCTCCGACACCACCCCAATCATAAGTGTCGAGCCCGACCCCAAACTGTGAACAAAGTTTTTCATCCAATGCGCCACCAAAGAGGTATATCTTTCTTATTTTTCTCCCCCCTACATCTTCAGCAGGTCCCTTAGGATACGAAACCTTCTCACCACCTTCATTCGCTAAAACTTCATGGTCGTTACTCATGGGTTTAACTTCCTCTATGAGCTAGGGTGCATGACTCTCATCATCGCCCAACTTACCACCAATCTCCACCTCATCTGCCATTACCATCTTCCTTTGAGAAAATGGTACAACATTAATCACGACTTTACTCTTCTTTGTTAGTGGAAAATTATCCACATCGTCCTCTACCTCATGAGGCGAGTAGTTCCCTCTCCAGCTTCTGTTTCCTCCACGACATTGGGCAATACCCCTTTAAGAACTTGATTGTCCACCTCTTCACTTTTGCCAGCATCGTCAAGTGTAAAACATGATCCACTTGTCTCCCGAGCTCTTCTTCATTGTGGTACCAACAAACCCAATCCATTATAGTTCTCTTCCTCATATCTCCATAAGGGCACACAACCTCTCCAATATCATTGCATTTCCCCTTCCACTCATAATCACCGATTCATCCTTCTAAATTTGTAACTCTGGAATCCGCCACAACCCGGACTTTAAATAATTCATTGCATAAAAAACTTGTGTTAGCTTCACTCCCCAGAAACCATTCGCAACTGTGGCCAGCTTTGCCAATAGACTTACCAAGCCCTTGGGTCGGCCCTCCTTGCACCACTCTTGATATTTACCTTCACCTGTTCACAAACAGGAAGATGGTTAAAACTCACATTCCTTTTTAAACTAAAACTTACACGACTACACCCCCCCCCTTTACATTCTGCCCTCCACCACTTTTCTAATTGTAAGTTCATCTTAGCACTTTCATGCTCCTAATTTCTAGAAACATAGATAAACCTATGTTTCCAGTTTTTTATCTGATGCGGGCAGATCTACAATATTCTTTGCCCCAGTCAATTACAGGTAAAAGAATGGTGACCGAGCTAGCTTTGACAATTCTACTGATGTTAACAGACCAGCTAGACAGATAGGTATCCTAAAAAACTGAGAATTCATCACTATGTTCAATAAAATTCTCCATCCATTTTTTGTCAACTAATTCACACGTATCCCAATAAAACTGAAAAAATCCCTAATCAACGGGGGCAAGGGAAGGCGCAAACCCCAGTCAAAGATAGTTGTATATAGGCATGCCTCGCCTTATTCAGTGGTATAAGGTTGGTCTCTTGCAACGAGTTCCTTAATCATTACATCATCAGGAACACCATACCTAGCCCTAAATTCTTGAAGAGAACCCTAGGTCAAATAACCCATATTTGGGGGTAATTTTTTAAAAATACTCTAAAAATTGAGAACTCTCATATTCTGACACCACAATTTCCACAGATTTCTTCCTCCCATCTTTCTTAGGCGCCATGATTCAACCAACGACAATTACCCAACAACGGTTATCAAAATTTGGTATCATCCTACTCTACGATGGCTCAATCTGAATCATAAGACGGCCCTTCCATAATATAATATCAAACGACCAGTCTCCTACAATATGGAGGGACATAATGCCCACAAACTAAAGGTATTATATTCTCTTAGTAAACCCATGGCACAATACAGAGTAATGAACAGTCTGAACACACTTGAAAACAAGTTCCCTCGATCATCCTCGACAACAGAGAGTACGCATCTACAACCCCTAGAAAGTATAAACGTTGATATCCAAGAGGCAAACTTATTTATTCTTCTTCATAATCGACAGTAATAAGGCACCAAACGTTTTCTCTCAAGCAAAGTACAAAATAAGTACAAATCGCTAAGAAGAAACTTCTCCTACTTTCTTTTCTTCTTAAATATATTTGGACTCTTAAAACTCAACTGCTACAAGACTTTAATCATTTTTTGGGAATATTAAACGACTAAGTGTTTTTCCAAATTTACTTGTTAGTGTACCAAATCTACTTTCACACGCCACCATCACGCGCTATCACATCACAATATTGACACGTCATCATAGCATTTTCTCCACATATACAACAAATTTAAGGTTTTATTCCGTCCAGTAATTGTTACACAATCACTTTATGGACTAGGGGAGCCCTGATAAGGTTGTATACACCATAAGCCCAAAAAGAGATGTGAAAAAGGTAATAAATGAACTTACCAAGCATAAACAAATCAGAGCGACCAGACTAGAGTCTGAGGTCGAGCTGACCAGGCCTAGGCAAGACAAAAAAGAAACGAAGGAAAGATGCGAGATACACCAAAGCACGATTGGGCTAAAATATTGATACATAACAGAGGCGATACAATCAGACATGAATCAAACCATTAAGAACTCAAGCAAGGCCGAACATAAAACCCACATGAAGACCGAGCGCACTCAAGTGAAATAAAATACCCAACGTGCATAGTAGAATATCGAGCATACTAAAGGCAGAGCTTAAGCCTTATAAGAGGATCAAGTGTACACAAGTAGTGCACAAGATGGAGCGCACCTAGGAGAATCGAGAACATCAGGAAATGATCGTCATTATTAACAGTCAAATGTATTGATTTGGTCAACCCACGAAGACCATATCTCCACAATATTGGGCGAGAATTTAGGACCATTAAAGATAGTTATGGTCAACGTGCGAAATTAATAAATCCACGTAATAAATAAAGTTTTAGCTGCCTCAAACTATATAAATAGGGGCCTATAGTGATGTAATAGGTCATCTTATGTTGCTTCCCAAATCAATAATAGCTTCACTATTTTGACATATAAGTGTTAGGGGTTTTTTCGTTAACATTAAGTACTTTAAAGACTTTTGATAAGATGTAAAGCCTCTATTTTGGATCTCACGGAATCAACTAACCATTTTCAATATCTATTTGCCTGTATAATCATCTTTGTTGCATATGCCTTTAGTAATAAAAAGTATATTTTTTTCATATTTTTTCAATCATATAATAAGTCATAATATGTTCCTCAATTACCATCATACATATCTCATATGCATCAATCTAACAATACATCTATATTGAATTTTAGAAAATACCACTTTTAGTCGTTTCGTATTCTGTTAACATAGTTTTGTTCGTCTTAAAAAAATAAAACCAATATTATTCATGGATATTCTTTAAAGTTATGGTTTGTAAGATATGAAATTTAAGAAAAACGGAAAAAACAAGAGAAATAAAAACGGTTTAGGGGTATTTTATACTATGAGGCGGTTATCTGTAAAAACTAATTTAACATTACGTGGTTATCCATACTTTATCAAATCTTGAGGGAGTTGTTATTGGTAAATAAGTTTGACGTTTGGTAGTTATAGATTACCCTTTTATATATAATATATTTGTAGACTTCTATAAAAAAAAAGGTAACAACTCAATTTTCTCTCTATATCGCTTTTTAAGGTCGGGAATAGACTAGTAGTAATAAGAAGATGCACGAGCTGTGACCTTATATACGTACGTTATTGGACGGGCGATAGGGATTTGGAAAATGTAGAGCTAGAAGAAAGAAAAGAAACATACTTTATATACGAAATTGAAAGATTAGGAATGAGAGTTCATAAAAGGCGATAGCCAGTCCCAAGGTAAGGAAGGGAAAGACAAGTTCGTCTTCCATCTTTTTCTCTCACTAAATGTAGGGTCATAACTCTTTTCATCTCTGATTTGGGGATTTTTTCTGTCACGCAACACAATCTCAATTATTAAGTGGGGTTTACTTCTTTATTTAATTCAGATACTCATATCATATTTCATCGATTTTGTGTCAAATTATTTTAAAACCGTTAAGGTTTTTCAATTATGTTTTTCATGAGAATGAGAATAAGTAGATATTTTATTTTTTAGTTCAGAGGAACATATCAGAAATGTTTAATGTGGTTTATATATGGTAATCTACTGATAACTACCCCGATACAAAATGAAGGACTCATAAAAACCATGACTTAAATAAAATATTGATAACCATCCCATTTTCGAACTTAGTACTCATATCAACCCCTGTTTTTTTCCAATATCCTTCCTACCCATTTTTTATTATGATCAATATTTTATGTGATTTTATATCTGTTATTGTTTTTATGAATTGTTTATTCAATTGGTAAATCATTTGTATTTTTTCTTTATCTTTCTTCATTTATCGAACGTTTATTTAATAAGTTTGGTGTTTTTTTAATTTTTTAGTTATTTTACTGTTGTTTTTATTATATGTTTTGTTTTAGTTATATTATAATTTGATTTTATATTTTCACGTAAATATTTTGACAACTACGTAAAAAATATTAATTTAGAAAAAGAAATTTGGCGGATTCTTCTTCTTCTGATTTTGTTGCGTAATTATGTACAATCTTGTTTTAAATTAGTTAGCGTGTCGGGTTGCGTAATTAAGTTATAATAGATTACGTAAAATAAAATTTGTTTTGAAAATACAAGTAAAACTTTTAGATGCGTAATTATGTGTTATTTGGTGCTCATTTACTTTATAAGTGGTTCCATAAAACGAATTTACGTTTATATTTAGCTATGTAAGACATAATTGTAAAAAATTATAAAAAGAAAATTAATACTACATGCATAAAATATTATAGTTTAGAGACATATAACTTTTACAAATAAAATATTTGTTGTGAATTTAACATACCAATATTTATTTGTATTAAAATGGTAAAATAATAAACTAAATATTTCATTTAGCACAGTCGTTTGTATATTGTTTAAGAAAATATAAATACAAATCAAATAATGTTATATTGTTTTGTAATTTGGTTGTGAATTAGTCAATGTTTTTTGTGTTGTGTAATTATGTGTTACTTGGCTGTAGATTTACTTTATAAGTGATTATGAAAAAAAGTGTTTGATTTTTGAAATTGGAAATAATATATTTTGGGGGGTGCAAAAATTTGAACAAAAACTTTATAATTCAAACAAACTTGGTGACCTATAAACTGATGATGAATCATCATAACTATTGGAGCTAGACTTATTATGAGATGATACAACAATAAAAGAAGCCATTTTATTATGATCAACCTTAATTTCTACGTAAAAGGTTTTAGACCAAACGATAAGTAATTATAGTTTGCTTCTTTTTTTGTTGAACTAATTCATTCTAGATAGCCCTTTTATAGTTATTGCTTTAGTAATGATGATTTATCTACTTTAATCATCCAATAAAACGTTACTAATAAGTGAAAATATTGATAAGATAAAATATATAGGAAAATGATAATTTATATCCACTTTAATAGTTTTTTAATTATACATTTTTTATATATGAAAGTAAACATTTTATATTGAGGGTACGGATTTATGTTATAGTTGGTTACATAAATAAAGAACTCTTGAGAAAACATACTACTCTAATTAGGTTGAATAATTACATTTTTAATTGGGTGTGAATTAACAACTTTGGTTGCGTAAATACAAATCTGTTAATGAAATAATACAATTCTAATTTGGGGGTGTGAAATTATGTTTTAATTGGTAACAAATTTATGTTATAAATGGTTGCATTTGTGAAATAACAATACATAAATTAATGGTCAAAATTTATTATTTCAAACAAAAAAAGTGTAGTTTTGAGACATACAACTTTTACGAAAAAAACATAGTTAAGAAATAAAATAAATATTTTCATACTCTTCTGTTTGACGCACAATCTTCTTATATTAGATGAAAGATGTGCTTCCGAATGTTTTACAAAATCTTAATTTTCTTTTATTAGTTATTCAACATAATCTTTAAGACTAATATTAATTTGTTCATTGATTGTTTTTTTAGTTCTTCAATTTGTTTAAAGACGTCTTCCGATATATCAACATTTTCTGAATGCAAGATAAAACAAATATTAAAGTTTTGTCAAACCATGGTTGCGTTATTACGTGCAATTTTGTGTTGTGAAATATTGTTTTTTTGATAAATTAAACATGATTGTGTATTTTTGAGTAAATTGATTGTGTATTTGTGAGTAAATGAGTTTCGTAATGGTAAGTAAATTCGGAGCGAATTCAGTTATTCTGAAAAATAAATGAACAAATCATTTAATTCTTCGTGAGTAGTTTTTAGTTCTCTAGGATCTGAGATGTATTCGGAAGTCCCGATGTTGAGGATACTGATTATTTTATTATTTTTTATTTATATGACACAATTCAAATATATATACATTAGTGTTTACACTAAATTCTTTTTCGATGGAGTAAATACGTACAAGTTAGTTGTGAAAAAAGAAAACAATCATCCACAACCTTTAAATAGGTACACAAGTAGTTCATAGTTTACTAATTGTATTTGTTTCTATGTAAAAATGTATAAAAATTATTGAATCAAAACATGAATAATTTTTAGGTCAAATATATAATTACAAACATAAAAATTGAAAAATTAAAGACAAAAAATTATTGCTTTTATCGTGACAACCTTATTTAGTAGTTGATTTATGCTTAAATATTTCAGTATTTATTGGAATTTTTTTCAAGAATCTATAATTTGATAAATTTGAGTGTTTTGGATTTAGAAATAGAGAAAAAAAGTATACTGAGAAAGCTAATTTATTTTGTATTTATGTTTCATACACAAAAAGTATTGGTGGAAGATTTTATGTATGAGGTTGTTATGAGTAAACTTCAAAAACAAGATGGTTATCAGTAAATCGATTTAAAATGAAGTCATTATGAATAATATTTATTTTTATATACTTGTTTATAGAATAATTTTTTTGATTGGTTGTAAACTTGTGATGTTACTTAATAGTAATTGTCGAAGAATATAGAGGATATTCTTGAACATTGGATCTCACTTTGGAAAATGTTTTTATGTATTTTAGTTTGTTTAGATTGATAAAAGAATTTTCATTTGTATTCATGTTCATTTTTACGGTGGTGGATGAGTGTAATTATATTTTTTAAAAGAAGTTATTATAAAATATATTATGATTTTAAATATTTATTACCTCAAGTAGTTTTTTTGATATAATAAAAGGTAAGTTGCTGATAACACCTTCATTTAAAATATATTTAGTGATAACCACATTCAAGAGTGATATTTTTGGAGAATTTGTTTTTAAGACTACTATTGCATCCCAATTACCCATAAAATTTACATCTTTAACACCATCCAAGTTAATTTATTTTAAAAAACACAAGTTTTTTCATCACAAAAATGTACATATTTTTTACAACTACAAAAAGTTAGTTGTTATGCACCCAATTAACATTTATTTTCACACATATAATAGTTATATTTTGTTTTTTCACCCAATTAGACTTATTTCGCAACCAAAAGTCTTATTTACACATAGAGTCATCCTCCTCTCGCAGATATCCAACAACTAAGATCATGACCAATAACAATCCTAGCCAACAACATCATCATCGATAGAATACCTTTATTACAAGGTACAAGAACACATTCTTCAAGTCAAACCCTACATAACTCAGACAAACAAGAAGAGATAAACATAGATACCCCACCTCTGATTACGTCAAACGGCTCTCGGACTGTTATTCCATGATCAATCACCCAATTCTTGACCTTTAGAACCGATCCCACATTCGAACACAACTCAATCCACCAAACAACGATAAATCCCCAACCAAGATCCCTCATTTATACAATTCTGATAAAATCATATGCTGAAGTCACCATAAACTTATCTAAAGATACCACACATGACAAAGTAAGGATTAAAGATAAAGGTGACCACATATATGTTAAATTTCATGAACATGATAAATTCTTTATGTGAAGCTAATGCAAAACTTACTATGAGAGGAAAGTTTTCAAACGGGAGGCCACCCATGACATATATTCATGATTTCTTTAGATCCTTTGGCTTTATAGGATAATTTAGTCTTACTTTATAGGATCCCCACCATATAATGATTGAATTGGTCCGATAAGATGACTTCAAAAATATTTGAAGACGTAATGTTTGGAAAATTAGACAACTCACCATGCGATTACTTAAATGGAATCCTAATTTTTTATCCTAAAAGAGAATTCTCCATATCACCAGTTTGGATTTCACTTCCAAACATTCCTTGTACAATGAGGAGACAATTACGGTCATAGACAATGTTTTTGGAAATCCTTTTAACAGTATAAGTACCACAAAAGAACGGAGCCATGTACAATTATTTTAGGTCATGGATCGAGTTTGATCTATCTAAGACATTATTGACCAAACCTTGGATTGGAGTCGGAAACTCAGATGGATTCTGGCAAGAAGTAACCTATGGTAGCAAACTCAACTATTTCTCTGAATGCTACTATATCGGCCATAAAAACAAAATTGTAGAAAAGTTATGCACCACAACACATCCCAAGTATTAACTACTCAACAATCTCAAACCACCTCTAATGCAAAACAACTTGAGTCAACAACACAATGAAAGCCAAAGCTAAAGTCTATAATAGTAAAAAAGCAACCAAATACACTATAGACAACACCAACTCAGACAAATCAATGATAAGAAACAAAGGTAAAAATATATCCTATCAATAAAGTGAACAACTCAGTTCATCCAACAACTTACCCATCCTTAAGACTTTACCAATCGCCAAACCACCAATAACCATTAATGATAAAATAGATTTGAGTCAAACCACAAGAAACACACAAAATAACCACATACCTGAGATACATGAAGTATAAATACTTGAAGCTTTGAATTTCATAAATATAAGTACTGATAAGGGAATAATTTGCCAGAATTAATAATAAAGAGTTAATTGTGAATAGAGGGAAATTAATGTGACTATAATAGCATTTGTTGCTTATTAGAGGTTAATTTGTAAACAATGTATTTGATGAAGGACCAAAAGAGAAATAAAACAAGCCCACCAAGGACATTAATGGGTCCACCCTTCCCTACTATAAAAGGAGACCCATTATTCTTGGTAGGTGGGACATTATACAGGATAATATTCTCTTTCCACTTTCTCTCTACACTCTCTCTAGTCACATCAGGTCCAAGATCCAATAATCTTCCTAGTCATTTATTCTCTCATCATTGGCGCCGTCTGTGGGAACACGTGATACCAAAAAGGAATATTTTTCTTTGAAAATTGCGATATGATCTTAAAGGATGAATGACGAAGCTGTCGAAGAGAGGGTCGGGAGAGAAGTAGCCCGAGCCGTTTCGTTATCTGGAGGCGAAGAAGCCTCGGGTCTGGAGTATTACCTCCAGGGTCAGGACAAGCGTTCGACCCTTATCATGACCAGGAGACAGCTCCTGGAAGACATTGCCAGATTAAACACTGAGAGAGAACAGGCGTTAGATGAGAAAAGGGTTCGGGAAGGAAAATGTAAAGAACCACTCACAGATAACCGCGACGGAGCCAATCCGACTACGAGATATCGCATCGAGGCCCGACCTGTTAGATATTATCGAGAGCCTCGTCCAAAGGATGGGCAGAACGCCAGAGAGGAGCGGTACCCTGAAGATAACTGCGGCGTCTCCACCGATTACACTTCGGATGACTCGTCAGGAAGGGAATACCGACGTCGGGAAAGGTTGAACAAACGCGCACAGAAAAACCGTTCCCCACGCCGCGGGGGACCCCGGTCAGACTCTCCTAAGTACAAGAAAGGTAGCACCGAAAAACGAACACCAGTGTCGTTTGAGAAAGAAGAAATGCTAGTAGGCAGCAGGGAAGAGCGGGTAGCGCCGCCTCAAGTCCAGTGGAAACCTTCAAACAGCCAGAATTAGGGGTACCGAACTAGCAGCCAATTCATCAACCCCGGGGATGACGGTCTCTACGGGATTCAGACGGAAGGGCTCGGAGGCCGAGCGTTCGGATTCGGGATGAATTGGAGAGCTTCGTCGTTGTCCGACGAGATATTATCGGGGCATCTCCCGAAGAGGTTTGATATTTCCAAATTGGAAAAGTATGACGGAAAGAGGGACCCGGACAACCACTTGGAAGCCTTCAAAAACTTCATGTTGAGTTTCGACAACGACGATAAGCTCTTATGTCGGGCGTTTTCGATGACCTTCCGGGATCGGGCGTCCAAGTGGTACAACTGGTTACCACAAGGTTGTATCAAAAACTTCGGGATGTTCTGGACAATGTTTAGACAACACTTCGTCGGAAGCAAGAGTTTCCGAGCTAATGGAGACACCATCATGAACTGTAAGCAGAGGCTAGGAGAGAGCCTCAGGGAATATACCAGGCGTTTTATTGACGCTAAAACCGACATGGATCATTGCGAGGAAAATGTGGCGCTGACCGATAAAGCAAGCGGTGACTAAGAAGCAAGCATTTACTTTTTCCGCCCTTCTGGCTCAAATATAAAAACAGATACTGATCGAAGAAACTGAGGCATCCGAGCTGGCGGCAAAAATTCAGTAGAGCGCGCAAGCATCGGTCGTGATAAGACAAGGGGCTCAATCCAGCTACGTTCAGCAAGCTCAGCCGGTCAGCACGATACCTCCGACCCAATCCTTGCCAGCCAAGCCCGCGGCTCCCCCGAGCCAAAAAGCAAAACAAACAAATCAAGTGGGTTCACGACCCTTGTCTAATAAATGGATCTGACCCACTTACTTCGCTAACCTGACAGAATGTGTGTCTTCGATCTACGAAAAGACTAAGAAGAGCGGGATGTATCGGAGGCCTTTCCCTATACCAACGCCTCGAGAGCAGCGGAACAACCGGTACTGTCGCTACCATGAAGACGTAGGGCACGATACAAAGGATTGCATTGCCCTTAAAAAGGAAATACATATGTTGATGGAGCACGGGAACCTCCTAGAATACGTGAAAAAGAAAGCTCAGCAGAATACCACGTCGAGAGAGACCTTCACGATACCGAAGCCCGAAACCACCATGACCATTTCCGAAGTCACCGATCCATTTGACGTTTCAACCGAGTATCTCGACCCAGAAGCAAACCGCAACATCATCGAGATCGTTCAAGAAGGAGCTACGGGGAGTACTGGGAATGTGAGAAACCTTTGCAAAATTTTTGAGTCATTGACTATTTTTGGTGGAGACTCTATGGCAGGCACCACGTATTCCTCTAGGAAACGGCATATCGTGAATTTGGCTACGCAGTTGGAAGCTCGGACCAACCCTCACTCAAAAGGTATCCCTTCACCGATCCTATATTTTGACGACGATGACATGAGGGATATAGTCGGCCCTCATGAAGATGCCATTGTGATCGGGGCGACCATTGCGGGGGAAGAGGTCCAGCGTATTCTGGTAGATACCGGTAGCTCTGCCAATATAATTTTCGCATCCACCTCCGCAAATTTCAGGACAACTCCGGTCATTATGCAATCAGACCTAACCATCGTAGGGTTTACGGGTTCGGGAGCAGACGTAGTAGGGGAGTTCAAGGGTATCGTTCAGTTAGGCCGCGGGCCGTTTAAGAAAGAGGTCACAGTGTTATTCGTGGTGGTGGACGCCCCGGCTTCTCACAATGTTATTTTTGGCAGATCATGGTTATCACGAATGCATGCGATATTGTACATTGTTCATCAATGTTTGAAATACGTGGTCGGAAACAACGTATGCATAGTCCGGAGCAGGCAAAGAGCAGCGCGGGAGTGTTACCGAGCGGCTTTGGCGCCCAAAAGGATCAAGAGATGACACAAGCACGGGACTAGCAATTAAAGGGGCTTCCCTCGGGGTCGTTACCTGTTGATGATCCTAGGGAAGCTCCTGGTTTCTTAACCACCGATGAAGAATGTGAACAACACACATTTACCGAAGGGAGGGTCCTGCAGATCGGAATCCAGTTGTCGCCAACCTTCAGGGAATAGTTATAATCTTTACTACATGAGAATTTAGATTTATTTGCATGGTGCTCAAAGGACGTGACGGAATTCCAGAGAGCTACATGGTTCACAAGCTAACTATCAACAAGAACGTCAGACCCATTTCCCAAAAGCGTCGGGCTTTTTCCCCAGAAAAGGCAGAAATCATTCTGCGAGAGGTCTAAAGGATGTCAAAGAAGGTCGGGCTTACCGACATGACTCCGCCTAAGAATGTCAAAGAAGTCCGGATATTAACCGGGCGTCTCGCGGCTCTAAATCGGTTTATCTCTCGATCGTCTGACAAGTGTGCTCTATTTTTTCAGGTCCTGAGAAATGCCAAGAATTTCGTTTGGAGAGCGGATTGTGATGAGGCCTTTTTGGGAATCAAGACTTATCTATCATCTGCAAACCTTCTCACAAAGCCTCTGATAGGCGAGATGCTTTTCCTTTACATAGCAGTTTCAGATTCCGCGGTGAGTGCGAAATTGATCAGCGAGTCAGTAGCGGCCCCCAAAGCGGTATATTTCGTGAGCAAAAGTTTACTGGACGCAGATCACGGTATCTAAGACTGGAGAAGATGGCCTTGGCATTAGTAACCGCGGCGCGAAAAATGCGGCCATATTTTCAAGTGCACCCCATTGTTTTCTGCACCTCGTTTCCACTCAAGTATGTTCTTCAGCGCCCGGACATGTCAGGGAGAATGTCTAAATGTTCGGTCGAATTGGGCGACTTCGACATCAATTTTGAGCCACGAACAGCCATTAAGGGCCAAGTTTTGGTTGATTTCATAGTAGAATTTCATTCCGACCGCCCGGACCAAAACGCACCCTCGGGACCAGCCGAACCAAATGAATGGACCGTCCGCACTGATGGGGGATCAAACGTAAATGGCTACGGAGCTGATGTACAGATAGTCACCCCCAACGGGCATAAGTATGCATCAGGCAATCCGATTTGGTTTTCTCACTTCTAACAACGAGGCCGAGTATGAGGCCGCCCTGGCCGGTCTACGACTAGCCCAGGTATGTGGAGCTAAGCAGGTACGCCTCGTTAGTGATTCTCAACTTTTGATAAATCAAGCTTCGGGAGCCTCGGAAGCCGGAAAAGAACATCTGGTTCAGTACTTAGCCGCATTAAGGGTGTTAGCTGCATCATTCGTTAAGATAACATATGAACACGTCCCAAGAGCCAAGAATGCGGTAGCCGACTCTCTAGCGTCGGCCTCTTGCTCAAACAATTACCCCTCGATAACCGAACAAGAAAATTCGTCAATCATAGAGAGGAAAGAGCTGGATAATCGGCCTGAAATCACTTGTCAGGTGTCTTCGGTAACTATGTCGGATTGGCGACGGGACATCATTGCTTTCCTAACCGAAGGTTTGTTGCCAGACGATGGCGCGTCGTCCCAAAAGGTGCGCAACAAAGCCCGAGGCTACGTTTTATTGGGCGACGTTTTGTATAAAAAATCGTTCAGCCGACCCTTACTAAGGTGTTTGGGGGTAAATGAGTCGCAAATCATTGTGTCTGAGTTGCACGACGGGGAAGGCACGGCCCACTATGGTTACAAGGCCTTGATAAGAAGAATTTTTCTCGCCGGATTTTATTGGCCATCGATAACGACAGATGCTCAGCAGATCGTAAAAACCTGCGACACTTGTCAAAGATTTGCGTAGGCAATAAACGTGCCCGCGACGCCTTTAGAATCTATATCTGAAGGATTACCCTTTGACCGATGTGGAATCGATCTTGTAGGGCCGTTACCAATGGCGTCTGGTGGGAGACAAACTATCGTGGTGGTCGTAGACTACTTCTCCAAATGGGTTGAAGCCGAACCATTATCTGCCACCAAGACTAAGGACACCATCATATTTATTTGGTCCAATATCTGTTGTCGGTTCGGGGTACCCCAGAAGCTCACCATGGATAACGGACCCCAATTCGACAGCAGAGAGATGAAATCTTTTTGCACAACTCACAGAATTAGGCAGTGTTTTTCCGCCCCATTCCACCCTCAAGCAAACGGGAAAGTCGAAGTCCCCAACTGGACAATTTTGGACGGCCTCAAAAAGAACCTCGAAGGAAAAGCTGGCAAATGGCCAGACTATTTGCATGAAGTATTGTGGGCTTACCGAACTACGCCTCGGACGGCGACTAAAGAATCACATTATGCTCTGGTCTATGACATGGACGCGGTCACTCCGACAGAATCTATCTTTCCTTCCTTTAGGGTCGGTACCTATGACGAAGACGCAAATGGAGGTAATAAATAGCTAGCCCTCGACCTCATCGAGGAAAAACGGAACCGTGCCCAGCTAAATTCTCTGCACTATCAAACCCTAATGAGGAGTCGGTATGTGACTAAAGTACGACGACGGGAATTCAAGCTCGGGGATAAGGTTTTTAGACGAGTTTTTCTGCATACCAAAGACAAAAGCCTCGGTAAGCTCGCCCCAAACTGGGAAGGGCCATACGAAGTGATAGAGAAGGTCAAGAGCGAGACTTATCGTTTTCAAGATAAACTCGGGCGTTCATTAAGGCTACCATGGAACATCGAGCACCTGAAATTGTACTTAGAGTAATTTCATATTTTGTAAACTCGGACTTATTTGTGTAAATATTTTTTGGGTCAGGGGATGCACTCTTTCCTACCTCGGTGGCACGAGAAGGTTTTAATGAGGCATCGATAACGCCCGCCCCTTTTAATCAAAAATATTTTGCCGAAACCATAGTTGAAGTGTTACAGAGGACTCGGTCAGCTGACGAGCTGATCGACGAATCGTTTTTAACAATCTTGACTACTTTACAGAACCTTCATCGGTTTTTCAGCTTTCGAACTGATCTACATCTTAAATTCCCGACCCTATGGGAATATTTTCAATTTTACATTGATCAACAGAACCTTTATCGGTTTTTCAGTTTTCGAACTGATCTACATCTTAAATTCCTGACCCTACGGGAAAATTTTCAATTTTACATTGATCAACCGAACCTTCATCGGTTTTTTAGTTTTCGAACTGATCTACATCTTAAATTCCCGACCCTACGGAAAAATTTTCGATTTTACATTGATCAACAGAACCTTTATCGGTTTTTCAGTGATCAAACTGATCTACATCTTCAATTCCCGACCGTTATATTTTGACGAACAGAACTTTCACGAGTTTTTTTTAGTAACCGAACCAATTACATCTCAAAGTTCCGACCCTCACAAAACCATTATAAATGCAACATTCACAAAAATACAAGTACGAATGAAATATTGATTGTCTGAAAATTTTGTTTACAGAAAAAGTTTATAGGGGATTCCGCAGTCCCCACATTAACAGGTCTTAAACAACAAAATACAAAAACATAAAAATCAATGACGTCGGGAATCAAGCATCTTCTTCCTCCGACTCGGTGTCATCCGATTCGTCATCTTCAAAAACAACACCAGAAGGGCGGTCGTCTTCTAGAACGTACAGCCACATTGACCCGAGGGGAAGGTCAGGGAAGCGATGATGGAAATACAGCACGTATGCGGCCTTGGCCTCTGCCATCTCCTTCTCCATCCATTTCTTGCATTTGTCAGCAAACAGAGTATTAGTCGTCTTCAGATCAGCGATCTCCCGCACCAAGCCCGCGGTACGATCCTCCCCGGTCTTCATGACCTGCTCCAAAGCTCCCTCGGTCTCCTTGAGACGTTCCTCTGCCAATTTCTGAGCTGCTTTAGCCTTCCGCACCTCCTCTTCCAGACCGGTAACTTTTGCCTCTGCGCCCGACAGCTTCCGGCTCAGTTCCCCTGCCCGACGTTCTTTCAGGGCCAAGGGCACAAGCATGTTGTACAGGGAAAGGTCTAGTCCGTCAGTAATCTGCAACGGAAAAGTGTCCGGGCTCCCGGGCACAGACAGCACCGGAAGCTTCGTGCCACTCGACGACGCCACGGCATGTTTAGAAGACTTCGGTGGACTAGCATCGTCAGGAATCACCACTACGGGGTCGACCATCGAACCACCCTTAGCCCCCTATACTGGTCGAACAACTCCGGAACAGTAGCATTATCAGCACCCGCAGCAGACCCGCTTTCTTTCCTTGCGCGCTTAGGCTTCCTGGCCTGAACCCCCTCTGCGTCGGCCTTCCCCTTTTGTTTCTGCGCCAGCTCCTGCGTCTGATCGGCCTCCCCACCCTCGCCAGCAGCTTCATCCTGGTGCCCCTTCGCAGCCGCCTCCTCAGCCCCGGCATTGTCTTCCTCGACATCATCGTCAGATTTCGGGCGCTTGCTAGGCACTTTGTTGCGCTTTGGAAGAAATAGATGCGCATTCGGCGCATCCGTCTTTGCGATCAAGTCCTCCACACTCGGGGGCAGACGCAGCTTCTCAATAGTGAGCACCTCTGACAAGCAACGCCAGAGGTTACTCATAATGAGATTGGTGTTTTCAAAGGCCCGGTGCATTGCCTGACCCCAATGCTTCTTGGCATAGTCCTTCAACACTTGGAAGGTGACTTTTCCCGATTTAAAGTAGTCCTTCTTCAGCCCCTGGACGAACTCCTTCGATACTACACAAAGGATCGGTTCAATATAAAAAAAGAAAAAAAGAAAGAAGCTTACCATCGGGAACCCAGGTTCGCAGCAATTGCCTCGGGTTCTCCTTACTGTAAGGACGGCCATTTTCCCAGCAACCGCTAAGGAAGACGAAGCGATGCTTCCAACCCTTGTCGCCCTCAAGAAAATCATTTACTATCTTCCATGTATTTGCCAGAGAAGAATAGAAGAATGGGGACTTGGGAGATTTCGACAGCCCGGACATGGCTATGTACTCCTCCATGGGCATGACCCGACCTGAAAGGCGCGAGGCTATTATGCAGGACATCAGCGTGTACCATGCATTGGGAGTCAGCTGAGAGGGGCAGATTTTGAAAGTTTTGAAGTACAGAGCAATCTTAGGATCCAGAGGGAACCTGAGGCCCCAATTGAACAGCTCGGTGAAAACCACAATCTCTCGTGACCGAACGTGCACGAGAGTCTCTCCAGGAACAGGAAACCGAACAGTAACGCACTTCGGAATGCCCCAACGGATCAGCAGCTCTTCTTTCTCGGCAACAGGGAAGTAAAGATACTTGCCCTCAAAAAGAGAGATAACATTGCTCGCGGGTAGCCAGCGATGATACGTGGTGGTTATGACCGCCTCAATCTCCTCGGGAAGCAGCTCCTCAGGAGGGGCAGCGGCATTGCCAGCAGCAGCAACACCGTCTTCTGCGGGCAGAACGTCCACCTCTAATTCTTCGGTATTTACTACCAGAATTTTGCCGGAACTAAGGGCGGTGGCGGCGCCTGGGTCGGATGGTCGAACAAGGGGGTCCGTAAGGCCAGAACTGCTGCCAGTTTGTGCTAGATGAGCCTCGTTTTATTGCTGACGAGCCCGTTCGGGATCCAATTCTGTAGGTGTCAGTGACCGTTGATTAAGACCTAAAAAAGTGACAGCAGTGTTAGTACCGGTTCGGTATCCCCGTATGGAAGGATTAAGCTGAACCACCTCAGGAGAATTACCTCCCGTGGCAGAAGTTGGAGAGCTGGTTTCCCCCATAGAAAGAAATTTGGCTTTGCCGCAGCGTCGGGGCGGAAAATGGAGCGGAGCAGCGTAAGAATTGACTGAAGAAAGCGTCGGGAGATTTAATCGAGCAATTGGGGAGCGTGGAGAGCTGCTGCTAGAAATGAATGACAATGGGCTCTGGGGTCCGAGCACCGGATGGTTCGGGCAAGGTAAAGGACTCGGCGGGGATTCGGTCAGTAAGAACAGGGTCGTGGGGCTGCGGTACAGGCGTGAATGGCTTGGTGTCAGAATTCCAAATTAATCCCGCACGTCGGTATTCTTCAACGCGGTCACCAATGCTAGCCCAATCTACAAAACCGAACACCGGTCCTTTCTTTTTCTTTTTCGGTTTCTGCTTCAGCACCTATGTCTCATAAAACAAGCTCTCTCTGTCTAGAAAAATCTGGACAGCACTTTCTCTCTCTAGAACGCCTCTAAGAGAGAGTTTTATTTATGAGGTATTTATAGGCAACCCCACCTAGCCGTTGCATGAACCGGGAAGTCCAAGCGACACAAAGCAGCGGGAAGTCGAAAGGTCTCCTTAAGAGATTGTGCTGACAAGCACGCGTCGAGTTAGCAGTCAACACGTGTCGTTTCTCTTCTGACACGCACGCTAACCCTATACTAGCCATCTCAGACGAAGACGCTAGATGGTCCACCATAACCCGATTCACCCCTCAAAGTCGGGCTACCGGCCTAAGCCCATGGAAAAGCCACCAAGAGGGTTCGGAAGCAAACCCAAGGTGACTCATAAGCCACGTCGGGACTAAATTTAGGTGGAGGAAAATGTCCGAGCCCGGTTGCCTGATAAGACTTAGAAGGTTGGACAACAGCTGGCAGAAAACCTCCATGCCCGAACGATTGATAGGCACCTTGAGGGTCGGACACGTTGGAAAGAAGGGGTCTGGCCCGGGTAGACCAACCATCAGTCCAGAGGGTAAGGGACGGCAACGTTCTGACTTGATTCCTTTACAAGTCTTCGTTCTCATTGCTCTCGAAGACTGGGGGGCTACTTATAAGGGAATAATTCGCCAGAATTAATAATAAAGAGTTAATTGTGAATAGAGGGAAATTAATGTGACTATAATAGCATTTGTTGCTTATTAGAGGTTAATTTGTAAACAATGTATTTGATGAAGGACCAAAAGAGAAATAAAACAAGCCCACCAAGGACATTAATGGGTCCACCCTTCCCTACTATAAAAGGAGACCCATTATTCTTGGTAGGTGGGACATTCTACAGGATAATATTCTCTTTCCACTTTCTCTCTCTACACACTCTCTCTCTCTCTCTCTAGTCACATTAGGTCCAAGATCTAATAATCTTCCTAGTCATTTATTCTCTCATCAAGTACCATACAAATGAAAAACAGAATTGATTACTAGGTGTAAACTAAAGCACATTATCAAACCAGAACATAGACTTCTGTGCAATCGAGAAACCTATGATAGATGACATTCACCTACCTAAAGATTACAAGAATTCATGGATACCACAACGACATTACTAATATCACTAAAAATATTTGGATCTTATGGAAGGATGAGTTTGTCATTCAAACTCTAGAAAAATTTAACTAGACCTTACATATATAGGTCACCCACACCATACTAGACAAAGCCTTCCCAGTCGCAATATTTTATACAAAATTCACTAAGGATACAAAAACTTGCTTTATGGAACAACCTTTCAAACATTTATGATCTTACATATAGAATAAATAATGTTGGAGGATTTCAATGCCATCACTAATCATTCTGAACAGTTATCTTGTTCTTCTATATTTTTTAGGAGCATGGATGACTTCAATAACATTATAAGTAAATATAATATCTCTGATGCTGGATGCTCTGGTTCCAAACTCACTTAGACCAACTCACACAAATGAAAACGCTTGGATAAGGTGCTACAAAAAAATGCAGGGTCAAACTACTTTGATAACACCTCAGTTAAACACCTGGCTAGAGCTGGATTTGACCATAAATGTTTTTTGTATTACTATTTCAAACTACTCAAACAAACCTAATAATCATTCAAGTCCTTTAATATGTGGAATTTCCACTCAAACTTCTGAAGTATGGTAGATAAAAGCTAGAATGAAGATATGTTTGGCCTTCCTCTTCAAATTGTTTGACATAAATTAAAAATACTCAAAACTAACTTAAATACTTGGAACAAAGATAAATTTGGAAACATCTTCAACACAATTGATCAATCTAAAGAAGAAGTTAAATTTCTTGAAAACTTCTTTAAGCAACCAAATCTTGAAGATAAAATTAAGCTGGTAAAAGCCCATGCCATTCACCTTCAACTACTTATCAGGTAAAACTCATTATAGGAACACGATTTAGTGTTAATTAGATCAAGAATGGTGATAGGAATTCAACTACGTTCCATAACTATGTAAATAAGAAAAGAAGAAAAAGTTAAATCTGATGAGTCCAGACGAGTTCACTACTACTCACTGAGAAATCCGGACAAGGGAAATTTGGACAATAAGTGCCCATTGAACTATCCGGACATGACAAAAGTATTAAATAACTAAACACCTTTTGACTAAGCTAGGTGCTAATCAACTGATTAAGTAAATAGGTCGTTAAACTTGACCCGATTTCATAACTTGACCTGAAAGCCCATGGGTCCAAAATTATGGGTATAAATACCCAACTACTTTCATTAATGAAGTTAATGAACATTTAATACAACAAGACAGCTTAAATCTATCACTATAAAACACCCAAACATTTAATACCCTTTAAACTCTCCAAAACACTTGACAAGATTACCCTATGCTTAAAATAAACCACATCAAATTGGCGACCATAGTGGCAGGAGAAGGTGCCTGAATCTAGCATTCAAAACCAGAAAAAAAACTGATTCGGATGGATCCAGACGAGCAACCAGTGCCACCACATTTGGTGGAGGTTGTGGGAGAAAACAATGAGTACACGACCGAAGAGCGAGACAGGTTGAAAGCTGAAATAAAAGCGTCGAGGGCCACTAAAAAGGCATAGATGGGTTTAAAAGAAAAGTCAAAAACGTCAGCCATTCACCATACTGACAACCCAATGGAGAACGACCCATCAGCAAAGAATCATTTGAGCACAAAAAATACCCATGTCAGTTTTAAGAAATCTCATCGGTCTAAGCCGGTGGAGAGCTCAGAATTGAGTCGTCCAATAGTTCCTCGAGTGAGGATGAGCTTGAGGAGTCTTTGTCATCAAGCAGTGATGAAGGAAGGTCCAGAAAGAAACAAAAGCTAGTTAAAAATATTCAATAAAGAGAGATATGCATGGGAAATTAAAAAGGCATTTGGGAAAAGGGTCATCTCATAGCCACAGTCATAGCCATAGACATGTGGATCTGTTTCTGATGGATACTTTTACTTTCCATGATGAGCCATCTATTTTTGCAACACATAATGAAGACACGGTATTTAGTCGTGGTCGAAATTGGATGAAATCGCCATTGTCATCCGAAATATTGTTCGGAAACCTTCCTAAGAGGTTTGACAATACTAAAATAGAGAAATATGATGGGAGCAAAGATCCGGACAACCATCTGGAACAATTTAAAAAATTTATGATGAATTTTGATGATGATGACAAAATTCTATGTAGAGCCTTCTCCCAATATTTTATGGGAAGTGCTTTGAAATGGTACAACATCTTACCACAAGGTTGTATCAGAAACTTTAATACGTTTTGGGTGGCCTTCCGAAGGCAATTTGTGAGGAGTAAGGAGGTGAAGGGAAATTGAGATACTATTATCCATTGCGCTCAAGAGCCGAATGAGTCACTAAAAGACTATATAAGCCGATTCGTAAACACTAAAAATGGGTTAGCTGATTGCTTTGAGCAGGTAGCAATAGTTTCTTTGAGACAAGGGTTAAACCCTGGGAATCTGGCTGATTTGGTAACCAGGAAGAAGGCCATGACCTAGGGCTGTTTGCTGAATCAGGTGGGAAACACAAATCAACGTAGATGAAACAAAAAAGACTAGGGTACACATGCAAGTGAGGTCTACCTCATCTGCTCCAAACCAGAACCAGTCTGGATACAAGGCCAAAAAACCGGACAAGGGCACAATAGGGTCAAACAGACTAAATCCCACCCAACTCCAGCTCAAAGCCAACAATCTAGAAATAAGCGAGGGCCTTGGGTCCAACTAGAGTGGTTTGCTGAGTTGAAAGAGAATGTGGAAACCATCTATGACAAAACAAAAGATGAAGTGCATTTTAGGAAGGCGACAACGCTTCAATCTCCTAGGGAAAGTCGTAATACTTATTTTTTCCAATATCACTATGATATTGGCCACAACACCGAAGATTGCATCGCTTTAAAACAAGAAGTGAAAAATCTGATTGGAAGGGGGAAGCTGGGAGCTTATATCAAGAGAAGAAGTCAAAACAGGCCTGACAATGCTCACCGGACTGGCCCAACAAACAATGCGGGGACGTCTGCTCCTAACAGGGCTATGGTAATCATTGAAAGATTTGATGTCGAATCAGAGTATTGGGATCCTGATCCAACCCGGAATAAAGTGGGGGTTATAACATAACATACTAAGACAGTGTCTGGACTCATAAGCTTTTCTGAGTCATTTACAATATTCGGAGGGGAAACTATGACTACGCCAAGTCCTTCTTCAATGAAGAGGCATGTTCACACTTTACCTACTCAGTTAGAGGGAGGCATGTATTTTTAATAGTCCCAAATTCCTTTTCCCTTCATTGTTTTTTATGAAGATGATCTAAGAGACATAGCTGGGCCTCATGAGGATGATGTGGTGATAGGAGCTTCGATTGGGGGCAACGACATCAGGCGAATTTTCATTGACACTGGCAGCTCAACCAATATTCTCTTATTAATTTCTTATAAACAAATGCAAAATCCATCAGTGATTTAGCGTTCGAACATATCGATTGTGGGCTTCATAGGGAGCTCTGCGGATGTAATCGGATAATTTTAGGAGGAGGTATTGTTGGACAAATGCCCTTTTAAGAAGATGGTCATGGTACTATTCGTGTTGGTGGATTGCCCCACATGTTACAATATGATCTTTGGGAGGTCCTAGCTCTCTGGGATGCATGTTGTGGCTTCAACAGTCTATCAATGTTTAAAGTACGCAGTTCAAAGACAAGTGGGTGTTGTCCGGAGTAGCCAAAAATAGCAAGAGAATGTTATGCAACTGCACTTGCCCCTAACACTCTAGGGGCAGTCCGGATTAATAAAGATTAGCAGTTGTTGAGGCCCTCTGAGGGTGAGGGTGAAATTGATGACCCTAGAGAGACCCCTGATGTTTTGATACCAATTGAAGAAGTTGGAACCCACACTCTGGCTGAAGAAAAGAATGTTAAAGTTGGCTGCAAGATGGCACCATAATTGAAGAAACAATTGTTGTCCTTTTTGGAAAATCACCAACATGTTTTTGCCTGGTGCAATGCTGATGTGACCATGATACCTGCAACTGTTATATCAAAACAGTTGTCTATCCGAAGAGATGTTGCGCCTGTTGTGCAAAAAAATGAGAGCTTTTTCTAAGGAAAACGTTGATGTGATAGTTCAAGAAGTTGACCGGTTTACCAAGATGGGGCACATAAAGAAGTCTCAATATCCTTTATGGACAACCAACCTAGTTTTAGTGAAGAAAAAGAATGGAAAATGGTGTATGCGTATCGACTTTACTGACCTCAATGGAGCTTGCCCAAAAGATCTCTATCCAGTCCCCCGGATAGATCAGTTGGTAGACTCCACATCTAGAAACAAGTTAATTTCCTTCATGGATGCCTTCTCCGGTTATAACCAGATACCAGGTGGATCTGAAGGACCAAGAATACACTACCTTTGTTACGGATAGGGGTCTCCATTGTTACAAGGTGATGCCTTTTGGGTTGAAAAATGTTTGGGCTACTTATGAAAGGTTGGTGAACAAAGCATTTGCTGATCAGATTGAGAGAAAATATGGAAGTATATATTGATGATATGATGGTGAACAGCTTAGAAGAAGAGTTGCACCTAACTGATCTTCAAGAAACTTTTGCCAATTTGGCAAAGGTCAATTTAAAATTGAATCCAGAAAAATGTGTGTTTGGGGTGCAGTCCAGAATGTTTTTGGGGTATGTGATAAGTGAGAGAGGGATACATCCTGATCCGGACCAGCTCGATGACTTATAAAAAATGGACCATCCTCAAAATGTTAAAGAAGTACAAAAGTTGACAAGAAGATTGGTTGTATTAAATCGTTTTATTTCAAGGTCTTCGGACAGGTGTGCCCTATTTTTTTCAAACCTTAAAGGGTGCTAAAGACTTCATTTGGTCTCCATAATATGATTAGGCGTTTGATGAAATAAAAAAGCATTTGTCTTCTCCCAAAACTCTTTTTAAGCTTGTTGATAGAGAAACACTATATATATACTTAGTTGTGTCAGAATGTGCTATAAGTGCAGTACTAGTGAGAGAGGTGGACAATTATTCTCTCTCGGTGTACTACATCAACAAGAGTCTGATAGTTGCTGAAAATAGATACCTAAAGCTTAAAAACTGGCACTATCTTTGGTGATTGCTGGCAGAACAATGAGGCCATATTTTCAGTCTCATTCTATCATCGTTCAGACGTCTTTTCCTTGGAAGAATGTTCTTCAGAAGGCAGACAATTCAAGCAGGATGACCAAATGGTCAGTAGAATTGGGTGATTATGATATTGATTTTGCCCCCACAAACTGCAATCAAAGCTCAATCTGTTGCTGATTTCTTGGAAGAATTCCATTTGGACAGAAGTATTAAATAAACTACAGAAGAGAAAACTAAAAAAGAGTGGGTTGCCCGAACAGATGGTGGATCAAGTACAATGGGTTGTGGGGCTGGGACATGTTTAACCTCTATGTATGGCGATAAATTATACCATGCTATATGTTTTTCTTTCAGGGCTTCTAACAATGAGTCTGAATATGAGGCCGCTATAGCTGGTCTAAAATTAGCTTTTCCAGTGTGGGGCTAAAAGAGTTAGATTAATGAGTGATTCTCAGCTTCTTATCCATCATGCTCAAGGTCAATCTGAGGCCAAGAAGGAGCGGTTGACCAAGTACTTGTTTATTCTTAAACAAGTGGCATCCAATTTCAAAAATGTTGGCTATGAGCATATTCCTAGATCAGAAAACATGCTGACAGAATCCTTAGCAACCATAGCATACTCTGAGTCCTACCCATGGATTCATCTACAAGAATGCCCATCCATACAACCAAATCAGAACAAAGAAGAAGAAGAGAGTTTAAGTGTACACGTAGTTCAACCCAAAGACTGGAGATTTCCCTTTCTTCAATACATCTCTGATGGGATTTTGCCTCCGGAGAAGGATATGGCTAGGAAAATGAAACACAAAGATTGTGGTTTCTTAATCATAAGAGAGGTTCTTTATAAGAATTCATTCAGTAGACCTCTCCTACGTTGAAGAGTCCTAATTTTTCTTATCTGAACTACATGATAGAGAGGGATCAACACACTGTGGCTACAGAGCTCTAACCCGGAGGGTTTTGTTGGCCGGATACTATTGGCCATCCATAATGGCAGATTCCAAGGAATTGGTGAAAAAAAGTTTTCATGCCAAAGATATGGTAACGAAATTCATATCCCAGTTGTTCCTATGGAGTCGATTTCTGAGCCAGTACCTTTTGCTCGTTGGGGACTGGATTTAGTTTGGCCTCTACTAATGGCGTCCGGATGGTGCAGGACTATTATTTTAGCCATTTATTATTTCTCAAAATGGATAGAAGCAGCCCCACTGGCAGGAACTACTTCAAAAGTTGTTATAAAATTTATCTTGTCTAACATTTGTTGCAGATTTGGGGTTCCACAAAAGATAACCACAGATAATGGGCCACAATTTGATAACAAGGATATGGAGAATTTATGTGCCTCTCAGGGCATTCAATATTGCTTTTCTTCTCCTTTCCACTCACAAGAAAATGGTCAAGTTGAAGTTCCAAACATGACCATCCTGTCCGGTTTAAAGAATAATTTAAAAGGGACTGCATGGAAGTGGCCAAGCTATTTGCAAGAAGTATTGTGAGCATACCGGACTACTCCTAGAGCTGTTACACAAGAATCTCATTTTTCCTTGGTGTATGGAATGTATGCAATTGCTCCTATAAAAGCAACTCTTCCATCATACAGAGTCCACAATTATTCCGAACAGACCAATGAGATGGAAATCAGAAGTCAGTTGGACTTAATAGAAGAGAGAAGAGTTAAGGCTCATCTTAGAACCACCCATTACCAAAGCTTGACGAGGAGCGGATTTGCTTCCAAAATTAAAAGAATGGATTTTCAGTCAAGGGATAAAGTATTAAGAAAGGTTTTCTTGCATACTAAGGTGAAGTAGTTCGGTGAGGTAGGTCCGAATTTGGAAGGCCCTTATGAGGTCTCCGTAAAACTTAAGCTTGGGACATATAGGCTTCAAGAAAAAGATAGAAGAATTCTAAAACACCCATCAAATATTGATCACCTCCGGTTATATCTGGAATAAAAGTAGTGTAAATATTTACTTGTTTAAAGTCCATGTAAATATTGGGCGACAAACTCTTTCCTACCCTGGTGGCGCGGGGAGGTTTTAATGAAGCGTCTCGTTTTTTCAATAAAATATGATGCCTTCTTAAATATTCGGAGTGATTTGATTATATTCCTTCCAAGTCTTCAATTTTACTAAGGACCTTTGATAGATCAGATATATTTGGCTAAATGATGACCCTTAAACGCATGTCATCGAAAATTTTAAACACTCTCATCTTAAATATTTGTAAAATAAATAAGGGATATTCAAACATTAGCCATTGAAATTGAAAGAAAGTATGAAACAGAGCAAAAATTGAGTAAGATAAACCCGTCCGGGTAAAAACCGGATGATGATATCAGAACACAGAATATACCTTGGCCATCGAAGGACTTTAAGTTTTAAAAAGGCTTAACCGGACTCAAACCGGACACGATTACAAAAATGTCTTGTCCGTCCAAGGACTTTAATAGTTCACAAAATTAAGAAAACAAGTAAGAAAATATAGTTAAAACCTCAGGGTTTATTCCCTTCGGATGTTCCTGCGTCATGTCTTTTCTTGGGGCCTTTGAGCTCAACACTTGAACTCTCCCTGGTTCCTTCTTCTTCATCGGTAGTGCCATCAATTCCACTAGAATAGTTCTTTTTATCACCATCTACCATCGTATGGAATGTGATGTCTTCATACTCTACATATTGCCACAAGGTACCAAGCGTCCTCTCCGGAAACGTTTGGTGGAAAAGAAAAACAATATCAGACTTAACTTTGGCCCACCTATTTTATAAGGAATCTATCACCCCTTTGGTGTATGCATCGATGTGGGCCTGAATTCTCTGATCATGCTATTTCACCAAGTCTTTTTTCTCCTTGGTTGCCTTGGACACAACCTCTTCAAGGGAAGTCTGATCCGGCGTGGATTGGTTTTCACCAACCGTGTTATCCGGCGTGGATTGGTTTTCTTTGGGGATTTTTAGATATCAGATCCCATGGCTATGAACGGGGAGGGTTTTCTAACAGTTGATACTGTTTTTTCTTGGGCAGTAGAGGGTTGAGACTCTTGAACAGATAAGCCTAATGGGATTGGCGAAAGGTTTAGCTTGAATAGACATTTAGGTTTTGGATTTCTGGTAGAAGACGATCCCTGATTAGCTTCTAGAGATGGTTTATCAAACTTGTCGCTTGGAAAGACTGGAAGACCAACAATAATGCGTCTCTCTCGTTCAACTTTCTTCGCCCTCTCTAGTTTAGAAAGATTTAACCAGCTGCCTTTTACAAGAGCGTTTCTAGCTGTGAACATAAAACTATCCAAGAAAGGTTTTGAAAAAAAAGGTGAAAGCTCCTTAAAAGATTTGTAGAGTGGTGAAGATGAAGAAACAGTAAAAGAAAGTGATTTACATATTAGTAAGGAAAAAAATTATTGATACCTAGGAGAAGACGAAAAGATTCGAGTAATGATTGAAGACGGCACTGATGTAGGAAATATTAAATTCAGAGGTTACTTTTCAGGCTTAGTGAGAGCGTCGTTCTAGGGAAAAAATGGTTGGTAGGTCAAATCAAGGTGCGACACATGTCCCACGATCCAAAGAAAAACTCTTAGAATTCTGAAAATAAATCAGTCTAGTCAAACCTCGAACAAAGCACACGAACGGGCCGAAAAATACTGTTACTGTCTAAAGTGAGTTTTTTAATCCTGCCAAATAGTTTTGGCAAAACCTAAAAAAGGGGCTACTGATGAGTCCGGACGAGTTCACTACTACTCAATGAGAAATCCGGACAAAGGAAATTCGGACAATAAGTGCCCACTGAACTATCCGGACATGACAAAATTTTTAAATAACTAAATACCTTTTGACTAAGCTAGGTGCTAATTAGCCGATCAAGTAAAGGAATGCTTAAACTTGACCCGATTACATAACTTGACCCAAAAGCCCATGGGTCCATAATTAAGGGTGTAAATACCCAACTACTTTCATTAATGAGGGTAATGGACATTTAATACAACCATGAAACTTAAATCTCTCACTACAAAAGACACAAACATTTAATACCCTTAAAACTCTCCAAAACACTTGACACAATTACCCTCAGCTTAAAATAAACCACACCAAAATCATCAAAAGCGTAGATGGCAATAACTGGATTAAGGATCGACAAGAGATAGGCAACTCTGTTGTGAATCACTTTCAGAATCTTCTTATTTAGTACTTTATTGATAGATACATCCATGACATCTCAGATACCATACATAAGATCATTACAAATGAAGACAATGAAACCCTAATGAGCACTCTATCTAATGAAAAAAATAAATATCTATCAAAGCATTGAACATCTCTAGTGTTTCAGGAGTAGATGGATTCAACACTACATTTTTCAACAATGCTGGGCTATAATAGGAAATGATCTATGTGATATAGTTAGAGTTTTCTTCAATGGTGATCTAGTTCCCCAATGATTTTATGCAACAAAAATTTTCTCATTTTAAAGAAGGACTCTCTTAAAACCTGGAACGAATACAAACATATGAGTTTATTATTGTATTTAATAGGATCATCGAAGACCCCTAAATGAAAAAATCTCTAGTATTCTTCCTAAGCTTATCTCTCAAGAACAAATTGGCTTTGTTCATGGGAGAAACATTCACGACAACATATTATTGACTCAAGAGAGTGAATGACCTTAACAGAAAGACTAGATGGGGTAACCTGATCATTAAAATTGATATGGAAAAATAATTTGCCAAACTCTCCTTCCCATTCATCCTAAAGCTCCTAAATGTATTTGGCTTTTCTGAAAGATTCATTAAGAGAATAAAGTGTTCAATTTTAACGTTTGGTTCTTAGTCACACTCAATAGTGAAACAAGAGGCTACTATCCTTTTCATTATATGTAAAGAATTAATCATCATAGGTCTCAAAAAACTTATGCAAGACAATAGAGATTTAAGATTCAAATTACCCAGTTCAATTATAGTGCCTTGACTAGCCTTTGTAGACGATATTGTAATCTTGTCCAATGCTTCATACTCAAGTATTGACAAAATCCCCATGTTCCCGCAAGTATACCAAGAAATTTATGGTAAGGTAATTAACAATGATAATACAATATTCATTCCTTTAAACAGAATACCATTAGCAATAATGAACTCTATAGAACTCCTATCTGGTTTTAAGCAAGTCTGATTGTCAGTGAAATATCTAGGAATTAATATTAATCCTATAAATAAAGCTATATTTTATGAAGACTTAGTGACCAAAATCAAAATGAAAAATCAGGAATATGACAACAAGTTCCTCTACTTTGGAGGTAGGCTCACACTCATTCAACCTCTCCTACTTTCTATAACAACTTTTTATCTTCAAAGTACCACATCATCATGACTTGGTAATGGTCTTCTTCTAAAGAAGTCCACATTTGTACCATTCTCTCTTCTGTTATATGTTGGTCCATGTTGTCACATAGAAATAAAGTCAAATATCAGCAGAAAAATATCACTGCATCTATTTTCATTCATCAAATCAAAAGACAATCCTAAAGCTTGATGTTGCCAATCTTTTCAAAAGAGAGCACTGGACCAATGACACAGATTCTGCCAAGTTTCTATAATCACCTAAATCAACCTAGATAAATTATAGTTATCAATTGGAATCCTTCGACTACCTCAAGACTTAAATGGAACATTTACGGCTCATGTTCTTTAACTGGAGAAGAGAAGCAAGTTGAGGTGCTATGATTAGGAAACATAACGGAGACATCATTTGAAAATCTCTAACTTTGATATAAAGACTAACTCTAACATACTTATATATATGTTACTGAATCATAATGTTTCATAGTTTCTATCTTCTTTATTAGACTGATATAGGAAATTGAGAACTTCAAGCATGACAATAAGACACATTTAGCGGGAGTAAAACTCTGTTGTAGGTTGACTAGTAAATTCAAACAAGACCTAAACGCTAACCAAACTTCGAATCAACTCAAAGCAATTGCTCTCCTGGACAGCCTTAGAGTTGAATTCATAAGAAACTTATCCTAATGGCAATAGGTTATCAACTCTGAATATCTTTTACTGAATTAAACTATAAGAAATATAATAATACATTGTTCTGCAGTTATGATAACTTGTCATGCATGTAGAAATACCTGACACAGTTTATTTTTCAGATCAAAATCATTATTGAAAAGCTTGCAGCAGACACACCTCCACTGAGCTCCTTTTGCGCGAGATGAAGTCAAAAAGCAAGGAAGTCTTCGTTACATCAGCACCAATCTAATCCCAATCTAATCCAAGCTAGTCAAAGTCTCAAGATACAAAATCTCAAAGTTAATATGAAAGTTACAGACTTTATGGACTCAAAAGCTAAGACCTTTCTAAAGTTAATATGACAGTTACAGACTCTATGGACTTAAAAGTTAAGACCTTTCTAAGTTCTCTGGACGAAATAAAATAAGACGGAAAAAAAAACATAAAATCCAACATCCAAATATCATGAAATTTATTTTGTTTATCTATTTAGTTTTTAGACCTAACATTCGATCAAAACTGATAACTATCGGGCTTTAATGCAACCGAATTTCATTTGATACAAATTGTTTTTGATAAAAATAATAATATAAAACTGCAAGTTTTTTTTATATAATTCAAAAAATTCTCTCTAAATTTTCAATACTGTAAAATATTTTAACTTGATAGGTATTATTTTAAAATTTTATGTACAAAACTTAAATTTCACATACCTAATATAACATATAAAAAATGCGGTAGGAAAGATTTAAAATCCTAAAATATTCTACCTCATTGAACCCAAATCTTTTGTCATCGTTCTTGACCTAAAATCCACATTCAATAGCCTATATCAAATATTTTTAAAATATACCTCGCCATAGGCGGAGCTGGGTGGGTGCCTGTGGGGTCCTAGGAACCCACCCAATTCCTAAACCAAATGTTTAAGTACTGAAAAAAAATTAAATATGCTTTCGTACAGTGGTAAAATTAAATTAGGAACCCACCACCTGAGTGGTGGTCGTGGGTTCAGAACCTACTTCTTATGTTTTTTTTTTCTTATATCATATTTTTTTATTCTTATCTATATATTTTCTTTTTAAACCTATCCTAACCTACCCTATATTTTTTCATTTTTTTATTCTTATCCTATATATTTTCTTTTTAAACCCACTTATTTTTCCTATATTTTCTCATTTTTATATCCGTATATTCTTATTTTATATATTATTATTATATATTTTTTAAAGATCTTATCCTATATTTTCTCATTTTATACACGTTTGTTCTTATCATATGTTTTTTATTTTATATCTTTTCTTTTTATATCCTTTTTTTTATTCTTATCTATATATTTTCTTTTTAAACTCATTCTAACCTACCCTATATTATATTATTAATATATATATATATATATATATATATATATATATATATATATATATATATATTTTAAAGATCTTATCCTATATTTTCTCATTTTTATACACGTTTGTTCTTATCATATGTTTTTTTATTTTATATCTTTTCTTTTTATATCTTTTTTTATTCTTATCTATATATTTTCTTTTTAAACCTATTCTAACATACCCTATATTTTTTTAAATATATATATATATATATATATATATATATATATATATCAATTTATACTTATATATATATATATTAAAAATTAACTACAAAATACAGTATTTTCTTTCTAGTTTCTACTATCATTTTAAAAAACTCTAACTACAGGCTGCAAATTGCTTTCTTGCTTTATTTTAGTTTTTCCTAATCACATTTTAGTTATTTATGTAACATATGTTATGTCATGACAACGACAATTCAATATTTGAAATTTGAATATAAACCATTTGTTATTATAATTTATTTTGATATATATATATATATATACTTCTTCAATAATAAAGTCCAGGACACCACGGTATTCCGATCCTGGCTACTCCACTGTACCTCGCACACTGTTTCAATTTTCTTTATCCATAATTCAAATATTTAATTTCTAAGTTTTTAACAGAGTAAAATATTTGAACTTGATGGCTATAACTTTTAAGATTTTATATAAAAAGAATTGATTTTCACGAATCTAAATCTAATATAATGTAACATTAATGTGTTTAAAATCCTTAATTTCCCGCGTCATAAAACCCAAATCTCCCGTAATCTAATGTCACTTACCTTCGGCATGATTTCACTGAAGCCAACCGTTGGGTAACTGATTTTGTTTCTTTCGGTTTGATCTGATTTCGCTTGTTTGGTTACTGAGAAACACTAGTAAAAACAAGCCTGAGCTATAGACAAATTCTTAGTTTAAAGGTTTCCTGTCACTCCGGTGTTGCTGAGAAACACTAGGAAAAACAAGCTTTAGGTCTAGAAACACCAGAATCAATAGGCTGAGTCTCCCTGAGTTTGTTCTGCAACGAATTGTGGCTGCTCTTTATCTTCTAACATGGCATTTGTTCATGTTTCTCTTCGCACTTCCACTGACTTGCTATCATGTTTACTTACTCGATAGGCAGTGCATATATATGTCGTAGCTTAAGCTAAATAACTTAAATAGCATAATAGACTATGTAATAGACATGGACCCGGTTTTCATGTATGTGTGTTGCTAAAGAGGCAATATTTGCCATTTCTTAATTGCATTGCAGGTCGATGCTGAAAAATCTCATCATCGACATGTTGTAATAGACTAATTCTTAATTTAAAGGGTTCCTGTCACTCCGGTTTTGCTGCTGCATAGGTTTGGTTAGCGAGACTCCATCGCCTATCAATAGGTTGATTCTCCCTGAGTTTGTTCTGCAAGGAATTGTGCGTGCTCTTTATCTTTTAACATAGCATTTGTTCATGTTTCTCGTGGCACTTCCCCTGACTTGCTACCATGTTTACGTACTCAACAAGCAGTGGATATAATTAAGCCTCGATCAAAGACCAAAGAGTCTGATATATATGAGGAAAGGCTGGAAAGCTACTTGAAACTCAAAGGTGCAGAAGCAAAATTACCACAACTTAAATCTGCATTGACAGCTCTTGTAAGAGAAACATCAGCGGTTATGTTGTGATAACCAACAAAAAAACAACCATCAACGACTTGTCGAGTTGGTATTTCTTTGAGAGTATTGTCTTTTATGTTGAATATTGTATATATAGTTTTGGATATTAGTTTGTTTGGTGGTCATTTTCTGTAGGAAATATATGTTGTAGGCTTAAGCTAAGTAACTTAAATAGCATAATAGACTATGTAATAGACATGGACCCGATATTAGTTGGTTTGGTGGTCATTTTCTTTAAGCTGCCAAACTACAGTTGTTCATATTCTTATCTTAGTAATCAATTAGTTGATTTGCCGGTATATCTTTATTTACTTTATGATTGTATAATGTAAACTGATGTGCACTTTGTATAAGCACATAACATGTATCGAGCATGTTTATAATGTTTATAACTCGACCTTTGAATAAAATCCTGAAGTTCCATCTTGAACCTGGATTGAAATTAGGAATCTCATTATGAAGTTTGCTGTTATTGCTCTATCTTTAAGAAAAACCATATAGACATGCTAGTCAACTTAGCACTAGTTTGATCAGTGATATGTCCATATAGACAAGCTAGTCAACTTAGCACCAGGTTGATCAGTGATAAGTCCATATGGACATGCTGAGTCTATCCTAAGATCAAGGGCAGGATGGGGAGGCCGCAGCAACCGACTGGCTCATTCTTGCTCTTGGGTCTGACTGGTGTTGGTAAAAATGAGCTTGCAAAAGCTTATAATGAACAACGTTTTGATGATGAAAACTTATTGGTCAGGATCGACATGTCTAAATATTGGGAGCAACACTCTGTCTCTCACTTACTCGGTGCTCCACCTGGGTAACTATCTTTGGTTTATTGCTCTTATTGTTATCTAACGGTTGTTCAAATCTGTTGGCTGATTCTTGATTGTGTATATTTTAGATATGTCGGGCATGAAGAATGTGGGCAATTGACAAAGGATGTGAGAAGAAGACCTTAAAATGTTGTTATGTTCGATGATGTTGAGAAAGCTCATGTAACTGTATTCGACACTCTTGTTCAAGTTCTTGATGATGGAAGACTGACTGTCGGGCAAGGACGTACAGTTGATTTCAGAAACACAGTGATCATATTGACATCAAATCTCGGTGTTGAACATCTGTTGTCTGGACTAACTGGAAAAGTTACAATGTAAGTAGCTCGAGACAGAGTTATGCAGGATGTAAGCAGAAAACCGTGGTATTTGCATAGAAACTTGTTGTATCTCGTGATTTGTTATTGCCTATATCTTTGTGTTTTGTGCAGGTGAAGAAATATTTTAGACCTGAGTTAGGCTAGATGAAGTTGTAGTTTCTGATCCTTTATCACATGATCAGTTACGAAAAGTTGCAAGGTTGCAAATAAAGGATGTTTTGGCAGGGAGTTATGATCGGGTAAGTATTTCATTGCTTGGCCATTAACTTTCCTTCTATAAAAATTGTTTTTATTGAATTAGAGTCTACATTGAAATAATTTGAATTGTAAATCTCAATTGTCTATTAGAATTAAAGCAAAACTACCCTAATAAAATATTAAAGCAAAACAAGACTAATTCAATTAGAGATTTCAAACCTACATAGGGGACAGCGTTTACTTATTTTTATCCACTTGATAATACAGTCCGTATGAAAAATATGAGAACACTCCATCTTTGTGGCGTCGGACCCGATCCCGATATTTTCAGTGCAAATCGAACAATCTACTAATCCAGAAGCTTGAATTGGTTTCAAATGTTTCCCTATGGCTTGTTTTGTTGCAGCTCCTGCGGCCATCACAATGCTATTGGGTTCTTCAAAAACCGGATTGGAGTTAGTGTCTTCGAATTCCAGATTGGAGTCATTGTCTTCGAATTCCAGATTGAAGTCATTGTCTTCGAATTCCAGATTGAAGTCATTGTCTTCGAATTGGTACCAGTCGACGGGATAATGTATTACAACCCGAAGGCGATAGACTTTACGATCTCTATCATATTCTACAACTTCTCTTGCAAATTTTGCAATATCTTCGATTATAGAATCTTGCTCTTCGATGCCACTAACAACGGTGTCTTCAAACATCTCTTGAATTACAGGTTTGTAACCCGTTTTACTGATTAATACTTGACTTGAAATTTCACATGTTTTTATCTGTGTTTCTAAATGCATATGATCCGTTTCTTCTTCAAAAGATTCACCGAATGTTGACCTGCTTATAATTACAAAATGGATAAAGAAAATCGAAGATGATTGGTTTTGTTCATCTTCAGTTTCGATCGAATCTTCAAGCTCAATATCGCAGAAAACATCTTCTAGTAGCATAGCTGGTGCTCGTTTTGGTTTATCCTACACAAAAACCAGAATCGAAAGTTAAGTTGTCCGTTGAAGATTGAGTAGAGACTCTTCAATATATAAGAGATACAACACCTATTTCAAATAGTACTGTACTTCATGTTAGATAAAACATTAGGAAATAAAAAACAGGTCTGTTTCCTGTTTTGTTATCTTACAACTGTCAGATTAATTTCCTGTTTTATGTTTTTTTTTTCTAATGGTATTGTTGAAACTTTTATATTAAATAGATATTGATTTTAAAGCAAGAAGATAGATTAAGGAAGTATCTGGAAATGCTCTTTGTTTGAGAAACCATTTAAATAATAAAAGATGATTCAAGTTATTAGGCTAAAGGTCTGTTCCTCTCTTTAGAGTATCATATCAAGTGAGTAAAGCTTCTCTATCATCCTTTCAACGTTAAAATAATCTCAAAGAAGGATCTAATAAAGCTTCCCTATCATCCTTTGTGTAGAATTTAGTCCATGAAAGAAAAAGACATCCAAGTGTAAAACACTGGTTGCGGTTTGATATGTTTCTATCTAAGTAGAAAATAATTATGAGCTAACAATCGTTATACCTACGGTATGCAGCCGCAGCACAATGGTTGATATCACCAAACAAGAAGAATCGTCTAAACAGTTAATAACCAAAAGGCAGTCTCAGGTGCAACCTATAACGATCAGAAATAGCTGTCATCGATTCTATTTTGTAAGTCGATCACAAACAACCCGTATCTTGGTCTTATTTATCCATAATGTATGGATGGATGTACCCATCTATATACCTGTCGAATTTGAAAAAGAGTTTAACGCAGAGCTTCAAAGTTTGGGACCAATGTTGAGTCGCAGCTACCAGGCAGAACCCATCTATTCACTGATTCTTGTTGTTTCAAGTGACTGATAACTTTTCTCCTGTAATCAAATAATTGTTTTAAGGTATATCTGTTAGATATTATATATGCTTTTGATAGTCGTTGTAAGTTCATCTATTGACATATGGGCAACTGTTAAATACCTTCTGCACCAGTGGGAAACTTCATTGGAACTGATGTACAAAGTTCAACTGCGATGCTATGAGGATGCCAAGCTGATGAAGCCCCTGGAACTGATGTACAAAGTTCAACTTGATTGTAAGGTCTCTGTATGACCTGGATGTCCTTGCAGAAGACACAACTCTTCACTGGTACCGGAAAGGAACAAACCCTAAGGGCAGGCAGGCGCTGGTACCAGGGGTTGGCTTTGGAATCAGAGGCCTAAGTCATTCTAATCTTATGACTAAATCAATATGCTTATGTACGATCCTATAATCATTCTAATCTCCATAATACTGCGTTAAATTAGCTATAATGATAATATTAAATAAAAATAAAAGACTACTTTAACCAACATTAAATATATACTATGCCGTAGAGTATAATTTTAAAAGTAAAGATTATTATTATTTTTTTGTCATTTTTAAAGGGTTAGATTAATTGAGTTAATATAAAATATACAATTAGAGCTTTAGTTATATTTGTTTTTAGAAAAAAGACATGAGTTCAAATATTCTTTTAACCTAAACATAAAAAGATCTGTCGCCATTTTTTATAGAGAAAAATTAACAACTGTTTTGTTGGAACGGTCTTGAAAAACTCCAAAAGAAGATTCAAGAGCAGTAGAATATGAAGAATGATCGTGGATAAAAAAATGATTGCGAATATAGCAGCAGACAAATCAATAGGTGTTTTCAGCTTATTCTATAGTAGTTAATTATACAAACGGTTTAATATTTTTTTGATGTTTGATAGACTAATTTGATGCGATTCAATTAGTTCTATCAATTGATATTAGAGCCTCACACCTTTTTATGAGTCATAAGATAACCGAAAATTTATCTATAATTGAATCAAGCATGTTCTTTTTTACTGTAAATAATCAAAGCCATTGGAAATTAATTGCTTAATTGGCTTGGTTAAGGTATGAATTTAAGTCTTATATGAAAAACACGTGTAAAATGATTTATACATATAAAATCATGTTTATGTGTTTCATTTTTTTAATAAATAAACTGTATGGATATGATTTGTGATTTTTTTTTTAAATTAAGGTTTGATTGATGGCTGGAATTTCCTCCTAAATTTAGCATAAACCAAACCCTAATTTAATGGATGCAATCAAACCTAACGAAACAATGACTCATCAACCACATGACCATGGCTAGAAAACCGCTCTCGTCGTGGATGAGTGTCGTGGCTTGCGAAAGAATTACAACCCTGCTAGTTGGGCATACACTCAACGACAACATCAAATGTTGTTGTCTAGGAGACTTGCCCAGTGACAACAGTAGAAGGCTGTAATTTTTTTTTCCAACTTTTATGATGAATAAAATTTTCAAAAATTAATATCCAGAACACTGTTCACCTTTATTGTTTAATGTATTGTTAATCTACATTGGAAGGTTAATTGATCTCCTTGAGGATCTTAAGATTCGAAATTTTAAGTATTATTGGTCCTCCAAAAGGTTAATATTAGAACATATTTTTTCGGTTCTTGGAGTTTTTCCCAACGAATTTCATGTTTTTTCAAACACATATAATAACCTAAACACCTCGAGTTTTCAATTAAATTGTTTTCTTTCACCTTATTCAAAACGTTTGATCTATCCACGTTGAACTACATGATAATAAATCAAAATAGTTAGTTCATTTATACTTTAAAACAATAGTACAATGATTAAACTAATTTATTATTTATATAATTACCAAGGTTAAATTATAATAATAATGTATCCATTCAAATATCTTTTCAATTTGCTTTAATGGGTGAATGTGTCAATTTTGTTTTCTACATGTCTTTGCTTATACTTAAGGCTACTATTACTTTAGTTAATTAGTTCATTTCGTGTTATATTTATTATTTTTATGATCTTATCATTCTAATTCATATAACACAATCACTTATTCAAAACCATTTTTGCTTCTATATCACTCTTCTTCAAGTGGTGACATAGAGATCAAATATAGATTTGTTATTATTGATTGGATATTTCATTCATTCCGTTTTTGTTTGAATTATTTGTTTGTTTTATATTTATATTTGTGTTGATTTGTTTGATTTCAATTTTATATGATGATTTGTATTTGGATCCTCAAAATGACTTAATCTAAAAATTAAACATTTGTCTTTGTAGTAAAAATTCATCTATAGATAGTGTATGTTAAAGCCTCGGTACCATTAAGGCATTGCTTGTGTAGTAAAACTCGTCCAAAAATTGAAGTACAATATTTACTGAAGTACCTTTACTGATTTTTTAACTTTTTATTTATTATTTCATGTTGTAAATATTAATTTTAAATTCGTTGTTTGTTTTAAAAATATTTATTGATAGATGGTTTAACAGTGCATGGCTGATTGAGACTTGAGGTTATGTGTGATGCTTTATATTCCTCAGTAAACAATGGATACAACCCAGTAATATATTTGTGACAACTTATTTGAAAATGTACCTCATACTTGTAGCTTATTTAAAAAGGTACATGGTAGTTTTTTTTATATTACTTAGTTTTAACAAATCCTTTATGTCATTAAAAGGACAAAGGGAAAGTTTACCACTCCACTCGATGATACATTAGTACATGTCACACTTGATATGTTTAATCTCTAATTAGACATATTTTGAGGTTTTAAAACAACACTTTACTATTGATATACAACTATGTGTAACGAATCTCTTCAAATGCTGGATTTATTATATAATAAAACTATTCGCATACTATATTGTACTGAATGAATTGTATTCTATTTAAACTAGTTTATGTATCTCACTTACTAAAAGTATATTGATTTTACTATTTAATAGAATGTGTTATGATTAGGATATGGAGAATGATGTAAATTATGACGAAGAGTCAGTTATCATATTTTGGAGTGAATTTGTGTGGTTGGTCACGATGATTTTGATCATAGCTTCGCCCTACTATAAACCGTATACATAGCATGTTAAAATATTAAGAATATATTAAAGTTCTAATTGCCAAATCATATTAATATTAGCATGTCTGCATGTTTAGCATACATGATCGTATTTTGGGAATTAACTCAATGAGAAATAACTGATTTAGCTATAAATATATCCATAGTCTTGTTGTTTTGTAGGAACTAAAGTTGTAAAATGCTCTCACTATATCCATTTTGTGATAGGCACAAGATTCTAGAGGACGAATCTAAATAATTTGGATCTTTAATAACAATTCAACGAGATCTTTCATATCGAATTTCTCCGATATAAAATATTTATTGACATGCAATAACACTATACTGTTTGTGACAAGGAGTATGTTCCCACCATAAAATACTAAATATATTATTTTACCCCCATTCAATTTGTGATATATGTAATATTTTGTATAATTCATCTTAAAACTGAATAAGGTGATGGTACTCATAAAGTTATAATACCATTACCGAGATACCTATTTAGGTCCACATATGGGTCTCCCAAGCTTGTAGACAATTTTGGATCTCCATAATGCAAGGTTATTCGAGATACCTCATATATAAAATTTTCTCAGTGACTACATTAAAAAAATAATGTCTTGACATTCGTCTCATGAAGCTATAAGCAAAAATATACAACTAAAAGATGATTATCTTAAAAGAATATTTTGATGAAACTAAAGAAAATATCTCACGATAGTCAATGCTTTCAGGTTGAGTATAATTGTTTTGTGACAAAACGTGTTTTATATATTTTCATATTAACATATGCATCACACTTGATTTTAAATATATATTTACAACTTAATTCTTACTTCTCCTCATGTGTGTAGATAAGATCCCAAACCAAATTATCTTGCATCAACTTATATTTTTTTTATTTATCACGTTTATTCAGAGCTAACAATTAGAATGCTTCACAACATCAAAAATAACTTATTAGATAACCATATCGGATCTTAACTTTTAAGTTAATGTTCGTTAAAAAATGTCACATAATTTGAATGTATGATAATATTTCTCTCTATAGTGTTTTTTTAAAATAAAAACTCATCAAGTTGCACTATCTTATGAGGATGTTGAGTTTGTTAATTAGGGACAACATCAACATTTTTTCTAAGAAAAGTGATACATCCGTTTAGGATACTAAACTCTCTAGAAAATATGATATGACCGACAACCTAATTGTCAAGACATTAATGTTAAAATATGAACAAATTGGTTTTAATTATTTACGAAACACAATATTGTTATATGAATCATTTTCTCTAACCTAAATATTCTAACAATTTTTTTATAGTTATCAAATAAAAAATTCCAAGCTTCATGAGAGAGTAAAAGTTGTAACCCTTTGAGTGACATGCATATCTTATAAAGTAACACCTTATTATTTTCAATTCTATTTTTTGTTTGCTTTGGTAAAAAACTTAATGTTTTAAACTTGGATTTTGACCGATAAATAAATTATATGGTGTTTTACCTGCTTATTTATTAGGTACTTTATTCGAAAGACATGGTGCAAATTTAACGACTTACCCCAATAGTGAAATGAGTAAGGACATATGAACGGTCATACTCCACATCATTTCTTGTAATATATGGTTGCTCTATGCATATACACCATTCATAATGGCTGAACCTGTAATGGCACATTAATATACTCATTTAGGTAGCAAAAAAATAGGCCAACCTTTCTTCATTAAACCATCATACCTACCATAATATTCATCAACGTGGTTGGATCTAATAAACTTAATACTTCTACCAAATTTCAACTCAACCTCGAATTTAAATTACTTAAACTTGTTAATGAATTTAGATTTTTCATGAATCAAAATGAGATACTTATCTTGTGAATAGTTATCTATGAGTTTAATGATGCAACTTTGGCCATTCGATGATGATGTATGAATGGACTGTACATGTATGTATGAGTCAATTTAAAAAATTTATTTGCACAATAAGCATCAAAATTTCTATGTTTGGTATGTTTCTATTGGCTACAACTAACATATGTATTAAAGTTGGTATAGTAAAAAGAGGTTAAAAGATGTTCAACATCAAGCTTGTCAATTATCCTTCTAGAAATGCAACTTCAACACATGTCCTAAAGGTAGACAAAACTGCTATAAGTTAAGTTAATAGACACATGCATACAAATGTGGTAACTGAGAATTTTTTAAAACATATATAAGTTACAATTACGGGTTTTTCCTCTATATTCTCCTTGAAATTTCTCTAATATAAAATTTATATGGGTTCTTCCTCTATAGTATAGTGATTTATATCATTGAGAATAATTATAAATATCATATATTACTCTTAAATTTTACCCATGAAAAAAATAGAACCAAATACCACGACGAACCAATGTACATTCAATTTGATTTTTTTCTCAAATTTTAAAAAGAATATACATTTATATGAATTGAACCATCGCCTTAGCAAAGATATTTGGACCATTATACAATATTTTACTTTTAGAAACTAGTTATTTATCGAAAAAATATTGGTTCGCAATAATATTTTGTAAAAAAAGCTTACTTTGGGTCGATTTGATTATTTCTCGATATATTTAATGGAAGAAATTAGCATTGAATTCTAGTTATGTATGAGTATGTGAGGTAATAATATGTCAATGACGTTGCATTATGATCTGTTAAACCTCTTACAAACATGTCCTTTCCTTTGGGCTGATTTAGACACATAAAAATGATATTTGACTTGAGCGTCCAAACTTATTTCCTATATGACGCATGAGTAAGGATCCATTTTTAGATATATATATATATATATATATATATATATATATATATAAAGAGAGAGAGATAGATAAATTTCATTACAATTATAAAGCGAAAACATTTGAAGTGTTCGTGATTTGTGCATAATATCATTCTTTTATATATAGACAAAAGTATTAGCATCTCGTCACACCAATATGAGAAATATTTGAGATCAAATAGTTGTAATAGTGCTGGATTATATTGATATATAGTGGTCAATATGTCCCATTAAGGACTCAAATATCTTAATAAATATGAATTTCATTCAATATCAAAACAAGAAACAAGTAATGATCGGGCATGCACGACATCAATCTATGAATCCCAAATTCTAATCGTCTTTGAACACATTGAACATTATCACATATGTTCTAAAAGTAAATACATTCACATCATCAATAATATGTAGTATAAAAGCACTTAAAAAGCAAATTATAGCAAAAAAATCCTTAATTTACTAAAAAACATATCAATTTGCATTATCATCACATATGAGAGAACAATTTCGTAAACCTTTTACAATTCAAACTCATAGAGAGAACAAAAATAGTAGGTACTGTAAATATCATTATGATATTAGACATGATACGAGGGAATGCTTGGCAGTAAAAAAGGAAATACAAGCTTTGATTGAGAATGGAAAGTTAACCACATTTGTGAAGAAACAATCTCAGCCACATCCCGATGGTTAGGGGAAATATTGGAACTACAAAGCAAGAAAATACACTAGTAATCTCCAACACGATTGATTCTTTTGATATCAGTACTTAGTATTTGGATCCAAAATAAGGTAGAAATAATATTTATATTTTCGAAGAGCTCGCTCATAAGGGAAAGGTTAGTGATTTATGTGCATTTTTTAGTCAATGGGATTTTTTGGGGAAAATAGAGTCGCAAGAATTTCAAACTATTCTCAGAAAATGCATATATTAATATTAGTTATTCAATTGAAAGCAGGTGCTTCGACACATTTATACCAAAACCCTTCTCATATAATTTGTTTTGTGGATGAAGATATGGGAGATGTGGCAAGACTACAGGAAGATGATGCGCTAATTACAGTTGAAAGAACTGGTGATCAATTTCATTAAACTTCAGTCAAAATATTACACTTTAAAGAATGAACTCTCATATATCAAACTTCGCTTTGAGGCTAAGTTTGAATATGTTTTAGAGAGGCTAATGATATAACTGGTTGGTTGGCTAAATGATGTCATAGTGCCAAGGAAGACGTAGTGCTCTTTGACTCCGTTGATGTTGAGTTAAAAAACCTTCAACGACTCGATATGTCGGGGTGAAGTATATTTAAAAATGGACAAAGCGTATTCCTTTTAACTTATGCTCCTTTGGTTTACTATTTTTCAAGGGACGTTTAAAAGATTTTCATTCAAATGAAATGTTATATTTTGGGATTCCTTTTTATTGTTTTTGCTTCTTTGACGGTCTTTGTTTATTTGTGCATAATAGATTTGGAGTGTGCGTGCCTCGTTTATTTTGATGCTTTTATGCATGATGTGACTTTTTTAGATTGGTGTGTGGTTCTTATATGAATTGGAGTGTTTAATGCTTGTTGGGTGATTGTTCATGGTTTATGGTTGTTGAAGTACGTTAACTTACAAGTTATATGTAAGGCGTTGCTTTTTGGTATTGTTTTACTTTGCATATTGTATTGCAAGTTGTTATATAAATATCAAAGAGTGTCCATCATATAATTTTGTTGACCAAAAAGATCTTTTCACTTTAATAACACCCAAGTTATCATATCAGTTGTTATACCCTGAACGTTATTGATTTTTCTAAATCCATAGTGGTGGTTGTCTATTATACTAATTTATACCTTTACTGTTTTTATGCTTAAACATTCAAATTATTTGTATATTCCGGTCTAATTTAGATTTAGATTTTTTGATATAATCTTTTGTTGTTTGTAATTTTATTTTATTAATAAGATACAGCCGTATCGGCAAAATTTAGAAAATAATATAAAGTATTAAGCTAAACAGAAAATTGTTTTAATCTATCAACTTTTACCATCACAACCATATATAAAATAAATATGATTTCAGAATCCCATTAAATTGTGTGGGGACGACTAATTAAAAGTGCAACAAAAATAGCTCTGAAAGGGTTAGCCGAGTTGGTGGAATAAGACATGCTCGTGACCAAAGATCATGCGTGTTAATCTTTTTACAAACATTTTCTTGAGTTGAGTCTGTCATCCTGTATAGTTTACCTTCTTGCGCTGGTTTGCAGGCTATTGCTTCATACTGGAAATTTACCCAACAGATACTCTCGTTGAATAGTGAAAAAAAAATGCAACAAAAACAAAATTGAAGAAAAATAGAAAAATACAAAAATAGAAAATTAAAACTAAACAAAATATCCAAATCGAATAACCCAATCAAAAATATACAAATTTATAGTAATTGAAATATTGAAACATTTATTAATGTGTGCTCCATAAAGGCATAAATACATGTCAGTCTGGAGAATCAATGATGCCCCTCCTGATTAACACCTCTTTCAACAGTGCCTTAAATCTTGTTAGCTGTTATCTTCATTAAATTCAACAATGTCTAATACAGTAGTATTTTCAAATTTTAAACTTATACTACTGCATGTCATTTTTATTCGCTTTTAATGTACCAATCCATGAGGAAAAAATATAAAAAAGGAATCAATTTTTTTTTTTAATTTTTTTTATAAAAAGGATAAAATCGTCTGTAACAATATATTTTATGCATACGTAAAATTATTAAAACAATTGTTTCGGAAAATGACCGTCGACAGTAGTGAGTAGACAAACAAAACATGGTCCAAACTCCAAATGTATTTTAAATGATATCTCTATTTTTTCTGATATCCAAAAATCCTTTTTCCATGAAACGTAGCCATCAACACAGCAATTAAAATCAAACCGTCCCTATTTCCAACACAATTCTACTCCTCCTAACAAAACAAAATATGTATATTCACCATATTCATAGTATATATTACTAGTAATCAATAAAACAACTAGGGTTTCTCTCTCTTCCTTAATAGTACTAATAAAGAACTCAACTCAAGCTAACTACTAATTAGTTCTTCAATGGAAGAAACTCAAAGAAATGGTAATGAGCATTCATGGAGTCACTCCTCTCTCTATCATCAATGCTGTCTTTTTCATTATCCACGCCGCTACGAAGAGGAAACAGTTCAAGGGTTTGACCTCCTTCTTCTTCTTCTTCACAACCATCAGTGTGATTAGGGTTTACTGATGATAATGCCTCAAGTGGTTGTTGTGTTGGTAGATTAGTATTATTGCTGGTAGTAAGGAGAGAAGAAGAAGATACTTGCATTAAATGCCACGTGGCATTCCTTTCAATAAAGCTATATTTTCTGCTGCTCTGATCAATTTCTGCACCTTCACATTCTATGGCTGCTATCTTTGATGCCCTTCCTACTACTGTATTACATTCCTGTCATTATTAACATATCACTATTATTATTATTATTATTATTATTATTATTATTATTATTATTATTATTATTATATATATATATATATGGAAATTATATTATCAAAATTTCATATCATTCCATCTATATATTTCCTTTATCGCATATAGTACACCTTTATTTAAGATCATTTACAAATATTAAAAATTAAAAAATTAATTTTTGTCTCATAAAAATCAAATATAATTCGTGAAAAACAATAAATAGCATTATGTTTTACATTAATAATATATATTATGGGAAAAAATGTTTTCTGAAAAGACATAATAAATATTTTATGAAAGAGAGGGAATACTTTACATATTTATATATAAAAAATCATCAAATGTTAGCTGATATACTAATCTTAGCTTTTAAGATTTCATGAATAAATAATGATAATTTTTAAATACATTTTTTTCTGTATTTTGTGCCTAACAACTAATGTCCAGAGATTTTTTGAACATTAGTTGCTTTTTAGCCAACTATTAATCTATGGACATAATTCGAATGAATGTAAATAACAGTATGAGCTCAATTCAATTATACGTACATAGTATAACTATTAAAAAATTAAAATTATTTCGTGTAATGGTGTTTTTTAGAAGTTCGATAAAATATTATATAATTTGCCTAAAAAAACAGACGAAAAATAAAATTCAAGAAAATAAATCTATTTTGTGAAAAAAGAGACAAAAATAATGTTTGAGTTTCGTCAATTATTTGACAGAAAAATCATCAAATTTCATCCCCTGTGCCTGAAATAATTCTAGCTTTTTAAGCCACTCTCTTAGATGTATATGTTGTGGATGGAGATTCGAATTCACGCATGTTTCTATTATTAGGTTGAATAGTGTTCAATAGAAGACAAATCTTAGGGACAGGTTAGAATAGTCTTTATCATAGATTAGGGTAAAGCTAGTGTAAAAACTTTTTTTTTTACAGTAAATTTAAATGAAGAAAAAAAGAACAAGTGTTTGAGAACCGACAGAAAGTAAGGAAGGCAGTTTTTATATGATACTTCCTTTTCAATTCTCAAACCCAACAAAACTTGTCTTAACCCCAAAACTAAAACTCAAACTAAACTAAAACTTTAAAATCAAGTTTTGTTTTTTTTAAAAAAAAAAATTCTAAAGCTTTAATCTTTCTAATCATATGCTCATTATCAACCCTTAAGTTATTATTCTCTTTGTCCTCTCTATTTACTATTTTTATTACTTGAAAACTGAATAAAAGAAAAAAGCAAACCTCTGTTAGTGTAGAGGGTGTCTGGCTCTTGCGTTTCTCAACTTCATAATTTGGGGTTGCCATTGTAGTAGTAGTACCTATTCAACATGAAAGATCTCAACTTTTATAAATCTATATGAATGTTTACCAATAAAAATTGAATCTTTAGATGTATTTTACCTGAATCGGTCCATTGAAACGGAATTGATTCATTCTGAGATTCCATTTGTCGGCGTCGTTTTTGACGTTCTCTTGCCTTGTGGTTTTGGAACCAATAAAACACATTCTTGCCTTCAATCTTCCCAAACCGAAGAAGCTGAGCAGTTATGCTCTGAATTTGGTCAGCGGATGGAGTACGCGTGCCTCGCTTGTACAGCTCTTCAAGTGCTCTAAGCTGCTCCGCCGTGGGATTCCACCTCGAGCTAACCACAACAGGTTGTGCGCAAAACAACTCTCTTTTACTCTCATCACCCATAGCTGAACCTAACAATGAATTAAAGAAACACTCTTATTAAAAAGGAACGAAAACAATAAGCCAAAACAAAAATATAGAGAGAGATAGAGTTTTACATGGAAGATAGTGATGGTGAGTTAGTGGGAAAAAGTTGGTGGCATGAAAACAAGGAGGAGATGGCTTTGGAATCAGAGGCCTAAGTCTCCTACTAGTGTTGCTGCCACTGAAAGAATCTCCATGAATATTGTTGAACTGATCACCATCATCTAGATTCATCCACATTTCCTTCTTTTTCTATTTTGGTTCTAAAGCTAGGGTTTTTCTTCTTATTCCTTTAAAAAATTGAATCTTTATGGTACAAGAAGGAGCTTTCAGTGATAAAAAAGCAAAATAAAAATGACTTTCTTTTTCTCTCTCTAGTGGGGAAAGATATGGAGGGTGACGTAAAAAAGATTGATATGGGGCGCATGCAAGGGCAGTGAATAGTAAATATATGGTTATCACGCACCTTTATATATAAAGCGATAACGCTGGATTAAAAAAGATTGTGTCGAGAATTCAGAATTGGCTATTCTCAAATATTTCGACTAATCATATATGGTTTTTGGGTACGTCATATCGACATTAGATACCATCGTAGATGGATTTGAAAAGGGTCCAAATAGTACAAAAGCCACTAAAAAATCTAAGAAGCCTTTGGGTATAAATAGTATTAAGTTGTGTAATCGTTGATCAAGATTCGAGTCTTGATAATTAAAAAAACGTTCAGTTTTAAACCCACCTATTTTTTAAACTCTAGACCAATATTTGAATACCGCTAGGATGTGTAGATGATGTTGTAATTCAGATCCACGACTACCTAGAGTTATTGGACAAACGAAACAGGTTTTTTTTTTTTTTTTTTAAGAATATCGGTTTCTGATAAAACAATATTCAAATTGAAAGTTTTTGCAAACTCGTCATTGGAACGAGGCGGAAATCGTAGATCCGGTCACAAAGTTTGAGCCTTAAGGTTCTGAATTGCTATTTTACGGGTTTTACTAATTTTTTTTTGTTATTTTTCCGATTTACCAAGTACTTAACGTTGTTTTTATATTTTTGTTTTGGGTTTTGGAATGATTCTATTAAAAACATTTTAACCCAACATATTTATAATTTATAATTTGTTGTTTGTTGAAATTTAAAATCGGACACTACATGTAACTTCTTAATTTTTTAAACTAAAAATTTAGTGTTCTTTATCCATCAGTTTCTCTAAATAAAAGAGAGAACACTAATATGTTGATGCAATTTGTCAACATTTATTAATGGCTTAAATACTTCATACCACTAAAATATGTTTAGGTGCAAATTTTGAAACCTGAATATACTTAACAATTATCACGATATATTTTTAATTTTTTTTGTTATGATTATCTCGTGACCTAAAACTTACTATATAGATAAGTAGGACCAAAATTTGATGAAAGATTTAGTGAAATTGGAGAAAAAGAAGAAATGGGATTGTGTTTGAATGATTCAGAGTGAGGTACGTTTAGAGAGATAGAGAGTAATGTCGGTTTAAAATGGAACAAGAAAGGAAGAAAGAGAGAACATATACATGAGGTTGACTAGGCTGCTGCCTGCTGCTGCTGCTAAAGGAGAGAGAGAAAGTGAGTGAGAGAGAAGACAAAAGAGAAAAGAGACAGTAGAGAGAGAGAGAGGGAGAGGGAAGGGGCGTGGAATTCCGGGAAATAGACGGGAGCATATGATATGGGGAGATGGGAAGTAAAAACGACGTGACAATGATGATGAAGGTTATGATAAGGAGCTTTTGCATTTATTGTTTCATCTCTTATGTCTCTCTCTTTCTTATTCTTTCTTTACCAACTGCCCCCCTCTCCTCTCATCTTCTCTCTCTTCACCTTTTGCTTTGTCTTCTTCCTTTCTTTCTACACTCATCTCTCACTATCCTCCTCCTCCTTCATTTTCATCTGCTTCTTCTATATCTTCCTCCTCCTTAGGTTGTGGTGGTACCAATTCTTTTCAAACCCTCTTCAGGTTTAGTGTCTAATATCGAATCAAATAAAAGCCAATGTCGATTGTGTGTTTTGTGAAGAAGATTACATAAGGATTGGTAGATACTAACACCATGTACTGGACAATACTAATTTAGACGTTGTATAAAAGGACTTGGACTATAAAAACTATACACAAATTAAACTTACAAAACGTGACATAGCTTAATATATCCATATTGGATATGGAGCCACTTTATTAGGTACAATACATCCATATTGGATATAAATTTCCAACCATTTTATTTGGTTGTTAAAGAAAATCGCCAAAATATCCGAATAAATTTGGATCCAAATTTAACAAAATTTATTAATATAAAGTTTAGTAATTCTAATTAATAAAGTTTAGTAATTCTAACCGAAGTAACAGTAAAAGATGAACATTCGTCGATAGTCCCATAATAAATAGTCAAAATCTGGATTGAAGTAAATCAAACGCACAACAAGAGTTTAGTATAAATCTAATTATGAAAAAATTCTACGTACAAACACTCAACCACTCATTTTTTGTTAGAAAAACTCACAATTTACGGAAAAAATCATGGATCTCCGAGTAACTATTCAAGTGTTAATATTCTACCTCACTACATTCTGTAAAACAAGACAATCCGGAAAAGTCATTTCCATAGAAATCCCTCGAGTTTTACGGCCACGACACAAAACTTCAATTTTCTCTTTTCACTTTATATATGCTCAAGAACGAGGAGCAAAACACATTCAAATCGCTATAGCACTTCGGCATGTACAAACCTTACCAAACCAAATGAGGCTTCTATATTGATACATACAAGTATCAGGCAGTTGCCCCAATTCATGGTACATGATGTCGGCTAAAGCATGCTTATCCTTATTGTCTTAACTTCGAATGCACACTCTAGAATAAACCTTGTTAATCAGCGAAATTTATCTTCCACCCATTAAGAATTTTCTCGTACACGTGATAATGTTCCTCCCATGAACATAGAAGCATATCCATAAGCTTCAACCATCAGTTACAGAACATTCGGCCCATCATAAGGTACCTGCACCTTCGACTAAGTAGTAAATCAATACTATATTTATGTTCAGTTATTCTCAACTCTTAGTCTCTAATAGACTTTATCTACACCTAATTTTGGCTTAACATTCAGCCATATAGAGAGTTGGCGGTTTCAACTCTTTAAGTCTCGACTTAATCCCCTTCGGTCATGAAGATCCGGCTGAACTACACCAATTATATTTCTCCAGACACAACACTTAGTTCCAGCCTTCGACACTTTGTTCCAACTTCAACACTTAGTTCCAGTTTCATCCTTTAATTCCAGCATTCGACACTTAGTCTCAACTTCAGATCTAAGGTAAAGCCCACGACACCAAGTTATAGCTTTCACATGAAATTATAACTTCAGCACCAAGTTATAAACTTTGGAACTAAGCCTTCAAAAATGATTTTGTTGTTGTCACTTTCATCTTATAGTCAACAATTGTCAACTTATGCTTATATAGAATCTAGTCTATGTTACCCCAATGCTCTAACTACTCACTAGAGACAAATTATCCATCTTTTTCTCCAAAGTGATCAATTCCCACATACTCCATGAACTCTGAAATCCAAAAAGATAGTAGTATCGTCCACCTGACATATCTCAAGATTAGATTGAGCAAACCTTCACAAACCATTGTCAAAGTTTCCTTACTGCTCTAGAGTTTGAAAATTCGAAACCTTTGACACATCAAACTTATGATCAAGATCCAAACCCAACAATGGTTGGACTTTCTTTGCAAAGGCTGAACATGAACCCAGTTTGAAAACAACTTCGGCAGATGCACCTTCAACTTCACCTCCATCTTCGGAATCTATAACATATCTATTACGACTGGAAGTCCACTAGCTCATGTTTAGGATTATTCCAACTGTCCCGGTAACTTATTCACTTAATTTCTATTTTAATGCAGTTGTTTGAAGCATAATTTTTACTCCTAAATTATTCCATACTTCATAGTATTTCTTAAGATTTTGCATTTAAACATAATAAAATTAGAACAATAGTCAGTGAATGGTATGTTGACTAATACCATGTCATTTTCAATCCCAAACCTATTTAGGTATCTCGCTAGACCTATTCCCACAACTAGACGGATCTTCTAGTACAGACTCATCCATAACTAAAACACTACTAGTTCACTTATTCTCTATAACATCATGTGATTCTTGCAAAACTCTAAGTTTCGCATCTCCACCCTTATACTTAATCTCTTCCTCATCTAACATATATATAAATAGACGGTTGCATTTAAGTTGAGAGACATAACTCACATTTGTTAAAGTTTTCTCCAGTTCAGTGGACATCTTGAATCTAATACTCCTCATTCCTTTCATATTACAAAACACTTAATTTCTCAACATGACCTTACTACATTCAAACACTCTCATATCTTAAAACTAATGTTTTTGGAAGTCATATGGAATGGTGCTCTAAAATAGAGAAACAACTTATTATTTTATTTGCAAGAAAATACGAGTAAACTATCTGGATATTTATAGCCATATAAAACCATTCTAGTATATCTATAATTTCGGCCTTTTGATAGTTATCCGTCATTTTCCTGTCAGAGAAGTTCTGACTGATATGACCCTTCATCTAATGGCACTAATATTTCACTCCATAACTTACATTTCTTTATTGAATTTCTGCATCCAAGCCTTTCATTTACAATCAGTCTGAAACCTTCAGAGTCACCCTTCAAAATTGTATTTCTTTGAAGATATTTTGGGTTCAAGGAACTAGTCACTTCGACCATCATGATAGACTCTTTTCCGTAGAGAATAGTTCAATAAATTAATCATACACTTTTGGCAGATAACTCAATAGGATAATTTCTTAATCCTCATATTTACCATAATACCAGCCACATTCAAATAAATAATAATTTTATTTAAATCATCCAAATGTTTTCGAATCTCCTTGCAACCATCTGTATGTAATGTCTACGGTTTATTTTTTAAGGTATACACCATTCACCAAGGATTTCTTCATGTAAATAGCTTACATATTATTCCAAATTCTCATGGTCAATGACTTTTCATACACCTCTCGAAACACCTAGTCCTCGAGACTCAAGATCAGAACACTTTAATCTTTGGTTAAAACTTTGACATCAATCTCATTTGTACATTTCTCATTAACGACAACATATATTCCAATATGTACGAGGAAATCCCTAACCTTAATTATACTTTGTGAATTTCTCAAGTTCAAACTTCACTGAATCTATCTTTATGATTTTGTTTGATTTTTTTATTGAGAATTACGTCTCTACACTCAGCATCTGAAACGATATTCGTCCTTCAAACTTTTCTTTATCACCAACATTGAATATTTCTTTCATATCTCCATATTTACTGCACCACTTATTAGGTAAATTAACAATATCTAAAAAAGATTCGACGCTTACCTAACAAGACTGACTATGCCAATATTTAGCCACTAGTAAGCCGAAGTAATGACCGAAGTTGGTGAACACCTACCAAAAGGCTACAAGTGATAATTAGAGCTTCAAATTTTTACCATTTTTGAACACAACGTTAACATAAAGTAACTTATAATAAATCAAACACACAACAAGAGATTCAATGTGGTTCAGATAATGGAAAAAAATTATACATCCACGGGTAACAGACACAATTTATATGTAGAATGTTACAAAAAGAGTATTCAAACACTAAATACTCAATAACTCATCTTTTGTTACAAAACACTCACAACTAATAAAAGTAACTATGAATCTAAGCTATTTCTTCAATTATTAATCTTCTACCTGACTACACTTCCTAAAACAAGACAAGCTGGAGAACTTTATCTCTCTAAAGTTTTTTCAAGTCTTATAGCCATGCCACAAAGCTTGAATATTCTCTCGTCACTTTAAACAGACTCATGGATGAGGAGAATAGCATATAAGACTTATAATATCTCTTAGATATGTATAATTTTTCCTAATCCAAATGAGGAAATATTTCTTGCCACACTAACACAGACGATTTTCTAGTAGTTGCATATTTCCTAATGCAGGTTGTCAGCTTGAGCATGTTTGCTATTCTTGTTGCGTGCTCTAGATTATAACATGTTAATAAACGAAATGGATCTTCCATCTATTCAGAATCTTCTCATACAAGTGATCATATTTCTCATAAGAATATAACATATCCCGAAGCTTCAGCCACCAATTACTACCCCTTCAGATAAATAATAACTCAATGATATGCTTGGCAATCACTATGCTAAACTCATAGGTTCGAGTCGTTCCAACTCCTTAAGTTTCATCTCAATCACATTATGCTTTTAACGTCCGATTAAACAACATTAATCATATATCTCCGGATACAACACTTAGTTATATTCTTTGGCACATAGTTCTAGCCTTTGATATCTAATTCCATCTTCAACACTTATTCCCAAATTCAACTCTAAGTTACAGTCTATGACACCAAGTTAAAACTTCAACACCAACTTACAGCCTTCGACACTAACTCAATCTTACGACAGTGATATTACTATAGTCACTTTACTTTAAATCTATACTTCACACTGATTTTTTTAAGTTTAAGAGCTTTAACATAGTTTAGTATTCTTCTATTCTGACAAGTTTATATTCAAATGACTTTCTTATTATGTATTTTTATAAATGTTAATACTTTTACCATATAGACCTAACATTCAATAAAGTATACTTTATATAAGACACTATTTCTTATATATATGTATACAATGAGTCTATTACATATAAAATTAATCAACCATACTCAATTTGATATAAATGGTAATTCTATCTAACAATAAAAAGGAAAAAATATAAAAAACTCACTTGATGATATAATTGTTTTTTGTTTTGAGAATCTTGTGATTTTATTATTTTTAAAATCCTGTAACAATAAGATTGATTGTTTTGTTTAAAGTTATGTAGCTTGCCTCCATTGAAACACTTGGATAAATACATAGACGCAACTTTAATGTTGTTATTGGTTTTGAAAGATGATATTATACAAAATAACGACTGTTATACAAGTTAGATGTTGAAATTTATGGATCATCGCATGTTTTATAATATATTTAGATATTGTTGATATACGGTCTCATTACTAATTAATCAGACAAATAAAACTATGAGCAATTAACTATATATATATAACTACTTATGGAGGTGATTATGTAGATTCCATTTTAAATTTGGGTTTTGTGAATGATTGAACTCAAGTATTGACACTTAAGTCTAAACATAAAGTTTAATGACTAATTTATCAATACAAGTATTAGCAAGTCTATGATCCATGATCATCATAACTGAACTTAGGATATGAGTCAAATTGGGCTTAACTTAACACTTTAATTGTATATCATATATAAGGAGGAATTTAAGTGGATTATTCATTCAATCATTTAGATACAAAATTCTCTCGTGTTGTGGATTATAATATCTAAAACATAAATTCTTATCATTCAACAAGATCAACAAACCAAGAGATACATCAATCAAATAACGTAAAATAATAGATAACAACTTTAGTAAACGACAAATGAATTTAATCAAACTGTAAAGTATTATTGCTTAATAATTGGATTCGGAGTTTATGCGGACTAAGATCTATCGATAGATACAACGGATTATCTGTAGGAAAAAAAATACTTCTAAAACACAAAGTGAAAACTATAAAAATAATTTACAAGTTGATTATATAAAAACTAAATTTATTTAAATTAGTTCACACACCAAAAAATTATAGCTAAAAATATAATTAAATTCCAAAAAATTCTCTGAACTAAAAGAATTTTAATTAACCACAATAAATAGCTAAAACGAGTAGAACTTAATAATGTCCAACTAATAGTACAACTAATACAAAATAATTAAACTTAGTTAAACTAAAAACTATATATTGACTAATCATAAATACTGAAAAATAACTAAAATAAATTATTTTTTCGAATCTTGCTGCATCAATCAACTTGGATAAAAAAGAACCCGCTCTCGAGGTGTAAGTAGTCTTCTCACTATGATCATAGTATGAAAGCCCGCAAAATCCGTATATTGTTGGGCTTTCTCAATTGGAACATGTCTACGACAACTACCGTACTTCTAAAATAGGAAACAATTATGATAGAGATTTAACCATTATAGATTGAACGTTGCGATTGCGATGTTGAAATATTTTATTCGGAACAAGTCTACGAAAAGCATGACATTAGAGTTCTCGACAATTCAGGATAAAATTTGATTATGATATGATTTTCTAAATACCAGTTCTATGATTTGCCTTCACTGTATTTATAGAATTAAAGATGATTATTATGTGGATTTTTTAGTTCTAATTTTATTATTTACTTTTAAAATTCTCAATTATAATAGTGTAAATGCTGAAATCATAATATCAAACTTCCTAATAAAGAACATGCTAAAAACACCAAGATCACTGGTCATTTAAATTAATGAGATTTCTTTTGGAATGTAGTAAATCTCTAATACCAATTATTATAAAATAATGATTATATTAATTTATAATTTTAACATACATTTCTTAACATATTGATACTCATACGACTAATAGATGATGAATAATAAGAATAACGCGTGATTGTATTAGTGTGAACGATATGTTTCAAAATTATTTAGTGTCGTAATTTGAATTCTTCCTTAATCCGAATTTCAGTAAAAAAAATGGGGTTTCTGTTATAAACGGTGTTCTTCCTAGAAACAAAATCATTGTTTTCGCATGTGCTCGGTTAAGAAAGTAAATTGTACACTTAATGACTTATCTTTATAGTGAAGTTGGTAAGGATGTATGTAGAAAAGATACTTAACATTGAGCTTAAAATAATTTAATTTTTTAGAAATTTCCTATTTCTCAATTGTTAAGAATATTGTACAGTTTGGGTATAAAGATAATATGAATTTACTTCTGGTACACTCCTAAAATTTCCTATTCTAGTTGAGATATGTCCATATTTATATATCATTGATACTTTCTATGTATAAGCGATATGGGACGTGTGACAAAATTTGATTTCTAACGCGAAAAACATATAAATATAGAAGTAAAAATCGTCTATGAATAAGTAAATGACCTATTACCATTAAAGAGATTGTATGCAAACTTATGTATGTATAATTCATAATTTTATCACTTTATCTGGACTTAGTTTATGTCGTCTTAAGTCTTCCTTCATGTTACATTTGATGCATACATTAAAATATTATAATTATGATGATCAAATAACTCCTCAACACTTTCTTATCAATTCTAGTTTGGAGATATGACCTAATCATTTGTGTCAAAATTGTTTGATTGTTAGATTTTAATTTAATTTAAAATACCTTTACATGTATTATTCTAGCTAAAACCAATATTTTACTTATACAAATTATCATCATATTTCAAATAGTTATGTTAACATAGTTATTACTATAAATGAAATTATTATTTTATTTCCCAAAAGAAACAAATAACTAAATTCTTTCTAAGCTAAAGTACAAAAAAATGTATATTGAAATAATTTCCACTAGTTAGTAAGATTATAAAATTAAAAATTGCTTCAAATTGACAAGTTATATCATTTTTTGTGAGACATACATAGTTACTTTACGTACAATATGTGAAAAATACATTAGGTATATTAGACGTCATATGCATAACATATATTATATGATAGATGCGAGATTTGCGCATACATCATGGATGTGAGACCTTTCTATGCGACTGGATTTGAGTTGCGAGACATATTTGGTGTAATGTTGATAGATTGGACTATAATAGGTAGTTTATAGCAAATGCAAAATATAAATGTATCATATGCGAGACGCAATACTCATAGTAAATTTTATGCGAGATGAGCTCATTCAAAAATAAGGATATGCGAGATGCAAGACCAAGTATGATGTTCAAGTTACAAATCGTGAGACCGGACGTTTCGTTGAATGATGGAAGACCAAAATGCTCAAACTATATTTGTTCATCTTAGTGAGTTTGAACACTTTAAAATTATTCCAAAGTATATTAAAAGTATATGGGATGTGTTGATTAGAGGTAATTTCATTATAACTTACTACTCACTGATAATAAGAATTATTTATTATGACTGTTACCAATTTGGTGGATTTGCTAGGAGTGCTTGATATTTAGTGTTTAAAATGTTAGTTTTGATATAGAATAGTATGCAGTTGATATGGTTGACGAAAAAACACGTAGAGAGTCTAGTTTAAGATTATTTGAATCCTCAAATAATGAATTAAAGAGTGGGAGAGTAATTCTCGCTTACGTTATTTTGGTCATAAGAAAAATCAACTTGCTACTATTAGTTATAATGATGCGATTAAAGGTGTTAAAAAAGTTTTTAATAAAGGTGTTGCAACTCTAAGATTAATTTTACGTGGTTATTCCTTAGAGCTTGTTTTTATTTTTCAAATATACGCATAATAAAAGATATAAAAAATAAATAGTTATTCTAAAATAAAGTCTCAAAGGAACGTAATGAAGACTTTATGCATCATTTGACACGTCCACTGGATTTATAGTCATCGAACGGTTTGTTAAGCTGCATACTTGCAACACTATTTTTACAATGAAAGTAAGAAACATTTGACATCAATTTGATTGTTAAAGAGGTTCATGGTTTTATTATATTATAAAATAAATTTATAGTGACAAGTGTAAAATCGTTTGTTAAATATTACTACAATTTAAATATCTATTATCATATCTCATAGAATGCTTTGGAGAAATCTAGGAGGGGAGTTTTTTGTGATAGTTTTAATTCCTTTAATTTATTATATTTTAGTAAATTAAAACGGCTTGATATTACAAGTGACTACCATATAAATATACTATAGGAAATAACTCTTAGAGATGTTTCATAGCATTCAGGCTTTGTCTTTAAGATTTTCATTCTTGTCCTCCACTTTTATTTATCAATGAAACATTTTTTACTAGCAAACATAAATGAGTGTTGATTTCTGTCGTAGCCAAAGATGATAACAATAGTAAGTTTCATTGGAAAGACTAGGCAAAATTTTTGTTTTAGGAAATCTTGTTTTTAATATTATGTGTTTTTTAAGACACTAGACTATGCAACTTTTCTTGTGTTAATTGCGAGACTCGTTTATTTTTTTTATAAAATTGATACAAGATATCATGATTTTGAATAGGCTAGATGCGAGACAAAAATATAATATACATGAGATATGAAAGACTAGAACATACTATACATTCGATATGCGAGACCAACATATAATATACATTCGAGATGTGTGACCTTACTATCTCATAAATGCTTCATATAAGACCAGTTTAATTGTATATCCAGTATGATACATGCAAGATAATATGACCTCGTATGTACAAGATGTGAGATAGACTATATGAGTCATACTAGACGTGAACAAATATAATTGCGATATCTATATAAAGATATATGCGAGTTATCATGATTTTTTATAGGCTAGAACGAGTCCAAAATACAATATACAAGCGATATATGAGACCAACATATAATTTACATTCTATATGTAAGACCTTAATATATCATAAATTATTCATATAATAATTAAATATATTGTCTTTTATATGCTATATGCGAGACAATATGACATGGTTTGTGCAATAATCAAGATATATTGTATGAATCATGCGAGGCGTGAGAAAACATAATAACAAGACCTATATAAGGGTAGTTGTGAGACACGATACATATGATATCATTTTATTTTATATTTCCAGGTATTTTTCGGTTCTATTTGGTATTGTTAGGTGTGAAGATGCTAACAATTGGCTCTAGTTTCTAGGGAGTTTACAACCTTATTGTTGGAACATCAAATCACATTTATTTGGGATCGTAATATAAGTATCTGTAAAGTTATTTATGCATTGTGAATAAATTGCAATCATGCCTACTGTATATTTATCTTGTTAGGAATTTAAAATATGCTCTCAGTCCTACAGACATAAAGTTTAGGTATAAAATGGTTTATAGGTTTAAACATCATGCTTATGATCCAACAATATACATGTTTAATGAAAATCTTGAACTGTTCATTAGTGAAGGAGGTCATAAAGTTATAAACTTTATTTATAATTTACCTTGGGATAAATATACCCAAGAATTTATAAAAGGGAAATGACATGTTCTATGGTATCTTCTTCGATCGAATCTTTTAACCATCAGATTAAATAAATATGTAGTATACCTATTGTAGAATTAATTAACAAGATCAAAATCTTACTTACGAGTAAAATTTCACAATATTATACGAAGAGGTTATGTTGAAGTAGTAAATTGTAGCATGAGTATGAAAATAAACTTAATGTCAATATTGAGAAAGGTCAGCCGTGGTTAGTTTATAAGTTTTAGGTATCGATATAAGAATTTTTTCTGAACATGATATGATTGTTAATTTACTAGATTTCAAATTTTCTTGTGGTGTTTGATAACAAGATTTCTTTCCACGTTCTCGTGCTTTTTCTACAATACATTCAATTCAAAATAATCTAATAATATATGTTCATTCATTTTATATTGTCGACTATTACAGGTCAACTTACTCTTTTACTAATTTTGGTGAAAGATCAATCTCTAATGAATCACCGTAAATTTTGCCTCCTAACTTAAAAAGAAGAGTTAGAAAGCCTAAAAGGAAACGTATTATGTCTAAAGGAGAAATAACAACCTGGAAGATGAAGAGTAATCGTTGTTCAAAGTTTGGGTTTAATCGTTGTCTTGCAAATAAGTTTTCTAAATGTTTGTTATTTGTTTTATATATTTTATACTTTTAATTTTGATTTTATTTTAAAACTTTTGGAATATTGTAATTTTCATGTTACTAAATGTTTTTAATACATAACAAGTTATATTTTTGTTTTAATTAGATGTGAGACTAGATAATCGTATTTACAAGACCAACTTTAATGATATGGTGAGATGTGAGACTATTTAAGTTCACAAATATATGTGAGACCCTCTTTAATATCAAGGATAAATGCGAGATCATCTTTATGGTTAGTTATGGTGAATTGCAAGACATATTGTAAGGATATATATGAGTATGAGATATTTTATAGAAGGTATGTGTAAGTGTAAGACATAGATAGTAAGAGGCCTAGTGCAAATTCAATATTAAGGTTATGCGAGACCATCTATATGGTTAAGGGAGAGATGTGAGACAAATTGTATGGTGATAAAGAATCGCAAGGCATGTTGTAGGGATGCGAATAAGTGTGAGGTCTCTTATATGGGGTATGTATAAATGCGAGACACTTGTATAGAAGGTGCGAGCCACATTCAATATTAAGGTTATGGCTAAATGCAAGAACCTCTTTGATATTATGGTGAGATGCTAGACCATATATATGGTTAAGGAGAGAAATGATACGAGTAGTGTGGTTATGGGGTATTGTTATGCATGGTGTAGCGATTTTGATAAGTGTGGTATCAGTTGTAGGGAGTTATGTACAAGTGCGAGACATGTTTAGTAGAAGGTGGGAGACACATTCAATATTAGTATGTGCGGTAAAAACTAGTTGCAAATAAGAGAAATAAGTTAGTTTAAGTTACAAAATACTAAATTTTACAAAATATATTATGTTGTGATTACTTATAAAATATAGTACTTAAAAAATATTGAAGTTTACAATATACTTTAGGTCTTACTTACAAAAAACTAATTAAAAAGAGGTTATTTTTACTTTCAAAATGTGTTTATTTGGTCATCCCTAAAGAAAGGATAAAGCATCACCTCTCTCCTGCACTTACACATGTCTTCATCATATTGATCATATTGTTGAAAGATAGAAACATTATCGGTAAAATCTCTTATGTATTCGCAAACTAGGACGCCACAATCGACTATTCCAAATTTGTTTTGTGGAGTATTTTTGCATGTAAGTATTATATATTTATCTCTTTGTGGTATGATGAATTTTTTCATGAGGTAGTGCACATGTAAACAAGGTTAAATAAGAAACAATAAATAGATGCAAGGATACTTAATAAAGACATGCGTGATATGAGACATGTTATGGATGCATGCAAGACTATAAATAGAGGCATATGAGATGCGAGACTATGAAATGTTACAATAAAGGCATATGAGAATGAGAAATAAAATCATGCGAGACTATGGAATGTAATAAAGAGAGACTAGGTGATATTATAGTGTGAGACTTGTAATACTTACTAGTGCTAAACATGTTATACAACGATGCAAGACAATACAATATTAATATGTAAGATTTGGTAGTAACGACATGGGAGGCTGGACAATACAATGCGAGATACGAGTTTGGGAAATATTACAATGTAATATTTGTAATACTTACTAGTACGGGACATGTTATACATGGATACAAGACAAGAAAACAATAACATGCGAGACGAGGAAATAAAAGCATGTGACATAAGGGAATATTACAATGTTAAATCAGACAATAGATACATGTTACAATGAAGGCATAGGAGACTAGGTAATATTGAAATATGAGATGCGAGACTGGGTAATATTATAATGTGAGACTTGTAATACTTACTAGTGGGATCGCATATTGTTTTGTTGGGTATTTTCCATATTTACTGGCAGACAACAATTGGTTATAGTTTGTTTCTTCTCCATTTTTAAGGTTTATAATCAATAATAACCACTGGTTTGTTGTACGTTTTTATGTTCAAATTAGAATCAACACATAATATATGTTGTCTGCATATTGAGGAATTAATCATGAATGATTGTTGTTACATCATTTTTATTGGCTACTGAAGTCTGCATAAAGGATTATAAATATTTTTGTTTAATAATAGATTTTTTTACTATTTAGTTATACTTACTATTGCATGAGCAGAAAGTGTCATATTGTGGATGGTATCTGACAATTTCCTATCAAAACCTCTCAATAGTATTTTAAAATCCTTTCTGCGAGCTTCTTATAAATCAAGTGTCAATAACCTACCAAACGACATGGGTGGGAAATATTATACAAGATACAAGATGTACTATACAATTGCAAGACACGTGTGAGATATGTTATATAAAGAAGTGAGCCATGCTATACCATTTTGACAAATGTGAGACACGTGCGAGAAAAATACAAGAAAAATGCGAGACATGTTATACCAAGTAACAAGTGCGATATAATTAGGAGACATGTTATACAATATGCATGACATGTTATACAAAGATGCAAGACACGTATTGGAGTTAATGCAAGATACAACATATGTTCTTAATGACATGCAATATGCAAGACATGTTCACTTTTACATGGGAGATACTGTTGAATATGAAGTCTTTATCTTATAGTCTAACTGGTCTTTGTTTGCTAGAGCCATCATATCACTTGCACATCAATTCATTGGTATTGATGAATACAATGTTGGGTTATACGTACAATTGGATTTTTTTCTTTTTGTATCTTTATCAGTTTGTGGTATTTTATGACATAAATAAAAATCTTTGTATATGTATCTGTCACCCAATATGTTTCAATAACCTCTTACATATTATTCTCATAATGTATTGGATCATAGACTAACCAGTCATTGGTGTTTTCTTGCATATATTCTTTATATTTCTGCAAGGTACGATACATTTGTCAATTTGAGATATAAAACATGTATAACATAAGAGTAAGCCGAGAGACACGATTACATATTAAAATGTGATATGCGAGACTAAGGAAACACAATGATGCAGGATAAAAATATAAATATACATGAAAGATATATGCAAGACATCTACACGTATCACCGATATATATATATATATATATATATATATATATATATATATATATATATATATATATATGAGACAACAAACATGAATGCGAGAGAAGGAAAAAGATAAATGTGAGACAACAAAAAAACATATGAGACTAAGGAAAAACAAACACACGAGACAAAAGGAGAAAAATATGTGAGACAAGAGAAAAAAAGAATTTGAAATAAGAATGAAAGATAAATACGAGACATCAACGCGTCTCACTAAGACATAAATATGCAAGACCAATTATACATAAAGAATACATGTGACACAACAAACATGAATGCGAGATAAGGTAAAAGATAAATGCGAGACATATTAGAAAAAAACAAACAAGACAAAGGCAAAAAGAACACCGGAGATGGAATAAAAACAAACATGCAAGATAAGGAAAAATAGGATTATGAAATCAGTCAAAATGTGATTAAAATTTAGTGTTTTACAACTACACAGTATATGACTTGGTATAATAAAATATTTTGAAAATTTAAATTAAATCTTATGAAAATTTATATCCACTTACATATTCAGCTTTATTGGGTGGAAAAACTTGCACAAGAATAATATTAGGATCATGTGCATTAGTTGGAGCATCAAGCTTAGTAGATAGAGCATTAAGCCCAACAAGTGAAGCATCTTGCACACCAGTATTAAGATCTTTGACAGTAACAAAAATCTCATCAATTTATTCAAAAAATCCTCATTATATGGGTAACCTATGTCATTTTGACATCTTGTTGTTTCGTACTTGCTTTCTCTACAATATATGATATTTTTGATGGTGTATTAAATATAAGAGATGGTGATGGTTCTGTTTTGTGCTTAAATGAAGGTGATTCTTCGACAATTGGTTGATTTTACGCTTTTGGTTGTAGGCTGACTGGTGCCATATGTGGTTGGTCATGTTAATTTTCTTGGTTGACTGATGGAACCGGTGGTCTGGCATGTGGAATTTCTAGTATGTCATGGGGTTGTAGATCTAAAAGAGATAAGTCTAGTATTTTCTCAAGTTTTTGTAAGTCTAGAAAATCACGTCATTCATCTATCTTTTTATCTTTATCTTCTATGAACATGAATGTCCTCCTCATTCTTAGCTTATATGTCATAATATTATTTGATCTGCAATTTTAGGTTAAAAAATAGTTTTATAATGCGAGACACAGCATAATGTAATGGACAGTGCGATACTAGGAATGATGTAACTTGAAACATGTGAGGCTGACATTTGATGAAACATGCGGGACTAAACATATTCTTATAATATATGTGGGACTAACATTGATGGAACCTTTAAGATTAGATATATGCTTATAATAAACGCGGGACAAGAATTGATGGAACATGCGAGTCCAAATATTGATTTAATAATTAGATGCGAGACTAAATATATGCTTACAACTCTTCTTTCTCTGGCCAACAAACACATTTTTTGCTTCACTAATACCGACATATGTATGTACTCTACTAAGCACTTGTACGCAACCATATGTCTTTTACATTATAATATTTACGAAACAGAATTCCTTTTAGATTTGGTTGGAGTGTTTTTTTATTTGATTGGACTCTTTCTTTTTTAAAACAAATTATTATAGGGTCGTATCATCTTCTAGGTTGGTTTCATTATCACTTTAATCTCTCAAAACCCTCAATTCTGAAACCTTATTTAAAGATACTAGCAGTTGTTTATTTAAAGTGGATTTAGTTCTTTTTTCCACACAAGTCACTGTTATTAGTACACGATCCAGGTTCATAAGTCAATCATATCCTAGATCATGCCTAATATCTTCATCCTCGATAAATTCTTGTATTTCTGCAACTGTTAGGGTTAATTCTCCTTCAAAACCTATAGAATGCTAAACAAGTTAGTATAAGCTACATCCAAGACAATACATATAAATGCGAGATAAAACATGATTAAATACAAGACAAGGTAAACATTCCAATAAAGATGAAAGACCAGAAAAATATTACAATAAAGGTGCAAGACCAGTTCAACATTAAATAATGATGCAAGATAAAGCAAGAGTTACAATGATGATGCGAGACTAGGTAAACGTAAACATATAAGATATGGTAAACATTACAATAAAGATGCAAGACCTGCACAATATATAGTTGCTAGTTGCGAGACTAGATCGATGCGAGACCATTGTAACCTTAGTCTTAAACAATACATCTTAATCTTACGGATGTTTAATCTTCTTAATCAAATCCAGGTTTTTTTATTCTAATCCTTACTATTTGTAGCATCTTGGAATCATGCATTCTCGAGCTTATTCTTTCGTAATAGTTTTGTGCTCCATGATAAATGGCTTCATGAAAAAATACATCATAATGATTACAAATATTTTTTATTGTTTAATTATAGAATAAGATACTAACCGTTAATAGAGCAACATATCTAATAACTATATTAGGTTTTTTTTCCACACAAATCCAAACTGACCCAAAAGTGGTCTTTTAGATTGCCCAATCGTAATTGTTTATTTTTTCAAGGTCTTAGATATAAAAGACCGTTGTTTTACCTAGTATATCCCATGACAATGAACATTGTTTGAGATGCAAGACTAGTTATAATGAACATATGTAAGACCATACACAATGAGCATGTGCAAAACCATCTACATTTAAGCAGTGTGAGCTAAATATAATAAATACATCTGAGATGTGGGACCAGATTTGATGAATATGTGTGAGATGCAAGACATGTGATACCATATATAATGAACATGTTCAAGATGCGATATCGGGTATACTGAACATATGGGAAACCAGACATAATGAACATATGCAAAACCATCTATACCAAAACAATGTAATATCAAACATAACGAATATATGTGAGATGCGACACCCGATTTGATGAATATGTGCGAGATGAAAGATATGCGAGACCATACATGGTGTGAATTATTTTTGACTGAGGGTAATTTTGTCAGATGTTTTGTGGTATTTCAAGGGTATTAAATGCTTAGGTGGTTTGTAGTGAGAGATTTAAGCTGTCTGGTTGTATTAAATGTTAATCTCCCTCATTAATGAAAGTGGTTGGGTATTTATACCCTTAATTATGGGCCTTATAGGCTTTCTGGTCAAATCATGAAATCGAGTCGAGTTCAAAGATCCATTAGTTTATTAAGCATATTAGCAATTAGCTTAGTCAAAAAGGTGTTTAGTGTTTTAATACTTTTGTCCTATCTGGATACTTCAGTGGGTAATTATTGTCCGGATTACCCCTGTCTGGTTTTCATAGTGAGTGGTGGTGAATAATTATGTACTCATCAATATCCCCTTTTTTAGGTTTTTTCAAAGGTATTTGGCAAGACAAAAAAACCCTCTTGGGTAATAGCAATACTTTCCGGACTGTTTATGTATCTAGCTCAGGGTTTATCTGGACTGAATACTTCTCAGAAGTTCATGAGTTCTGTTATGGACCGTGGGAAACGTGTCACATTTTGATTCGTTTTACCAGCCGTTTTCTTCCTAGAACGGTGCTTCCACTAATCCCAAAAAACAACTTCTGCATTTAATGTTCATGACGTCAGCGCCACCTTCAATCATTACTTTTGCCTTTTCGTTTTCTCCTAGGTATTTGGTAAATTTTTTGCCTCACTAGTATAAATTACTTCCTTTTACTGTTTTACCATCTTCATCACTTTGTCACTTCTTCCTTTCAGAGCTTCCTATTTCTCTTCTCAAAATCTTTCTTGTGTAGGTTTATGTTCACGGCGAGAAACGATTTGGTGAAAGGTGGTTGGCTAAATCTTTCAGAGTTAGAAAAATCACAAAATGTTGAGCGAGAGAGACGTATCGCAGCGGGTCTTCCAGTATCTCCAATCAGTAAGTCCAACACACCGTCTTCAGAAGTCGATCGAATGATAATCTTCTACCAAAAGTTCCAAACCAAAACGTTTCTTTCAACCAAGCCTTTCGCCCATCCCGTCAGGCTCCTCAGTTCAGGAGTCACAACCCTTTGTTGTCTAGGAGAAAGCAGTATCAAGTACAAGAAAACTCTATTCGTTCATTGCTATGGGATGAGATATTGAGAAGTCTCCTGAAAAGGTTAATCTTCGCCGGACAGGCCGTTTAGTAAAGGGTCAGGCAACTGACTCTCAAACCAAGTCCTCAAAGTCAGGGCCCACCAAGTCTGGGAGCAAAGATAAAGCCTCCGGGTCGGAGGCACCTATCAGAGCCCCAAAAGAAAAATCCTCCGGACCTAAGGCCACTAAAACGAGCTCTCATACTGAGCCCTCCGGAATTGAGCCCCTGCCGGACACGAGATCCCAAAGAGATGTTGATGCCCAACCGTCCGGACAACCTGCTGAGCCACCCAGTAGCACTCTCCCATCAACAACGGCCGATAAACCTTCCACGATGATGGAAGAGGTAATGGAGGACAGTATTGAAGATGCTTCATTAGAGACTGATACTTCCGGGCAGACCGGAGATGCTGCCTCTGATAAAAAGGGAAAAGGCAAAGAGAAAGTCTGTCTAAAACATCCATATCTGCTGGAGTGTCTGGAGGGTAAGGTGGGTCCTTGTTTCCACAAGGTCAACGTGAAGTATCTGATGGCCATGCAGAATATCAACTATGTCTATACTCATACTGTTGAGTTAGGTCGGATCCGGACGAAGTGGGGGATCTCTGAGTCTGTAAAGGTGAGGATACGAGCCACTCCGGAGACCCCGATGTACTGTAAACGCAACGAAATAGTCATCTACACCAAGCTGTTTAACTAGGGGCTCAGATTTCCCTTGGACCCAGAAATTGTCAGGTACTTCCACCTAATAAAACTCTGTCCAAGCCAGTTGAGTCCCAACGCTTGGTACACTCTTATGGCCTGTGTCATGGCTTCAAAGCTCTCCGAAATACCATTTCCAATGGATCAGTTTGCTGTTGTGGCCAGCCTTTGTAAGAACCATCATATCCCATTCTATCACTACAATATGGGAGACAACTTTAATGCTGTGGATGACTTGCTTGAGTCAGAGAAAAATTGGAAGATCCAATTTCTGTTCATCAACGGGACTTGGGAAAATGGGAGGAAAATCAAAGCTGGTGTCAATCCTAGCATGCTCACCAGCAGATGGAAAAGCTCAGGTAAATATTTTATCATGTCTGTCTTTCTTTCTTTGTAAAAAAATTGTTACTGAACTACTTTTCTTTTTCTTTGATTAGTGCTGCCGAATGAGTTCTCCGATTATGTGGAGGAGGGGCAGGCCACTTGTGTCAAGCTAAACGCTTGGGCTGCTGATAAATGGGGAAACCATTTCCGCAACTGCTTCACCTCGGACAACCTAGTGAGGTCCCCATCTCTGGAACACAACGAGCCGGAGAGACCATACTTGGGAGGAACTGACCACACCATCCCCTCCGGCTGTCATCCTCAAGAGAACAGAGGAGAAGGATGGAAAACTGGCCTTACCTTCCAGAGCTAAAGTCCCAAGCAAGATGAAAGGCAAGAAGGGCAAGAAGAAACAAGTTGCCACAGAGGTTATTCAAGGTACTGTCGAGGAGGTCGCTCCGGCGAGTCAGGGAGTGCAGGCCCAATGGGGAATTGACGCTACTCTACTTCAATTGGTTGAAGATGAGAGTATTAGAGAGGCAGGTGGACCTCAAGATCCTCCAAAGGATCCTAAGAATGACCGAAAATGGGGGGCCAAAAAGAAGAAAGTATCATTGAGGGATGAGGTTGTCCTCCGGCCTTTGAAGTCTCTTCCTCCGGCCGACCCAACAGACCCCACTTTGGCAGAGCAAATCCCAAGTGGCCTAGAGAGGGTACCAGAGTAGACATCCGTGGCTTCTAAAACATCGGTCTTTACTTTGATGACCTTGAGAAAGATGACTTTGTTGGTCCCTACCTCCCCCCAAGTTCCTCTAACATGGTTACTTTCAATGGTAAGTCCTTTACTATTTCAGGAGAGAACGACACGGTGACTCACTCTTTGCTGGGCCATATTCAGCCAGTGCTCAACTTGGAGAGGCAAGTACGAAGCCAGTCTAACCTTATCAACACACTCAAGGACAATTTCATTCAAACCTTGTCCAGTGACAAGACTTCTCTTGAAGATGCTGTGTCCAAGGTTACCAAGGAGAAAGAAAATCTGGAGAAAGAGCAGGAGAAGACGATCCAGGCCAAGGTCAACGCGTACACCAATAAGGTGATAGATTCCTAAGTTAAATCTGACATGGTCTTGTTTTTTCATCAAACATTCCTGAAGAGGACATTCGGTACTTTATGACAGTATGTTGAGTATGAAGATATCCCATTTCACACGATGGTGGATGGTGATAAGAAAAACTATTCCAGTGGTATTGATGATACTACCGATGAGGAAGAAGGGACCGGAGAGAGCTCCAGTAATGAACCCAAAGACCTGAAGAAGAAAAAAGATGGTGCATGAACATCTAAGGGAGAGTAGCCTTGGAGTTTTAACTATTTTCTATTTTTTTTATCTTTATGACATACTAAAGTTCTTGGATGGCCAAGGCATTTTTGTAACTGTGTCCGGTTTGAGTCCGGTCAAGCTTTTCCTCTTAAACTTAAAGTCCTTGGATGGCCAAGGCATTCTTTATATTTTAATACCATCCTCCGGTTTTAGCCGGTAGCTTTACTTTGTTTAATTCTTGCTTAGTTTCATATTCGTCCAATATTAATGGCTAATGTTTTAAATAGCCCCTATTTATTTTACAAGTATTTTAAGAAGAGAGTGTTTAAATTCTCCGATGACAAATGTTTAAATGGTCACCATTCCACCAGATCAACCCGATATGTCAAAGATACTTAGAAGGCTTTAAAGAAACTGTAAATCAAACCACTCCGAATATTTTAAGAAGGCATCAAATTTCATTAAAAAACCCGGACACCTCATTAAAACCTCCCCGCGCCACCAGGGCAGGAAAGAGTATGCCCCCTAATATTTACATGGACTTTAACCAAGTAAATATTTACATAACTTTCATTTTAGATACATCCGGAGGTGTTCAATGTTCCAAGGGTGGTTTAAGATTCTTCCATCGTTGTCTTGAAGTATGTATGTCGCAGGCTTAAGCTTTTCAATGTCCACATAGGGCCCTTCCCAATTTGGAGCTAGCTTGCTGAACTTCTTCTCTTTAGTATGTAGGAAGACTTTTCTCAATACTTTATCCCCTGGTCGAAAATCTCTTATTCTGATTTTGGAAGCAAACCTGCTTCTCATTAAACCTTGATAATGGGTGGCTTTAAGATGAGCCTTAACCTTTTTTCCTTCTATTAAGTCCAATTGACCTCGGACTGCCACTTCATTAGCCTGTTCGGAAAAATTATGGACTCTATACGATGGAAGAGTTTTCTCTATAGGAGAAATTGCATCCATCCCATATACCAAGGCAAACGAAGATTCTTGTGTAGCAGCCCCAGGAGTGGTCCGGTAGGCCCATAGTACTTCTTGGAGATAACTTGACCACTTTCAGCAGCCCCTTCCAAATTCTTTTTGAGACCGGACATAATGGTCCTGTTCGCCACTTCAACTTGACCATTCGCCTGTGGGTGGAAAGGAGAAGAGAAGAAATGCTGAATGCCCCTAGAGGCACAGAAACTCTCAATATCCTTGTGATCGAATTGTGGCCCATTATCTGTAGTTATCTTTTGTGGAACCCCAAATCTACAACAAATATTAGATAAGATAAATTTCATAACAGCTTTTGAAGTAGTTCCTGCTAAGGGGGTTGTTTCTATCCACTTTGAAAAATAATCAATGGCCATGATAATGGTTCTGCACCCTCCGGATGCCATCGGTAGAGGCCCTACTAGATCCAGTCCCCAACGAGCAAAATGTATTGGCTCAGTGATCGATTCCAATGGGACAACTGGGATGTGAATTTCATTTCCATATCTTTGGCATGGATCACACTTCTTTACCAATTCCTTGGCATGTTCCATTATGGATGGCCAGTAGTATCTGACCAATAAAACCCTTCGGGTTAAAGCTATATAACCACAATGTGCTGACCCTTCACCACGAGCCTTGTACTTCATTTTCATGGACATGGATTTCTCCGGAGGCAAAATGCCATTAGTAAGGTATTGAAGAATGAGATGTCTCCAGTCCTCGGGTTGAACTACTTGTATACTTAAAATTTCCTCTTCATCCTTACCCCAATTGGGCTGTATGGATGGAAATTCTTGTACATGAATCCATGGGCATGACTCGGAGTACGCTATGGTTGCCAAGAAAAATCTGCTAGAGTATTTTCCGATCTGGGTATATGCGCATAGCTAATATCTTTGAAGTTAGCTGCCACTTCTTTAAGAATGAATAAATATTTAATCAACTGCTCCCTTTTGGCCTCAGGTTGACCTTGGTAATGATGGATAAGAAGCTGAGAATCACTCATTAACCTAACTCTTTTGGCTCCACAAAACAAGGCTAATTTCAAACCAACTATAGCAGCTTCGTATTCAGAATAATTGTTAGAAGCCCTAAAAGCAAAATATATAGGATGGAATAGCTTGTGCCATACAGAGAGGTTAAACATATCCCAGAACCAAAACCATGGTAATTGATCCACCATCGGTCCGGACAATCCATACCTTCTTAGTTCTTTCATCTGCAGCTTGCTTAGTAAACATGTCCGAATGGAATTCAACTAGGAAATCAGCAACAGATTGAGCTTTGATTGCAGTTTAAGGGGAAAAATCAATATCATAGTCACCCAATTCTACTGACCACTTGGTCATCCTGCTTGATATGTCCGCCTTCTGAAGAACATTTTTCAAGGGAAAAGATGTCCGGACGACAATAGAATGAGACTGAAATTAGGGCCTCATTTTTCTGGCAGCAATTACCAAAGGCACTGCTAATTTTTCAAATTTTAAGTACCTTCTTTCAGCATCCATCAAGCTCTTGCTAATGTAGAACACCTGACGAGGATAACTATCCACCTCCCTTACTAGTACTGCACTTATAACACACTCGGACATTGCTAAGTATATTTATAATGTTTTTCCATCAATAGGCTTGTAGAGAGTTTTGGGGGAAGATAAATGCTTTTTTATTTCATTGAACGCTTGGTCGCACTGTGGAGACCAGTTAAAGCCCTTGGAACCCTTTAAAGTTTGGAAAAATGGGGCACACCTATCCGAAGACCTTGAGATAAAACGGTTTAGAGCAGCCAACCTTCCTATCAATATTTGTACTTTTTCAATATTCTGAGGAGGATCCATCTGTAATAAAGCATTAAGTTGGTCCAGATCAAGCTGTATCCCTTTCTCACTTATCACATACCCCTAAAACTTTCTGGACTGTACTCCTAAGACGCATTTTTCTGGATTTAATTTTAAATTAACTTTCACCAAGTTGGAAAAAGTCTCTTGGAGAAGTGTAATTCCTCCTCCACGATCTTTACCATCATATAATCAATATAGACTTCCATATTTCTTCCAATTTGGTCAGCGAATGCTTTATTCACCAGCCTCTGATAAGTAGCCCCACCACTTTTTAACCCAAAAGGCATTACCTTGTAACAATGGAGGCCCCTGTCAGTAAGAAAAGTAGTGTGTTCATGGTCCTTCGGATCTACTTGTATCTGATTATAACTCGAAAAGGAATCTATAAAAGACAATAGCTTATTTCCAGAGGTGGAGTCCACCAACTGGTCTATCCGGGGGAATGGATGCAGATCTCTTAGGCAAGCCTTGTTGAGGTCAGTGAAACCGATACACATACGCCATTTTCCATTCTTCCTTTTCACTGACACTGGGTTGGCGGTCCACAAAGGGTACTGAGATTCCTTTATGTGCCCCATCTTGGTGAATCGGTCAACCTCTTGAACTATGACATCAGCTTTTTCTTTAGAGAAAGCTCTTCTTCTCTGTACAACAGGTGTTACATCTCTCCGGATGGATAGCTGGTGTGGTATTACATTCGCAGGTACTCCAGTCACATCAGCATTACACCAAGTAAAAATGTGTTGGTGGTCTGCTAAAACGGATAACAATTTTCTTTTCAGTTCTGATGTCATCTTAGAACCAATCTCAACACTTCTCCCTTCAGCCAGATAGTGAGTTTCAACCTCTTCAACTGGTATTAAAACACAAGGGGTCTCTCTAGGGTCATAAATTTCACCCTCTCCCCCAGAGGGCCCCACCAATTGCTAATCTTCATTTATCTGAACTGCCCCTAAAGTCCTTGGGGCAAGTGCAGTTGCATAACATTCCCTTGCTATTTTCTGACTACTCCGGACAACTCCCACTTGTCCTTGGACAATATATTTTAAACATTGGTGAACTGTTGAAGCCACAACATGCATCCAGGAGAGCCAAGACCTTCCCAGAATGGCATTGTAGCACGTGGGACAATCTACCACAACAAAAAGTACTATGACCATTTTCTTGAAAGGGCCCTTTCCTAACAAAACCTCCTTCTCAAACTCTCCGACTACGTCCGAGAGCTTCCAGTGAAACCCAAGATAGACCTGTTTAAACGTTGAATCACTGCTGGATTCTTCATTTGTTTATAGGAACTCAAAAAGATGATATTAGCTGAGCTGCCAGTGTCCACTAAAATTCTCCTAACGGCGTTGCCCCCAATCGATGCTCCTATCACCACGACATCCTCGTGAGGACCAGCTATGTCCCTCAAATCATCCTCATAAAAAATAATGAAGGGAAAAGGAATTTGTGATTGATAAGAGGACATGCCTCCCTCCAACTGAGTAGCCAATGTGTGAACATGCCTCTTCATTGAAGAAGGAGTTGGTGCAGTCATGGTGTCTCCCCCAAATATGGTAAATGACTCAAAAAAGCTTATGAGCCCGGACACCGTCTTGGTATGTTATGTTATAACGCCCACCTTATTCTGGGCTGGATCAGGATCCCAATACTCTGATTCCACATCGAATCTTTCAATAATTACCATGGTCCCATCCGGAGCCGATGTTCCTGCGTTGTTTGTTGGGCCGGTCCGATGAGCATTATCAGGCCTATTCCCAATTCTTCTTTTAACATAAGCACCCAATTTTCCTCTTTCAATCAGATTCTGCACCTTTTGTTTCAAAGTGATGAAATCTTCCGTGTTATGGCAAATATCATGATGATATTGACATAAACAAGCATTACGACTTTCCATTGGAGATTGAAGCGCGACCGGCTTCCTAAAATGCACCTCGTCTTTTGTTTTGTCATAGATGGTTGCCACATTCTCTTTCAATTCAGAAAACCACTCCGGTTGGACCCAAGGTCCTCGCTTATTTTTGGGATGCTGACTCTAAGCTAGAGCCGGGTGAGATTGAGCCTTGGCCATGTTGGGACCCTGTTCGGCCTCCTTAGCCTTGTATCCAGACTGATTCTGGTTCTGGTTTGGTGCAGTTGGGGTAGATCTCACTTACCTGTGTGCCCTAGTCTTTTTTGTTTCATCCACATTGATTTGCTTTCCCACCTGGTTCAGTAAACCGCCCCACGTCATGGCTTTCTTACTAGTTACCGAATCGGCCAGATTGCCAGGGTTCAAACCCTGTCTTAGAGAAGCTATTGCTACTTGCTCAAAGCAATCAGCTAATCCATTCTTTGTGTTCTCAAACCGACTTATATATTCCTTCAATGATTTTTTTGGCTCTTGGGCACAATGGATAATAGTATCATCGTTGCCCTTCACCTCCTTATATCCAACAAACTGCCTCCAGAAGGCCACCTAAAAGGTATCAAAATTCCTGATGCACCCCTGTGGTAGGCTATCATACCACTTCAGTGCACTCCCCGTAAAAGATTGAGAGAAGGCTCTACAAAGCAACTTGTCACCATCGTCAAAATTCATCATAAATTTTTTAAACTACTCCAGATGATTATCTGGATCTTTGCTCCCATCATATTTTTACATCTTAGTACTGTCAAACCTCTTAGGAAGGTTTCCGGACAGTATTTTGGAAGACAATGGAGATTGTCTCCAATTCCGACCACGACAAAAAACATTATATTCATTGGGAGTTGAAAATATACCTGGTTCATCATTGAAAGCGAAAAAGATCCATCAACAGCTGGTCTATATGCCTCCGGCCATGGTTGTGGCTATGAGATGACCAACTTTTGCTTGTTCTTGGACCTGCCTTCATCACTGCTGGATGACAGGGACTCCTCAAGTCCATCCTCTTTCGAGGAGCTACTAGAGGATTCTGACTCCGAGTTCTCCACCGGTTTAAACCGGTGAGACTTCTTTAGGCTGACATGAGTCTTTTTAGTGCTCAAGTGAGTCCTTGCTGATGGATCATGCTCCCTTGGATTGTCAGTGTGGTGAGTGGCTGACACTTTCGATTTTTCTTTCAAGCCTAATCCCACCTTTTTAGCAACTCTAAAGGTTTCTATTTCAGCTTTCAACCTGTCTCGTTCTTCGATTGTGTACTCATCGTTTTCTCCCACTACTTCTATCAAAGGTGGTGGCACTGCTTGCTCGTCCGGATTCATTCGAACAGGTTTTTCTTGCTGGTTTTGAATGCTAGATTCAGGCACCTTCTCCTCTCACTGTGGTCGCCAATTTGGTGTGGATTATTTTTGACTGAGGGTAATTTTGTCAGATGTTTTGTGGTATTTCAAGGGTATTAAATGTTTAGGTGGTTTGTAGTGAGAGATTTAAGTTGTCTGGTTGTATTAAATGTTCATCCCCCTCATTAATGAAAGTGGTTGGGTATTTATACCCTTAATTATGGGCCTTATGGGCTTTTGGATCAAATCATGAAACTGAGTCGAGTTCAAAGACCCATTAGTTTATTAAGCATATTAGCAATTAGCTTAGTCAAAAAGGTGTTTAGTGTTTTAATACTTTTGTCCTATCTGGATACTTCAGTAGGTAATTATTGTGCGGATTACCCCTGTCCGGTTTTCACAGTGAGTGGTGGTGAATAATTTCAGACTCATCAATACATAATGAATATATTTGAGATGCTAGAACATTTATAATGAACATTTATGAAACCAGACATAATGAACATGTGCAAAACCATATACACTAGAATAATGTGAGACCAGACATAACGAACATGCGCGAAAAACGAGACATTCCAACAAATGCATGTTATGCACAATTACACGAAACACGAGACCAGGTTAAGCATTATACATGTAATGTACTATACAAGTAAAAAACAAAGCTTAAACCATGTAAAACCATACAAACGTGGTATTGACACACATAGAAAACGCAAAACATGTTTATTTCTGAACTTCGAATTGAATGAATTACCTAATAACCCAAAATAGACAATCAAAACAGCAAGCAATAGGGCGCATGACCATACATTTGAACCAAAATATTGAAATGCAATACATCAAATGCAAAAAGTGGGAGATTTCATTCTCCCAAACGCTTGTTTACCACAAAATCACAATATGAACGTACATTTCTATTCGAAATCTAACAAACAATATATAATTATCATTTTTAATAATTTGAAACTAACCCTAAACCATGCAATTTTAAAAACAATAAGAAAATTTACCTCGTTGCTTTCCAATTGATGATTTATAGGCTTAAATAAAGGAAGGGATGTTCAATTTGAGAGGTAAAATCAATTTCGGAGAAGAAGAGGAAACTACTTTAAAAAAGATGTTGAAATCTAAGATCTACGTTTTGTGAGATCTTGAGGTCGCCTAATTCTGGGTTTAGAAGAGTAAGGAAAAAAGTTGACAAAAAATCTTCATTTTTTCGGACAATCTATTTATAGTCCAAAAATATTTTTGTATTTTTCTTATTGTTTTATTGTTCAAATCCCTATTAGTAACCTTTCAATATTAATTTAAAAAAAAAAGTAATGACAAATTCGAATGAATGTTTATGAATAAGTCATCATTCTATTAATTGGAGAAATATATAAATTGGTTCTACTATAACTGAGAAACAGATTTTGTAATATAAGATTATGCGTAAAATAGATACCGTATTTGGTAAACGACATTTTTATAAAGTACTTAGTGTGAGCAAAAAAAGAAGAAGATCGATTTCGGCTAACCCTATGTTATAATACCGATTTTGTTAGGGTAATTGGAATGTATATAGTAACATGTGGATACATGGGTAGATAAGCTTACACAAAGAGAATGATATGAGAATAAGAGTGTCCATGTAAATGGAATCTTAAGAAGAAAATAAATGCATTGATTGCGGTTTGTCCATATGCACCTATCTGTCCCATGTCCTGGTCTGTGTGCAGTCATGCATGTACATTTACTACACACTTATAAGGTGAATGCCTATAGTCCATTGGTCATCATCATCAAATCATCTCCTCCATCTCCTCACCTCACCTCATTTCAAGCTTTTGTTTTTTATATACAAGTCTTAAATAAGTAATTATTGTTCAATAATTATTAGTACTATTTTCTCCAAAGGAAATCCTTAGGTCCAAATATTCAATATCGCTGGAAATAGTTTACCAATCTTTATTGGTATGACGAATTTGGATAGATGCGTGTGTCATTTGGTTCGGGTTAATAACTTAGTCTCAAATGATTTCAAGTTTGAGCTTAGTCTACTATCAGAGTATATACTAATACTATTGTATGTGCGACAAGATATTAAAGATAATTATATATATAATTTGACAGACCTGATTAAAAAAGGGATGAGAATATGGGTTAAAGAATTGAGTGTGAGGTCTGAGTAGGAGGAGGTGAGGTTACTACGATAATAGATAATAGGACTGTAAATAAGACAGAAATAGGGCAGAGAATTCGACAAATATGCCACAGCTGCTCCGTCCTGCATCGTGTGGTAAAACGTTTGTTTCTATGTTGAAGTCAAATTAGTTTTCTTATGTTATTATATTTTATTATATATATTTTGTTAGCCTCCTCTCCTAATTGGTCTTTCTCATGTAGTAAAAAGTTTGTTTTTATGCATAGCATATCTTGGTGAGTAATTTTATGCCAGTCAGGGTATTATTGTGGACAGTATCCAGAAGAAAAGTTGATGGGTTAATTACTTTTACCCATATTAACTTGTAAAGGCTTTTTTTTCAAGAATGAAAAGCATAACTAACCTATAAAGTTAATGCACAGCATTAAAAGTACAATATAATATAGCAAATTCATAACAATAGTTATTCAAATTAATTGATGAGCGCACAAGTATGTTTTGGTGTTCGGTCTATCATCCGAACTATTTGTATATCCAATAACAATAGGAGAGTAACACCGCTTCCATATTATACTCACCGCATATTAGAAAAAATATACAAAATAAAATCAAACATACAAAATAATGATGTAACATGGTTTGAATAATAAAAAATTCTTCTTCCCCAAGGAAGAACAATGACTTTATACATAAAGCACAATGGTTTTATAAAAGATCGATTAAAATGAAACGGAAGAACACAAATATTACAATTGATTAGAATAATTTTTTCAAAATATAGTACAAATTACAAAAAAATTAAGATATATATCAATAGAATGTCATTATTTTTATTGAGAAATTTAAATTTAATAATTTGTAAAAGATAGAAGAAAATCATCGTCAGATAATAATGTGTGATAGCCCACTTTCTAGATTGAAAAATAATAAAATATGATTGTTTTTATCTTCTGGAAAAGATAAAATTAAAAGGGGTTGTCAAAGCTATTATTGATCGGATACTCTGGAAAATGTTTTAATAATTTTAATAGATATATTAAAAATGGTTTAGATAAATAGTAGAGAGATTTGAGTTATTTTAAGAATTTTTGTAGGAGAGAGTTTATAAATGTCTTCAAAAGTCTATTCATAGGCTAATTAATTCTAACAGACCGACCAAAGTGCATGAGCTAATTGTAATTTACTTAATCAGAAAGCTCATTATTAAGTAAATTCTAATTATTTTATTTTCTTATATACGATACATGATAAAATAAATGGTGGCTAAATAATTTCTTTATCCGATTTGCCTTTCGGATAGTTCAGTTCTCATTGGATAGCCTACTTAGTCCTTGCGAAAATTCTTTGGGGAACGACTAATTCATGCGCTCTTCATATCTTGTTTGGGAATCCTTTCAAATTTCACTTTAAATCTTTAAGGCATACCAGAGAGGCAAGTTTGATTCATTCGATCTAACAGTTCAGATATCTTCACCCATGCTCTTTGATGATGATTAATTGGATGTATTTCTGTACACGTGTCAGACACTGATATGCTAGACCCACGATTCATTTCATTAATTGGTGGAGTGTGTCAACAATCGGAAACATTTCCACTCTTTTAAAAAATTATAGTCATTCAAGACTCTTCCACTTCTCTAGGGTTACACTTGTTCGGCTTCTACAGTTCATTATCAAGGTTTTCCCCTCACTTCCTTCTCACAACATATTCTAGAGAGATAAAATTAATTTTTTGAAAAAAGAGATTTTGCTCCCTTATTACCGTATTTCTCATTGTCTGTCATAACAACCACCACATAATCAATCTCTAATGACATATTTTTCATCGTCCAACATAACGGCACTTCATAATTACTCATCATTGATGTTTTTTTGTATCTTGCAATAATAACTTTAACTGACTAGTTATGTTTGTCGAATAAGACCGACAAGAAAAAGAAAGAAATTTAGCAACAAGATTACCAGAATCCGAACGCAAAGTTACTATCTCCCAAACCTTTGACTACGAGGTTTTTTATTCATACAGTAGGCACAACATTTCAACAGAACCTTCATCAACCGCTCACTCTTTTACATCAAGAAGTCACTTTCCGAACCCGAAACGGTCCCAAAGAGCAACCACTCGTAGATGACACATTACTTTCATAGCTATGCGCTCATATATACTGAAGAAAACTATCTTCTAAAAACAACCATGCCAACAAAAGTTACTAAGGCCGACCCTGGAAAGAGTGAACAGCTCACAAAACAGTCTCAACCAAAACGACTAAGGAAAGAGAAAATTAATGCTCACCAACACAAAAGGTGCCCCCCTGGATCTAACCCGAGGCTGCTAGTTGACGAAGAGGAAGATGTTGGGGTGGAGTTATCATTGGGAATATCAGGCCAATCTGGAGAGAATATTTTGGCCTAAAAAAAGTCACAGATAAAACTCATAAGGCTAAGAGCAGTAAAGGAAAAGCTCCCGAAATGGAAGAAGTGACACTAACCCCTTCACTGATTGGGCGTGTGGGGCCTAGATTCTTAAATATGAGTCACAAGTACCTAATTTTTATTTCTAAATTTTCTTACAACTATTTCTAAGATAATAATTTAATTGCACTTCGTGAGAAATTGATATATTTTAATAAAGTGCATATGTGACTACCTAAGGATTGTGAGAAACCAATGAACTTTAGAGAAAGAAAATTAGTGGTTTATTCAGATGTACTGAATTATGGTCTCCAGTTCTCGTTAGATTTATAGATAATTAATTACTTCGATCTGGTGGGATTATGCCAAAGTCAGGTTAGTTTGAATGTTCAACCTGATGTCATGCATCATAGCGTCTAGGTTTTCAAAGATCCAAATATAAGTGAAGTAATATACCGTCATTTCTGGGTTGTTAAGCAATTGTTAGATTCTTTTTCATTTCTTTAATATGGAGAATGAATATAAGATTGTGAATAAATTGTTTGAGGTTGATAAATTTTGGAAGATGAAGTTATTTTATATCACTGACTGTTGGGAGAATGGGAAAAAAATCTCTTCGAAGGGAAATCCGAGCTGCATCCTAAGATTTTGGAAGAGTACAAGTAATTCTCAAACTTAACTTATTATTTATACTTTTATTATTTTTTACTTTCCTAATTTATTTAGATACTTCTTTTGCATCAATACTAAAATACCATCATAAAATCTGGAGGCTTCTAGAGTTACTTTCGAGAAATTGCGCCGATGAGCAGAGGAAAATTGGTACAATGCCTTCCACGAGTGTTTTAGTCTTAATAATCTAGTTTGGAGTCATCTTTGGATGACCGATTCTGAATGCAACATGTATTCGGAATAATTTACTACCTCGTTTCGTCCATTGTTTAACCTCAATTGAATTGAAATAGCTGATGAAAAATGTTTTCTCCCGACAACGACTAGGGCTCATAGTCATCCGGTGGAGCCAAACAAGGTTCTAAGAAAAACATCATCGATGTTGAGGAGTGGAGAAACTCGATGAGCCTTTACTAGTGACCTTTGATGTTGATGTTAAAGTGGTTAATACATCTGAGGATCCCCTTATCTTAAAAAGGAAAAAGGCACACAAGATAAGAAAACATAATAACAACAAAATGGAAAATAAAAATAAGAAGACAAATACCAGTTTGAAAGTGGTCCTCGTCACAACAACTTATTGTCATCGTTGAAATTCTTCATGAAGTTCTTGAATTGTTCAAGATGGTTTTCTGGATCCTCTCTCCTATCAAACTTTTCGAGTTTTGAAATATCAATCTAGTGATTATTACATTAGTTGAGCTACCGTTATCCACTACCACTCTACTGACTATTACCTCTAAGATATTGGCATTAATAGTCGCGGAGTCTTTGTGGGGGGTCACGATACCCCTCAAAATCATCATCATTGAATGTAAATCGGGTGATCAGTTCCCAATAGTCGTTGGGCAGCCCTAAGTTTCTCCCGTTTGATCTCTTTTATCTGAGTTTTCAATTTTTTCACATAAATATGATGGATGACATACCTAGGTTAAGAGGCTCATCCTCCTGAACTGATATGTCGTTAGTCTTTCCAGTGTTTATCTAAGATTGGTTGTCGTTTTTTATCGCTACCTGCCTGATGACCCATCGAGCCAGTTCCTATAACTTTTTTGTCACTCGACGAGTTTTCAAAGATTCCCTTAATATCAGTATGGTTGCCTTGTCCACCTTGCCCATATGGGGCTCCCATAATTTTCTTTTCAATTCGTGACATAGTTAACACCATTAATATTTTTTGATAGCAACGTATGTCACTCATTTCCCACAGACGACGTCGAAATCCGGTGAGGGGTTTTATTGATGATGAATAGTTAGAATATTAATAGAAATAAATGTGTTATTTTCGTATTTATCGATTTAAATATCTCACATTCTCGTTGGGTTTCGACCCATTTATATATTATAAAGTCCTATATATTATCTCAATATTTTCTAACAGTCTCCCACTTCTAGTTGTGTCCAATCATAAATTTTATGCTACCAAATTTTCATATTTTCTTGTTAAAGCTTTTAGTGGCTTCATCTGCTTAATAATCGTTCGCCAGTTAATACCCTCGGTTGGTGATACTCTGGATAATCTTCGATGTATAGCTCGATCTTTATATGGACGCCATCATTAATTGCATTTTACTAGTCGATACCACTCTAGTTCCGCTGCATGATCAAACATACCTCATCCTGGTCGGTGGATATAATCTAGTCGAAGGGTTATGCCTTATCACATTCAACCCATACTAAAAGTAAAATTTTAAATCTATTTCATTTTTAACTTCTAACAAACATTCTGGCGAGTAGCAAAAAATTACCAAATTTTGGTGGAACTGGAACCACTATTGCTTGTGCGTAGGTTAGGTCTGTTGGAACTAGTTTTACTTCCATTATAACCGGTTCCAGTACCAGCGAAACTGGTTGGGTTTTTTACAAATTGGATGATAACTACGAGCCATGACGTAACTTTGTATAGAAATTCTATTTTAATATGTTATTTTTTATCATTATAAACTAAACTCGTTTATCTTCACAACCATAAATTAACCAGAATTTAATCATTAACAATTAGTGTAGAATTACATTCAATTTGATCTAAAAATATGGTGCAATTTTATTTTTGACAACTTTAATGATTGTTGTAAGAAATGTGATATATTTTTCTAGAAATATCACTTTGAGAGAATTCTCGATTTTAATAAAAATAACTAGTAACAATCTTCTTTTTTTATCATATATGAGATTAATTTTACGCAAACTAAAATTGTTATCATATTTAATAGAGGAAGAACAAACAGACGCTGACGTAAGTACATTATATCTACCAGTGAGTTGGCAGTATAATATTACGTTGTTGTTTGGTTTTATGCATATAGCAATGTATGGAATCATATCTATCAAATGTCTTATTAGGTGTGGATGCCTTTAATTGTTATTGTTGTATTCTTGGTATGATTTTGTTAATTTTTGTAGGAAGCAATCGAGAAAGCAGTCAGCGAAGGAGGGGAGGATGAAGCGAAGGATGTGGCTCGGCTCCTGATACTTTTCATATGCTCGACACTGTTCTTTTCAGTGTCGGGCGACGTTGTCGGGTGGACAGCAATCTTCTACGTGGAGAATCTCGAGAAGATAAACGACTATGACTGGTCTGGAGCCGTCTTGGATAAGCTTCACAAATCACTGGACAAATGTATTAAGGTCGGGCATCCGTCAAGAGTTATCGGATGCGTTGCTCTGCTTTTTGTAAGTACAGTGTGTTATGATCAGCATGTCTGTTATGAAACTGTTTTTTTTAATGGTTAGTTATGTTCTGTGCAACCGTTTCTTATGGAGCATATTTCGATAAACGTCGACATACTAAGGCCAAACATAATCCCTAGATGTTACAAGTGGTGGGGGCTAGAGGGCAAGGAGTCGACATTCGAAATGATCCAGATGGTCAATGAGCTCAAGGACGACGAGGTATGTAACCCACCTATCAATGTCAATGTTATGGTATGAAACAAATCGCATATGTTGATGATAAAAAACCTGCATGTGTATGTACATATCTATCGTAGTGGTATATTATATCTATCAGTGAGTTGGCAGTATTCTATTACGTTGGTGTTTGGTTTTATGTATCTAGTAATGTCTGCGATCATATCTATCAGTGTATTACGTACAAATCGAAACAGTGAATATTAGAACATAAAGTAAAAATAAACATATATATCGTCTAAAATATCAAACAAATAGAATACTGTGTACATAATTGTCTGTAATTCGAAATAATGATTATAATATTGTGCTGCTCAATGTATATTATACTGTATTTGTTAGGTTGTCGGCGGTGAGTTGGTGTTTACAGCGTCTGAATGTTTTGTTTATGGAGTAAATGATTCACGGAGGCAGTGCGAAGCTGCTGGAGAAACAAGCGAACAGAGGAGTAGGAAAAGAAAGAAATCGGTTGCGAATAGAAGTACACGAAGGAAGGTAGATGACGGAGCTGGTAGTAAGAAGAGAAGACGTTCGATGATTGAGGTTGAAGATGATGTTACGTTGGGGGAGTTCATTGTGGAGAGGAAGGCAACAGTTGGTAAAAACAAAGGGGAGAGGTCGAAAAACAAAAAAAACGTAGGTCTAATATTATTCCAAGCTTTGGAGTGCTGTCGCAGTCGGTTCTGCGTGACAACAAAAAGCTGAAAAAAAGAAGCCGGTTGCGCCGGTTGAAAGTTGAAAACAAGCGGCTTAAAACGTCGCTTGAGGAAAGAAACGAAGAGGTTAGTGTTAGCATGTTTTTTAAGTACTCATAAACTCTATATGTTTGTTATAATGAACATATGAAATGTATAGATTTAGCTAACGTAACTATAAGTTGTCTATCAACGATAATATGTCGTATCTATCATTGCTAAAATAATGTAACTATTTCGTATGCTCGTTTGATTCAGGTGGAGAAGTTGAAGAAAGATTTGGAGGAGCTTAAACACAAGCTGGAGGTGGAACGTGAAAGAGTGGATGGTGAGGACCCCCAACTGCTGCTGACCTTATCAATGCCATTTTGCCGTGTTGATGAGGACGATATTGAACCCGTGGATGCAAACGTTGCTGAGAAGGTGGTTAAGGAAACACTGGTTTACAAAAGATCTTGGAGGCATGGAGTAACTGACACAGAAAAAGCAACAAAAGAAGAGGATGTTGATGGGGAGAAAAAAGCAGAAGAACAACAGGAGCTTGACAAAGCTGAGGAAAAAGAAAGGGACGTATCGGAGGAGGAGAAGGAAGAAGTTGATGGAGGGGGTGTTCAATCCGAAACACGTGTTGAACCAATGGAAGAGAGTACTACACAGGAAGCTGTTGTTGTTGATGTGTCTAGGAAGCCGAAAGGGACTACAACAACTGGTTGTGACGCTGGTAATGGAAAACGGGAGGTGGCAGAAGAATTATCACCCCTAACTCATGCTGCCGGTGCGCAAAATGTAGTTTTGGTACCTGCACAGGGACCCGGAGTTGGAAACAACGAGGTTGAACAACAGCAGCTGACGGTGGACAGAATTGATTTGTTGGACGAAGGTTCCAACGAAGGAACGAAAACAATGGAACAACAACTGGAGGAGTCGCCAGAAATCGTAGATCAAGGACAGAATGCAAAAAAAGGTGAGGAGAAAGGACAAGATGACATAGTAGTAGCAACTACATTGTTGGAGATAGCAGCAACAGAACTACAGGTTCCAGAACCTGTCTCTCACAATGTGGTAGAGAATGTTGCTGAAGATGTAAGTGGATGTTAAATAGCGTAGTTGTATTTGAATATCATCTATCATTGATAGTTGTGCTAATCTCGCAATTTATGGTTTCTAATGTTATGTTTTTAGGAAGTGGAAACAGCGGAGCCTGAAGACACACGACACTCTAATGTAAAGACCTTGGCATTCACTGGCATTGGAAAAGCAGCAAAGTGCGAACAACTATCGCAAGCTGTGTCTCCATTAAAGGTGATACAAATTTTCAACGGAGGAGATCAATCCGCAGAGAAGATTGAAAAAGTGTCACAGGTTGAGCCATCTTCGTACGCAACACCACAACAACAGAAAACAGCATCTAAGGATCTGATTGTCCCATCTGCTACACCGTTGGCTGACGATAGCTTTGTAGACTGCACCCAATCATTTTACGCAGAAGTTGACAAGGCTGTTGAAAATTCAAACGAGAAGAGACGTACACTGGAATCCATCAAGGAAGAACAAACAGACGCTGACGTAAGTAGATATTTTGTATTATCAGTAAAGGCCTGAAAAAGTAATGTTAACAGTTGACTATGATGCTTTATTTTAGGTGCCCGTTGATGAAATGCCTGGGTCCAACTTACTTACTCCGACGCAGGTTCAACAACAGCAGACTGAAGTTGTAGTTTGGCCATTCCCGACGGAGACAACGGAACTGATCGATGTAAGTGAGTACGAGAAGGTGCTGAAACTCAAACAGGTAGAACAACAAGAAGATCCAGAAGTATGGTACTGTCCAACAGCAGAGTTCTCGTACAGGCTTTCCATTAGTGTGACAGAGATAATGGAACTTCCTAACGAAACTCAAGTTGACTTCAAGGTAATAAGCTTTCAAGATGCATCTATCGTAGTTTACTTGTTAGTCTAGCAACGTGTCTATATACGTCTATCAATATTAAATGCAGCATATATCAATGTCTCAACCAATAAACCGTTGGTTATTATTTTCAGTAATTGTCACTCAATTGATTTGAGCTTGTAATTGTGTTTTGATAGGTAATAGATGCTTGGATACATAAGCTGTTAAAGGATTCAGATTGGAAAGCCCCTCTTAAAGGGTTTGATGATAAATATTCATTTCATGTCAACGCCATTCAAATAACTGGGATTGCAACTGTAAGTTCCCAGGGAATTATTGGTTTTATATTGGAAACATCTACTTCTTGTATTAATGACTTAAATTTACAGGGGACACTGGCTAAAAAGGGAGATATGTCTGTCATTGTGGACAAGGTTTTTGAAACAATGAGACCAGAAACATATGTTGCATTTGTCCCCCTATGTACCGTAAACACGGACGGCGTGAACCACTGGACGCTCCTGGTAATAGACATGGAGAATGGGGCTGCCAGAAGCTACAACCCACTGTTGCCGTGGAGCAAACACATTGCCGATAAGACGAAAAACACAGCCGATGCTCTGGTAAGCAATTTAAATTGCAAGTAACCTATTTTGGTTGTTTGTCTAGCAATTTCGAATACTATATCTATCAATGTATATAGTAATACATATCAATGACTGCTACTATATCTATCAATGCAGCTCACATATTGCATGAAGAAGAAGTACATACCTCATGTAAAAGGTGGATACAAAATAAAGACCGTGTTAAATATCCCATAGCAAAAGAAGGACAGCTTTGACTGCGGGGTTTTTGTTTGTAAGTACGTAGAAGACATCATTACAAGAGGGTTTGTTCCGCGGGAATATGGTGAGGAAATGCCGGCAGAAAGAAGAGCTAAAATATTTATGCATTTCATGAATGATCGTAACACAAACAAACATTGGTAGTATGTATTCTATTTTTTGGTACCCATTTGTACGATTCGGATAGATTAGCAATGGGTGAATTAGACAACTAATATGATTTCTGTTGGTAGTAGAAAACTCACGTGTAAACACACATTTTCACATCAGTGTTACATCATTCAGTGTTGAATCTACTAATTTATATATGTTGTATCCTTCATAGTAGTTTTTCAAGTCGTTAGCAAAGTTTTTATTATTACCTATCAGGCTTGAAGTAAACATCTATCAATGTCTAATTGGTTAACTATCAGAATAATAAACAGGTGGTGTATGTAGATCTATAAGAAATTCTTTTATAATCAGGTTTAAACTCAAGTAAATATGCAGGCCAAATATCTTTATAAACTACCCTGGCATATCCACCATTAGCTGCGTGAATCAATTTCATCTATGGGCAGATGTCTCTACTATTTCTACATATCAGAGATTTAATAAACTACCTATAATAATTATATCCAAAGACATAGCAATGTCTACCAGCTTATCTATCTGGGTTTAAGCAAGCATATATCGTAGTACGAACCATATAGTACTACATATATGTAAGCATAATTATCTACTAGAAATGGATGTTCACATGTTAAAATTTTTTGTTACGAACAATATAGTATAGTTTTACATATCGGTCAGACTAATTAGCTAGACCAAATAGGTTGTAAATTTTAAATATAATTTATCTACCATTGCAAATTACTCGTAAATCTCATATAACATATTATTGATGCACAATATATATATATAGACTGAAGAATATGGTTATTGGTAGATGAGTAAAATTAATTTTTTGAAAGGACTTTTAACCACACCAATTACTCATTAGAAGTTAATGTGTTAAAACTATTGGTTAGATTGAAGTTGAAAAGACAAAGGTAGATGGACTTGAATGATTACATGCATTAAATATATGTGTGCCATTAAATTTGTGAAAGTAAGTATGGTTGCTTAATGGGACTCAGCCTTGGGCATTGTGTTTTGCTATAAATAGAGGGTCATATGTGAACCTATTCCTCACACACTTCCCTGCAAAGCAAAAAACAACCAGAACCTCTAGCCTTAGTTGAAACCTAACCACCTTCAAAAATGGCACCTTCCTTACCTTTCTCACCACCTAACTCCGGCGACGACGGGTGGTCAAGTGACCACTACGCAGACCCTAAGGCTTACAAGCGAGAAACAACATCGGAGTACTCCGATGATGAGGAAGACATGTGGTCCGTTTGGTCTGAGGACCAAGAAGACCCATATGGCTCATGGGATTTATGGTCGCTGGACGACAGCTATCAGTCTGAGGATGAAAAACTTCGCACACAGAAGAAGAACATGAGCAGTTTGGGGGTTGAAGAAGAAGACGACGATGAATCAGAGGACGCAGACGACGAGGGTTCTGAGGACGAAGAAGACGAGGAAGACGAAGAAGAGGAAGAAGAAGAAGAAGAAGAGGAGGAGGGATCTGATGGTGATGATTCTGACTAGGTTTGAACATGTCGATGTAGTATCATGGAACTGTTGGTTTATATTTTGTTGTTTTTAATGTTTGTTTATGCTTTTTTTGGACTGTAACGAAACACCAACCCTGTGCGGTAGTATCATTTTTTGACAGGGTTGGTGTATTTGGAAGATGTGTAGCAGTTACTGATTTTAATGTTAACGTTTGATTGCATTTTCCCTTCTCTAGCTTAAACTGGTATGATATGATATGATATGGTGCAGTTGAAGGAAGCAGTTTAACTTGCAGTTATTTCACAGAATCGCAATGTATGAAAACTAAGATATCAGAGGTATGGTAACATTAAAAGAACAGTTTATGTAGACCTAATGTATAAGATGTAAGCATAGATAGCAAGGTTGAATAGAGTGGATATCAGAGTATAACAGCATAGATAGAAATGTATACATGAATACATATCAGAGTCTTAACAAATGTAAGTAAAGTATCAGATGTTAAATACGAAACATAAAACATATTTAGATGTATCTGTTAGATGTAAAATACAGAATCTATCAAGGTTGAATAGAGTGGATATCATAGGGTAACAGCATAGATAGCAATGTATACATGAATAGATATCAGAGTCTGTAACAAACAGACATGGTACGTGTCAATGTTAAAAGTGTACAAAACATAAGTCGAAATACAAGGAGTGCTTATCTTTGAGATGAATCAGGCATGAAAGATCCTTTCAGGACCTCTTGAACAAATGTAAGTAAAGTATCAGATAGATGTACACCAAAACATAAAATATACTGAGATGTATCTGTTAGAAGGAAAATACAGAATATATCAAGGTTGAATAGAGTGGCTATTAGAGGGTAACAGCATAGATAGCAATGTATACATGAATAGATATCAGAGTCGGTAACAAACAGACATGGTACGTGTCAATGTTAAAAGTGTACAAAACATAAGTCGAAATACAAGGAGTGCTTATCTTTGAGATGAATCAGGCATGAAAGATCCTTTCGGGACCTCTTGAACAAATGTAAGTAAAGTATCAGATAGATGTACACCAAAACACAAAACATACTTAGATGTATCTGTTAGATGTAAAATACAGAATCTATCAATGTTGAATAGAGTGGCTATCAGAGTATAACAACATGGATAGCAATGTATACATGCATAGATATCAGAGTCAGAAACAAACAGACATGGTACACGTCAATGTTAAAAGTGTACAAAACATAAGTCGAAAGATAATGAGTGCTTATCTTTGAGATGTAAAATGTTACAAAAAAAGTCGGTAAATAATGTTTAGAACGGAGCATCACATGACCTCCTATTATGCCCCGATTTGAAACATCGACCACAACGGGACTGGCTGCTGGAAACTTCACCTCTTGATGGAATACGCTTTTTCCTCGGATGCCCAGGTCGTCTTTTAACGTTCGGGGCAGCACCACGGGCTCTCCATCACAATCTGCAGTACTGGATTCACTAAAATCTGTTATAGCCGGTATGTTAAATGAATAGCTGGACAGTTAATTTTGGGTAGTGAAAAACGGCTCAACCAACGTCATAGGATCCTCGTTTAGAGATGCAATTGCAGCCAACGCATGAGCGCATGGGAAACATTCTTGCTGCCAAGAGCCGCATGTGCATTTGAAATCAAGTATGTTGACCACCATGACTGGGTCCGATAAAACCTCAAAATAAGCGGCAGAAGACTTGCGAACTAACCATGTCCGACTGCATTGTACATTCTCTTTGAACATCTTGTCAAACTCGGGGCACAAATGTGTGTTCCAACTTTGGCCATCTCCAAAACGTCGAGACATTTGAGTCATCAGAAGAGCTCTAATCCGGTCGATTAATTCAACTATAGGCAGATGGCACAACTTTTTAATCTGGACATTGAATGATTCAACAGCGGTTAATGCCATCGCCCCATACCGTTTGCCTTTGACATATGCATGAGCCCATTTTTCTGGTGGCAGATTTCTTACAAAGTTTCCAATACGCTCACCGCCTTGCCGCAAAAACTAACCATAACGTTCATTAAAAAGTTCCACCGTAGGGGCATAAGCACAGCTCTTAAACATCACTAGCATATTTTGTTTGTAGACTCTGTTAGTGTGTTCAAGAGCTTTAGTCAAGTTCTGGATAAGATGGAAGATGCAATAAGCGTGGTAGTCAGTAGGATAAAGAGTTGCGACAGCGCTAATAATACCAGCATGGCGGGATGAAATGAAAGTTATTTGGCGCCCTAACAGATGAGGTTTTAAACTTTCCAAAAACCAAAACCAGTTGTCCGAGTCTTCACTACCAAATATACCAAAAGCTACGGAGAAGAGACCTGAAACGGAAAAGATATAGCTTAAAAACAGAACTACATTAACAGAACGATATTAAGGTCGACTGTGTAATAATAAACATAGAACAGTCTATGTAACCTAATCTATCAGACAGTGTCTCCCAAGCTAGCAATCAGTAATAACTAAAATAGCAAGGTATGTAATCCAAACTATCAGACAGTCTTAGTAAATCGCAAACTATATAAACATATGTATCGGACTAAATGTATATTGAAACATGTACTGACCGTTGTTTCCATCTTTTGCCACTGCTGAAAGCAACACGCCACCATGCTTCCCTGTTAGGTGGGTTCCGTCAACGTACAATAGAGGGCGGCACGAATGGAAACCCTGAAGACACGCCCCAAACGCTATAAAACAGCGACGGAAAACATTACCGGGAGCCAAATCCAGATGACAGTCCGTAGTGATGTCACGACTCTTTAGCCTCTTGAAGTATGGTTTTAGCTCTCCGAAAGAGGTATTGCTATCTCCAAATACAACACGACGGGCCTTCTCCAACGCATTCCAAGATAGACGATATGAAACGTCTAAACCGTAGTCTTGCTTGCTGGTGGACTGTATAGTCTTAGCTGTTAAGGAATGGTTGTTCCGTAGAGAATCGTGAATTTCATCAGCAATCAAATCGGACGACAGATGTCTGCTTTTCTTCTTTGTGAATACGGGACTGCACGTATGGGTACTGAAAAATCTTTTAATTGTCATCAACCGGTCTTAGAATCAACAGAAGCGTAAAGCCTCCATTTGCAGCCATCCGAATCTTTGTTTACACAATAAACGGTGATCTTGTTAAAGGTATTGTGCATGTACCTAAACGCAAAACCGTTCTCTAATGCATAACGGGATAAGGATAACCTCAGACCTTGAGCACCGTCTGGAAATGACTGTCCAACACCGATGATAGCTTCTGCCCATCCCGTTGTAGGTAGATATCTTTTTTTGGGGGTTGAAATGGCCAAACAGCTACTGCTTTCACCGCTAGTTCGTTGCATGTGAGAGGATTCTTCGAACAGTTGAACGGGTTGTTTACGTTTAATGGCGGAGCCTTTATCATCAACATGTTCTTCGATAAGAAAACTAACACTCTTCAGACGCTCAACATCAAGGTAACATTCCAACCCAATAAAATCGGTCTCCTTATTAAAAATACAATTATTCTGAGCACCGCAAGAGTACGTGATGCTGTAGTTGCCTCTAACAAGCCCTTGCCATGTTTACTCAACGTACTGTTGAAAAGACTCGAAGTTTTCGAATTCGGACAGCGGAACAATAGTTGTTTCCGTACCAAATTTGAAAATGCAAACTTTTGGTTTCGACATTCTGTACCCTGAATTATAGGAGTTTTGGTTAGTTTGTTTAACGTTGGTGTAGAACAACTGAATGTGTTACTGATATTAGTGAATGGTTGAACATATCTAGCAATATCCCGTAACTAACATATCAGGGTATATGCATCGTGGTCTATTTTGCAACACATATAGCAAACTGTCATAATTAAACTATCAGGGTATATGGAGTCATGACCTATTATCCAATACATCTAGCAAACTATTATAGCTAACATATCAGGGTGTATGCAGGCAGGGGATTTGGTTGAAAAACATCTAGCAATATCACGTACCTAAACTATAAGGGTATATGGAGTCATGGTCTATTTATCAACACATATAGCAACATGTCATAACTAACATATCATGGTGTATGCAGTCAGGGATAATCTTCCAACACATCTAACATATCAGGGTGTATGCAGTGATCTAGCAACATCAAACGTACAATTGCAGGCGACAAATCGCAAAGTGTAACCATACAAATCTCAGGGTTCAAAACAGAGGTGGAAAAATGAAATTTCTCACCGGAATGTGATCGGAGCCGGTTTGGATGCTTTGAATCGAGCAGAAGCAGATAGTAATATGTTTCCTGCCATTAACGTACATTATATGAGAGTCTAGAATCGATTTCGAAAATGGAAAATGATTTTGAAACTTAAAACTCAGCTCACTTACTGACCTGAAAGATGTAAGGTCGGGCTACGATAACAGTGGTTAGGAGGCTGCTAACCGGTGGTCTAGGAGGCTGAGAGATGGTGCAAAATCGGAGCTAGGAGGCTGAGTCGAGGACAAATGAAGGAGCTAGAAGACTGTGGATGTAACTGACGCCGTCGAACCGGAATTCAAAAATTCGCCGGTGATCGGAACACTCTCTGAAGGCGTTTATATGGATCGCCGGTGGTTAAGTAGTGTAACTAGTGGTTCAATAGTGTCGCCGGAGGTGGTGTGATCAGCCGTGGTTTTTTGAAATGAAGAGACGTTCTTGAAAAATGGGTTGTTTGTTAGGTTAGGAGAGAGGAGAGAGAAAGGGGCTAATAAATTCAAAATTCAAAAGTAATAAAGAAGGTGATGAAGCCAAAAGGGGCCCTTTTTCACAAAATCAACCTTATATACTAGGTTGAGGGTAATCTTGGTATTAAAAAAAGAAAAGGTATTAGAAGTGGATATGTTTAATGAGATGGGTATTAAGTGAGCATTAACCCATTTTTGGATACTAGGTTGTAATAGGTTTGGCTAAAAGGTATTTAGTGTGTCATTTCCCTATTTAATATGCAACAAAAATAACATCCTCAACAAAAATAGTTAGGAAGTTGTATGCTAGCTAAATTTTATATAAAATAAGATTTGTTACTCTAAAAAAATATAATTTACAAGATTAAATATAAATTTATCATCATTAAATATAATCATTCTAATTAAATATTAAATAAATTTAAAATACAACAAATATAGAATATCACATATGATATTAACACATTAAAACTAGACTTGTAAATTGGAGGATATCATTTTAATTCGCGATTTAGATCAACTTCTCAAAATCTTATATTTGATTTATTTCAATTTTAAACCACATATTATCTAATACATTTATTATATTTTTAAATAAATATTTAATTATTCTACTATAAATTATTAATTATTTTTTTAGTTTATATATTAATTGGAGTAGGTTTTTTTTTTAATGAAAAATTATTTTATAATACTTGATCAAATTATTTTCATCTACCGAAGAGAATAATTTATATTTGGATTTGACTAAATTATGTTTGTATTTTATTGTAAAAAACTATTTTATAATGTTTGATCAAACAGAAACAGATATATTTGACTGCGCAAAAAGATTTGTTAAATTTGATAGGTTTCGAAGTGATTCAAATTACTTTCAATCAACAAAATAACATCACAAAAATTTAAAATTATAATATTAATGAATAATAAAAATCTTACTTTAAATAAATAAATATCTATATATATAGAAAAAAATAAAAAAGGGTTTTACAAAAATATATGGGGCATATCCCGAGGAAAGGCACGAGAGGTTTGAGAATAACTAGTTATAATGCACTGCCCTTTCTCTTTACCTATCTAAGGTATTGAAGGGCGGAGGCCTTTGGTGTCCCCTCCAGTCAAGAATTAGAGCCTCACAATCACTAGCCAATATGCTTTTCTCGCATGTCTTTCTTCGTTCATGGTTCGATATTCTGGTGTCCTAGGGTTACCCATCCCGATACATTGACAGACTTGAATACAATGAGATAAACAAAAGATCAGACAAAATCAAGCGTATTGACCCACTGAAAGAAGAACAACGCATCTACACCAAATATTAGGTACAACAAATAGCGACCACAATTAAAAAGTAGAGAAAGTTATAGATACAAAGAAAACATAAAAGATATAATAAGTTAGAGATTAATTAAATAATTACTCTGGCCATCCAATCTTAGTACCAAAAAATCTAAACCGCATGTCTGAAAGAATATGATACGAAACTGTAGAAGCAAGGGAGGAGGGGAACCAAATATTCTCGCATTTCTCTCCCGTCAAACGTGGTATAAAAATGCGCCAAAGAAAGAATGTCAATGATGACAGTTTCGAGATGAAGACAAATTAGGCGTCTTAGAAAACCAAGAGTGCCAGGTTTTGGCATTAAGTGTAAACCCAAGTTTAGAGTTGGAAAATCCCTAGATACTCTGAGTGAAACTACACTCATAAAGGATATGATTAATTGTTTCGGAGTCTGAATTTCATAAGACAAAATCTTGAAGGATATTTAAACCCCAACTCAAAAGTTTTCACGAGTTGATAAATTGTCCTGGATTGCAAGCCAAACTATAAAATAGTGATGAGCAATGTTATATTTATTTTATACTAACCTATCTCACCCGACACAGGGGGTGGATGTGCGAACTGCGTTGTAGGTGTTCTTGATATTGAACATTGTATAATCTTTCATGACAGTCCAGTAGTGCGCGTCAGTGAATTTGATATTTTGATAAGTTAAGAAGAGAATGAGATAATTAATCTCTTGAAAAAATATTTTATTCCTTGATCGCACATATGTGACGTGGGATGACCAGTTCCAAAGTTCATCCTAAATGATGTCTGAAAATTTCAAGTTCTTGTCGAACCTCGAATCATTAATGATGTTTTCCCCATAATGGGTTACCATAGAGGTGGGAAGCAGCCAATGATCATGCCAGAAAAAAGTATTAACCTCATTACCAATCGTCATCATATACAATTTACTAGCTAAATGTCGAATATGTAAATGTTTTCTCCAAGTCTATGAGGGAGGGACCCTAGATCTAAAGCCCAAAAATTATCATTTTTGATTTTTTTCGTTTTTGATCCAGTTGCGTCAAATTGAATTATTGTTATTACTTATTAAGGACAAAAGATGTTTAAGACAGTCGCTTGATTCTATATTTTTAGATCAAGAATCCCAAGACCACCGTTTATCGTATGGGTGGTAGCATTTGGACCAAACTACATTAGCACCCGAGATATTCATCTCAGAGCTCGACCAAAGGAAACGTTGAAGGTACTGGGCCAACTCTTTAAGGAATTTAAAAGGGAGGATGAACATTGAGGACCAATATACTTGTCTGACAAATAGAATAGATTTGATAAGATGGATTCAACCCGTATATAAAAGATGCTTAGAGGTCCATGAGCCTATACGCGAGGTAATATTATGAAGAAGATGATGGCAATCGCTATGAGAGAGTCATTCAGTAAGAAGGAGAAGTCTCATATATTTAACAGAGAGGGTGCCATTCTTGAACAGTAAGATATTAATTAAGTTATTATAGAGGACATAATTGACATTTGAAAGGAAAATATGTTTGGTAAGACTGATTTAGAGCCTCACAAGCAAGAAGAAGTCGTTAATACCTTATTTTATGAGATATAGAGAGTTGAGATCTTTGTAAAAAAAATCACAAGATCGTTAGCGAAGCAGAGATTGACTATTTTGAGCTTCTGATATTTCTAGTGGAATTAGAAATTCTTGTAGTTACTATTTTCCTTAAGAATACCAAAAACGACATGCATTACAAGAACGAAAAGAAAATAGGAGAGGGGGTCACCTTGCCTAAGTCCCTTCCAATCATAGAAGTTACGATAAGGGTCACCATTAATGATAATGTTATAAGAATGAGTGATAATACATTGGATGATCCATGTGATCATCTTTTCAGGGAAGTTCATGGAAACAAAGATGTCAAGAATGAGGTGCCAACGATTATTATCAAAAGATTTTATAAGGCCGATTTTGAAAGCGACCCTATTTCATAGACGGTTGGTGTAGTAACCCTTTAATAATTCTTGAGAGAGAAGAATACTATCTTTAATTTTCCTCCTAAAGACAAACGTCCATTGGGATTTATCAATCAGATTAGGGAACGAGTCTTTGGTTCCATTAGCTACAATCTTAGAGATGATCTTGTAGACCAAGTTGTAAAGAGAAATAGGTTTGAAATCAGCGACATATGAGGGGAAGTCATTTTTAGGATAAGAGCAATAAAAATAGAATTCCAATAGCGATCCACAGTTCCAGTGTTGAAAAAACTAAAGAGCCTTGTTGTAAATATCATTTCCACAATATTCTAACAACCCTTGAAAAAATTAGAATTGAACCTATCATGTCGTGAGGATTTGTTGTTATAGATATTGAATATGAAATTTCTAATCTAATCACACGTTACCGTGTGATTCATGGACTCCTTATCCAAATCATTGAACCTAGTTGAGAGAAAATTGAAACCTTTTCCAAGCCAGTGTAGCCAGGGGTGACTGGTTCCGCATAAATCCTTGTAATAACTCACAAAAACTTTGACAACACAGTCGATCAGTCGATGGTCATGTCGGGGGGATAAAACCATAATACCATTAGCGATATAGTCCGTTGGACAAATCATCTTTGGTGAAGAATCCACTGTATCACCACTTTCCAACTCTTCAATCTCTATCAGCGGAATCGTGATGGAATATTTGTAGAATCTTGACCAAGTTTGGAAAGCCCACCATTAATATTAAACGTTCGAACTGTTCCGAAAAGAAGGAGTGACAACTTTGAAGATTTTGGTCCAAACCATAATATCGAAGAACCATTTAAAATTAGAGAAACGTTTCATTAGACTTTAACTTTGGCAATCGTAAAACCAACCATTTTGATCTGCCGTACAAAAATCAAGATCGTCAATCTAGTTGATAGCTCTCTAAAATAACTTTTTGAATCGAATAGTATAAAATACTTTGTTATAAATAACCACACATTCTTTATGTTTCAGAAATTTGCACGATCAGTCCCATGCACACCTGAGCTATGAAAATCTAATACGCGACGCCCCAAAAATCAAAGTGTTGTGTCACTATTGGTCCTCCATAATTTTTCTCAATTATGTCTCTCCTTCAGTCCGATCACCAGTCTAGTCAACCGCCACATCATTTTGTTATTTACCATTTATTATCTATCTTATATTTTAATTTTATTTAACTCAAAGTGTGGTAGACCTGGGTCAAAACAATAAATCCAAACCAAATTTATCCCAACTTAACTTATCAAAACCAAGCTCAACCAAACCAAACCAAACCCAAATCCGAATACAAATTATTGAAACTCTAGTTTGCGATCTTTGTTAACTATTTTAAAATCCTAAATACTTTTTTTATGCTTCGTTTAATATGTAAAACCGGAATCTGAGGGTTTCTGTCATTGATATTTTATACGAAAATCCGTATAAAATATCATGATTTTTTCAAATATTCCAGGATAGTTTTTCGAAATATTTTAAAAGAAAACAAGTTGTTGTTGTCAAATTTTTTTTCTGGAAAGAATGGAAATATTGAATATTAGAGGAAACGCAATTAATTATATTTTTTCGGTTTAAACCTACTATTTTACTCTTCTTTCAATGAGGATTTAAACTTTGGGAATCTATGCATCATTAACAGAACTCTCTTTTAATAGTGGTCTCTCGCTGGTATAATTTTGATAAAGAAGTAACACCTTAGCTAGTGTCCACGATCATCATATATAATTATTTATTTACATTACTTTTGCCATTATTTGAAATATGTTAATGTTAAGTTTGGGCTAGAGTTTATAAAAACCTATTCTAAATATAAATTATATTTTCATAGTTGACAATTTTAATATTTTGAGATTTTGTAAATTTAGCCTGGTTAATGGCATTCTCTCCATTATTGATATATTGTTTTTTTGAACTAAATAAATTTTATTAATTTGGATAAAATTTAGATTTTTACATAGTATTGGACCTAATTGAAAATTACATCAAAGTATAGTCTTTAAAAGGAGATCAAAAGCCAAATTTCATCTTCTTTCTTTCTTCTTTGATTATTCCTTTTATTCGAGTTTCTGAATCTCCTATAGTTTCCTTTTCATATTGATTCTTCAGAAGATATACTCCATCTCAATCTCTTTTGAAAATCTATAGTTTCCTTTTCATATTGATTCTTCAGAAGATGTACTCCATCTCAATCTCTTTTGAATTTTCAGATCCATTGTTTTGTGTCGATTCTACTGCCTCTACATGTTCATTGTTATTATTCTTTCCTCGAGCATAAGCAAAGTCTTTTCAAAAGAACAAACTACAACATCCGTTCTTTCATGCTCTATTATTTATTTCCATCCTTTAATTGATACTCATATGTTTCTTCAAAACAAAGATTACAAAACCGAGGTAAGTTATTTATCAGTTCTAATGCAGCCTATTTGTATGCTTTCTAAGAACATGATTGCTTCTAGCTGTTTTGGTGGTTTAAAATATTTGTAATCAATCTTCATTTTACATTTTAAGCTCCAATGAACTAGCCAATCAACAACTCTATTATGTTCCCTAAAAATGAAACGAATATACATTTTACTTGTAATTAACGATCTTATACCATTGATTACCGATTCCAGATAGTTTGGGACTTTTGCAGAAGATATAAGTGAGATAAAGATTTCAGAATCAGATTCAATGTCTACTTCTCGGATTCGTAAAATTCTGCATATTTGAAGACCATCTTGCAATGCTCTGCTTTCAGAGTTGTAAGCTTTCTATAAGTATTTTCATATCCACTAATGATGTTTCCTTTGCTGTCACGAATAATTATTGCCCCACTTGACTCTCTAGAGGATAGGCAACAAGCATCAGAGTTTTGTTTGAAACTTCCTTGTAAAGGAGGTGTCTAGTTGAGGTAAGAGACTTTATGTTTGGTCTTGATATGATTGACGCATCCAAGAGTTGATGCCTCATTTTCAATCTGTTTCCACTGCTTTCTCAATAGAAGTTTTGAATGATCGAGATGGATTAGCATATTAGAGATATAGTTGATTGTTGCCCTTATTGAGAAACTATCACCCTTGATTTTTGTCTTATTCGTTTGTTGCCAAATTGCCTAGCTGATTAGTGTATGAAGGATTGTTTTTATGTGTGTTTTTTCAGGGGATATATCTCCTTATATCAACCTTTAAGTTTCCTTCAAAGTGAGACCAGATACTTCAAGCAAAATCATATGGCACAAACAAATGATCTTTTGATTCGATATTTTGAGAAAACTGGCAATTAGATGCCATAGGTATATGTCTAGACTGAATACTTGAATCTGTTGGTAGTTTATTTTGTAAGAGTCTCCAAGCAAGGAAAGAACATTTCCTTGGAGTTATATTGTCCCACAAATTTTCAAAGAGTGAAGAATTAAAGAGAACATGCCTGATAGTATTCAGAGTGTCTTTAATTCTGAATTGACCATCTTTAGGTATCTTCCGGTATATAGTGTCATTTAAATTCTCTTTAATACAAGTCTTTAAGACTAGTTTTATGTTAGATTTTATTAAATATCTTTTCAGTTTGTTTACATTTCATGCATTATTTTCCCAAAAAATGTTTACACGGATACCTTTGAACCAGCTGTCATTTGTATTATTTTCAAGATTGATTAAGGATGGATTTCCATACCAATTGTCCAACCAAATGTCCACTTTACATTCACCTAGTTTTCATTTGATTTTATCTTCTGCAAAGCCTTTTATGTTGGACAGTCTCTTTCACGTTTGAGAGACTTTTTTTGATAAATTTATCAGTAACGGGTGTTTTCCTTTGCAGTGAATACTATGGATGAGGTTAGCCCACAGTGAGTTGTTCTCTCTAAATCTTATCCATAGCTTGCAAGAGAAAGAAATTTAAATATCTTGTAAAATTCTTACAGTCAGACCACCCTCACCGTATGTTTTGCATATTTTTTGCCAAGGGGACCACTGGATTTTGTTGTACTCATTGATTGATCCACACAAGAACTTATTCAACAATGTTTCAATTTTGGTGATGATTGAATTGGAGAGCTAGTAACTCTGTAACTAGTATATAGGGATGGGCTTAAGAACTGAATTTATTAATGTAAGCCTTCCTCCAAACGATAATATTTTAGTATTCTAGCTTTCTATCTTTGCCTTAATCTTTTCCAGCAGAGGTGTATAGTTGATTGCTTTATTGTGAGGACTTAATGATATGCCTAGATGAGTTGTTAGAAGTTTTTTTAGGTTGAAGTTAGTTTGAATAGCTAGAGAATTCCTTCTGTTCTGAGAGAGGCTGGATGTTGTTATAATGTTTGTTTTCTCTTTATTTAGAGACTGGCCTGAGATGTTCTGGTATACCTGCAAAAGATCTCCAATTTTCTCCATAGAAGATGTCAGTCCTTTAGTGAATATAAACAAGTCATCAGCAAATGATAGACTACGGATTATCAACTTGATTATGTTAGAAAATCTTAAGGATTTGTCTATTATTTAGCAGTTTGAACATAATTTTGTTTAACATTGAACAGAGACTTATTCGCCTATAGTGATTCAAGTATTGAGGATTTTCTACTTTAGGTATTAAGGCATATTCTAGTGGCTAGGATGCCCTTTGGAATGTCTTGACCTTTGATAAAGGATCTCATTGCACTACATAGATCTTGCTTAATGATAATCCAACATATTGTAACGAAATATTTGTTGAATCCATCAACTCCAGCTGCTTCTTCTGAGTTAATGCTTTGAATTGTGCTCCATATTTCTTGATCTGTAGGCTCAGCTAACATAAAAACATTATCAGAATTATCAATTAATTTTGGAATAACATTAAATATGTCATTATTCATGTAAACATCTTGCAGATTTTGATTAGGATATGAAGGTGTAGATAGAATATCTTTAAAGTATTCAACTGCTGTTGATTTGATGGTTTCATCATCAGTAAGCCATTTGTTATTAAGCTTAATTCCAACAATTCTTGATTTCCTTCTTCTTCTTTTTATATAATTGTGGCATGTCTTTGTGTTTTTATCTCCATCATCGATCCAGTTTGAGTAAAATTTTTGTCTCCAATACTCTTCTTCCATAGAAAGGGCCAGAAGATGTTCAGCAGTTGCTTTGGCCACAGATATCTTGTCTTCTTGACCGTTGGAGTTTATGAAACTCATTTCTCTAGCTTTAACATTTTCTTATGTTTGAATAAATTTGTCAAAGATGTTTCCAAAATATGTTGTGTTCCAAGTTTTCAAAACTTCCTTCAATTTCTTTAGTTTTTTCCAGAATATAAACGGATGGTATCCATTCATAGGTTCCTTCCAGTTTGACTCTACAATGTTCAAAAAATCTTTGTCCAGAGTCCAAGCATTTAGAAATTTGAAACTGTTTATGTGCTTGTCTCTGTCTTTAATGATGGACACACACAAATGAGTGTGATCAGAACATGAACGTACCGTATGAACCATCTTTGTTTCTACAAAATATTCATCCCAATCATGATTGATAAGCATACGATCTAAGCGCTTCCACTTTGTCTTGTTGGTCCATGTAAATTGATTCCCTGAAAAACATGCATCTTCTAAAAAATAATCCTTAATAACATCATTAAAATCTGTGGAACTCTGATAATAATAGTTAGTACAACCAATTTGTTCGGTATAAGATGTCGTAGTATAAAATTCTCTCATAAGTAACCATTCATTTGTAGAATTTTCAATTCTTCTGATTGTGTTCCATAACTCCCTCCTCTTTGCTCTCTGGCACTTTGCATATACACAGGTGAATGGGAAACTTTTGTCAAGTAGATAATGCTTAATGTTGATATGTATACATTGGTCACAGTTTCTAAGTATATTAATCTATAAATCTGCATTCAAAACAACCGAATTTTGCTAGATACATTAGCAAAGAAGTTGGGAAAATTTAGCCTTCTTGATAACGTTTCCATTTGATTGCTGTCTATCATAGGTTCTTGGATGAAAATTATGGAGATCTTATCTTTATTAATAATTGATTTCATTCTTCTGAGTGAATTTTTGTTTCATACTCCTCTTATATTCCAACATAAGGCCTTGATCATTTAGGATTGATACGTGCAGACCTCCTTGTCTTTTTCAACTGAAGAAACTGAATTATTAATGGTTTGTTATTTTTATTTGCTCTTCCAAGCTTCAATTTCCTGTCTAACAATTTTTTGAAATGTGAATCTACTTCCTTATTCATGAAGATTGGAGTACTCGGGAGACTACCAGTGTTCTCCTTGTTAGGTGTGATGTATCTAGGAGAGGTAAAAACATCAGATTGAGAAGAGTTGTGTTCAGCTTCCAATGACTTGATTTCTTCAGTTCTTTCCTCTTCTTCCATATCTTCCACATCATCTTTGTTCTCCCTTTGTTCCACAGGTAAACTTGATTCTTTGTGACTTGATTGAGGACTAACATTATTATTAGTTCCAAGTTCCAGTTTTTGTTCTTTTTCTCTCTTCCTTTGAACTTGCTATTGTTGAGTTGAGTTTGTTTAGCATTTGTGCTTCTCCATCCTTCTGTGTATTTTGAGATATAACAGTGTTGATTAAATCTGTCTGATTCATATAAAAGTCTTTCTGATCAGTCCTTATTTTTTTTAAAGATGATTTATCATGGCCTACATGGGAACATTGGTCACAATAATTAGGAACATTATTATAACTAAGATGAATCCCTTCTCTTTTGTTTTCTCCAAATCAAGCCACATATTACGCTGTAATTTTTTTGAAATGTCGATCTCTACCCAGGAATAACAAGCATTATATAATGCTTTGTTTTTGGACGGGATCCAGGATTTAATTGGATCACGTACTGCAAATGCAATTAAGTGAACAATATCCTCACTGTACAAATTTTTTGGAAGCCTTTCTATTCTGACCCAGATTGGCACTATCAGACTCTCTTTATTTGGACTAAAAGAAGTTTTCCATTTGAGAATTCTCATTGAGTATTGACCCACTGTCCAAATTCCTCGACTCCAGATTTTACAAATGTCTTCTCTTAATGAGAATTCAAGGAAAAGGTGCCTCGGGTCCCAGTTAGTATATGAGAAATCTCATTCGAATCTTCTCTCTGCAAATAATTTGTCCAAAACATGTTTACTAGGAAGATCATTTGAAAATTTTCCAATTAACGTATATGTTGTGGAAGATTGGAGACTATCTAGTATTTTATCATAAAATTATAAGTCAATATGATCATCTTTGTACTTTGTGTATTCTGGTTTGAACATTTCTTTGTTTGCAGGTTTGGATGGAGCTTTAAGGTACGTTTTCTTACAAGAATTCTGCATTTGTTTCTTTTGATCTCTCAGCTTCTTGACCTTCTTTGTTTGAGAGAATTTTCGATAATTTCAAGAGTTTAAATGACCTCAAAACTGTAATATGAAACTACGTTAATGATAATGAGCGGAGATAATCTGAAACTACCCTGATTTCCAGGAGAAATTACAGATTAGGAAAAAATGATCCAGGAAACAATCCTTATGGAAGGATTAAGGAACCAGAAACCATATTGAGAAGGAATTTCAATGGTTGATTGAAAAAAATTCAAGATCTCTGTTTTTGGAGAAGAAACATAGCCCTCTATTTTTGTTTATCATTGATATACATATTGTTAATTTGCTAAAAAAAGGAATATAACTACAAAATCTCATAAACCACGTGTTTTTCAAATATACGATTCGTTAAATACAAAACCTGTATTTGTCTATACTTCTAAACGAAATTAGAAAGTTAGTCAATTCTTTGACTTTCTTCTATTGTAATTGCTAACTTGTCCTCCAACTTTGTAATACCCTTGCTTGTGTCCTTATGTCTTGTTAATAATAATTTTCTTTTGCTTGAAAAAACGAAATTAGCTTTCAAAGTATTCAAATTAGAAAGTAGTTAATGGGGTTTTACAAATGTGTAATTGGAATTTTAATAATAGTTGTTCGGGTTGGGTTTGGTTGGGTTTGAGTTGAGTAAACAAAGTTTGGGTAAGTTTGATTTGAGTTTATAGTTTTGATTCGGATCCAGTTTATTTTAAGTTAAATAAAGTTAAAATATAGAGTAGATGGTAAATGGTAAAAAGATAATGAAATATAATAAAATGACGCGACAGGTGATTGGACTGGACTGGTGACGGCGTAAATGAGGGACATAATTAGAATTTTTTTGAAAACAATAACAGCACAAAACTTAGATCTTTGAGATGTAACATATCAAAATTTCATGATTCGTGAAACATGAAAAATGGGTGAGAGCAAAAGTGAAAATTACGAACAACTATGATATACAAATTAAATATGGACAATAGTGATTTTTTGTTAATTTTAAAAGTTTTTTGTTGTTATAGTTGAAAAAAAAATGGGCATAACTCCGGTAGAGCAGCTTCATGACGTTTCTCTGATTCAAAACCGAAATACATTTTGATTTATTTTTTCCTATAGTAATAAAGTCCATTCCAACCGTTTGGGCATACATATATGTTTGTTTGGAATATGTTTTAATATAATTCAGGAGTAATTTTTCATGTTTATTTTAGGGAGACTTACCAATAAAGACCCGTTCCACAAAGCTATTACGGATAAAGGCCTAAATATTTTAAGATATTTTATACATTAATCACCCTTTTATCTAAAAACCAAGTAACCAATTTCTATTTCTTTCCTTTTTTTTAAAATTTTTAAAGGTCCGTATCTTTTAAACCGTAAGTCAGAAAAAGAATCCAAACATACAATTGGTTTTGTTTTTTTTAAGACGAACAAAAATAGTATCACTCATGATATGTTTTGATTTTTTTAAAAAACTATTTTACACATGTTTCTGAGTTATATGGTTTAGCATCTAGTGATTGGTTTCGCATCTACCAAAATAAAGAAGGTTTTGCATCTATCAAAACAAAGAGGTTTCTCATCTAGTAAAATAAAGAAGGTTTCTCATCTATCAAAATAAAGAAGGCTTAACATGTATCAAAATAAAAAAAGGTTTCACATCTACTAAAATGAAGAATGTTACGCATTTACCAAATAAAGAAGCTTTAGTATCTATCAAAATAAAGAAGATTTCGCATCCATCAAAATAAAAAAGGTTTAGCATCTATCAAAATAAATAAAGAAGCTTTAGCATCTATCAAAATAAAGACTCTTTAACATCTATCAAAATAAATAAAGAAGGTTTAACATCTATCAAAATAAAATAAAGAAGGTTTCACATCTATCAAAATAAAAAAGGTTCCGCATTTTTTTTGTTTACCCTTTAAATTTAAATTTTTTATAAAAGTTTTATCTTTTAAACCCTAACTCGAATTATTAGTTTTGGAAATATCGTTGGTTTTATTTTTTTAAGACGAACAAAACTAATACCACTCTTGATATGTTTTGAATTTTTTTTAAAATATTTTTTGGGGAAATGATCTCTTGAATGGCTCGCTTCCTCGGGATATATGTCGATCTGGAAGTCTGGAGATTCTTCAACTGTATGATAATTTACTTAGTGGTCCGATTCCAGAGGAGATTGGTGACAACACATCTTTTTTACTTATTGTAAGTGTCAATATTTCGTATTATCCTATAGTGTTGAAATGCGTAGGAGTAAATAAAATCGATTAGTCTAAATTATATTTTTGTTCTTCATTGTTTTCTTCCAGGACTGCAATAAGTAGATCAAGAAGTAATTCTACATGTTTTACGCTTGACATCGCCAATTATCTCCTCATGTTTCTTATGAGAGAAAAGTTTGTTTCTTTGTTTAATATGTTGACAAATTTTATTGTTTATTATCTTGTAGCAGGCTGTCGAAACCAACTCGTAATGTGCAGACCAAGCAAAAATATCGCAATTGTTGGATGAATATGTCAACAATTGAGATTAGAGAGCTAATTAGTTCCAATATAGCGATTTCAGAGAGAGAAAGGAAGAGGAAATTAATGGATAAGAATGAAAAGAGAGAAAAAGTGGGATAGAATGTTAAAAGATTTTATAGAAATTGACAGAGGTATTTAAGATATTAGTGGGCCTCCAATGATAAATATTTAACTAGAACGGTTCTTTCTCATATAGTTATGAAAATATGGATCTTAGATGGATAATAATTAAGGTTTTGGGTCTTAAATGATACTACTTCACCCTTTATTTTACTCATGTTAAAAAAGCACTTTGTTAAGTAAAGTTCAAAAAAAGTTATGAGTAGTGATTTGTCTATATAACTTCTTTATGTTATATTTTGGGATCTCCTCATTTAGCTATATATTTTAAGAGAAAAGTACCGGTAAATACCTTCTCAACTATGGTATTACCCGGCGGTACCCGCTTTTTGGATAGTGTAACTTGGTACCTCGAACTGAAATTTGGACAAAAATACCCCCGACTAAAAAAAGACGCGCTGGTAAAAAAAAACTGGTACAATTCTCAAGATGCGAATTGCTTGCAAATTCTCAGGATGCGAATTGCTTGCAAATTCTCAGGATGCGAATTGCTTGCAATTTCTGAACGATTCTCATGATAAGATGCGAATTGCTTGCAATTTCTGAACGATTCTCATGATAAGATGCGAATTGTTTGCAAAATTTTGAACGATTCTTATGATAAGATGCGAATTGCTTGCAACTCTCAAGATTTCTGAAGGAGAAAAAAAAACTGGTACAATTCTCAGGATGCGAATTGCTTGCAAATTCTGAACGATTCTCATGATAAGATGCGAATTGCTTGCAATTTCTGAACGATTCGCATGATAAGATGCGAATTGCTTGCAAATTTCTGAACGATTCTCATGATAAGATGCGAATTGCTTGCAACTCTTAGGATTTCTGAACGATAAAAAAAAAACTGGTATGAAAAAAAAACGGGTACAATTCTCAAGATGCGAATTGCTTGCAACTGGTGAAATTTTATTTTAAAAAAAAATCAAAAAATATCATAAATGGATCTAGTTTTGTTCATTTTTTAAAAAGAAAAGTAATGGTACTTTCATTTATTTTTTTCGAGCTCCGGTTCGAAAGATACGGATCTTTTAAAAATAAAATTAAAAGAAAAGTAGGAAAGAGAAAGAAAGAGAAGGAAATAGAAATTTTGGTTACGTGGCTGTTCATGAATGGTGAAGGTAGTTAGGATATTAAAATAAAATTAGGTACTATGTCACAATTAGGTAGTTGAGTTGGGTATTAAGTAACAATTGATCAAACTTTGGGTGGTAAGTGACAATTGAATAGTTGAGTAGGTACCTTTGGTACAATTTCCCATATTTTAATTAGAAAAATAATATAGCTGCAGACACAAACTCTATTTTTATATACTTTGAGTTATGTTAAGAGAGACAGCTTACACGTGTATTTGTGCTCCGGACCATGTAACAACAATTCTAGTTCGACTTACCAATATTAATGTGAAATGAATAACATATGATTGCCAAATCCCGATAATTCCTAAGATAAAGTAATGGTAGTACTAGTATTGTTTGTGATCAAAACGCTATGTATTAGATTAGATTGTAGTATATATTTATTTTTGGTACAAACAGGCTTATCCATGTTATCAATTGACTATTATTTATCATTATCATTATTATTATTATTTATTATTTATTAATGATGCTAAATTTTAAATAAAAATTTGAATTATCTATCCATTTTACGACGTTGTTTCAAAATATATTAATTTTTTTTATTTACTTTTTTTATACATCTCAAATTTTAAAATAATTGACTACTTCAAATTAAAATATATTTACACGTATTAATACTTTATTTGACTTTTAAAGTTCAATAAATATATTTAGATTTTCAACAAACAACAAGAGCGACAACGGCCACGACGATAACAACAACAACATTATTTTAGTTTATTTATTTATTCAATATACTTATTGACATTAAAATGCATTCAAAATTATGTAATATGAAAATATTAGTTAAAATATTAGTATAATAAATATGTAATTATATAATTTTTAACTGATTATTTATTTGATACACCGATCCAATTACGTTTTTTATTTAATTATTTATTTATAAAAATAATAAGTCGGATAAAATATATTTTAATTTTATATACATTATTTTTAAATTTTCTAAAAATTGTAATTCAAATTTTATAACCTCTTTGCATTAAACATTTTATCTAAAAACAAACATATACCTCAAACCAATAAAGTTGGAACAACGTTTACACTCTTTTTTTTCTAAATCATTTCTTATATCAAATAACTATATGGAAAAATATTTGATTTATCTAACATATACTTCCAATCATTATCATTTAGAACAAGCGTTTTTGTCATAATAGAATAATTATTTTTGCTTGAATATCAACACATAATTTTGTATTATTTTTCATTTTTTCTTTTTATAGTAATAAAAAATTTCAACAAAATACGAATATGAAAATATGCTAATATAAATTCATGATCAATTAACTAGTCATGTATGTACAAACTTCATGTCTTGTATATAATCAAGTAACATATTCTGCAAACATTAGATTGTTTCTAATACTCTTTGACTCAAATAATGTATTTGCACATTGGCTTTTTACATGATGAGAATGAATATTATACTTTTAATATTTTATTGCATCTACCACTTTTGCTTGAAATTTAACTTTTTTTTATGATGATCCTTATATATCTCATATGTCACACCATATAAGTAATTATACAATCTAATGTTTGCAGAATATGTACAATATCTGTACAATATCTTAAAATCAAACAAGATGGTTATTACGTCAAGATCATAAACTGGACAATTCAATCCACGAGTCTTTAGCTGTCTCAAAGTATATTCTACAACTCTATCATTTTGTATAAAAACGTATTTTAATCCATGATCTACGGAGGTAACTAAAAAATCAATGAATTATATTAATTTGATTCAGGAAAAAGATTAATTAACATAGTAAAATTTATAATCAACAAAAAATTTTAAAGTTTATATCTATTAAATATAGACTAAAAATAACTAAAAATAACGTGAAACATAATCTTCTTTTCTAAATCAGTCTCTTGTATTAATTAGATTTATAAACTAACTAGGTTTCTATATTATTAGATATTCTATATTAATTGGATTTCTAATATTAATTATGCTTTTATATTAAATAGATTTTTATATTAATTGGATATTCAATATTAATTGGATTTCTTATATTAATTGAACATTCAATATTAATTGTATTTTCATATTCTAGATTTATAGATTCTATATTAATTTGATTTTCTATTAATTTGGTCTACTATATTAATTAGATTTCCTTGATTTGATCTTCTATATTAAATCGATACATTAATTATTGTATTAACATTTATCATAGTTGGCCTATAAATAGAAGAACATATAGTTTTACAATTTGTGGTTTGATGCGATGTGACCTACATATTTCTTCGGAGAGAAATTAGTTTGTTTTTTTATAGATAAGTGTTGTGAGCTATATATTCTTTTGTGTTTTGAGAGTCTTTCTGTAACTATTTTTTTTATAATAAATAATAGAAGTGTATGTTTCCCATGGTTGTAGGATTTTTTCATGATCCAAATAATGTTAAATCTATTGGTGATTTATTTTTCATGGTCTTTCTTGTTAACTTTTTTCTTGAAATAAAGTAAGAGTTTAAGCTTGTATTATCTCATACAACCTCTCGCGTAGGTGTTCGCCGACTGTTGTTCATGGATATGACTGAGTTGCTAAGATTTGTCCTAGCAAGTCTTGTTATGTTTGGGTCGGATCTTTCTCAGATATTGATGGTTTTCCTTACAAGTGGTGTAGTGAGCGTGGAGATCAAATATCAATATTCGCTATTGATGAAGGACAAAATCGAAAGACGAAGAATCACAGATCTTTGAGTAAAGTGAAGAACATTCACAATGATGATTCCATGAGGGAAGTATTAGAAGAGGTGTCTAGTGTGGGGAATGAATCTGCTGAGATTCGGCTCAAGCCAGTGGAAGGCTTGTAGAAGCAGATGACGATTCAATCCAGGAAGTACCTGAAGAGGTTTATGGTTGAGTCATATCTTATTGATGGTTTCCTTAACAAGTGTTGCAGTGAGCTTGAATATTTGATATCAATATATGTTTTTGGTAAATGATACAAAGTAAAACGACAAAGATCGATGATCTTGGAATAAAATCAGGAACAGTCATGATGAGGATTCCTCAAGTTAAGTATTAGATTCAAACTATTTACTAGACTAGAAAATGCTTTAACAAATGTAAGGTATGTCCCTTAATTTAAATGTAAACTTGTATATACGTATGATGAAGGGTTTGAGTATAAAGGTGAAGATGAAAAACTTATGGTCTTACAAGACTCACATGTTTTTTGGAGGCTAAACGAACTACTGGTATTTAATTTATGGATGGTTCGATTGTATAAAATACTTCTGGAATGGATATGCTAGGATTCGGCTGGAGGCCGTTGAAGGTTTGTTGAACCGGGTGGAGATTCAATCCAAGAACTACATGAAGAGTTTTATGAATAAAAATGGCATGGTTAGTGACCGACCATTCACTAGCTATTACTCTAAATTTGGTATGCATATGTGAATGATCTTGAAGAGTGCCTAGAAGCATGGAATAGCTGAGAAGATATGAGAAGATAATCAATAGCTTACTTGGAGTAAGGGTTATGCTTTTGACAGTTGGACAGAACAAAAGATTGAGTGAATGAGTTGTTTTGTACAACTAACATTGTCAAAATGAGCCCCTAGATTTCGTTCGTCATGGAGATGTAATAGGTGTTGGAGGTGGAGTCGGGGTTGAGATAGAGTTTAAACATAAGGGTGGAGATGTGAATACCTCCACGAAAGTTTTTTCAAACCAGGTTCGCATTTGGCCTTTGCAAAGAAAGTTTAACCATTGATGGGTTCAAGTCTTGATCTGAAGTTTGATGGGTAAAGGTTTCAAATGTTCAAACTATGGAGAATTTGTCAAGTGTTGCTTGTCTGATCTTAGGATAGGTCAAATGAATGTTACTACCATTTTGTTGAATGTATGAAGTCGGGAGACTGGTCTGTTGGAGATAATTTCTCGATAGACTGGTCACTCCATACGTGCAGGTGGACATTTTGTCTCGAATCATTGATGAAGCATCAAAGTAATGGATATTGGAGTTACTAATAAGTCAGCATCAAAGTAATGGATATTGGAGTTACTAATAAGTCAGCATCAAAGTAATGGATATTGGAGTTACTAATAAGTTAAATATAGGCTAAAAATAACACAAAACATAATATGTTTTTCTAAATAATTATGTTGTATTAATTAGATTTCTATATTAATTAGATATTCTATATTTGTAGGATCCTATATTAATTAGATATTTAATATTAATTAGATTTCCTAGATTAATTGGACTTTCTATATTAATTGAATATTCTATATTAATTGGATTTTCTATATTAATTGAATTTTCTATATTGATTGCATATTCAATATTAATTGGATTTTCTTGATTAATTGGATATTCTATATTAATTGGATTTCATTAGATTTCCTATATTGATGGCATATTCTATATTGATTGCATATTCGATATTAATTGGATTTTTATATTATTTAGATATTTATATTAGTTGGATTTCCTATATTAATTAGATATTCGATATTAATTGGATTTCCTATATTAATTAGATATTCGATATTAATTGGATTTCCTAGATTAATTGGACTTTCTGTATTAATTGGACTTTTTATATCAATGAGATATTCTATATTAATTGGATTTTATATATTTGCATTGCATATTCTATATTAGTTAGATATTCTAATTTATATAGTATATTAATTATATTTCTTATTATTTTGGTCTTCTATATTAATTAGATTTCTTATTAATTAGATTCATTAATTCATGGACTAAGATTTATGATAGTTGGCCTATAAATAGAAGAAGCTTGAGGTGCTGTATATTATGAGATAAGTGAGGGTAAACACTTGAGAGAGGGTTTTGTGAATCAAAACTCATTGATTCCTTTGTGTTAAATATTTTTTCAGTAACCTACTTTTTTATAACAGAAGTATTTCTTTTCCATGCATGTACGATTTCTTCACGATCCGAACCAAATATTTTGTTGTGCGATTGATTTATTTTTCATGTTCTTTCTTGTTAACTTTGTTCTTGAAATAAGGTAAGAGTCGAAGCTCGTATTACATCATACGAAGGGGTGAAGACTGTTGGTCACTGCTTTGGCTGAGTGACTAAGATTCGGCCTACCAAGTCTTCTTAGGGCTGGATCGGATCTTATTCGGATATTGATTGTTTCCATATCAATAGCGAAATAATTTACCATTAACTGAATGATAGGTTCATTAATCACTCAAACTTACTAGTATATTTGGATAGTTGTGACATTTTGTGATATATGATTATTACATTTGTAATTGATTTATGACTATATATATGTGTTTCCAATTATACATTATGTATTACTCTCATATAATATGATTATACATCATACTAAACCAAACTTTAAATAGAAAAGTATCTTAACAACATGTATCAATCATATTACAAAGCAAACAAACCTCAAAAAATATATACAGCAAACCCATTTTTAAAAAAAAACTTAAAAGTGTTATTGAGATTAATTATTATTAGTGATATCTTTTTTTTATTCAATAACTTTTATCATTTTCTCATTACAATATATTCAAATATCTCAAACGATGAATAAAATTTATCATTATAAAATAAAATAACATTATTAGAATCTTCAAAAGATTAATTACCACTTAAATTTATTCTAGTTGATCGACTTCACTTCTCTCAATAAAAATTTAATCATACATTCATTTTTTAGAATTTTATAGGAGTTCAAACATAATGATCAGTCCCATCAAAGAAAACTATATCATTTTTAATTGTGGAATGTGATATTTCAGATATCATTAGCTGTTATATTTTTCCATTTTATATGAGTTAAATTTATAAAGAAGTTACTCATACATTAGCTCATGGGTCAAAGGTAAATTTGATAAGGTATACATTTCTTGTTGCCTGACATGCCCCAAAGTGTTGATCATCTTTCAACTATCATTAAAATATATAACATTGTATAATTAATATGTGGGCTAGTAAGGAGCCCCTAGATGGGATAAGACCTAGAAATGACCTCGTTCCATATGTTGTAGGTTGTGAGGATGGTATTGGACCCACCAGAAACGCTGTTTTATTGCATGTCCTGAAATTGAGCCACACTATGTTGATTTTGTTTTACTCCATAATGAAACTTTTCCTACACCCTAAGAATATTGCATCAAATAGGTTGGATTGGTGGGAACTCCTGTTGATCTAGACGACATGCAACGCCTCTCACTTTAAACGAGCTTTGAACATTGAAGGTGCTGTTGAAGGTCATCCAACACGATTGTAGATCTCATAGGTATGTGGGTTTGGTCCGTTGACCTACCAAATGATGATGCTTATCGTGATACCTAATAGTGGATTGGTTGCACATCCTAACAAAAGGAAAAATTTAGTAGTGTATTCTCTTTTTGGTCCAAGTGTTGGATTCTGACTATGAAGGGATGTCATATATGCGGTTGCACGGTGGTAAAAGCCTTAAAACTGGATGTGTGCAATTATATTGCGGGGTTCGGTTGAATAAAGTATGACTAGAAGTTTGAGGATTTGTACCATTTTTTGACCCGATAATGGTCTCTTAAACATAGTCTAACATATCATGAACGTACGCGAGGGGTGTCAACAGTAGCCACTCTACTTGTTCCACCTTTTTTTGAGGCCAATTACTTCAACTATATGGTCGTGACTCATCTACTTTAATGTTTGTTGCAACAAATACATCAAATCCAGTTGGTGCTGCAATAGACGCACTTGATTTGCCTGATATTACGTGGGTTTGGCTACAAAGACTACTTATCTGATCCAATGACTTTTCCGAATTATTTTGACAGGTGTATCATTTATTGTCGTTAGTAAGAATGTGACTTATAGATTTTTAGAATGATCAATTTTTTTGGAAACCAGTTGATCTCACAAATAGAATCAATTATTGAGGATGATCTCGACTAGAAAAATCCAAATACATGTTTCATATGATTTTTAATGGAGATGAAGGAAAAACATTATATAAATAATCGATCATAACTGAAACTGAATTTTTTATTTACAATAGCTAAAAATAATTTTATGACCAGATAAATTTGATTTATATAAATTTATTAAAATATTATACATTTATAATAATAAATAATAAATAATATATTATTAAACTAAATACTTTAATAAAAATAATTAACAGATATTCGTTATAATCTAACCATTCTCTCATTATCATTAAAAAAGCGAAAAAAATAAAGAATCATTTAACATTATGTGATATATATCACTATGTTAAAATTTTAAATAATTATTTATAATGTTTAAATAAACAATAATAACCTTATGCGGCAAGTCTGTATTTTATTTATTATTTTGACACATGTCATTTTTATGGTACAAATTAATTTGTAGCACATGCTCAATAAATCTATCTTTTTTTTTAGTCTATTTATAAATTTTATCTTTCAATTCTAACCTAACCATTTCAGAACTATTAACATATGATTCCCTTTATTTAGATCGGACATTATAACCACCTTATTCCTTTTGGGTCCTCTTCTTTTTTATTTTTTTCGCTTATGAATTATCTAAATTTCCCGCGCAAAGCACAACCTAAAAAATAATATAACCAATTCGATTTCTCCAAAATTAGATTACATCATAAATTATACACTGGATAGCACATAACCTTGAATTCGTCATGATACATTCTTGTACGTTTCAATTTTTTAATTGAATACAAAAATATCAAAAGTTATGCATCCCATGAAAACTGAGTCTCGCTCCCAAGAGGTAGCCGAGTTGGTTGAGTATGGCATTCTTATGACCAAAAGGTCATGAGTTCGAGTCCCTTTACATACGCTTTCTCGGCTGAACCTGTCACCTTGTGTGGTTTACCTTCTGGCGTTGGTTTGCAAGCTATCGCGTCAGACTGAGGGTTTACCCTGTGCGCACTCATTGCACTCTGAGTAGCGGCTGCGGATTCCCTCTGGAAAAAAAAATGAAAACTGAGCCTCAAACAATAATTTATGAGTCGTAATTTAAATTCTATTGTTTTGCTCAATATATTTTATTTGTTATCAATACTTTTATGCTAAATTGAATTTTTATGGTGTATGAAATATGTAATATTCCCTAACTAATAATGGTAGGATAAGAAGCACATGTGATGTGAATGATATAATTTGTAAGGAAAATTGGTTCGAAGTTACAAGATTAGTCAAGCTTGTTGTTAATGTTACATCTTGCCTAACTCATTGATTTAACAAGGCATCACGAGTGGATAAACGACCATTCCATTTTTATATGATTTTTAATAAATAATTTAAAAATATTGTTAAACAAAATATATTGAAAATTTTGAGTTGCTAAAAAAATTAGATAAATATTTGAGAAGATAATATATTTGTTTGAGAATCAAACGATTTATTATATGAAAATCATGTTTTTTTCAAATGTTTTTTTGTCAAACCAAACCATTAAGTTACTTATGACAAATTTATATTTGTCTCTTAAAAAAAATTAATCGGCTCATATATCTCTTTAGATAAAAAAATATGTATCGAAGAGGAAAGAGTACGAATATAAATTATATTTTCTCTGTTTTTTATTTACTAGTAGCTAGTTATCTCATACACAACAACTTTACTTAATTTGGGATTGTGAGGAAGTCGAAAATAAATATTTTGAAAAAATGTGTTGTATTGTATGTTCAACAATGAGAGTATCCCCCTATGATCATTTCAAATTATGAAGGAAGAAGTATTATAAAAAGTTGAATTGTTGACCACATAATCTGAGATTTCACGTTTCGGCGTAGGTGAAACATTTTCTGTAATGAAACGATGTGCTATTATCTTATTTGTTTATGCTCAACCATTGTTGGAAATTTTTATTTGGAAATTGCTGATAAAAAAGGTGATTTGAACGTCCTACAAACTTTGAGAGTCTTTTTACATGTGTCGTGGGCGTGAAAAGAAGTCGTAACTTTTTCTCTTAATATTTTATTTTTTATTTTTTTCCTTCTTCTGCTATGCTTAAAGCTAGCCACTTTAACTTACTTCTTATTTTTTTTTATTTTATAAAGTTTGTTGTTTTATATTTATTTTTCATAAAAGATGTCTTAAACATAGAATTTAGGTGTTTGGGTTGATGATGATAAATAATCGGATAGCCAACATTAAAGTACTAGTGTGACGATCCTTCTTATGCTCTGTATGATGGAGGTAACGACTATTTTGAAGGAATATAATATTCTAAACCTCATGGTAATCTTAGTCTTGAAGAAGATTATTTGCAATCAATACAACCATTTCTATATTTTGGAACTAAGAAAACATGTACTATCAATTCTTCATTGTTTGGGGTTGTTAGTCTTTCTACCAAGCAGTTAATTTTTTAGCATCTTTAGTAACCCAAAAAATCGAGTGTTTATTTTCCTTGGTCATAGTGAATAATTATACTCTCATTGATGAGGTAATGATTTTCACATTTGTGTTTAAATTTGAGCTTCAACTCTCACTCAACAAATACTTGTTGAAATTATTCAAGAAGATCAACATATGTCCTAATATATTAGCTCCCAATAGGTGGAGAACTTTAATGGAATCAATTACTAGTTTTAGGAAATTATTTTATAATATCAACATCATATACTTTTTGACGTTGGCCATTCTTTTGTGCAGGACAAAGGTTCCTACTTTTATGTAAACTATGGCCAATGTTGCTAAAATCCCTAATGATTTTTTTACATATAACAAGACTTGGAAGAAAAATGTTATCTATGTTTTTGGAAATTCGGAGACATGCGCGGAGGAAGTGAATGTTTTATGCTCTCTGAGCTCGAAATCAAAGGGTAATTTTTTTCACTTAACCTATGTTTTTTATTTATTCACGAGACTTAGTAATATTCAGACATTCTATTATTTTACTCTATATAAATTGTAAAGCTTTATTGTAAGCTTGTTCTCTATGCTAAAATCAATTACACTTCACTTGTTGATTTTGTAAAAACATGACTTAACAATTATAAAGGCATCATTGTGACTGGGAATTTTTTGTCTAGTGGTTTATTGCCTAACTATTCTTGGTATGTTATAAAATTCAGAAAAGTTGTTGCTTTAGTTGTTCTCAGATCTTCCCAACATAAGACTCGTGATTCTAAAGTGAGGAATACCCATGCTAAACATTCCCATTTAAGAAACTTTGGTGCAAAACCTCTTAAGCTAATACCTAAAATAGTATGGGTGATGATGTAGCCTAGAAAGTCCAAACACAAACCTTTTTTATTTATTTATTTTATTTTATTCAAATATCTTATATTATTCAAATAAAATCTAATTATATTATGATTTGATTTTATTTGATTTTAGATTATTTATTGTATTTCCTTGTATTCTAATTTATGGTTTTGAGAAGCTGTTATATAAAGCCTCGTATGCCTTAAGTTATTTTAAGTTTTTGGAATAATATATTTTTTATCTCTGAAAATTTCAATATTTGCTACTCTTATATTATGGTTTCATCATGTTACCCTTGAATTAGGGTTTCATTTATCGTTGTTTCTTCTTCTATTTCCACCGCGTCATTAGTTTGGTATCAGAGCCTCAGTTCATGCTACGGGAAAGCATGTTTCTGAATCCTGATTTCATCTGATTCAAGGTCTAAAGAAGAGAACAACAACTATGGTCATGAAGATCACGAAAATTGTTTGGTATGCGGGGACACACCAGGCGTTTCGATAGACGATCGTATTGACCAGTTACAAAAGGAGTCTAAATTGGCTACCAATCGTCGAATCAAGGGAAAACTTTCTTATCAAGATTCTGTCTCAGACTATGAAGAGGTTTTCAAAACTATTTTTTTCATCAACTAGACATAGGGATGTTGTCTTGAGGCTATGAAAAAAGTTTTCGAAACATTTTTTTCATCAAGTGGATGGCTTCAATGTGACTTCGAATGAGGAACACTCGAGAAGAATTTATCTTATTTCGATAATGTCAACGATTATTATTCCCAATGTAACAATTGAAAAAAATAAAAGAAAATATTTTTGGTTGTTGGTGGTGATGGTGCTATGAATTCGAGAACGAATTATTGTCAACTTGAGGAGGATGATGTAACACAAACCTTTTTTATTTTATTTTATTCAAATATCTTATATTATTCAAATCGAATCTAATTAAGGTTTTGAGAAGCTGTTATATAAAGCCTCATATGCCTTAAGTTACTTGATTTGAAATGTATCATCTATTACTTTATTTTATTTTATTTCCTTGTATTTTAATTTAAGGTTTTGAGAAGCTGTTATATAAAGCCTCATATGCCTTAAGTTTTTGAAATAACATATTTTGTATCTCTGAAAGTTTCAGTCTTTGCTACCCTTAGATTGAGGTTTCATCATGTTACCCTTGAATTGGGGTTTCATCTATCGTTGCTTTTTCTTTTATTTCCGTCGCGTCATCAAGTGGTATCTACCTAGTTAGAAAAAGAGTCTACACTAAAATTGCAAAGGTCAAGATTGACAATCAACTTTCTGCCTAGGTTATTGATCAATCTTCTACCATAGCTAGAAAATCTCAGGTTTCCAAAAGCTAAACTGGTTGATCCCAAAGCTTCAAAAAATAGATTATTATAGCTCAGATTTTCCTCGAATTGCTAAGGAGACTCATATTCTTATGTCAGAAGAGAAATATAAATATTGATGAAACCTTTATTTTAACCAATATTTTTGAATAATAATGAAGTAATCGATGATACATTTCAAATCAAGTAACTAAAAAATCTCTTCATAAAGTTTCTCTTCGTTTACACGAAAAGTATTGGTTCAAATATCGATATAAATATTTTATTGAAAGCTCAGTAACTAAAAAGACTAAGACTAATGAACTTGTTGGTAGTGAGCCAACGTTTAAAATTGTAGTTCCTATTATGGCTAATGAAACTTCTTTAGTCCCAATAATTGTTACCAAAGTTTTTAATTCTCCTAGCATCTCTATTGAACATACGACTAAAGGCTCGGACACCACTGGTGATATAAATAAAGAAACTTCTAAGGACTCAAGTATTAATCAAATGGTTGTTGATGCTCTATTTTCCAAAGAATATTTATGTTGTTTCTGATAGGATCAGATTATGTTGAATGTCATTTGCAGTAAAATGGGTCGGAATTTATTTAGAGGGGTAATTCAGACAAAATAACTAAAATTTGATGAATAAGAAGTAAGATAAGTAAGATTAGTGACTCAGCTGAGTACCTAATATATTGTTTTATGGGCTTGGGGGCTCGTGAGATTGACCCGAATAGGTAACCCGACCCGAATGGCCCATGAATCCCCAAAAGAGTATAAGTAGCTCAACCAACAACATTAATTAGATTGGAATTTCTCTATAAATAGTAAATACAAGCACCTATCTTCTCTCTTTAGATTTTATGAGGAATTTAATACCATATAAAAATATTTTCCAAAACTACCCATATATTAGATTTCATCAATATCATATTAGCGACCACAGTGGGAGCGTGATGTGCCTGAATAACTCTATTTGAAACCATAATCGTAGATCGTACCTCGGTGGTGGATTCTACTTTGGAAATCTTTGATGCATGGATCTCGATATGCAATAATTCCACCCGATTGACAATAAGGGTATAAGAGGTGAAAATGAACATTCTAATATTTCATATGTCAATCATAATACAAAGGACAAACAGTTCATGCAAGACAATAGTGATCAGGTGAGGGGTGCAATTGATGCTTTAATGGTCCAAAGGAAATCTGAAATATAATTAAGGAAAATTTCATTGCGGGATGTGTTATTATACACGAGCCGAGTAACAAACCCAAACAGGATGAAAGTGATCAATCTTTGAAGGCTCACATAGGATCAAAGAATGAACATCGGGCTAAGTAGTTGATGAATACATCAGATTCAGTTGAAACTTATGCCACATAATCATATTCAAATATTTATACTTCTTCATCTAGTAGTGACCATGGCTGTTAGAAGAAGAAAGAAAGGTTAACTAAGATGCATTCTAAGAAAATGGATAAGAAGGGTAAAAGGAAAAAAGAAAAAATATCAATGAAAGTAAAGGGATCGGCAGACCACGAAATGATCATCTGTTAAGTGATTAGTTTGATGTCCAATCTGAACCAAGATTCTTTGTCATTCCTGATAAAGAGCATATGTTTAACCGTAGCCATAACTGGAGACATTCACCTTTTTCTTCAAAGATTCTCTCTGAAAATTTGCCTAGATGGTTTGATAGCTTTAAAATAGAGAAATACGATGGTAGCAAAGATCCTGATAATCACCTTGAACAGTTCAAAAAAATTATGAAGAACTTTGATAATGGATAAGCTATTATATAAGGCCTTCTCGCATACTTTTAAGTGCTTTAAAATGGTATAACAGTTTACTCACATGATCTATTAAAAACCTTCGATATGTTCTAGATGGCTTTGAGGAGCCAGTTTGTGGGAGGTAAAGAGCTTAAAAGGAATGGGATACCATTATTCATTATGCACAAGAACCAAATGAATCCTTAAAATACTACAGTAACCGTTTTTTAAATACGAAGAACGGATTGATAGATTATTTTGAGCAAGCATTCATCGCTTCTTTGAGGCAAGGTTTAATATCGAGTGAGTTGGTTGATTTGGTAACTCAGAAGAAAGCTATGATTTGTGGAGGATTATTGAATCAGGTCGGAAAGTGAATCAAATTGGAAGAAACCAAAAAGTCTAGAAATACCACGCCAAAATAGGTATGCTCCAACAACTTCAATCCCTCAAGCCAATACTTAATCCCAGGCCACAGTCAATTACCGGCCTAAAGACTCCGGACAGGGTTCACATCATCCCAGACTAATTCAGTCAAATCAGGGCCAACGTCTAAACTAATAAGAAGTCAATATCTTCTCATGTTAGAGATATTAGTTGAGCTCTTGCTTCACAACCCAAGTTATTTCTTCATCTATCTATATGATCGGTTAAGTTAATTATTATTGTTATGTTGGAGGCATTGGTCTTTCTGACTTAAACCTTTTAGGAATTTTATCATTGCATGAGCTTTAATTCTAATTATTGGTTCAAATTTTATAGCATAGTCTTCTAATTCTATGGACCATCTTGTTAGTCTACTCTAAATAGCATGATTCTATAATACGTTTTCAAAGGAAACAAGTTCTTACTATTATAGTACGAGCTTGAAAATAGGGTCTCATTTTCCTAGCTGCGGCTACTAGAACTAACTCAAGTTTCCATAGTTGTAAGCAACGAGTCTCGACCAACCAACATAATATATTTTCTTAGACATATTTCCTTATTTTCTAACTAGAAATACACTAATAACATAATTCGAGACTATCAAATATATATATATATATAAAGACTCACCCGAGTTTGGATTTGTTAGTTTTGGAGAGGTAATGAACTTTTTTTTATATCTTTAAAAGATTCATCACAGGTTGTGGTCTAATTAAACCTCACGACTTCTTTTAATATATGAAAGATAGGCTCGCACTAATATGAAGATCTTGAGTTTGTTTGGTGCAGTATATCTTCCTGCCAGTATTTGAACTTCCTTAGTGTTTTGAGAAGGTTTTAGTGCAGCCAAGTTTGAAAGTTATGTATGGCCTGCCTTCATGTTAATCTGACTAAATGTGTAACCCAAAAACTTCCCAGGCGTTACGAAAATGTGCACTTCTCTAGAGTAATCTTTAAATTGATTCTTATGAGGTTAGAAAACTTTTCTGGTAGAACCATCGAATGGTCTTTATCTTGCTTGCTAATGACCAACACATCATCAATATAAACATGCAGTTTTTTACCAATCTGAGTTAAAAAAAATCACGTTGACCAATCTACAATATATGGCCCATGTTTTCTTCAGCCAAAAATCATAACTTAGGTTTCCCTCTGAGTGATGAAGATTGTATCTTATTGATCATCTTCATACATTAGAGTATGGTTGTAAATTGAATAATAAACCATGAATAATAGTATTTTATTCCTTGAAGTGGCATATACAAATTGACCGATTCTTAGACTAGGTAAATGATCATTCATACATGCTTTGTTCAAATCAGGGAAATCAACACATATTTTCTATTTTTAATTATTGTTTTTACCAAAACTAGGTTTGTTGTCCATACTTGGTAATATACTTCCCTAATGTGGCTTACTGTGCTAAGTTCTATCTATTTCCTCTATTATTTCCTTAGTTATTTGTTGGGAAAATAATCGCATCTTTTTATGATTGACCGAAACCTGATATATATATATATATATATATATATATATGGGTAGTTTATGGCACATTATCATGTTTGGAAGTCCTATTATATCATGGGAAGTCTAAGAAAACATATGCAAGTGTTTTGTCAAAAAATATAATGCACCGAATGACATCACATTTATCATGTGAACGAGTCATGTTGGCTACGAATATGAGGCATTTTTCCACGATAAATGGTCAGTTTCCACAGTGATGTGTGTGGATATAATTTCAATAACTATCAATTGATAAACCCTATTGATCTGTGCTATAACTATAAATATGCATGAATATTCATGATGTATTTCGATATGGTTGTATTAATTCTTAAAGCTTGTATTAATTTCTTTAAATATCTTAAGCTTATAAGTATAGTATCTGACTGAGAAAAACAATTATCCAATATGATCACTCTTTCAACTTATCTAACTTTGTTAATCCTTAATTTATTAAATACTAATTTTATCAAAATTAAATTGATTTCTAATTGTTTTTTTTCAATAACTAAAACATTTGTTATATAACAGTTCTTTTTTTAGAAAATGACTATTTATGCGCCTATACAGAAGAATAATTTTATATTTGATTTTTTTATCATCTATTTTTTAAGATTGTTCACATCATTTTGTTTTTACAACATTCTAAATAAAGTTAAATTATATAGTCAATATATTATAATTCTGGAATAATGATGGGGTTTTTCTTCTTAGACCACTTTGATGGCTCTTGCATAACATTATGAGAAGATAAGCTGAACTTTTTAGTCACTACTCCCAATATGTTTTATATATTTAACTCAAAGTTAGTTAAACTTTCTAATACAACTCCTGCATAAAAAATGAGGAAATGTGAATATAATATTATGATTTGTCAAGAACATATCATAAACGCCCTATATGATAGTCTTTTATTATCTCTGTATTAGATAAGTTTTAGAAGATTTGGAATACTATTGAGGAAACATACAAAACTGAGAAGAAATGTACGAAATATTTTCAATTCCATTTTTTTAAATAAGTATTCTAATTTGAATGTATTATAAAATATGAAATGTACGACAAAAATTTCAAGCCAAAAGACAATTATGCAATATGTTTCCAAGCCATGGCACCAATATGTAATAAAGTTCCAAGTTAGAGAACCAATGTGTATTATGATTCTTAGCTAAAGTATCACTTTGAGTTAGGATTTTGGTAGCACCGAATTGCGAGATGGAACAGACGGTGGCAAACACCGAGAAAAGAAAGACGAAAACAGAAAATTGATAATCTTTAACCCTAGGTCAGAGTATATGAGACTTTAGAGAAAACTCAGGTTATATTCCAAAAAAGTCTGACGATAAAAATAGGGGTTGCGAGCCTTTTATAGAAGTGCTCGAAACCGTACGCCAAAATTACAACTTGTTTCTTACGAGATAAAATAAAGTTCAGCCCAATTTCAAAGTGATTGGAGCTGGTATAGTATTTTAATTAAATCCGATAAAAAAATGCAAAAAATTCACTAAAACAGCAAAAAGAGGACTTAAACGATGGAATTTTAGGCCTGAACTTCATCACTTTGTGATGATTCTGAAAATCGTTAGGCTTCACGACGCGTTCGATTAGAGTGGTCGCAGCGTCTAATTCAGATATCTGGACCCCAAATAAAGGTTGTTTCCGTTTGTCCAAAAAAACCATATAATCATGGGCTCGTGCAACTACATCAGATTTTGAGCAAGAGAACCAATATGCATTACAATTCCAAGAAGAGCACTGTAGAGAGCTTTTAGACACAAACATTTAACATTTACGTGTATGATTGATCATTTTGGAAGAAGTTAACAACAGTTGATACTGTATGAAACACACATAAAAATAATCTAAGAAACACATTGCTTTCTTATTTACATCATACTTGTAATATTTGTAACTAATATACAAAATAAATAAACAAGAATAGAACCCTTCGAAATGTAAATGAGCTAAAAGATTGGTCTACAAATAAAGGAGCATAAACAATGTATGTACATACATCCAACTCATATATGATGGCAACACGAACATAAATTTTCATAAAGAGAATAACCCACTCCCCAACATGAAATCCATACTAAAATATGTGCTCTAGATAAACAATAAAACTTACTTTTAAGTATTTTCACGAATACACAAAGTAAATAAAGAAGTATAAAAATCCAAAATAATTGCTAGCTATATGAAAAATACCTTAGCCACAAACAAATTTTACCTTAATTACCTTAACTAAAGGACTTTAAAACTTATTATACTTGGAAAATATATAGATAAAAACAACCATAATATTTAGGCAAAAAATATATTTTCTTCATTAGCACCGACGAGTGGAAGAACCCATTTTTCATCGGTACCAACTCACGTGAGATCCTTTTCTTCTTTAATCGCTGGTTAGGAGGTATGATCTCTTTTTGTCCATCAATACCTAATATAGTACCTTTGGATAGATTATTTTATTTTTCAGAAGACTTGAGTAGTGGAAATTCCTTCACATTTCAGCTTCTATGGGAATCAAAGTCTTAACTTCTTCATTATCTTCTAAGTTTGAACTCCAACAATCATTTTATCATTGTTTCTCGTTGGAAGTGATAAACTGTAAACATCTTTTGCCAATTTCTCAATTTCATAAGAGTCAATTCTATATGTGGTACGTGCAAGAGAAAAACGTACTCTAGCAAGGCTTCTTTCTGGAGGGGTGGGGGGGGGGGGGTACTAACTCCTAAAATAACCTCAAATATACGTCATGTATGATAATATGAATATATAAAATGAGATTAAGTTCTAATTGTTGTCCATGCTCTATAGGTTTTTTGAAATTAAACTCACAGTTTCTTTCATTCAGGATTCGTGTTGAACTCTTTCATCCTTCAACAAGTTGGTAGCAACATCCAACTAGTCTTGAGATCTTCTTCTTTCTTCTTCGAATATCAAGAGTTGTCCCTCCAACTTAGAATTTTTTCTCTCTCGAATGGACGTTAAAGACTCTGAGAACTTTATTTTTTTAACCAATAGTAACCTGATGCACAAAATGATACTCTGAATCCTCTAACAAAATTTTGTTAAAGGGTAAAACAATCTTCCACTTTGACTTCTCTTACCATGACATTCCTTTAATCATTTAACGCTTTAAACTTTATAACCAAAGAATATCGGAGATCGTGCATCTCTAATATTTAAGATGTTTTTAATCCGGCTAGGATGTCAAAGTTATTGAATATTGAAATAAATATACAACTAAATTATTAGAAGAGCGTAGTGCATAAATAATGTTGCTGGAGAAAAAATATAAACACGTACGTTCCATCCCAACTCAATTTTGCAAACTACTAGATCAATAACCACGAGCTCTGAGCTTATGGTCTGTTGTGCAAACTATGCCATCAAATGAAAAAAAAATTCTCCCATCTTGACGAGAGTTGGCAGATCGACAGACATTTAGGTTCCTAAAGGCACCACTTCCGGTAACTGACAAATGGGATCATTTTGAATTATCTATTTTGTTGCACTCATTGTTGGAGTGGGGGTGAAGTAATAATTGGAGTGGATGTGAGAGTATTTCATTCTCTCATCGGTATACTAGATGATCTAACATGAGTTTTTTTCTTTCATTCTAGGTAGCGCGAGGATTGGTAGAAATATCGTTAGACTTCAAATGGAAATAAAATTCTCCTTATATATTTATTTTAAACATGACCACTTTCAAAATTAAATTTATTTTTATTTTTTTCCTCTAAAACCATATAGCATAGACAACTGCGGCATTAAATCCCATGTTACTTCAGAACACATATTATATATGTTGTCTCTATCTCTTGGGCTTCTTTATGGCCTCAATATTTGAAATGATAACAGTCTTTCCTTTTGATTCAACCACAATTAGTTTTGCAACAATCATTACGTTTTGAATAATATGTACCTTTAACGAGGTAAAAGGCACATTAAAGTTCTTTTTATTTGGGGATTTGTTTGGATTTTGATCGGGAATCAACAGATTTTTAGGAAGGTGATCCATCTGTTATATTCTCTTTAATAACCGGAGCTAGAAAAAATTCCCCTAATATCACATTAATCTTAGACAACCCTACCAAGAATGACCCATCATATGAAGACCGTTCTTCTATGGTGAAAAATATCTTCGGCATAAATACGTTGTATTAAGATTTACTCCATATATTTTCGGTGATCTTGTTGAAGTATTGGAGTTTTTATCTTCTTGAATCCATTTGTTTCACCAAATAATAAAGAACTCTTTTTAAACAAAAAAATGTTGACAATATAATTTTATGATTTAAACCAAACAAAAAAACTGAAACATAATCATTTAATTTTCCCGTCTAATCCGTAGTGGTGGCGGTGTGTCAATTGGGTCTGCATATCTTTCAATCTTCATTCACAAATAAGAATCTATTTTCAAGTTCTTCTCCAAATTCTCGTGGTATGTTAATAATTCATAGGGATTAAGAAGTGACAAGTAATAAAATAAACTTAGGTGCGACGAACTTATCTAAGTTATATCTATAAACTCCGATATTTAGAAATGATATGTGTCATATTTTGACACCATGATTAATGTTCTCATGATCATTCATTCGTTCAATACTAATTAGTTGCTGTACATTTCAGAAAACTAAAATGATTTAGTAGTGTATGATGAAGGGTAAACAAAACCCTGTGAAAACAATAGTGAATAAGATTGTCTCATACCAAAACATGTTTGCTTGACTCTCTCATTTTATAGGAAGCTTAATCACTATATATTTTCAAAACCCACTACGTTCGCATGGAATGTTAATTATTTTGGTCATAAAGCTCCTATATATGTATCACAATCAAGAATATCTATAAGAATAGTTTTTGAAATCAAAATCAACTCCTCATAGACACATGATTTGGTGCAACACTGGTTCTCTCGATAATGGGTATTGAAGGGTTCTAAAACAAGGCATAGAGCATCACAAAAAAAAAGAAATCTTTAGAGATAATTCGGAATGTGAAAAGTCAAACGACTTTGCAAGATTATCTACCAGAGAAGCTACGTTGGATATTATGTCAATGATTGGTCGATGTCCACCATAATTTTTCATAGTTTGAGACCATTTCCTAGAAGGAGACGCAAACCAATCTTTAGTTGTCTGATCACAATACTTGATTACGGGTTATTTCTTGACAAATAGAAGTGAAACAATATGGAAAACATATTCTTATATTGGGAAATCGTGAGGATAAAAATATGTTCAAATTAGCAAGGAATGAAAAAAGTATACAACAAATCCGTTTTTTATATTTATGAAAGATATATGTTTCATCATAGTCGTTCAAACATAAATTTATCTAAAGGTTGACATCAATACCGAATGAGAAATAGATAGAAGCTTAAAATACTTTATTACGTATGGGACACGTGTTCTGACATGCTATTTTAGCCATCATTTAAACTTGTAAGATTTTTTTTCTTTAGGTGCAATCATTATATGCACGCATCATCTGATCTCTTGATTTATTTTAACTTCATTTACAGAATCTCGACATATTATGATACTTCGCACATGGGTTCGACATAAAAAGTAATATACTAGTATATCTATTTTATTTTAAAAATAATAATTTATTACTATTAGTATTCCTTATGTTTTCACTTTCAAGTACTATAGGGCTATTCACTAGGGTATGCAAAAACTAATATTTTTCACTACGGAAGAACGTAACAGTTACACTAGCAGCTTACTAATTACTATATATATTTCTGGTAAAATGAACTATAGTTTATTTTCTTAAGAGAGATTTTAGTCAGTGAAAGTTTCTTAATAAGATAGAAGTAAGGAAATTATTCAACCGAGCTCTCTAGAGTTATAAGAGTTTGACTAGATATAACTGGCTCGATAAAAGGCCGAAGAAATGAAGTTTGATATACGCTCAAATCAAATATCACAAGATCGGTCACATGGATTAGTAAGTTCAAAAACTTAGGGGATCGACCACTATGCTACGTAAAATCTCGGAAGCTCATTCTTTCCACAAAAGAAAATCCAAAATCAAAATTTCAAGGACCCAGTAGTACGACCAAATTCTAAACCATATTATGAGGATTTGTCGAAGAAAAAATCTACATAAGTCAACATAATTGATTAAACACTTTGATTTAAAAAACAATAGATTGTATTCAAAAAGACTATTCAATATATATTTATATGCATTCCTCACTTTGTTCGCAAGGACTATGGTGACTACTGATAAAGAATAAATATGTAAATTTGTTAAACCTTACTAAATAAAATTAAAAGTAAACTAGTGATACATGATGGTATAAGCTAAGTATAAATTTGAATTAAAAATATATTCTTTTCACGAATAAAAAGAAATATTGAATATAAGATATTCTTAACAATTAGTTTAGGAATAAAAAATTCGATATGAATCTCTATATATATGCGATATTTTTATTATTTGATAATAACGACTATTTTCTTATTCATTTTTTAATAAAAAAGAACTTTAATTGTTTCCAAATTTATTTTTAAAGTTCTTTTTATAAAAGAATGGTTCTAACTTAGTGAGCAAATCACAAATGATGGAATAGTTTGGTTGAGTATGCTTAGGCGTAGTCATTGTCGAGGAATCAGTTGCTTTGGTTAAAGTATTAGTTGTTTTATCCTGGAAGACTTTGTTTATATCAAGCAACTTCAGTTAGCAAGTCATTGTTCAAACCAAGTAGGTTCATTGTCTACGAAACCTTAGGCAAACGCATTAGCTGTTACGATTTGGAAGATATTAGTATACGTAAGTGAGGTCATAGGCATAAACCCCTTCATACAAGGTGAAAACTACTTTTTATTGGACAACAATGGATGAAGTAAAATATACACTAGCCAAAATGTTAACCGTATGTACTTGAGTTGTTAAGTGTAACAGGTGGTATAATATGTCAAACATTGTGCAGGAGTTTGTTACATTCTGTTGAGGAGATAGATTGTCATTAAACATTATATATAGTTTTATTTAGCCTTCATAGAAGCTGAAGGGACTTTGGTGGAGTATGCAAAATAGATAGATGGATAAGATACTTAATAGATTAGAGGGTGGTCTAGAAAAAGTATCGAGTGTGAGATATGGATTTGGAGTTTCTATAAACACTCTATTTTTCTCCTTTATCTTAATCTTTTAAACTGCTGTTACTGTTAAGAAACATGGGAATAATATTTTTTATGGCTCAGAATGGATGCAGGAAAGTTGTCGAACCATTATAAATCTCTATGTTCAAATATTCTCTTACTCTGTTATTACTTTGTTATATTTTTCAATAAAATTGATACATGTTTTATGACATAGTTCTTGAAGAAATATGTTTGAGACATAAGGCTTGTATAAACACCATAATTTTATCAAAGCATGGCTGTGAAGTGTTTCTTGTAGCTGAAATGGGACTAACGAATTTTGAGATTGAGCGATTTAATGAGAAAAGTGATTTTGGAATCTAGCAACAATAAATGCGAGTAGTCATAGTTCAACAAAAGTTTTTTCCAGTTATAGCAGGGGAAACTAAGCTTTCTGAAACTTTATATGAGGTTGAGAAATAAAAAATACTCGAAACTAATTACAATACAATCATTTTGTATCATAGTGATAATGTGGTAAGGCGGGTCTAAAAAGAAAATTCATTAGCTAGAGTCTAGAAAAAACTGGAGAGCATGTACATAAAAAATTACCTCACAAATTGAATATATTTAAAGGAAAAGCTCTTTGGTTGCAAGATACAGGAGGACACAAATCATGATGAGAACATTGATGACTTTTCCAAAATAGTGATCTATTTAGCAAACATCAGTGATGAGATCATTGATGAAGATCATGTTGTGATATTGTTAAACTCATTACCTTCTACATATGGAATATTGAAGGATTTTATATGATGCATCAAGAAAACATTATCGATGGATAGGTTGGAACCTACAATTATATCCAAAGATAGAACTCGTGTAGTGTCAAAGGATTGGGAATTCTGGTAGTAGCTATGAAGCTTTATATATTAAAGGGATATTATAGAGAATAAATACCTGTAAAGTGAGAAGAAAATCTAGATCAAAGTACGTGTAGAATTTTGATAAACTTGAGATTGAATGTCATCATTGGAAGAACCTGGGTCATTTTAGAAAAGAGTGTCTCGAACTACTGAAAAGGCAAGATGATTGCAGATCAGATCAGTGGGATATTTATGTTACTTCTGAAGGATACAAGTCTGCAGAGGTTATGATGCACTCTTTCTATGAAGGCAAAAAGAGTAGATTTTGAATTATGGACTTTCACTTCATGTGATTCCATATATAGATTGGCTCAACTTAATTGAATAGGATAATGAAGGTAGTGTGTTACTTGGCTACTACAAGGCTTTAAAGATAGCTGGAATTGAATCTGTGAATATTCGAATTTTTGATGCCTCATCAAATTCTGATAAATGTGAGGTACCTTCCTGATCTGAAAAGACATCTAATTTTTATTGGCATGTTGGATACATTAGGTTATTCAATCGAACTTTAGAATTGTTACATGTAATTTTTTAGAGGTGTCGTAAACTTGATGAAGGAAAAATTATTCAATGGCCTGTATTCCTTGATTGGTGATAGTGTTATATGCATAGCGGCTAGCTTTTCTTAAGGACCGGTAGATGGTACAATCCAATGGTATAGGAGACTGGAGCATGTGAGTGAAAATAGATTATTAGAGTTGGAGAATCAAGGTCTTTTCGGAAAAGACAAATTGACTGGATTGGAAATCTATCAATTCTATGTGTATGAAAAAAGTAGCAGAGTCAAGTTTGCACGATATGAGCATACATCAATTGGAACCCCTGACTACATGCATGATGATTTCTAGGAGGTCTGCAAGGGTTCAGTCTCATGGAGGTAATAGATACTCGATGTCAATAATTGATGATTACGCAAGGAAGTTGTGGATTCATCTATTAAAGTCGAAGTATAAGCTTTTGATAGGTTCAAGCAATGAAGGATTGTGGTTGAAAAATAAGTTAGCAAATAAGTAAAAACGTTTAGGATGGATAATGGTCTTGAATTATGTACAAATGAATATATTGATTACTGCAAAGCAATAGGGATCGCTCGACACATAACTGTATGGGACACTCCACATCAAAACGGTCTTGCTAAAAAAATGAACATAATCATTTTTGAGAAAGTGAGGTGCATATTGGTTACTGATAAGCTCCCGAAACATTTTGGGCTGAATCAGTAATGAATACATGTTACTTCATAAAATTCATCTACTTCGATTGGCTTGAAGACCCCATATGAAATATGGTATAGGAAGCCTTCATATTATTCTATCTAAGAGTGTTTGGTTATGTTTCTTCATGCACATATAAGACATAACAAGTTGCAACCAAGAGCCCCTAAATATCTATTCATTGGGTACCCAGAAGACATCAAGGGTTACAAGGTATGGTGCATCGAAGCGAGTTATATGAATTTTTTTATTATCTTATTTTGCATGATTAATCAAGTCAATACAATGAAACTAAGGACAAAACAAAAGGCAACTCATATATGCTGTGCACCAATCAGTACCTTTAGTTTTGAATCCCAGTCATAAGCTAGGCCTTAATGGACGAGTACATCCCGCATCATCATCTTGGATGATGAGCAACCAATGATCTAGAGAGAGAGAGATTACCTTCGGAAGTTTGTGCATCTTCTTGAATCCGTGCATGTTATGGGCGAACCCAATTGCGAAAGTAGTTTAGTCTGTGGATGACAACGAAATGACTGTCTGTCTTCCTCTTCCTTTCCTTTCTTCACTAAAAGTTCTATTCCCTAGCATGCGACCTCCACTTACGCTCACCTTCATTATTCACGCTATTTTAATACTATACACACAAAAAAAATTATTTCAGTTATTTTGCACAAAATTATTTTTGTGTCGGACCTAGTTTAGAGGCCATTGGTGTGTATATTTTTTAGTCAATTTTGATGGTTATACAAGTTTTATTGGATTTGTTTCGTTTGATAACTATATCCCATTATATTGTAGTAATTCTATCACAAAATATAATAAAATGATAACGTGCCAAAAAAAGTTCAAAAATGTAGTTTTATAGTGATTATAGTAATTTATCTACGCCCATTTGAACTATAAAAAATATTATTCTCGCAGTTGTTCAATAGAACACTTTACAGAAAAAATTATTGTTTGGATAAATTTTAAATTCAGAACTCACACTCGATATTTTTCCAAGATCGTCATCTGATCTACTAAATAATTTCTCTTTTAATATTTATTGCATACTCCACCAAAGTTCCGTCAGCTTATTCGAAGTCCAAAGAGCACTATATATAGTGCTTGATGAAAATCTATTTCTCAACAGTTTGTAACTACCAAATAACCATTTTTTGTGATAAAAAATAACTTATTTTGGTGTAATAAAATATCGATCTAACTATGTATCTCACACCTTATACCATCTATCACACTTAATAGCTCAAGTCCAAGTTGTTAACCTTTTTTGGTCATGTCTTTTTATATATGGTAGCCATGTTGAGCTAGACTACCTTCCAGATTCATACACCCCTCTTGTCCATGTGTATTTGATGACTCAAATCCCCTTAAGCCACTAGCAGGTTCTGATCCATGTTACTCTACCTCAATCTCAAATGTGTCTCATCCATGAGGTTGGGCTTCGTGCATTTCACCATGCAAAATAAGATAATAAAAAAATTCATATAACTCGCTTCGATGCACCATACCTTGTAACCCTTGATGTCTTCTGGGTACCCAATGAATAGATATTTAGGGGCTCTTGGTTGCAACTTGTTATGTCTTATATGTGCATGAAGAAACATAACCAAACACTCTTAGATAGAATAATATGAAGGCTTCCTATACCATATTTCATATGGGGTCTTCAAGCCAATCGAAGTAGATGAATTTTATGAAGTAACATGTATTCATTACTGATTCAGCCCAAAATGTTTCGGGAGCTTATCAGTAACCAATATGCACCTCACTTTCTCAAAAATGATTATGTTCATTTTTTTAGCAAGACCGTTTTGATGTGGAGTGTCCCATACAGTTATGTGTCGAGCGATCCCTATTGCTTTGCAGTAATCAATATATTCATTTGTACATAATTCAAGACCATTATCCATCCTAAACGTTTTTACTTATTTGCTAACTTATTTTTCAACCACAATCCTTCATTGCTTGAACCTATCAAAAGCTTATACTTCGACTTTAATAGATGAATCCACAACTTCCTTGCGTAATCATCAATTATTGACATCGAGTATCTATTACCTCCATGAGACTGAACCCTTGCAGACCTCCTAGAAATCATCATGCATGTAGTCAGGGGTTCCAATTGATGTATGCTCATATCGTGCAAACTTGACTCTGCTACTTTTTTCATACACATAGAATTGATAGATTTCCAATCCAGTCAATTTGTCTTTTCCGAAAAGACCTTGATTCTCCAACTCCAATAATCTATTTTCACTCACATGCTCCAGTCTCCTATACCATTGGATTGTACCATCTACCGGTCCTTAAGAAAAGCTAGCCGCTATGCATATAACACTATCACCAATCAAGGAATACAGGCCATTGAATAATTTTTCCTTCATCAAGTTTACGACACCTCTAAAAAATTACATGTAACAATTCTAAAGTTCGATTGAATAACCTAATGTATCCAACATGCCAATAAAAATTAGATGTCTTTTCAGATCAGGAAGGTACCTCACATTTATCAGAATTTGATGAGGCATCAAAAATTCGAATATTCACAGATTCAATTCCAGCTATCTTTAAAGCCTTGTAGTAGCCAAGTAACACACTACCTTCATTATCCTATTCAATTAAGTTGAGCCAATCTATATATGGAATCACATGAAGTGAAAGTCCATAATTCAAAATCTACTCTTTTTGCCTTCATAGAAAGAGTGCATCATAACCTCTGCAGACTTGTATCCTTCAGAAGTAACATAAATATCCCACTGATCTGATCTGCAATCATCTTGCCTTTTCAGTAGTTCGAGACACTCTTTTCTAAAATGACCCAGGTTCTTCCAATGATGACATTCAATCTCAAGTTTATCAAAATTCTACACGTACTTTGATCTAGATTTTCTTCTCACTTTACAGGTATTTATTCTCTATAATATCCCTTTAATATATAAAGCTTCATAGCTACTACCAGAATTCCCAATCCTTTGACACTACACGAGTTCTATCTTTGGATATAATTGTAGGTTCCAACCTATCCATCGATAATGTTTTCTTGATGCATCATATAAAATCCTTCAATATTCCATATGTAGAAGGTAATGAGTTTAACAATATCACAACATGATCTTCATCAATGATCTCATCACTGATGTTTGCTAAATAGATCACTATTTTGGAAAAGTCATCAATGTTCTCATCATGATTTGTGTCCTCCTGTATCTTGCAACCAAAGAGCTTTTCCTTTAAATATATTCAATTTGTGAGGTAATTTTTTATGTACATGCTCTCCAGTTTTTTCTAGACTCTAGCTAATGAATTTTCTTTTTAGACCCGCCTTACCACATTATCACTATGATACAAAATGATTGTATTGTAATTAGTTTCGAGTATTTTTTATTTCTCAACCTCATATAAAGTTTCAGAAAGCTTAGTTTCCCCTGCTATAACTGGAAAAAACTTTTGTTGAACTATGACTACTCGCATTTATTGTTGCTAGATTCCAAAATCACTTTTCTCATTAAATCGCTCAATCTCAAAATTCGTTAGTCCCATTTCAGCTACAAGAAACACTTCACAGCCATGCTTTGATAAAATTATGGTGTTTATACAAGCCTTATGTCTCAAACATATTTCTTCAAGAACTATGTCATAAAACATGTATCAATTTTATTGAAAAATATAACAAAGTAATAACAGAGTAAGAGAATATTTGAACATAGAGATTTATAATGGTTCGACAACTTTCCTGCATCCATTCTGAGCCATAAAAAATATTATTCCCATGTTTCTTAACAGTAACAGCAGTTTAAAAGATTAAGATAAAGGAGAAAAATAGAGTGTTTATAGAAACTCCAAATCCATATCTCACACTCGATACTTTTTCTAGACCACCCTCTAATCTATTAAGTATCTTATCCATCTATCTATTTTGCATACTCCACCAAAGTCCCTTCAGCTTCTATGAAGGCTAAATAAAACTATATATAATGTTTAATGACAATCTATCTCCTCAACAGAATGTAACAAACTCCTGCACAATGTTTGACATATTATACCACCTGTTACACTTAACAACTCAAGTACATACGGTTAACATTTTGGCTAGTGTATATTTTACTTCATCCATTGTTGTCCAATAAAAAGTAGTTTTCACCTTGTATGAAGGGGTTTATGCCTATGACCTCACTTACGTATACTAATATCTTCCAAATCGTAACAGCTAATGCGTTTGCCTAAGGTTTCGTAGACAATGAACCTACTTGGTTTGAACAATGACTTGCTAACTGAAGTTGCTTGATATAAACAAAGTCTTCCAGGATAAAACAACTAATACTTTAACCAAAGCAACTGATTCCTCGACAATGACTACGCCTAAGCATACTCAACCAAACTATTCCATCATTTGTGATTTGCTCACTAAGTTAGAACCATTCTTTTATAAAAAGAACTTTAAAAATAAATTTGGAAACAATTAAAGTTCTTTTTTATTAAAAAATGAATAAGAAAATAGTCGTTATTATCAAATAATAAAAATATCGCATATATATAGAGATTCATATCGAATTTTTTATTCCTAAACTAATTGTTAAGAATATCTTATATTCAATATTTCTTTTTATTCGTGAAAAGAATATATTTTTAATTCAAATTTATACTTAGCTTATACCATCATGTATCACTAGTTTACTTTTAATTTTATTTAGTAAGGTTTAACAAATTTACATATTTATTCTTTATCAGTAGTCACCATAGTCCTTGCGAACAAAGTGAGGAATGCATATAAATATATATTGAATAGTCTTTTTGAATACAATCTATTGTTTTTTAAATCAAAGTGTTTAATCAATTATGTTGACTTATGTAGATTTTTTCTTCGACAAATCCTCATAATATGGTTTAGAATTTGGTCGTACTACTGGGTCCTTGAAATTTTGATTTTGGATTTTCTTTTGTGGAAAGAATGAGCTTCCGAGATTTTACGTAGCATAGTGGTCGATCCCCTAAGTTTTTGAACTTACTAATCCATGTGACCGATCTTGTGATATTTGATTTGAGCGTATATCAAACTTCATTTCTTCGGCCTTTTATCGAGCCAGTTATATCTAGTCAAACTCTTATAACTCTAGAGAGCTCGGTTGAATAATTTCCTTACTTCTATCTTATTAAGAAACTTTCACTGACTAAAATCTCTCTTAAGAAAATAAACTATAGTTCATTTTACCAGAAATATATATAGTAATTAGTAAGCTGCTAGTGTAACTGTTACGTTCTTCCGTAGTGAAAAATATTAGTTTTTGCATACCCTAGTGAATAGCCCTATAGTACTTGAAAGTGAAAACATAAGGAATACTAATAGTAATAAATTATTATTTTTAAAATAAAATAGATATACTAGTATATTACTTTTTATGTCGAACCCATGTGCGAAGTATCATAATATGTCGAGATTCTGTAAATGAAGTTAAAATAAATCAAGAGATCAGATGATGCGTGCATATAATGATTGCACCTAAAGAAAAAAAATCTTACAAGTTTAAATGATGGCTAAAATAGCATGTCAGAACACGTGTCCCATACGTAATAAAGTATTTTAAGCTTCTATCTATTTCTCATTCGGTATTGATGTCAACCTTTAGATAAATTTATGTTTGAACGACTATGATGAAACATATATCTTTCATAAATATAAAAAACGGATTTGTTGTATACTTTTTTCATTCCTTGCTAATTTGAACATATTTTTATCCTCACGATTTCCCAATATAAGAATATGTTTTCCATATTGTTTCACTTCTATTTGTCAAGAAATAACCCGTAATCAAGTATTGTGATCAGACAACTAAAGATTGGTTTGCGTCTCCTTCTAGGAAATGGTCTCAAACTATGAAAAATTATGGTGGACATCGACCAATCATTGACATAATATCCAACGTAGCTTCTCTGGTAGATAATCTTGCAAAGTCGTTTGACTTTTCACATTCCGAATTATCTCTAAAGATTTCTTTTTTTTTGTGATGCTCTATGCCTTGTTTTAGAACCCTTCAATACCCATTATCGAGAGAACCAGTGTTGCACCAAATCATGTGTCTATGAGGAGTTGATTTTGATTTCAAAAACTATTCTTATAGATATTCTTGATTGTGATACATATATAGGAGCTTTATGACCAAAATAATTAACATTCCATGCGAACGTAGTGGGTTTTGAAAATATATAGTGATTAAGCTTCCTATAAAATGAGAGAGTCAAGCAAACATGTTTTGGTATGAGACAATCTTATTCACTATTGTTTTCACAGGGTTTTGTTTACCCTTCATCATACACTACTAAATCATTTTAGTTTTCTGAAATGTACAGCAACTAATTAGTATTGAACGAATGAATGATCATGAGAACATTAATCATGGTGTCAAAATATGACACATATCATTTCTAAATATCGGAGTTTATAGATATAACTTAGATAAGTTCGTCGCACCTAAGTTTATTTTATTACTTGTCACTTCTTAATCCCTATGAATTATTAACATACCACGAGAATTTGGAGAAGAACTTGAAAATAGATTCTTATTTGTGAATGAAGATTGAAAGATATGCAGACCCAATTGACACACCGCCACCACTACGGATTAGACGGGAAAATTAAATGATTATGTTTCAGTTTTTTTGTTTGGTTTAAATCATAAAATTATATTGTCAACATTTTTTTGTTTAAAAAGAGTTCTTTATTATTTGGTGAAACAAATGGATTCAAGAAGATAAAAACTCCAATCACGTTCGACGTTGAAAGAGGAAACTTTGACCTATTCCCTTATGTCTCTAGAGGAGGTGAGAGAAGATCTGGAAGAACTGAACTGGCAAGAGTGCTGTGTTACCTCTATCGAAAACATAAGTGCAGGGCCAGGGAAAGGAAAAGGATGCAAAACCAAAAGTTTAAAAGAAATTGTGGTGCGCGGGGGATGCGATAATTCGTCAGAGCCTAAAAAGAAAAAAAGGAACCTTAGTAAAGTCGTGGTAGGTGGTGATGCTGGAAATTGTTCTTTGTCTAGAGCTGAATCTGCCGTATAGAGTCAGGCAGGGCTTGACTATTGAATGCTGTTCTTTTGTTTTCTTATCATTTCTTTACTGTCTAGAAACTTGAACTGATCATTTGTGTTTGTGTATTTAGAAAATTAGGTGTTTCTAGTTTATATAGAACTGTAGTGCTTCCAATGACTTACCACAAAGTGTATACCATTCTCTAAAGGGTATAGTATCAAGGTTTTTTTTTTTCCGGCTCTGTGATTTTGTCTGAACCAAAAGTCCAAAACTATTTACAATCCAATAACTTGTTATCAAGATTTTACACGAAAGTTTTATTAGCAAGAATTTAGTCGACAACTACTTACATTCATGTAATAACTGTATGTACATCAAATCCCGCCACTAAATCAAATAATAAAGATAAAATTCAGATTAGGTGTCATCCAAAGTCTATAATTGTTTAGTTTATTATAAAAATTTATATGTATATCACTTTCATCAAAACAGCCAAGTTCTCTCCAACAATTTACAAGTCCAAAATTCATTCATACAGCAAATTCGGGCATAAATATAAATCCGTCTATCAAAAAATGTCTTCAGTTTATTACTTTAATTATACAAATACTAAAACAGTTTTAGACCTTCAATAGTCAAACCAAAACTGAGAATTTTATAGCCAAAGAAGCTTGCCTCTAAATTACAGGCTCACATCATTCTAACAAAATAAGATGATACACAAACCAGATATTCATATCCAGCAGCCCGAACAAGAAAAAGTTATCACCACAACGAGTACTAAAAGTTTATAGTGGAAAGCTCCGCTGAATCAAAGATAATGAATGGTCTATTACCACAACAACTAGTTTAGTATTGGCGAGAAACATACCTCCCTCTTGAGTCCTATTCATTCAAATCATGGCTCGATAGTAAAATCCGCCAGAGAGAATTGTTTTTGTTTCAAATAAACCGTTAACCATTGAAGCTGGGAAGTAGGCTAAAAGTCGGTTCAAATAAGATTCATAATCTAAAGGGTATTTTGACAAGAATATAAGGGGTAATTTGATTAAAATAATAGAAGGGATTGGTCTTTATAAGGAACTTGGAAAAACCATCATCAACAGAAAGAGAAGTCTGGCTTGTGTCTGTGTAGGTACACGTACACGACTCTTTTGCAACAGTATATCTCTCTAAAATATTCGCACTAAAGGTGAACTATATATCTCTCAGGATGGGCCAACCTTTTCTAATGATCTCATTGACTTTTGCGTCAATCCGCTTTTGAGAACGGAAGGGACAGAGTTCGGCTGCATAGCCATTCATTTTTGCTGCAAGAGTTGACTTTTCAAGTTCTTCTTGAGGCAAGCTTCCTATCAGATGAAGTAGAATTGGATTTCTTTTGAGCTCGAATTTCTGCAGATTTAAAATTCAAAAGGTTGGCTTCTTTTGTCGTTTAACAAATTTACATCAGCTTTAAGAATTTAAGGTGGTTTGTGAAAATCTCTAAGCAATTTTTGTTTGTTTCCATAGAAAGCAAAAAACATGAAGGTCGCACTAGCTGCTAGAGAGGTAAAAAGGTAGAGACCTTCCTACTGAATTTTTCTAGTAAGAGAAGAACTATATACTGAATTTCAAAACAATTTGTTTACTGTAAAGTTTTAAGATTGAAAGTTTAACCAAAGTTTTGTAAGATTTATCAAAAGTATAAAATACAAATTGTGTTAGCGATCCGGAAAATCATGTGTACATTCGATATATTGCGAGTTGTACCTGATGTTCAGGCTCCGCACGATAAAAAGTTGTAAGTTGTTGAACTTGAGTAGTCACCACAATACCCTTGGATTTAAGTTGTTCTCTTTCTTTACTGCTAGCAGCCAACCTCAACTCTTCTGTCCCATTAGTAAAAATGATAGATCTGCCAACCAAGCATGTTAAAACCAATCATGAATCAAAACACAATACTCTTCAATAGAACTCTTCTAGAACAGATTGACATGAATTTCATTATCTAACCCCAAAAGGGTTGATCTTCATACCTGTATTGGTCACCAACATCAGGACCTTGTCCAAACACCTGCCTTGAATCATGACTAGACCAAAAAACCTCTAAAAGTTGTGCAAAATTGGTAACCCTTGGATCGTATTCAACCTGCAAATCATGGTTCAAGCAACAACTAAGTATTTCTATAGATTAAAAAGAAGAATTTTCACCATCTACCATCGACCATACCAAACATACAAATTTATATATGGATAAGAGTTGAAATCACGACAGATTAAGTTACATATACTTGAAAAATACCTCATCGGTCCAGTCTAAAGTAACAAGCGAAATTGAAAAGACATCCTTCTATTTAGCATCATCTAGACTGAAAAAGGGATTCACATATATTCTTACCCTTAGCTTCGTATGGGATGATTAAACAACCCACTCAATCGATACAAACATCAAGATTACAAGCAAACAATCACAAATTCAATAACAAAAAACCTATAATCCAATAAATCAGTACCGACCTGTACAGCCTCGGCATGATCACCTAAGCTTCTATACTCGGGATTAGTTTTAGATCCGCCGGCGTACCCAGCGGTTGTCCGTACGACTCCGTTCAAGCATCCGAATACCGCTTCGGATCTCCAGAAGCTACCGAGAGAGAAAACCGCAGTTTTCAAAGGGTGATTGGTCAGCTCCTGCGGGTTATTCAAGATCCGTTCCGGTACCCGTATGCAAATTGCAATGTCAATCTGTGGGGAGTATAGTAAGATAAGAAGTAGAAGAGCAAAAATGTTCCTCTCCGAGAAAGCCATTGAAACTTTGCTCAGAGAGATCAAAGGAAGAAGAGGATTAATGACATTCCGGGTCGGCAAACTCTGCTTTTGTATTTTAATTTTTTTTGTCTGAGGTCCCAATGTAAAATATATATAAAAAAACAGTCGAGTTATTGGAGATAAAATAAAAATAAGGATAAAAATAAAGAGATAAAAAGAGAAAGTAAAAGAAAAACGAAAAAAAAGAAGAAGTAAGCTAACAGTCGAGTTCTTGATGATGGGTTTTTGTCTATTGTGTCTGATAGTTGGAAACAAGATATTGATAGTGATCCTTTGAGCAAGTTTTGGCTTAAGCTTAAAAGGCTTAAGGCTGTTCTTGTAGAATGGAATAAGCAGCATTTTGGAAACATTTTCAATAAAATTCAGGCTTTGGAGGATGAGGTGCTCAGGGTGGATATCTTGCATCAGAACCTTAATTCTAGTCAATCTAGGAATGAGCTGAATAAAGTTAGTGCTTTGCTGATGAATGCTCACAAGATTGAGGAGGAGTATTGGTTGCAGAAGTGTAATGTGGAGTGGATTAAAGATGGTGATAGAAGCACCAAGCTGTTTCATAGTTATGTTTCTAAGAAAAGGAAGAGGAATGCTATTAATGGTATCAAGGAGAATGATGTTTGGATCACTGATAAGGAATCTATTGGACATAAGCTCAATAGTAATCTTTTTGATGTCATTCCTTGTGTCATTACTGCTGATGATAATAAAAGCTTGCTCTCCCTGCCTGGTGAGGTGGAAGTCTATAATGTTATTAACAATTTAAAGGCTTCTAGCATGGCAGGTATGGATGGATTTAATTTGGTTTTTTATAAAAAATGTTGGAGCATTATTAAAACTGACCTGATTGCTGCTCTCCATCATTTCATTAGAGGATTTCACATCCCCAGTGGCATTCTTACTACTAGTATCTGTCTCATTCCTAAGACTAAGATCCCTTCTAGATGGAGTGACTACCGACCCATAAGTCTTTGCACTCTTTTGAATCGTATTATGGCTAAAATTTTGAATGATAGACTGGTTATGCTTCTTCCTAAAATTATTTCTAATTCCCAAGGTGGGTTTGTTCCTGGTAGCTCAATTCACTCTAATATTTTAACTGCTAAGGAGCTCTTGTATGATTTGAATAGAAAAGTTAAGTACAAGAACATTATTATTCAGTTGGATATGTGTAAAGCTTTTGATAAGCTCAATCATTCTTTCCTTTTTAAAGTCTTGACTTGTTTTGGCTTCTCTAATAGATTTGTGAGGTTAGTAAGTAGCATGATTACTAATGTTTTTGTATCTATTTTGGTGAATGGAGCCTCTTATGGTTTCTTTAAGACTGCTAAGGGGCTTAGGCAGGGTGATCCCCTTTCGCCTAGCTTGTTCATAATAGCTGAGGAGGTTTTGTTGAGGGGTGTTACTTTACTCTTCAAGAATAATAAACGTTTGAGGTATAAATGTCATAGCAAGCTTTGTGTTAGTAACTTGGCTTTTGCTAATGACATTTTATTGTTTACTAATTCTAAGGATGCCTCTTTAGCATCACTTAATGCTTTCTTGCAGAAGTATCAAGAGGTCTCTGGGCAGGTGATTAATAAGAGCAAGACTAAGGTGATTGTGGCTAGTGGTATGAAGGATGATAGTATCAGATCAATCTATAATGTTACAGGCTTTAACCATTCTATTCTTCCTACTGACTATCTTGGCATTACAATCAGTACTAATAATAAAGCTGTCATTTACACTAACCTTCTTAAAAAGATTAAAAGCAGAATTGTGGAATGGGAGTCCAAGCATTTATCTTTTTCTGGTAGAGTCACTCTTATCAATGCTGTTCTTATGAATATTGTGTTATATTGGATGCATGCTAATGTTATTCCTAGCTTTGTGATTAATAAAATTGAGAAAGCTTTTAATGCTTTTCTTTGGGGTTCGACTAGTGCTGAGTATAAGATACATTGGTGCACCTGGAAATCTGTTTGTAAAACTTATAAAGAGGGAGGTATTAATATTAGAAGCTTAGATGATGTTCAAATGACTACTTCTTGTAAGCTTTGTCTGCAGTTCAGGGATAATAAGTTGCTTTGGGCCAATCTATTTCATGACATTTATTGCAAGGATAAGCATCATTTACAGTTGAGTAGCAGTATCAAAGGATCTATGATTTGGAATAGGCTCAAGAAGATTCAGTCTACTGCTGATCAGTTTGTTGGTTGGTCTTTGGGAGAAGGCAATATGGACTTTTGGCTGGATAGATGGTCATGTTCTGATCCTCTTCTTTGTCTTGATAACTCTATTGATAATAGTTGGTTTCATCAGGAGAAGGTTAATGGTTATTGGTCTAACCATCAGTGGGATTTGCATTCTATTGTTAATCTCATTAGTAAGGAAGATAGTATTCGTATTAATAACTGTATTATTAACCATAACAGCAAAGACAGGATTTTGTGGACTTTGTCTTCTACTGGTTTTTTCAGTTTTAAGCATACTTGGGATTTTATTAGGTCTCATTTCACTGAGTCCAGTTTGTTTGAAAAAATCTGGAATGATCTCACTCCTAAAAAACATTCTTTTATTCATTGGAAGCTTGTAAAAAATTATATGTCCACTGATTCGATTTTAATGAAAAGGCATATGCAAATAGCATCTAAATGTCAGTTCTGTTTTAATTGTGAAACTACGCAGCATGTTTTTGTTTCATGTGACATTGTTTGGTCTGTATGGTTACATTTTGCGGAGCTCTTTAATATCATGATTTATAGACATATGACTCCTGTCCATATGTCTAGAATTTGGTTTGGTAGTTCTAATAAGAAGAATCACATTAGGAATGTCATTCCTTCCATTATTTACAGTTCCATTTGGAAGTATAGAAATCATTGTAAGTTTAAAAACATATCTGTCTCATCTAATATTATTATTAAGGATGTTCACAGAATCATTTACTACATGTATAAGGCTGATATGTTTAAGTTTAAGCATTGGATTAATGATGTTGCTGTTGCCAAAAGGCTGGGTTTCTTAAACTTGTGTTCTAACACTTCTTCTAGACCTATTGTTCTGCAGTGGGTTCCTCCTTCTGTGGACAGGTATAAGCTTAACACTGATGCTTCAGTGGCCTTTAATGGTGAAGCCAGTGCTGGTTACATTATCAGAGACTTCGAAGGTAATCTTATTCATGCTAGTGGAAATGTCTATGGTAAATTGTCTCTTATTATGGCTGAAGCTAGGGCTTTAATGGATGGTTTGGCTGCTTGTCACTCTAAGGGTTTATCTTCGGTGGATGTTGAATCTGACTCTTCTTTACTTGTTAATTTTATTGATAATGATAATATGGGTGCTCTTCCCTGGGCTCTTTTCCCTGTTATTAATTGTTGTAGAACTTTACTGACTTCTAATATGAACATTAAGCATGTCTTTAGGAACCAGAATCGTGCAGCCGACTGGCTGGCGCGATGGACTCTTAAATGCAAACTCAAAACTGAGTATGTGTTTGATAATGCTCCAATTGCTTTAAAATCTATTCTAGTGCTTGAAAGTCTTGGTGTACCTTATGTTAACACTCCTGATTAAGTTTTGTTGTTTTGCTGGACATATTGTTGCTGAGTTCGAATGATGCTCTGATGCTGGTGCTAGATAGATGGGTTTGCTGATTGTCAGATTGATGTTTTGAAGCTTCCATCGTTGGTTTTGCTGATTGATTTGCATTGCTGATTTGGTTGCTGTTCGTCTGTTGTTGTGCTAATGCTCCTGTGGTCCCCAATAGCTTGTGTTTGGTAGCTTGATGATCTCTTGGTGCAGAAGCTGTGGTTGATGATCTTGTTGGTTATCATGGCTGTGCTGGTGCATTTGTGGGTCTAGAAAATTTGGAGCTCTTGTTTCTCTTGTTTTGATACTTGAATAGAAGTCTGTGTTGCTTCAATATTAGGGTTTGGTCCTTATAAGTCATTAGTTAGGCTTTTGCTTTGGTTTTGGCGGGCTATTTCTCGCTTTGTATTTCTCAAATTTTTCAGTTTATCAAATATAAGTCTTTAATTAAAAAAAAACTCTTCAAATTGATTTCACAAGCTCAATCAAAGAAATCTACAAAAAAATCTAAGATGTTGACTCTCAATAATGTGCATACAATTTTTCCTATTTATTATACAAAAACTACGGCCGAGATGATAATATGATCTCGTTTAGTCTTTTTTCTGGACAAAATACATCATGAAGAAATCAAAAAAGTTAAAACAGAACTCGTGGAGAACCCGAATCCTAGTTTTTTTAGCATTAATGGGAAACCTGAATCTTTTTTTACGGATCCTTCTCACGTTAACAGGGACGTGGTGATTGGATACTCGGATACTAATAAAAATAATAGAAAATTGCATCTAAAGTACCAATTCAACTATTCAATTGTCATCTAGTATCCAAGATTTGATCAATTGTTACTTAATTGTCACTTACTACCTATTATTATTTTAATACTATAACTACCCTTAAGCCACTATATAAGCATAATTTTCTGTTTTCTTTCTATTTTTTTCTAGCTTTAGGAAGATTTGAATTTGTTAGCCGCTCTAACCACCTAACCCTACGAACCACCACGAAGCACGACTGAAAGCACAATTCTGGTGATCGGAGCATTCAAATGTCTGTTTATTTCTATAAGTTCTATATAAAACTTATCTAATCACTGTCTTCTACGTACATGAACTGATCGTGCTTTTTGGAATCTGTTGTTTTACAAGTAATCGTATTGCTGCTTTCAGGTAATCGTAATTACCTACCGATTTCGAAGTTATTTGTTGTTTTTCTCAGTTGGAATAGGTTTTATTTTACTGTTTTTAGACGCCATAGCCTGATTTCGAGCTTTTTTCTGGTTTTTTTTCCAGTGATCTGTTGTTTGTTAATATTTGTCGTTATGTACTCATTTCCTTGTTTTCTGATGTTGTATACTAATTTTGTAGTGCATTAAATTTTTATTTCGGGCGTTAAACATGTGTAGACTATGAGTTTTAGATGTCCAGGCGTTCCACACAAGATGCAAATTGTTTGATGTATTTAGTGAGGAAGATACTAATTGTGTTACCAATTCGTATGGTTACGTGCGAATTACATGAAAGAATTTCCAAATTTGCTTACAAATATGCTGCGAATTGTATGGATGTTCAAACATATATCAGGACTTTTAGTTGCTTACAAAACTCAAGATGGATTGTGAGCTGTGAGAAACTCTAAAGTATTGCATTTTCAAACAAATACCAGGACTGTTAGTTACTCTTACGTTTCGCATGCTATGATGCGAACTGTGTAGACCTCTAAAGTATTGAATTTTCAAAAAAATACCATGACTTTTTTAGTTACTTTTACGTTTCGCATGCTAGGATGCGAACTGTGTAGAACTCTAAAGTATTGCATTTTCAAACCAATATCAGGACTTTTTTAGTTACTTTTACGTTTCGCATGCTAGGATGCGAACTGTATGAAACTCTAAAGTATTGCTTTTTCAAACGAATACCAGGACTGTTAGTTACTTTTACGTTTCACATGATATGATGCGAACTATGTGGAACTATAAAGTATTGCATTTTCAAACAAATATCATGACTTTTTTAATAACTTTTACGATTCGCATTATAAGATGCGAACTGTGTAAACTTTTGAGTATTGTATTTCCAAACAAATATCAGGACTTTTTTACAGTTGATTTACAAACAACTCTTGGGAGAGGATGCGAAATGTAACTAATATCTTGTTCGGTGCAGGGTAAGGTATGTCCAAATCACGAGTTTGTATTTTTAAATATGGTCACCAAACCACAATTGTGCCTTTCATAGAGTTTGAAAGCTTTCAAAGTATCCAAGCTTATGTGGAGAACACATGGGAGAAGCTTGTCACAGGTGACTACTAATTACCTACTCCTGCGGGGATCACAATAATTGTTTCTTTAATAACCAAAAGGATTTTGTTGGGTTGGTGTTATATCTTGATTTGGAGCGTTTAAAACGGTTTAGTTTTCTCATAGAACAACACGTCTTCGATAAGGGTTCTGGTGATAAGTGTTCTGGTGAAAAACGTTCTGGTGATAAAAGCTCTAGTGGTAAGGATTGTGGTGTAAAGCTTAAAGAGCGTAGCTTGAGTTTGGGAGAACCATCTCTTGATCAACTAGTTAGCGGGGAGAGTAGTAACGGTTTAGTTAATTCTGATCAGAGAAAAAAACAACTTGCTACTGTTGGTTGGGCTGATGCTATTATAGGAGTGAGTCAAGCTTTTGAAGAAGGTGTTGCACGTCTCAGGTTATCTTTGTGCAAGTTTACTTTAGAGCATGGTTTTACTTTCAAATACCTGCACAACACAGCAACCAAGATCAATGCTTATTGTCAAAATAAGTTCACAAGCGGGTACAAATGGAGGATTTATGCATCTATTGATTCCAGCACCGGCTTGATGACGAGCAAGAAGTATGTTCCGCACCATACTTGTAGTCCCGTTTTCTCCCAGAAGCATAAGCGGCACAAGCATTTGACATCAGATTTGATTGTGGAGGAAATTTAGGATTCTCTCTGGACCTGCCATTCGTTGACAGCCAAAACCATACAATCGACTGTCAAACAAAATTACGGTCTTGGCATCTCTTACCGTTTGTCATGGAATGCTTTAGAGAAGGCAAGGAGGGGAGTTTTCAGAGATAGTTCAAGTTCTTTTAGTTTACTAAGCCGGTAATTCAAACGATTGAAGAGTCGGGATATTACTTCAGACTGCTAGTTGGAGTTATCAGCTGGAAACCGATTCAAGCGTTGTTTTGTAGCATTTGGTTCGTCCCTTTAGGGTTTTCATTCATGCTGTCCAATGTTGTTTGTCGATGGAACCCACTTATATGGCAAGTATAAGGGTACCTTGCTTACTACCGTAGCAAAGGACGGTAACAACGGTTAGTTACATTTAACTAGTTAATCTGAATGTCTTATGATGTTTTGTTTGAAATTTTGGGCAACAGTTCGCATCCTATATTTGCGCACCATTGTCATGGAATCCTGATATTTGAGAATGATTCGCATTAGAGGCTGCAAATTAGGCAGTGTTTTTTAGTTGATTTGGTCCCCGAGTATGAGAAGAAGCTAAAGCAGAATGTTGACATGTGCCGAACTTAGATAGTAAGTAAGTCGTCCTCCACCATGTTCAAAGTCTTTTCAAATCCTTTGAATGTTGTTAATCTGTTGGATTTCAAATGTTCTTGTATACCATGGCAACAAGAGTGTTTTCCATGTCCTCACGATTTAGCCGTAATACAGTATACCGACCAAGATCCCTTTACCGTAATAGAGCCCTTCTTTACGGTTAAGAATTATAGGGAAAGTTACTCTTTCAGCATACCAGCTATAACGGATTTTGGGGAAGGTTCCAGCGCTAACGATCCTTCGTTTGTTGAAATTCTGCCTCCGAATGTTAAGAGACGCTCCGGAAGGCCTAAGAAAAAGCGAATCCCATCTAGAGGAGAAATCTTAACCAAGCAGTTGAGGTGTGGCCGTTGTTTGAAATCAGGCCATAACAGGAGGACTTGTGACGTTCCAGTTTAAGCACATTTTAAGCACAATTTTTTACAGTTGTTTATTCATCTACACGGTTTTTTTTTTTGTTTTTATTAAAGTAAAGGAATGCTAAGTGTTTTGAGTTGCATGAAATTCGCATCCAGTATTGTGAATTGTGTACAATATCTTGATATCATGTTGCAAACATCTATCAGGTTTCCATGCGAGTTGTGTGAAATTTCACCAGGATGTGTATCGTTAGTAAAATCATATCAAACGACTATCAGTATTTATGCTCCGAATTGTGTTGAGCTCAAACGTAATGCTTTTTCAAACAAATATGAGGACTCTTATTTGCTTATGATTCGCATGATATGATGCGAATTGAATTCAACTATAAAGTATTGCATTTTCAAACAAAATATCACAAAGCACGTGATATGCTCCGAATTACGTTTTCGAACAAATACATGGACTTTTTAATTAACTATGGATCGCATGCTATGCTGCAAATTATGACCGAAACAGGACTTTCTTGTTGCTTGTATATCGCATGATATGATGCGAATTGAGAACAACCAAAAGTCCTGATATTTGCTTACACATCGCATGCTAAGCTGTGAATCGTGGTTTCATACAAATATCAGGAATTTCAGTGGGTTGCAAATCGCATGGTATGCTGCGACTTGTATGGAAATCAGTAATATTGATAAACAAGTAATATATCATGTTACGATGCGAATTGTATGCAAGTGGTAATTTGATGCGAATCATATATATGATTAAAAGTCTGTACACAAATTGGATTCCAAAAAAGAGGATTACAGTCTTCATGCACTAACAAATTTTCAAACAAATCACTACAACCTATTAGTGTTTGTTAGTTGCATTCCAAAAAAGCAAACAAAAAAAACCAACTCTATCAGTCATCAGTATAAGATTCTTCACCATCTTTCTCCTCTTCATGCTGATCACCAACTCTTTCATTTTCCTCTTCCTCATCGTTATCTACGTTCATCATGCATAAAAATTTGGTCCTTGATGGACTGGCTTCGTCGTCCCTCTTCCATTTGTTGTTTGGAACCTCTGCCGTCTGAGGTGGAACCTCTGCTGGCTGAGATTCAGCAGCAACCATTGGAACCTCTTCTGGCTGAGGTTCAGCAGTAACCATTGGAATAGCTTCCAGTGGTTGAGAGTCTGCAAAGAAGTACTCCTCTATGCTTAAATCGAGGACAGAGACTAGGCTGTTAGGTGGTGTTGCTGGCATGATCAAGTCATCAATCCAGTTGGTGGTTAAGGATGACCAGGAGTCACCCAGAGAACCAAGTGAACCAAAGTATGAGTATGTGGTGGTGGTTGTGGTGGTGGAAAACGACATGACTGTTGGAATTTGAAGAGAACAAGAGGTGTTTTTAAAAAAATATAGAGTTTGTTTTAAAATTAGCCTCTGTTTACTAGTGTTATTTATAAGGATGGAAGGAGTCTGAGCTTATGAGGTGGTGTGGCTGTATTAATCATTACATAGCCTCCATGTCCAATCAGCAATTAATGGGCTCTGGACCTCTGGTGATTAGATTGTTGTTTGCATGCTCAAGGCAGTTAGCGTTTACCGAGGCAGACGGCGTAGCCTGTTCGTATTCTTCAACGATAAATTTTGAATTATTTATTTTATACCAGAAGTTGATGCGAATTGTTTAATATGATTTCGCAGCCTGTAGTTTGTTAATGTGATATACCTAGAGAGGATGCGAACTATTTAATGATAATTTCGCATCCTGTAGTATGTTAATGTGGTATACCAGAAGTTGATGGAAACTGTTTAGTGATAATTAAGCATGTATTAGGTCACGAAACAGATTTTTTGGTGAGGATCCTTTCTTCAATACATACCAGGGATTGGCAGGAATTGTTCGAATACTAACTAACCCTTATATCAGGTTAGCATGCGAAATGTTTGATAAGAAATATGTCCTATAATATCTGGGAATTGCACATTACTAAAATTAAAAAAAAGTCTATGTACATAGTTCGCAGCGTGAATTTTGAGAATGTCTTACACCAAAAAAATACAATCAATGTATGTACACCAAAAAACCAGAATGTCTTACAGCGAATCACCAGTACTTGATGGTGTCTCCGTCGTTTAAAAAGAAATCAAACATTTCTGCTCTGAAGGCAGTGACCATATCTGCATCGTATATTGTCTGCACATATCCATGCTGGATAATATCTCTGGCGTATTTGCAGACAAAAATACCACAGTCTAGGGTGCCACGTTTTTGTTGTGGAATTTTTCTTTCATTTTTCACCTTTTACCCTGTCTTTGAAGGAGGTAGGAATCCTTTGTCCAGTAAATATTTGATCTGGTTATAATAATCAGTGTTAGGAATCGGCACAAAAACTTAAACATCGGTTGTCAAACAATTCGTATATAGGCTGTGAATTGTTTGACAAACAGTCCAACATGTACATGTCAAACAATTTGCAGCCTAGGTTGCGAATTATTTGGTATCCAAACCATTTTGTCTGCAAACATTACGCAGCATAGGCTGTGAATTGTTCATTATCCAAACCAATTCGCATCCTAGGCTGCGAATTCTTTTATGGATAAGTTGTGAATTGCAACTGATTTTCTCACACTTCTCAGCATATCTTGATCACAGTTTGCAGCATATCTTGATCATGTATAATTTAAAATGTGTTTAAAAGTAATTGAATAGTTGGGAATATTACAAGTTTGATAGGTGTCCTTGTGGTGTTGTCTATTGCTTTGATTTTAGGAAGGAGTGGGTTGTAGTTTGTTACCGACCTGCCGTCGACATCAATGACGAGCAACGTCCAATGGTTTATCTGGTCCTTTGTCTCGGTGCATATTGGAATGATAATGATGTTGGGGTTTTCAGGCGCTTTGCTAAAAGCTTCGTCGACTAGATTTGATACATCCCACCCTATGTCCATATTGTGCCGCATTCAAGCGACAGTACATTACAACGAGAACATTATTTGAAACTTTGAAATTTACCTTAGCTAAACTTACCGTAGTCATGCCCGAAATCATTACGCTGTCATGTAACACTCCTTCAACCTTTTGGCATGGAACTTTGAAGTCTGCTTCTACAAGCATCTTTCAAATCCAAGCGTCCACAACCTAAGAAAAGAGTTTTTTATTTATGTTAAATATACAAGACATGTTTGAAACATTAAAAAGAGAATTGGTTGAGAATTGGATACCTTTACGTCTAGCTCCAGTTTTAAAGGTAGCGCCATCGTATCACTCACTTGCGCTCTAATTCCGTATGTAAATTTGGACGATGGTAACTGCCATACTTCTGGATCAGGGGTGCCATTCTCGTACGCTTTAAGTAAATGTATTTTGTGGTATTCTCCGACATCGATACGGTCAGTTACTTTTGTTTTCTTTGGCCAGCCGTAGTATTATACTTTTGGCGGTTCCAGTTCTGTTATAATTATCTCTTCCTCTTCCTCTGCCACTGGAGGCTGTGTTGGTGTCAGTAGATTAAAAGTAGGCTCCTCTGTCTCTTTACTTGACTTGACCTTATTAAATAACAAAAATCAAAAGAGTGTGTGAGTCATTATAATGTTAACGACCCCAAACAGTTCGCATGCTAATATGCGGATTGTTTGGTTCTAGTTGAATACATTTCAGGGTATCTATCAGGATAGCATGCGAACTGGTCGAGGTTCCACTGAACAGTTCGCATGCTACCCTGATATTTGTTTGTAAAACTTGAAATACATCCACACTATTCTCATGGTATGATGCGAAATCATTATAAATAGCCCTTGCCACATGTTTAGCAACAACCAATGTCGTTGACTTGTTCGGCATAAGATACGGATCGTGTTGGCAGAAATCATTAAAGTCATCCTCCGACATGTTCTCCAAAGACCGTTGTAAACACAATCGATATATACATTATCAATTTCATTTAAAAGTGTGTGAAATTTGAGTGTAAATACCATCAATAGAAGCATCAGGTAACCTACTGTGTTATTATTTGACTCTGGAGGTTGCAGCTGATTTGGTAATGGTATTACAATTTCAGGTTGGCTTAGCAATTCTGACTTTGCGCACACCATCGTTGGTCTTTGAGGTGCATCTCCATATTTGGTATTTTTTTTAAGGATGGTCCTTCCTGGCTGAGTAGTTCCATCTTCTCACAGGGATTGACATGTTCTGACTCTTCCGGCGCTATCTCTTGTGTTAGCCTTTCTCTCTTTGCCAAGGATATTTGTTACTGCTGTTGTTGTTCTTGTTGAACTTTTTACTGTTGTTGTTGTTGTTGTTGTTGCTGCTGTTGATGTTGTTGTTGTTGTTGCTGTTGTTGTTGATGGTGTTGAACTTGTTGTTGTTGGTGGTGGTGGTGGTGGTGGTGTTGAACTTGTTGTTGTTGCTGCTGTTGCTGTTGTTGTTGCTGTTGTTGTAGTTGGTGGTGTTGAACTTGTTGTTGTTGTTGTTGTTGGTGGTGGTGGTGGTGTTGAACTTGTTGTTGCTGCTGTTGTTGTTGTTGGTGTTGGTGTTGTTCTTGTTGTTGTTGGTGGTGGTGGTGTTGTTCTTGTTGTTGTTGTTGGTGGTGGTGGTGGTGTTGAACTTGTTGTTGTTATTGGTGGTGGTGTTGAACTTGTTGTTGTTGCTGTTGTTGGTGTTGTTGTCTGTCGGCCTCCTATTTCATACAAATTCCAAAATAAAAAGGTGGAAGGGTTAAGCATACTATAGTCATAGTTGCGAATGATTCGCATGCTAACCTGATATTTGTTTGGTCCATCCCAAAAAATTCGCACGATGGGTTACGAATTGTAAAATAACCAACCAACTAGAGTAAACACAATTCGCAATATACGACACGAATTTTTTGGAGAGGACTACACAACAGTCCTGATATTTGTTTGATACCATCATATCGTGTGATGTATTGTTTGAATATGTATTCAACTAGAAAACCCCGCTGACTGTTTTAAATACATACACTGACTTTGTTTGAATATGTATACAACAGTAAATATTATTATAGAAACAATTTCATCACAACAATAAATAAGATATTTGAATCTTAGTGAACTTTTGATCCACTTACATCTTCGAGGCTGTCTGGGTCTGCCACTTCTTTCTCACGATCTTCTATGTATTTTGCCACGTGAAGTACGAGCTGTTGGTCATTCGGAAGAGACTCGCGTCTTTCTTTCTCCGTCTGTGTCTCCGTGGTGTCTGTCTCTGTGGACACCAACAACTCTTCTTGCATCCTTCCAGATGGTACCGGTATGGGTGAATGGTTCCCATTATTATCCCTCTCTTCTGGTAGCACTCCATCAGCATCATGCTGATCAGCATGAGGCACAGATGCCTCTAATTCAGTGGACGCTGCTTTATCTGGAAATGCTGGTACCTTCTCAGCTTCGGGGCTTCCAATCTGGAAAATTGGCTGAGAGATAGCATTATGGAGTTGTTGTGCTTCCAGCTCCCCTATCTTCCGTTTCAATTCTTTCAGCTGGAAAAATGATAGCAGATGTTTTATAAACATATTAAGACGTTTTATAAACATAATAAGTGCTGATTATAGCGATTATTTAAGGCTCGATTTCATACTTACTTCTTTGGACTGTTTTTCTACCTTTCTCTCATACTTGTTCTTGTCGGCGTAAGTATTCAAATGCTTTGATTCAGCAACAGTTGCAGACTTCTTTGGAGTAGCCGTTCTGCGTTTGAGGACAAAATTACCGATTGTTTCACTCATACTAGTTGTGCCCTCGTCGTTAGGCTCCTTCCGGGATGTGCCAATCGGTGGTGGTGGAATCGTTTGCTGGGGGATTCTTGGTGGTGTAATCGTTGGCTCAGTGAGTCTTAGTTGTTGGGGCCTGGGTGATATCACCTGATTCGTGTCTTTCTGTTTCTGTGAGGCTCGTCTCCTTGGTTTTGGGGCTATGCTTTTCTTCCTCTTCTTTGGTCTTTCTTCTGGTGAAATAGACTCACCGTCTTCATCTCCACTATCTACTGCTCCTCCGAAAGCTTCGCTTTCAGCCTCAGTAAGACGTAGTGGACCTTCGAAAACTTACCGACAGAAGCACATGTAAGTAAATAGCTGCAAGCCGTATGTTTTGAAAGTATGAGGGGTGTAGACAGGCAAATTGTTTTTTACAAACAGTTCGCATCATAGGCTGCGAAATGTGTGTAAGTATGGGGGATGTAGACAGGCAAATTGTTTTTTACAAATAATTCGCATTATAAGTTGCAAATCATGTGAAACTCTATCCTTGTTAGAGTTGCAAACAACTCCTAGGTTTGCATGCGATTGTGTGTAAACAATAAGCTGCAGATTGTGTGGAAACAATGAGCTGCGAACGCAAAACGCATCCCAGGCTGCGAAATGTCACACTGTTCTAATATAACACCAAACAAAACGCATGATATGCTGCGAACTGTCTGCAACCCCAATTCAATACCTATATAAAGCTCATACCTGATCATCTTTCAGGTTGGGTATTCTAATAAGCAGCGCCATGGTTGCTGCTTGGCACTCTAATCCCAACCATTTGAAAAACCTTGGTATCCAGGTCGGCTTCGCTACATTGAGGCCGATCGTTGTGTGCTCCATGAAGAAGGGCTGCATGGGGACAATCTTTATCATCGAGATGTTTTGTACATAACTATTTTTTATATTGAGTAGATCAATCTTAAAATTAGAAGGGCGACACAGCCGACGACTCTATCGGGTTTTTCGATTGCTAAGCAACTCCTGATAGACTGTCGAAGGTTGAATAATATTAATCTGACCAAGTCGTAATTGTTTATTTTGCTGAGGTATTCAACAAAATAAAGCGTGCTCCAACCCAGGATATCTCCAGATGCGGAGTAGAATAGAGTTGAGCACAAAAACAGTATCAACAGCCATGCAACATCTTCCAACTCATGCTCCCCCCCTTCGCTTATGGCTGTTTCCATACCTGCCTGTAAAACCCACGACAACATGCTATGTTAGTAAAGTACAACATCTTGCTTTATAAGATGAAGTCGATTTTACAGGTACCTTTATAATGGCATTCGTTATTGTTTTAGTATTTTTCGGTCCTGCTTTCCTGGTAGTCTTAGCCATGAAGTATTTCTTCATCATCCTCGATTCGTCTTCCTTGCCGGGTGGGTATTTGTTGAGAAATGCTCCGGTTTTTGTTAACAGCATTTTCTTCGTGCCATGCTTCATCCCGAATATGACTTTCACATCGTCTCCAGTTAGCTTTACAAACTTTGAGCCAATTTGGAAGGCGTTTTATTAACAAAGAACCTCTCGACAAGATACTGAATGAGCGAGTAGAATTTCTTCTTTGGTAGCTCTGCCTCATAACGGATGTCGAAAGCCGTTTTAAAAAGTGTGTAGAAGGGTGTGTTTCTTGTAACTTCAATGTGGGCACGGGTAATACAGTTATCTTTAAGAAGCTTCAGAAGGCTCACCAACCCTGAACTATAATAGCTTGGTTTTTTTGTCATACTTCCTCCACAAACACAAATCAGTTGGAGTGCCACACACCTCGCATCACAAGCTGCGAATTTCATATCGAACAGTTAAAGTGTCACACGATTCGCATGACAAGCTGCGAATTGGCTATCTTTCAGTATAGTATTTACAAGCAATTCGTAGGCTGGCCTGAGAATTGTATGTAAATATAAGTTGCGAAACGTATGGCATACACATTAAATCAAGCTGCGAATTGGTATGAAATATAAACAGGTATTAAGGTGAGAATCGTTTGTATCCTAGGTGATGAAGATGCGAACTGTACTACAGCGCACACATACAGGCTGCAAGCTGATCTATTTTTTACATGCACGTTGCAGGGATATGGGAAATATCGAAAGAACACCAAAATAAACAATCAACTACCTAATGCACATCTAACATACATCACAGTTGTCAGGAAAGTATTAACATTACATGTAACCAAACTTATACCCTGCGTTCGACGATAAACCTAGAAACTGACCAACTATCGTCACTAAATACTTCATTCCGGTATAAAAAAGCAACGCCGATCTTGAAATAACCGAAAATAGTGGTTCGAAGTCATCAAAAATGCAAAAACAAATTAAACTTTCCACGATAATGCTTACCTGGTTACTTCTAAACACTGTACTATTCACCGGTCGGAGACGACTAGACGGTAAGTTGACGAACAAGAGGTCGTTACTCGTTGGACTGAGTAAAAGACGGTGACCGGTCCGATTCCGTTGAAGGTGCGAAAGACGACTGATTTCGAACGGTGAGAAGCTGTAGGGGTTTTGGGTTTGGGAGAGAGAGAGAGAGAGAGACAGAGAGAGAGAGAGAGAGAGAGTATCACGAAGTCGAACGGTTTCTGGTGGTTTCTAAAATTAGACGTGTTTTGGGTTTGTTTAGGGTGATGGAAAAGGGGAAAAAAGTGGGTTTGAAGTAAAAAATGGGTATATATAGTCGAGAGGTAATTTTGTTCAATTTTTTACTCGAGGTACTAAGTAACACTATCCAAAATTTGGGTACTACCGGATAATTAGATACTTGAATGGGTATTTACCAGTACTTTTCTAAAAAATAATTATGCTTCCCAAAGATCGGGCAACCAAATTTTCTTTTTAAGACTTGTTTGTACTTTACTAAAGGGGATTTGGAAACATGAAGATAAGTGTAAGTATTATCATTCACCGTCTGATTCTTTTTATGATCCGAATTTGTTTAACGATATCCAGATTAATGAAGATCATATAATTTTTCTTGAATCGTTTGAAAAGGTTGAGTTAGAGATTACCGAACGGTTGAAATAAAAAAAGGGATTGTTATTGCCTCTTTACCAGAAATGTATTATGCCATGTATGGAAAACCTCTTCAAACTGACGGGTATCTTAGCGAGAGCCAAAGACGTGGAAAGATCGGATTCACTCATACCAAACTACTTGCGAGATTGGAGAATATTGTTCGTGTCATCAATAGGATGAACGGGCTGTTAGTGTAGAAGACAGAGATTTAACGGTGAGAATGGTTGAAAGATAGAGAAGCAAAGGAGTTATTGGAAAATCAAAAGACTTCAATTCATTCATTTAGTAGCTGGAGCTTTAAATACAAAATAAAAATCACTGACATAAATTAAACTACTGGCATACGTCAAATAAAAACAACAAGTAATCTAAGCATGTTTTAAAGAACTTAAATATGTGACTTTTTCCAAAAAATTCTCAAAATTTCTCACACGATTTCCACAAAATTCCCACAAGATTCTCACAAGATTCTCACAAAGAACCAATAGAATAGTAAAAAGTAACATAAGGCTGAACCAATAGAAAAATCTTATAAACAATATTAACACAGGCAACACTCAATAATATTAGCAGAAGATCTTCCAAATCAAGTTAGGAAGAGAAACGAACAAAGTGGGGTTATTCCTAGTGAGATTAATCCCAGTGCGCGGCAGCTATATCTTACTTTTCCGCCCAAAAGTGATTTTTCAGAGGAAGATGTTTCTAATCCTTTCAACCAATTCGGATCAGTTCAAGAAGTAAGGATTCCATACTAAATACGTAAAATGTATGGTTTTGTCACATTTGTTTACGAGAAACAATTAAAAGGATTTTAGAACAAAGAAAAAAACTATATTGGGTGGGCAAATCTCGTATTGTAGTGAAACCTTACAAGTAAATACAAGAAATTGTCCCAAGATACGAATATGCACTATACTAAGGATTATCAAGTAAGCAAATTCGAGGAAGAACAAGAAAAAACAGCATTGGAAATAGAAACCATACGAATTTTAGAATTTTAAAGTAGATAGTAGTAATTGTTTTTTCTGCTTTCAGAATGTTGATTCGAGGTGGGTTGTTTGAACATATTGGGGATCTAATATTTCAGGATGCAGTGTTGGGGTTCAGTTAATAGCTCCGACGGGAGAGACAATGATTCAATCTATTAAATTTGGTTTTCATGCATCGAACAATGAAGCTGAATACAAAGTTGCTTTGGCAGGTTTGAGATTGACAAAATTTACGGGGCAACTTCAGTACGTTTGGAAACGAATTCTCAGTTATTGGAAAATCAGGTATCTGGATTTTCCGAAGCAAGGAAGATACGTTTGATTTTATATCTTCGCGAACTTCGAAATTTAATGCTTCTGTTTGAAAACGTTTTTGTGGAATATATTGGAAGAGGAAGTAACATGGTGGCTGATTCTTTAGCAAATTTTTCTTACAAAGAAGAATATCCTTGGATTTTGCTACAAGAAAATCCTTCAATTGTTACTCAATCTAACCAATGTGAATGCATAGAAGAATTGTTTGCCACGGATGAAAGCCGACGCGATTGGCGATCAAATATTCTTAATTTTTTTACTCAAGTAATATTGCCAAATGATTCACAATTGACCAAAACGTTAAGGGGAAAAGACTTCGGATATATAGTACTGGATGGGATTTTATATAAAAAGGCATTGAGCATGCCATTATTACGATGCTTAAGCAAACAAGAATCACAAGAAGTACTGTCAGAGTTGCATGATAGTGAAGGGTCGGCTCATTGTGGGTTCAAAAGCCTTATCACGTCAAGTTTTTCTTGCAGGGTTTATTGGCCTACAATCATGAACGATGCTAGGAATTTAGTCTTAGGTTGTGATAGTTGTCAGAGATTTTCCAATGCTATTGACAGACCAGCAAGTTCACTTATGTCGACATCCCAGGCCATACCATTTGATAAGTGGGGAATTGATCTGGTGGAACCTTTACCGATGGCTTCTGGAGGAAGACATGGTTGATTATTTTACGCAATGGGCAAAGACAGAACCGTTATCAGGAACAAAAACAAATGATATCATCAAATTTATTGTAAACAATATTTGTTGTCGTTTTGGGGTTCCTCGGAGGATTACGACGGATACTGGCCCTCAGTTTAATAACAAATAAATGGCTGCATTTTGTATTTCTAAAGGATTTCAACAATCTTTTTCGATGCCTTTTCATCCTCAAGTTAGTGAACAAGGGGAGGTGACAAATAGAACGATTTTAGATGGCTTGAAGAAGAATTTATCGGGGAACAACTGGAAAGTAGCCAAACTATTTGCAAGAGGTGCTTTGGGCTTATCGAACAACTTCAAGAGAAGCTACAAAAGATACTCCTTTTGCTTTGGCGTATGGTATGGATGCAGTCAGCCCCATTGAATCTACGATGTCATCTTTTAGAATATCTCAATAGTCTGAAAGATCTAATGATGAAGTTCGAAGGGTTAATTTGGATCTGATCGAGGAAAAAAGAGTTCGAGCTCATTTGGATGTAATTCATTATCAAACTCTTATAAGAAGTAGATATGATTCGAAGCTGAAGAGAAGAAAATTTAAAGAAGGTGATAAGGTGCTTCGAAAAGTTTTCTTGCATACAAAGGAGAAGAGCCTCAGAAAAATGGCTCAGAATTGGGAAGGGCCTTATACAGTTGTTGAAAGAATTAAGCCAGGGTCCTATCGACTTTATGATTTCGAAGGGAAAATGCTCCAACATCCGTGGAATATCCAGCACTTGAAGCTTTATTGGGAGTAGACATGTTTTTATACTTTGGAATTTTTTGTTTTGAATGTCGCACTCTTTCCTCTTCTGTTGGCCCAGGAAGGTTTTAACGAAGCATCATGTACATATTCAATATAATCAATAAAGTTCATTTTTTGGCCAATGGTTGTTTACATATGTTTGAATACTATCTTAACAAATCATCAAAGACTGATTACCTTTGAGATTAGTTAAGAGTAGAATGTTCCAAAGTGTTTATGATACTTTTCGAAGAAACAACCATGTTTATCATTACATTTTTATTTCGAAGTGAATGCTTAATAGCACACCGAGAATTTTTCGATGAGCTGTTAAAGTTTAACAACGCGTTGAGAATTTGTCGAAGAACTACTATGTTCATCAATTTCGTTAAGGTATTCAAGGTGGTAAGTATATATTTTGTAATTATTGTGTTTTTTAAATTTAACATCTAATATGCAAAGAGAATGATAAAATATTGAAAACCATTTTTCATTTAGATTAATTCGTTAAGGTACAAAGAGAAATTTTTTAATCTGACAAAGAAAAAAAGTGATAAGACAAAAAGTGATAGGATTAATCAGAAGACTTTTCATCTTCGGATGATTCGTGTTCAGATGACGATGTTTCAGGAACAGGGTCGAAAGCTTCACTTGGGCGTTTTTCTTCAGGGATGTCATTCCAAAAACTTGTAAGGTCCATTTTTGGGTAAGCAATATGAAGCTCTCGAAGAAGGAGAATGGTTGTATCTTTTTTTCCGACGTTAATAGTTGTTTGCATATTTTTTGAAAGATCAACTTCGGCGGCAGCTACAGCAGCATCTTTTTCAGCTTTGGAATCCTTCTTTAATTTAGCCATGTCATCGGTTAGCTCTTTGTTTTTTGTCTCACACAGAGTGAGAGAATTTCGAAGCAACTGGAGTTGGATTTTTCAGTGGTTAATTCAGTAGCATAGCTAGTTTTGAGTTTATTCAACTCTGCTTCATGAGCGTTTGTCAGCAATTCAGTTTCCACAATGTGGATGATTCACAGATGATTCTTTATGTAGAGAGCACCTTTTATAAGTTCAGACCCTGCCATTTCATAATCGTGAAATTGATCGGTTACTTTTCCGTGCAAAGTTTCTCTAAACTTTTTCGCGGCCTCGTAAGCTTCCTTGTAGTAAACCATATCTTTGGCCAGTTGCTTTAGATGGCTCTGAGAAGCTTCGACTTGGGAAGCGAGTTTCTTTGCTGCAGAATCAAGCTCAACAAATGGTTGAAGTGCGACAGAAATGACAGGATTTGGAGTAGAAACACGAAGTTCGGATGTGCTAGGACCTTGAACCATTGGGGTGATGGGCTCAAGAAGCAGATAGCTTCTGGTTCTTGATTACTTGAAGAACATGGTCTTCCTCACGAGTAAGTGCTTTGGTATTTTCCAAGTTAATAAACATGTCAGGATCGAAGGCTGCAGTGGCTTGATTCTCGTTGGAGGTATTATCTTCAATGACTATCACATGGTTTTCTTTGTTTGATTGATTTTCGGTTGAAGGGTTTTGTGGGTTTTCAGCAACAGTGACTTCGTCCTCATCAACCAAAGCGTACAAAGTGATTCTCATTTGTTTATGTTTCTTTCCTTGGGAACCAGAGGAAACTTTCTTTTTCTTTGATGACGGTTCTTGGTCTTTTCCTTCTTCTATGGGTGAGAGAGGTTGTTCTACAACTTTTCATTTTTGACGCTTTGTCTTTGATTGTGTGGAAGGGCTAGCACCAGATGTGTTAGCTGCCTTTTTACCCTTCTTTTCTTTGGCAGCTTTTTCTTTCTTTTTTTTTGGAAAATGTCTATCCGATCTGTTACGAATTGGAAGAAAGACTTTGCAGTCAGGTTGAGGTATTTGTTGGCAACAAGCTTCAGATCTGGTTCTGATGATATAACTTGAGGAGGCAAGCCACCTTCTTTGATTAGAAACATATGGCTTTGGAGGAAATTGATGGGCTGAAAGGCAGTATGAAATGCATTATTCCATTCCTTCTCAGCCCAAGCAGCGAGTTGTAGGAAACTTTCCTTAGTAGCTTCTCGACGTGTTGAGTAACGCTTCGAATTTTCTGATATAAATTAGTAAAACAAAATGTTAAGGAAATAAAGAAAGGTAAATTTTATATCAGAACATAAAAAGTTCGAAGAACTTACGATTACTTCTCCAAACTAGAGTTAGTTTCGAAGGGTTGGCTTCAGAAATCACTTTACTATTTTCCCACGCTCCTGATATGAAGACGAATTTCTGTTTCCAGAATTTGTTAGCCTCTAAAAGATCATCGATGATCTTGAGGTCGTTCATTAAGGTGATGTAGTAGAACGGAAGCTTCGAACCTTTTGACAGTTGGGTCAGTGAGATAAAGTCTTTGATGCTGATGTGAATTTTGGACAGACGATATGCCATGATCAGTGACATAAGGGTGAACCACTGATTTGGTGTCACCTGGGTAGGGCATAAGCTGAGGAGTTTGAAGTATTCCACAATCATTGAATCCAGTGGAAGCCGAAGACCCCAGTTGATGATTTCAGGATAGACTACTAATTCATCATCCTTGCAGTCTAGGTGAGTTTCTCCTTCTTTTAGCAGACAAAAATTTATGTTTTCTCCCATTCCCCATTGTTTCTTAAGATCTGAAGCCTGGCTATCCTTATAGTATATGTAGCGGACGTTTTTCAAAGAAATAATGTATTTTCTTCCAAGGTTCCTTTGGTTCATCCTAATTTTTTCCCTTTCTTCTGCGGAGATGAAGCAAGCATCTTTTCTTCTTGATGTTTTTGAGTATTCGCTGAGTTCCTATCATCAGAGTCAGCCTTGAGATCGGTTCTTTTAGCTTCTGAATCAGCTTCTTTGGCCTTCAAAGTTTCTTCTCGAGGGTTTTGAGAAGTTGGGATAATAGTTTCTGAAGAAGGGTTAGTAATTCGATGAGCTTCTTCTATTACTTCTCTTTGAGGAAGATTGTCACCATTTGGATTTGGAGGGGAAGGGGTTCGAATAATTGTTGATTCATCTCCTATGGCGATGAAAGTTTATCTTTTTGTGGTTACTGAATAGTGTTTTGAAGAGGGGTTATTTATTTTTGGTTTTGGAGGAGATTTTTATGTAAGCAGAGGAGAAATTCTACTCTGAGATGAGGAGACTCGAGGTGTTTTAGGCCCTGAGATTTTAGATGATGATTTTTATTCGACTGTGGGGGAAGGTGAAAGAGTTGGAACTTTAGTAGGATCAAAGTTACCGTAATAGAATGTTTCCGTAGTAGTTCCGATTGGACCTCCTCGAATTAATCTTGTTCTTATGTATTCTTCAGCCCTTTGTGTAATACAAAAGTAATCATAAGATCCGAACACTAAATTTTTTTCGGTATCAGAAGATTCTGGTGTTTTGGGTAGAATGGCCTTCGATTTTTTGGTTCTTGGTTTCTTTCTCATAAACCAAGTAAGGGTTGATAAGAGAGGATGAAGATTGGTCAGAAAGCTTAAATTTTCCGGCGAAAATCCTAAGAAAAGGGAAAGAACACGATATAGGTAGCCAAAAACTCTACTTCTCTCTAAAAAGGTTTATGTGTGAGGAAAGTGAAAATGAAAGGGAGGTTATATTTATACTAAAGCGAGTGAAGGCTTGTGAATGAGGAAAGACCTTTGTGATGATAGGTTGGAATATGAATCGGTGAATTGATTAGAAGCTTGACATCTGTCAGGCTAGACTTCTAGGGTTATGATGAATTTAATGGTTACATATGTAATTGTTATATTTGAGGATGATTAATCGAAGACGGTGTGCTTACATAATACCTCGAAGTCAATTTCAAGCAAATATTTTACTGATATGGGGTTTCAAGACCATTTTATTTTTATTTTTAGATTTGAATACGTTTTGAGATATTAAATTGCGTAAGTGCTTCGAATTACCATTTAAGCTTGGTGTGGATTATTTTCGTCTGAGGGTAAGTTTGTAATTTCTGTTTAGAGTTTTGTGGAGTTTTATGAGTATTTAATGTTTGGGTAGAATGTAGAGGGAGAATTAAGCTGCCTGGTTGTATTTAATTTTCATTACTCTCATTTAATGTTGGTGGTTGGGTATTTATACCCTCACATTTGGGCCTTATGGGCTTTAGGGTCGTGTTTAATAGATTCGGGTCGAGTTTAAAGACTCATTAGTTTTAAGTAAGTAAATATGCAGCTTAGTCAGAAAGTGATTAGTGTTTTAAGTACTTTAGTTTTGTTCGGATAGTTCAATGGATGATGGTGTCCGAACTGCCCCTGTCCGGTAAGGTGGACATTGTCTGAACTAACCCTGTCCGGTTCCCATAAAAGGTGGTGACAGAATCCGGACTCATCAAACCTAACTGCTTCGAACGATTGTATTTAATTTTATCACAGGTTACATAGCATATCGGAGTTTTCGAAGATGTTAAGATTTGAAGACAAACGGATTTGAAGACTTTTTAGTTCTCATTAATTTACTGACATGAGAACTAGGGGGCTTCTGATATGGAAATAGGATTCTAATGACTAAAATGTAAATAATGTAAATTTAAGGATTTAATTGCAAGTAATGTAAGTTTTGTCCTTAATTTGTGACTGATGTAAGTTTTAGAGGATATTTGTAACTATGTGTAATTAGTGAGGACTAAACAACAATTAGCCAATTTTTGGTAACAGATTTCAGTAAGAGACTAAGTCTTGGCTCCTATATATAAAGGACCAGACTACTCTAATAAAGGGGTTGAACACTTTTTATTTGAAAACTCATTTGTACTTGTGTTTTCTCTCTCTAAAAACTCTCTAAGCTCTTTCTCTATCGAGAATAAACTTTTGACAATTAACTAAGGCAAAACAATAACTTATCAAATTGGCGACTTCACTGGGGACGTAAAATCAATGCTCTTATTTTGTTCAAAATATTGATACAATTTAGTTGTTGTATTATCTGATTAAAATTCACACGATGAATCCTAAAAACAATCATACGCTCCAGTCAGCGATGGATGTTGAGAAAACTGATGGAAATAGAACTCATGGATCATCTCCGATCCGAGCTCAATCTGATATCCAGGCGTGAATAAATCAACTTTTAGATAAAATTAATACATTGAATGAGAAATATGAACGGAGGGAGCAAGAGATACTCTCAGCAAGGCTCAGATCCGAGGTTAGACAAGAAGTAGAAAATACCGAGGTGGAAGGTCAGTCAGATCGATCTTTTGATGATCGACGCGCTAAGTCTGAACACAAAAAAACACGTTTTGTGGCCTCTAAAGAGCGATATTATTCTCGAAATGAGAGAAAGGATAAACATAAATTAGTGACTTCTAGTGACGAGGAGGTCGAAAGCTCAGCCTTGGGTTTTAAGAGGCACATAGGTTCTTCAAAACGGAAGTATAAAAAGGAAAGTAAATCTAAGAATGCTCCTCGTTCAACTTGGCATGAAGGAAATCCTTCCAATCATTATGCTGAAACTGATAGGAATCTATATATTACAATGGGAACTGATGATCAGTCCGTTCAGGGTATTGACTGGAGAAATTCTCCGTTGACAGATGAAATTCGATCCATGGCGCTTCCGAAGCGTTTCGACATTTCGAAGGTGGAGAAGTTCAATGGGATGCAGGATCCTGATGATCACATCGAACAATTCACGAATTATATGATGAATTTCGAAGATGACGACCGGTTTGTGTGTCGTGCATTTTCACAGACTTTTAAGGGAACAACTCTTAAGTGGTACAACAAGATTCTGAGGGGGTCCAATTTTCAGAGATTTTTATACTTCTTTTCGAAGGAAGTTTGTGAGAAGCAAAGAGATGAGAGCAAATGGTGATACTGTTATTCAGCGCAAGCAGGCACCGGAAGAAAAACTGAAAGACTATACAAAGAGATTTGTGTTGACCAAGGCTAGTTTGGACAACTATGAGGAAAATATGACAATGATAGCATTTCTCCAAGGGTTATTGCCAGAGGATTTAGCTAATGAGACAACAAAGAGAAGGGCTTGACTTTTGGAGCTTTGATGGCTCAAGTTGAGGATCAGATCAAAGTGGAGGAGTCGAGTAGAGTCTGAGGCGGACCAGTCATCACTCAGAAGAATTTAGGACAGACAACCAATAATCAGGGGCAGCCCTCTAATGGTAACAACAATGGCAATGACAATCAGCAGTCGAGGCAGAAGACCAATAATTTTCCTCATCGGAGTGGTGGTTATTCAAATCACGCTCCATCTAACACTTACAAGAGGCCTAGACCAACTATATGGGTCAAGCCTGAGTACTATGCTGACCTGACAGAGAATGTATCTATAATCTGGGATATGACCAAGAGTTCTGTAAATTTCAGGAAGCCGGCTCCCATCAGTAGACCATGAAAGGAGAGAAATAATAAGTTTTGCAGATATCATGATGATATTGGACATGATACAATGATTGTATTGCTCTGAAGAAAGAAATCCAATATTTGATTGAGAATGGAAAGCTCCTGACTTATGTGAAATCACATGGGAGCGCATCGAAAAATAATGGTGCATGCTGCACCGCCAGGTGAGAATTTGATGATTATGGATTCACGAGCTGAACCATTCGATGCTTTTTACTGAATATGTTGAAAAGGAGACAAACAGATTGATTTTGATGACAGTGGAAGAATCTATGGAAAAGGGACGTGTTTGGGATTTGTGCAAGTTTTTTGAATCGTTGGCTATTTTTGGAGGCGATTCAATGCCTGTGAACTCGAATAGTTCGAGGAAAAGGCATGCTGTCAATTTGACAACTCAAATTGAAGGGAGGATGTCTACGCATTTGTATGGAAAGAAAGATATTCCCTTCATTTTGTTTGATGAAGATGATCTGAGAGGTACTGCAGGATCACACCAAGATGTTTTGGTAATTGGAGTTGAGATGGATGGTGTCGAAATTCGACGTGTGCTGATTGATACTAGCAATTCTGCCAATGTCCTTTTTAAATCTACCTATGATAGAATGATAAATCCACCTCGGATTTCTCAATCGGATCGAACGATTATTGGATTCACGGGTGTAACTGCTCCTTTTGTTGGAGAATTCGAATGTGAGGTGAGTTTGGAAAAAAACCATCTAGGAAGAAGGTCCACGTACTCTTTGTGGTGGTGGACTGTCTCACAAGTTATAATACTATTTTTGGAAGATCGTGGCGTTCAAGAATGTATGGGGTGGTGTCTACAGTTCATCAGTGCTTTAAGTATGTGGTTGGAGACAGAGTTGGGGTTGTTCGAGGCGATCAGAAGGTTTCCAGGGAATGTTACGCCACTGCACTTCGGATCTGAGGATCTGGGAGTGGAGATTTAATGCGTGAATAGCAATTAGAAAGGGCACCCTCAGATTTGGAAGAAAGGGTTGACGATCTTAGGGAAACCCCGGGGTCTTTAACGGTGAGTGGAGAGATAGAGAAATTTATCACCCTCGGAGCTACAAATGATTGTATTTCTCTGAAGAAATAAATCCAATATTTGATTGAGAAGCAGGTGGACCAGGAACATCAGCATGTAGCTTCGAGGGTGATAAATTTCTCTCTTTCACTGAACCAATAGACAGATTAGGAAGCCACAAGTTGATAGGCAGAAAAGAAGTATTTGATGAGTTATTGTTTTACCTTAGTTAATTGTCAATGGTGTATTATAGAGAGAGAAAGAGCTTAGAGAGAGAAAACACAAGTACAAATGAGTTTCCACGTAAAAAGTGTTCAACCCCTTTATTAGAATAGTCTGGTCCTTTATATAGAGGAGCCAAGACTTAGTCTCAAACTGAAATCTGTCACAAAAAGTGGGCTAATTGTTGTTTAGTCCTCACTAATTACACATAGTTACAAATCTCCTCTAAAACTTACACCAGTCACAAATTAAGGATAAAACTTACATTACTTGCAATTAAATCCTTATATTTATATTATTTACAATTTAGTCCTTAAAATCCTATTTCTATATGAGTATTGACATAATTTTTAGAACTGAGAAAAGTAGTTTTAAAAGGGAATTCAGTTTCATCAAAGACCATGTTTCTAGAAATATATAGTCTGCCTGTGGGACTTAAGAACCTATAGCCCTTATGATGTTGACTATAGGCAAGAAAAAGACATTTGCTTAGAGTGAAATTGGAATTGATGCATTTGATAAGGTCTTAGGCAGGGGTAACAAGCACACTGAAACGGTTTGAGAAGAAGATAGTTTGGGATTTTGTGATAGATGATTTCAAAGGGAGATTTGTTATTTAAAATAAGTGTAGGTAACTGTTTATTAGGTATACAATGGTTTCAAAGGGAAGGTCAGCTTGAGCTAGCAAATTAAACCCATTTCAACAATATGTCTATGTTTTCTCTCAGCCCTCCCATTTTGGGCTGAGGTATGAGGACGTGATCTTCTAAGAATAAAGCCAGTCTCTTTAGACAGAGAAGCCGATGGTCTTAATTCCCATCCCCAGTCACTTTGAACAGTTTTGATTGACCTTTCAAATTGAGTTTCCACCAAAGTTTTAAAGTTTTTGAAAACATTAAAAACTTGTCCTTTATCTCATATAGGATAGAGCTATGTATATCTAGAATAATCGTCAACAAAGAGGACATAGTATTTGAAGCCACTTGTAGAATGTGTAGGTGAACGACCCCATACATCAGTGTGTATGAGGTCCAAGACATTACTAGCATGTTAATCTGAGATAGGGTATGGTAGATTGTGAGACTTGCCTAATTGGCAAGCCTCACAAAAGGTAGTTTTATTATTGGAAACAAAGTTCAAATTACATTTTTTCAAAACATAATTGAGAATAATTTGAGATGGATGGCCAAGCTTCTTATGCCGACCATCTCTTAGGGAATTAGACAAACTACTAGACAAAGAAGTAGGAATTTGAGAAACCCCTTGTTACAGATTGGCTTGAGAAACTGTCTTATTAACCAGTGAAGAAGAGAAATCATCCATCATATAGAGTTCATTAATTGTTGTTCCTTTAAGAAGTATAGTCCTTGTGAGTTTGTCCTTCACAAGACAAAAATATTTGTGAAATTCAACAACAATATTGTTATAATTTGTAAGTTGAGAAACAGAGAGAAGATTTTTAGTGATGTTAGGGACAACCGAAATAGGTTTAATAAGAATATGTTGTATGGTCAAGGTGATTAGCTTCAAATTCGCCAACATAAGTTATAGGAAGTTTCTCACTACTGCGAACTATAATTCCTTTATTACCTGTGTACTCTGTTTTCTGATTAAAGAGGCTGGAAATTTCCTGTGACATGGTGAGTCACACCACTGTCTGCATACCAAATATTATCACCGGTAGTGTCTTGAGTAGTAGCAAGCGCACTAGGCTCTCCTTCTGATCTCGTATGCTCAGTAGGTAAAGATCCCATAACTGACGGATCGTCTCTATAGTAGTACACTAAGGCAGAGTGGCCATACTTGCTACAAATCTGGCAAGTTGGCTTATTCTGAGAGAATCTGTCTCCCCTTCTTCTGTAAAAACTGCTTCTGCCTCTAGTATTGTATGCGGCTCTCCCTCTATTATTTCTGTTAAATCCTTTGAACTGATTTTTAAAAGTTCTCTGACTTGAGCTATTGTTCTGCTTCTTTGAATCATTTTTGTATGAATTGTTTGCACTGGTCAGATTGACACTAGAAAGAGAGGCCTGGATGTTTGTTAATTGTTCAATCCTGCTTTCAAATGTAAGTAGGGTAGTTTGTAGGTCAATCCAACTAAGGTCTTCTTTGTCTGTGAGGCTTACCACAATTGGTGTATAGTCAGAGTCAACTCCAGCAAGAACTTAAGTAATTAAGTCTTCCATAGAAATTGAGCATCCAGCAAGAACCATATTATCCGATATGCACTTCATTTTGTTCAGATAGTCTGCCATATGATAAGATCCTTTACGAATTTTTTGAAACTCAACTTTATAGCATGTAAATCTGGCTCTCATCTGTGAGCCAGATAGCTTACCAGCAGCATCCCAAAGGTCTTTGGAAATAGACTCTTCCATCAATTGTGCTGGAACTCCTTGAGTCATAGTAGAGTACAGCCATCCAAGCAACAACTGATCTTTGGCAGTCCATTCTTCATAGTCTGGATTTTTGATTAGATTTCCTTCAGGATTATGAATTAGCTTAGGAGGACATACCTTCTCGCCAGTTAGAAAACCTCCAAGTTTATTGCCTTTGATCATAGGCAATACCATTGTCTTCCATAGAAGAAAAATATTTATGTCAAGCTTAATTCCATTGATGTTACTGACAGAATTCACATACAGGTTCTTTGGACTGGAGAAGGAGTGATATTGCATCATAGATCCTATTGAGTCAGTGCTGAAGGTTAGTGATTCATTTGAGCTTGCCATTGAAGGTTGTGATGGCTCTGATACCAAGTAGAAAATAAGAGAAATCTCGCTAGAAATGATTTTTATTCAATCGAATGAGATTACAGAGATTTACAAGATTGTATTATATACATTGCAAACACTAATAACTACTTTGTAACTAATTAAAAACAATAAACTCAAATTGTTACATCTGTTGATATTTTTTTGTTTGAATTCTTGTTTGGATAGAGGAATATAACATCTTCTTATAGACTCTGTGTGCAGGCTTATCCAAACAGTGGAGATGAAGCAGATGACCTCTTCTGTTTTAGTTTAAACGACAGATGTTGTGTTGTTTGTGTCGACAGATGACCTCTTATCCAGCGTTTGGTTAACTGACTAAACGACACTAAGGTTCTCATTTTAGGTTAGTAATAAAAGATAAGCCAAATGACACCACTTCAGCCTTCGGCTCCATACTTTGAATCATCTCTCTCAATTGAAGTTTCCTCAGTTGCTTCAATAAAGGTTTATTTGGCTAAAGACTATCTGTTGACACAGATGAGAAAATCAATAACAAGTTGGAGTTCATAATCGAAAATTGCATTTCAACCGTTAATAGAAAAATATCCGGATCCAAAAATAAAAAGAAGATGGACGATGCGGCTTTTTACTAATAGAAGCAGAAGAAAATATTTAATAAAAAACAAGATTTATGAAACTATTTCAAGTTTTCTGGTTTCTTCCTTTTTTTTTAGAATTTAAATTGTAATTGCATTTTATGTTTATACATTTCCTTTTAGTTAAAAAAAATGAATTTAATACTATAAATGGTTAAAACTGACATATAAATCATTTGTTAAATAAGTTAGTGTTTATTTTATCTGTGGACTGGATTTGTCCACATGTTTTACAGATTTCAAAATACTTTTTACTAATAGTTAGTACTAGGTATTACATTTAATTCATATATATATATATGAATAGTGAATATGGTGTTTCAAAGTTGCTGTAGAATTAAAGAATAATAATATGTAATTGTATCTTGAATTTATATTTGAGTTATAAAGTGGATCATTTTAATTGTTGCTCTACGTTATAATCAATCTTATAAATTTAGTATTTTAAATAGTTAATATTACGCAGAAATAAAATAATTGTTTATTATTATTAAAAAAAGAATAGAAAAAAAAGAATGTTACCTACCATCTAGATTACAAAATACAAATGGATTTTGAAAAAAATTAAAAATATTAAATTCATGATAATTATTTTTTTAATAATTGTAATTTATAAAATGACAAATGTATTTTGTTTCTCAACAAATTTTAAAATGCTAAGTAATATTTAATGCAATATTTACGTTCTTGTCTTCGAGGCTAGCAATGAGGTTACTGTTTTTCGCTTAACATTTTTTCCTGTCTATTTTTTAACGACCAACTAAGAAGCTTTGACATAAATAAACTATAATCGTTGGTAATCTGAGAGCGCAAACGTGAGAAATGATCATATATCTAGTAATCTAACAAGGCTTTGAATCATGTTATAATTTTCAGTAACAACTTCGACTCTCCTCTCATCCCTTTGTATAGCCACACCAATATGCAAGTACCCCACACTATACCACATAGTTGATCTATGTGCTCCAACGAAGCGAGAAAATCAGATTATACATTATTTTGGATGGTCTTGATGAAAATGGTGTCGTCGAACATATTCATGACGTATGCACCTTCAGCGTGTAAGACCATCTAATCGGTACGGTCCAGATTTGTATCACAGTACGGAGGCACTAAATGTATTCTTGAGCCATTTCAGACCAAAACTAACACCATCCTGCTTCTCTAACTCGTCTTGAATTTAAGTCTCTGTAACTCCTAACAACATGTCATAATGTGTGCACTTTTCAAAAAAAGTACCGTTCTGCTCGGTTCAACTATTTTCCCTACCACTAGGATTTCCAGTAAGGACGAACACATTGTCTAAAGTGATACTCATCTCTCCAAAGAAGAACTGAAAAAATGTTGGTCTCCTGATGCCAATGTTTGAGGAAAGTCCTCTCAAGTGAGGCTTTGAGCTAAATTTTCTCAAGTGTCTGACAAGAGGCTCATACGAAGTTTCTCGAATGATAGTCTGTACAACCACTTGCTACCTGCTAAGGTCTCACTGACCCAACAATATGTACTTGAACTGACTATTAATACCCTGTCGAGACTGAAAATACTTAAAAACATATTGTTATAATCTCATTATCAGCAGGTGGTAGTAACCAAATTAAATTAATAACTAGCATTATAGGGTGTTAAAACTCACATTCCTGAAAACATTATTGTATGCCTCGTGTTACTGTTAGTTAGGAAACAGTGCCAATAACAAATCCTTGAGACCGTCAGAACGGTCGAGATGTTCTCATTCCCTGTTTGGTGCTTTGGGAAGAATCAGAGGCGATTGAGACCAAATAAGAGGCGTTTCATTAGTATCCCAAGCTGTATCGTCATCCAACGAAGATGAACTTCCAGCAGTAGATTCCTCAATAACACCGACAATCGTTTGGCCTCTAACGGTTTCATACACGGTGGCGCATGGATCCCGACATATGCTTTGAACTTTGTGGTGTGGCTGAAGGGGAACCAGTTTCTACTTCATTGTTATGCCTCCATTTCAGAATCTTTTTCCCACCTCTTTCAGTTGAGAATCCTCATGTTGGGCCTTCCATCGTAATTCCATCTTATCAGTATGTTTTCTGCAACCAAAATCTATTTATGAAATATCTAAAATAAAACAAGATAATATATATATATATATCAAACAGGTTACCACACTGCCGTGTGATGCAGGCTGTGTTGGTAGTGAACTTTTGCACTAATAGTGTTATATATAAGCAGGCACGACTAACTTAAGTAATTTTTCACCAATGCTAGTCGTTGTTAGCGTAGACAACACTGGCAGCGCAAAATTGTGTTCTCAACACTTAACGCTGGCAGTGTAATGCATTCACGCTGCTGGCACAGATGTATTACAATGGTAGTGTCGAAAAGCACGAGCAAACCTAGACTTCTGTTCTTCGATAAAAACACTATAAAATCTCAAAAATCAATAGCTAGACCAATGTTCTAACATAACTCGAGCATAATAACACTAAACCATACTCGATTATAACACTACAACTAACTAATTTCAATATCTAAATTAAAATCTACCAACAATCAACAAAAAACTAAAAAAATGAAATCAAAGCATTAGACATAAGAAAACTTACTCTTTCTTTTTTTCTATTGATTGATTAAGATTTGGGTTTGCTGTTTGGTGAAGAAATGATAGATTTTGGGTGAAAATAAAAGTTTCGGATTTCTTGAGAAATTTTTGTGTTCTTGAAAGAAATAAAGATAATGTTCGATTGAGAGATAGAAGATGAAGTTTAAATTTAGGATGACTTAAAAATAGGTAAATTTAGAGTTTTCACTAAGGTTATTTTTGGAATTATTTGTTTTAACTTATAAGTTTTTTTTGGTAAACTTAATTTGGAATAACTTATAGTTTTGATATCCGTGGTTTAGCCAAATCCATAAACAAATTGCTCTCACTATCTTGAGTTATGAAGATGATATCATTGTTACTGGAAATAGCTCAAAAGACTTACAAGCTTTCATTCATAATCTCAATGTTGTGTTCTCTCTCAAATAGATGGACAATATACATATTTTCTTAGGAATGGAAGTTTCTCATGATAAATCAGAGCTTTACATTACTCAGAAAAAATATGTTGAAAACTTAAACGATTTTTCTCGAATAAGAAACTCAAAACCATGTGATATTGCAATGCCTACTGGACTATTTTTGTCTTTGCTTGATGATGATCCAATCTATGATTATATAACATATCACACTTTGTTAGGGTATTTAAAATACTTGTTAAACACACGGCCAGACATTAAGTTGTAGCTCTTGAGGGAAGAAAAACAAGTATATATTGAGCTTCTCATCTATCCAACACTTATTCTTGAGAATGAGAAACCATAAGCTTTTGTAAAGATAAACGTTTGGATGGGTCAGTACTCCAAAGACGAATTTTGGAAAGGTTGGTTGGAGTATCATTTTTGTTATAAAACGGCAAGACACTAGATAAAGTGAATAAAGACATGGGAAAAATAAAAAATAAATATAATAATATACCTTTGTTTATCCATTTGAAAGACAACTTGTTCAGGCTTTCAGTTGTGGCCTTGAATCCAGGCTCCTAAAGACCGGAGATAAAGAAGAACCGTTGCTTCTATTTTTTGTCCGCTTCTAGCAGATCATCAATTTTTTTTTGTTTATGGCCAAAAGTTAAAGAATAAAATTGAAAATAAGGATTCTTTACCAATCCGGAGAAACCAATAAACTGCTCCAAAGAAACCCTCGTCCCCGAAATCTTAGAGGCTATTATACAGGCCATCAGGGTAAACCACATATTTTGTCCAGCTTGGGTCGGACAAAGGTTGACCATCGCGAAGTACTTAACGAAAAAAGATCCAAAGGAAACTGAAGCCCCCAATTCATGATTTTTAGATACACAACCATTTTATGATGTTGGTCTGTTAAATGTGTCTCCCCAATCGTCGAAAATTCGGATGGTGATCGTAGAATGGATCCCTCATCGCGCCCTCAATTTATCCTCCTCGGATATATCATAATACTTGTACTTTAATTTATGCAAGGCCATAATATCTTTATTTTCAATAGCCCAAAGATTGTTTTCGACCAAGGCATCAATATGTGGAAGGAGTGGAGTATGATATTCCTTTGACTTAACCTTATTTTTTGGAGGAAAGATTTCCTCAGTAGTTTGAAAGTCTGTGGCTTCTAGCTCGTATTCACCAAATACTGATATTATAGCTTTCCCAGCATTAATAACTTCATAGAATTTAGCAGTTTTATTTTCAGCAGATGAAGCACTTGATTCTACCTCCTGAATTGGAACGAGGGAATTTTCACTGAATAAGCTACAATAGGTTTCAATATATTCCAATGAGGAGCTTCGGGAGTAGGTCGTGGAGTTCCCTGAGATGTAGAAGATGGGGTAGCCAGAATATACGACGAGGTTTAAGTTTCTGCCTTGTCCACGGGTTTAAGGGCTCGCTTTTGCTTTGAAGATTCGCTTTTGGAAGGCCCAAACTCTTTTCCCATTAAATCTTTGTAGTCACCCTTGTCAATTAACGAGCAAGTGTGACTGGAGGGCATGGAGGAAATATTCAAGATGATGATCGCATCTGTAGAATTATTAGTTGGAGGCCAAATACTTATAGTACGTAACAACAATTGGTTGAGGCTATGGTTTAACATATAACTTGGAGGCTCGTCTCTCCTCATATTTTTGGCTAATAGATAACCAATCAAAGATATTATTTTTTTACATAAACTACTTCTCTCATTGAAAAATCTCTTTCGAAATTATCTCTCTAGAAATTATTGAGTGAGGACAATGAGGAACGTTGGAGTATTTATAAGGGAGAGGTTGGCTTTAGTGAGATTTAAATCCCAGAGGTCCCAAGAGATGTTTTCCTAAGAAAAATGTACCTAGAGAAGAATCAATGAATGCCTAGATCAAGAGTGCACCGCTCTTAATCATAGTTGTGTCAGAGTAAAGGACACACAACAGCCATGTAAATCGGCACCTGACATCATAGGTAAAAAAGGTTCATTGGTTGTGTCAGAAATTTGTGACGTCATGATAAAGAAAATCTTGGAAGATACATGTTGGTCATTGCACCTGAAGAATTGATAAAATTTGAGGAAGAATTACTTCACTATGAAGATTGACAAAGTCCAATGCAAAATTCTTCGGATGTGAAGATTGATAAAATCCGATGAAGAGTTCTTTGCCTGTGAAGATTGACAAGATCCGATGTAGAATTCGCTGAAGTTAAGCAATAACAAAATCCAATGAAGGGTTAATGAAATTATTATGTAGTCCGTTGAGAAAAGCATTGGAAAAATGGAAAATAAATTAGACTTGAGGGCTACCGATAAGGGAAGAGTTATGTAATTAGAAGAAATCGACAAAATAAAGGAGTAATCTAGCATAAAAAACCTCTTAGGGACAATTAACGATTATGTAATATAAAATGACTATTTTGTAATAAATTGTAAACTTGATGAAGAGACAATAACTAGTAATTTGTCTAGACACGTGAGACCCAATGAATGTACTATAAAAGTACATCACCTCTTTTGGAGAAAAATGATTGATTAATTATTAGATAATGATTTCTCGTAGATTTCTCTCTCTAGATTGTGTTTAAATTCCCTCTCTATATCATCTTTGACTACTTATTCTAAGAATTTAATCCTCCGAACATTGCTTTATCTACAAATTCTCTCTAAAAGAATACTAGAATGATCAATATCCACAAGTGATAATTTCTAAATCAGTAATCAAAGATGTTTAGTCAATGACGTGTCTTGAAATGGACATTTTAGATATAAGCATCAATAATATGCATAATTTTAGTTCACAATGAAACAAATTAAGAAACATGCGACTGCGAAAGTTCACAATTGCAGTTGTAAAGCATGTTCAATTGCAATTGTGAAACATGTTTAATTGTATATTTAACTACGAAACATGTATTATTGAAATGCAAAACATGTTAAATTAAAAAACATACAATAAAATATTTTAATTACAAAGCATATTCAATCGTAATTGCAGAATATACAATTGGAAAAGGATATTACCTTATAGTCGAGTTGGTTTTAATTGGCTAACTTCATCATGTTACTCACATTAACAAGTTGTTGCCATGTTCTTCTAACTCTTTTGAATCTTTACTAATTTGTTGGAATTATTAGTTTTGTTTTATTATCCACTGCCCAACCAATCTTCACATCTTCTTAATTTTTTCAAGTGTTGCTTGGTCACATTCCTTCTATCATTCGTCTTCAAAAATTCTAGTTACTGCATTTTGTGCAACTCGATTTTTATTTTTTGACATTGGTATAGGTTTTCTTTCTTGTGGATTTGTATATTTGAATATGTTTTCTTTTTTTTATCAATATTTTTTAACTCGTGTTGAAAAATATAGTTACATATTTACGAAATATATCATTTGATATATTTTAAAAATGCGAATTTAACATATTTGTGAAATAAGACATTTGGCATATTTGTGAAATAAGGGATTTTAAACATTTCTGAAATAAGGTATTTACACATTTTATGAATTACAATATTACACACATTTGAAAAATACATCATATTCGCATTAACGAATTACAATATTTTGTGCAATTATGAAATATAATTTTATACATATTTTTGAAATTGAGTACTTTTCAGAATTACAAAATGCATTCTTTTGTCTAAATTAATACATTAAACCATTTTAAAGATTGTAAAAACAATGTTTGAAAAAATTTCAAATTACAACCTTTTTGAAATTGTGAAATATAACATTTTACAAACTGTGATATAATGTTATCTAGAATTTCAAAGTATGTAAAGAGAAACATATCTTTCAACTAGTTTATGTCACTTACTTTTTTTAGATTGTGAAGTTTGTGTTATTCATTTTCCACTTTTTTTGTATATTATTAACCACTTTATTTACATTAACCATCTTGTTTTCCATATTTTCACCTACATTTTTCACCTATTCAAATGCATTAGTCATCTCAGCATGTGGATAATTCAACCCATATTTATATTTTTCACATCATCATTTGCATTATTTTCCTCAACTTTTACATTTTACACCTCTTCATATGCATCATTCACCCCATCTTTTATATTTTCCACATCATCATATGCATGCTTTCCCTCAACTTTTATATTTTACACCTCTTCATGTGCATCATTCAACTTTTCATATGTTTAATTCAACTCTAGTAAATTTATAATTATCTCACCCTGAATATTAGTCATGACCTAATCTTGTATTGGTTTTCCCAGTACTTTACCTTCTATCTCTATACGTGGTTTTAGTTTTGGATATAAGACAATGCATTTTCTATATTTTTTCCATTTATTTGATGATAGATCCAAATTTTATTATCCAAGTATTTGAATTTTCTATAATATAAGTGTTAAAAATAAAATATAGTCCCTTATATATACCAACTCTCGCGTAACAATCCCTATTTTTTATATTTGTACCAAAATCATACATATGTTTCCACAATGTTATATTTTAATCCTTTGTGTTTACCTAATTTCATTAAATAGTCCATAATATTTTCTCGATGTCACAAAATAATCATTCATATTTCAAATTAGTTTTATTTTTAATTCTGATTAATTACACACGATGGGACCAAAATGGCAATATTATTGAAATATAAGGGATACTTTTAATACAAAAAAATAACATGAGAGATTGTTTCGTGATAGTTGGTATACATATGGGACTATATTTTCTTTTTAAAGAAATATAAACGAGTCAATAATTTTTTTGAGCTAAGTCCCAAGACATTAACGAATGTGTTTCTTGCGTATAAATTCATAAGGAAGATAAATAATTAGTAGTGATTTCATGTACCAAACATTAAGAAATCTACCAAATTAGTCAAATCATTTTAACAACTAATGAAGATAAACAATTTACAATGATGTATACACAAAATTTAGATGATTGGAACCAAAATTATATTTTATATGAAAGATGATATTTTGCAGGAAAACAAAAATGATGTTAAATTTTTACGAGTATGATATGCTCAAATTATAATCATGAACGAACATTCACACATGTGAGGAACGTTTAGATGGTGATATGTTTTACGATATAATATTGGATATATCTATTTATAGACTCATGAGAGACTATATGAAAAAAATGTAATATATAATGTTAATAAAAGTTATTTCCCACAAGATATTGTTGGCGAAGAATTGAGTTATATGCAACTACTCTTGGTAAAAAAGAACGACAAGTATGAACACTTAAAAGATCCATATTGTTGATGAGAATTTGATTAATTATTTCAAGTATATATTGATTTTTTAATACATCCATCTAGTTGGCTCATTACCGTCTGCTTTACGTGATAAAACATTTACTCCAGTAACAATAAAATTATTTGTTAATAGGATAAAACTTGAGGTTTTATATTATGCAATGTCCAAACTTCTTGTAAAATACAATAATAGCAAATATAACATCCCATGAATCATAACAAGATAATATAAAACATTTTTAAAGTGCTCAAATGATAATATTTATAAAAACCATAAAATTAAACATATTTATTCTATGATTATTTCATCCATAATAGACGATCCTGTGGGAATTTTTTTTATGACGAGATAATTTTTTATTTTAAATATTTTTCAAGAATTAATCTAGTCACACCAAATAAAGTTCATATTTTCACTAATTATGGACCATAGATATTTGAAAACAGACACCCGATGTCAATGTTTTAGAACCGGAATCACAATGCCGCATTCTAACATGGGCAATGTTACACTGGACCAAACCAACTTTGACCTTGAAGCCTTTATCTCATGACCTGACTATGAAAAATTTCGGAGTGATTGAGATAGCTCTTTGAGAACCCTCGAAGAGAGAATAAAGATGGAAGATGAGTTGGAGTTTACCCACATAAGAACGGTATTTTAAGGTCCACGAGCCAATACAATCAATAATAATTTTAAGAAGAGACCGATAATCCTTGTAGGATAGTTTGCATATAAGGATATGGACACCAGAATACTTTAATAAGAATGATTCATTATTATACCATTAATGTTATCAACTCTTGTCAATGGTAGGGTCCACCCTCTAAATAAAAAATTGACTTTTAGCGGTATTGACTTGGAGATCTTAGAGTTCAAATTTATTTAAGCCCTCTTTATTGAGATTAAGTGAGTTAAGATTACCATCCAAAAAATTATTTGATCATCAACAAAACAATTTTTAACTATTTTAAGCTTTTGATATATCCAGTACAATTTGAAATTCATATCGTTACTTTCATTCTTAAATATACTAGATAAGGCATACATTAAAAGTAAAAATACAATAAATTAGTCACCTTGCATAAGCCATTTATAACTTAGAAATTTCTAGAGAGTGAATATATACTGCATTCTTCAAGAGATCAATATCTCTACAAAGTTAATGGCTGCAAAGTTAATGGCTGCAAAGATCTATCCATCCATAATTGAGTAATTTGGGGACCCTATCATATGTATCGTTACCCATAATATTCCAAGAATAATTAGATAAACTCGAGTTATAGCCAGCATACCCTGAGGATTCGTTACTATCAATATTGCATAAGGCTTTTTGTATATCCTCAAATCTCACAATACGAATCATGAATGTCTTATCCGAAGAGTTAACTTTTGTAGAAATATAGGTAGAGACCGTTGAGAGTTTCAAATATTTAAGAAGATGACTGTTTCCCAGTATATTAGAAAAATAATTTATGAAAATATTCATAACCCCTGAAGTAAAGGTTATAGGTTTTTCTTATTATTAAATATTGAGATTATTTTATAAGTAAAATACGGGTTTTGATATTATTATAAAATAATTTTATATTTCGGTCCCCGAGTTCGAGCTATATCTCTCTTGATTTTTTCTTGAGAAATGATTAAATCGATTTTGCTAAGGAAGATAAAGAACGATGAAACCTTGGTTTCTTTTGGGACAAGTGAGAGGATTTGAAGGGTCATGAGCAAGGTGGTATTGAGATTGTATGAGGTCATTTTGGGTACTGGTTACTTGCTAACTAATATTCCCAATTATTGAAGTCGCAAGAGACATATTGAAGACGAGTGATTTTTGGAGACATGAGACTCATTTCCAGAGTCGAGATTGGAAGGTTTCAGCTGTTAGTAACAATTTCTTTGAAATTAGGGTAAAATTTACACATATTGAAGTATTTTAATGGTTTTTCAGTACGCAGTGATGGTTTCTAGATTTAGAGTGACAGTGGTGTGGTTGATGTACAAGGAAAGCCATAATGGGTGAATTGCATTAAAAAAGACTCGTCTCAATCATTTTTTATTAAGACATAGTACATTTCGGAAGATATATGGTTGGGAGGTTGATTTTAGTCCAATAAAACTTGAATCCATAAGAATAAAAGCCGATGAGTTTATATTGATAGTTACATGAGTTGAATTCTTCAATTATCGTATTCCAATGTTATTGATAATGTCGAAATCCTTAAAGGCGACCTAAGAAAATCTATGATCAAGTTTTACAATTGCTTGTAGATACGACCAAAGGGGAATACGACCATGAGCGTCGTTAAAAGCTTAGATGGCAGTATGGCGGAAGAAAAATGGAATATATATATATTTATATTTATGGGATGAATATGGAATATATATGGAAATGACACTATGATTCTATATAATCCAGATCCTACCCAATTGGTGGGAGGAATAGTTAGGGGCATAACTTCAAAAGGAAACTATAGACCTAATAATGGAAAACAACTTTGTGCAAAACGGACTCTAGGCACAACAAGGATCATAATTGATATGCTATTACTCATGATGAAATCAATGACATTTTTTTTGTCGTATTGGATCATTTAACCCACAAACATTTCAAAAAACAATAAATATTAATTAAAAAACGTACATATGGCTAAGCCAATGGACTAATGGAGAGATAAATTTTGTCGGTTAAAACATTATTGGTTGTCATTCGTATAATCTCAGGTAGATGGAGAATCAAATCTATTATCGATTATTATCAAAACAAAAGGATTTGGTTTATTAATGGATGACAAAAAATACAAAATGCAGTCAAAAGAGATAAGATGAAAAATTAAAAATTGAGAATATCACTCATAGCTTTTATAGCCTTTAAAACATGAAAATTTAGTATAAAGTCTTAAATGTTTTAAGACCAAAGTTTTTGAATGTGGTAACTTATTTGGATTATTGTTTGTAAATATTGAAAATCTCTAAAAATACCAATTCACGTAGTAGTTTTGACCATTTTTTAAATAATTCTCGTAACACAATCCTAATCCTAGTCCAAAAAAACAAGAGAAACCACTAGATACAGCTTCAGACTTGCGCACCGGAAACACAAAATTGGAACCGAGTACTCAACTGATTTTTTTTAATTTACGAGATTAAATTAGGAAATAGTTTATCCACTATCTCGTTTTCTTTCATTTAGTCCCTCAATTTCAAAATCAACATTGAGGGTCCCTGGATTTGACAAAATCTACAAATTTAGTCATTTATTTACAAAATTTATAATTTAGTCCATCAATTCAAGAAAAAAAATCCTTCAACATAGACTAAATTTATAGATTTTGTCATGTCAAAGAACTAAATTTATTAATTTTATAAATTAGAGACTAAATTTATAGAGTTTTCCAAGTCAAAGAATCATCATGATTTTGAGGTCGATTAACTAAACGAAAGAAAATGAAATAGCCGGAAAAAACTTCCCGATTTAAGCCTTTATTTATCTGCCCCTACTGCCAGTGTTTATATTCATTTTTATATCTCCCTCTCTTGTATAGGTTTTAATTTTCTTTGCAAATGGTTGGATGATATATGTAACTCCATCACTCTCTCAAGTAACTATAAATGTTATAGTTAAATAGCTATACTAGTGAAGCAAAACCAAAACATAGGACAAAAACCATAAATAATTTTGATTTGCCAAAATTGTAAGGCCATCTCTAATCGTAGGTCTTTCCGGAGACTTGGTCCAACCCCAAAGACCTTAATTTATTTACAGATTTTCCGCACAGCTTCTAACCGTTACTTTACTATTCCAGACACTTTTAATATAAAAATTCAATTCAAACAATTCCACTATCTTTTAACTATTTATCTCACTCTCTTTATTTCTTACTCTATCTCACTCTCTCAATATTCACGTTATCATCATATATTTACTAAATCTATAATAAATAATTTAACATATATTATTAATTATTAATTAATATTAATATTTTTTGTATTTTTTACAAGATTATATATTTTAAATTTATGTTAGAAATTTATTTGTTTACGATCCAATTATATCTTTGTAGAATTGTTCGTGTAGATGATAAACAAATCAATAACATTGTTTATTTTGATTATTTTAAGTTTGTAATGCATCTATAACTTTTAAATATAATTTTATGAGTTATTATATTAGTCCATTTACGATCTATAAAAAAACTTACAAAGATAAGCAAACGTCGTCTTATTCCTAAATTCTAAAATTTTAAACCTTTCAAATTACAATGGTATGATACCAATCGCGCTACATATCGAATTTTATTTAACGACAGAACGGATTATGGAGCAAGTTGAAGTTCCGGTTTCAATAATTTCCCTATATAATTTATCGTAATTGTTTCTTTGTTTTATGTGTTTTCATGCATTTTTATTTATTTTAAATGTATTTTTTTAAAGAGAAAGTACCCATAAATACCTAATCAAGTATGTAATACCAAAGTGGTACCCACTTTTAGACTAGTTTCATAAAATACCTAGAATAATAATTTGGACAAAAATACCCTCTATGATATAAAAGGGGGAAATTTGGTTGGAACCCACTTCTTTCATCTCATAAGCCTGAATTTTGGGTTCTAATTCTCTCCATTTTCACTTTTCTAATTTTGAAGAGAGAGAAACACGAAACCCGAGAGTGAACCAAAAAAACCCCTTCAACACAACCGTGAACTAACCTTTCTGGCGACGATATCACTTTCCGACTACGATCATCGGTGAGAAGATGATGTTGCCAGCATCGTCTACATTCTAATATACTTTCGGACGGTGTTTTACTCTCAGAGGTTAGTTTTCTTCTCTGGTGGTGTTTTCTTGGTCGGACGACACACTGTAATGTCGGTAACTACTGTTTCGAGTGTTATTTTGGTTTCGACCTCATTCTTATTTTCTCCGTTCCTTCTCTCATTTAGATCTACGTGATCGAAGAAGCCACCTTCATTTTTTCATCAACTCGAGATCCATCTACAATGAGTAAGACACACCTCTATAATTTGTTCGTCATTTTTGTTGTTCTAATCCTTTTTCATGATATCGATTTTTATTGATATGTGTTTGATGGATTTTAGCTACTGCAAACTCGTTTAACACCATACTCAAATCTCTTGAGAAGCATGGTGGTGGTGAGTTTGGCAAGTACTACAGCTTGCATGCTCTCAATGATCCCAAATCGGTTAGTCTATATATTTTCCTACTATTTGCCTGTTTGTTTCTTGAGAAAATCTCATGGTATGGTGTAGATGAATTTTAATCTTCGGATAAGAGTGCTTGGTCGGATCGTGAGAATATATTGATCCCGCTTCGATCAATTTATTTTGTTACTTTGATATATTAAACATTTTTAGATTGTAATACTTTACGCAAGTCCAGTGAGATAGAGCTTGTAGTGGCAGAAGATCTATGTTATTAATTACATTTATATTTCACAGCTTTTAGGTTTAATTGTAAACGGTTGGTTCCTTGTCTACAGATAAACTTCCTCACTCGATTAGGATACTCCTCGAGTCTGTTATTCGAAACTATGATGAGTTTCAAGTTAAGAGTAATGACATTGAGAAAATCCTCGATTGGCAAAATACCTCTCTAAAACAAGTGGAGATTCATTTCAAGCCGGCTAAAGTGCTTCTCCAGGTATGACTATGTCTGATTAATTAAGTAAGGGTTTCATGTATAGTTATTTATTTAGGTTGGATATCAATTTCTGACTTGGTAAATCTTTGGATCGTAATATTAGTTTATATCTGCTTCCAGGATTTTACTAGTGTTCCTGCAGTTGTTGATTTTGCTTGCATACGAGATGCTATGAACAAGCTTGGTTGTGATTCTAATAAGATTAATCCATTGATAAGCTTGGTGGTGATTATAATAAGATTGAAATGACTAGAAATTGCGATATGTGTACGCAGACATGACTGCAACGGGGGTATTCTACAGGTCGAGCTTAGTCAGTATAATCAACCTTCTAAGACAAAATATAATAACAGTAGAACGCATGGAAGCTGTTCGGGACACCCCTTTCTATACTTTCCTCAAAACATCGTTCGATGTAAGGAACGAGGATATCCTTCTAAAAGGAGAGCCGAAATATTTAAGCATTTTCTCAATGATTCAAACACGAATAGACGATGGTAGTTATATTTTATTTTGAAATAGTTTTATTTGGGATAACTGTATAATTGTGTAATTCATTTTAAATTGAATGTTGTGTGTACGGATATTTTTTAGACGTTAGTGTTGGGACAATAATTCATTATTGTCATTTTCAAATCATCTAGCAATGTCAGATTACGTGTATCTAGCAATATATTTTTTATGTATATAGTAATGTCATAATTGAATATCTAGCAATTTCGTAAGAATGTGTCTAGAAATGTCATATAACTCGTATCTAGCAATGTCATAACATCGTATATAGTAATGTCATATAACTCGTATATAGCTATGTCATATAACTCGTATATAGAAATGTCATAATTGAATATCTAGCAATGTGGTAAGAACGTGTCTAGCAATGTCATATAACTCGTATCTAGCAATGTCATAACGTCGTATATATCAATGTCATATAACTCGTATATAACAATGTCATATAACTCGTATATAAAAATATATTAATAAAGTATCTAGCAATGTCAGATAACTCGTATCTAGCAATGTCAGATAACTCGTATCTAGCAATGTCATAACGTCGTATATAACAATTCCATAACTTCGTATCTAGCAATTTCATATAACTCGTATATAGAAATGTCATATAACTCATAGCTAGCAATGTCTTCAGGGTACCAAGTACTAATATGTTTGGTGATTAGGTAAATATGGTGTCATTTCCAGATACTAATAGGTATTATTAATGTATCAAGCAAGATCGTGCCATTGCTAGTGTATGCAAACATTTAACGATTACTAGGTATCTAGCAATGTCATAATTGAATATCTAGCAATATGGTAATAAAGCATCTAGCAATGTCATTTAACTTGTATCTAGAAATGTCATAACTAGTATCTAGCAATTTGATTTAACTTGTATATAGCAATGTCATAACTAGTTTCCAGCAATGTTATATAACTTGTATCTAGAAATGTCATATAAATCGTATCTAGCAATGTCATAACGTCGTATAGTAATGTTATTTTTCCTGGACCAGATTTTTGGTAAATCGCACCAACTATATTAATGCAATACTAGATATATTTATTGGCAGACGAGTACATTAAATGAGGACGAAATGACTGTTACCTATATCCTACAGTAATTAAACAAAGGTTTTTAACTCGTATCTAGCAATGTCATCAGGGTACCAAGTGCTAATATGTTTGGTAATTAGGTAAATATGGTGTCATTTCCAGATACTAATACGTATTATGAATGTATCAAGCAAGATCATGTAATTGCTAATGTATGCAAACATTTAACGGTTACTAGGTATCCAGAAATTTCATAATTGAATATCTAGCAATATGGTAATAAAGCATCTAGCAATGCCATTTAACTTGTATCTAGCAATGTCATAACTAGTATTTAACAATGTCATGTAACTTGTATCTAACAATGTCATAACTAGTATCTAGCAATGTCATATAACTTGTATCTAGAAATATCATATAAATCATATCTAGTAATTTCATAACGTCGTATCTAGTAATGTTATTTTTCCTGGACTAGATTTTTGGTAAATCACGCCAACTATATTAATGCAATACTAGATAGATTTATTGGCAGACGAGTACACTAAATGAGGATAAAATGATTGTTACCTATATTCGTTAGTAATTAAACAAAGGTTATTTAACTCGTATCTATCAATGTCATCAGGGTACCAAGTGCTAATATGTTTGGTAATTAGGTAAATAGTGTGTCATTTCCAGATACTGATATGTATTATTAATGTATCACGCAAGATCCTGTCATTGCTAGTGTATGCAAACATTTAACGGTTACTAGGTATCCAGCAATGTCATAATTGAATATCTAGCAATTTGGTAATAAAGCATCTAACAATGTCATTTAACTTGTATCTAGCAATGTCATAACTAGTATCTAGCAATGTCATGTAGCTTGTATCTAACAATGTCATAACTAGTATCTAACAATGTCATATAATTTGTATCTATCAATGTCATATAACTCGTATCTAGTAATGTCATAACGTTGTATCTAACAATGTCATTTTTCTTGGACCAGATTTTTGGTAAATCGCGCCAACTATATTAATGCAATGCTAGATAGATTTATTGGCAGACGAGTACATTAAATAAGGACGAAATGATTGTTACCTATATCCGTCAGTAGTTAAACAAATGTTATTTATCTTATTGGTTAACTTATTAGTTGCTGAGACAAAGGTAGATATTGAATCATTACAAATCCAACCATATAAGAAAGACGATGATGAGGAAGATGAAGATTCAGACTGATGTTATTGGAGTTCATGGAACATGTTATTTGATTTAGTATGTTTTTTTTGTTTTATTGGCAAAAATGGACCAACCCTCTGAGATATTCTATTTTTTGGGAGGGTTGTTGTACTTGGAAGTTGTAAAGCCATTATCTAATATTTTAATCTATTTTAGTATTATGTTGTTAGTTGTTTTTGGTGTTCAATGGATGTTTACTATAGCAATGCCTTTATTTACAGTATCAATAAAGATTAGAGAGTCAATAGTTCTAGGAACCAGTTGTAAAGGCAGTTATTAAACACAATGGAAATGTAAGAAGTGAGATTAGTGTATCTAGCAAACTCATATCAATGTATCTAGCAATGTGATATTTGAATTACAATCGCAGTAACAAATATCATATCTAGCAATGTCGTATTTGTGTGGTTAGCAATGTTATACTAGTGTGTCTAGCAATGTTGTATTAATATGTCTAGCAATGTTGTATTAGTGTGTCTAGCAATGTCTTCTGAGTGCATCTAGAAATCCAATAAAATGTTTCTAGCAATCTCATTAAACTGTATCTAGAAATGTCTAAATACAAGCCGCAAATTGCATCATCTACACAGCAATCGCATCATGTTCGCTAAATCTTCAGATGCTTGTAAAATGTCTTCTAAAAAAGATACTATATTTTAAGTGTATATTAAAAATATTCAAAACCCTATCTATGCCATTTAAGAGAGCTAAGAATTAAATGATAGAAAAACTACCTCAAAAGGAGCAAGATCGGTCTCTTCGCCAGAGTTGAAGAGTGAGATGCTCATCAGCAAGCTAACAATGGGACCAACAGTGCAGTAACCAGGCAACAATCCCAATATATAGCTATAACAATTTGACCGCAGATGAAACCTCTGAAGTCCAGAACTATATTTAATAAGCCAAATTCGATAAATACAAAGACCCAATAGAAGCAAATGAGAAATGGATATCACTAGGGAGTCGATTACGCAGGGCGTACATGCACCAAAAATACCGCTCTCTGCTTTTGCCCAAACTCCATTAGACCCTGGCTGAAAGTACCAAACTAGTGGATCAAATCCCATTTCAAATTCTATCCAACCTTTTTTATAAATGAAAATTTGAATGCTATCAGGAATCTGCAACAAATCCAATCAAAGGATATTAAACGAACATCGAATCAAAATCAGTAAGAAAGGTCTATAAAATATACGTCTCTGCCCAACTTTACCCTAATAAACTATTGAATCGTTTGACAGATAGAAAACAAGAATAAAATAGAATGGAAAAAGAGAGAGGGAAAGAGACGGGAGGTTAACGGTGGTTTAGGGTGGTCGCCGAGATGACGGTAGGTTGACGGTGGTTTAGGGAGGTACACGATGGTTTAGGTTGATGGTAGAAATTTTTCAAAAATACAGGTGTTTTGGGAGGGTTAAGAGAGAGTGGAGGCTGGTTCAAAATTCAAAATTGTTGATTGGGTGAAAATACACATTAATTCTCAAAGTAAGGCTTATATACTAGGTTACGGGTAGTTATGGTATTAAAAAATAAGTCTTGAAAGGGAATTGTTTTATTGAGATGAGTATTAAGTGAGCATTAACCCATTTTTGGGTATTAAATACTAATATGTTTGGCTACATGTCATTTCCTTTTTTAAATTTTCCTTTTTTAAAATATAAGTTTTTAATTTTTGAAAATTTATTTTCGAAAAATAATATTTATGTATTTATTTACGACAATCTATGAATTAAGTTTTTATTATAAATAACTACAATTGATATTATCTATAAATAAATTAAATACACTATAAATTGAACTAAATTTATAAATTAAATTCAAATCTTTATTAAAAATAAAATTTTGTATTATAATTAAAATATTTATATTATAATCAAATTTATATTTATATAGTATTAATTATGCTATAGTATTAATTGTTAGTACATTTATAATTTTATAATATTAATTATATATAGCATTTACGTTAAATCATTTCCCTTACCCTCCTTCTACGAGTGAAAGTGGCTTCCTTTTTCTTCCACTTTTTTTCATCCAGTTTCTCTCTCTTTTGGTCCCGATCTTGCGTTCTCTAAAACCATAAATCGAACCTGAATAGTAAATCCATCTCCTGTTTTAGAGACCGACATCTAAGGTTAGAAACCAGAAGATACCTCATTCTTTTGTAGTAGCCTCTATGACTGCCTAAATAGAAATAGGGTAATGCTAGCACCCGTTAAGAAGCATTAACTCGGTATATTTTTTAAATTTCGATGTATTTTTTGGTACCTAGTAAAATCTAATTCTCAAAATCTTGGAAGATGGGCTCCAAGAACCAAGAAACAGGTTTCTTGGTTTCAAGGCCTTAACCCAAACCAGAGGCCCTATTCTACATAACCCTAGATCCCATTTCTATCGATGCAGTCCACAGTCTCTGCTCTTCCTCTCGAAGAGCCACAAAACCCTAGATCCTCTCACCTCTTATACAATCAAAAATATTTCCCTAACCTCTCTCCAGATCGAAATCGTTCGATCGATGTCTTGCAACATCGTGTTGCTCAAGACCAAATATTCGAAAATCCAATTTTCGAAGATGAACAAACAACTCAAATGACATCTGAAGAAGATTTAAAGAACAGAAGCAAGACTCAAGACCTACATATGCGGATATGCTGAAAGGATAGATTCAGAAGCAAATGTGAGAAGCAATCAAGGATTTGTACATGCAAGAGTCACAAGCGGAGTCGAGGAGGACTACACTTTCGTCAAATTTGACGAATCAGATAAGCCTAAACTCTCATCTCTAGTTAAATTTACTTTAATTGCAAAATTTTCATATAGATCGCCTTCTGTTATAGATTTTAGGGTTTTCTTGGAAACATTTAGATTCATAGGGAAATTCAGCACGTATAAATGGGACTATAGACACATCTTTGTGTAATTTGATAATATTAACGATGTTAAAACTTTTTGGAAACGAATAGTTAGTCCTTTAGAATCCTTAGGTGGACCACTGATTTTAACCCCAAACGGGAGTCCCCTTTGACTCCCGTTTGAATCTCTTTCCCAAAAATCCCAGAAATAATGTATAACCCAGTTACAATCGAACATATTGCAAAGGCAATTGGATTGCCTTTGGCAATATGGATACCCAACAAAAATCGTGCAAGTTACAACCTCTGTAAAGCCTGGACAGTAGTAGATACCTCAAGTCTCCTTCCCCAAAGACTTTGGATAAGCTTTAGAGATCGAGATGGATACTGGCAAGATGTCATTTATAATGACAAACCTGCATACTGTAAAAACTATAGATATTTAGGACACAGAGAAAATTCATGTAAAATAGAGGAATAGAAATCTAAAAATAAAAAAAAAATCAAGAGAAAATGATAAAAAACATAAAGAGAAATAGATTCTCAAAATTAAATCTGTGGTAGTATCTAGTGAACAAGAAGCAAATGAACATGTAGAGAATAATCAGAAAGATCATACTGAGGATGATGGAAAAAACACTGTAAATTCTTTATCTAAAAGGCTAAACTCAGAAGAAAATTGCTTGGTTTTTAATCAAAATACAAATCCTCCTGATATTAATGATAGTGATGTAATTGAGGCTATACAATTTATAAACTTAAGTAACACTTTCAACATATTGAATGAGGATAACCTTTCTGATAAAGAATTTTGTGATATTTCTTGTGTTAGACAAAACTTAAGCTTACCAAACTCTCCAATAGCTAAACATAAAGACATGCTAGATCAGATAGGTCATAAAAAAAACAAGGATTAAAGGTCTAAAGAGTAATCTAATTAACAAACCATTAACTTTTAAAGGATCTGTAAGATCCTCAAAAAACATTAAAATGACAGTTTCTTTTTTAAATTGGAATGTCAGAGGTGTTGGCAATCTTAACACTATTAGAAGAATAAAATATATAACTAAAAAGTTCTCAATAGATCTGATAGTTCTTCAAGAACCTATGATTTCTATTGAATAATTTGAAAAAACTTCTAAAAACTAGGTTTTGATTAATACTTTGGCAATACTAATAATAAATTTTGGCTGTTTTGGAGAAACTCTTACAAAATTAACATAGTTTTAGAATCTGAGCAATTAGTTCATGCTGTGGTAAACCATTCTAACTCTCTGAAAGATTTTCTGGTTAGCATAGTATATGCAAAATGTAATGGACTTCAAAGAATGACCATGTGGAATCAATTGAGATACTTGTCCAATAATAATAGTAATGACCCCTTGCTAGTGGTTGGAGATTTTAACACCATCTCCAATGCTAGTGAACAACTTAATTGTGTTACACACTGTGTATGAATTCAATGGAAGACTTTAATAACATGATACTAGACTCTAAACTTGAGGATCCATGATTCTCGGGTTCAAATTTTACTTGGACAAATAACCATAAATGGAAAAGACTAGACCGGGCATTACATAATGATAGATGGAGATAATACTTTGATGTAACTAGGGTGAGGCATCTGACCAGAACAGGGTCAGATCACTCACCCTTAATAATTTCAGCATCATCAGTGTCAACTGAACATAAGTCACCTTTTAGGTTTCAAAATATGTGGTTAAGTCACCCAAACTTCTTACTAACAGTTGAAAGTAATTGGAATACACCATTATATACATCACCTCATACCAATTCTTTCATTCATTATTCTGGTTTAAGCTTTAAAGATTAAAAAATCATTTAAAAACTTGGAATAAAGACATATTTGGTAATATTTTTTACTGTATTGAGAAAACTGAAGAGGAAATTAGTAGACTAGAAATGATATTAGAGTTTTCTTACTTCATAGAAAACAATAGAAAATTATCTGAGTTAAAGTCTAGACAATTGGTTCCATTGGCCAGGGAAGAAACATACTGGCAATAAAAGAGTGCCTCCAAATGGTTAAAAGATGGAGATAGAAACACTAAAAAATTTCATAACTTTGTTAAAAATAAAAGATGTAGAAATAGGATAGATGAGATCATCGACAAAAATAACATTATAGATGATCAAAAACAGATAGGTGAATCAGCTGTAAACTATTTTCAAGAACTACTAAATACCAAAACTGATGATCCTATCCCTGATTTCCCACTTGACATTATACCACAATTAGTCACTAACCTAGACAATACATCGCTGTTAGCTGAGCCAACAATAGAAGAGACACATAGAGTAATTAAAAGCCTCAATAGTTGTAGTGTATATGGATTTTATGGTTTCAACTCTAGATTCTATATTGAATGTTGGCCCATAATTAAAGAATACCTAGTTAATGTTATCTATGACTATTTTAACAAAGTTAACTTTCCAAAAGGAATGTTTGCTACTTCCATATTCTTAATTCCAAAGAAAAATCCTGCTAAAACCTGGTCTGACTTCAGACCAATCAGTCTGTGCTCTGTTTTTAATAGAATCATATCAAAACTTATAAATAACAGAGTTTCTAATATTTCCCAATCTAATCTCTAAAGAACAAGGGGCATATGTCCCTAATCGAACTATACATGAAAACGTCATGATCACACAAGAGTTAGTTCATGATATAAATAAAAAACAGAGGGGTAGTAATATTATAATTAACTTGGATATGAAAAAAGCTTTTGACAAACTGAACTTTAACTTCATTTACCAAGTAATGAAATCTTTTGGTTTTAATAATCAAGTAATCAATTTAGTTTATAAAAAGCATAGAACATATCCAATACTCTGTGATTATCAATGGTATAGCATATGGATACTTTAAATCTTCAAATGGTATTAGGCAGGAGGATCCTCTATCCCCCTACCTCTTTATATTAGCTGAGGAATATCTAATTAGATGAGTGAACAAGAGTATAGCATTAGATCCCAAACTAATCTTTAAAACCAGAAGCTCTATAACTATAAATTCCCTAGCCTTCGCAGATGATGTACTATTATTTTTAAATGGATCAGTCACGAACCTAAAAAAGATAAGCAATTTTATGAAAACTTATCAAATTTTATCTGGCCAGCAAATAAATTTACAGAAAACTACCTTTGTTGCTCCATCAACCTTGACCAGACAAAGAATTGGAACTTTTGAACTTCTACTTGGTTTTAATCATAGTATATTACCCTTTAAACATCTAGGAATTCCAATATTTCTAAAGAATAAAAATTTATACTATGATGAAATCATTAACAAGATCAGAAATAGTATAGAGCATTGGAACTCTACGTCTTTATCCTTTGGAGGCAGACTGATTTTGATCAAATCAGTCATGTTAGCTTACCCATTATAGTATATGCAGTGTATCATAATACCTAAATCTATCATTAATAGAATCAATAAACTCCTTAATAAGTTTTTATGGGGTCACACTGAAAACAATAAAAACATTATATGGACAAACTGGTCTAGTTTGTGGAAACCTTTTAGTGAGAATGGCTTAAATCTTATAGACCTTTCTACAGTTCAAGAAGCTTTGTCTTACAAATTGTGGTTCAATTTTAGGCCTAATAAAAATTGATGGGTAAACTTACTAAACAATATATATTGCACTAAACTACATCCACTACAAGTCATACCTAAGCAATCAAATTCTAGAATATGGAAAAGGATGATAAAAGTTAGAACTAAAGCAGAAGAAAATATATTCTTGGAAATTGGGAAAGGTAATGTAGATTTTTTCTTAGACAAATGGTTTGAAAGTAATGCAATAATTCAATTAACTCCAAATATATCAAACACTTGGTACACAAAAACTAAAGTGAATGAATACTGGACTAATTACTCTTGGAACATGTTAAAACTAAAGAATGATGTCATTTCTGATTCAGTTATTAACAAGATAGTTAATATTAAAATTAACCAAAATAATGATGACTTTATCATCTGGAAACAATCTCCATATAGCAAATTCAATCTAAAACTTACTGTTGATAGCATAAGGATCAAATATGTTCAATCTTTCTTTAAAAGTCTAATCTGGAACAATCTTACACCAACAAAGTTCTCTATAACAATATGGAGAGTTATAAACAACCTTATTTCGGTAGACACTAACATACAACATAGAGGAATTAGTCTAGTTTCAAAGTGCCAATTCTGTTCAGAATGTGAATCACTAAACCATTTATTTGTCTCTTGTCCCATTGTATGGAATGGTTGGTCCTATTTCTCAAATATCTTTAAAATTGTAGTTGAAAAACATACGACAATAAACCATATCATTAATAAATGGTTCTCCTCTACACAGTCTAGGATACACATTAGAACAATAATACCATCTTTGATAGTCTGGTCAACTTGGATAGCTAGGAACAAAATGAAACATGAGGGAAGAATTAGTTCTGACATATCAATAATAAACCAAGTCAAGTATATTTTATTTACTTTAGACAGATCATCCTTAATAAAAAACAAACATTGGAGAAATGATCTTCAAATAGCTAAGGAACTAGACTGCTTTAACCATATCCCTGATAGCAAATCATGTCTATACATTAAATGACACCCTCTTTCTATTAATAGGCTTAAGCTCAACTGTGATGGCTCCTCAATGTACAATGGGGAGTCTAGCAGTGGCTTCATCTTAAGAAACTCTAGTGGTGATTTAATAGAAGGACAAAGTATTCTAATTGCTAAAAACTCACCCTTAGTTGCTGAATCATTAGCTTTGTTACATGGACTAAGACACTGTCAAAAGAATAAATTGACAGAGATTGATATTGAGATTGACTCTCTACAATTATTCAACATGTTAGCATACAATAAGTACCTATGGTTTCTATCTAAATTATTAACATGTTGCAGAAAGTTGATAACTTCAAAGATGATTTTAAAACATATTTTTAGAGAAGAAAATGGTGTTGCAGATTGGATTGTCAAGTTTGCTTTGGAACAGAAGCATGATTGTTCATTCAATGGAATGAACTGTCCTAGCCCACTCAATGCTATTCTTTTGCTAGAAAGCTTGAATTTGGGCTACTTTAGACTCTTAGACTAACATACTAATCTCTTTCACGCAGGTATCAACCTGAGCAATAAAATTGATTTCTTTTTTGCATACAAAACAGAAAGACTCAGACATGGATCTATAGATTACCAAGGAATCAAGAAGTAGCAGAATGAAGATTTAGGACTTGGAGCACTGAAGTTCATACCAAGTGTAACAAGTGAAACAAGGTCAAGACATCACTCAAACAAAGATAGAGAATAAACAAGGTGAAGAAGCACTGAAGCGCTACAAGGAAAGTAGTCAAAAGATTGGGTTACTAATCAGAGCAACAAACTTTGGACCACTATCCAAGTCAAAACTTTATAAAATACAATTCATAATTGTATCGAAACATGCTACAAACCATGCTTGTAATATTTTCACCATATAAATGAAAGCAAGCTATTTTGAGTTAAAAGAAAATAGTAAAAGCTAATTCCTATAGTTTGTTAAGAGAATGAAATAACCTTCTGTTACTAAATAAGATACTAAGTTTTAATATAATTAGTAATAAATAAGATATCTTATAGTGATTTATTTAATATTATAATCACTATATTTTTTATTTAATTTAATTATTATATTTAGTGTGATTGATTTATTAGTTTTCAATTATTGTATACTTCGTTAGAAATAAAAATGGTTAGAATTAAAGCTAATCTAATTTATTTTGTTAATTTACTTTATAATATTATAGAATGAATATATTAGTCAAAATAAATTAAAAAATTATTCTTTGAGCTATATTATAGAAAAGAAAGAATATATTATAGTATTTGAGCTAATTTTATGTTCTAAAATAAATTTAAAATTAATTATACATTAGCTATTTTACATTTAAATATAAAATAATTTGAAAACAATTTAAAAAAACTTATTTAACACTGAAACAGTAAAATTGTAGATTAATTAACCGATCCTTTGACCAAACTCAGTATCTTAACCCAGCCACAAAGTTTCAACAGGTTCACAAGTAGAACAAAACCCAGATTGTATGAATTTAAAATTTGATTTAGTGTAACATTATTCTGATAATTAGGGGGTTGCTACATGTCCAAAAGACGAAAAAAGAAAAAGAAAAGACACCTCATTCTTTTGCAGAAGCTTCAGTTACAAAGGACAAAATTTGTATCTTCATGAGAAAGATAACGACTTTAACATGCGACTCTGACTCAAAGCCCAAAGGAATAGACAAGTGTTTAATTCCGAATTAAAAGTTTGCAATCTAGAATAATAAATATTATTTAACATTTTATTCAGCTTGGTTTCTCTTTACAAGTTATAAACAAAATAATTGATACCCAGTCACTAGATGGGATCGCTAACTAAACAAGTTACTTGTGTGGCTACTAATCTTAGCCATCCAGAAAAAAAAGCACTGCCTTAAGCCTTAAAAATGGAATATCTTGTGTCAAGCTCATTATCAATCACTCTAAATCATCAACTTTAATTTCATACTGTTGGCGAGATGCGCAGACTTTTACTACAACCATACCCTTTTCCCATTCATTTTTACCAACCAATACTAGCTTGGTTACGTTTAGTCGATCTGCACGTTTGAAAACCCTGTAAGACCAAACACAGTTTAGAAATTTATTACTGGTCTACGAAACTATGTCTTCAGTCTAGCAATGAAGATCAAATATGTTACCATTTAAGCGGTTTCGTCTCCAAAATTAAGTCGACGCTTTGGCCTTTTCCGCGGAGGATGGTTGCAACCGTAGAAGCTGCTCCTTGAAGGTCTTGGTCTAGAGCACATACAATGTTGTCCACTTGGAGGCTGAGTTCTGGTAGGAGGCCCTTCTCCTTAAGCAACTGTGACACAGGGTTAAATGCGAAAACATAAAATTAGTCAAGCCACAATAGGAAACAGAGCAAATGATTAAGAGAACAATAAAATTAATTTTAATATAGTGCCAAGATGTTTAAATTTACACCAAAGTTTTTTACGTTTCATATCAACTTTTTTTTTTAAAAACAGCAAGAGAGAACTTCAACAAAATGTAAAAGGAAGAAGGATTTGAAATCTAAGCTAAGAGCGCTGTAAATTAATATTACAAAAGTCAAGGAATGATTTCATAAAGTGCGCAACATCAGCATTGACCATGATAGTATCATAGGCTAGGAATTAAAGATACAAAATTGAGCTTTAACACACTGCCTATTAAATTTGCAAAATCGTATGCATTCTAAGAATTTGTGCTGATTTTTCACTAGTTAACTTATCAGTTGGCTAATAAATGGAATTCGTAATGGAATAGATAGTTATGAAGTCTTATATTATTTTGTCTAATGTTTAAGTCGGCTAGAACATCAATAACACTTGGGACTTACTTCGACTATTACAGCATCACCAAACCCAAAACCACATGCTGGCATGTCATCGCCTCCATAAGTAGAAAGTAATCGGTCATACCGCCCACCACCACAAATGGCTCTCAGCTTTCCTTCTCGATCAAAACCCTGCAATTGATAAGTTTTAGTTATTATTACAAACTGAACAGCATGAAACAGCAACATTTTTCTGTCAAGGTAAATTTCCTTTTCTAATCAAGCTCCGAGAATTATGTTTAATTTAGCGTTAACCTTATTTCCAGCCTATAATACTTTACATGGAACAATTAGTAAGTGAAGGAAAGAGTACTGATGCACATTCTTATTATAAGATACATAACACGATAAAACAAAAACAAAAACATTCATGTGTCTGACCTCGAACACAATGCCAGTATAGTAGGCAAGGCCACGCACAACAGATGCATCAAACTGAATCCAATCCGAATAACCAAATTTTTCAGCAAGTGAAAATAGTAGTTTAAGATCCGCAATGGCTTCCCCTGCACCTCCGAGTACCTCTGCAGTACAAAATTTAGGCATACATAATTTAAATGTTGACTGATATCCATAATAGTTTATATGTTGTGAACTTTCGATTCTTGAATTATTCTGGAAAAACTTAATTTGGCCTAACCTTCCAGCTTTTCAACTGACTTGATAGAGAGTACTTGCAATAGTTCGTCAATAGCCTCTTTTGATATTCCAGTACACGTGAGTTCTTTTTTTATTTCATCAAGTGGGATCTTCTCAATCTATATATGTAAAGGGAATTATGAGCTATATGGAGCTGGCGTAGTGCTCTTATCAAGTTTACACTAGAACCGATCAAAGATTATACTGTATGCAATCAGCAATACTTAGCAGGGCAAAAAACAAAGCAACTCCAAAGTATACTTGAGCAGTTTTGAGTGACTAACCTTGTCTATAATGATGCAAACTTTTCCAAACACGTTTTCGGATACACCATACCTCTTCAACAATTCTTGCAATACCTGTTAAAGATAGGAACATCTGAAATATCAGTAAGGTATGCAACACAAACCTGAAGCAGTGGGGAAGTCAGAGCATCCAAATTTTGCTTATTTTAACACTACAGACCCTTAGCTATGAAAGTATACAATGGAATAAACATTTGCACCTTTCTGCTTGAAACCTTAAACCCTACATCCGAGGCTGTTATACCAATCCGCTTGAAGAAAGTAACAATTGAAGAAATAAGTTCAGCTTCAGCCTACAGTTGGATAGTTATATATTTAGCTTGACACCACTGGCACCAGTAATTTAACAAAAGTAATATAAAGTACAACATTTTAAGCCAGTATAAAAAGGAAAGCAAAAGTTGAATGACTGCATGGGTGTGCAAATAGGGTGAAAATATAGTTGAGTAGATACAGAGACTATCAACTAGATAAAACTAAAAAATGGACGTCCCTATACTGCAGCTGGTATATTCAACTAACTAGAATTTTGACTGGAATCAGTGAGACAGGGAACGTGAGAGCCATACATAGTCTTATAAGCAAAGGAAAACAGTCTCAAGCAATCATAAATTAGAAAGTATGTCAAGTTGGAATCACATACTGTAACTTCAGGTACACCGATAATATCCATATTCCACTGATAGTGTTCCCGACGACGTCCCCTCGTCATTCTCTCGTAACGCCAGCACTGTCCAATGGAAAACCATTTTAATGGCAGAGAAACAGATTTTCTGGACCAAAAAAAACATAAAGATAAAATTCTGGCATCCGTACACAAAGCATGGATTATCAAAGTGCAAGTGAGACTCAGGATTTTCAATACCCTTTCTGTATCACCAGTCTTGCTAGAGATGGTGTGAGCTCAGGCCTCAAAGCAACGCGTCGGTTCCCTCGATCCTCGAAACAATATAACTGGTGAAGAAAATTGCAAGATATTATAGACTATAGAGTAAATCACCTAGATACATATGTTCGCAGTTTTCTCATTCTATAATTGTCAAGATATAATAAGGATGTTGAACATGACCACCTATCAATAAATCTCCAATCAAATTAGTCACTCTAACTATCTAACCTAACCAGTACAGCTTTAATCAACGAGAAAACGAACTACAAGCACAACTTGTCAAAGTAACTTTTTAGAACTTTCCCCTAAACGAATGAATTCATAACAAGCACCAAAACTTATCAAGTCTTTAAATAACGTGTGCTCCAAACTAAGATTCAGAAAACCAAATGTACTCATTAGTATGCTGCATCGAGAACCAAACTTCTTACTCCACCAAGTACTTTACAATGCTCATACTAATCACGTGCATATATGTAAAAAGCTTACTTTTAGAACACTATGCCTTGACTTAACACAGCAAAATCTATAACACATTTCTGAAAGAGAAGAACAAAAACCTGGTCTCTAATCTCCTCTCCTGCCTTTCGAATAAACAATGCCTCCGATTCTAGCACCGGATAATCCACCTGCTCGAACCCGAACAAGCGTGAAACCTTCAAAGCAGATGATCGCAAACCCAAACGATTTGTAAGTAAAAAAAGTTTTTAAATCATAACCAAAACGATAATGCATGACATTGATAGATTATAAATATTTTACCTGGAAAACTTAATACACGTTTTTATAAAATTATATTGTGTTGTATGCATAACTTTTATTTACTTAATACAGGTTTGTATAAAAATATATTATTTTGTATGTGTAATTTTTATCTTGTTTTGAAATAGTGACACATACATTATATTAATCAAGTTATTATTAAATCAGATTATATTTATAATATAATTCAAATATAATAATAACTAATTTTGGATCTCATAAATTATTCAAATTTAAAACCCGAAATAGATGAAACTATATTATTTTTAAATGGATGAAAGTTTAAAAAGTAACTGGCTTTAATAAATTTAATTCGATAGTTATAGATTAATATAATTTATTTTTAATAATTAAAATATTTGACCAAAATCAAATTTGGTTTGATATATATTAGTAAACACTTATAGAATTATACTATTGCTTCTTTGAATTTCAATAAAAACCGAACAAAAATAATAGCGGTTAAACCTCACGATATATATATATATATGGTATTAGGTCTTCTTTGTTACTTTGATATTGGGGTTCATAACATTATCAATACTGATAGCATTATCAACTTCGATGTGATAGTAGACAGTACTGCTCCAAAACAGATCATCACAAAACAAAATTCAAACCTTCAAAGCAGATGAGCGCAAACCCAATAAAAATTCCCCACAATACATTTGAATTTAGAGAAACAAGAAAGTATAAACAAACCTGCTCGAATTGATCAAAGAGCCAATTACGAAATCGCATGTCCTCAGGCGGAAAATCTCTGGTTCCTTTTGGAGGATTTACATCAATTTTACTAACGTGCTCAGACACCGGCGGCGCAGTTATACCTCCAGACCTTCCACCGGAAGATTGCTCCACCGCCGCCGTAGCCGAAGCGTAAGTCCTTGGGTTTGGTAAATTCGAATGCAGGGGAAGGAGGAATTGTCGAGTAGAGGAGTGGCGTGCGAGAGAGAAGAATAAAGGTTTCAGGTAAAGGTTGAAGGTTGGATTGAGAATGTGAAGCGGAGATAGAATTGCAGCCATTTTGGAGCTCAGTGTTTACCAAGAAATAAAACAAAACCTAAAGTCAGTCTCTAACCAGTCTCTTCTAACCCCAACTTTCCTAGCTATTTACCAAACATGCCACAATAACCTCTACTCTACGCTATAAATCGTCTCTCCTATTTAAGGCCAAATTTATTAAATGCGGTAGATATCCTCAATCTTCTTAACAATGCTTTCTGGCTGTCCTTCTAGAGCGAATTTTGTTAAACAAGGCAAATCAATCAGTGTCAAAAGGCATGCTCTCTCTATCCGATTCGCCAGCCCGATCAAGCTCTCCATTGTTGCTGTCATCTTTTTATCACTAACCGTTGCTTCTTGTTCTACTTCAAACTTTAATACCCAAAGGGGTTCTATTTTGAATTTGAATTCGAAAGGTGAAGAAGAATAAGGAACAATACCACTAAGGAAGAGAGAGGAGTTGTAGTTGGAAATAGTGATGGAAAGAAGAGAGAGAAAAGCTCTGTCAATTAACATTTCGTTTAACATATTTAGTGCTTATGTATTACAATAAATAAATATTCGCATTTTATATTACCAAAAACATTAATCCCAAAAAAATATAATTTTATAATTTTTTATATTATTATTGTTATTGTTGGTGTTGACGTTGGTATTGGTGGGTTGGGTGGGTGAGTACAATTTTGTATATCGATTTACATTAATTAATTGAATTGGTAACAATAAATCTAAATACTGTATTTATACAGGATAAGGCATTCGAAATCTGATTTTCTTTGCAATACTTTTTTATCAATATTTACCGTAAGACTCTTAGTATAGCTTGTTTCCTAATCAAGGGCATAATCCTACTAATTATTTTTATACATTCGGTAGGAAAAATTAAGTTTCTTTTCCTTGCATATGTGCTATATAATTTACTATACTTGTTGAGAGTTCTATAACACGCTTGCATTTGTTACCTTTCGTATTGACATATAAAAGACGATAACGTTTTTCGTCTAATATCTTGATTATGAAGTATATTGAAGATAGATGTTAAAAGAAATGTGTTGTGAATGAGTCGAATAGTGCATGTACTGTATCCGGCAGTACAGTTTTGTGTTGTGATAGTGATATTGTCCAATCACTTGAGTTAGTTTTGTGGTACGAGCCTATTAGGCCCATAGTCTAGTAAGTCTATTAATTCCCTATAAATAGATTACTAGGACGACACAAAACACAATCTGAAATCTATAACCTTTTCTATCATAGTGAAACTCTTTCTCTGGCGGCGCCCGTGGACGTAGACAATTGTCGAACCACGTTAAATCCTGTGTTTTCATTTAAATCTTTCCTTCGTATATATTTTGTGCTTGAGCCATTTTGTGATAATTGCATAGTATTTTATTACAAAATTGGTATCAGAGCCACGTGGTGAAATTAGGGCTTTTGCAATTAGGGTTTCACAATGGCGTCTACAGCAACAAAATACATGATTGAAAAATTTGATGGGGGATCCAGTTTTGCGTTGTGGAAGATTAAACTGAAATCTTCATTGGTACTGCAAGGGCTGTGGAAGGCTGTGGAGAATAAGTTACCAGAAGAGATGAAAGAAGAGGAGAAACAAGATCTTCAAGAAATGGGGCTTTGTGTTGGATTTTAATGAGTGTTAAAGATAATGTGCTTCGCGAGATTAGTGGTGAGAAGATTGTTGCCTGCGCATGGAAAAAGCTAGGAGATCTTTACTCAGAGAAATCAGTAGTAAACCGATTATACTTGAAGAAACGTTTGTATGATTTCATATTGAAAGAAGGTATGTCCATAACAGAGCACCTAGATAATTTTAAGTCAATTATAATGGACTTAGAGAACATAGATATCAATATTGAGGATGAGGATCAAGATTTGTTTGTATTGAGATCGTTACCAGCTCCCTATGAAAACTTCGTAGATACCATTATGTATGGTAAGGATAAGTTATCACTAGCAGATGTCAAAGGGGCGCTGAAATCAAAAGAGATGAGACAGTTGCAGCCAGACAATCAAGCTGAAGGGGAAGGTCTTATGACAAGGGAAATATCTAAAAGCAAAGCGAGTTCTTTAAGAAGGAAGAACTGGAGGTCCAAGTCAAGGGTGAAGCACTCAAACTGTTATGAATGCGGTGAGCAGGGTCATTATAAGAGAGATTGTCCGAAACTGAATGGTAAGAAGGGAAATCAAAAGGAAAATGCAACAAACATTGTTGAAGGTGTGAACGATTCCGACGATAGTGAAAACAGTGGTAAAGGAAACGCTACATATCACATGTGTCAGTTCAAGCAGTGGCTTGATACGTACAAGCCAATGCAGGGAACTGTCTATTTAGGGAACAATCATTCGTTGACTGTTGGTGGTATTGGTAACGTCGGAATCAGAATGTTTGACGGGGTTGTTAGAATCTTGACGTGCTGGCATGTTCCTGGGTTAAAAAGAAACCTGATTTCTCTTGGGACTCTAGACTCTCGGGGTTACAAGTACCATGCAGAAAATGGTGTAATCAAAGTGACAAAAGGCTCAATGGTATGCATAAAAGGCAGTTTGCAGAAGGGTCTTTACATTCTCCAGGGGAGTGTTGTTATGGGCGTTGCTGCAGTAGCATCATCAGGGAGTAATAGCCAAAGTAGGCAGGATCAAAATAAGTTGTGGCATTGGCATCTTGGTCACATGAGTGACAAAGGATTAGATGTTTTGGGAAAGAGAGATTTGTTTAAAGGGTATAAAGCAGAATCATTAGGATTTTGTGAGCACTGTGTGTTTGGTAAACAAACTATAGTCAAATTCAGCAAATCAGCTGTAAGAAAGACTAAAAGGACAGTGGACTACATTCACTCAGATCTTTAGGGTCCAAACAGAATTCCATCCAAGAGCGGAGCCAGATACTACATAAGTTTGATTGATGATTATTCAAGGATGGTGTGGGTTTATTTTCTGAAAACGAAAGATGAAGCATATTCAACCTTTGTCAAATGGAAGACGATGATTGAGAAGCAAACAGGAAGAAAAATCAAACATCTTAGGACAGATAATGGGTTAGAATATTGCAGTCGTGAGTTCAACGAGTTCTGCGAAGCTGAGGGATTAGTGCGTCATCGCACTTGTTCTAGAACACCACAACAGAATGGAGTCGCAGAAAGAATGAACCGAATGCTTTGTGACAAGGCACGAAGTATGCTCTTGCATTCCGGTGTGGGAAAGGATTTTTGGGCTGAAGCTATCAACATCGTGTTTCTTGGTGAATCGGTCTCCATCAACGGCTATTGATTGTAAAAATCCTTTTGAGATTTGGTCTGGATCGTCGGTTGATTATGAAAATTTGAGGGTGTTCGGTTGTCCTGCGTATGCTCATGTGAGAGATGGTAAGCTTGAGCCGAGGGCAAAGAGATGCATATTTCTAGGATATGCTACTGGAGTGAAGGGATATAGGTTATGGTGTACCTCTCCAAAGTCTCCAGGTTTTCTCATCAGTAGGGACGTTACTTTTAATGAGTTTGCTTCTATAGACAGTCAGAAGGAAGTAGGAGAAATGGTCGAATCAGGATCGGTTGTGAGTAAACAGGTGGAGCTTAAAGTAGAATCGGTTCCTAGCAGGTCCAATAATTCAAGTTGTTCTGAGGTGGATCCAGAATCAGGAGGTGAAGCGTCAGCATCAGATGATAGTGGTGATGATGCGCCTGAACCAGAACAACAACCTTATAGCATGGCATTGGGCAGAGAAAGAAGAGATATTAGATTTCCAAAAAGGTATGTGAATCTAGTTGCATATGCTCTGTCGGTTGCAGAAGAAGTTGAGATGCAGGAACCTAGTAACTACAAAGAAGCTATAGCGAGTTAAGAGACAGATCGATGGATTGGTGCTATGGGGGAAGAGATTGAATCTCTTCAAAAGAATACTGTGAATGTTGGCTTAACTTTTAACAAAACCGATATTGGTGAATCGCTGAATGATGTTGCAGGATCATTGGTTGGTTTTGTTAATACTGATTTTGCAGGTGATATGGATAAAAGAAGATCTCTGACAGGATATGTATTTACTCTAGCTGGGAGTGCGATCAGTTGGAAAGCACAGTTGCAAGCTATTGTAGCTTTGTCTACAACAGAGGCAGAGTACATGGCGGTAACAGAAGCAGTTAAAGAGGCAATATGGTTGCAAGGTTTGGTGGCAGATTTGGGCTTAGATTGGACCACTACAAAAGTATTTTGTGGCAGTCAAAGCGCCATACACCTTACAGGGAACCATAAGTACCATGAGCGTACAAAGCACATAGATGTCAGGTATCATTTTATTTGTGATATAATATCAAAGGGAATTTTTTATGTGAAGAAAGTGTCTACACACGATAATCCAGCAGATATAATGACCAAGGCAGTATCAGTTCGAAAGTTTAGGGAGTGCCTAAACTGGATCGATGTTCGCACTATAGAGTGAATGCCTTAAGGGCATTAGGTGAGTCAGAAGAAGAGAAGATTCTTTGTTGATAGTGAAGAAAGGATATTCACCTCAAGGGGAAGATTTGTTGTGAATGAGTCGAATAGTGCCTTGACAGTGTACTGTGTCCGGCAGTACAGTTTTGTGTTGTGATAGTGATATTGTCCAATCACTTGAGTTAATCTTGTGGTATGAGCACATTAGGCTCATAGTCTAGTAAGTCTACTAATTCCCTATAAATAGATTACTAGGGCGACACAAAACACAATCTGAAATCTGTAACCTAGTCTATCATAGTGAAACTCTTTCTCTGGCGGCGCCCGTGGACGTAGACAATTGTCGAACCACGTTAAATCCTGTGTTTTCATTTAAATCTTTCCTTCGTATATATTTTGTGCTTGAGCCATTTTGTGATAATTGCATAGTATTTTATAACAAAATGTATAAGACCATGAGCATCAAACTAAGATTAGGTTATGCATATTGGTTTTTTCTTCATTTGGTGTATCGTAAAATTCAAGCAAATAAATTTAAAATAAAACTTTAAAAACGAAAAATCATTAGATCCGACGATTATAAAATATTCAATTAAGATCGATTATATTAATTATAATTTATATGCCGAATTGATTAAAAAATAAATAAATTTTTATCATGATTTTAGTTGGAATAAAATATAACTCACATGTTTCCATTGTACAAATTGAATTACAAAGTTATAACTACACAATTTTTTAATAGGATGAGTGTAAACAAGTTGATAAGTAAGAGGATATATAACTAGTTTAAAATGAGAATGCCCAAATAATTTGGATATAAATAGCTAACCGATTATATATTATATATTAATATAAAAAATACTGTATTATTTGAAAATAAAAAAACTTTTAATTAATCTAAAACAAAATAAAAAGCATGTCAAATAAAGAGAAGTTAATATATCATTACGTGTATATAACAAGCTACTTTATTAGTAAAAGAAATTGGACTCCGCCTCCTCCAATACACATCATAAAGCCATAACCGCATTAATTTAATTGAAATTCTATTATATAACAAATGTCAAAAAAGAATTCTAACATGATTTCGACTAAAGATAGATAACAATAAATTGTTAGAGTGGTTATAAACATAAACAATAAGTCACAAATAACTTAGATGAGTAACACGAGCAATAACATGAATAAACAACAAGTCACAAATAACTCATATGAGTAACACGAGCAATAACATGAAGCTAGATTGCACCAAATTTTTTGTTTGGAAAACAATGATCATTCGTAATATCAAAGGCAGTCGATTGTTTTGTCCTTTTTCAGGAGAGGTTCCATGTCATCTCAAGGTAATTTCTGATTGTAATGGTCTATTGATTCAGAAATCAGCCAAGTCGAAGTTTATCTCTGGAGTACCAATATTCAAAGTAAGGATTACTTATTTTAAGAGTGCATTTTAAAAGAGTAGGGAATGATGGATGATTATGGAAGAATATTTAACGGAAATAAAATTTATATCAAATAACCTAGGTCTAGTTGGGTGCTCAATTTATATTTAAGATCTTATTTCATGGGTCCATGCTGGAATAGACTCAAACTATACTCATATAGTCGTGAGTCTAGCAGACAATGATATCATGAGTTGGGTATACTTGCAGACATATCTTTTAACTTTTGAGAGTATGTTGGACCAATTATCTAGCCTATAAACTGTTATGGCTAACCTTACCTTGACATATACAAATGTTCATTCGAACAAAATGGCAACAAGTCACAATGCAACAATCATAATAAAACATAAAATGACATAATAATTATCCTTAGGGTCAAGCCTCGTGGGTATAGAGGGAGGTATCAAAGAAAATATAGGGGAATGAGAAATTATACTTACAAGAGAGAACGTAAAGGAAAGTACTCTCCACCAACTTGTCTGATCTGGGACAAGTTTGGTCACGTTGCAACAACCTGTTATTAAATAGATGATCCAAATGCTATATGCTCTTTATCTGGTTTACAATAGCACACACATACGTTAAAATCAAGTGTTTTTATACTCAATCAAGATAAGAATAATGATGCTACATGGTATGCTGAATCATGAACCACAAATCATGTTACTCACAACCCAATCTTGATAAGCCAAAAGGTTTCTTATGGAGGTAAGGTCTTTGTTAAGGTTGGAAATGGTCAGAACAAATTAATTGAGCATGTTGATAAATCTAGTATTCTTACATTTGAAAACAAATAGCTAGCCCTTAAAAACATTCTACATGTTCCAACCATTTTTAAAAAAGTTACTATATATCATAATTAACCTTCAATAATTATGTATTTTGAATTCTTTAAGAATGTTTTCTTTATTAAGGATTTGGACACATGGAAGATTTTATTAACAGATAGGTCTAATGGAGAATTATATTGCATTGTGAAGCCACATAAGTTTCAAGTTTCTAATCGTGGAGTCTATATTTCTCAATGGGTTTTAGAAAATAACGAGCCTTAGATAATAAAGAGTCTTAGATAATAAAGAATCTTAAAATAAAGAGTCTGTGTAAAAAATAGAGGGCTCGCACATGTGAGTAGGCTACCCTATTTTCAAATTTTCTTCCTAAGAAAGTGTAATTATAATGTTGATGTTAATAAAAAATCTATATTTTATCATTTTTGTCAACTTGGAAAATTGTATAGACTACCCTAATCTTAATTTTATAGCTAACATCAAAAATATTTTAGACCTATTGCATATATATCCTTAGAGACTATCCCCATTTCAACTAAAATTGGCTTTAAGTATTATATCTTTTTTTTGGATGATTTTTCTAAATTTTTACGGATAAATCTATTAAAATACAAGAGTGATGCACTCAAAATTTTTATGCAACTTCAAAAACTGGTGGGGGCGAATTGTGAAAAGAAAATCAAGATGCTTCAAACTGATGGTAGTGGTGAATATCAGGCCTTTGTATCCTACATCACTCACTCTGGAATTCAACTTAGAACTCTTGCCTTCATTCATCTGCCCAAAATGACAGAGAGAAAACATATTCATATAGTTGAGACTGACCTTACATTCTTGGCTCATTCTCAACTACTATTTTTTTGTATGATGCATGTTAAACTACAATATATCTAATTAATAGATTACACGTTGTTATACTGCAGTACAAGTCAGCTTATGAGGCACTCTCATATAAACAACCTAATTATTTTTATAAAGGTTTTTGGATGTTCATGTTATCCATGTTTAAGGTCCTTTCATAAGCATAAATTTCACTTTCATTCTACTAGGTGTGTTGTTATGGTACTCTGTTACTCATAAATGTTACTGGTGCTTAATGTATTTTAGAAAAATTTACATGTATATGAATATTGTTTTAAATTAGGTAATTTTTTAATGTCATATCAACCTCATGTGTCTCGTCTAAGGTTAGAGTGGTTCGCTAGTTTTTCTAACACTGAACTATTGGTCGTGGATCAATGCAATGCAATAATCATAGTTCTACTTATGAAAGAAACTTTATGGATCCTGTTCTGATGTCTTGCTCACTATGCCACCATACTCTGCTTCTTCCAGTCCATGTCTAGCTAATCCATGTCACTCATCTCAATCACAAAACAATATTATTCAATAACCTAATTACTACAATAGAATCTTGAAATACAGTACATTCCATTGCATGCCTAGACAATCGATAGTTTTACTAAGCCTCTTACTCACTCAAGATTTGGGACCCTAAGAGACATGTTAGGGCTTTGATTGTCTGTCTAGTTTACAAAAGAATGTAAAATTAATAAGGAAGATAATTTTTCGGGTGATGAATGAGAAGAAATCCGGTGAAAGAAATAAAAAAGAAAAGGCTTGGAAGTTCTGACAAAAATCTCGTGTTGATAGAAGCTAATCCATGTCACTCATCTCAATCACAAAACAATATTATTCAATAACCTAATTACTACAATAGAATCTTGAAATACAGTACATTCCATTGCATGCCTAGACCATCGATAGTTTTACTAAGCCTCTTACTCACTCAAGATTTGGGACCCTAAGAGACATGTTAGGGCTTTGATTGTCTGTCTAGTTTACAAAAGAATGTAAAATTAATAAGGAAGATAATTTTTCGGGTGATGAATGAGAAGAAATCCGGTGAAAGAAATAAAAAAGAAAAGGCTTGGAAGTTCTGACAAAAATCTCGTGTTGATAGAAGCAGATCATCACTATTTATATATAAAATAATATCTTTGTATAACTAAAAAGTTATAAAAGAAAATCAAAATATTTTATATAAATTAAAATTTTATGTTTTTCTACAAATATAAATTATACAATTTTTTATAAGTATAAATTAAAATATTTTTTATATTTAAAAAATGATGTTTTGTTCATTAAATGTATGATAATAAGAATAAAAATGTTATAAATGTGTTTTATAGTTAAATATGGTTTTCTTCTTGGTATAATATCTTTGTAAACCTAAATAAATAGATTAAGAGTGTTATTTGTATTGTCAACTGATGATGTTTTGGTGATGAAATATATGATTGTGTTAGGGTGACGACCAAAGTTCCAGATCTCACATTGGTTAAACATGAGAATGATCAATGGTAAAAGTAAAGTCGTGAGAGCCTTCAGGCTCAAAGCGGACAATACTATACTAGTATGAAGATCAGTTGTTCTTGCTTATATACGGAGGTGAAATATACGCTACCCATATTCCCAATAAATGGTATCAAAGCACCATGCCCAGACGAAACGCGATGTGGGTGAAATTCTCAGATGTTGAACACGATGAACCAACATGCCTAGCTCAAGGTGAATCAGATGCTCTAGGGATCCTAGTTCAGAGTGATTGTGGCTTATCAAGCAACGTGACTTGATTGGAGTGAATCAAGATGAAGGTACTTGATTGGAGTGATGCTGGCTTATCAAGCAGCGTGACTTGTTTGGAGTGAATCAAGATGAAGGTACTTGATTGGAGTGATGCTAAGGAACAAGAAAATATGGTATAATAGGAGGTGAGCAACTACATCTGTAATGCCTTTATGGTTCAGGTAGCCCCAACCTGATTAGAATGAGCGGATGAAAGTCAATTGAGAGGAGGCTAAAGTGGTACTTTGTTTGAGAGGAATATTTGTTAGGGCGACGACCAAAGTTCCACATCCCATATCGGTTAAACATGTGAGGATCAATGGTATATAAGTAAGACTATATCTCAATTAGTATGAGGCCTTTTGGAAGTGGACCAAAAGCAAAGTCGTGAGAGTCTTTAAGCTCAAAGCGGACAATATCATACTAGCATGAACATCAGTTGTTCTTTCTTATATACGGTGGTGGGATATGTGGTACTCATATTCCCAAGAGATTGTAAGAAAAAAGTTAGAAACGTAGTTTGTAATGTCAATATGGTTTTTTGGTTGATATTTATAACATGAATAAATAGATTAACAGTACGGTTTTCATTGTCCAATAGATATGTTTTGTTAATGAAATGTATGATAATATGAATAAAAATGTGTTGAAATGCATTTTGTAGTGCCAAATATGACTCTTTTGTTGATATAATATGTATAACATGAATAAAAAGACGATGATTGTGACTTATAGAATCAAATAATGATATTTAGTTCATAAAATGTATGATAGTAAAAATAAAAATATTGGAAATATAATTTTTAATTTCATATAGAAGTGTTTATTGGTGTAATATTGCATAACATGAATATTCTTATTGTTCATGTTATATTAATATGAATATTATTGTTATTTACGTCGTGTAACATAAATATTCAAATTGTTCACGGTTGCGTAACATGAATGATCTTATCCATACTCATATAACAAGAATAATCCAATTATGCATGATATTATAATATGAATTGTCATGTTATTCATGGTTGTATAACAAAGATAAACATAAGCTTGTTATTCAGAGTTATATAACATAAATAATATGTGTATTCATGGTCGTATAACATGAATAGTCATGTTATTCGGGGTTGTAGAACATAAATAATCATGAATAATATCATAATATATATATATATATATAATAAATTAGAATGTTTAATCATGTGTAATATAGGACATTCAATTATAAAGGTGTCAAACGACACGACAGGATTTGGCGTGTTCACGGTAGCCTGTCACAGTACGTATGATAGTTGGTCATGGCAGAGCAGGACGTGACTCACTGACACGACTATCACGTCCAAAGCTGTCACGATAACGGTAGGTGTGACACACGATAGACACGGTATACGACAGACACGGTAAAATTATTGCCACAACAAACACGACAATATATTATATAAGCTATATATAATTTTATTATTATACTTTGATTATTAATATGGTTTAATTAAAATATGGACTAATTTTAATTTGCTATATATTTTAATTAATATGATTATATAATATATTAGTTTTGTAAAATATTGAATAAATAAGTAGTGTTATTGTTTGATAAACTAATTATTATATGTTATATTTTGAGATAGTTTTATTTATTTATTATGTTTTGTTTATTATTTATGGTGTGAGATAATTTTATTATTATAATTTTATTATTATATTAATATTTTTTATAGTGTATTTATAGATAAAAATTAGAAAAAAAAGTTTTTACCAAATATGATATTTGATTGATCAAATAGGATATCCGATTTGTCAAATATGATTTTCGATTTACAGGCCCAAAAATAAAAAAAATAACCCATATAAATATGGATATTTTTATTTTATTTTTTCAGTAACTCTCAAATTACTTTAATTTCTTTTTGTTTGTCATTCATCTAAAAAAGAAGACATCAAGAACAATAACACGTCCAGAAGACTAATGTAGAATGTTTTGAGATATTGTAGTACTATTTGTAGAATTGTGTTTTGAGAGATTTAGGGAAACTATTTTTGTTTGAGAGATGAATGAGAATTAGATTAGTATGTATTGTATTGTATTTATAGATAAAAAAATTCAATAAATAAAATTAAATTTTGCTTTTACCAAATAGGGTATCCGATTGATGAAATGGATATCCGATTTGTTGGAAAAAAACCCTCTATAAATATGAGTATTTTCATTTTATTTTTTTTGGTAACTTTCAAATTACTTGAATTTTTTTTCATTCATCTAAAAAAGAAGATATCAAGAACAAGAACACATCACGAAGATTATTATATAATGTTTTGAGATATTGTAGTAGTATTTGTAGCATTATGTTTTGAGAGATTTAAGAAAACTATTTTTATTTGAGAGATAATTTGAGAGTTGAATGGAAATTAGATTAGTTTGTACTGTATTTGTAGATTAAAAAAGTCCTAACAAAATATTGTTTTTGCCAAATATGCAATCTGATTGATGAAATAGGATATCCAATTTTTCAAATAGGATATTCGATTTACAAATAAGATATCTAATTTGCTCGACAAAATAAAAATAAAAACAACTCCTATAAATATGGGTATTTTTATTTTATTTTTTTCCGTAACTCTCAAATTACTTAAATTTCCTTTTATTATTCATCAAGAAGATAATTTTCGAATGTTTTGAGATATTGTAGTAGTATTTATAGAATTGTGTTTTGAAAGATTTAAGAAAACTATTTTTGTTTGAGAGATGATTTGAGAGATGAAATTATATTAGTTTGTAGTATATTTATAAATAAAAAAAATTAAAATTAAAATAAATTTTTTTTTTCACTAAATAAGATATATGATTGATGAAATATGATATCTGATTTCATCGCAAAAACAATAACCTTATAAATATGGATATTGTCATTTTATTTTTTGAGTAACTCTCAAATTATTTCAATTTCTTTTTATTTGTCATTCATCTAAAAAATAAGATATCAAGAACAAAAACACATCAAGAAGACTATTGTATAATATTTTGAAATATTGTAGTAGTATTTGTAGAATTATGTTTTGAGAGATTGAAGAAAACTATTTTTGTTTGAGAGATGATTTGAAAGATGAATGAGAATTAGATTAGTTTCTTGTGTATTAAGACTTGGATGATATGTTGGAGGAAAATGCAACGCCTGACTTGAGGCATATTTTGACTAACCTGTATTTATTAGATAATGCTAGAAGGAAAATGAGCTTGGAAATGAGGTAAGTATTTATTTTTGTTAGATAGTTTGATTGTTTAGCTTGTATGATTATTGTTATGTATGCTCATTGTTATATATATTTGATTTGATAGACGGAAAATGATTCCCTCCACTGTGAAGAATATACGTTGGTCTAATGAAGTGATCAACTTCAAAAGTAGAGACTCATTCAAAGGCGTGTGGCCCATCGTTGATTTGTATTTACATCACCCGACTAGTTTTTTGTTTTTTAATGAGAATTGGTAGACGGTCCACTTCGGAATTGACTCATGCGAAGGCATGTGGTCCATCGTTGATTTGTATTTACATCACCCGATTAGTTTTTTGTTTTTTTTAATGAGAATTGGTACACGGTCCACTTCAGAATTGAGGAGGGGATTCATAACTTCCAGTTTACGTCTAATTACTACCCATAGTCAATTTGTGCGGTATGTTGTGTGTGGTCCATTCTTACCCTTTATTTTGTTATCATGCATCACACAAAACCGTAGTATTTGGTCCTGATGTACTAGGTGGATGTTGAAGACTATATTTACGTATTTGTCCTATCCTTAACATGGATTGTGAGAGATATATCATAACGCAATAATATTGAGATTGTGATAAGATAATAAAGGTGTTTATATAAATATACTTATAAAGGCATTAACTTTGTATTGAAGGATAATATAATTATTCAGAAGGGTACAAAGACTTTTACCATATAATCCCCCAATATATATATATATATATATATATGAAGGTGCGCCTTAAAAAAAGGGACCAAACTCATTTACAACAAATAACTTTCTCTCTTTAACTCATCTTTCTCATATCTATTATCTATCTTAGAAATCTTTTGGCATTTGTGGATAAGGTTTTGTACCTCATTCATCCGAGTCTTATCCCTTAGAAATAATTGTCCTTGTCAAAAATAGGTACTGAGAGATTTATCACTAGACGAATGCAAGTTTCTGTCTAAAATGGGTGCTGAGAGATCGCAGTTTCATCCATGAACATAAGAAAGTTTCTTCTCAAAGTGTATGTTGAGAGATCTCAGTCTTATTCGTAGAAAAATAAATGTTCTTACAGAATTAGAAGCTGAAAGATCTTAGTGTTACCTCTTGAAAATTAAGTGTATTTACTAAAGTGGGCGCTAAGAGATCTCAGTCGAAGCAATGCCATTTGCAATTAGTTTTATTATATAGCTTAATATAGGCACTTAAAATGTCGTTATAAAAGCACAACAAAAAAAACAAAAAATATTATAATATAAACATTTCATTAGATTATAGTGCCTCATTTAAACCTCATCAACGCCACTGAGTAAGAAAAAAGTACATTAAAAATGTTATAATGAATAAACAAGTGCGTAAAGAATTATAATGTACAAGGTGTGATAAAGTCTTGACATTTCAAGGATGTTGAAGCTGATTTCCTTCTTTGTCTAGTAGCCATAGGTTCATGGTTTTATTTTGGACTTTATGATGTTTGGTTTTTCTTAATTTGGGGTAATATTTCTAAGTGTTTTTATTTATTTTTTACGGAGGAACACTCTTCTTAACATTTTATCTTTCGATTTAAAGCTTTGGAACCTTGCTTCAGAGTTGTATTTGTTATGCATCTTCTAGTTCTCAAACCATAGGTGAGCTTTCATCCTACTTTCTTCGATAGTGTCAACTTGGGTGCTTATGACCTCATCATTCAATTATGTATTGTATTCGGAGATTCGATAAGAAAGTACACCCTATTTTCATAGGACAACTGCCTTCATGTCGTAAACCAATGAGAATGAGGTTTTGTTTATGATATGATGAAAACTTGTTTCTGTAGGACAAAATGACATCTAGTATGAGGTCCGACCAATTTCTAGCTACTCCAACAAGAATCATCTTAATCATTTTGGTCATTATTATGTTTGTCACTTTCAGTTGGCCGTTAACTGCCTTCATGTCGTAAACCAATGAGAATGGGGTTTTGTTTATGATATGATGAAAACTTGTTTTTGTAGGACAAAATGACATCTAGTAGGAGGTCCGACCAATTTCTAGCTACTCCAACAAGAATCATCTTAATCATTTTGGTCATTATTATGTTTGTCACTTTCAGTTGGCCGTGAACTTTTACTCATATATTCCACCAAATGCATAAACTCATTTCTTAGTAACTTATAATACAGTGACATGTGTGCTTCCATCATAATCGTCTGAATTATCTTCTCACGCTCGTCTTGTGCCTTATATATGACCCACGTCGTGTATTTCTTCACAACCCTCGCATGGTAATTTCTTTGTGACCCTCGGTTAATGTATTTTTTTTCCTAACCCTCTTCTTTTGTTCTTCAGTGTAGCCACCAGAAGCCCGGCAAACAACCAAACAAAGTGGCTTCAGACCAAGCTCAAAGTAAAAAAACCAGTTGAGTTTTAAAAATCATTTTTAGGATATTTAATACTTATTTACGATAAATACATCATTCACATACATTTTTTAGAGAAATTATGGTTAAATATAAAATATTAAAGATTGGTTGAAGACAGGTATAATTGAAAAAATACGACGAAAGATTGAACATAAATATAATTTCTAAGACAATTATTTATTTAATAAATAGGTATATAATATAAACCTTAGCTCTCTTGAAAAATACTAATAAAAATAAAAATTTATATAAAGTAACTATTTTATCGAAATTAAGAAATAAATAAGATAAAACATTAATCGTTGGTTTTGGACAATCCCTTTTTATATAGATATTTATTATTTATTTATGAAGATTAGAAGAAAATGAGATGGCTTCTCTCACAAGAAACCGTTTTTATACAACAATTTATCCCCGACTACTCATCGAGTCCCAACGTTAACATCTCCATAATGTTGATCTCAATACAAGTAGTCATCCGCGGAAATCTTCCCTTCCCCACACCCAACACTTAATTCATCCTCAACCTATAAAAGAGCATCCTCAAGTATCTTCGCAAGACTTCCCTCATCTCAGTAAATCGTACCCCATTACCACTCAAATAAGCAATAATTCTTCACTACCTTATGTCGTCAGAACTAATACTGCGTTTGAACACCAATCTACCTATCAACCACAACAAACAACACAATAAAAAATGAAAATTTATTCAAACATTGTTAGAAACACTCTCAAAACATTGGTGCACGAACAAGTTAAAATCCAATGCCAAGATGATTACATTTTGGTAGATTTCCAAGAATCTGATAAACTAGTTCTTGTATCTATGGCCAAGTATACATTAATAGGGAAATTCTCGAACGGAAGACCCCTAATGAATGAGATTAAAAAATTTGTTGATTCCTTAAAATTCAAAGGAAAATTCAGCTCGAATCTTTTGGACCCTAGATATCTAATGATTGAGTTGGACTTATATGGAGATATCAAATCCACATGGATAATATATGTATGGTTTGTAGGTAAACATATCATGCGCATTCTCAAGTGGACACCATATTTTAATCCTAAAAGGATATCATTAATCTCCTCGACCTAGATTACCTTCAACAACATTCCTAATTTTCTGTATAATCTAGATACTATCAGAATCCTGGCCAAATCTATGGGAAATACCATTGATACTTGGGCTCTCTTCAAAAACCATTCTATGTACAACTGCTGCAAGGCCTGGGTGGAAGTAGACCTTTCAAAGCCTCTTCAAGATAAACTCACGGTTACCTTTAGTGGCAAAAAAGGTTTATGAGTAATCATAACATATGGAAACAGGCCACAATACTACTCTGAATGCTACCACATGGGACACAACCCTAAATCTTGCATAAAATTATCTCAAGACCCCATAAAACCTGCTCTAGTTAAAGACACCTTGAAACATGTTGAAAACCATCACCTAAATCCTCCCATTACCCAAGATCTCCTCAAATATTCTGATATCTGGATCCCTTAACTGAAGTCAGTAATTGTTCAGGATTGTAATATTCCTATTTCAACAGACTCTAGAGCCCCCTCACTAGCCTCATCCACAACAAAAAACATAGAAGATCAAAATACAAATTTTAGCGAACATCATGAGTTAGCAAGTAAAACATACATAATCCCTCTTTAGAGCATACTCACAAAGATAATTCCAACATATTAGCAAGTTTAAAACATCATACTTGACCTCCATGAAGCTAAAATAAAAGCTGCCCCACACACTTTTTGGAAGTTGTTGTCAGATTAACCTCTTATATCCATCTGGATATTGATCAGACTACTAACTTTTCTTCAAGACCCCATCTTATAGGAACTCTTCCGTCATCTTCTAAAGTTTCTTCCACAAATAAAAAGCACTTCGAAACCATTCTGAAAAAAACAAAAAACATAAAAAACTCAAGTACATCAAGAATTGATCCAACCAAACCAATGATAGCTAATACTCATCTAACCAAAAATGTTTAATATGTATGATTTCAACACGCTCTGACTAACACTTCTTAAAATATTTGGTTATTTTGGAATAGTATTTACACAATCCATCTTCTCCTAGACCATGAACAACTTCTTCATGTTAGTGTCAACCATTCAACTATGGATAAAGACTTCATAGTATCCATAATATATGAAAAATGCTCTCGAGATCTTGTAATCCTCTCTATGGGATAACATAAGAAATGTGGTTGATTATTCTAAGGCATGGATCTTAATAGATGATTTCAACTCAGTCACTGAACCTTATGAGAAGCTATCATGTTCTACCATGTGCCTCAGAAGCATTAATGATTTCAAAAAATTTATTACTGATTGCAATCTAATGGATGTTGAGTATATGAGATCAAAATTCACATGGTCTAACTCCCATAAATGGAAGTATCTGAATATATTTCTATAGAAATCTTCATGGTCAAGCCACTTTACTAACACAACTATCAGCCACATGGCTAGAAAAGGACAGGATCATTCACCCTTATGCATAAAATTATCAAACACTAAATTCAAGTCTAGATTTAAGTTTCAGAATGTGTGGCTTGATCATCCAGAATTTGGTAGAAACTTAAGAGGCTAAAGGCTAATCTTAAACTATGGAACAAAGAAATATTAGGCAATATATTCAATTCAGTTGCTCAGTCTGAAGAGAAGTAAAATTTTATAAAGTCTACTATAGTGAATCACCTACTTAAAAGAATAAAATCAAACTTGCGAAAGCTAATGCAACTACCTACAATTTTTTGCTATAGACGAAAGTTATTGGGAACAAAGATGCAACATAAAATAGACAAAGAATGGTGAAATAAATAATGTTATTTTCACAGCAATGTGAATAAGAAATGAACGAAAAATAGAATAAAAAAAATCAAAATCAACAACAATTGGATTCAAGACCCTTATGATCTCAGAAATTTAACAATAGACTACTTCAAATCCCTCATAACAGATAACTCTGGCTCTATTGAATTTACAAATATTAAATCTATTATTCTTAATCTGGATCCTGTTGAAGATAACATAATTCGATTGGATCATCATTCTGATAAAGAGATCCTTAATGCTAGTAATGCATTAAATTCCACCAGCGTTGCTGATGTGGATGTATTTAATATGAAATTTTATCAGAAATGCTAGAATATAGTTCTAATTGACTTATGCTCTGCTATACGAGCATTTTGTCAATGGAACTCAGGTTCCTAGTGGGGTGCATGCTACTGGTATCTGCATAATTCTTAAAAAAGATGAACCTAAAACTTGGAATGAATATAGACCTATAAGTCTGTGTAATGTATTCACCATGATAATGTCTAGTATTATCAATGATAGAAACTCTGATCTTCTCCTTTCATTCATCTCTATTGATTAGATGGGCTTTGTTAGGGGTATAAGTATTCAAGAGAACATTATCTTCACTAAAGAACTAGTTTTTAACTTAAGAAAAACAGATGAATAAATATTATTCTTAAACTGGACCTATCTTAAGCATTTGATAGAATTTTTATTATATTTATCAAGATACCAATTGCCTTTTAAATTTAATTGTAGGTTCACAAATCTAATAATGAAGTCAATCAACAATGTTTATTTTTGAGTCATAATCAATGAAGAAGCAAATGTTTATTTCAAATCAACTAATAGAATCAGACAATGGGATCACCTCTCTCCTAGTTTGTTCATTTAGGCTCAAGAGTTTTTGATAAGAGGATGAAAACAAATATATTAAGATCACCATGACATGAGATACAAAACACCCAGTAACATCATTATACCATATTAATCATTTACTAATAGTTAAAAGTCTAGTGTTAACAAGCTATACAGGTTTCGTGTCAAATACTAGGAACAAACTAGTCAGTTGATCAACAAGGATAAATCCTTCTTCATTATGTATACATCCTCTCCAATATCTAGATCAAATGATATAAAACACACTAATGGTTTCAACCAAGGAAGTTTTCAAACGAAATACCTAAGGGCTATAATCTCTAATAGAAGCATTGCAATACATTATGAAGATTTAATTACTAAGCTGAGAAAGAAGCTACAAGATTGGGACCATATCTCATTATCTTTTGGTGGAAGACTAACATTCATCCAATCAGTCTTGATAGCCATCCCTAACTACCAGCCACGACACTCTTTGATCATTAGCTCCATCATTAAAAGAATTGAAGCAATCTACAACATATACCTTTAGGGCACAACTAAAAACCATTGAGCCATGTCATGGGCTAGTTGGAGCAAGATATGCCATCCTTACAAAGAATTAGGACTAACTATTAGAAAATTTGAATATATACAACTTATTATTCTTACAAACTATGGCTGAAATTTAGAGAAAACAAGGGTCTATATTAAAATATTATGCATAACATATAATTCTATATTTCTCATCCTCTGCAAGTCAATCTAATTAACAATAGATCTCAAACTTGGAAAAGACTACTTGATCATAGAAATATTGCAAAGGGTTTTATCTACCGGTCTATTGGGCAAATGAACTGTGAATTTTGGCTAGACCGCTTGTGCAACAACAAATCTCTAATTAATCTAACTAGTGAACTGGATACTACCTCGTATCATCAAGTCAGAGTTAACAACATCTGGAGTGACAATGGTTGGGATATTAATAGGCTTCAAACCTCTGGCATCCAATTGGACGTCAATAGGATTACAAAATTTTCAGTTAAATCACCAATTGAAGATAAAATTATGTTGATTGTTAATAACTATGGAGATTTTTATTTTAAGAACACTTAAAATGAGAGGAGAACTAAACAAACAATGATACTAGCAAGAACCTGGAACAAATTTCATCCTGAATAAGTTCTCTTTCTTCTTATGTATACTCTTACATAATTGAGTATTAGTAGATATCATCCTCAAAGAAAAGAAAATAGCCCTAAAATTTAAGTGTCGGCATTTTGAAAATATTGAGTTCGTACAACACACATTTGTATCATGCAATTCTTCATCGATAGTATGAAAATACTTCAACAACATGTTCATAAGTCATTTATGCAGCTATATGACTCTGTCTCACATTGTTAGACTTTGGTACTAGACTGCTCATAATACCATACACATCAGATCCATCGTTCCAGCCATCATTTGCTGAATCTATGACATCACAAAAATAACAAAATACAAACACCAAAAGACCTCTGCTAGTGCTGTAATCTCTCATCTCAAGAGTACTATCCTAAAGTTGAACATGGCTAATCTCTTAAAACGGAACTTCTGGGCTAATGATTCAAACATGGCTTATGAATTTGGGTGCTTCAATAATCTAAAACATCTGACTTTATGCAATACATTGGTCTCCTCCTACTGCTCTAAGGCTTAAGTTAAATATTGATGCCTCTTGTTCGCATTCAGTGGAAGCCACTACAAGTGCCATCATTATAGACTCCAATGGTAATATCAAAGCACCTATTAGCAGAATATATGGCAACAAAATTATGAATCCAAAGGTAATATCAAAGCACATATTGACAAAATATATGACAAACAAAGCCCTCTGATATCTGAGACTCGTGCTCTCCTCGATGTACTTATTCTATGCAACAAAATAAAAATCCCACAACTAGAAATTGAGATTAATTCTAAACTCTTATTAACTATGATTATTTCTAACAAAGCACCATGATTTTTAATTCCTATCCTAATTTTATGTATTAAAAAATAAAATCCCATTTTATTTTACGGAATTTTAACAACAATAAAAATAATAAAAAATAGTTAACAACAGTTTGATACACATGCACATAAATGTTTTGTGCGATGATGAAAATGAAATTCATAAAGCGATTTTTCGAGTTTGAATAATGTAAAATTTAAAAGAAAATGTGAATTTTCTTTTAATTTTATAAGAGTGAATTAGCATAGGTGTATAAAAATTTCAACAGTATATATTGGAAAAATATGATTATATGAATCATCTTATGTACGTATCTATCTTTTTTAAAAAAATTAATTTTAAAATGTGTATCTTTTAAATTGTAATAATATTTTTTTGAAAAATTCATTGGTTTTGTTTTTCTAAGTCAAACAAAACTAGATAATTTGTTTTTTGCAAATTCAGTTAACTCTTGTCTCATATTCAATTTTTCTTTCTTGTCTCGCATCTATCATCTAAAACGTACATTTTACATTTCAGATGTAACCATCGTCTCTTGTCCAACAACTTTTTTTTTGCGCTTCTGGTCTCTTATCTCTGCGTCTCTCGTATAATGTTTATGTGTCTCTTCTGCCATAATTTTCGTATCTCGTCTCCGCGTTTCACATACAACGACTTTCATCTCTTATCATATCTACATTACTTGTCTTTGTCTCTTTTGTCTTTATGTATCTCGTCCCGCAACTCTCGTCTCTTATTCCGCAACTCCTGTCTCTTTCGGCGTCTCTTGTCTCTGCGTCTTTCGACCCATCAGTGATGTTTTTCGTCTTGACGTCTCTCATCTCCGCGTCTCTTGTTTTTCGTAAAAATAATAATTCATATATCTAATTTTGTTTGTCTTTAAAAAAAATGAACCTAATAATAGTTTCAGATTTTTCCAAATTACGGTGTAAAAAATACAAAGTTACATAAAAAATATATACTTATTTGATGATTTTGTAAGTAGTGGTTAGGATATTATAAAATATGATTATATATTAAATAATAAATAGGAAAAATAAAAAAGTGCTTTTCAAGTATATGATACTAAAGATAATAAAGTGGACGATAATCTTGATTTTAAATAATTACTAATACTTTATTTTTATTAAAAATTAATTTATATAATTTTTTTGTATTTATTTTATATTATATTTCTTTTAAAATTTGAATGAAAATTTTATTAACCCTCTGAATAATAAAGAATATGTTTAGGTCCAATCCAAATATAGGGAAGCATTAGAGAACTTCAGCTGAAAATTTTGGGGGCAATACTATATAATAAAAGGTATCTATAATATTTTTGTTATATTTATTTTAATATTTGAATGAAAATTTTATTAAGCCTCTGAATAATAAAGAATATGTTTAGGCCCAATCCAAATATAGGGAAGCATTAGAGAACTTCAGCTGAAACTTTTGGGCGCAATATAAAAAATGTTAATACTATATAATAAAAGGTATCTATTGATTAAAATAGATTAACAGTTTATTAAAATATATACACAAATTGCATCCGAAATGAAGTAATAAACTTTTTTTATTGTTTTATTTAGTAATTTAACAAATAAATGCATCAAATACATTTGTATTTTCGTAATAATGGTTCATAGAGAGATAGCTAAGTGAAATTTTAGTAGTTAAAATATAAGACAATTAAACAAATAAAAAGAAATGGAATATAAAAGACAGTAATAGTGAACCAGAATTGGTATCGAAATATCTAATAAAGAGTAGATAATGAACCAGAATTGTTATAATTATCATTAAGAGTAAGCTAAAAATATAGTAGATTTGCTTCTATACTTTAAAAGTTAAAGTTGAGTTTTCTTATTCGAGTTTGTGAACCATTAATAGTGAACCAGAATTAGTATCGAAATATATAATATAAAGTACAAAGCTCAAGTATATTATAAGAGAAAATGTTTCGAAATTTGAAGTCTCTACTGATTTTCCCTACATTATAGGAATTTTATACAAAAGCTGATCCACAAACGGAGCCCTGAGATGATCATCAATGGATCCAATATGATTTGCATCCTGTATAGAGACAGTATTATGTTGCAGAACAGAAATATAAAATGACTTTTACAACAAAATATGAGAGATCATACCATTGACATTGCATTCATTATATGATCCATTGTTTCAATATTAGGCTCAACATAGTCAGGCTTCAAGGTCGAGCCCTGTGCAGCCCCATTGTCTCCCCCACCTTGAAAAGCACTATTAAATTGTTGATCCTGTATGAGGAAGGTTTGTCGCTGCTGGTTGAATGACGACTGCGGGTGGAGTTGATCCAGTGAAGGCCACCGCTCTACTAATTTACCTTTGCTACTAATCTGAGAGTTGGCCTGCACCATGGTGTTCATATAGTAATTGGCAGGCTCTTGGTCTTGACCGTAATATTGGATCTGATCCTGCTCTCTTTCTCCATAAACTCCTGTCACAAAAGGATTTGATTCCATTGGTGGATGAGACAGAAAAGAGTCACCTTCGAACTCAAAACCAACTAGAGAAGTTTGACCTACTAATTGAGGAACAGGTTGTAAAGACTGACCACCCAACAGTGGCCTAACGAGATTTTCTTGGCTCAAGTCTCTCAGGGCCGGTGTTTCGTTTTGAAACTTATAGAGATTATTAAAACAGTTGTTAAACTGTGGTACATAATTCGCTGGGCGAATGAATGGTGAAGAAGATCCTAGCGGAGTTGAAATTAAACCAGCCGGTGCGTCGAGCTTGCTGAGCAATTGATTAGAGAACGAATGAGCACTCGGAAGTAGTTGTGGTCCAGCCAAAGAGTGGATATCTCTTCTGATTCCACGATCAAGGAATTGTAAGTAAGAGCTATCCTTAGGTCCATATGACGGATATAAGTTAGCTTGCGGGTTTGGGTTTGTGGTTTCCTCTTGCCTCTTACGAAACAACCGATATTTCTGTAGCACGCAATATGTAAAAAAGTGTAAGTGTCCACATCAGATGTTGGGCCTGGTGCACTAAGTTTTTGCCTACAAATTATTGCCTCAAAAAGACTTATACCTGCAAATGGCTGGCAATGTTTTCCCTCGATAATCCTTCAACCTTCATCAGCTCAAGGATTTGTTTTGGGAATGCTTCTGAAATAGGGAAACACAGAAGAAGCAAAATGAAGAATAGCGATATAAATGTAACATTGAACGATTTTTGAGGCGTCAGTTTAAATTTTCATTCTCGTTATAATGTTATAACTAAATATAACTCTTCTATTAGATCCAATGGTCTCAAGGTATCTCTACGAGAAAAACAAATTGCCATTATATTTTTCTTATTTCAATTTATAAATTAAACTAAAACTTACGATTTTGATCAATGGCAATAACAATGAGAGTAACGTTTCTATATCAAAGCGATTTTAGCGATTTTAGCGATTTTAATAGTCTGTCGGCCAGCCACTCCAAACCTCCATAGGCGTCTTTAGATTCATATATGTTGATGAAAATATGTTCCTCAAGTATGTTGTAGTACTAACAGATTCTCCCTATGAAATTTTAGTTAATCAAGCTCCCAACAACATACACCTCAAATGACATGCACCATATCCCTAATGACATTCACTATACATTCTAGAATAATCATTAATTATTCTAAGAAATTATGAATTCACGTCATAAGTGGAAACTGACGTTGGCCCCTAAAGGTCCGAATGAACATACTAAAATGGCCTTCCAAACTTGTGCGCTCCTACCCAAACTTCACTTCATGTTTTTTTTCCAGTGTGTAGTACCGTAAAACTCTAGTTTTCTCAAATTTCATTTTCCAAGAAAACCTTGTTTAACTAATTCAACTAAACTTCTTTCACTAATATAATCCAACCTCAAATGCCATAGTTCAGTTATGTCTTCAGTTTTTACACTAGTTACTAATGTATTAGAAATAACACTAGAACCTAATAAAATACATAAATTATTTATTATAGATCTTTTTGCTATTACTAATTAATAATTAGAAATTATCATCACTCCACTTTGAGACCTAGTGCAATATCCAAGATCATCAAACATGCTAATGGAAATTAAGTTTCTTTTAAGTTCGGGAATAAACTTCACATCATTAAAAAAATCATCATCATCAAATATTTTGAGTATGATAGAACCCATACCTTAAACTCTACATGCCTTATTATTACCAAAATATACACCCCACATTCTATTAATTATAAGGTCTCAAAGTATCCCGTTTTTTTACAGATGTAATATGAGTATCCTGAGTCCACGACCCAAATTTTCTCAGGTTTCCAACTTTCCGTTGTTAGTGCTCCTGCACTCTCATAACCTTTATCTTCACTAACAAAAATCTAATCACACGAACAACCACTGCCTCCTCTCTCATGTCACTCATTGAAATGACCGGGGTTATGATAATAATAATAACATTTCAATTTTGACATGTTACCCCCAATATTTGACTTATACTTGGACTTGTGTCTTTTTACTTTTCCTCTCTATTTGTTCTTGGTTCTTCCCCTTGATACATTAAAAACTTCTTCACCATCATTCACAAACTTTAAAATTTTAAATTTTATCAATTCATTAGTTCTCAAAACCGATTCGACTTCATCAAAGGTGATGGTGCCTTCTTTTCCATCAAGCACGGTATCTTTGAAATTTTAATATGGCCGAAATAAAGCATATTGTAGGTGTATGGCTTTGTCCTCATCTTGTAATTTCATAATAATTTTTACCAAATCATCGATAATATTTTTAAACACTATTAAAAGCTGCATTATTAAGTTGTTCTCCACCATACTGTAATAATAGAGTTATTTCAGACACTACCTCTGTGCTAATGAATTGATCATATACATTAAGTCAAATTTAGACCACATAGACACAACAAATGTGTTTATAGCTACTTCTCTCAATACCTTGTACCCGAGACAAAATATAATAACATTGATTGCCTTATACTTCATCTTGATTTTCTCTACGTTGAAAGATACGATCCAATATGTGTTTCTCCCTTTATTGCCTCAACATATTTCTGTTGGATTAGAACTGCCTTCATCTTTACCTTGCACAACCAGAAGCCGTTACTCATAGTGAAATTCTCAATATCCCACTTTGAACCCATTGTGTTTAATTTTATTTATCTTTTTCCTCACGATGGGCACTAACTGTTTAGAGATTCAGTTAACTCACACCAATACCTTAATGTATGAAGCAAAATAAAAAGAGGTAGCCAAGAATAATATTATACAAAATTAATAATAGAGAAAATCTGGGCACAAAAAACTTGTGAGTTTTTGCAAAATCATATTATAATTTGATGTGGAGTTCATTGCATATTAATGAATGATAATAAACCTCATTTCTATATTGATATGGTTATATATATATTTATAAAAAAATATAGAGTTATAGAAAATTTATCTACCCTGTATTATTTGTAGGCCAATGCTTAAGTAAAGTACTAACAAAACAGTATTATAATAAATATGAGTTTGTCAAAGGAAAGTGGTCCTATTGTTTACAAGATGCTTGGTGAGAATACAGAACGAACCTAAAAGAGACTGCTAATGAGACTTTATTCACATTAGTTTATGGTATGGTGGTTGTTGTTCAAGCATAAATTACGATTGCAAGACATATAGTTCAATTTTATTCTTCAAAAACGAATATCGGGGAAATAAACTTGCAATTGATTGATAGAAGAGCGTTAAATTCAAGAACAAGTAGGAGCAGAGCACTAACATGGGTTAATGAAATGTAGATTTGATTCAAAATTGAAGCCGAGAAGTTTCAAAGAAGGTAATTTAGTCTTAAGGAGAGTCTTTCATGGATCAAAAGATAAAAAAAACTGGTAAACTATCTCTAATTGAGATGATCATTTAAGATACTATATAAATGAAACCATGGTGCATATGGATTTAGTGATATTGATAGAAACGTATTGAGACATCATTGTAATATTTCTCATCTGAAATTGTTTGAAACTCCATTTTAATCAGACCGATCTACTATTGTCTGAAATGTGGGCATGGATTTCATCATCCTACTTCGTGCCGTGATAGTTCCAATATTTGTTAGGCTTCTCAACGTGCTCGATTTCAGTAGTCGTAGCATCTAATTCTGTTAATCGAGCCCCGAATAAGTCTCAGTTCTATTTGTGCAAAAGGGCCATATAGTCGTGGGCTTGTGCAACTACATCATCATCTTCTTATTGGGATCACTTTGCCCAAAAATTCTCAGATTCATCATTATCGGTCGTGGTAGTAAACGACACCAAGTACTTTATGTTGAAGAAGCCATGTGTCTTTATCCGGCTGACAAAACCTATCAACAACCATAAAAATAGAATCGTTACCTCGCTGCTTTCTTAGCCATCTAGAGACAAAATACATGTTCACACTTCGCCACGGTCCCTTCGGTTTAGGAATTGGTAACTGTAGAACAACGTTGGTGGTCGTTCTCTTTGCCATTTGGAAAACCCGACATCAATCCACAAAAGGATAACATTTCTCCTTAAATGCGGCCAAACAAATTGGTGTATATATAATGGAGGGTTTGATCTCAACCACTATGCCCCTCGTTGTGTCTTTTTTGTATAATCAGTTATCTTAAACTGCCCTCAAGAATACAGAATAAGTTAACTTTAGAAAGATAGTTATTCTCACTGTAAAATATTTTCTCAAACATGCCTTAATTTCGTTTAGAATATGACCAAAATATGTATCAGTAGCCAACAAATCTTTCATCATCTGAAACCCCACAACCTCTCCTTGCATGTGAATCATCATACTTCGTCTGTTCAATGCATTAGCCACGCGGTTAACTGCCCCCTGAAGTGTGCTTGATAAAAAAGATAAATTGTTGTAGGCATTTTCTTAATTCTGTATATGGTTGAAGGCATCAGAATCGGTGTACATTACAAGTCGTTATAGGCCAAATAAGAACTTTAGTGCTTCAAGGCCCGCATCACTGGTTTAAACTATTTTTCATAAGTGGTGTAGTTGAATTTGACCCCACTTAACTTCTCATTAAATTAGGCGACTAGTCGTCCATTTTGGCTGAGGACAACTCCAATACCTAATCAAGATGCATTACAATATAATTTCAACCGTCTAGAAAAATCAAGTGTAACCATAATAAGTGCAGTGGCAGTTTTACCTTAATATTTTCAAACGCAGTAGTTACTTTATGGGTCCAATAATATGTTGTTCCCTTCATACAATATGTAATAGGAGCTATGATAGTACTAAAGTTATAGATGAACCTCATGTAGAATAAAACCAGCCTATTAAGAGAACAGACTTTGGTGATCGAGGTAGGTATAGGCCAATCACGTACTGTAGCTACCTTAGACTCATCCACCAATAGGAAATCTTTTGAAACAACATATCCAAAGAACATAACTGAATGTGTCATAAATGAGCACTTGTCTAGTCCTACATAAACATTTTGTTGTCTCTGAAAAAACTAATACTTCTCGTAAATGTTGGAGGTGCAACTCCTCCATAATGTTATAGATCAAAACGTCTTAAAAATAAACAATTAATAATTTTCCATTAAAGGGACGAGATACCTGATTCAGTAACCTCATAGATGTTCTAGGAGTATTGGAAAGACTGAATGGCATGAGCATACAATCAAACATGCCTTCTCGGGTTTTAAAGTTTATCTTCCACTCATCATTCAATCAAATGCGGATCTGGTGATACCCGCTCTTCAAATCCATTTTGTAAACACTGTAGCACCACTCGACTAATCTAATAAATCATCAAATATGAGAATAAGAAACCAATTCTTGACAATGATCTTGTTGATAGCCCGAAAATCCATACACATCCTCATTGAACTGCCTTTCTTTGGTGTTAATAGTGCTGGAAACACGTAAGGCTAAGGCTCTCACAGATGTGGTCTTTAGTCAATAGTTCTTCCACCTGTCCTCGTAGCTCATCATGCTCATTCAGACTCATCTAGTCGTAAGGTCAATTTGGAAGACTATCACCCAACACTTGGTCAATCTGGTGTTGGATGTCTCGCAATGGAAGAAGAGCTATAACCAAATTATCGAGAAACACAACAGAAAACTCTACTAACACCAGGCGAACTCGCGCATGTATCCAAGTAAACGGATCATCATTACATTTTTTTAGCATCAATAGATTATCGTATCACTAGCATGCTCTAAAAGTACTTAACGATCTAGAAAGTTCATACATGAATCTTGTAATACAACAAGTTCAGGTTTTGGGGATACCTCCTTAGATGGTGCCAACGTGATTTTAGTGTCATTTTATATGAAACTATAACGGTTCTTCCTAACATCATACATGCAACTTCTTTCAAATTTATATGGTTATCCTAACAGTACGTGACAAGCATCCATAGAAATAACAGCACACCATGCCTTATCCTTATAATTACAGACATTAAAAGACACTAGACATCTCTTTGAAATCCTTACCTTTACCACCTTTCTTCAACGAGGCTAGTTTGTAGGGGATGCAGTGATTTTCTCTCTTTAAGACTAGCACATGCACATCTTCCTCGGAAATCACATTTTTGTAACTCCCTGAATCGATTACAAATTTACGTACCTTTCATTCGATAGTACAAGTTTTTAAGGGAATAACAAAGATGAATGCCAGATAATTACTTTTATTAGTCAAAGAAGATTTAGGTTGCATTCTACAGCCCGTTATTTGTACCTCATATTATAGTTCTTTTCCATTACCCCACTACTCTCGTCAACTACTTACACATCCTCACTATATGTACATTGTGGAAGCTGACTTTAAGGGAAGTGTGCAAATAGTTTGACTGATTATTATATCGTGGATTTAAACCATTATCTTAGGTGGTTAAACGATTTTTCTTGTTCAGCAATCCGATCCAGTCGTTTCATATCTGCTCGATGGTAATTATGCTCGGTTTCCATCTGCCCTTAGTCACCACCTACTTATCTTATCACTTCTTTATATTGCCGAGCTCTTATCCAATCATATTCCCTCTGCTCGGTGTTTCTTCTGCTCGGCGTTCACCTGACTTTGGTCAATAATTTATTACCTTATCATGAATTCTCCTTGCCTTTAGTGAAGTCCACAGACCGAAAGGTTCAGCTTTGCGCCTACTTCTTTTCAACTTTACAATCAACCCGGTCTTCTTCTCTGTTCATCTTGGTCGTATTTATCTATTCTCTTCGTGTGGTAATTAACCTATTATCACACGTCAACTGGAATATGTTGTTCTGCAGCCAATCATCACTATCATTGCTCACCATAGGTGCGAAACAAACACGTCTGAGAACCAACGAGAACCCAATATCCCTTTCATATACCTCTTCTGATTGAACCTCATCAATAACATTCTCCGCTTCCTCATCAAACTGTGGCTCACCCTGAAAATCAGTAGATTTTTGAACAATCCCCTCAACTAGGGAAATGTGAGTAAGTACATGGATGAATATGGGCTGCATTTGGTAGTGCTAGGTGGGACTTGGAATCGTCCTTTTGGGAAACACCATCAGTGTTGTCTTGGTAATATCTCCTCCATATGGCTTTCTCGAAAGGGCTTTCTCTAGATGCGGGGCATGCTAATGTGCTTCAGATACATTGACAGGGTAAAAAATGTTCAACTGGTCCTGAAAGTGTTTCCTCATCCTACCTATGTAGTGAGATACTAATTGATTAGTTGTATCAGCAATATCCACATGGCATTGCAACTTGAAAAAAATCATTAATGCATTCATCAACAGTTTTTTACCCTTATAATTGCATAAATGTAAGGCAAAACCCCACATGCTGGGATATTATAATTGCATAAATGTAGGTCAAAACACAACTCTCAAGTGTCTCACAAACTTAACCAATGTAGTTATTTTCGGCTTATATTGCCTAACTTTCATAAATGCATGGCTCTTATGAAGATGCTTTTCCTAAGATGAAAGGGTTCAAATTTGATGGTAAAATGAGATGGTTCACCCCTACCGAATAATGAGTGATTTTTTAACGCTCAACTCGAGTATTTGGCGTGTGATTTTTGGTATATAGATGGTGTTACATGGTTCAAAATGAGGTAACTCTCTCTATTTACTCAGATTCACCGTACCATATAGTCGATATAGGGTTTATGGTTTTGGGTTTAGAGTTTAGTTGACACTTTTGTCATAAACGCTCCACAAAATCTAGTACTACTCCAAATGTGTCTAATATATATCACCCATATGTCGCTGTAGAAATACAACAATGGTGGTATCATCAATGAAGGCAAGTTAGATGATAACAAAACATCGAATTTAATAAAAGAAATAGACAAGGTTGAGTTACCGAGTAAAACAAAATGAGATTTTAAGAATTTCTTTAATATCACACGGATAATGCCAAAATTGTATGATAATTTATGTTATGCTTTGGTCAAATCAACAATCGGTAACCATAATAGATTTCTAAAACTTTAAAAAAAAATCTATTTTTTTAAAATAGATGAAGAGAGTAAATAATCGAGATAAAGTTAATACCTTTAAAAATGAGACAATGCTTATACCAAACGTTTATGATTTTTATCTTTATTAATAGGTGTGGTTTTTTGAATTATATTTATTTATTTAATAATATGATGATAGATCATTTATAATTTTATGTCATTCTCACCATCACCGAATTCTAATTTAGATTTTGTTTCTGGTAGTTGAGTTGTTGCTACTCTGTAGTTTCGTATATTTCGTTCTAATTTGATATATTCCGGTATTTTTATATACTTCGCTATAATTATTATATTGTTTTATGGTAATTCTTTTATAATATTATATAAATAACTTTATAATATGTTTTATTATTCTGTAATTTTATTTATTACGTATTTAAAATTTTAAAAAATACATATAACACATTTGAAAGAAAAAGTCTAAACAAATCTATAATGCTTAAGGGTTATGCTAAGCGGGTGCCTTTAATAGGTTGTTTTCACTGAAAATCAACTTTCTTTTACTTTTACTAAAGGGAGAGGTAAAACAATTTTGAGGACATTACTACCCTTTTTTTCCTTATTCTACGTTAAGTTATAATTAATCTCAATTAAAAATATGCTAATTAATAACTTTCAAATTATTATATTAATTAATTAAATAAAGTTTTACTATAATAAAAATAAAAATATTAATATTATAGTGTTATTTTTAAATATAGTAAATTAAAACTATTATCATTAACAAATTAATTTTTTAAACCTTTTGACTATTATATTACAATTTGGTTGTTTTTTATGTAGGTAGGTTTTGTTTGTTCTGAAAAAACATTAAAGAAATTCTTTAAAAAACACTTTTAACTTTATTTATTTTACAAACAAAATCCACTTACTTACTAAAATTAATTTCAAATAAGAAAACATAATTAATGAGGTCTAAAAAATTTAATTTGTTTGGAAATTTGAAAATTAAAATGACTTTTTAAAATATTTAATTTATAACTAACGAATGTTAAGTGAAAATCAATTTTCAAATCTTTAAAAACAGGGGAGAGTGATTTATTTCCATTACAGAATGTTAACTTTGATAAATGACAGCGATGTGCATTAGTTAATATTCCTATTCTAAATTTATTTCTAAACATTAATTTATTTATTAGTATCATGACCACTTATACTATTGAGTTAATTAATAGCTGATAAAATATTTAATAAATACTTAAACACATTATTAATCTTTATTAAATGAATTAATTAATAGTTGATAAAATCTACGATAAATACTTTGACACATTGTTGAAATCCATTAAATATGTGATACTTAATTATGGTTTGAGGGCTATTTAAGTATTTGGTGTAAAATGCATTTGTATTTACTTATTCACATTTTTCATTTAGTAAAATAAGTAACTGATATCCAAACCAATTTAAAAATTATCTTATCGAGTAAAATAACCAACTCATATTCAACCCAATTTAAAATTCATCTTATCAAAAGTCAATTAGAAATAAAATTGTATTAAATTTTAAATTTGGATTAATAAATAAATAAAATCATATTTTTGATAGATATAGATCAAATATATTTGAAGTTGGACCTATTGGTAATTTGAATCGGTTTTGTACCAAAATTAGAAAAAACCACATAATTATATTAGTTGATATTTTTTTCTAACATCCCAAAGTATCGTCCTATATAGATAGTTTATTTCTATTATAATTATTATTTGTATTTAAAATAATATTTTTGATAATAAAATATTAATAAAAATTTTAAACCATCAACTCTAATAATATGTATAGAATCTAAACTATTAATTAATTTTAATTTATATATTATAAAAATCTATTTTTGTTGTGAATAGATTTTTTCTTTTTTCCTTTTTTATCTTGATACAGTATGATATACCTCGTTAGTAGGACACGAACGAGATACCAAATGAAATTTGAAGACTACTCTTATTTGTTTTAAAATGAAGAAGAGCTATCCCAAAACACATCTACCACGAAAATAGATGTCTTCCGAAACTTCAGATGATCAGGTTTGGTCACGTCTTAACGTAAAACATATAGCTTGGTTAGCATTATGAAGCTCGTGATAATGTCTGGTCAAGCGCTAAGGCACGAACACACGCTTTCCTAAGATTTTATCACGCATGATCGCGCGTTAAGGCTGACCATGAACTAGGCCATGATGGGCAACCATCAAATGATCAAGGATCATGCGCTTGGCCATCATGGTCGAGGTATTGATCAGGTTTGGTCACACGCTAGAGCGTGACCAAGGATCGTGCGCCAGTGCACGACCCATAAGTTTCCCGTGATGGGCAAGATATTTCATTCATTTAAACTAACTTTCTAATTGCCTTCAATTTTGAATCTCATTGTCTTGAACTTCAACGTTCAACTTATGTTTAGCTTGCTTTCTGGTGTGATTTAGCTCATCTTTTGATCATCTTGCATGTGTAATTTCACAAATAATTATTTTCCACTTATCTCGTTACATCGTGTTGAAGCCTCCTTAATATTCGGTATTTTGCCAAATCTTCCTTAAATTTTGGTGTTTTGTGTCTTAGCTTCTGAAAATGTCACTGTTTCTTATCTAGACTAGCTTTACCCCAATAATAGCACATGTTTTTGAGCTAGTTCCACGTCCTAGCTCATTTTAGGTGTCGTCTTTAATTCATTACCAATTTTATTCGTGTCATCCAAGTCTTCTCCATTTTTGTTTCCTCATAGAAACAAATGAGTTCGATGCCCACATTATGTTGAAGAAGGCATGTATGGATGCCAACACACGTGGGGTGTTGACCGAGCACCCCCAAACATGAATCTGAATTTTCTGGAAGTAATTCATTTTTGAACATATCGTGCATATCCCGCCACAAAGCTACCATCGGTATTATATTGTAGACCTCACTTCCACGACCTCATCTACAAAACTAGGGTGTTTTTCACTTCCACGACCAAATTCTGACCTACTAGTGGGGTCATTGATTTTTTTATTTATCAAGATGACCAAATTTTTATCTTCAATTTCTCGCTCCATAGGAATAACCCTTACATCATCTGAAGTATTTGCGCAAGGAATTGCATTTACCCCTTTATGCGTTCCTTTTTGGTGAATGTGGTTCACCATGGTTGGGAAACTCTCATTGTGATGTCAGGCACAACTTAAAGACTCGCATCCCGATGGGTGACATTCTTAATGACCCCAAATTTATTTTTATAGGGTATCATCGAACGAGTTATGATAAATGGTGAAACTTGTTCCTAACAACATAAAAAAATGGTGAGGTAAAAACTCACATAGCGGATTGAACATAATAATAGGATATGAGCAATAATGAAGTAAAAATAATATAAGAATAAAATACAGTAAATAAAAACAGTTGTATTTATTTGGTATGTTTTCATTATTCTCTCTCTCTCTCTCTCTCTCT